>OY728146.1:1295482044-1297982044 GCA_963277665.1 Viscum album
GTAGCCCACATACTGTCATCCATAATATTTTTACTTCCCTTACCTCTTATATAAACCTGAATCAGTGTAATAGGATTGAAAATATTTAAAAGTGTCAGTATCACCACACAACATGCCTTCTTTTATATTAATGGGACACTTCAACCATTGATGGAATGACAATAGTATAGTTTCATAGCTATAAAGCAAAGGTATCCCAAGTAAGAAATTGTATTTAATTTCTTGTTGGATAACCATAAACTTGAAATTATATATTTGGCCCTTGAATTGAACTTTTATATTTATCTTTCCAAGGGTATTTTTCTATCTATTGTTATACCATTGAATTACTAGCTTTGTTAGAGACAAATCATCCTCTCTATATCTTAAACATCAAAGGATTCATAATAGTATGAGATTTGTATCACTTAAGATTCAATTATAGTAAGTGAACATTATATTTTAATAAAACTATAAAAAAATTCACATTTTAATATTTTATAACAGAAAAATTCTAATTTGATATGATGAATATCGATATTATACTTACTAGGTCAAATATAAGTCTAGAATGAATTTTTAAAAATTTACCTGATAAATAATATTTTATGAATACTTGAAATTATAGTATTTAACTATTCCTAATTTTATTTATAATTATGTGTTATAATATTTATAATAAATAATTTATTGACTATCAATTTGATAGATATAAATATAAGATCATTTAGAGGCAAAAGGGATATTTTTCAGAAAACTATTTTTTTGAAGTCATAACGTCATTCCATTTTAATTAATTAAAATAATATTTAATGATGAATTATTTAAATAAAATTTATATATTATATATCTAAATATATGAATTTAAATATATATAATTATTATTACTTGTCATATAATTAATATAAGATAATCTCATGCTTGAAAAACACATTTCTTGAAAAACCATTTTTGATATGTTTTGTGGGTTTATTTTTAAATTAAATTATCCCAATTATATGAATTGAATTTTATGAAATTAATTCCATATTTGGAACCATCATAATTAATATTTGGTAATAAGGAAAAATTAATCTTTTTCCATAATGAATAGAAAAAATAGAAAAAACTAATTACCATGGTTAAGGTAAAAATGGGTTTACTAGGGGTTAATCTATAAAGATAAGGATAAAAATGACCTAAAAACTTTATAAAAACCAAATTTTTCATTGTATTTATACCTTATTTTTGTTTCATTCTAATTTGATCCATTTTGGATCCATATTTGTTGGGAAGTTACATGACATTATTGAAAAACATTGAAATATTACAAGTGTACCACTCACCTCAACTATAAAAGGGAACCCGTCCCCTAAAATTTAAACACCTATAAAGAAAATTATCACAAAAAAAAACTAAAAAAATATATCCCCAACATAATTATACACATTATATTTATGATGGTATTTCCAAAATACCAATCCTAGGGTTCTTAATAAGAGATCTAAAGGAAGTCTCTCTAAGCGAATGCAATTCTCTTCACCAAGATCTTTTTTAAAAAATTTCTTTTACCACCTTTAATTATATATTAAAAATTAAAATATAATAAAATTATTATATTAAATATATTTATATATTATTATGTTTACGGAATAATATTTATCCATCTTCTTCTACATCAAATGGGAAACAAAACAATCGCTCATGTGTATGATAGTCAACCACATCGTGAACCAATGTAATTTATTTTCCATCACCAACTCACATTAATACTCATGATGATAGAAATAATGAATATATATGATAATTATGACATGAAATTTATTCTATAAAATTAATATATCTTCTACTTCCTTATTGTTTCACCCCTTAAGGAAATGATATCGTCGCTCATGCGTACGTACAACCTACTATCTCTACGAAGCGATGTGATTAATTTCCCATGAAAAAAATTCAATAATGATTTTAAAAATGCATCTAATGAATAAATATGATATTTATAAAATTAATATAATTATTTATATTATTAAACAATATTCTATTCACAAGAATTAGAATTTCAATAACAAAACATGCATAAGAAAATGAAGCATTTAACACATGAAACAATGGTAATAATGAAATATTATTAATGATCAGGTAATAATATGATATAAAAAGATAATATATGATATTATAAATATTAATATGGTTCTAGTATAAATTAATAAAACGTTTAAAACCACTATACATGGGGTGAAATCATGTTCAACTAAAGGGAAGTATGACATAAAGGATTTTCTCTCAATTTCCATTGCATTGAGACATATTTATTATTATGAACCTATTTAATTTTATATGGTGTATATACTATCAATTTTGTATATTTAACATAAATTACTATTTATTAATGATGACTAATATTTCAATTCATGTTTATTATTTCAAGGGTTATAATTTAAAAGTTTACAAAGTTGTAAGATTTTTTTACAATCTCAGTTTCTTTTGGTATTGCTTTTATTTCATTGAATAAATATTATAATTTATTCTTTATAAGCTCCAAAAATTTTATTAACCTCTAGGTATTTAAGGATTTTCCATATTACCTTCCAAATTTTCCTATTTTGGCACTTGAATCAGTTAAATTAATGTTTAATAGAAAACTGATTTTATTTTTATTTTAATTGGATATAATTTTCTTCCTTGTTCTAGTTTTTCAGAATTTTCTCACAAAAGTAATTTAATTACACAAAGGATTTATTAATGAAATTTTAATTTATCCTTGAATTTTTAAATTGAACGAAATGAATATTTTTAATGTCGCTTTATTTATAAAAATTCCAAATTATTATTTTTTAATGTATACAACATTAACAGACCTCCCCACCACTATAGTCATTTTACAAAATTTAGCTTCTTATATGATTTTTCAATTATTTTACTAAGATAAATATTTAATAAAATACTATTTTAATATTTCACTTCAATTTTAATTATTTTTTCAAAGCACATGATCGTATTAAAAAGCCTATATTTCTAATGAATCAATGTTCATCACTTATTCCTTATTAATTTTATGGTCATGAACTTTATCTTGAAACATTAAATTTATTATTATCATTATACATTACATTTATCTTAAATATCCATACTCTTTTTATCATGGATATGATTACTTCCTAAACCATATATCATTTTTACATATGGTGTTTTTTTATGAAAGTTATTGTTTTTACTAGGGAAAATCTTTATAAATCTGCATTCTTTACTCAATATATATATTTATTGATAAGGAATATTGTTTATTAATTTAATTGATCATTCAATATATTAGGAATTAATTATACATATAGTGATGGGTGGGGCCCAATTATAGATATCCCCTTAATGCATCAAAAAGTCTTATGAGACAAATCAGTTAACCAAATAAAATGAGTATCTCGTGTATAACTACCCATAGTTTTTAATTATCTTAGAGAAAGGTCTTGATAGTATTGATATCATGATTTCTGAGATCATGATTCCCAATATTAAAAATTTCCTTTATTTAGAATTTTGTTATTATTATCCATGATATCATTTCATTGATATTATCCCTGGATTCATTTCATTCTCAAATTATTGATTAAATGGAATGTCTTTTTAGTTATTTACCTTTACATATTGATTATTCATTATTTAATCATAATAGATTCTATTGTATGTAACCCTTGATGAGAATTTAAGATCACATGTATTTTTATTCCTTTCCTCAGGATATAAAGAAGTATTCTTTTAATGAGTGAAATGATGTAAAATGTTTTTCATTATTATGAATTATATTTTATTCACAATGTAAAATGGGTATCATGTATATAAATGTATCTCAAAGACTACTAAACAGACCATTCTTTTGGTATTATACCCCTTGTATTCATGGCAATGTAATAAATTAAGCACCGACTTTTAGTTACTGAAGTTTAGGTCATTATAATTGGTATTATAGGTAGTTTAATAGAATACTTAGGAACTATATTTAAGAAAACATATATTATAGAACATAACACTATGATATAATTTGAAGATATTTTAAATTATGGAATAAAATCCTAAAATTTGGTAAATTAGAGATTATGTGATTTCCCCTAGCAACACATCCCTATCTGGATACTACAAGTGTACATGGTTTTGGAAAAAATTAATCTAGGGGTAATAACCATGAAAATAATTAGTTTGATTATATATCAACCATTATTATATTACACAGTGATTGTTCCCTTACTTCACACCTAGTTTTATACTCTTGGGGGTATGATTTGGTTAATTCATATTTTCTTTTCAAACCATTATAAAGGATTTAAAGATATTTTTATTTTTTAAAAATATTCCTAAAGAAACCAAGTTTATTATTCCAAGATTAACAATGAATGAATTTCCAATTTATATTTATTTTTATACTAAATTTAGAATTATAAATTATAATTTAAAATTTATAATGTTATGAAATAATTCAGTATATTCCATTGTTTAGAAATGGTTCTTAGTATAAGGAATGATTTTAACACTCATGGTCAATATAGAAATTTCTCTACTGAGTAAGCCAATACAACTGGTATTAGAACTGAGTGGATCATGGCTATATTAGGACCGCTTAATCAGTTTATGATAAATAACCTTTCCTAAATAGAGAAACATGTTTTTATATAGTGTGATTATCCTATATTGTATTGTTTCATGTGATATTATCCCCCACCCTTTAGTGGGACTAATAATACAATGGTAGTTAAGAAATGGATCAAGTCCCTTGAAAATATATTTCTAGCCTTGGGATGTGAGGAAAATAAAAGTTTATACTTTCAGTATATTGTATCATGGGTGAGACTAATCAATTGTGGTCATTGATCCAGGATACTAGGGTTGATGATGAAATAGAATACATAGAATAAAGAGCTTTTAAAGTAACATTAATTAACAAATATTTCCCTCATGATCAATAAACTGAGATAAAGTGAAAGTTACTCAGCTTATTGAAAAAGGAAGAAGAAAGTGTTATAGTGTATGAGGATACCTTTTATAGACTTTATAGGTATGATACAAATTACATACACAACAAAAAATAAAATATTGACCATTTCTTTTAAGGTCTTAATCCAGGTCTCTAAAGGGAACTGATTTCTCATTCTTTTTCTTCATATGATGAAAAAGTTCTATATGCCCTAAAAACGAGAAGGGATTTTAAATATTCTATATATTAAAGTTAAATAAATAGAATAAGATTTTGGATGAATCATAATAAAAAGGGAATGTGTTAAATAAGAAGAAGAAAATGACTCAATTTGAATCATTGGAAAATTTTAGAAAGAAACATCCTGGAAAATGCATGAAGGGCATGAAGTATATTATAAGTTTCAAAATAAGGGTCATATGGATCATTAAAATAAAGAGACCACTTATATAAAATTATTCAACTATAAATAAATGAGGAATTATTCAAACCAATTCCAAAGCATTAGGGGAATCTACCACAGAAGAGTCCAAGGGGAGAAAACCAAACTTATATGATCACTACAACTGAGGTTGAAGTTCCCAAAGATATGGTGGTAGATAATTTAATCATAGCCTAAAATTTAGCTAATGATTTATTTGATTATGGATCCTCACAATCTTTTATATCTTCCTTATTTTCTAAGATAATTATATTTTCCCCTAACACCTTGAGAGGGGAGTTGTCAGTAAAAAATCCTAGTAGAAATAACATTGCAATAAATGGGTGTTAGGTAGTTCTCATTATGACACATAAAAATTATATATTTGATGAATTTATTATTATAATTATGGTTTAATTCGATATAATCCTTAGTATATAATGGAATTCAAAATATGATGCAATAATTTATTGAAAAGATAAAGAAATTATGATTTATGATGAAGATGTGAAATTGCTTATCTTTAGAGTGGATAATTAATCATCTAATTTTTGTATAGATCCATACCTAATAGAGTTTCTTAAATATATTCTTGGGGAATAAGAGAAAAAATGGATGAAAACAGTAATATTATAATTGGGGATGTACCAAATTTATAGGAATACATTGATATATTTTCTAAGGAATTACCTAGACATCTATCAGAGTGTAGAGTCTAGTTTTAAATTGATTTAATCCCTGATTCAATAACTATATCAAATACTCCATATAGAATGGAAACTATGATATTATTCAAGTTAAATAAATAATTATTGGGTTTATGTGATAAATAATTTATCCTCCCTAGTGTTTCACCATAGGGAGCCTCTAATATTTTCATTAAGAAGAAAGATGGATCCATGAGGATATACATTGATTATAGGGAAATCAAAGCTATTAAAATAAAGTAAAAGTACCCTATACACCTAATGGATTAATTATTTGATTAACTTCACAAAGCTCAATATTTTTCAAATATTTACATTTTCTCTAGGTATCATAAATTATGAGTAAAGAAGGAAGATATCCCAAAGATAACATTTTTAATGAGGTTTGGACTTTATGATTTTATAGAAATTCCATTTTTATTGACTAATGAATCATATTTTTTTATGGATCAAATGAAAAAAGTATTCAAGGAATATCTTGATAATTTCATTTTGTTATTCATTGATTATATATGGTTGTGTTTAAAAATCTATAGGGACCATGAGAATCAATTTCAGATTCTTGAGACTCTCATAGGAAAAGAGTTATAAGGGAAATTTAGAAAGTGTGAATTTTGGTTTCAAGAATTTTCTTTTCTTGGAAATATTTTTTCCATGGATGGAATATTAGTTGATCCCATAAATATAATGGAAGTCAAATAATGGATCAAAAAAACAAACATAACTAAGGTATATAGTTTTATTTGGTTTTCAAGTCAGTATCAATGATTTTTTCAAAAAAATTTCCAACTGGATAACCCATTAATCAAGATTACATGAAAAGTAGATAAGTTATATAAAAAGGAATGTGAATAATTTTTTTAAGAATTGAAGAGGATATTCTTCAATGCTCATATTTTGACTCTACCATCATAAAGTGAGAAATTTGTGATATATCGTGATGCATTGAAGAAGGTATATGGTTGTGTCCTTATGTATAATGATAAATTTATTGAATATGGATTAAGGAAGATAAATTCTCATGAACAAAACTATCCAAATCATGTTCTTGAGTTAGAACCTATAATATTTTCTTTGTATATATGGATACATTATCCATATAGTGAATAATGGGAGATATACACAGACTATAATATCCTAAAATACATCTCTTCACAAAAATAGATCAATATTTGGTAAAAGTGATGACTCAAATTACTCAAGTATTGTGATTTATCAATACATTACCACCCAGGGAAGGTAAATAAGGTAGTATATACATTGATCATGAAAGATCATAGAGTTATGAAAAAAATTAGGATTGATAGATATCTTATGTTCATGTATCAATTAATGATGGATATGGGAATTATTAAGGAAGGGTAGAAATCACTCATTTTTCAAATGACTACCAAATCATATTTATTAGAAAATTTAAAAAGTTTCCAATCTAATGATGATAATTTTCAAAGGAAAATTAAATCTTTGAATGATGATAATTTGGAAGAATTCATTTGTGAATATGGTGTTTTGAAATATATAAAGATACTATGTGTTCTAGCTATAACTAAGCTAAAAAGGGAATTTTTGGTTGATTCTCATAGCTTAAATTTATTTATTCACCCTGGTATCACCCAAATGTATAGGGATTTTAGGAAATATTTTTTGTGGGATAACATGAAGTAAGTAATTAATGATTATGTATTAAGATGCTTGGTTTGTCAATTAGAGAAGATTTAAAAAATATAATAGAGGAGTCATGCAACATATACCTATCCCTATGTAGAAATAAGATGACATTACAATGGAATTTTTCACAAGATTACCAAATACTCTTACAAATAACAATGCAATATGGGTTATTATTCATCACCTTACAAAATCTATACATTTCCTCAGTATAAGAGAAGATTTACCTCTTGAGATATGTGAATATATATATATATATATTAATGAATTTTTAATACTTAATGGTGAATCTATTTCAATTGCATATAATCATGATCTATGATCTACATCAAAATTATATAAGAGTCTTCAGAAGGCTCTTGATACTAATCTTTATTTGAGCACCACCTACCACCATCAAACTGATAGATTGTCTAAAATGACTATTTAAACATTATAAGACATATTTGGGTTATAATAACTTTAATTTTAAGGTATATGAGATTATTATTTCACTTTTATAGAGTTTTTTAACAATAATTTCCATTCAAGTATTTAAATGGAACCATATAATGTATTATATAGTAAGAGATGTCATGCTCTAATTTTTTTGGAATGAAGTTGGTGAAAGGAATATTGTATGACCATAAATTATTGAGGAGACAATGATAAAGGTAAAGACTATTTAGACTCTTATTAAAGTAGTTTGAAGCAGGTAAAATAGTTATGTCGACAACCAAAGGAAAGATTTGGAATTTCAAGTGGGGGATCACGTTTTCATGAAAGTATCTCCATATAAGGGTGTTATAATGTTGGTTAAGAAAAGAGAACTGATCCACAGGTACATCAAACCTTTTAAAATTCAGGAAAGAATTGGATCTATATCATACTATTTAGAAATGCCACCGATCATATCTAAAGTATGTGATGTGTTCTATATATCATTTTTAAGGAAGTACATGCTATATCCAAAACATGCGCTCACCTTTGAAGAAATATAATTAGAACCTAATATATCTTAATGTGAAGAGCCTATATGCATTCTTGATACTATAGAGAAATTATTGAGGAATTAGAAGAACTGATTGGTAAAGGTACTTTGGAGAAATCATAAAATGGAGGAAGAAAAATGGGAACCAGAAAATGTTATGAAGAATAACCACCCTCATTTGTTTAGAAAGTAATACCCACGAAAATTTCTAGGATGGAATTTTTGTAGGAGAGAAGAATGAAACAGACAAGATTAAATTATAGTAAGTGAACATTAAATTTTAATAAAACTATAATACAATTCACATTTTAATATTTCCTGACCCAAAAATTTTAATTTTGTAGGATTAATATTGTTTTTTAAATTTATAGGTAAACAATAAACCTAGAATGAAATTTTGAAATTTTCTCTTAGAAATAAGATTTTACAAATAATTAAATATGTATTATATAACTATTTATACTTTTATTTATAATAAAATTTTATAATATATATAATTAAAAATTTATTTATTTTCAATTTGATAGTAATAAAGATAAGATCATTTGGAGGTAAAAGGGATGTTTTTCATAAAACCATTTTAAAAAAATGCACACCATTTTAATTAATTAAAATAATAATTAATGATGAATGATTTAAATTGAATTTATAGATTATATATCTAAATATATGAATTTAAATAAATCTAATGATGATTACTATTCATATAATTAATATAAAATCACCTCATGCTTGAAAAAATATTTTCATAAAGAAATCATTTTTTCATCACGTTTTCTGGTTTTATTTTTAAATTAAATTATCACACTTTTATAAATTGAATTTGATAAAATGAATTAAATATTTGGAATTATTTTAATTAATATTATTTAATAAATTCAAATTATTTTTTTCATTATGAATAGTAAAAACAGTAAAAATTAATTACTATGGTTAAGGTAATAACGGGTTTACTAGGAGTTAATCTATAAAAATAAGGGTCAAAATGTTCTAAAAACTTGATGAAACCCCATTGGTTGGTTTTATTTTTAACTTATATTTTTCAAATTTTAATTTTACCCATTTTTTATCCATATTTCCAAGAAAATGAAATGACATTATTAAAAAACATTGAAAATCACAAGTGTTCCACTCACCTCAATTGTAAAAGGGAACCCATCCCCTCACTTCTTCACACCACTCAAACCATTTAGATAAAAAAACTTAAAAAAATTTCACCCAAAAATACTTATCTATTTTCTAGAGGTTCTTTTATTTCTAAAATACCAACCCTATGGTCCTTAATAAGAGATCCAAATGAGGTTTCTCTAAGAGAAGGTAATTGTTTTAACCAAGATCTTTCTTTTTTTACTTCTTATTTTACCACCTTAAATTATGTCTTAGAAGTTCCAATATAATAACACTAGTATATACCATATATTTGGATGCTATTATTTTTATGAAATAATATTTATCCATATCCTTATCCATCTAATGGGAAGCAAAATCATTATCCGTGTGTACGATAGACTACCGCCTCATGAACCGATGTAATTTTTTTCCATCACAAAATAACATTAATGTTAATGGTGAGATAAATAATGAATATATATGATATTTGTGACATGATATTGATTTTTTTTAAAATTAATATATCTTCCAATTACTTACCCTTTCACCCATTAAGGAAATGATATCGTTGCTCATGCGTATGTACGACCTACCATCTACATGAAGCGATGAGATTCATTTTCCATGTATAACTTTCAATAATGATTATAAAAATGTATCTAATGAATAAATATGATATATATAAAAGAAATATAATTATTCAGAAGATGAACATATATCCTATTCATAATAACCAAAACTTTCATGACAAAACATGCATAAGAAAATGAAGTAGTTAACACCTAAAACAATGATGATAATGAAATATTATTAAAGATCAGGTGACAAGATGTTATAAGAAGATAATATATGATATTATAAATATGAATATGGTTTTGGTATAAATTAATAACATGTTTAAATCCATTATACATGAGGTTAATGAATATTCAACTAAAGGGAAGTGTGAGGTAAGGGATTTCACCTCAATTTCCATTCCATTGAGACATATTTATTATTATGAACCTATTTAATTTTATGTGTTGTATGTACTAAAAATTATATATATTTAAAATTAATAACTATTTATTCATGATGATTAATTTTTCAACTCAAGTTTATTATTTCAAGGGGTTATAATTGACAATTTTTCAAAGAGGTAATAATTTATTTTACAATATCACTTTCTTTTGGGATTAATTTTATTTTCATTGAAGGAATATTATCATTTATCCTTTATAAGATCCAATAATTTTCTCATAACAAATATTTTTAAGGAGTTTCCATATTTTCATTCAAATTATCATATTTTTTTCAATTGAATCAAGTAAATTTACGTTTAAAAGAAAAATTGATTTTATTTCTCTTTTAATAGGATATATTTTTCTTCCATGTTCATATTTGTCAAAATTGTCTTAAAAAAGTCCTTATTATTAATTAAATGATTTATTAATGAAATTTTAAGTTATAATTGACTTTAAAAAAGGTATTAAAGGTATCTTTCTTATGTTTTTTCTTTATAAAAATTCATAAGGAATGTTTTTTAATGTATACGACATTAATGGAATTCCCCACCACCATAATCATTTTATGAAATTTAGCTTGTTATACACATTTTAAATTGTTTTACAAAGAAAAATATTTAATGAAATCTCATTTTAATATTTCACTTCCATTTTCATTATTTCTATAAAGGGAATTATCTTATTATAAAACTTATATTTTTAATGGATTGATGGTATTATCTTATCTCTTATTAATTTTTAGTCATGAACCTTCTTTTAAAACATTCACTTTATTATTATCATTGTAAATTTAATTTATATTAAATATCTTTATTCTTTATATCATGGATATGATCATTACCTAAATCTTATACCATGATTACTTATGTTGTTTTATTATGAAAGTTACTCGATTGGATGTGGAAAATTTTGATAAATTCTCAATACATATATTTGTTGATAAGGCATATTTTTTATGAATTGAATTGAGAATTAAATATATGTGGAATGAATTGGAAATATAGTGATGGATGGTGTATAGTTTTAGATAACCCCTTAATGAATTTATAGGTATCATGAGACAAATCAGTTGGCCAAATTAAATAGGTTTTTGGTGTATACCTAACCATAGTTCTAAATTGTCTTGGAATAAGGTATTGATGGTATAAATATCATTATGTATGAGATGATGATGTGAAATATTAATCATTTCCTTTATTTAAAATTTAGTTATTATTATCCATGATATTATTTTAATGATATTATCGATGGATACATTTCAGGATCAATTTATTGATTAAATGAAATATGTTTTCAGTAATTTACCTTTACATATTGAATATGAGTTATTTAATTATGATATTTTACACTATACATAAGCCTTAATAATCCTTTGAGATTACCCTTATTTTGTTTCATTTCCCTAGGATATGAAGAACAATTATTTGGATGATTGTAATGATGTCAAATATTTTACATTACAATTATTTATATTTTATTTCCTTTTTAAAATGGGTATCATGTATGTATTTGGATCTTCAAGACTAGTAAACTAAAAATTTATTCAGTATTAAAACCCTTGTATCTATTTCAATGTAATAAAACAACTTTCAAATTAGGGTTACTAGATCCGAGTTCATTATAAGATTAATACTAGAACAATTTTCAACTAGATCCTGTAAAATTTCAAAAACTATTAATCTTTCATAGAATATACAGGGGTTTAGTGTATCCCCAAATTTCTTCTTCTTTACCATTATATATAAATAATATGGTGACATGAAATTTCACTAAGCTGATTTATAACTAATACACCTCGACCTCTATGAATTTTTTCTCAAACTCCTAGGGATCTATAGGGACCCAATTAGTACCTCATTGAGCTATTTTGAGTGGTGAAGAGTATCTAGGATTGAGAGCTTGGTCTTGATGGCTACCAATTGCTTCAAGATATCATAATTTTTCACTAGAGGTCAATGCCTTCAATGGTGGGGTTTCTCCTTAGTATGTGACTTAGGTGATGTGAAACTTGTGGTTAATAGATATGGTACTTAGGGAAAAGTTGAGGGAATATATTTTTCTATTATAGTAGGCTGAGCCGCACTACCCACTTGTTTAGGATGATTTAATAGTTACACACCCACCAGATATTAATTAAGAATAATTGGATTTAGATGACTTTTGGAAGGCTCCAAGGTGTCTCTATGTTCCCACTATGATCACTAAAGTTCTTGTCCATGGGTTTTGACTGTATATATGGATTTTTTGGGGTTATTTCTGGGATATAGGTATTTTTACATGCCAGCAACTTCCCCAGTTCCCTCATCTTTGTGGCCTTTGCCTCTAGCACCTTAGTCAGGTATGTAGAACTCTGGTCGCACATATATTCATCATCAGAGAAGGGGTCTGATAAGTGGATAACATTAAAATTCTATAAAGAAGATATCCATTAAATGAGGGTATTTATTTTCAGGGTATTTATCATGCTATGAATGATGAGGGAAGGAAATCCACTATACTTAGGGATAGATTTAGAGATGAATAAGACTCTTCTTATTGTGTCCCATTCTTCTTTCGATGATTACATTTTCCTCAGGAGGATGAGTCGAATGATTACCCATTAGGTGATGTGTGAGGCGATGGAATAATGATTGGTTAATGAATTTGTTCTTTGAGGATGAGATGTGATTAATCAAATATAATTCAGGTCATCTAGTTATCTAAATTTTATTCGAGCCTGGTTGAAACTTATTTCCAGCTGCCTTCTTCTTCTGATTGGGTGGTGGATACATGAACCACCTGTATTGGTGATTTTTATAGTATCATCTATTTAGAATCAACCATGATCTAGAGGATGTATTTAAAGATAAACAAGTATTTTATGGTGTGACCATCCTTTTATAAAAATGGAAATAGTCAGAGTGATCATTGAGGATGACCTCGTTGGGTTTCCTAAGTTTAGGAAACTTAAGGAATTGTTTTATAAGGATATGAGGAATAAAATAGGAACTATTTAATTATATAAGGAATATAATTTTTTCTTCCATTCCTCAAATAATGGGAATCTATGATCCCTTTTTTCATTCAATGGGGGGGGGGGGGTTACTGTAGTTGCCACTCATAAATAGGCATCATGATATGTAGAGTTTTCATTGGTGATCTGATGGGAACTAGCACCAGTTTGAGTAGGAAAATAATAGTTTATACCTTAATATACATTTTCCATTATCTCAAGGGCATGGGTTAGAATCTTGCATTAGTTTACTTAATGACATCCTCCAGATACTAGATTGTATCTGAAAACTCCCATAACCCACCCAGGTTTTTCAACAAGATTAATGGTGTCTATAGTTGTCACGACCCACCTTCACCAAGATGAGGAAAGGGAAAAAAATATACTAGCCCCTTCCTTCCTCAAGTTGAAGGAGAGATAATGACCCCTAAGTCCCACCTTCAATAGGCCCCAGAGTGGTAACTAACACCAAAGGTATAGAATCACACGTAATATGGAAGGAATTAACCTTTTTATTTAGTAGTATTGGGAGATACAATGGTAAAAACCCAAAAAAATCCAAAAATGAAGGAAAAAGTAAAGCCAAAACCCATTCCCATATGCATGTTCAAAGATAAACCTATACAAGTATAATAAAAATCCAAAGGGAAAGTACCAAATGAAGAAAAATATCAACGAAAACTGTCCTGACATCTAAGCTAGTAAAGTATCGCATGGTCCCCAAAATCCTCCTAGAAACATGAAAGTAGTTTTATATATGTAGGGTGAGTATATAGGTATACTTAGTAGAGAAAACCAAAATCTCTTGTGCACAAGTGGGGAGACATTCTAATGCACCGTAAGAAAAAGGAGGTAACCAAATCACATAGTAAGGAAACTATCCACCCTACCTCACCAAGGAACAATCCCAAAATAACACAAGTCTTGTAAAATAATAGTAATAGCACATAGATGTTTGGGTACCCCGCACTACTTTCCCAATTGTTATTGAAGACATCCTATGTGTCAGACCTCTCCCTCCATTTTCACTGAAGTCCCACTACCGCCCCAAAACAACATTATGGACCACCACAACCACACATAACACCCGCAAACACATGGGCCACCACAACCATACATACTGCCCGCAGAAACTTGGGCCACCACAACCATACGTAACCACACCTGTAGACACCTGGGCCAGAACAACCACTGCCATGCCTGAAGACACCTGAGCCTCATCTCGAAGACACTTGGGAAACAATCCCGCCCGCACACAACTGGGCCAATCACCACAACCACCCTGCCCAAAGAATATTGGGATATAATGGACCTCACGCCATTATAGCCTGACCAAAGAGTATTGGGATACTGGGGATAGGGAGAAGAAAAGATCCAATAATCAGCCACCCAATAGGATGTTAGAAAAACACCCTCCCCCATGAAATGGTGGTGTTCGACACAAAGTTATCAACTTGGGTGGAGTGAGAATAATAAACAAAAAACTAAATTTATATGTATAGGTAAAAAAGCACTCATCCCAACTTGAGGGTTCCAAAACCACCCCATACACAGACACCCTCATTACTATTCATTCATACAAAAGCACAACAACCACAACCTGAGCACAACTCATTCTTGGAAAACAATTCCCAATCGAACCCATTATGGTTATCATATTCAAGTGATTCCATTTAAATATTTTTTCACTATTGGGAAATTAATAGGAATATACACAAGCCAAGGAAGGAAAAATAGACAAGCAATAATTTAAGAAATCACAACCAATTATCTTGTAAAGTCACAATAACAAAAAGGATCCTTGAGATCCCTTGAAGTACTGGAACCAAAAAAAGACCCATAGTACAACCCCACACGGCCTTATGTCCACAAAAAACAACTCAAAAACATAGGATCACATCCCCATCCCCATCACCACACAAGGAATCAAATAGAACAACCATACACATCACTGGAACAGAGCAAGGGAGTTCTTAGATTTAATCACACCATTAATTAAGTTTCATCTTTACATTTGGTTAACAGGAGTGATCACACAAGGATTATTGTTCATTGGGAATCCATATAATCAACTGAGTTTACATGATTAACTAGTGTCCATGTTAAATCCATTCAATCACAGGATTTTCCAGAAAAAAGATGTTCATTAGTGCGCAAGAAAGGACCACCAACGACCATGATTTTCAGTAGACATAAGACTGTATAATTCACAACATATAAGTAAAGATAAAAGAGTACAAAAACAACATCAAACAAACCGCTTCATTGTTTAAAAACCATTTATTATCTTCATTAAGGTTTGGTTTCATCAATCCCTAAAGGGACATTATCATACCCACCACACATGTTACATAGTAAAGAGATACAATAGAGAATCCTACTTGGAAGATCAACGATCAAAGTTTTCTTCTCACACCACAAATTGAGGATGCACGACTTGTAGGGGAAGAACTCCAAGGACTCCAAGAGTGAGTAGAAAAGTCACTAGAATAGGAACATGACTATCCTTGGGAAGAGGGACTCCAAACACACTAAGGATAGGAAAAGAGACCAGCCCAAAAGAATAAAGAAACTCCATGCGATAGAAGATGAGATCTTGGAGTTACATGATATGAAATATTGAAATGATTTAAAGGCAGATCATGGTTTCTCCATGTGGTTGGGCAGTTACACAAGATGAAATTAATTGTTATTTAATAATTCTCCTTATAGAGGTGGTGATAAAATCTGTGAGTTAAATGGTTTTATTTAAACAAAGGAAACACGTAATAGGGGAGAAAATGGAAAGTAAGGGAAAAAAATGGTAACACTGAGTAAAAATCCACACGTTTTGATAAATAAAGGGGCACCCAATTAATGGGGGTTTTAGATATCATTTATGGGATTTAAATGGTTTTGAAAAAGGTTATTAAAACACTTTACGTCAAAAGATATGTTGCAGGAGAGGAACTGGAAAAAAAGTTGGAAACTGGGAAAAAAACAAAGGGTGGGACACCATTTGGTGAGACACCATAATAGTGAAACCATCATGGTGCCACCATCACATTTCTACCATAACGGTTCCACTGGTTCAATGGAACACTGTAAGTGGTGCCACTATTTTGGTGTGAGACTATGATGGTACGACTGCTGTGGTTCCACTGTCACAGTGCCACTGTTTCAGTGTGCTACCGTGACGGTGCGACTGATACAGTGCCACTGTTACAGTTTCAATAACATGGTTCCACCTTCACGGTGCCACTATGACCGGTTCCACCATCACAGTTCCTTCGTGACCGGTACCACTATCACAGTGCCTCTGTGATCAGTTCCACTATTTCAGTGGAACCATTTAGTGGAACTAAGTTTTTGGAAAACTCATTAATGAGTCTCCAATGGTCCCTAGGACACCCCAAACACCAGAAATTTGGAAAATTAATGGACCAAGAGGGTCCGAGACATTATATCAGATACCCCTATAAGTATTCTCATCCTAGAGAATCTAAGAGTAAACCTGAAGAAAAGAGAGGGGTCTGAATAACCACCTCGTAAGATACCTCTCAGGAGTAAACCTCTTTGACATATAAGAACACCTATCCCTCATACCGATCAACTGTAGAGGCACTACTACTCCCCTTTCTTAAGAAACCCCACAAACATGTAAAATCTATACTAGTTAGTCACATGGATTAGGGAGTCCCTTCTTCCATGTAAAAATACTATCTTCTTTGGGTGGAACTAACTTGCCCGCACGAGTTTAATCACATCCACTTTATTGCGTCTTGATTAAGGACCAGATCATCCCCTCCCCACAGATAGGACTCTTCACACACATTCAGAGAACAAGGGAAACAATCCATCTCACAGTTAACATGGTCAAGCATTACATCATAGTCAAGAACAAAACAACATAGAATAAAACTCAAAATATCTCTAGGTATTGGGTGTTCATTTGTGCCTCCCGTTCCCAGGTACTCTCCTTGAGGCCACTATGCCTCCATAACACATGAACCATGGGAATGGTTCACCCACGAAGCACCTTCTCCTCAAAATATTCGATCTTTACTGGGTGCTGCACAAATGTTGAATCATTCTTGATATCCATCTCTCCCCAGTTGAGGAAGTGCAAATCATCGTGTAGACACTTAAAGAGTTGAGACACATGGAAGACATCGTGAAACCTCAGTAGTGGCGGTGGTATCACCAGCTGATAAGCCTCTTTTATAACCCGCCACAACACCTCGAAGGGTCCGTCGAACCTGGGAGAGAGCTTACTCCCCATGCCGAACCTCCGTTGACCAAGACAAGGGGAGACCTTCAATAACACGTGGTTTCCAACCTCGAACTCCAAGGTCCTCCTCCTATTATCGACATACAACTTCTATCAGTCCTGATCCGCCTTCACCCTCTCCTATATAAGTTGAACCTTCTCCATCATGCTCTTCAATACCTCCGGGCCAAGAACACTTGCTTCCCCAACCTCTGTCTAGCACACAGGTGAATGAAACAGTCTCCCATACAAGGCCTTGAATGGAGCCCTACCAATGGTAGAGTGATCGATATTATTGTAGGAAAACTATACTAGAGGAAAGTGTCTCACCCACGATCCCCCGAAGTCCAAAACAAATGATTATATCATATCCTCCAAAGTCTGGATGGTCTGATCTGTCTTCCCATCTATCTGGGGGTGGAAAGAAATGCTGAGGCATAGTTGGGTGCAAAAAGCATGTTGCAATCCTTTACAGACCCATGATGTAAACCATGTATCCCGATATGAGACTATGGACCTCAGAACTCCATGAAACCGCACCACCTCATCCACATACCTATATGTTAAGGCATCCACCGCACTCGACACTTTGATTGCTAGGAAGTGAGCTGATTGCATCACCCAGTCCACCACTACCTAGATATCATCATAGCCTCCTTGAACCCTAGGTAGTCCTGTGACGAAATCCATCAAGATGTCATCCCACTTCCACTCAGGGACATCTAAAGGCTGCAACAGACCGCCCAAAACACGGTGCTTACCCTTCACCTGCTGACACACAAAGCACCTTTCCACGAACCCCACCACTTCCCATTTCACCCCGGGCTACCAAAACTGTCTCCTCAAGACTCAGTACATTTTTAAAACTCCTAGGTGTACTATTAGGGGTGAGTTGTGGAACTCACCAAGAACTCTCTCGCACATTTCCACCAAGACAAACAACTTTCCATGAAACAACCACTACGAAAAAATGCGAATTTAGCAGCAGTTTTTCCGTTTCACGGTGGTTTAAACCGCCACTAAATCTATTGGCGGCGGTTTTGAAAAACCGCCACTAAATTGTGCGTCGGGAAACTATTCGCGGTGGTTTTCAAAACCGTCGTAGAACATTTCTCGGTAGTTTTTTAGCGGCGGTTTTTTGAATTTTTTTATTTTTTTAAATTATTTTTTATTTATTTAAATTATTTATTTATTTATTTATTTTATTTAGTTCGTATTTATTTTATTTATTTATTTCGTATTTTATTTATTTATTCGTATTTATTTTATTTATTCGTATTTATTTTATTTATTTATTTCGTATTTTATTTATTTATTTCGTATTTTATTTATTTATTTCATATTTATTTTATTTATTTCATATTTATTTCATATTTATTTCATTTATTTCATTTAATTCGCATTACTTTATTTACTTTATCCATGCATGTATGCTCATGCCCATGCAAATGCCCATACACATGCCCATGTAATATAAAGAAATACTGCGTTTGGTGAGATTTGAACCCCTAACCTCTTGCATATTTTCCAAAGACTTTACCACTCCAGCAAGCTCGTCATGCAGTTAATAAACAAAATTTAATATACTTATATATACTAATTGAAAAAACAAATAATACATAACTAATAGATATAAACTCAATAATAATTAAATACTAAGCAATAATCAATAATTAATAACCAATAATTAATAACCAATAATTAATAATTAATAATTATTGATTTATTAGTTATTTATTGAGTTATTTATTATTAGTTACTGTTTATTATAATAAATAACAAATAAATTATAATAATATTTACATAAATTATAAAATTATGAAAATAAAATAATAAAATTATAAAATTATGAAATTAAAAGAATAAAGAATAAAGAATAAAGAATAAAGAATAAATAACAAATAACAAATAACAAATAACAAATAATAAATAAAAACAAAAAATAACAAATGATAAAAAATAAATAATAAACAATAAACAATAAATAATAAATAATAATAATAAACAAATAATAAAGAATAAAGAATAAAGAATAAAGAATAAATAATAAAGAATAATAAATAATAAATAATAAATAAGAAACAATAAATAATAATAAATAATAATAAATAATCAATAATAAATAATAAATAATAATAAATAATAAATAATAATAAATAATAAATAATAAATAACAAATAATAAATAATAATAAATAATAAATAATAATAAACAAATAATAAATAATAAATAATAAATAATAAATAATAAATAATAAATAATAAATAAATAATAATAAATAATAATAAATAATAATAAATAATAATAAATAATAATAAATAATAATAAATAATAAAAAATAATAAATAAAAACTATAAATAATAATAAATAACATATAATAAATAATAATAAATAATAAATAATAAATAATAATAAATAATAAATAATAAATAATAATAAATAATAAATAATAAATAATAAAGAATAAAGAATAAAGAATAAAGAATAATAAATAATAAATAATAAATAATAATAAATAATAATAATAAATAATAAATAATAAATAATAAATAATAAATAACAAATAATAAATAATAAATAATAAATAATAAATAATAAATAATAATAACAAATAACAAATAATAATAAAAAAATAATAAATAATAAATAAAAATAAAAAATAATAAATAAAAATAATAAATAATAAATAATAAATAATAAATAATAAATATTAAATAATAAATAATAATAAATAATAATAAATAATAAATAAAAAATAAAAAATAATAATAAATAAAATAAAAATAAAAATAAAAATAAATAAAAATAAATAATAAATAATAAATTATAATAAATAATAAATAATAAACAATAAATAATAATAAATAATAAATAATAAAAAATAAAAAATAAGAAATAAGAAATAATAAAGAATAAAGAATAAAGAATAAATAACAAAGAATAAAGAATAAAGAATAAAGAATAAAGAATAAAGAAAAAATAATAAATAATAAATAGTAAATAATAAATAATAAATAATAAATAATAAATAATAAATAATAAATAATAAATAATAAATAAGAATAATAATAAATAACACATAGTTAATAATTATAATTAAATAAATAATAAATAATAAATAATAAATTATAGACAATAATTAATAATAGATAATAATACATATATAATAAATAATAAATAAAAAATAAAAAATAAAAAATAAAAAATAAAAAATAAAAAATAAAAAATAAAAAATAATAATAATAAATAATAATAATAAATAACAATAATAAACAATAATTAATAAATAATAAATAATAAATAATAAATAATAAACAATAAATAATAATAAATAAATAATAATATATAATATATTATAAATAAAATACTAATAATAATAATAATAAATAATATATAATAAATAATATATAATAAATAATAAATAACCAGTAACAAATATTAATAATAATAATAATAAATAATAAATAATAAATAATAAATAATAAATAATAAATAATAAATAATAAATAATAAATAATAAATAATAAATAATAAATAATAAATAAATATAAATAATAAATAAATATAAATAACAAATAATAAATAACTAGTAACAAATTATAGATAATAAATAAATTAAAGTATATTATAAATAATAAATAATAAATAATAAATAATAAATAATAAATAATAAATAATAAATAATAAATAAAACACATGAAAAAGTTCGAAAAGGCGTGATAAGGGATGAAAAATTATGAAAATGCATGAAAACAGATGGAGAAGCATGAAGAAGAAAGCATTAGAAAACATGAGAACGTATGAAAACTCATGAAAATTCTGGAAAACCCCTTAAGAATACAACATAATCATCATAATAACCCACAAAAAAATATTGATAAAGATAACAAGTCATGGAAACCCAAATAAATAGTAATAAATGGAACAACCGTTAAAACTCGCTAAAACGGTCATAAAGTGACAAAAACATTGGACTCACATTAATAGAGATAACTTATGATTCGAGAGTCCGTTCCAGATCCGCGACCAGTCAAATCAAAGATCCTAAAACGATCTTCGAGCTGATAGGTGAAAGAGACCGAATGGACCGGCAGATCAGAAGTTATGACCATTTAAAAAAAACTGACGGGGAACTAGTGCTAGAAATGAGGCATCGAAAAACATAAGAAACCCGATACCCACAAAAGGCCATAACTTATGATCTAGGAGTCCATGTGGGTGCCGTGACTAGTCAAACTGAAGCTCATGGAACGAACTATGATCTGGAAGGTGGAGGAGTCCGAACTGACACATGGATCGAAAGTTAGGTCTGTTTGAAGACAAGTTCGACAGGACACCGGTGATGAAAACGGGGTTTCAGTTTGATATGTGCTAGAGCCCAAACAGACACCTGGAGCGAAAGTTATGGCCCTTTTAAGTTGGAGAAAATTTTTCAACTTTATTATAAATCTCATATCTTCCGCACCTTCGACCGTCTCACGATTTCGATTATACCTGCCTCTAGATCTTTTCAGGAGCTTCGATTTGACTGGTCGTGGTGCTCCAACAGACGACTAGATCAACAGTTATGATCGTTTGACTGATTTTGGGGTTTCTCATGTTTTTTTTTATTTTTTTCCTTTCATTTCACGGTGTTTTTACCCAAACCGCCACTAATCCTCGATTTTTTTAAAAAAAAATTAAAAATAAATACATAAAAGTTAAGACATTTTGCGGCGGTTTTTAAACTGCTGTGAAAAAACCGCCACGAAATAGAGGCCCGAAAAAAATTTAGCGGCAGTTTTTAAAACCACCGTGAAACGACTGTTTTCCTATAGTGAACATTCAATTCTGTCCAACTTCCGACCATCCTTCCAGAGCATTGCCCTAGATAAGATGGTCACGCTTCACTTCATCCTCTAAGTCCCCCCACCGAGACTCCTCCACCTGCTGCAATAGGGAGAACTTCACTTTCATCTGGAACAGATACCCTCTGCTATCCTCCACCCTTGCATCCAGGTGTAGGGAAACTAACTCTTCCATCACCTTCCAAGCATCTTCCAATTCTCGAACCACATCCTTCTGCGACTTCCTGCTCAAGGCATCGGCCACCATATTCCCCTTTCCTAAGGCGTAGGAAATCTCTAATTCGTAGTCTTGAAGAAAATCTATCCACCTCAACTACCATAAGTTTAGGTCCTACTGGTAGAAGATATACCTCAATCTCTTATGATCTGTGAAGACCACAAAGAGCTCCCCAATGAGGTAATGCCACCAAAACTTTAGCGTGAACACTACCACTGCAAGCTCTATGTCATGGGTGGAATAGTTATGTTTGTGAGGACGCAACTTTCTAGACCCATAAGAGATCACTATCTACTACTGCATCAACAAACACCCCAATCTTAGGCTTGAAGCATTACAAAACACTTCAAATACTACTCCTTATGGAAACCTCAGCACTGGGGCACTGACCAACTTCCCCTTCAGATAGCTGAAGGCTGCCTGACAATGCTCACTCCATAAAAAAGACTGGTCTTTCCTGGTCAAGGCTGTTAAAGGTGATGTAACTTGAGAGAAGTTGGGAACTAACCTCTGATAGTAACCTGCTAGACCCAAGAAACTATGAACCTCCACTACGTTCTTGGTTTCTTCCCAAGAAACAACTACCCCGACCTTTGATGGGTCCACTACTATTCCCTACTCAGACACCACATGTACAAGTAAGTGCACCTCTCGTGTCCAAAATTTTCACTTGGACAACTTCCCTTAGATTTGGTACTATCGGAGGACATCTAAAACCATCCCCATATGCACAACATGATCCTCCTCTAATCTTGAGTAGATTATGATGTCATTGATAAACACAACTACGAACCGATCTAAATACTCACAGAAAACTGAGTTCAGGATTCCCATGAACACAACTGGTGCATTTGTAATGCCAAACGACATCCACAAACTCAAAGTGCCCATATCTAGACCTGAAAGTAGTCTATGAGATGTCATCCTCATTCACCCTCAACCGGTGATATCTCAATCATAGGTCAATCTTAGAGAACCAACCTGCTCCCTTAAATTGGTTAAAAAGTTTGTCGATCCTCATAAGGGGGTAACATTTCTTGATCATCACATATTTTATCCTTCAGTAGTCTATATATAGCCTGAGACCACCGTATTCCTTATTTGCGAACAAGACCGGAGTACCCCATGGTGACGTGCCCATTCCGAGAAAACCTTTCTTCATCAGATCATCAATCTGAATCCATAACTCCCGAAACTCAAAAGGCGCCACCCGATAGGGAGCCATGGAAATCGAATGAGCAATGGGTTGAAATTCTATCCAAAACTCAACATCACATCGAAGGGGTAGAGTCACCACCTATCCAGGGAAGACATCTAGAAAATCACTGACGACCCTTGTGACTTCCACCATCTCTACATCTACCGACTCCACTAACATCTCAACTAACAAGGAAAGAAGGGGCTCCACTCGCCAGCTACCCCCTTGGAAACCCTGCTCGCCAATGAAAGTCACACGCTGTATTCCCATATCTGAAAAAATAACCCTTATCCAAAATAATTCAATAACGAAAAACATAGATAACGGCCAATAGATGCCTAAAACGATAGCATACGACTGCATCTGCATCAGAAGAAGGTCCCCACTGGACTCATGTGGTCCCAACATCTGTCTGAATCCCCAACAAACAAAAGACAATACGGTCTAACCTTAGACTGGCGTACTAAAAACCAGGGGCATGGGAAGTCTTTCTATGTCTAGACCCAGAGCATGGGATAGATTGGGTGCAACAAAGGAGTGTGAAGCTCCTGAATCAAACAATACATATGCAAGATTTCTAAACAAGTTGATCGTACCTCGAATGACTTTCAGCCCTACTGGAACTGCTACCTCTATAGTGTGAAAATTCCCACGACCAGATCCTCTGCCCCTCGACTATTAGCTGCCTCTATGACCATGCTTGGGTTGAGGTCCCTGAGGAGTTTCCTGAGGTCGACATCCTCCTACAATGTCTGCTCTCAGAGGAGTGGGAGCTCACTGTCCCTGTTGTTGCTGCTGAAAGGGTATGGCTGGAAATTGCTGCTACTGAGGTGGGAGCTAAACCTACCCACCCCCACTGTACTACACTCAGTTCAAGCACTAATTCTAAAGGTGACCATATCTACTATAGATGAAGAATCTTGGTCCTGAGCCTGCAAAGAAAGGGCAATGACTAAGAGATCAAAATTGGAACTGTTGGGGCTTGCTCCCCACTGGGCGAAACCTAGAAGGCCCTGATGCTGGAGGCATGTTGCTGACGACCTTCTCCTTTGATGAGACATACTGGCTCCCCTATTGTGGTACACCTCCTAGAATGTGAATCCTCTCCACTACTTCAGCATTCTTCTAGACCTCCAAGTACGTCAGTAGGGTGAAGGGAGTAACATCATACTAAAGATAAGGTCAGAGTGCCTCCTCTAAACATCTCGACCGAGACTCATCATCTGAAAAAAGGTATAGAGAAAAATGAAGGAGATCCTCGAACTTGATCCTCAGATCCCTCACTAACATACTCCCTAGCTTAAGGGAGAGTAGCTCCTGCCTCTTCTTAGCCTTCATTGTAGAAGAAATGAATTCTGCCCGGAACTCCTTCTTGAAGTTAGCCCACAAAATCTCACTCTCCATCCTATCTCTATGGTAGAGATTCCACCAATAATGCACTACTCCCCTCATCTGAATGACTTCCAACGGTACCCAGTACTTAGACAGAGCCTAGATCAAGTTGAAAGCTATCACCAACTCCCAGATCCAACTTTTGGTCTCCATGTATGAGACGCTTCCCTTATACTTCTCGAGGGTATTCCACTGAAAGGAAAAAATCATCTTCTACCACTAGTTTTACTCCTCTTGATTAGTCCTCTGCTGATTAGCCATATTAGCCTCTTGGGCCTCGATCGGATGCACTACTTGTGGTCATCGTCTAGGTGTCATATCTACAAGGTAAACAAGGAATTCCTAAGACCTAGTAGTGTAGAATATTTATTTTAATTTATTTTAAACTTTTTATTTATTTAAATTCCCAGAACACCCAGAACACATAATAACAAAAGTAATTATGATGCATGTACCTTTCCTAGTGTCTCTACCCTAAAATCAGCGTAGAATCACTTGGTCATTCAGTAGGTCTAGAGTCCTTGCATCCGATCACAGGGGGCCCTAAAATCCCATGTCCTAGCTGGTCTTCCCTGTCCTATTTCATGCACCAAGATTGCCTAACATTTTTCCCTACCATCCCATGTAATCCTTACTATGCCTAACCCTAAGATCCATCTTATCTCTAAACCATCACCTTTGATACCATTCTGTCACAAACCACCTTCACCAAGATGAGGAAAGGGACAAAAAACTACCAGACCCTTCCTTCCTCAAGTTGAAGGAGAGATAATGACCCTCGAGTCCCATATTCAATAGTCCCCAGAGTGGTGACTAGCACCAAGGGTATAGAATCACACGTAACATGGAAGGCCTTACCCTTTTTATTTAGTAGGATCAGAAGACACGATGGTAAAAACCCAACAGCTCCAAAACTGAAGGTACAAGTAAATCACAAACCCATTACCATATGCTTGTTCAAAGATAAAACATCGATGTTTGGGTACCCCGTACCACTTTCCCATTAGTTATTGAAGACATCATACACATTATAACTCCCCTTCCATTTTCACTGCAATCCCACTACCGCCCCAATAACAACCTTATGGGCCACAATAACCACACATCCTTCCAGAAAACACCTGGGCCACCACAACCATATGTAACCATGCTCATAGAAACCTGGGCCAGAACAATCACCACCACACCCGAAGACACCTGGGCCTCATCTCGAAGACACTTGGGAAACAAACCCACCTGCACACATATGGGCCAACCAACACAACCACCCTACCCAAAGAATCTTGGGCTCTAATGGACCTCAGGCCATCACATCCTACTTGAAGAGTCTTAGGCTACTTAGGAGAGGGAGTAGAAAGGACAATAACCTGCCACCTAATAGGATGTTGGAAAAACACCCTCCCCCATGAAATGGGGGTGTTCGTCACGAAGTTCTCAACTTGGGTGAGGTGTGAATAAGAAACAAAAAACTAAATTTATAAGTATAGGTAAACAAGAACTCATCCCAACCTAAGGGTTCCAAAACCAGCCCATACGCAAACCCTTATTACTATTCATTCATACGAAATCACAACAGCCTCAACTAGAGCACAACTCATTACTAGAAAACAATTACCCATTGAACCCATTCTTGTTATATTATTAAAGTGATTCCATTTAAATAATTCTTCACTACTCAGCAACTAACAGGAATAACCACAAGCCAAGGAAGGGAAAACAACCAAGCATCGATTTAAGAATTCACACCCAGTTCTCTTGTAAAGTCACAACAAAAAAAGGGATTTGTGAGATCCATCAAAGTACTAGAACAAAACTAAGTCCCATCGTACGACCCCACATGGACTCAATTACAAAACCAAAAACTCAAAAATAGGGGATCCCATCCCCATCCACGTCACCCCACAAGGTGTCAAACAAAACAACCATACACATCACCAAAACAGAGCAAGGGAGTTTCAGATTTAATCACACCATTCATTAAATTTTGTCTTTCCGTTTGGTTAACTGGAGTGATCACACAAGGATTCTTGTTCATTGGGAATCCATTTAATCAACTAAGTTTACGTGATTGACCAGTTTCCATGTTATAACCATTCAATCATAGAATTATCCAGAAAATAGAGTTTCATTAATGCTCAAGAAAGGACCCCCAATGACCATGATTTTTAGTGGACATAAGCCCATATAATTCACAACATATAATAAAAGATAAAAGATTACAATATCATCATAAAAAACACCCATTAATTCTTTAAAAACCATTTAATTATATTTGTTAAGGTTTGGTTTAATCCATGCCTGAAGGGACATTATTGTACCCACCCCGCATGTTACACAGTAAAGAGAGACGAAGGAGAACCCTACTTGGAAGATCAATTATCAAAGTTTTCTCCTTGCACCAAGAACTGGGGATGAAAAACTTGTAGGGGAAGAACTCCAAGGACTCCAAGAGTGAGTAGGAAAGGCTCCAGTATGGGTGCACAACTAGCCTTAGAAAGAGGGACTCCAAACGCACCAAGGAGAGGAAAAAAGACCAGCCCAGAAGAAGAAAGAAACTCCATGCGATAAAAGGCGAGATCCTAGAGTTATGGGATATGAAACATTGAATGAAATTAAAGGCATATCATGGTTTCTACACGTAGTTGGGAAGTTACACATGATGAAATTAATTGTTATTTAATAATTCTCCTTAGAGATGTGTTGATAATGGCTTTGAGTTAAATGGTTTCCTTTAAATGGAGGAAAATATGTAATAGGGGAGGAACTAGAAAGTACAAAAAAGGGTGAAACTGAGGAAAAAGTTTCATGTTTTGGTTACCCAAGGGTCACCCAATTAATAGGGGTTTTTAGATATCATTTATGGTCTTTAAATGGATTTAAAAAGGGGTATTAAAACACTTTGACATTAAAAGATACGTTGCGGGAGCAGAACTGAAAAAAAGTCATAAACTGCGAAAAAACAAAGGGTGGGACACCGTTTGGTGAAACACCATAATGGTGCCACCATCACGGTGCCTCTGTAACGGTGACAACAGTTTGGTGGAACACTATAAGTGGTTCCATTGTTTTGGTGTGCAAGCATGATGGTGTGATATCTACAGTGCCACCATCATGGTGCCACCATTTTGGTGTATGACCGTGACAGTGAGACCACTACGATGCCACCGTCATAGTGTCACCATGACCGGTGCCACCATTTCAGAGGAACTGTTTGGTGAAACCAAGGTTTTGGAAAACTTCTTAACAAGTCACCAATGGTCCCCAAGACATCCCAAACACAATAAATTTGGAAAATTAATAGACCAGGAGGGTCTGGTCCATTATAGTAGTTCAAAATGGAGGTTTTCAGGACAAAACTATAGAAACTACTCATGTGGGATTGAAATACTAAGAGAATATGTCAAGATATTCCATTTGGCGATAAAATTAGTGAACCTTTAATTCTCACACTTTTTTTAGTTAGTGAGGTTGGCGATCATAATTTTTTAATTGAAGATATAAATTTTTAGAGGAATTTATGATGACGGTCTCCCCATCCCACTACACCAAAATCAGTAATTTGTGGAGGTCTAAGAAACCACCCCAAAAATAAAATTGAAAAAAATATGGTGAATTTTTTTTAAAACACCACTGATAAAAATTTTACATTTTTTTAAAATGCAACACTTCTTCCTCGACCCCCCCCCAGAACCTGACATCCCCACCCCCAATCCTTCTAAGCTCTTTAAGCCCTAGCCCCCTCGCCACTAGGATTCTCGAGAATACATCGCCACTAGAATTCTTCTTGCCCTACTCCCCTGAATCCTTATCATTTTTTCCATAACCCTTCTCCCTCTAGATCCCTAAGACGGAGCTTGAGCTGCCAACCCCTCTCTCCCCCAAACTGTCATGGCCACTGCTCCCCCTGGTCGCCAGCTCACCACTACTCCACCTCATCTCTGACCCTTCCCCATCACCACTTCCCCTTGTACCTCAATCGTGGATCCTAAACCCACATAAATGTGATAAGAAGAATAATACCAGAAGAAATAATTTCCTTGGTGTTGGGTATTTAATCTGTATCCATGATTATCTTTCTTCTATTTTTTAATTTGAGTATTTATTATGTTGAAATTAATGAATTATTGAGCGTCATTTGGCTATACATAACTGATGTGTCCCTTGGATTTGTTTTTTTCTTTCAATATTTATAGAAATCATGCATTGTGTATGTTTATTACTATGTTAATTATTTATTGAACTTTGTTTGGTTATGAAGTTGGGATGCTTGGATGAGTGGGTCAAATGTTGTTTAACAGGTATTGGTTTGGAATTTATTCTATAAATTGTATATATTTTATTCTATCCTAAAAAGGACTAGAAAATTTATTTGCTTTTTTATCTGGTGTAAAAGTGAAATTAACCAATTCAGTTGTACCAGTTCATTCGTATACTAATAACATCATTTGTTTTAAAACCAAAACCATTTGTGGGATTTGTAAGTTCATCTATAATACTTAGGTATTCCTGTGTCAAAGTGTTGAATATATTTAAAATATATATTTTTTATAGTTCTTAGAGGAATATTGTGAATGGTTAATTGAAGAAATGATTAGGAGAAATTTGTAAAATTTCCAACAAGTTTTAGAAATTGTATATCAAACATACCCTTTAGACTCCCTCTTATTAACATTATTTATATAGGTATTTAGAACTGTTTCAGTTTCACTTTTTTTTCCATAGGTGTCACTATTTACACAACCCATCCAAAGACTAGCCTAATTTTGGGTGTTCCATTTGTTGATTATTGGTGTCTAAGGTTCGTGATCCTTGATTGAGGCCAATCCTTACTACGATAATTGAAGGTGATTAATTTAAATTGATTTCAGGTTGTGTTTTGGTCTGTTATTCTAATTTGGATCAATTTTAATTAGGTTTTTCTTGATTATTAGGTCCCACTTTATTCTATTGGGTGTATTATACCTTGTTAAGGTGGGACAGTTCCACCATTTTCAAAGAAAACAAGTTTTAGGTAAGTGACCGTTTGTTTTAGGTATTTAAATCTTAGAAAATTTCTTGATTTTATTTTTAATCTTTAAATTGTATATCAAATTATAATAATAATTATGTTCAAAGGGTATTTGATGTAGAAATCATGTTTCAATTGATTTAAACTTTAGTTTTAAGGGTTTATCTATTTTAATGTTTTTTAAAATACCACTTTAATTATTTTCACACACTGAATGTTTTTTAAATTCCCGAACAACCTTAAATTAAAAATTTAAATATTTTAAGATCAGTTTTGGTTTTAAAAGTGGGGTTATCTCTTCTATTAAAAATATTTATTAATTTTATATGTTTTTAAACCATATTTTGATATATATATATATATATATATATATATTTGTTCAACACATATACATAAGTATACATATATGTGTCTGTTTGTTCAAATTCACTTGAGAAAATGTGAATTTGTGCAATGTGATATATGTATATACATAAATGTGTAAATGTAAATGGGTAGAATAATAAAATTAATGAATTTTTACCTTAAGATTGATTATTTATTTGGGTTTCTAAATTATTATATGTATTTTAAAGACACTTATTCATTTAATTCTTAATAAAATATTTGATGTTATTGGTTGTTCTTGTTTGTTAAATATTATGAGAAACCTAGGGTTCTTGGGTGGGATAACCTAGACAAGAATAGGTCCACCACCACTATAAATTATAGTGAAGCATTTTGTGACACACCTTCTATCTAGATATGTGTTAGAACTTTAAATCCACTACTATAGTGATAAATAATTACTAGGTTTACCTAGACTTAGTGACCATATTGTGTTTCTCCCATGATTCATGTTTTAAATTAATTATTGTATGATTTTTATTTTTCTTATATTTTACCAAATACTATTCATGATTGATTTTATTTTTTGTAGTTTTACTTTTTTAGTACTTATCTGAATCTTCTTATAACTACTTAGGTTTTGTTTTTATCTTTTCCATTAATCTCTTTTCCTACTTAGTAATAATTTTATGATTTAATTTTTTTAATAAATTGTAAGAACATTTTGACATATATGGATAAAAGCTGGATCAAATTACTAAGGAAAACACCTTAGTCTGCTCAGGGTTTGGAGGAGTTTTCTTATTTTTTAATTTCTAATCGATCCGTTGATGGTAGAATAATAGGTCTATATACTAAATATAAATTTAGAAGATGGATGAAGAGATATGAAGTTTATGAACAATTGATATTGAAGTAATTCCCTTGTAAATATTTTTGTTGGATTTGGAATGGAGAATAAAACATTACAAAAAATTTGAACACTAATGTCAATTGATAGAATTAGCTAGAAAATTCATCAACATTGGAAAATGAAATGAAAAAACTTATAAACAATGCATTTAGAATTGCAAGAAATGAATATTAACATCAAAAAATATCAGAACTACCAGTTGAGGGTGATACAAATAAAAAATTGACAAGTTATGTTTTCAGTAATATAGGATAACTAGATCAAGATTTTAACATATCATTGGATCCTCCTCTTGATTATGTAGAGACTAATGTAAGAGATAATTTCACTAAGTAGAAAAATGCATTCCATGTTTTAGTTGATGATGGAAATCATGATTTGTATGGTGGGTGTTTAAAATATTCCAAACATTATTTTCTTATAAAGTTGTACCATATCAAATGCCTTTGTGGAATTGCAAATAAGGCAGTGTCCATGATATTTGAATTTTTGCGTGATGAATTTCCTAAAGAAAAGATCCCTGAGTCTTTTTGTGATATGAAAAAAGTTCCCAACAAGCTTGTTCTGAATTAAAAAAATACATGCGTGCCCCAATGATTGTATTATTTATTAGGGATAGGATTCAAGAAGACAAGAATACAAAAAATGTTCTTCTTTTAGATGGAATTCAGTGAGTGATATTGGAAGTATGAATCAACATAATACTATGAAGAAGAATAAAAGGAATACACCTACAAAGGTTTTTCATTAATTTTTTTTAAAGCCTCGATTCCAAATATTATTCATGTCATCGAAAACCACCGAGCACATGATGTGACATTTTATAGATAATAACAATGATGGGTTAATATGACATCTAAGAGATTCAAAATTGTGGAATACATTTGATTAATTACATCTAAATTTCTCATCTGATACTAGGAATGTGTGATTGGGATCAGATACTAATGGATTTAACCCATTTGGGACTTTGAGCACTAGTTATAGAATTTGGCCAGTTGTTTTGATCCCTTTGAATATGCCTCCATTGATATGTATAAAAAAATTTGTTTTTAATTTTGATGATTATTCCTAAAAAAAATGTCTGGAAATGATATTGATGTATAATTGCAACCTCTAATTGAATAATTATAGGATTTATAGAGAAACAGTGTTGATACATATGATGAATCTTCTAGAACAACATTTAAAATGAAAGATGCACTAATGTGGACCATTAGTGACTTCCCTAGACTTGGGAATTTAGCTGGTTGGAACACTTACATGGGTTTGTATTGTCCTATTTGTAACTTTTACTTTGATCCCGAATGACTAACTTAGAGTAAAAAATGTAACTACTTATAACATCTAATATTTATCGATGCATCTCATAGATTTCAGTTGAACAAGTAAAAATTAAATGATTCTATTGATCATAGAATACCTCTAAAATTTTTGATAGGTTTTGGAATATTGAAACAACTTGGACATGTTGAAACATAATTTGGTAAGGTGCATCATTTTAATGATAGTGGGGAACAAGTTTGAAGTGCATAGTCAAGTGAAATCAGAATGGAACAATGGAAGAAAAAAATATATTATTCAAACTTCCATATTGGTAATTTAATTTGTTGCAGAATAATACTGATGTTATGAATATTGAGAATAATGTATCTGACTATTTGATATTCACATTTCTTAATGATCATGGAAAATAGAAGGACCATCTCAATGCTCAGAAATACTTACAAACAATGAGCATAAAGCATGATATCTGGATATATGAGAATAGAAAGTATGATTTGGAAATTTTTACAATGAAAAATAGGAATAAAAATACATTCCTTCAAATTTTAAAACATGTTAAGGTATCTGATGGGTATTCAAGTATCATCTCAAGGTGTGTTGAATTAAATAATCATAGGTTACATGGATTGAAAAGTCAAGATTCACAGATTTTTTCACAAAAATTACTACCATTGTCATTGCTTATATTATTACCTAAAAAGGTTACTGTTGTTGTACTACAATTTTTTACATTCTTCAGACAACTATGTGAAAAAACTCTACAACCATTTGAGCTTGAAAACATTCAGGGGAGATTTTTATTGACACTTTGTGAAATGGAGGTAATCTTTCCACCATTGTTTTTTACTATCATGATGCATTTAACTGTGAATTTGGTCAAAGAAGCTAAATTAGGAGGCCCTGTCAATTATTGATGGATGTATCGAATTTAGAGGTAATTTATTTATATATTTTTCATATTAAGTAAAAAATTCTTGGAAATTCATTAAATACATAATTATATTATATTTATTTTATTTCACAGATATCTTGGGCATTTGAAATCATACATGAAAAATAAATCTCAACCTGAAGACTATTTGGAATAGGAGTGTCTTACCTTTTGTTCTATATACTTGGATGATATTGAGACAAGATTAAATCAAGCTATACATGTTGATGACACATTGAATCAATATCAACTACTTGGGAAATCAAAAATATTTCCTACTATTGGGCAATCAGTTAGGAGGAGCTCAAATATTACACTGAAAAAAATGGAATTATTACAGGCACATAGAAATGTGTTAATGAATAGTGAAATTATAGATCCATTTATTGAAGAAATTAGGATACAAAAAAAGAGATAAATGAGAGACTGAACATGAAATGATAAATATAAAACAAAATATGTTAATATAACTTATATAATGGGTTTCATGATGTGTAAGTTCATAAATATCGAAATCAATATGGATATTAGGTTGACACATATATTTTGTAAATATAATAATGTATATTACATTATGTAGATCATGAATAATGAAACTTGAGATGAGTTGTTAAAATATTTAAAGTTTCTTTCTTGAGGTGCTCTAAAACAGGCTAGAAAGTTCAATGCTTACAATGTGAATGGCTTTAAATTTCATATAGTTGGTCGAAAAGAGGGTTTGAAAACATAGAATAGTGGTATCACTACTACAAAAAAGGTGTTTAATAGAATTGGTATTTATCAGTGCTAAAAAAAAGCACTAATAAATGGAATCTTTATCAGCGCTAAATTAAAAAATGATAAATTTAACCCTTTTCAGTGCTTTGTTCATCACAGATAAATGGTTCATTTATCAGTGCTTTATTTTTAGCACTGATAATGTATACCCTTTATCAGTGCATTATTTTTAGTACAGATAAAGGGTACCCTTTATCAGCACTATATTTTTAGCGCTCATAAAGGAATCCTTTATCAGAGATTTTTTTAATGTTGATATCGGTCTGAATAAATAAAATTAAAAAAATGAAATAAATAAAAAATAAAAAATGAGTTTATTAATTTTTTTTATTAATTCAATAATTATTGATAAAAATTAATAAATTGATCATAATATATATAAATTTTAAATACTAATAAATAGTTTTTATTAAATATATAGATAAATTCAAAATTAAAATAAAACAACTTAAAATTAAAAATAAGTAAATTGAGAAAAATATTAAACATTTTATTAATTAGATGATTATTGAAAATGTTAGTAAATAGTATATATTAAATATATAGATATATATTAATGTATATAAATACGATTTATATAATTTAAAATATTATTTATGCTTTACATTAAATATTAATATATTCAGTGAATAATGGTTTATAATTAAAAATTAATATGAATTAAAAATGGTGACTAATTGCATTGAGTAAGGGATATAATTGAATGTCATTTGATTTTTCAATTTATAACATAGATCAAAAATATTATATTGATTTCACATATATGTAATTAATGCATTTTTATATACATATGCACACACACAATTTTTTTAGAATTTAATCAATTTATATTATTTATTTTATATATATTTATTTATTATGTTTTAATATTTTCAATATGTATTCATATTTATTTCAATATATATCCATTTTTAATGATTTATATTAATCAAAATTATCAAATTTTCAATATTATACTCGTTTTTAATTAATCAATTTTACTCATTTTTGACATGCTTGAATTTAATATTAAATATTCATTAATAATGTTAAAAATACACTTATGAAAAATTATTTATAAATAAATATATTTATGAATGTATATTTACTATTTTTCTACATTTATAATTATAAATAAATAAATAATATTTGTTCAAAAAGTAGTTATACAAATATAAAAAAATAATAACAAAATTATAATAAATTTATTTAAATAATAAATATATTTACTATGTTTATATATATATATAATTAAATAAATGTATATAATGATATAAATAATATTTTTTTTAAAAAATTATTTACATAATTATAAATAAATAATTATATATTTAAAGAATTATAAAATTATTATTTTATAAAAAGTATTATTATAAGTATTATAAATATATATAATAATTATACTTTTTAAAAAAATGTAATATTAAAAAAGTATTATAAGTATTTATTAGTGCTAAAACAGCACTGATAAAGATTCATTTTATCAGCACTTATTAACTTAGCACTGATAAAAGGTATCTTTATTAGCACTTTTTTTGAAGCACAGATAAAAGTGTCACGCGAACCAATTCAAGATATCTAAAGTCCTCTATGGAACAGAACTACTGCCAGTGCTCCTCATTGTTAAATCTAAACTTCAATATAGGCTTTAATCAAGGCTCTAATTATTCCAAAGCTCTAATCCAAGTGTTAAGTGATTTAAGGGTTGAATGCAACCACTACTCGAATGAAATTCAGTTTTTTTCGATATCTCTAATTTCCCTTTGTTATCTACTGAACCTTATAACCCCACATCTATGTATCCCAACAAGTCTAGTTGCATTATCCTATAATAAAACAACCCAAAATTTGTTTTTTTAGATATATTAAAGTATCATCTTCCCCGATATCATGTGGGTCTCCTTGGGACAACATTGGAACTGTGCAACTTGAAATATATCCAATCCAATATTGGGTCATGTTTTTGTGAGGTACAATAGGCTCTCAATATCTATATTCCATGAAATCTACCTCTTTTAAATCATCAAATTTTGAAAAATTAATCCATATAGTGTTTGATGTTGTTATTAGATTGGAATATTACATTGAAAATCATTTGGATGATGAAATGTATAACATCATTGGGGTATTATATTATGTCACGCATAAATTGGCACTAAGAGGGTTGAGTGGGGAGAAACTAAAATATAGGGTTATCCCCTTCTATTTGAAAGGTAATTCTAGAAGTTATTTCCAAAAAATGGATGATGAAATATCTGACACATGGGAATAAATATATAATTATTTTTTCAAGAAATTTTTTCCTAGGATAATGAGAATTGAAATATAGTATAAAATTACTGGATTTATTTAGGATAACTATGAACTATTTCATGAGTCTTGGGATATATTTAGGGGTAACTTATGAAATGTAATAATCAAATGATTCTAATGAATCTATAAAATCAAAAGAGAAAAAACATTATACATGTTTGATTTGTTGTCTTATCTATTTAACTACTTCTTGAAAAAATATAACATTTTCAGTTTTTATTTTTTAAAAATTTCAATTTTAATTTAAATAATATGACTTAAATTCTATAAAAACAAAAAATCAAAAAGGTTTAAGGTTCTATAATACATGGACTATATTATATAGGAAGAAATTATTTTTGAGATAAAATGTAATTGATATTTTGATTTTGGTTGTTGAAATATAGTTAGAAAATAAACAATTGGAATGAGCTATTTTCTAGGAAAAACATTAGTACATGGTGTTTTAAGAAACAAAACACTATTTCATTATGTGGTGTAGAAGAAGAGTATATTGTTGATAGAATTTATTTTTCTCAATCCATTTGGATTGATCAATTTTTTTTCTAAATATGATATTTTATTTGAGAAGTAACTTATTTAATGAGAAATGTTTTCTATAATTTAAATTTTAAAGGATATTTCCAATCATTTAAGAATAAACATTATAACACTAGATTTAACTAATTTTAATAAAATAAAACATGAAATTTTTTGATATAATTTTAATATATAAGTTTTAATAGAATCTATTTTGTTGAAATAAAAATTATTTTTTCATGGATAAAATCATTACACCTTTAAAATCCCACTTTAAGTCAACTTTATTAGTTTGAATTTAATAATTTAATAACATCCTATGTCCGCTGTGGATTCTTAATTATATTGAATTTTATGGTTTACTAAAATGAAATCAAATCCATTTTTTATGTCCTTCTAGTAGTAATATGATGCCCCACAGATGTGACCATCTCAATTACTTGACATAAATTTTTTTCGTTACAATACATTACCATGACCTTTTATGTTAAGAGTTTTACAAAATTAGGAAAAAAAATTAACTAAAAAACTCATGTATTTTTAAACTAATGGAAATATTTTTGGAACAATATATGCAAAAACTCGATTCATAATAATCCTTTATTATTCTTATTCAGATCAAGCTCCTCGTGTCACACTGTTCTTATTCAGATCAAGCTCTTGGTGTATAGATTTGATCCAATTATCATCCTTGTCAGCCTCTCTAAACTATTTAGGATTTACTTGGGAAAAATTATATTTTTTTGTAGAGTATTACTACTTCAATTTTTCACCAAAACATTCTGATCACCAATGAAATTTTATTCCTTGATTTTAGCCTTGCTTGTATTTCTTTTAGTTGATAAAAATATAGCCATATTTGAAATGATAACCCACTCATTAATAATTATTAAAAACCACTTCATTTCTTTCATCAAACATATAATAAAATCTATGTATGTTTTAATTTAATCTATCTAAAAATAGATCATTCTTTAACATTTACTTTTGGTTCCACCCTTAGGAATCTCTGATTACTATCTATGTAATTTTCAAAAATGGGATACATTCACCTTTGATAATGAATATCTTATGTGTATTTATTTATTTATTATAAAAAATGAATATTTTATGAACCCAATATGATATATTTACTTTATCTTGGATGATTCAAAGCTTCAATCCAATATATCTTATTTTCTCCTCATCCTACTCACTCATTGATTGATTGTTTGGCGAGATCTATTTTCATTTTTATCACCATTCTTGCTTTACCATCAATATATCCCTATGGTTAACAATGTTTTCAAAGTAAAATCAACATCCATATAATTAATGTATTGTTTCATAATTATGTTTAATTTATTTATTTACATTATTACACATATAAAAATTGTTTCCTTGTACAAGTGTATTTTTTTGTTCGAGTTGGAGTGGTTTGTTCGAAGCTACTCATGATCATGACGGATTGGACTTTGATCCTAGAACTGAGATAATGATAATAAGGAAATACATCAAGAATAAATACAACCATAAGAAAAAGGTGAATTACTACTACTTATTTAATTATTTTTTTCATCATTTTATATACTATTTATAAGTTAATTTCCTTATTATTTTAATCTAATACTTATTTAGTTTTTTTCACAGATATTTTGGGAAGTCATATTTTTCTTCCAACTATCTACAATAAGCCACAACAGAGATAAAATGATTATTTCTTCCAATGTAACCACTTTTTCTATATTTATTTCCTTTATTTGTTGAATTGATAACACTGCATATTGATTCTATGTTATTAGCTAAAAAACATTTATCTTTGTTGAAAGCCTATGATCTTCTGACTTTCAATAACTAGAAAGGGTTTTCAACAAAGAACATAAAGTAAGTATGTAGTGTTAAAAGTTCGATATAGAAATCTAATGGAAATGTGGTAACATTGATAGTAAGGATTTTTTTGGGACTTTGGAATGTATAGGAATTATCCACACCTCAATCTGACACATGGTGTAACCGGTATGACTCAAAGTGATTCTTTTTATTTAAAATTAACATTAATTTCAGTAAAAAGGAAAAATGACATACTCAAAATCAAGGAAACATATTCTGATTGTTTTTTTACTTTACCGAAACAATCCATATGTCATTTGAGATGTGTAGGAATTAGCCACACCTCAATTCAATACATGGTGTGACCGCTATGACTCAATGTATCCGTTATCAGTTTAAAATCATCAATTTTGTTAAAAAAAATATCACTCACTGAAAATAAACAAAATTTTCTTTTATTTTCCTTATAAATTATGAAATCAATTCATAATTTATTTTTGAGGTATAGAAACCAGTCTTATTTCAAACTGATAAACGATGTGATCAGTATCAGTCAAATTTCATGTTTCTAGTTTAAAATGAAATTTTAGTAAAAAAAGTGATATAATCAAAACTGATAAAACACATTCATATTATTTTGATACTTTAGGAAAATGATACATAAGTCATTTTAGATGTGTAGGAATTAGCCGTACCTCAATCCAATGCACATTGTGACTAGTATGACTCCAAGTGTGTCTTTTTATTTAAAAATGATACTAATTTTAATAAAAAGGACAAGTGATGTACTAAAAATTAATAAAATTCCTTTAAATTATATTGATACTTTAATAAAATTATCCATAAGTCATCTGAGACATATAGGAATTAGTTGAACCTCAATCTAATGCACAATGTGACCGGTATGACTCTAAGTACGTATTTTTATTTAAAAATGAAATCAATTTTAATAAAAAGGATAACTGACCTAATCAAAACTGAGAAAAAAATCATATTGTTTTTATACTTTATAGAAATTATCTATAAGTCATTTTTTATGTGTAGGAATCATCTAAAACTCAATACAATACTCGATGTGCCCAGTATGTCCCAATGTGCCAGTTATCAGTTTAAAATTGACAGTTTATTTCAAAAACTATCACTCACTAAAAACTAAGAAAACATGCTCTTATTTTCTTAATAATTTAATATATTTATGCATAAGACATTTATGATGTGTAAGAATTAGTCTCACATGAAACCAATACACGATGTGAGCGGTATGAGTCAAAGTGCGTGTTTTTAGTTTAAAATGACATTTTAGTAAAAATGATAAGTGACATAATAAAATACTAAGTAAACACATTATGATTATTTTGATACTTTAGTAAAATGATTTATAATTCATTTTTTATGTTTATAAATTAACCTCACCTTAATCCAATGCATGGTGTGACTGATATGACTCCAATTGCATCTTTTTTGCTTAAAATTTACATCAATTTTAGTAAAAATAACAACTCACCTACTAAAAAAAATAAGAAAATGAATTTATATTGTTTTAATACTTTAGAAAAATGACCCGTAAGTCATTTTTGACATGTAGGAATCAGCCTCACCTTAGTTTAATACATGATTTTTTTTCAGTATGACTCAATGCATCTGTTATTAGTTTAAAATCAACATTTTAGTTTAAAAAGTGTTACTCACTAAAAATTGAGAAAAAATGCCCATATTGTATTTATAATTTAATAAAATGATATATAATTCATTCATGACATGTAGTAATTGGTATCACATCAAAATGACACATGATGTGACCGGTATGAGTCAACGTACATGTTTCCAATTTAAAATGACATTTTAGTAAAAAAGACAAGCAACGTACTCAAAACCGAGAAAACACACTAAAATTGTTTTGATACTTTAAGAAAAAAATCCATAAGTTATTTTAGATGTGTAAGAATTAACTGCACCACAATCTAACATGTGGTATGATAGGTATGAATCCAAGTTCATTTTTTTAATATGTAAGTATCATTTTAGTTTAAAACATGCATCACATCGCCAAAACCAAGAAAATGAGCCTAAATTGTTTTCTATTCATTTAAATTATGTATTCTTAATTGATTTTTATAATTTCGTCGTGTTTTAGGTGATGTGGTGTATTGTTATAGCACACTTCACTAGTGCAATAGTGTGCTATTATAGTACACTACATTATACCCCTTTATCAACACTTCTATAAGCACTGATAAAGGACCCATTTATCAGTGCTTTTAAAAGTGATGATAAAATTCTATATCTTTTAATCTCCCTCTAATAGCCAACACTTCTCTAAAACTAATAAAATCTATTTTTAGTGCTATTATAGGCCTTTTTTTAGTAGTATATATTTATGTTTTCCTAAGTGGGATACTATGGAAAGTTGAGTGATATTTTAGAATTAAACTACCATGGGAATTTTTTAGTTGTTTTATTCAAATGTAAGTGGGTTGATATTTTTAGTGGTGTTAAAGGTTATTCCTTGTAATCTACTTTTTTGAACTTCTCTCGCTTTATGTATGTCAGTGACCATGAATATATGATTCTTGTATCTTATAATCACAAGAAAAAATGATATATTATGTGAAAGATGTTGTGAATGAGGGGTAGAGTGTAGTTGATCATGTAAAACAAAATGGCATGTATGATATGGGTGATGTTGTGAAAGATTTGACATCTGATATTGAATCCCATAAATAGTAAGAAGAAAAATTATTTTATCATCATGATATTGAAAATATTAGTCTTGTAAGGGTGGATTAAGAAGATGAAGTAATGATGGATCTATAAAATTACATGATTGAAGGAAAAAATGATTGTATGTGTAGTTATCCAATCATTTATCAACCAATTATGTTATTTTTGTAGTAATTCATTATCATAGATATGTATATTTTATTTGTCATTAATGTGCATCTGTTATCATTTCAATTTTTTTGCATGAATTTTTTGAAATATATGTTTTGAAGTTAATTTTATTTGATTACATGATAATAATGAAAAGTAGGAAACATTTTAATGATACCAGTTGACTCTCAGTAAACATTCCCTTGACCATACTGACATATGATGATCCATCAGTCTCCCTCCATACATCACTTGAGACACCCTCTACTTTTCCCCTACACTGTTTCTCATATCCTCTATTCCGTCATCTTCTAGCACAACCTTCATTAGTGTCCTATCAATAGCTCAACCAATGCCTCTCCATTTAGAAGGATTAGTAGTGATGGATCAGGTTTTCAATCCTATTTCCTCATGGGGATATTGAAGGGTGATATTTATAGGTACAAATTTTAATAAGACTTATGTTATTTCACTTTTTTATACTACTAACTATTTTTTCATAAAATATGGAAATAATGATATTATAGAGAGAAATATGAAAAGTTTATATGTCTATAATCTGAATGTATTTAAGATAGTTATCCCATTTTACTGATATAGGGTCCATATGGATGACACTGCATGATTATTTGGATAGATTCTATGCCAGTTGGCAATAGAGCTGGTTACCTTTCCGATTATGTATGCTGATTGGAGGCATATTCCTCAATCTTGGAAAAATAAAGTTTTTGATTCATAAATAACGGAAATTTTAATACATTATGGTTTAATTTAATTATATGATGTTATTAAATTTTAATTTTTTAAAAATGAATCTCTTTGTACAGATGTTTTTCCACTTTACTGCTGCTGATCTTATAGTACAAAAGTGGACACTGAAAAATTTGGGTATAAAATGGAAGGATTTTAAATGGAGATTCTGGAATGAATTCAATGATACATCATTGAACACCCAACAACTGTATGATAAGGTACCCAAAGGGGAACTAAGAGAGAAATAGAAGGTTTTTGTTGATATCCATCATCATGTTAAGCACATGGTATTTAAATATATATTATTATATTAATCTAATTTTAAATTTATACATGCATATGATAAGGAGATGAATTTTCATACATTACTATTAAATTACATGTTGTTTATTTTAGGATGTTTCAAGGAAGAATTCATTGAGTCGAGCTAATAAAATAATCCCTCACACTATTGGGTTAAATATTTTTTCCAGAAACTGATTGAATCTGGTAATATTTTAATTTGTTTTAATATTTATAAAATAATATTATGCCAATGAGCCCATACCCGAGTGGTAAGGGATCTTGCTTGGCATCCAAGAGACCCGTGTTCAAAACCGGGTGGAGGTGAATTTCTAGGTTACTGTAGTAGTACTAGAGTAGTACTACAGTAGGCAATGTAGCAGTCACTATTCGGTACTGTAGCAGCCAGAACTATTCATCCGATTTGGGCCTTTGGGCTACCGGTTTGGGCCTATGGGTCTCAAGAGCCTTCAGGTTATCATAGGCCTTTGGGCCATAGGGCCTTCGGGCCATAGAGACCATGGAGTAGCCCAGTTCACACAGAACAAGCCCCATAAGAGGATCAGAGCAATAAGGTAGCAGCCACCAGAATCAGAGCTAATCGGATTGGAAGAATGAGAGGGTATGGCAGCCGCCATCAGAGCCAGGCACCATGCATCTTTGTATAGGGAAATGCTAGCTGATCAGCAATGCAATGTGGGGAGCTAGGTGACCAATGACGCAGAAGATGGGGAGGGTAAGTTCTAGTGGGTTGGGCCTATGGGTCATGTAAATGGGCATGGTTTGCCTCTGGGCCATCAGGTCATGTATTGCGGGTCAGTCAAGCCTTGTGCCTTGGGCCTATGGGTCATGTACGGGTTAACCTTTAACCCTTAAAAGGGATATTATCTATAATAAAATAAAAAATAAGGCCATCGGGCCATTTGGGCTATAAGACAATATTATCTATTTTATATATTAAAATTTTGATTTATATTTGTTTAATGCAGTCATAGAATTTAGGATGTGAAGTCTCACAAATATATTTATGGTTATATGTTCATAAAAAAATCTGATGGGAGTTATGCTAATGACCCTTCTAAAAATTTGTGGTATGAATTCATTTTTCATTATAATAATTTTTTGTCAGTTTTCACTATGTTAATATTTATTTATTAAATTATGAAGGATATTTGATTTATAGGTAAAAATTAAAGAACTATGGGATGCCAATCCCACACAGTCCTTCTCAGTCTCCCAGAATGACCCAATTAGTCAAGTCCTTGGGGAGGAGCATCTTGATCGAGTGCGCAAGATGTGTTTGTGAACATTACCATATGAGGTATTTAGAATAACATTAGGAATTGTAGCTATATATACTCCTATTTTTAGTCACTCCCTACCTCAAGATGCTCAGAGGGAGTTTGTTTATATGAAAAGAACAATTCAAGAACACGGGCTCATATATCCTCTTTGCAGAAAGCATTGATTTATTTTTATCATAAGATGACTGGATTTATCCTCGGTGATATTGAATTTATGGATGGTGGTGAGAAGGTAAATAAAAAAACTTCAAAATCATTTCATTCAAAAAAAATTATTGGTTTTAAGTTAAAATATAAATATACATCACTATTTAATTTTCAATATAATTGTCATGTAGGTGCTAGTAACAAGAAGTAGAGATGGAGATGGAGAGGGTGTCGAGCAATGTTCATCAGGTAGGTATTAATGTTATCTTTGTATTAAGAGATGATTTAAAACTAAACTTATAACAAACTAACACTAATTTGGTGATTCAAAAACCATGATGTGTTTTTTGGTAGGGATATATGTATTTACCTTACATTTCAGAATAGTTTATTTTAGAGTGCATATGTAATTTCTAGAATATTAAAGGAATTGGTAAAATTTGAATTCTATGATATAGTTATTCAATAATTATAAAATTAATATATATTTTTCTATTAATGGTGCTAAATTTCATTGGTAGATGGTTTATATGTGTTGTTTACACTATTCATCATTTGTTTGTTTTCTTCTAGGGTTGAGTGCCGTTATGGGGTTGTAGATTTTATAGCTTCATTTTTTTTGAAAAGTAGCATATAGAGAAAGTTTAAAAAACTTCTAAATATTTCATATTATTTTTAAGTTTCAGTTTGAACCACCTCTATATAAAGTAATTATTATTTAGGAGTGGCTTTTTTTGTTTTTGTGGTGGTTTTACCGTAATTTTTTTTGGATTTAGCGGTTGTTTAAACCGCCACTAAATCGTCAAATTTTTTTGGCTAGAAATCCACCAAAAAAATTAAAAAAACTATCACTAAATATACATTATATGTCGTTTTCTAGAAACACTTGCTAAATGGAAGGAACTGCATTGGTTGGATGCCGATACCAACATTAGAAGATGTTTTCTAAATTGTCATAGAAACTATTAGTAGTATTTTAAACCGCTGCCAAATAAAGAAAAACCACCACAGATTAGAAATTTTCTTTGAGTGTTCCATGATGGACCCTGATGGGAGACTACTATACCAGATGAAATATGGCCCTACTAAAGTTTTCACAGAACACCTCATTTTTACTACCTCTTACTGGTATCATGGGCGCATTATGGGGACACATCAGTACACAGAGTGTGAGTAGTGTTTCTTTAGATATATCATTCCATATAAGGTTGAGAAAATAGTTTTATAGAGATTTTGTGGTGGTATATTAGAATCTACCCACTTCAGATATGACTTCCACTATGGATGCACCAGGGAACACATACCTTCCAAGTATTCCATTCATAAAGTAAGAGACTCAATGGCATTGAGGAGATATGGTGGTACCACTATTTGAACTACCTCTTGAGTACATGAAGAGGTCTAAGTTTAGTGCAATCTCCTTACATTCACAAATTGTGGATTTTTAGTCAGTGTTATGACTAGGAAATGGTCCTGATATGGGGGAGGTTTCTACATTATGAAAGAAAATCTTAGTCTTCCTCATTTCTCGTGTTTAGATTAATCGACCTTCTAGATACGAAGCTAGATTAATGATCATATTTAATCCTTTCAGGTAGGTTAAATTCCTATTAAAGGGTGGGATGAGAGAAATTAACTTTGGATTGGAGGTGAGACTTGGTGGTAATATTCCCCCTGAGAAATTATTCATTAAGTTGTTTGAGATTTTATATCTCAGCCTCATATTACTACAATATCTCTTCCATAGAGGGTATTTCATACTTTCTTAGTGGTGAGTGTATTGTATCCAAATATTTACCATTACCCCTATTAGAATAAAATATTGGGGGTGGTAGATCATTATTTAGATGCCCCATGATTTGTCTTATCCTCTAATTCAAGGTGCATGAAGCCTTTGTTTGTGAATCAGTGCAACCCACCTTTTAGGGTACTATTTCTACATTGCATCCATTGGGATCCATGTATTGATCCATATTATACATTATATTGATAGATAATATGTTCAATAAGGCATATTGGGCTATGGTAATCATATCATCATTCAAAAAGAAATAAGGAAATTCTATATCGCATACTTCCCCTTTGAGATTTACATCCATATATTCCCTCTGGACCATTCTCTAACTGTGAAATTTTGGATTATGAACCTTATAAGGTTTGATTTTATTCATTATAATTTCTCTTATTTTTAGTCTCTAAATAGTAATATTAAGGTATTTTTTTGACTATAATTGTAGAGAGAGACTTGAATGATAGGGGAATGTCACGCGACGAGAGGAATGTCTGGGATGCTTGCTATTGGTAGCCACTTTCCAGTATAGAGAAGACCGATCTCCTTGTAGGAGATGATAATAATTCTTCTAGCCCAAGGGATGGGGTTTATGTAGGTCCTCTATAGGTACTTTTTGAATATTTTTAGGATTTTAGGACTCCTAGGATGACAGTAATTTTATAAATACCCCTAACATTGTGGGATGGGGTTGATTTGGAGACACTAATGATTTCTTCAGGATCCATCGAAGATTTTTTGATCATGGGGGAAGAGATGGCGGAAAAAATTACCTTATTAATATGGGAAGGTGTTCCTAATCAATGGATTCAATGGATATTTCCAATAAGATCTTCTTTATTTGTTTCATTTTCACTCATGCATGAGTAGGGTGCAATAACCGCTTAAGATGAGAGATACATTACCTGAGGGGTTATCGAGTAGATTGATATTTAATTTTTCTTATATGTGGAAATCTATTTTATAATTAATGTTCCTATTTTTCAAGACTATCAATAACTCTCTCACTTTTCTCATGATGACTTTCATCTTTTAAAGGGGTAATTTAGTTGGTTTGATCCATTGGTGGGTTTGTTTCTTTCCCTTGTGATATATCCTATGGATATGAAATTTCATGATTCTAATTCTGGAGGACTCTAAAATCCTTTGGATTGGGTGTTTTTAAGGATCCATTCTCACTCAATCATCATATATGTATTTCTGATGGTGGTTCAATGATTATTTTCCAATGGGTAGTTAGGTTGTTAAGGCAAGAATGTTGTTGTCTCTCATAATGTTTTTATAACCTTAGATCTCAGGCCATTGAGAAGAAAGAAATGTCTATCTAATAGTAAAGTGTATTTAAAGATGGAATTTTTTCTTCATATACCAAATAAGGGAGGTTTTTATCTTTTATCCATTTAATTATTTCCCATAAGATTCAGTATAATTAAAGTACACATTCCTCATTTAGGTCATGTGGGGCATCATAACTGGAGGCAATGATGAGCCAAAACATAACTGGGAGGTTGTTTTCATCCAAATAATTACATATTTCCATGATATATTCTTACTTATTGTAATCATATTACTTCACCTAGTTAGGCTATAGAATTCATTTTTCTATGGATAATGGATCGAAGTTTGTAGAAGGCAGGGGTGTTGGTTGTCGCTTTGGGTTTTCTACTGACTGAAATGGGGTGTTACTGGTGGTTGATGGGGAACTATTTATTCTTAAATCATGTATTTCAAGAACCTCTATATATTAATATACCCTAATAATGGGAGGATTCCTTTTCTTGAGTGAGATATTACTATGGGGAGGTTTCCCATGACAGATTTCAGGAGTAAGATCTCTTTAATCCATCTCTTTGCTACTGTGAGGAGGACTATCTTGGTAGATATATCCTTTTACTTTAGATTAAGAGTTGTTGGATCCTTAATACATTTTAGATATGCATTGTATGGCCCTAATCATGCTATAATTGAGAAGTTAAGGAATATGAACCTCATCCTACATCTTTGTCAAAATATGCTGACTTTCCATCATAGATCGAGTGGTAATATGAGCATGATACATTGTGGTTTCCAAATTATGCTGATGAAAATATACTATTGTGGGAATATACACTTACTAATGAGAATATATTAGAGTATATCTGTGAGCTTCTGTATTTTTGGTGTGAATATGAGATTTCCTTTAGGTGGTTGCTGGAATATGTCAGTCAACCCGGGTTGAAGAAGCAATATGATCCCAATTTATATGTGTATTCCACATATAAATATACCAATGGATATTCAAAATGGGATAAGGAATGTGAACCTCCTCTTGTATAGTCTTCTAATTATAATGATGTAGCCTTTCATCAATAGGAGTAGGAATATGCACCTGGATCTTGTAAGTTGTTAGAATATGCATAGTAACTTTTCTGAAAGGGATTAATCCCACCCTAAGAAGACCACTAGAATATATTAGTGAACCTCAGTTGGAGAGAAAGTATGGTTCTGATCATATTCATCATTTTTAATATATCTCTGACCTTCATTGAAATTAATATAAACTTATCCTGAGGTGACTATCAAATTGAGTTAACGAAATCCATTTGAAATGGGTAAATGATCAAAATCCTACGTATCATCCTTTACTGGAATATGATAATAATCCTTTAGTATGGGAGAAATAATATACCCTTTATTTTGAGTTTCCATATGGTCAAGTTTTACATGCTTATATGTTTTTTGGATGTAGGGATATGAATATGTTTTAATCTTTATATCAATATTAGATTATACCGATGAAACTCTTGCATCACTACTATAATGTATTGGCACTTATACGGGTATGTGAAAGAATATAAGCCCACACATTTTTAGTTTCCATAACACATTGACTGACTTCTTTGATTGAAGTGGAGATATTTTCCTACTCCCATTCTCCATTTTCCATCAAAATATGTCAATGTACTTTTTGTTTGAAGGAGGGAATATGATAATACTCCTTTTTTGTTGTCATAATATGAAGGTAGACATGGTATTAATGTGCAGATATATGAGCATACTCAGTGGGTTCCTATTTAGTATATTGAAAAAATTGATATGGGTGAGTAGGGATATGAGCCTTCCCACTAGTTACCGCTAGAATATATCGAGGTTTTTTTGGAGTGGGAATATTGGTCCAATCCTAGTGATTTGTAGTGTATTTCACTCAATGAGATCTCTTTGATGCCCATATCTAAGAGTCCAGAGAGGTGAACCACTAGTTAGCACTGTCAATAGGTGATTTAGGGGTGGTTATCATGTGATTATGGTGGAGATTAATAGGATCCATCCTAGAAAGATATTGAACTAAGATGGATTCATGGCCGACTACTTGTTCCACCTTTCTAAGGATGGAAGGTGATGATTATCACACTTTTAGGATAAACTCCTAAAGATGTTATAAATGGAAACAAGTGTCACTAGCTTCATTATTAACTTCCTTGAATGTGGTTAGCCTCTAATATTTAACACCATAAGAACCTCACATGCATTATTGAGGGTCAATATTATACTGTGTTAGTTTCACTCCTTGACCACCACATTTTCCACGCGGTGCTGAAGGTGTCAGGTTAGTGACATTGTTCTGTGGTTCATGGAGGAAGTTTCTATAGCTAATACACTAGAATGATTTCTTGAGGATTCCATTTCCTTGGGTCACATTATACTTTGTGAGAGAAGTGTCTGTGATTAAAAAGATAATAAGAAACAATGACACTAATCAATATAAAATTGTAAGTAAGGGACATTCTAAATTATTTATGCATGGGTAACACAATTATTTATTCTTGTTGTTGGTTCTACTATTTTTTTTATAGGAAGCATACTTTTTTTTTCTTGATGTACAATCAACCATCTTGTTTTATATTAATAAAATATTCATGTTAGTTTTACCATTTTTTTGTTTTCATAGGAAACAAAAAATAAAATGTCCCAACATGTGGCAACCTAGTTTTTATTATTGAAATATCCACACCGGGTTTACCATTTTTTTGTCTAGGAAACAAAAAATAAAATGGCCCAACATATGGAAACATAGTTTTGTTATTGAAATATTCACATTGAGATCGCTATTATTTTATCTCAATGAAACATGATATCCTAATGATTGATTGTGGGGGGTTTAATATTGTTTCACAATACTTTCACGCTGGGTCCACCATTTTTTTATATAATAGAAACTTTTAATTAATTCTGTATTCATATAAAGTTAGAAGCCTAATTTTTAAGGGCTGGAAGTCATTGATGTTTCTTACCAACGACATTTATGAACTCGCATTGGTAGAGAGGATGAGAGGTCAGGCTCATAACACCTTATTGGGGGGAATTATTTCCCACTCCATTAATCTCTTATAGATTTAATATATGTTTATAAATATTTCCTTGATCCCGATATGGGACTAGTTACCCTAAAAAATACTAGTTATTAACTAATGATCCGAGTATCTATACATCTCATAGGTATTTTGTTGAAATTACCATCAGTATGTATCATAGGTTCTCCATCTTATTACTTGTTATTACTTAACGATGTTGTTTGGGGGACTAATATGTTTTCAAAGACATATGACTATGATCATTAGAGTTCAATTCCATCTATGGGGGAGGTAGGTTTTTATGGTGTTGATATTAGGCCCATAAATAGGCTTCCTATGTATACTTGTAAAAGGATTCAGAACACATGTAGTTTGGAACATGCCATGCCTTTTAGGGTCACGTGACAAGGAAATATCCATGTAGTTTTACATCATATAGTGAATGTAAAGACCCGCAAATTTCAAGGAATTTTTTTTTTCTTAATTTTCTTTGGAATTTTACAAGAGCACAGCTTCAGACGGCACCTGATTCCGAGGCCCGGTGTGCCCGGAATCAATTTCCGAAGTTTGGCTCGGGTACGTTCAGTGAACGGACGAGCGGGTTTTTCTATCTTTTGAACCGGTGCCCGGAATCGAATTCTGAGGGCACCGATGAAATCGCAGCGCTGGTATTTGCTTAGAAACGCCTCTTCCGGAGTTGCGTTTGCTCAACCGTGGTTTTTAAAATTTTGGGCTTTAAGTCGGAAATAAAATAAAGGTTGTGCGAAAACTTTATTTTATTTCACTTAAGCCGCTTGGAAGTCACTTGAAAGCCACTTGAGCTGAGTTAAAGCGGATAGGGTGCTATCCGGAAATATCCTACCCTCTTGGCAGGATATTTGTGCGGTGGGGCCCGCACGAGCCCCTCCGTTTCTTCCGCTAAGTAACGCACCCGCGAAAACCCGTCAAAGTAACTGAAAAGTCAACCGACGCGTTTTCCTTAATTCTTAACAGACCATTTAATTGGGCGGTTTATTTCGTGAATTAAATGGGCTGTTTCATTCGTTGAATTAATTCAACGAATTTAATGGGTCGTTACTTACGCGTTTGCGTTCGTTGGCAAATTAATAAAATAGACAAACTTGTCTATTTTGGAGGATTGCCATCGTTGTGCGAATTCTCTGAGCCTCCACTCTCCTCGCGAAGAATGCGAAGAACGCGAAGAACACCGGCGACCGGAATTCGACGACGCACACCGTGATCTGCGACGTCGACGAGCTCTACCCGCGACGTTCTTCGGCGACGCCTCTTCTTCCGCGGCCGATCCTCGTTCGGCAACTAAGGTGAGGAACAAATCGTTTAATTCTCCCTTTTTATTTCAATGACAACGGATTTAATTAATTAAATCCGTTTGTTCTAGATCCGGAGATCGTCGGCGCGGCGTTTTTCCCGCGGTGCGACGAACGTCTCTTCCGCGTCGACGCGACGATCCCCTCCTTCCGCGACGAGCGATTCCGCGACGACCTCACGTCCGACGACGACTTCGAGGTAGGGATTTTATTTTTCTTGGTGATTCGTTCCCGTGATCAAATTCTTTTTAATTAAAGAACCAAACTTGAACAATTTTATTTTTTGGATAAAATTGTGGCTGCCTTAATCCCTCCCGATAGTTTTATGACTAACGCGGAGGGTGCGGATCTAACGAACAAGACCCGGCAACCCTCCGCCGATCTTTTTTTTGTGCGGATTTGGCGGACGACGACGAACCGGGCGGCAGGGGCGATCCGTTGATCCCGCAGTGAAGATCGGCCCCCGGGAAGAGCTATGGCGCAGACGGGAGGCAAAACGGGCCACTAGAGCAACTCCGGCGGCCCGCGGAAGGCGGCGGCGCCCTGCGCGCCGCCGGAGGAATCCGCCGCGGCTCGGCCGCGGCGGCGGCGAACCGCCGGACCGCGTCCGCGGTCCGGCCACCCAGCACGCGGCCCGCGCGGGCCGCGTCCCTCCAAGCCGCGGGTCAAACCCGCGGCAGTTTTCTTCGGCCGCTCGGCCGAAGCCGAGTCGGCCGGTCCGGTCGGCCGGGCCGCGCCCAGGCCGGACCGGACCCGGCCTAGCCGGGTCGGGGCGGGTCGGGTCGACCCGGTTCGGTCGACCCAGGGGTGGTTCGGGCCGGGTCGCCCCGGGCCCAGAACCCCCGTTTTCGGGCCCTCTTCGGTCTTTTTCCCATATCTTGGGCCTGGGACCTCCGATTGACGAACCGTCAGCGGCTACATGATCCTTGGATCGAGACGGTATTTTCGGTATATTACACTCAAGGTTTCGGAAGACTTTGGGTTCGGCCGGGTTGGTTCGTACACGAAACCAACCGGGCCCTCGGAGCGGAAACGCTCATAACTTGAGCTACGGATGTCCGATCGACGTACCGTCAGCTGTGGTAGTTTCCTCTAAGTGAGACGGAACTTTTGGCATACTCCGCCCAAGGATCGGACACAGGCGGAGTACGGTCGGGTTGGGTTTTCCCTAAAAACCAACCGGGCCCCTGGGACGAAAATGCCAATAACTCTCAGACAGGGCGTCCGATTGACGCGCCGTCTGTTGCGTTGAGATCCTGTTGTCGATACGGAACTTTTGGATACATCAACTTCGGACTACGTGTCAGTTGATGTATCAGCCTCTCGGCTCGTGGAGCGGACCCTCCTAAACGAGCTCGCTGTGTGCGGGAACCCTAGTGCTGGCTGTGACTTCGACGACAGAGCAGAGATCCTCCGTGGACTGCGACGACGACAGAGCAGAGATCCTTCGTGGACTGCGGCGACGACTGTGCAGAGATCCTCAGTGGACTGCGTCGACTACTGCACTCAGCGATCCTACGTGGATCAGTGCTACAGGTCCTGTGTGGGCCCGATCCTGTGTGGGTCCTTACTACCGGTTCTGTGTGAGCCACTGCCTACAGGTTCTGTGTGAGCCCGATCCTGTGTGGGTCTTTTGCGGGGGTTAGTACCTATCGATCCTTCGTGGGTCCGACGACTTAGATGGATCAGTGATCATCTTTGACGTCATCTGAAAAAATATACCTGGTTGAGCTGAATCTTATGTTACTCTCCTTTGTGGAATGTGTTGAACTATCCTATGTGGATTTACTGTTTACTCTCCTTTGTGGATTTGAGTCTTGCTTTCCTGTGTGGATTGAGTTGTTCTTGAGCTCGTGAGCAGAGCTAGAAGTGGGGACTTAGGTATATGTATGGGCATATACCTAAGTCGAGTCAGATGTTACTTCGTGATTGCACCTTCCTTTTTGTGCTATATCCTTTGTGGATTTCGGGAGACCTTCGGGGGTCTCGGGGTCCTTACTGAGTAGTTTATACTCACCCCTGCACGGGCTATGCCCGCACCTTGTTGTGTTGGATGCAGACGACGGACAGCGCTGATCTCGGTTGGGGCGTGGAGCAGGACGGTACCTGGAGGTGGACCACTGGGCGGGACGTGCTCGGAGCGGACGTGGGACCCGAGGAGCCTGAAGGCTATCTGTACCCACCCTTCAGGTGGGATTGCCAGTGGATGACACGAGGCCGCCATCTTTTCTTCAGTTGATGTTCTTTTCCTTTTCAGTTGTACTTTCAGTTGGGCTTGTATTCCGGCCCCCTTTACTTTTCTGCACTTTGTAGTTACTTTCCGCTTGCTGACTCTGTGGTGGTTGTTACTTATAAAGGCAATGCCTTCCCTGTTTACCGGGATTTTACGCCTTGGTGCTAGTCTCCAGCCCCTGGCCTATGGAAGGCGGGCTTGGGGTAGTCACGGCCCGGGCCCCGAGGTCGGGTCGTGACAAATTGGTATCAGAGGCGGTCGGTTCTACCGCAGACTCTGATCGTCTTTTCTTCTTATATGAAGCAACAATGTTTAGTGTATTGAGTGTGGTTATCAGTTCAGGGAGCCCAGTGTTGGTGCGGCGGCCGACGTATCCGTACACCAGGACCCTGACTCCTGATTTCCGACTTAATGCATGAAAACATTGATTGCGTGTGTGTTTCAAGTTTTCTTTGTGATTACTTGTGTCAGATCACCGGGTATACTGATCTGCTTCATGAAAGTCTCAAGTTTTCCTTGTGATTACTTGTGCCAGCTCACCAGGTATACTGTTCTGACTGTGGTTCTCTTGTTCTCCTTTTCAGAATGGCCCCGCGACGACAGCCAGCTAGGGTTCCGAGTGTAGGGCGCGACGACAGCCCACCGAGCGACGAGGCCTCGGTGCAGGGCCCTTTGCCAGCAGTGGCACCGGCGGTAGCTTTACCCGCCGAGCCACTGATGCTACCAGTACCAGACGCTGACGATGCACGTCGCCTCAGGGCACTGCATGAGTTTCAGAGCCAGCGACCGCCCAGGTTTCGCGGTGAGGCGGACCCCCAGGCCGCCGAGGACTGGCTAGAGGCGGTGGTACGAATCTTTAGGCTAGTGAGGACACCAGCGGATCTCATGGTGATTCTCGCGGCGAGCCTCCTGCAGGCGGCGGCATGACGATGGTGGAGCTTGATGCTCCAGGTTCACGATGAGGCATCCTTGCTCTGGACGGACTTCGAGAGCCTCTTCCGCTCTGAGTTCGTCCCGGCCACCCTCCGAGCGGTGCGCATCTAGGAGCTTCTCCAGCTACGCCAGGGCAGCATGACGGTCGCTCAGTACGCGGCGAGGTTCACTGACCTATCTCGCTACTCGACCGACATGGTACGAGACCCCTTCTTCCGGGCCTGGACCTTCGAGCAGGGCTTGCGGCAGGAGATTCGGGCGTTGCTGATCTCCCTCAGCATTCCGAACCAGGCGGGAGTACTGGAGCGAGCCCTCCTGATCGAGAGCTTCCTGGCAGAGCCTTCTTCAGCGGCGAGACCTAGCGCAGGGTGGCAGGTAGCTGAGTCTTCGGCAGCAGGTAGCCGACGGATGAATCTCGGGTCCAGGCAGACCAGACCCCCACGCAGACGACCTCAGGACACCGGCTCAGCAGTGTGGGGCACACAGCGGAGTGCCAGCCTTCCGAGAGGCAGGCAGTGCTACTCCTGCGGCGGGCAGGGTCACATGGCTCGTGACTGCCCGACTCGCCGATCAGAGGAGCAGCAGACGGTGGAGGGGCCACCCAGGCAGAGGCAGAGGGTCGACCGTGGAGGTCCGCAGGGAGGAGGCGGACGAGGCAGAGGAGCTGGCCGAGCAGCAGGTGGTGGGCGACGCTTCCAGGCTCTACCCCCACCACCACCAGGAGGGCCACCTCGACCACAGGGAGCTGGTAGGCAGGGACAGGCCCAGCTCCAGGTAGTGGAGGCCTACGTCCCCGACATGACAGAGATGATTCGAGGTACGATCTGTGTCTATTCTACCCTTGCTGCAGTACTTATAGACAAAGGAGCGAGTCACTCTTTCATAGCCTCTGCCCTTGTTCGGAGCTCGGAGATTCCGACTGAGCCGTTGGCTCGATCCTTACGGGTAGAGACTCCTACGGGAGCAGACTCGACGATTACGCACTGGTGCCGGCAGTGTGAGCTTACTCTAGGAGGCGAGAGCTTCGGCTGGGATCTCCTTGTAGCGGCGTCGAGGCCTTACGACGTCATCTTGGGCATGGATTGGCTATCCACGGTTCATGCCCAGATCGACTGTTTTAGGCGCAAGGTGCGATGTGTTCGCACCGACGGGAGCAGGTTTACCTTCACCGACGAGAAGGGAACCTTTGCAGCACAGGATGGACTTCCGCAGAGGAGAGTGCAGCCCATCTCTCATCAGTTGGCTAGCCTCATCCTAGGAGCAGTGGACGTGCGGAGTCCAGTTTTTCCTGCAGTGGTGGACCAGTACGTGGACGTCTTTCCCGACGACGTTCCAGGGCTACCTCCTCGTAGAGAGGTAGACTTTTACATCGAATTGTACCCCGGGACAGCCCCGATATCTACTCCAGCATACCGGATGGCCCCCGCCGAGCTTCGAGAGCTGCGGGTACAGTTGGAGGACTTGCAGAGCAAGGGGTTTATCCGACCCAGTGTTTCACCCTGGGCTTCCCCGATATTGTTCGCCAAGAAGGCGGACGGGAGCTTGCGACTGTGTGTCGACTATCGTCGCCTGAACCAGGTGACAGTGAGGAACAAGTATCCGCTGCCATGGATTGATGACCTCTTCGATCAGCTCAAGGGAGCGCGGTGGTTCTCGAAGATAGACCTCCGGTCAGGCTATCATCAGCTCAGAGTTCGAGACGAGGACGTGCAGAAGACGGCCTTCAGGTGTCGGTATGGCCATTATGAGTTCTTGGTTATGCCGTTTGGTGTAACCAATGCTCCAGCAGTGTTCATGAGCCTCATGAACAGGATCTTCCAGCCATACCTCGACCGATTTGTCATGGTCTTCATTGACGACATTTTGGTATACTCGACGACTGAGGAGGAACATGCCTACCACCTGTGAGTTGTGCTAGACACACTCCGAGAGCACCAGCTTTATGGCAAGCTCTCAAAGTGCCAGTTCTGGTTACGTGAGGTCCATTTCTTGGGGCACGTCATCTCTGAGGCGGGAGTTGCAGTGGATCCCGCGAAGATCGAGGCAGTGCTAGCTTGGGAGCCACCCAGGAGCGTGACGGAGGTGCGGAGCTTCTTGGGCCTAGCCGGATACTATCGGAGATTTGTGCCAGACTTCTCCAGAGTTGCGGCACCACTCTCAGCCTTGACAAAGAAGGGGAAACCCTTTGTGTGGTCAGACAGATGTCAGCAGAGCTTCCAGGAGCTGAGACTGAGATTGACCAGCACACCTATCTTGAGGTTGCCTGAGGAGGGAGTTGGATACGTAGTTTACTGCGATGCATCAGGGACTGGACTCGGGTGCGTCCTGATGCAGGAGCGGGCCGTGATCGCCTACGGATCACGTCAGTTGAGGCCGCATGAGCAGAACTACGCCACTCATGACCTGTAGTTAGCAGCAGTGGTCTTCGCTCTGAAGACTTGGCGGCACTATCTGATGGGCGAGCGCTTCACAGTCTTTTCTGACCACCAGAGTCTCAGGTATATCTTCTCTCAGAAGGACCTGAACTTGAGACAGCGGAGATGGCTTGAGTTCCTCCAGGACTATGACTTTGAGATAGTCTATACTCCTAGGAAGGGGAACGTGGTAGCCGATGCCCTCAGCAGGAGGACGGGCATTCAGCTACTTGAGGAGGCGACGAAGCAGCTAGCCTCCTTACAGATATCCTTCGTGGATAGAGACGGAGTAGCCTTTCTTCAGTCTCTCACAGTCTCTCCTCCACTTCTACAGCGGGTCAGAGAGGCTCAGTGTGGGGACGCTGACTGTGAGACCCGGCATGCACTGATATCCTCAGGTCAGGCGCCTGATGGTTTCTCCCTTGGAGCAGAGCACGACATCCTTTTCAGAGGACGTACCTTCATACCAGTCGCTTTACGAGAGGAGGTGCTGAGAGAGTTTCACACTTCTCCCTTGGCGGTGCATCCCGGAGTGGCGAAGATGTACCAGGATCTCAGACGACAGCACTGGTGGCCGGGCATGAAGAAAGCTGTGGCAGAGTTCGTTTCACGATGCCTCACCTGCCAGCAGGTGAAGGCAGAGCATCAGGTACCAGCAGGCTTGGTACAGCCCTTGGAGGTCCCGGAGTGGAAGTGGGACGACATATCTATGGACTTCGTGACTGGACTTCCACGCACTTCCAGAGGTCACGACTCCATTTGGGTGATTGTCGACCGACTCACCAAGTCGGCACACTTCTTACCCATCAGAGAGCAGGGCTCAGTGGAGAGCTTGGGACGTCTTTACGTCCAGGAGATCGTACGGCTTCACGGTGTGCCATCGTCTATCGTCTCCGATCGAGATGCTCGTTTCACTTCCTGGCTTTGGAAGGGGTTGCAGGAGGCGTTCGGGACGCGGCTCCATCTGAGCACAGCCTTCCACCCTCAGACGGATGGTCAGACTGAGAGGACCATATAGACACTCGAGGACATGCTCCGTGCATGTGTTCTCGACTTTGGTCGCATCTGGGAGGACCACCTACCCTTGGTGGAGTTCGCGTACAACAATAGCTACCACTCCACCATCGGGATGGCACCATACAAGGCGTTGTACGGCAGACCCTGCAGATCACCGTTGTGCTGGACAGACCCTGGGGAGTCAGCACTCGTGGGACCAGAGATGGTCCGAGCCACGACAAAGAAGGTCCAGATCATCCAGGAGAGGATGAGGACAGCTCAGAGCCGACAGAAGTCATATGCTGACAGGAGGCGGAGGCCACTAGAGTTCGAGGATGGCGACCACGTCTTTTTGCGTGTCTCACCTCGACGTGGTTTACGGAGATTTGGCCGAGGCGGCAAGTTGTCTCCACGCTTCATCAGGCCTTTCCAGGTCCTCAGCAGGATAGGAGAGGTGGCTTATCGCCTGGCTCTACCACCTCAGTTGCACCGGGTGCACGACGTCTTCCACGTGTCTCAGCTGAGGAGATACGTGCACGACCCGACGCACATCATCGACTTTGGGGAGCTGGACGTGGACGATGGGGCGACTTTTGCGGAGGTCCCAGTGGAGATCGAGGATCGACAGGAGCGGGTCCTACGTGGGCGGTCGATTCCTCTTGTGCGCGTCAGATGGCAGCACGGGAACCTCCAGGAGAGCACTTGGGAGCGGGAGGCTCAGATGCGTGCTCAGTACCCCCATTTGTTCCCCTAGTTTTTGATGTATCTTTACGGGGACGTAAAGCCCTGAGGTGGGAGTAATGTAAAGACCCGCAAATTTCAAGGAAATTTTTTTTTCTTAATTTTCTTTGGAATTTTACAAGAGCGCAGCTTCAGACGGCACCTAATTCCGAGGCCCGGTGTGCCCGGAATCAATTTCCGAAGTTTGGCTCGGGTACGTTCAGTGAACGGACGAGCGGGTTTTTCTATCTTTTGAACCGGTGCCTGGAATCGAATTCTGAGGGCACCGATGAAATCGCAGCGCCGGTATTTGCTTAAAAACGCCTCTTCCGGAGTTGCGTTTGCTCAACCGTGGTTTTTAAAATTTTGGGCTTTAAGTCGGAAATAAAATAAAGGTTGTGCGACAACTTTATTTTATTTCACTTAAGCCGCTTGGAAGTCACTTGAAAGCCACTTGAGCTGAGTTAAAGCGGATAGGGTGCTATCCGGAAATATCCTACCCTCTTGGCAGGATATTTGTGCGGTGGGGCCCGCACGAGCCCCACCGTTTCTTCCGCTAAGTAACGCACCCGTGAAAACCCGTCAAAGTAACTAAAAAGTCAACCGACGCGTTTTCCTTAATTCTTAACAGACCATTTAATTGGGTGGTTTATTTCGTGAATTAAATGGGCTGTTTCATTCGTTGAATTAATTCAACGAATTTAATGGGTCGTTACTTACGCGTTTGCGTTCGTTGGAAAATTAATAAAATAGAAAAACTTGTCTATTTTGGAGGATTTCCATCGTTGTGCGAATTCTCTGAGCCTCCACTCTCCTCGCGAAGAATGCGAAGAACGCGAAGAACTCCGGCGACCGGAATTCGACGACACACACCGTGATCTGCGACGTCGACGAGCTCTACCCGCGACGTTCTTCGGCGACGCCTCTTCTTCCGCGGCCGATCCTCGTTCGACAACTAAGGTGAGGAACAGATCGTTTAATTCTCCCTTTTTATTTCAATGACAACGGATTTAATTAATTAAATCCGTTTGTTCTAGATCCGGAGATCGTCGGCGCGACGTTTTTCCCGCGGTGCGACGAACGTCTCTTCCGCGACGACGCGACGATCCCCTCCTTCCGCGAAGAGCGATTCCGCGACGACCTCACGTCCGACGGCGACTTCGAGGTAGGGATTTTATTTTTCTTGGTGATTCGTTCCCGTGATCAAATTCTTTTTAATTAAAGAACCAAACTTGAACAATTTTATTTTTTGGATAAAATTGTGGCTGCCTTAATCCCTCCCGATAATTTTATGACTAACGCGGAGGGTGCGGATCTAAAGAACAAGACCCGGCAACCCTCCACCGATCTTTTTTTTGTGCGGATTTGGCAGACGACGACGAACCGTGCGGCAGGGGCGATCCGTTGATCCCGCAGTGAAGATCGGCCCCCGGGAGGAGCTATGGCGCAGACGGGAGGCAAAACGGGCCACCGGAGCAACTCCGGCGGCCCGCGGAAGGCGGCGGCGGCGCCCGACGCGCCGCCGGAGGAATCCGCCGCGGCTCGGCCGCGGCGGCGGTGAACCGCCGGACCGCGTCCGCGGTCCAGCCACCCAGCAGGCGGCCCGCGCGGGCCGCGTTCCTCCGAGCCGCGGGTCAAACCCGCGGCGATTTTCTTCGGCCGCTCGGCCGAAGCCGAGCCGGCCGGTCCGGTCGGCCGGGCCGCGCCCAGGCCGGACCGGACCCGGCCTAGCCGGGTCGGGCCGGGTCGGGTCGACCCGGTTCGGCCGACCCAGGGGTGGTTCGGGCCGGGTCGCCCCGGGCCCAGAACCCCCGTTTTCGGGCCCTCTTCGGTCTTTTCCCCATATCTTGGGCCTGTGACCTCCGATTGACGAACCGTCAGCGGCTACACGATCCTTAGATCGAGACGGTCTTTTCGGTATATTACACTCAAGGTTTCGGAAGACTTTGGGTTCGCCCGGGTTGGTTCGTACACGAAACCAACCGGGCCCTCGGAGCGGAAACGCTCATAACTTGAGCTACGGACGTCCGATCGATGTACCGTCAGCTGTGGTAGTTTCCTCTAAGTGAGACGGAACTTTTGGCATACTCCGCCCGAGGATCGGACACAGGCGGAGTACGGTCGGGTTGGTTTTGACCTAAAAACCAAGCGGGCCCCTGGGACGAAAATGCCAATAACTCTCAGACCGGGCGTCCGATTGACGCGCCGTCTGTTGCGTTGAGATCCTGTTGTCGATACGGAACTTTTGGATACATCAACTTCGGACTACGTGTCAGTTGATGTATCAGCCTCTCGGCTCGTGGAGCGGACCCTCCTAAACGAGCTCGCTGTGTGCGGGAACCCTAGTGCTGGCTGTGACTTCGACGACAGAGCAGAGATCCTCCGTGGACTGCGACGACGACAGAGCAGAGATCCTTCGTGGACTGCGGCGACGACTGTGCAGAGATCCTCAGTGGACTGCGTCGACTACTGCACTCAGCGATCCTACGTGGATCAGTGCTATAGGTCCTGTGTGGGCCCGATCCTGTGTGGGTCCTTACTACCGGTTCTGTGTGAGCCACTGCCTACAGGTTCTGTGTGAGCCCGATCCTGTGTGGGTCTTTTGCGGGGGTTAGTACCTATCGATCCTTCGTGGGTCCGACGACTTAGATGGATCAATGATCATCTTTGACGTCATCTGAAAAAATATACCTGGTTGAGCTGAATCTTATGTTACTCTCCTTTGTGGAATGTGTTGAACTATCCTATGCGGATTTACTGTTTACTCTCCTTTGTGGATTTGAGTCTTGCTTTCCTGTGTGGATTGAGTTGTTCTTGAGCTCGTGAGCAGAGCTAGAAGTGGGGACTTAGGTATATGTATGGGCATATACCTAAGTCGAGTCAGATGTTACTTCGTGATTGCACCTTCCTTTTTGTGCTATATCCTTTGTGGATTTCGGGAGACCTTCGGGGGTCTCGGGGTCCTTACTGAGTAGTTTATACTCACCCCTGCACGGGCTATGCCCGCACCTTGTTGTGTTGGATGCAGACGACGGACATCGCTGATCTCAGTTGGGGCGTGGAGCGGGACGGTACCTGGAGGCGGACCACTGGGCGGGACGTGCTCGGAGCGGACGTGGGACCCGAGGAGCCTGGAGGATATCTGTACCCACCCTTCAGGTGGGATTGCCAGTGGACGACACGAGGCCGCCGTCTTTTCTTCAGTTGCTGTTCTTTTCCTTTTCAGTTGTACTTTCAGTTGGGCTTGTATTCCGGCCCCCTTTACTTTTCTGCACTTTGTAGTTACTTTCCGCTTGCTGACTCTGTGGTGGTTGTTACTTATAAAGGCAATGCCTTCCCTGTTTACCGGGATTTTACGCCTTGGTGCTAGTCGCCAGCCCCTGGCCTATGGAAGGCGGGCTTGGGGTAGTCACGGCACGGGCCCCGAGGTCGGGTCGTGACAGTGAATATGTCTAGGAAAAAGGTGACTAGAAATAATTGGTATGGTACTTACACATGAGAGGGCCTTTTTGGTTGACCTCAAGGAGGATATATCCCAATAAGGATTTTACATCACAAAGAGTATGACTTTGTGAAGATGTTCCTTACCAGAGATATTTCCCAATGAGGATAACATCATGGGACTCAGAAGGATTATAGCCCTTCGAATGTAAGTATAATTTTTCCATGTATATGGACTAATGAAATATGTTCCAAATAGAATATTTCCCTAACAAATGAGATTTTATAACTCATATAAATATGGAAAAGTGAGGGAAGTACATAAATGACCTCATGAAGATTATGTCCTGGTATGATCGACGATGAAGGGTTAATAATTTTGGGTTTGAACCTCAAGGAGGTGTCCTACATATCTTGTTTAGTTAAGAATCAAATCCCACATAGTTTGAATATATAGTTGGGGATTACACCTAATGAGGATTCCCATATGAATTATTTTTATTATACTAACATCACGATCGTTGCAAGTCTCTAAAACCACTTGAGTCATGATAAGTGTGAGAAATAAGAGGTATTAGAAGATCATATGTATTTAATATGGGTGTGGGGCTTACACACTAAGGGATACCTAAGGGGATATGATTATACTACCCATGAAGTATATTTATCCATGAGAAAATTCATAAGTTTTCATAATACTTATTAAAAATTTGGTAGCTATATGCGTCAATATGGTCTTTATAGTTAATATGTATTCATAGAAAGAAAAATTATGAAGATATTCATTAAATATAGGGTATTAGGACTTATTAAGTAATCTTAAATATACTATTTATGAAAGTAATTAAAGTAATCATAGTTCACATGATACAATTAAAGGTCATGTGATAGGAATGTACTGTTCAGTTTAATGTCAGGCGATAAGGATGTATATAGGGTTATTCAAAATATTGGATATAGGTGCTATAACCTTAGAGTGGTGTCCTATTTATCACAAATAGGATAGAAATTCTAGTTCACATAGTTTCAATTATATGGGAAACTATGTCATAGAATTCACAATAACAGATTTTTGAGTGGAGCTTATGCATATGAGGCTTCCATGAGCTACTTCATTGGGAGTATAACCCTTTGAAGTAATCAAAGAAGATGTTGTTGGGAGTTATATCTTAAAGTAGACCCATATTTGAGGTATTTTGATAATGATAATGGAACAATAATTATAGGTCTATAATCCTACTTAAGTTATGCTTAGTGTGAGAAAAAAGAGATAATGGAATATTAGACATATTTCATTAGAGAATAGGATTGAATTTGTATAGATTTTACACAATGAGTCTAACTTGAGATAAATATGATTAAAAGTCTCGTGGAAGATATATCTCTATGGGAGAATGATTATGATCCTCCATAGGGGATATTAGGATAAGTTCCTTTGACCATTGATGGGTAAGGAGGGGGAATATGACTAAACTCCCAAGGGTTATGGTCCCATGAATATTGGAGGATGCTAAGGGATGTAGCCTTATAAAAGAATAAGGAATTATGAGGGTTTAAGTGGAACCCCTAAGAGATAATAAATCACATGAATTTTAGGGGGCCCTATTATCTATATAAAGAAGTCTGATCATACACTCTGCGTGAAGGATGTGAATTCACGTGAGCATACAAGGACATAAGGGCCATGAAGTCACATAATATGAATATGAATAATCACTTGTCTTGGTCACATGACCAAGAGTCTATCTATTAATTATATTACTATCTTGTGATCACATTACCAGGGATTAATATTGCGATCATGTGATAAGGAGGTCATTACATGACCAAATTATGTGCAAAGACTACTAATTCTTCATTCATTTTCACTTGGTTACTCATTTATATTTTTAAGTAGAAGAACTTGATATTGTGTAATCCCTATACTCTAGAAAATTCCTTTCCATTATCCTATCCTTATTATATGATACTTATTTTTAGTTCCAAGGGGGGTTTCATTAGTTTCACCCCTATATCAATGACACTTCACGTGGTAAAAAACCATGCACTTAAGGTTAAGTCAATGGAAATACTTTTCATAATAAATTGGCGGTGTATCATATGCCTTGTGTGACAAAGTCACATGTTATTAGTGATGTATCCTTGTGGATCATATGAAGAAAAGATAATCTGAGAAGGGTAAATCATTCATATTCTCAGACTAGAGTTATTCAAATGATCTGATTATCAGAGGGTTATCACATGACTCTATGGGGGAATCACGTAAAGAAAAATGGACACATTAAGGATCCATCATGGAAAAAATTTATTATTCCAAGTCATTTGGTTTTTATTCACTATGTGTCTATGGGACATCATATCAATAGTCCTGGGTCATGTAATCACGTGTAATCCCTATCACATACAACTTCTTTGCTTATATTCAATACGTCGTGTGAATTGATAGGGGTTATGTGATCATGTGTTCCTTTAAGGGTCATGGTATTTAATAACCCACTCACATAACCCTTAAGTGGTCATACTCTTTCCAATTTTCCTTTACACAAAAATGCTACGAGTTTTTTACTATTTTCAAAAGTCCAATTTTTATAATGCTAATTTTGAGGCATCAACAACCTTATAAGATAAAAAATCTCCCAAAGATAACAACACTTGACTAACTTTAGAGCACTAAAACTAACAATAATTTGTTTCATGGATATTTCTATGAATAATAAGTATTTATTTTTCTAAAATGGGAGATAATACTTGTAAAGGAGTGTGTGTTATGATTTTTTACTTTTTTTCATGATGTGTGAGTTTTAAAATAGGTTGAAAAGAAATACATTCAATTTAATATGTATATAGGTAATATAGTTTTAAAAAGGTGAAAATTAGGCAATAGTAATTCTACCCTCATTATCAATATTTTTTTCATAATTTTACCTTGTAACATAAATTATTATCAGAGTATTTGGTATCTACCTTTTTTTTATCTATTTTGGTACGATATAATTTTTTCTTTGAGTATTACATATTTTTTTAATGATATTTTTTAAGAATAAAAAAACACATAAACTCAATAAATAATATAGAAATTATACCTTTGATAGAAAGAATTATCATATGTAAAATAATGGGATAGAACCTTAGCTTTTTATCTCATGGATTGGAAGATTATGATGTTGTTGAAATTATTTTTACACTGCTTGAGAAAGGATTCCCAATAATAACATCTGATAAAAAGAACAATGAGAATGATGATAAAGCCATGATTTATATCATAATCACATTATTTGAAAAACAATACACAAAATATATGGGATTAAATAAAACTACCAAATTTTTGGATAAACTTGAAAATGTGTATAAATGAAACAACATGGTGAAAGAAACAAAATTTAAAATATGGAGAGAAAACTTTGAATATTTAAATATTATTAATGATGAATATATTTAATAATATTTCTAAAAATTCAATTATATTACATAAATTTCTAAAATATTATGTTTTATATTTTTTGAATATCTAGGGTCATTTTGGTTATTTTAATACCTAAGAGGTTAAATGGTTTTTTACTATAGTGCACAAACTAAATTTTTTTAGATAGTTCAGATGAGTCTGGAATGTATTATTTACCCTAGGGAATCTATTTATCATATATGGTAAGATTTTGACTTTCAAAATTTAAATTTCATTATTTATTAAAATTAAATATTTATTGCATGTGTAATCATTGAAATTTTGAAGAAAATGTTTACTTACTAGGGAAGATAATCCCAATGTTTTTTAATGAAAATGTGGATGTATGGTGTGATTTAGAGGACCTTGGATTTAGAAAAATTCATTAAATTAATAAATTTATAAATTAATTATTATTTGATGCATTTATTAAAAGTACTCACATACCATAATTCAGATAAAAAATCTATCAGTATAGTATTTCTCAAGACATAATTTTACATCTTTTGTTGATGTTGGCCAGTTTTGATTTCTATACAAAACCTAACCCATTTTAAGAATTTTTTATATTAGTTAAATCTATTTTATGGAAAATTATTACATGAAAATCTAGAGAATAAGATTGGAATTTACTCTCTAAGAGTAGATCTACGGTGGTCCTATGAAGGTGAAGATCTATAAACCTCTTATTTAATCCCATTTCATAACTAAAATGACAATAATAAAATTCATTGAATTATTTGATTGTTTTACAAACTTTATTAAACCATTTTACTTAAGTAATTTCAAAGGAAATTTTATTATTATTAAGGGTTTCTTATTATAATCGTGGGTGGGATTGAACTTTGATCACTTATCCCACATCACTATCATCATGTATCCACATCATGTTTGAAACACCAACACAAAATAATGTTGGTGGATAATTATATAGAAGTTATGTAAATAGTATTCACCCAAAAAATTTATAATTTATTGGAAAGAATATTTTGAAGGTGAAAATATAGGTTTTTTTTTCAATTTTTCAAAGGAGAAGGGAGAATTGACCCCTTAAGTCTCTGGAGAGTAGAAATGATCAACCATGGGCCATTAGAGTGGTTTGTTTTGGTGGAATCATGAGTTAGTAAGGAGACACCAAGGTTGTCCAAGGGAAGCAATACCATAAGTATGTTTCTCAATTGAATATGTAACATTTGGTTGGGGTTATAAAATGATGATTAATAGGGATGTGTGGATACTGGTTTATGAAATATCATATTAGTGGTTATGTGAGGTGATTTAGAGATCATTTGATTCCATGGAGGCATGGTGGACAAGCTCAATATTATTCATAGGTGATTAAATGATGACAACTTGAGTGTGGAGTATATGACATGAGTGGTGGACCATTTTAATATACTCATGTAACTGTAGTGATTTATATTTTAATTCTTAGGTTATTTTTTATTTTATAGGTTTTCTCAACATTTTTAGGAGTTTTGGTGATTTTGGGGGAGCTTTAGACTGGATCTATAGCAGACCATAATGTAGATTTAGGAGAACACATCGTAACCAACTACCTTGACATTGTGAAATTTATGCAAAAAGGGTGGTTGTGTTGTAGAGTGTTCTTTTCAACATGGTTGGTGTTGTGTAAGGGTTATCCTAAGGCTATTTGAGGGTCAAGGAGAAAGGACATGCTGCATACCATGGGCTACACTGTGGTAGTGTGTTACGTAAGGGGGTTGAATAAGGGTTCCACATAAGGATTCCATGTAAGGGTATTTTATAAAGTTCATGGGTACCTACTATTCCATAAGGGGTTAGGTTGTAGTGTAGATATCCATTCGATGATAACTTTTACTGTGGTGTGTGGGCTATGCTGTGGAGGGTCTATATTTTACAATGAGGGACTACCCTTTGGAAGTTGGAGGGTACGATTTAGGGAAAGGGCTATTCCATAGGGGCTCTTTCAGAAGGTGATTTGAACCATGGTGGGTAGGATAAAACATAAAGGGGTGTTAGGGTAGGGTTGATATAATGAAAAGGGGAGGACCATGCCTCATATTCTATTTTTATAGTTTTTTAAAAGGTGAAAAAACCCATTTACCGTTATAGAGTTTAAGGGGTTATATCCTATTTACTCCCACATTTCGTTCAACCAGAAGATGTGAATGACCTTGGGAGCACTCACTACCTCTCTTATTTATTTTTTGATTCTACATCATTGTTTCTAAGTGATTTATCAAGGTAAATACCTCTATCTTCTTAGTAATTCTCCTTTTCATTCTCTCACTCCTTTTTTCTTTTGGTATCCTCTTCCTCCCAAAACCCTAATAGTTTTGGGGGTTTATATTTATTGTTAGGTATGATTTTAATATAAGGGTTTTGAAATAAATTACTCATATATGGGTCCTCCTTAATTTACTTAGAACTCTCCATAAAATAGGATGTGTTGTAACTCATTGAGGGAGATTTACACTTGATTTAGGTAGTTGTTTTTGTACAATTTCTTTAAATGGATTCTCATTGTGCACTTGTTAATTTTAAAACGTTTTATTTAGTATATTATATTTATATATGTTTGTTCTAATGTGTTTTATAAATGTTTCAAATAGACTTATAACTTTTCATAAAATTTTATTTAGTTGGTTTTATAGTTTTTCATGGAATATTTGAATGTTAAGAGTTAAATAAAATTTTAAAAGCTTTTTTAGAGAAATAATTTTATTGTAAAGGGGTTTAACACTATTTGGGTTATGAAATGGATAAATAGTTATGTTTTTGAATTTTAATAGATTTATTAAAAAAGAGAATTGGTTCTTCAAATGTTTTTAATTAAATTATTTAAAAGGATGTTTTATAAAGGGATTTTTAATGGTTTTCAAAAATACTCAACATCTTGAGTCAGTTTTCAAAAGACTTGGTCAAACCATTTAAATGGTTTCAAAAATGTGTGATTATGTGATACCACTTTATGAACCTTTAATATCTTCCCTTTTATGGGTAGTATTTGATGTATGTGGTGATTGGGAGATAGATAAAAATGAGATATTTCTTATGAGGGTGCTGGAGGTGAGGATGAGGTATTACTCATGTTTTTTGATGCTTGTATTGATTACGAGTATGTTTTCTCAACTACACTTATGTTTTGTTCATGGGAAACCATGTAGATAAGTGGGAAGTCAATATTTTTACTACAGTAGATAGTTATACAGTACTAGTGTCCTCATATTTTGGAGTTAGGGCTAGGCTATTTGGAAGTTCCCCCAATGAGACTGGGCATTGGCTAGTCGGGTGGCTTGTGTTGTTTGGACACAATATATTCCAATATTTGGTTAGTGTTTGGTAAGTTATATGTCTATCTCACATTAGGACCTATGATAGAGCCCATGAAAAATATTCCATGGTTATCAGTTTTATGTAGGGATTTTCCTTGCTTTCTATTGATATCCCCTTTATTGATTGGAGTGTGGCACCAATGACTATTTACTAGATTTTATTTTTTATTGTCTATTTGATTTCATGTTTATTTTTTATTAAACATATTTATTTTTTCTACATGAATGGGTTTTTCTAAATAATTTTTGGGAAGAATTTTAAAAAATCATTTTAAAAGAAAAGTGTAATTTTGTGTGGTGTACATTATTTTGAAGAATGATTTTCAAAGTTATTGTTTCCATTTAATGAATTTTTTTTAATTTTTTTTAATAAAAATGATTTTCCTCAACTTGGATTTATAAAAATTAATGGATAAATTATGAAGCATGAATTGTTTATTATTTGTTTTTTTATACCTAATATAGAAAACATAGTTTCTTATTTTATTTAAAAATAACACAAATGAATTACTCTTTTAAAGGAATTTTACAAGAACTTTGGTGAAATCCTATTAGGCGTGGTTTTCTCACACATTGCATACCCCATTAGGTATAGTCAATTCCCTTGTTTCTCTTTTAGGTATCTTAATTTGTGATACCTTTCTCATATGAAATTTGGTTTGAATTGATGAGAGTTGTTTTAGGATAGAGTGATTGACCATAAGTCACATTCATGTGACCAGTAGTTATTAGATTTGGTTTTATTTTATTCCTAGGATGTTTATGCATTAGATTTTTTGATCTAGTTTCTTTCTCTTTTATTTTTAATTTTTGATGTATTGTACTTCATTTGTTTAGTTTTTGGGAAATTTTATTTATTTATACTCCATTATGATCTATTTGGAATGATTATTTTTTTAATTGAAACTATTCTATTTATGTTTAAGGGAATCAATCATACAGATGGGTCATTCTATATTTCTAATTGGAAGTCCATTAATTTGTTTCCATTTGGCTGGGAAAAACTATTCCCGTATGAATTTTATTAAAATTTAGACACTATTTTCCAGGATATTGGGATTAGTAATTCCCTTTGGGACATGTTTCAATCTGGGTTAGGTGATATGTCAGGTCGACCCGATCTTATTTGTGAAAAAATAGTATCATATTCTAGGTTTTTAAGATGGATACTATGTCCTAAAAAAGACCATATGTTATTTGGGGGTGTCAAGGTTGAAAATATAATATAATTATAACAAGAGTTAAGAGGTATATTATGAATAAGTGCTTAATCACCAAATTTCGTGATGAGACTTGAGTTTCCTTGGGTAGTTGAGGTTTGGTTTTGAGTTGTATTTTTTTGGATCATTTTATAGATCTTTTACCCCTTTTAGGATGTTTTGAGATTATTATGTTATTTAGAGTGAAAATTAAAGGATATAAAAGGTTTCTTGGGTAGATCACTTTTTCTAGAAAACTATGTGGTGCCCCTGGGCACATGGTTTCAAGATTTTCATAGAGTGTGACACATATATGGAACATGTTCAGTTTTACCATGTAAAAAATAAGGCATGAATCTATACTTATTTAGATTTATTTTTTTACCTTAAAGGGATTTTAATTGTGTCCATAATTATTTTGATATTAATATATAGGATTTTTTATATGCTTGTGATATCAAATTGAGGTGCATTGGATGATTGTGTTATGTTCTATTTTTGTGTTTTTTTAAGAAAATTGGTTTTGGGGAAAATATGGAATGTTTTATGAAAAGTTTTTTTAAATGAAAATCCATTGATGTGTTTGGGGTTTTTGAAAACCAGATTATTTGGGTTAATATTAATATTATCTTAATTTTTGAAAATAATTGAAAGGTGTATGGTTTTCAAATGTGAATCAGGATTGTGTTTGGAAAGAAAATGAGATTATTTTATAAATTTAAAATGAGGTGAAATTTTATCAAAATAGTGTTTGTTTTAAGTGATGGAAACTTTTAAAAAAAGGCATTTGATGTTCTAAAATGAGTAATTTTTTTTGATAAATTTTATATTTAATGTATTTGTTTGGGTGAGTCATTTTTTGGGATTTTTTGGTTGATTATTATTTTTTATGGTTTAATTTGAGAATCATGGCCTAATGGAGTCCATGTTTCATGTCATTTAAAGAATTCAACCTAGAGAGTCTTAAAAAAGAGTATAAATTCTATCCATTCTGTAAATACCTCGATTATAGTAGCATATATTGGTGGTTAATTTATTAAATTAGAACTATATATAAGAAATCACATCCCAAAGGAACAATAGTTTAGAAGTATTACTAAACTATATACACAATTTAATTTCACATTAAAATTGAAAACATAAAATACCATATAGTATATTATTTGAGTAAAACATTATTCCCTTTAGTATATCCCTACATATAAATTATATAACAATTACTAGCATCTTAGATAAAATGAAACATAATAAAGGGGTGAGATAAGATGCTTAGTAAGGGTATGCATACAATGGAATCTATTAGGAATAAATAATAATAAATAATATGACAAAGTAAATAATTTAAACACATTCCATTTAAAAAATTAATTTAGCATAATATGGTAGGAATAAAAGGATGATCAAATGATCTATATAAACAATCACATGAGCTCATAACTTTTCCATGGATATTATAACTAATAGAATAATCACATAGAAGTCAATAAATGAATTCATGATGATAGAATACATAATGATAGAAATTTAAAACATACCATCAAGGCCTTATATAAGACATTTAAAAATACTATCAAGGCCTTGTGCCATGACATTTGAATAAATGGTTAAGGGCTTAGCCAAAACCCAAGATAGTTTGTCTCATGATACCTAACTACGAATAGAGTGGATATAGAAGACCCCTACCATCACTTACTAACTACAGTTAATTCTTCATATGAATAAATGATACAACTGAATCAATATGCCATAATAAAATCAATAACTACCCATATTGGAATAACAAGTCATACAAAATATCAATAATTTCCCCATTCAAATTGATCATAAATCATAAAAATAAATATTAATAATGGTATAATTATATTAAAAACTCAAAATAATATTCAACAAAGGATATTTTAATAGATGAAAATACTTTAAAGAGATTACTGGAATATTTCTTGAGAAAAAAAACTTTTTTTTACTTTGAAAATAATGTTTAAAATCTAAAAACTTCACACCTAATAAAGAAATAAATTTCCTTGAAAAGAAAATTTTATACTTATAAATAAATATTGAAATCACTAAAGGGTAATTATGGTATAAAATTCCATTCATGTTATGTAAGTTAAAAAAACATTCCTTTGACACTTTTGTAAGAAAAGTCAAAAAGTACCTCATTCAGAAAATGACAGGAAGATTCATTTTTTTGTAAAAAGAAAAACAAGGGTAAAAATGACTTTAAAAAATAATTGTATAATAGTATATATATTTTTAAAAACATGAACATGGAAGAGAAATATTCCTCTACTAAGACTTAAAAAATATACAATCCCGAGTAATGATGAGATTGAAAAATAAACCCTTACCACTTAGGTTTCTTTTGAATCATAAGCCCCATGAAAGTAATAACATCAAATAAAACTTTAAATACCATGAATACAATTAAATTCATGATATAAGATATCAAATTGGTATTATATTCACCGAAAAAAAGAAATAAGTGGTGAATATGACATATGTCTCATAAAATTAAAAGTGATATGAAAAACCCTTACCTCAATTTAGATTTCATTTTTATGTGTTTGAACCTAATAAATAATAAATATACATTAAATATACATATATTATATAACCATACTCATATATATCATACCATATATTATTTAATTATAATATTTTATCACTCATTTTTTATCAATTCATTGTTAAAATCACTATTTCAGGTGGTAACTACTTCGTTTTTCATGTATGTTTTGATTTAGTAGTTCTAATACTTATGATTTTATAATGGTTTAATCATATATATAATATTATTTATGGTATAAATATCATATATAGTAAATATATAGATATTTATAGTCATAAATATATATTTATATAGAAAAATGAATTACACAGTTCATGGAGACGGCAAGCCGTATGTACTCATGAATTCTATTTTCAATTTTTGAAGGATGGAAAGAATAAAATATATATTATAATTAATATTTTAATAATAATAGTTATTTCATAAATACCATATTTACTAATTAGTTTCATATTTATAACTATCCAATTAAAGTGGTGATGAAAAACAAATTACACCCCTACATGGAGATGGTAAGCTATACGTATGTACGAGAGATATTTTCACTATTTTTTGGATGGAAAATAGATATAATATGGTTGTAACATAATAACAATAACATCTAAATATATTTATTATACTGTATTTATTATTTTATGATGGTTACAAAACATGAAGATTATTTAGAAGAAGAAATAAACTTGAAAGAGCCGGTAAAGATGATTACATCTTCTTCAGTGGACTCCATTTAGTTATCTTCTTAGGAATATAGGTTTGATATTTTTAAGGTAAAAAAAATTAATAAAATTGATAATTATGTTAAAAATATGAATGGTCAGGGGTTGGTTGAGATATATGAATCAAAGTGGTGTAATTAAATGATAGAAGGGGTTCCCTTTTATAATTGAGGGGAGAGGAATTCTTAGAATTTCATAAAATATTAAATTAATATAAATTATTTTGAATGCAAAAATATCTCAAAATTTATATAACTAAAATACTAGGTGAATATAATTATAAATATTTTTAAAAAATAAAATTTGGAAAAGTTTTATATATGTTTTCACCCTTATATTTTATTTTTAACCCCTATTGACAATTACCATATTGTTAAAATTTTCTACTCTCTAAGGGTCAAAAATGTTACTATAAAATGAAAAAAGAAAAATAAATGGAAAATTATTGATTTAATAAAACATAAACCTTTAATTTGGATGGATATAATTTTTTTATGAATTTTATATCATTTAATAAAATATTATAAAATATTAATATTGTCAATTTTTAGAACTATTCATTACTTTGAATTTATTAATATCAAGAAGACACTTAGAATTCGAAAAAAATTTCTTATTATATCCCTACTATTTCATGGAAATAAATAAAATTAATGTATGGCATTATTTATCACAAATTATATTACTTTTAATATTTTAAATATCATTTATTTGTTATTTCTATTAATTGAATAATTAATGTGTTAGTGTTGTGTAAGAAAGTAAGATAATTATTTATTAAATAAAAATTAAAAATAAATTACCATTATGAAGATAAATCATTTATATTTAAAAATAATATTTATATTCTAAAATATCATTTTGATAGTCACATATTAAAAATATTATAGTTATTAAAAATAAGAGTGTGACATGTTTGACTTTTCTTGAAATAAAATACTATAAAGGTCATAATATCATTAAAATGAACATAAAATTATATAAAAAATAATATTTAATTATTATGGGCTAAATTCACTCATAAAATAATATTATATCATGTTTTTTGGTCATTTTATAGTCCTTATCATTTTTTTAACTTTAATTACCCGATTTACCCTTTACCGTGGTAACAAAAATTACTAAGGTTATTATTCATATTGACCAAAAATAAAGAGGAAATATTTACTAAATTTAGAAATACTGCATCCAAACATGGAATAATTTTTTTAAAATTAATAAAATAAAATATTCATAATTTAATTTAAAACCGAAAAAACTCAATGAAAAAATAGTTTTAAAAAAAATGCCCTTTTAAGTATAAAAATGTTTTTATACCAATATAAATCATAAAATTGATTCAAATAAACTTAATTGGATTATTAATAATATAATATATTTTTTTTACTTTTAATCCATTTTATAATAAAGTGTAACTTTCCAAATGGTTGACAGAAAAATAAAGTTTTCAATAAAAATCATAATTTTCACTATTCATTGGAAAATAAATCTTTTCAAAAAAATCCATAAATTTAACCCTAAGATAATTTTTATATGATTATTTCAAAAATGATATTATTTAAAATAAACAATATATATACATTAAATAATTTAATTATATTATTTTCTCAATAAAAATCATTTTTGTGGAAAATGTATTTATGATGAATAAAATAACTTTAATGAAAATTGAGTACTTATTTCATAATAATTAATCAATACATTTGTACTGTGTTGGTGATATATATATATATATATATATATATATTTTATAATTTAGTTAATACTATTCATACCCACCAATTTAACAGGTAGGTTAAAATGGTCGTATTTAAATAATATTTCAGGGTTCATTGAAGCTTAGTGTTGCATGTTGTATAAACTATCAAACATAGTGTTATAGTAAAATCTCAGGGTTGCATTCACCAAAAGATATCAAGGAGATTACTTATTTTCAAAAAAACATACCATAAAATATTTTTTTGTTACATTCTCTTATAATCTTAGTGTTTTTTTCACGTACAAAATTGAATATGAAGTTCTTATTTTAAAATATAGGGGTTTTACATTCTACCCCAATTAAATAAATTTCATCCTAAAAATTTAATATTGATCTCAATAATAAATGGTTTGAAATTTTAAAATACACTTCTTACAGTCCCACATCATGATAGGGGTGAATAAAACATCCTCTTGACAATATAGAAATGTAAATATGAAGGTAATATGAAATAATCACATAACTAGGTTTACAAGTAGGATAACATAGGTTGGAAGTGAATACATGTACATGTAAGGAATGAATAATGATAAAATAATGATGGTGGGTGATAGTGTTCATTGATCTCAAGAAAGTGAATGATTATTATAAATTCAAAAAACACAAAACCATAAATATTTAATGAGTCAAAATACCATTGATTCATCAGATATGATGGTAATAAAATAACATTTTTGTTTCAAGATCCTTTTCCTAGAGTTGAGTAATTCCTTTATTATTGATACTAAGAACATAATGAAATATGTTGACTTTATATATTTATATTTCATAGAAAAAATTTCATCCATTATATGTCCTTGGATCAATTCCTACTTCATATCTTACTCCAAGAAATGAATATCCAATAGGAATTTTTATACTTTAAGTACTAAAATTAGCATTTGACAGATCATTAGATCAATCAAATAATTATAATTCATTAATATTGCCTCAAGATATTTTCCAAGACCAAAATGGTTAACACAGGTTATCCAATAACTTCCAAAGTTCAACTTAATCCATTCCATAAATAGTTAATATTAAGACTCATCCAAAATACATCTATCCAATTTCAAAGTACAAAAGTTTAGAAGTATGGTCACTAAATTTAGAAAACCATAGAACCAATAATCAATTTCATAGTCACAAATACTATCACATAAACATATATTTATTATTATTATCTCAAAATCGAGAATATATTAAGGGTTATCATCACTCAAACGTGTGTTTTCAAAAAAGATACTGAATTACTTTTCTTGGTCATCAATACCATTCAAAATTTTATATTAATTAATTAAAGAAATTACATTACTGTAAAATACTTATACATTTCATAATTCTTATAACCATAATTTAATTGATAAAAAATCCTATAACATAATTATTGAATCCAAACATAATCACATTAAACATTCCACTACATTCTTAAACCATTGAATAGAATTCATCATCTAATTCTTTAATATCTCATTCCCTTTATATTTCACTTTTTGTCTCTTCATAATCAGAAGTATAACCATAACCCATTAAACCTTTTTGATTATATTCACAAAAGTTTCCCCTAGGGAACCGATTTTAATAATTCCCATAATTTCGAAATTTAAAAATTTCAATCATCAGTAATACCTTTGGGAGACCATTATTCTTATCTATTTTGTTAACTAAACATTTCATTTTTCATTAGTAACTTCTTACTTTGTGTTCCTATTTTACACACATAATACATTTTTATGTTCCTTTGAGTAACTCTTTTGGGTGTCTCTTTTTACATTTCTTACATGAAAAAAATCTAGCCTTATTTTCTCCATAGTCTCCACTATTCAATATCTTAGTGAACTCTATCCTTCTCTTCTTTGATGAGTCCGAGAGTTGGTTAAGGTGAAATATTTTAATCATATATCATGATAAATAATTAAGAATAATCATAATATCCTTCACCATTGTTATCATCCCATTTGGTTTCTCATCAACACATTGTCTATCACATTCAACCTTAACCTAGTTTCTTCTGGTTCAATACATTAACTAAAAAAAATGAACAGTGTGAGAAACACTAATCATAGTGGGGAAATAACATAGTAATGAAGAATCATTTTTAGGATGTATAAATCATGAAAATTTATTTTCAATATGTGTCTCCTTAGGTTTAATTTAGGTTATTCATGGTTATCATCTATTCAAATACTTCATGATGGTTTGTAAATAAAATGTAAATTAATCAAAGAACATCCCCCAAGAGTATAAAAATAGGTGTGTATTAAGGAACATTTTCATGTAAGAGGTAATGCTCGAGTAAAATATAATACACCTTTTTCAGATTTATTACTCTTAAGTACATCTATTCTGGAACCACACTCAATTTTAGTATCTATATAGGGATGTATTTCAATGAAAAACCACAAAATATCTATAAAAAATTTATGATTATCTTCTATACTTATCATAAATGTCTATCATAGGGTCATTATCCCTAATCCATGTTTTCCTAAATCTAGTTCCAAAGTTTTAAACTGAACTTCCTCTGATACCAACTATAAATACCCTGATTCCAGTAGCATAGAGTTAGTGGTTACATTATTATATTGGCACTAGATACAAGGAATCACATCCCAAATGACTGGATAGTTTATTAGTCTTGGTAAACTAGAAACATACTTGAATTTAACATTATAATTGAAAATATAAATACCAAATAGTATATTATTTGAGTACACCATTATTACCTTTATCACCTCCCTTCATATCAATCACAAAACACATCCAGGTATCCTGGAAAAAATGAAACATAAGAAAGTGGCGAGACAAATACTCATTAAGGGTATGCGTACAATGAAAGATATCATTAATAAATAATCATAAACAATATGTAAAGATAAATAATTAAAACCTATTCCATTTAAACATTAACTTGATAATAATATGGCAGGACTAAAGGATGATCTAATATTCTATATAAACAATCATATGATATCATAACATATCCATAGATATTATAACTAATTTAATAAAAACATTTACATAAATAACTGAATTCATAATGATAGAATGTATAATTCTAGACATCCCAAACATACTATTAATGCCTTTTCCATGACATCTGAAAATATTGTGAAGGCCTTATACTATGAAATCTAAATAAATGGACAAGGCCTCGGCCAAAACCCAAGCTATTTTTTCTCATGAGACCTACTGATGAATCAAGGGTCTATACCATGCCCTACCTATCACTTATAAATTCTAATGTATTCCTTATATGAATAAATAATACAACTAATCAATATGCCTTAATAAAACCAATAATTTCCCATATTAGAAGAACTAATCATACAATATATCAATACTAAAACAGTCAAACTGATCATAAACCATCCAAATAAATATAATTAATGGTATAATTTGAGTTCATCATCAATATAGTATTCAAAAATTATGTTTACATATAAGAAAATACATTAAAAAGGTTACCGGAATATTTATTTAGGAAAATTCACTTTTTAATTGGAAAATAATTTTTAAAATCTAAAAAAGGTTCACGTTGTAAAGATATCATTTTTTTTTTAAATTTTTTTGTAAAATTTTAAATTAAGATTAAAATAATTTAGATATCATGATGATAAAAAATTATGTTCATGTAATGAAAGTTAAAAAAAACTCATTACACACCTTGGTAAGGAAAGTAAAAAAGTACCTCATTTAGAAAATGAGAGAAATATACCTTTTAATTTTCTTTTTAAAAAGTAACAAATGGGTAAAAATAACTTTAAAAAAATAATTGGATAAGATTAAAAAACCTTTTGAAAGAATTTTTATAAAATATGGAGATTGAAGATAAGTATTCCTTAGCTGAGACTTAAAAATAAACAATCCTGAATAAGGATGAGATTGTGAAATAAACCATTAACACCTAAGTTTCTTTTGAATCATAAGCCACATAAAGGAAAAAAATTAAAAATAAAATATAAATAACATAAATAAAAGTATATTCATGATTTAATAAATAATAGGGTTATTATATATTGCACAAAAAAGAAATAATATGTGAATATGACATATATATCATAGAATTAAAAGTGAGATAGAAACCCTTACCTTAGGTTCAATTTTATTTGTACATGATTGAAACTCATGTATAATAAATATATATTAATTATAAATCTATTCCATAACCATATTCATATATATATATAATACCATATATTATTTTCTTATATTATTTTATTAGTAGTTTATTATCAATTTATTGTTAAAATCACAATTTTGGATTGTAACTTCTTCGTTTTTCATGTATGTTTTGATTTGGTAGTTCTCATAATTATGATTTTATCATGATTAAATCACCTAAAAATATTATTTATAGTAAAAATATCATATTATATATATATATTCATCCATATATATAGTTAAAGAAAAATTAATTACACCATTCATGGAGATGGTAGGCCATACATACACATGAACGCTGTTTTCACTTTTTGATGGATGAAAATAAATAAATATGAATTATAATTAATATTTTAAGAATAAAAATTAAGTCATAAATATCATATATACTCATTAGTTTCATATTTATTACCATATAAGTAAAGTGGTGATGAAATATCAATTACACTACGATGTGAAGACGGTAATCCATACGTATCCATGAACGATGTTTTCAATTTTTTTAGGATGCAAAAGAGATGGAATACGGTTGTATCATAATAATAATAACTTATAAGTATATTTATAATTATAGGGTTATTATTTTAGTATGGTTAGAACACATGAAGAAGAAGTACAAGAATAAATAAACTTGACAGAGTCGGTAAAGATGATTACCTCTTCTTCAGTAGACTCCCTTTAGATATCTTCTTAAGAGACCTAGGGTTACTATTTTTTAAGGTTAAAAACCAAATGAAATTGTATTAGTATGTTAATAAGATGAATGGGATGAGGTTTTTCAAGATATATGGATCAAAGTGGTGTAAAGAAGTGAAGAAATGGGTGCCTATTTTAAATTGAGGGGAGGGGCATTCTTGGAATTTCTTAAAATATTAAATTAATATAAATTATTTATCATATTAAAATGTTTAAAATTTATGTAATTATAATATAAGGTGATTAAAAGTATAAATATTTTAATCCAATTAAATTCGGACCAATTTTGGATAAGTTTTCACCCTTATATTTTAGTTTTAACCGTTTGTTGACAATTATCGTACTATTAAAATTTTCTACTCTCTAAGGGTCAATGATGTAACTATAAAATTCCAAAAGACCCATAAATAAGAAATGGTATATTTCATTAACAATATCCCATTAATTTTTCTAAATCTAACATTTTTAGAAATTTTACATCATTTAATAAAATATTATAAAATATCAATTTTTCAATTTTTGAACTATTCATTACTTTGAATTTAATAATATTAATAAAAAACTTAAAATTTATTTTTTTATTATATACCTAAAATTTCATTTTAATATATAAAATTTAGGGATTAAATTATTTATCTCAAATTCTTTTTTATTATTATATTTTAGATATCATTTATTTGATTTTTCCATTAATAGAATAATTACTTTATTAGCATTGAGGAAACATTTAAGATAATTATTTCTTCAATAAAAATAAAAAATAAATTACCATGATAAATATAAATATTTATGATTTCAATAGACTATTTATATTTTAATATATCTTCTTGATAACCCCATATTGAAAATATTATATTTATTAAAAACAATACAGTGACATGTTTGACATTTCTTGATGTAAAATACTATAAAGGTCATAATCTCATCCAAATGACCATAAAATTTGATATAAAAAATATCCTATGATTATTGATGAAATTGAATAATCTAATAATATTAATTCATATTTTAGAGTTATTTTATAGCTCTTATCATTTTATGTTTAACTTTAATTACCCGATTTATCCTTTAATGTGTTAACAAAAATTAATAAGGTTACTATTCATATTGAAAAAATAAAAGGGAAATATTAACTAAATTTGGATAACTTTAATAAAATATGTATTTTTTTAAAAAATTTAAAAAATATAAGTGACATTATTTAATTTAAAATTAAACTGAAAAAATACAATGAAAAACATTTTTTCAGAAAAATTTCCTTTTTAAGCATAAAAATACTTTTATACCAAATTCAAACCTAAAATTGATTATAATTAATTTAATTTGAATATTAATAATATAATATAACTAATTTTAATTTTAATTTTTTTTAAAAATTCAACCTTTTAATAGGTTGAAATAAAAATATAGTTTTCAATAAAAATCATTATGTTTCACTATTCATAGGAAAATAAATCCTTTCAGAAAAATCTTGTCACGACCCGACTAAACGGGGCTCAAGCTGCGACTCCCCAGGCTTGCCTCTAACAGGCCAGGGGCTAGCGTCTAGCGCCGAGTAGGCTATCACACACATGGGAAGCATTATCCCAAGGTACCTATACACCCACACCCACATACACCTCCATGAAACAGTGTAGAGATATATAAAACTGAAAAGAAAATGCATGAACACAACTATCCCAAACCAGAGTGCAATAAAATTAAAAAAGGGAAAAATAGGGTCCACTAAAAGAAAACCACAAAAGCGTTCAACCTGCTCAGAAGAAAAGGTACGCTGCCAAAAGCACCACCAAAAAGCTCCTCGGCACAGCTCTGGTAAGACTCCATGGTAAAACCTTCTCACTAAGCTCCAACTGCTTCGGGTCCTCCTAGAACTTCGTCGAAAGGCCTATAGTCTACACAAGACACAAACATGTGCTAGAAAATACCATGCAGAGGTCAGTATAACAATACTCAGTAGGCGCCCCAAAAACCCAAAACAAAAGAGAGCAACTGAAAGGAAATAGTCCGCTCATCCCAGCCAGAGGGAACCCAGACGAGAGAGAAACTCCATCTCGTGACCATCCTCAAATAAACACAACTAGTCAGCTCAACTCAGGCGTATGACCATACATACACCATGAACAATCCAGATATACTCCGCTCATGCACCGAGACACATGAGGTACCGACCTCATCACCGGCACCAGTTCACAACCAAGAGAGCACACTCCACGATCAATGTCATCCCAGATGACACTCGTCCAAGAGACACACTCCATCGGGTCCCACACAAACATCTCAGACGCTCACCTGAGAGATCATGCTCATCGGGTACCGTCACTGAGGAAACCTCACTGAAACAACATAAACACCAAACCCCTCTGATAGGGGATCACTCTTAGGGTCCTCCAGGGGATACCATTACCCACACCTATATATGAGGATCTCATAGATAGGGGATCACTCCCAGGGTTTGCTGGGGGATACCACAACCCGATCTGGCATTCGTAGATCTCACAGATAGGGGATCACTCCCAGGATCCACTAGGGGATACCACAACCCGATCTGGCGCTCAACAGAAACACGTCACTCAAATAAAGAATTTTCACCCATGTAAAGGTGGTCAAGACAACACCAGAACTCTATCTGGTATAACTCACGATGTAGGGGATCGAACCGACGATGCACCAACCCTACCAAAACCACGCGTTGAGTAGGGGATTGTATAACCAACGATACTACAACCCTACTATAAACTTTATACTGAGTAGGGGATAATATAATCAATGATACCACAACCCTACTGAGAACATCCCACTACGTAGGGGATCATAATCCCGATGATGCCACAAACCCTACAGGGATAACCTACTAGATAGGGGATCGCCGCCTGTGGATAAGTGGTCACAACGATACCAAGAACCTGATCCAGAGAAAAATGCTAGAGGATCCCGCTCTGGACCCACTGGAGGGATGCCACAACTCTAACAGATTAAACATCCCATCGAGAGGATTATTAACCTATACTAAGGTTATGATGCCGCGCGAACCCCCGTAGGAACGAACCAAGGGAGTACCCTCAACCACTGCTGGTCCAAACATCACTAACCCGAGTGACCCACCACAACGCCACCCCGCACACCTCCAATGCCGATACTGAGGCCACCATCATGATCCACACGGAAAAACTTGCAGGATAGACTGTTTACTCGCCCGAAACAGACATCCTAGGAAAAAAGCACTATTTACTGAAGCCAGCCTGTGTGGGGCCCACAAAACGATCCCGAAACTCATCAAGCGGATCTTATCACTACGATCCCCTTGAAAAAACACACGGGATCCACTACTCATTCATCCCAAATGGACCCCCGTTGAAAAAGCACTATTCACAGAAGCCAGCTCGGGTGGGGCCCACACCATGATCTCAAAACTCATTAAACAAATTGCGCCAATGCGATCCTCTCGGAAAAACACACAGGATTGACTATTCATTCGCCAAAATCAGACTCCTGGTGCGGAAGTTGCGTTTCTCTGAAAACGCCAAAACCTAGCCTCATGGGGCCCACACCCTAAACTTAGCCCCAAAACCCAAAAACCAACAAGAAAAGTCCGCCATACCATCATGGCCGCAACTCCTCTGACGACACGTCAATCAGACGCTCCAGGTAGAAGATACAACGGCCCAAAGTCGAATAATTATAAAATATTATTATTTTATTCAACGTTTCAGGATCCCAGACCACGATCCTGAAACTTTAAACTCCTGAACCCACACCGAAGGGATCGCCTCGTCGCTAGAGTTGAGTCTCCGCAGATGGCACGTGAACCAAGCTTTCAGGGAGCAAGATGCGGGGGTTTTAAAACCCCTGTGTATTTAAAAGAAGGCCGGACTGGCCTAAACCGGCTGGTCCGGCCGGCCGAACCGTCCACCGCCGCCACCGGCCCACCCTAGATGGAGGCCATCCGCTGCATGGCACCCCGTGCCACCGGCTTCTGCACTCCACCGTGGGCCGGCGTGGGTCCACCGGCACCGGCGCTGCCACGCTGGTTCTGCGCCGGCGGAACGTCTGCGGACCGCCGGGGGCACCCCGGTGGTCCGTTTTGTGATCTGCAACCTCCTGCGTGAATCTCGGGACCCGATATTTCCTACTACGATGAAAAAATGAAGAAATTTGAAGCAAAAATAGTATCGGGGAATTAAAACTCAAATCACCTACTTCGCGGGCGAAACCACGAATCTTCGGGTGCAGAACGACGCTTGTGATGCGCTGGAGCTCGATCTGCTGACGATCGGCATTGAAAACAGGCGATTTTGGATCGAATCAGCGATGAACGAATAAGGGGAGGGTGGGTCGCCATGCGTGTGTGGGAGGAGGGAGGTGACGAAGATGAGTGATTTGTGTTTTTTATTTAAATTACTTCATTTAAATTAACACCCCCGACCAGACCTCCCGGAGTGGAGGAAATTAGGTCACCCCTAGGGTAAACGCAACATTCTGAATGCAATGGAAGACTTGGATTTTTGATCTGAGACTCCGTTCAGAAGTTATTCAAGCTGACGCTCGTAAATAAACTTTTCCACTTATTTACAAAAATGCCCCTGGTGGCTTTTCTCATAGCATGTTCGTGCCCGCAAAGGTTACTCCTCGTCTAGGGTAAACGACACGCTCCAGACCCAACCATGACCTCATATTTTCGTTCTGAGCTACCATTTAGGAGATATCACACCCCTTCCATTTTCATAGTATAAAAATACTTAATATTTTTATAAAATTAATTCCGGGCACATCGGGCCTTGGAATCGCATGCCGTCTTCACACCTAGCTCTGGAATTATTCATAGAAATATTCCGAAGTCTGATAGGGCCCAAAACCCGAGTCGCTACATCCTCCCCCCTTAGAACTTTTCATCCCCGAAAATCCATAAGCACGAGGAAAGCGAATGAACTCTCAACTGGGTCTCCCATGCCAGTGAGTTCCCCAAAAAACACCCATGCCTGCACACATAAGTCTGAGGGACTCATCCACCACACCAAAACACTATCCTCTTTGGGCAGCACTAAATCATCCGTACGGTTTTAATCGCATCACAAAAATGAATCTTGGTGGGGGTAGGATCCCTCTTCCTCATGCATTCAAAGCATGCTGAACAAAACCCACACAGGGTTCTACCAACGCCCTGAACAAAAATCGAGAAAGCAAAAAAAAGGAAATAATATCGCTAAATAGTGTATATCAAACTACTGTAGAAAGTATAAAGGACACAAGGCATACCTCTATCCATCCGCAGAGCCTCTGGGTCAACAGCCTCTATGGCATGCAGCTGTCCCCACCCTCATCCCCCAGCTCCCTGAGCTTGGAATGGACCACCTAGGGGTGGGGGTGGTGGGAACTGATACCGACTACCATCTCCTGCTACTGCTCCAGCTCCGTCGCCACGTCCGTTGCCCTACAGACCTCCTTGCTCGAGATGCTGCCTCTGCCAAGGCAGTCTGTCGACTGGCTCTCTCTCAGCAGCATGATGGGTTGGGCAATCCCTAGCAAGATGTCCCCGACCATTGCAAAAGTAAAACCACCTCTCTTGCGGCTGACCCAAACTGGCCTGCAAGCCCTGATCCTTAGATACTTCATCCTGGGGTTGCCTCCTGAAACATTGGCCATGTCTGGACTCCTGAGTCTATCATTGGCTACCAGATGCCGATCCGACTACCGAGGTCTTAGCTCTTATGTGCCCAGCACTAAAAGGCAAGATCTGCTCAGCCAGAAAGCTCTCCACTACCAATGCTAGCTTCAGCACTCAAACATAGGTGGGCAGACACAAAGAAACCACACTTTCTTGGATGTCTCTATGTAGGACCTACTCGAAGGTCCGATCCCTAAAGAACGGGTCACGAACCATATCCAAGGAGTATCGTGATAGGTCTGTAAACCTCGCTGAGTACTTCAACATAGTCATGCCCTCTTACTGAAGCTGTAGAACCTCTTGAATCTGTATTGACCTCAGCGTCACAATATAGAACTCTTCCCTGAAGAGCTACTCAATATCTGCCCATGTGAGCATCTCCTCATCGTGGGACTGCATCACCAATCTCCACCATCTTCTGGCCGAACCATGCAGAAGGCTCACCTCTAGGACCACCATATGATCTGGGGGTGTCCTCACTAGGTGAAAAACATGGGTGACTGCTTCAATCCAGTCATCAGCTGCCTGAGGATCTGGATCACCCAGGAACGTCAGAGGTCGGTGCCTCTGTAACTCGCGCATCGCACTTAGCCTGCACACAACCTCATCCCACACTGCTGGCACAACCAGCTGCTCGACAGGTGGTGGCTCAACTAGCAGACCACCTGGAGGTCCAGCCTCAGAACCTACGCCCTGGTCCACAACCTCTATACGGGGCTGATCATCACCACAATCCCGCTGCGGAACCCTCACTGGCTGTCATTGTGGAGGAATCCTGAAATACATTCGAGACGCACCACAATCAAAGAGTATATCTGGTGAGCTGACTCAAGGAGAACAAGGGAAACCCAAAAACCCAGTCTTATATGATACATGTACCATTATGTCCCTGTGACCAGTGTACGAATGTCCAGAGTCGAAAGACAGGTTATCAGAGTCCTGGTGTATGGATACGTCAGTCGCTGCCCCAACACTGGTGTCCCTGGCCTGAAAGCTGAGCTCGAAACACCTTGACACTGCCGCTATGTAACCCAAACCAAACTCACAGCTAGACCAGCTATGCTCTGAGATCCCAAAGGTGGAACCTCCTCTGATACCACTTTGTCAAGAACCGACCCAACAGGGCTCAAGCCGCGACTCCCCAGGCCCACCTCCAATAGGCTAGGGGCTGGAATCTAGCGCTGAGTAGGCTATCACACACATGGGAGGCATTAACCCAAGGTACTTGTACACACACACCCACACACACCTCCATGCAACAATGTAGAGATATATAAACTGAAAATAAAATGCATGCACACAACTATCCCAAACTAGAGTGCAACAGAAGTACAAAAGGAAAAAACAGGGCCCCCCAAAAGAAAACCACAAAAGTGTTCGACCTGCTCGGAATAAGGGTTATGCTTGCAAAAGCACCACTGGAAAGCTCCTCGGAACAACTCCAATAAGATTCCATTGTAAAACCAGCTCACTAAGCTCTGCCTACTCTGGGTCCTCCTGGAACTCCGTAGAAAGGCCTATGGCTAGCACAAGACACAAACATGTGCGAGCAAAGCCTGTGCAGGGGTGATTATAACAATACTCAGTAGGCACCCCAAAAACCCAAAACAAAAGAGATCAACTGAAAGGAAACAATACGATCATCCATGCTCGAGGGAACCCAAATGAGAGAGAAACTCCATCTCGTGACCATCCTTATCTAAACACAACAAGTCAGCTTAACTCAAGTGTATTCCCATACATACAACATGAAAAATCCAGATATACTCAGCTCACGCACCAAGACATATGAGGTATCAACCTCATCACCAGTACCGGTTCACAACCAAGAGAGCACACTCCATGATCACTACCATCTCTGATGACATTCGTCTGAGAGACACACTCCATCGGGTCCCACACAAACATCTCAGATGCTCACCCAAGAGATTACGCTCATTGGGTACCGTCACTAAGGAAACCTCACTGAAACAACATAAACAACAAAATACTCGGATAGGGGATCACTCCTAGGGCATGCCAGGGGATACCCAAACCCACACCGGTATACGAGTATTTCACAGATAGGGGATCACTCCTCGGGTCTGCTGGGGGATACCACAACCTGATCTGGCATTCGTAGATCTCACATATAGGGGATCACTCCCAGGATCCGCTGGGGGATACCACAACCCGATTTGGCGCTCGACAGAAACACTTCACTCACATAGAGGATCGTCTCCCATGTAAAGTTGGTCACGACGATACCGGAACCCTATCTGGTATAACTCATGATATAGGGGATCAAACCGATGATGCACCAACCCTACCAAAACCACGCGCTGAGTAGGGGATCATATGACCAACGATTCCACAACCCTACTATAAAATTCATGCTGAGTAGGGGATCAGATACCCGAAAATACCAAAACCCTACTAAGCACGACCCACTGTATAGGGGATCATAATCCTGATGATGCCCCAAACCCTATGGGGTTAACCTACTCTATAGGGGATCTCCTCCCGTGGATAAGCGGTCACATCGATACCAAGAACCCGATATAGGGAAACAATGCTAGAGGATCTCACTCCGGGCCCACCGGAGGGATACCACAACTCTAACAGATTAAAAATCCCATCGAGAGGATCACAAAACTATACTAAGGTTGTGATTCCGCACAAACCCCCGTAGGAATGAACCAAGGGATTACCCTCAACCACTGCTGGTCCAAATGTCACTAACCCGAGTGACCCACCACAATTCCACCCCGCATACCTCCAAGGCCGATACTAAGGACACCATAGCGATCCATGTAGAAAACACACAGGATAGACTGTTTACTCACCCGAAACAGAAAACCAATGAAAAAGGCACAATTTACCAAAGCCATCCTGCACGGGGCCCACACAACGATCTCAAAACTCATCAAGAGGATCATACCATTACGATTCCCTTGAAAAAACACATGATATCCACTACTCGTTCATCCCAAACGGACCCCAGGTGAAAAATTCATTATTAAATGAAGCCAGCTCGGGTGGGGCCCACACCTCGATCCCAAAAATCATCGAACGGATTGCACCAATGTGATCCTCTCAAAAAAACACGGAGGATCGACTATTCATCTGCCAAAATCAGACTCATGGTGCAGAAGTTGCATTTCTCTAAAAATGCCAAAACCCGGCCTCGTGGGGCCTGCACCCCGAACTCATCCCTAAAACCTGAAAACCAACAAGAAAATTCCTCCATACCATCAGGGTCTCAACGCCTCTAACAACACGTCAATCAGATTCTCCAGGTAGAAGATACGACAGCCCAAAGTCGAATAATAATAAAATATTATTATTTTATTCAACGTTTCAAGCTCCCAGGCCATGATCCTAAAACATTAAACTCCCGAACCCACAATGAAGGGTTCACCTCGTCGCCAAGGTTTCGTTGCTACAGACGGCACATGAAACAGACTTTCAGGGAGCAAGAGACGTGGGTTTTAAAACCCCTGTGTATTTAAAAGAAGGTTGGCCGACCCGACCGCCGCTGGTCCGCCCTGGCCGGTGGCCCTCCATCGCACGGTGCCCCACACCATCGCGCTGCCGCACTCTTCCGCAGACCACCATAGGCCGCCACGGGTCCGCCGACACTGGTGCCGCGCCGACGGAATTTCCACGGACCGCCGAGGCACCCCGGGGGTCCGTTTTGCGATCCTCAACCTCCTGCGCCACCCTCGGGACCCAATCTTCCCTGCTACGACAACAAAATGAAGAAATTCGAAGCAAAAATAGGTTCAGGGAATTAAAACTCAAAAAACCTACCTCGTGGGCGAAATGATGAAGCTTCGGGTGTAGAACAATGCCTGCGATGCTTTGCAGCTCGATCTGCTGACGATAGGCGCTGAAAATGGACAATTGCGGCTCAAATCAGTGAAGAACGGAGAATGGGATGGTGGGTCGTCATGCATGTGCGGGAGGAGGAAGGTGAGGGAGATGATCAATTTGTGTTTTTTTATTTAAATCACTTCATTTAAATTAACACCCCTGACCAGACATCTCGGCGTGGAGGAAATTAGGTCACCCCTAGGGTAAATGCGACATTCTGAACGCAACAGCGGATTCAGATTTACGATCTGAGACACCTTTCAGATGTTATTCGAGTCAATTATCATAAATAAAGTTTCAAATTTATTTATGAAAACGCCCCTGGTGGCTTTTCTCATAGTAGACCTGCGCCCAGAAAGTTTACACCCCACCTAGGATAAACAGCACACTCCGGACGCAACTGTGCCCTCAGATTCCCGTTCTGAGCTACCGTTTAGGATATATCAAACCCACACCACGTTCATAGTATAAAAATACTTAATATTTTTATAAAATTAATTCTGGGCACACTGGACCTCAGAATCGCACGCTGTCTTCACGCCTAGCTCTAGAATTATTCATAGAAATATTCTAAAGTCTGACAGGGCCCAAAACCCGAGTCGCTACAAATCTAAGAATTTCACCCTAAGATAATTTTGATATGATGATTTAAAAAATTATATTGTTTTTAAAAAATAAAATTTATATACACTCTAAAATTTTATTATAATATTTTCCCAATAAAAATAATTTTCGAAGAAAACATATTTTTGAAGCATAAAATAACTTTGCTGAAAATTGCATACTTATTTCATAATAATTAATGAATAAATTTACACTGAGTAGGTAATTTATATATATTTCATAATTTTTTTAATAAGATTAATACCCTATAATTTAACGTCTAGGTTTTAAAAGTTGTATTTAAATAATATTTTGTGGTTCATTGAAGCTTGGTGTCACGTGTTGTATACACTATGAAACATAATGTTGTTTTAAAATATTAAGGTTTTATGCACCAAAATCTATCAAAGAGATTAAATTTATTAAAAAAAAGGTACCTTAAATATTGTGGTGTTACATTCCCTTATATGAATGGTGTTTCATGTCATATACACTATTGAATATAATGTTCACATTTTAAAATATATGGGTGTTACACATTGGTATGATATTTAGAATGGACCCTACTATCATTTTAGAGTGTTTTCATTATTTATCACCTATAAACTAGCCCAATATTGGGAGGTTGAGCTATTATATTCCTTGCAATTGGACCACATCCAAGTCATCCATAATTTTAGTTCAGCTTATTTCCATGATGGATGAGGTATTTCTGAAGTAATGGAGTGGATATGGAATGTTGAGGGAACCTTTAATTATTTAAAGACTCCAAAAGCTTCAATAATGAGGGAATGTATTAGGATTTTTTCAATACAAAATTGAATCAATTGAAATATCATGAGTATGTGAGGATAGGGAAGACTATTCATTTTTTTGGGCTTTCATTTGGGTGAGTATTTAGTGAAGGTGTATGAAGATAGTTTCTCAGAGTTAGTGATGTTTTATCTTAGGTTAGTCGGAAATGTGTCCATAAATTCTCATTTATTTTAGAGAGGTATTCATATTTATGTTGGATCGGTGGTTTTTAGGTTGTTTTAACGCCTTTGAATAATTTTTTGGGAGGTTTTATTGATGGAATCTCTTTGGGTATGGAAATCCTTGAGTAGTGGTGCCACATTTTTAGTGGGTCTGTTTGAGGATGTTTCATCTAGTTAGGATCATAGGTTATTTTTTGGGATTTTATTTCATTATGAATTTAGAATTTCTAGGTTTTTTACTTATGGTTTTCAATGAATTATGGTTTTTTTATTCATTATTTGGGTTGTTTTTTATTAGGGTGTGAAATGGTTCTATAGTCATTTTGAGGGTTTAATTTTTGATGATAGATCATGGTATAACCTTGTTTCTATGTTTGGGTAACTATTATGGATGTTTTATTTATGTATTTGAGAACTTTATAGTGCTGGTTTTCATTTTGCGTGTTCACCGTGAGATGATGTTCCGGGCTTGAGGTCCTAGGTGACCCTCTTGTGTGGTGAATCAAGGTTAGTTCCCATATTGATCTTTTGAGGCTTGTTTAGTTTGTTTCTATTTTTCATGGAATGGAAGTGTTTATGGTTTTATGGATGTTTTTAATGGTTATTCATATGTTTGTATGGATGGATGATTCTTTATAATGAAGAACTTAGTTTTTTGTATGATTATTGGTAGTTGGTGGAGATATATCAGTCAATTATCTATTTCATGGTAGTGTGTATATCATGGTGATTTTTTATTGGGAAATAAATATATATAATATTTATATTATTTATATGAATTATAAATGGTGGTGTGACCTATGCTAGGTCTCTGGCTATTTTGTATTTTGTGTTTGGTGATTATGGTTATGTTATGATTGGTGAAATTCAATAATTTTACTAATTTTTTTCATTGGATTAGATGAGTGTTCTTGTTTTGTGGGTTTATTTATTTAATATCCCATCTATTTAATTTTCCATCCACCTTCCTCTTGATTTGAGGTATCATGGTGTCTTTCCCTCTGGCTCAGTCTATTTACAAAAGAATTTCTAGGGGTAGAAAGTGGCAAGGTGGAGAGAATTGTAAAATTCCTATGTTAATTTTTTGGTGTATGATTTTATTTTTTATATTAATTTTGTATTCATGCATGTTATAGATATTCTTTTAGTGTTTTATAGAGTTTGGGGGAGCTATAGGTTGGATATGCAACATGACATTCCATATCCCTAGGAGACCATGCCACCACCACCCCCTTACCTTTGTGAAATTTATCAAGAAAAGTATAGTTGTTCCATGAAGTGTGGGATGAACCATGGTTAGTTATGTATAAGGTTTAGCATAAGGATTCATGAGGTACAGGGAGGAAGGGTATAATGTAGTCCATGTGCTATTCTATGGTGGGGTGCTGTGCAAGGGTGTCATATAAGGTTACTATAATGACCTGGATTTTTATAAATAAAATTCACCATGAAATTTAATTAAATGTATTATTATGTAAAATGGTTATAGAAAACACATGCACATATTTAGTTTTATTATATCCTACCATATTTAAATGAACATTAAGAATATTTACCATTGATAAAATTTCTGTTGAATAAAGATCACATGATTAATATAAATATATGTTTGTAACAGATCCAATTGACACAGATAAAGGAAGTGATGACCTCAACCACTATGATCATACCCTATGAATCCCATTTATATAATATTTCGAGGGATATAGAATCAATGATATTTCCACTTTACTAAGACCATGCCGAGATCCAAAAACTTAATCATGATCGAAACTGTTTACCGGAGAAGTTCAAGCTCATTGAGATCACAAACCAAACTATGTACGCCGAACCACCCCATGGAAGTATCACCATCACACACCTTACTCTTATGTATTTTTTTGGTGTATTATAGGTATATGTATCAAGAACCTATAAATATGATTATTTATAGTATTTTTTATATAATAATGAATATAATTTCATCCTATTATTATTACTTTATAAATGTTTTTTATTTTAATACAATAAAACAAAAATAGTATTCTTGGGTAACATTAAAATTCAATTAAGGAACCTATTTTTATGAATTAATGGTTTTTTGAAATAAAAAATATTTTAATAAAATATTTTAATTAAATAATTTCTATTGAATATAAACGATCATACAATTTTTATGAAGTCAAATATAATTTTTATAAGGGTTCAAAAACTGTTATTATAAAAAACCCATCATTTCTTAATAAATGTCAATTTTATTTTAAAAGTGAAAATTCACATAATTAGAAAATTATACAGATAAAATGAATTTAATTTTTGGAATCCTAACTTCTAAATTATTCAACGGTGATTTTTTTTAATTTTCTGAGATAGTCGAATTTTTAAGTAAAAATTAAATATAGTATAAATATACTTTGTGTATTATGACATCATAATGAACCTAAAATGATATAATAATACTATAAAATTCATCGATGACCTAATATATATATATTTTTTTAAAATAAGAATATTTTACGTTTATATGATTAATTTTTTAAATCCATTAGGAATCCCCCAAAACCATTAATATATTTTAAGGTTTTAAAATCATTTCTTTAAGAGTACGACTCACCTCCACATAATAAAGGGTATTATTTATCAATATATACCCTTGTACATATAAAATAATTAAAAAAATCCCATTTGTTAGAAATCATGGGTAAAAATCATGGGAAGGTTTTTAGTTTTGGATATTTTATTATATAGAGTCCAAAACCTATGTTTGAGAAATAATAAAGAAATACCCACTCATTTCCTATTTAAACCCACACAAGATCCCATTTATCTTCCTTGAAAATCCTTGGAGCACATAATTACACTCCCATACCCTCTCTAGAGTCCTCTTAAGGTTCCCTCGAGCTCTCAAGAAGCTCCTCTGAAGCATTTGGAGTCACACACTAAAGTAAGAGATCCTCACCTTATTTTATTTATTAAAATTTCTTCATTTCTTTATGAAATACATTTAAAGTTATGAATTTTGGGAAATGTATTTACATTTCACTATTAATACCCTTTTTATGTCCAAATTATTAGAGACTTATTTCTATCTCATCAACCCATTTTATGAATTTTTAAGTGATGCCATTATTTTGCCGAAATTTCACTGTGATTTTTCCATGACAAAACAATTGTGTAGTTAATACCATACCCATTTTCCATCAAGGATGTTCAAATTTATACACATATACGTATTTTAGATGTGACTTAGATGAATTCATTCCACAATTTATATTCGTCGAATAAAATATGAGTATAAATTATTCGATGTATTATGATCTATGTGGCACACTTAAACATGCGAATGAGATGAATGTGATGGGTGATGGGTGATCCTAGGATTATATAACACTCCAATGCATTGAGTAATGTTTATTCTCATGATACATAATGTTGGGATAAGGAGTAAACCTAATTCCTTTATGGGATTTTTCCCATCATGATGTCTTGGCAGTTATCCTTGACTTATGTTTATGATCTAGTGTTTTAAGTTGTTTCCACATTTCCCATGCTATGATTATCATGCTATATCACACCTTATTATTCATGTTCTTTTTATGACACATTTATATGCATATATTCTAACAGGTATTACTTTATTCATGTTATTCTATGTTTATTCCCTTACTAGGATTTATATATCACCCATTTATTATGTATGCCCCCAGGTTATCCCATGTAGGTTTAAGTGCGAGCATGTTAGTGCCATTTTCAATAAAGATGATGTTTCTCATATTTTAAATTGTTATGTAGTATAAATAATTCCTAAATACACTATACTTATCTATCTTCTAGGTTTTATTAAGTGTAATATTATGTAATAAATCATGTATTAATGTAAAATAACGAGGTGGGTTGTTACAGTTGGCATAAAAGGAAAAGTTTAGTTATTTCTGGGATTAGGATTAGAAAACTCTAGAGAAATACATAGGGATAAGACTAAGTATAAGAAAACATATATAAATTTTGGTAAGTATAATGTAATTGGTTTATCAAGAAAATAAACCCCTGTCAGGATACTACAAGTGGACATGGTTCTGATATAGATGTATCTAGGGGTAGAAACTCCAACAAGGTATGTCGGGCCTAACTTAGTATAACCCAATACATGAAAAATTGGGCTTAATGCACACTTTGTTTGACACTCCTAGGGGATATACTTGGGTAAATTCATAATCTTATTAAGAACCATTTTTAGGGAACAAAAAATACCTATAAGAGTATTTGTTAGGGAATAAATCATGGATAACGTAGATTGAATCATAGAAATTCATAAGTTAAGAAAATAAATGTAGTTTATATGTTATAAATTTAATGTCAATGAATTCCCATTTTATGTGTTTAATAGTTTAAAAAAATCATTCAAATGTTTTCTTTTATTCTAACCAATGGATAGAAATAGGAGTAATCTGGTAAATAATCAATGAAACAAGTAATGTGATGAATACCCCAACGAGATTCCCAACCCTATGGGATCATAAATTAAAAAATTTGGGATGATAATATCTTTGCTCACTTAGGTTTTGAATAGAAAACTTGATCAATAGGAGTTACCAAATCCCCCTAAGAAAGAAAAAACTACAATTTAGTGCATTATGTGACAAAGGCCTTTGACTTTAAATAGATTATCTACTCCATTAATTACAGAAAAATAGATCAAATCCATTGAAAAGGTCTTATTTGTCCTTCAATGTTATCAATAAGAAAAGTTTCTCCTTAATGTTTATCATATGGAGGGTGAAGTTGATCATTGGTGGACATTGATCTAGAATACGAAGCCTAAGGAAGAGATTGAAGTGATTGGGTGGAAGGAATTCCAGAAAATATTTTTCAATATATATTTTCCTTGCACTCTCCATCGTAAAATGGGAAGAGGATTCCTTACCCTCTGGAAAAAAGATGACTAATCAATCGGGATGTATGAGGAAAACTTTACAATAATTTCAGGATAAAACTGCAGCTCATTACCCCTAAATTCATGGTTGAACTCTTCTTTGGTGGGATAAAACCTATTCTACAAAGATCCCTAGTGATCCATGACTTTGATAGCTATGAGGAAATTGTAAGATGTGCCCTCAAAGATGAAATGGAGATAATAGAATCTCAAGGGTATCTGGGGGATAATAAGTATAAACAAAGCTTAATTCTAGAAATCTGATAGAGAAATATAATGGTGATAATAAATTTCAACATCTCACTTGTCAAAGGTGGAGAAAGAAGCAACCAAGAAATTTCATAAGGGGAATGAGAAAATTATTTAGGCATAGGAAGGAAGGGAACCTAGCTAGAGATTACTGATAGGAGAGACCCACTAATGGGTCATAGTAAATGAGTTCTATATTCAACCCCCAAGGCATTGTTAATTTATTTAACTACAAGTAACCATGGAACTTTTTCATATAAATTACCTAATATAAGGGTTTTCATAGAAAACCAACAACCTCCAAGGTAACAAGGGTGATCTTTTTCCATCACGACCACTGAGGTGGATCCAAAAAACAAAGATATGATAGGTACACAAGTAATTCATTCAAGAATAGATAATTTACATTATGATTCTGGTTATACACATTCCTTCTTGTCATGAAAGTTTATTAGAACAATTCAAAAACTACCAAAAATCACAAAAGTAATGTTTTAGGTGAAAACGGAAAATAGAAAATTATTACAACCCAAGTATATAACTCCTCCCCTATCACAATTTGTGGGATGAACTTCCTAGAGAACCTTGTCATACTGACTTTGGTGGAATTTAATGAAATTTTGGGTATGGATTGGATTTACCTATATAGATCCAACATAAATTATCATGATAAAGAAATCAATATTCATATTGTGAATTGAACCCCGATTCTATAAAAGTGCAAGGAGGAGGATGAATCTTATTTAGAATTAACATCTCATGTATGTATATTATTGCTCTACAAGAAAGTGTGTCTATCTCAAATGATTTATTCTAAGGAAAGAACCATCTTTTAAGACATGCTTATTGTGAGGGAAAATGTTGATGTGTTTTCCGAGGATTTTCTCGGGTTTCCTCCTAGTTGAGAGGTGAAATTCTCAATCGAGTTTATACCTGGGGCGTTTCTATTATCCAAGAATCTATGTATAATGGGTTTTGTGAAACTTGAGGTGTTGTAGAAAAAAATACAGGATAATATGGATAAAGGGTTCATATGCCCAAGTACTTCACCATGGGGTGCACCAGTCCTCTTCGTCAAGAAGAAGGACGGGTCAATGCACCTTTGAATTGATTATCATGATATTAACAAGATCACAATAAATAACAGGTATCTTCTACCTCATATTGATGAATTTTTCAATCAGCTACATGGAGCAAAATACTTCTCCATGGTGGATATATGATAAGGATATTAAAAAGTTAGGGTGAAGGAGGATATCCCCAAGACTGCTTTTTGTACAAGGTACAAGCACCATGAGTTCATTGTAATTCCCTTCAGACTCAATAATTCTACAAAAATCTCCATGGACTTGATGAATAGAGTATTTAGAGATTACTTCAAAATTTTTTTGTTAGTATTTAGATATGATATTATAATACTCACTAAAACCAATGAGGGTCATGAGGATCATATGAGTATTGTGTTAAAGGAATTATGAAAGGAGAATATTTATGCAATGTATAGAAAATGTGAGGTATGGTTGAAGGAATACTCATTATTAGGGAACATCATCACAAGAAATGGGATATCTATGGACCCTTCAAAAATAAAAGAAACTAAAGGATGGTCAAGGCTAACATGTGTGATAGCAATCCGTAGTTTCCTCAGTTTAGCTGAGTATTATCATTGATTTGTGGGAAATTTATCCTGATTGTCAAAACCTCTAACCAATATAACTCAAAAGGGAGTCAAGTTTTCTTGGAATGATGAATGTGAATAGAGATTTAGGGAACTGAAAATGAGGATTATCACTGAACCTGTGCTCACACTACCCACAAATGGAGATAATTTCCTGGTATTTAATGATTCTTCAAAAAAGGGCTTGGGATGTGTGTGAATGAAAAATAACAAAGTCATATCCTATGAATAAAGAAATTTTAAAGTTAATGAATAGAAATAAACAATGCATGAGTTATATTTGGTTGTAATTATATTTTCTTTGAAAATATGGTGTAATTTTCTCATAGGGGAGAAGTGTGAAATATATATGGATTAAAAAAGCCTCAAGTATATATTCACACAAAAGAGATGAATATGAACCAACAAAGATGGTTAGATCTGATCAAGGACTATGACTGCTCAACTCACTACTATATTAGGAAAGGTAATAAAGTGTAATCCACTCTAAGTAGAAAGGATCCATAAATTATACCATTTATGATAATTGATAGGGATGTGATCTTCTTATATTTAGAATTTATATACATGGGAATCATAAAGGAAGAAATTCCATCGATCTTTTCACAAATTATTTGTCAACTGTCCCTTATAGATATGTTAAAAGATACTCAAAGGGATGATGTGGGAATTCATAAGAAAGTGGAAACTATGAGGAAAGGGAAATCCTTGGAGTTCAATATTAACAAAGAAGAAGTTGTGATATTTGGGTCACAACTATGTGCACCATCGAATCCTAAGTTAAAAAGAAGGAACTATTAGATGATGCACATAGTTAAACTTTATCCATTTGCATAGGAAGAAAAAAATGTATCAGGATCTTAGATAGTAATTTTTTTGGGATAACATACAGAAGGAGATCACTGCATATACATCAAAGTCCTTGGTATGTTAGGAAGGTAAGGCTAAAGGCAGAAGTCTAATGTTATGATGAAAAAATTACCCATACCTACATGGAAATGGGAAAATATCACCATGAAAATATTTACTAGACTTATGAAGATATTCAAGAGAAATAATGCTATATGGGTGGTTTTTGTGGATTATCTTTCAAATATAGCTCACTTTATCACAATTCGAGAGGAATTATCACTGAATAAACTTACATAGATATACATCATAGAAGTGGTAATTATGTATTGAATAAAATTATAAATTGTATCCAATAGATATCTGAGATTAACTTCCAATTTATAGAAAAGTATCCAAAATTCTCTAAGCACTGAGCTAAACTTCAGTAAGACCTATCATTCTCAAACTGATGGCTAATCTGATCAGACTATTTAGACACTAAAAGACATGTTGTGAGTATATTCCATCAACTCAAAGGTGTATGGGACCAAAATCTAACTCTTTTTGAGTTCTCTTACAAAAATAGTTTCCACTCAAGCATCCAAATGGATACCTATGAAGCCCTTTTTGGGAATAGGTGTAGAACTCCCAAATGATGGGATGAAGTTGGGGAACAAAAACTGTTAGGTCCTGAAATGGTTAAGGAAATAGTGGAAAATGTTAAGACCATTCAATAACATATAAAGGCTTATTAGAGTTGAAAAAATAGATATACTGACAATCATCAATGAGATTAAGAGTTAAATTTTGGAGACATGGTATTCCTCCTTATATCTCTATGGGAAAAGTAATGAGATTTGGAAAGAAGGTAAAGACTAGTCTAATATACATTGCTCCATTTTACATCCTTGATCACATTAGAGTGATGGACTACCAAATCATACTCCAACTTAACCTATATCAAGTATATGATGTATTCCATGTATACCTCTTGAGAAAGTACATACAAAACCCATCACATTTACTCAATCCATAGGTGATACCATCAGAGAATGACCTTTATTACGAGGATCATCTGGTGAAGATCTTATATCGTAGAGACAAAGTTATACAAAATTAGAAAATGGACCTGGTCAAAGTGTTGTAGAGAAACCACAAGTTTGAAGAAGCAATGTGGGAAATGTAGGAGGTGATGAAATAGAGTTACCATTATCTATTTTAATGTGGGAAAAGAAAATTTCTAGGGAGAAATTTCTTAAGGGGGGAAGATTGTAATGACCTTAACTTTTATAAATAAAATTTACCTTAAAATTTAATTAAATGTATTATTATGTAATATGGTTATAGATAACACATGATAATATTTGATTTATTATATCCTATCATATTTAAATTAATTCTAAGAATATTTACCATTGATAAAATATTTGTTGAAAAGTGATCACATGATTAGTATAAATATAGGATTTTGACAAATCCGGTTGACATAGACAAAGGAAGTGATGACCTTAACCAGTACTATCATAACCTATGAAGCCCATTTATCAAAGATTACAAGGGAGATAACATCACTGGGATTTTCCCTCAACCATGCCCAATATAATATCAAACAACTTAAGCATGAAAAAATATATTTATGGGATAATTTCACGTTCATCAAGATCATGACCTAAACCATGTACACTGAATCACCCCATGAAAGTCTCACCATCTCACACCTTACTCTTAGGGATTTTGATGGTGTATTAAAGGGATATATATCAAGATCCTAGAAATATGACCATATATGTTCTATTGTATAGAATAGTGAATATATTTTCATTCTATTATTGTTACTTTATAAATTATTTTTATTTTGGTATAATAAAACTCCAATAGTAATTGTGGGTAATATTAAAATTTAATTAAGGAAATTATTTTGATGAATTAATGGTTTTTTAAAATAAATAATATTTTATTAAAATATTATTATTAAATAATGTTTATTAAATATAAATGATCATTGAATTTTTATAAAGTCAATTTTAATTTTCATAAGGGTTCAAAAACTGTTATTTTAAAAAACCCAACATTTCTTAATTAATTTAAATTTTATTTTATAAGTGAAAATTCACATATTTAGAAAATTATATAGATAAAATGAATATTTTTTTGGAATCAGAATATAGAAATTATCAAATGGTTAATTTTTCTGAATTTTTTTAGATAATTGAATTTTTGGGTTAAAATTAAATACCGTATAAATATATTTTGTGTATTATGACATCATAATGAACCAAAAAAGATGTAATAAATACTAAATAAGGTATTCACAACCAGATCTATTTTTTATATTTAAAATAATGATATTTTAAGATTATTTTATTAATTTTATAAATCCAATACAAATTCTCCAAAACTATTAATATATTTTAAGGTTTTAAAATTATTTCTTTAAGAGCATGACTCATCTCCACATAATCAAGGGTATTATTTTATTATGTTCAGAACTCAGACTTATAAAATAATGAAATAAAATCCCATTTGGTAGGAAACATGGGAAAAAACAATGATAAGGCTTGTGGTTTTAGTTACTTTATTATATAGAGTCCAAAACTTAATTTTGAGAAATAATAAATAAATAACCACTAATTTACTATATAAACCCACCCAGAATCACATTTATCTTCACTAAAACTCTTTTGAGAACATCCTTTATCTTCCCTACCCTCTCTAGAGTCCCCCCAAGGTTCCACCAATCTCTTAAGAAGTTCCTCCAAAGCATCTGGATTTACACACTCTAGTAAGGGATCCTCACCTTCTCTTATTTATTAAAGTTTTTTTATTATCTTATCCACTATATTTATAGTTACTAATGTTGTAACATGTATTTCTATGTCCCTATTACTTATCATTATATTTCCAAATTATGAGAGACCCATTTTTTTTCTCATAAACCCATTTTATGAATTTTTATGTAACACTGTTATGTTGCCAAAATTTCACAGTAATTTTTCTATTCCAAAACAATTTTTTAGTGAATACTATACCCATTTTATATCAAGGGTGTTCTCCTTTGTACACATATACCCATTTTTCTTGGTAATTACATGTATTTATTCCAAACTCTTTGTTCTTGGAACAAAATGTGTTGATAAATGATTCCATGTATTATGATATATGTGACACACTTAAGCATGATAATGAGATTAATGTGATGGGTGCACCTAGAATTATATAGAGCTTCAATGAATTGGATAATGATTAGTCTCATGAGACATCATGTTGGGAAATGGAGTGAAATAGATTCCTTTATGGGACATTTTACATCATATTGTCTTGGCAGTTAGACATGACTTATGTGTATGATGCAATGTTTTATGTTGTTGTAACATTTGTAATGTTATGATTATCATGCTATATCATGACTTGTTATCAATATTATTTTTATGCCCCATTGATATTTATATTGTCTAACATGTATTAATTTATTCATTTTATTCTATGTTTACTTCCGTACTGGGCTTTATAGCTCACCCCTTTCTTATGCATTTCCCCATGTAATCCCATGTTGTTTTAAGTGCGAGCATATTAAGTATATTTTCAAAAATGATAATGTTTTTAGTGTTTTAAATTGTTATGTAATGTACCTAATTACCGAATACACTACACTTCTTGATCTTTATGGTTTTATTATGTGTAATCTTATGTGACAAATCATTTATTAAAGTGAAATAAAGAGTAGGGTTGTCATAGTTACTATGTAAGGGTGTCATGTAAGGGTATTGCATAAAGGTTAGGGGGACTGAATAAACCACAGAAGGATAAGATGTAGTTTAGAGTTTAGATGGGTGAGCTATCAAGTTATGGTGCATGAGAAACATTGTGGAATTTTTAGATTTTATAGTAAGGACTTCCCCTTAAGAAGATGAATGATATGACATGGGGAAGGGGTCCACACTGTAGGGGTTTAGTTGGAAGGCACCTTATGCTATGGTTGGTAGGATAAAATAAAAGGGGGTACTAGGAAAAGGAAAATATTCCTAAAAGGGTAGGACCATGCTAAATCCCCCACTTGCCCAGTTTTTTAGAAAGGTGAAAGGAACTGTTTACCATTATTGATTTTAATGGTTTCTGTCCCCCTTCATACTTCATTACATTCGGTCAGGAGGGGTAAATGACATAGGGATTACTTCCTATACTCTTCATTTTTGGATTATCCCTCATCATTTACAAGTGACCCCTCAAGGTAAATCCCCCCATCATCTTAGTTATTTTCTTTTCCATTCTCTCTATCCCTTTTCTTTTCCGCCCCCTTCCTACCAAAACCTTAAAAACTATATAGGATGTGATTTAAAATTATGTATGATTTTAATTTTGTGGTTTTTATGTATTGTGATTTTAGAGGGATACTAATTTCTAGGTTTAGGTATTTCCATTGAATATGACATGTTGAACTTATTATAAAGGATTTATGCTTGATTTGAGGTAGGTGTTTTTGTGAATTTTTTTAAATGGAATGTAATTGTGTGCTTGTTAATTTTAAAATGATTTATTTATTAGATTATATTTATACATGTCAGTTTTAATGAGTTTTATAAATGTTTTAAAGAGAATTATCACTTGGAATAAAAGGGTATTTGATGTTTTTTCAAGTTTTTCAAGGACTGTTTGAACACCAAGTGTCATGGAATTTTTTTAAAATCTATTTTAAAGCAAGAATTTAATTTTGTAGGGATTTGACCCAATTTTTCTCATGAAATGAATAAAGGGTGATATTTTAGAATTTTAAGAGATTTATTAAAATGGTTAATTGGTTATTTAATTAGTTTTAAGTGTGGTTTTAAGTAAATTATTTCAAATATGTTTTATAAAGGGATCTAAAATGGTTTAAAAAAGACTTAGCATCTTGAGTCAATTTTATAGAAGGTCCAATTAGAAATTTTAAGTGGTTTTTGAGAATTTTGAGTATTCAATACCCTCATTATTCCAATTTAATGTTTTCCCTTTTATGGGTGGTGTTTGATGTATGTGGTGATCAGGTGATGGATAAAAATGGGATATTTCTTATGAGGGTTTTGGACCACTAGATAGTCACAGGATAATAATGTCTCTCTAGATGGGATCAAGGACAAGGATAATAGGGAGTGCCCCCAATGAGTTTGGGAGTAGGCTAGCCGAGTGGTTTGTGTTGTTTGTATGCCACATATTCTAGTAGATTTTCTATGTTTAGTAATGTCTAGGACTATCCAACATTATGACCTAGGGTATATCCCATGAAATTTATTCCTTGGTTAATCGTATTATATAGTCAAATCCATATATTTCCTTTGATATTTCTTATATTGAATGGTATGTGATACCATTGATTATTTTTTGGAATTTAATTGTTCTTGTTTATTTGATTGCATAGTCCTTTTTGAAAACTCCTATTTATTTGTGTAGTGTGTTTGGTGGTTTCTAAAGAATCTTGGGAAATTATTTTTGAAAGGGAGTTTTAAATGAAAAGGGTTATTTTTTACGACATGCATGGTTTTAAATAATTTCTTTTAAATTAATTATTTCCATTTAAATAATTTTTTAATGTTTTTATTAAGAATGAATTGCCTCACCATGGATTTCTTAAAATAAATGGATAGTTTTAGAAAATAATAATTGTTTATACAGGGATTGTTAAACCCAATATAGAAAAACCTATTTCCTTATTTTATTTCAATCTACTATAAATGAATTACAATTTTAAACTAATTTCAAAAAATCTTTGGTAAAATACTAATGGGAATGATTTGATCGCACTCTTCATACCACATTTAGTGTATGTAGTTATTATGTTTCAATTTTTGGTATCTCCAGATCTAATACCTTTCTTGTTTGATTTTTGGGTTAGACCAATGGGAGTTGGTTCAGGGTGGGGTGAGTGACTATGGGTCATGTTAGGTGACTGATAATGATTGGACTTCATTTTATTTTATTTATGGGATATTTATGTATCAGCCATATCCATCTAGTTTTATTTTCTATGTCATTTGGAATTTGATATGACTTTTAATTATTCATGTTAAAATTATGTTATTTATTATTTATTTCATATATATTATTATATATATGGAACATTTATTTTTTTACTTGAAACTATTCTATTTTTTTGTGCATGGACATTCGATGTACGGATGGGTAATTTTGGATTTTTGTTGGAAGTCCCTTAGTTGGTTTTCATTTTATTAGGTAAAACCATTCCCAAATATGTTTTAAAAATTCCCACACACTATTTGATAGCCTTTAAGGATTGAAAAGTCCCTTCGGGCCATGTTGAAAGATGGGTTAGGACAAACCAGGATAGTTCATGACACCTGGTTTTAAGAGGAGGTGACATCACTTGACTTTACCAAGTGAAGGCATGGTTTACAGAATAATCTATAGTAAAATAGGGAAATGGGGGAAGGGAACACACAACTGTTCATTCTTATATCAACTGATTATTGATAAACTATGGGAGGTTGAGGGTAGGGAAAAGCCCTTTCACATAAATTATAAACTTGATTGTATAATATTTATATGACTAATGTTTTATAATGATACATATATATTTATGTTCATATATACATTGGAAACATATATGTACATATGATTATTTTGAGAAATATTAGAATAAAAAAAAAATAATACTTCATAATATATTTTATAAATATATGTTATATTATTATTATAATTGATAACAATAATAATAACAAAAATAATAATTATAATATCATCATCATAATCATTATATATATATATGTATATATATATTCACACACACACACATGTGTGTGTGTATTCATTTAAATAAGAGAAATAAAATATTCCACTAGGTTGTCCAAATTTCAAAATCAAGTAGTTGATTTTGATTGATATACTATGTAGATCACATTGATGGTATTTTTGAGGGAATTTGGGTTTATAAAAAGTTTTTTTTGGATATTTTAAAATGGTGTATGTCAGTATGGATGGTGAATCGACCTGGGTAAAGTTCCAATGACATTAATTAGACTATTTTCATGAGGAGAAGATGATGGAACCCTTTATTTATTGATTTAAAGTTTCAAAATTAATAAAGAATTCTAAATTTTTATTTTTTATGGATGAATGTATGGAAAATTTGTTGAATATTTTGATGAATATGATGCATGGGTAGCATCTAATTGAACAAAGAGGCTTGGAAATGATTATATAGATTACTTGGGATCAAAATTTATGGAACAAAATGAAGTTTTGATTGTGTTTCATGATTATAGTTCTTTTATTATTCCTAATCCTATAGTAGAAGAGAATACATATATGATTTTTTATTTAATGACAAGTATTAATCAAATCATATGGTTTAAAACATCATAGTGATTAAATGACTAATAAGAGTATGACATAATATGATGTGTAATTGATAAGTTAATGGTCCTATGTGAATGAAGTGAAAGTCTCTACAATCCATGAATCAAATATCAATGATAAATAATATGATAAAGATATTTTGAACATGATGATATGATGAAAAGGATGACGAATCCATGATAATGATGAAGATGATGACTTGATAATATTAATGATGATGATAATGATGGTGACTGTGTACATGGATGATTGTAATGATGCAATCTATATGAATATTTTTGATACATTCATATTATTTCTATAATTTAGGGCAGTTTTATGGTTTCTTCTTATTAATATACACTCTTAGGATATTTTATATAGATATAGTACCACTAGAGAATTTTCCTAGGTAGAGGGAGGTGTGAAAATATGTGAGTTCTTATGAATCAATTTATATAAGATTTGTCTTTCACCCACTATTGGGTGTTAGGTATGGGAATTAATTTAGTGATTTGGGAATAATTCACATGATATTAGTGGGATTACGACTAATATTTTGACCATAATATAAAATTATGACTATTATTTAATTACATAATTTGTAAGTACCACAATAAATATTGGTGAGAATACTAATAATGAATTATTTATTTCACGAGCATACAAGTTTCCCTAAAATAAATGACATTAGAATTACATATATGATTCTAGTGGGATTACCATTTATGTGAGATATTTATTATGATATAAGATATATCTATCCTTAATTTTTTTTATTATAATTTTATGATATGGTTGTACCAATCACTATATAACAACCACATAAGGTATATTTCTTAGGTACAACCCAATATATTCCAAGTGAGAGGGATAACATGATAGATAAATAGTAGAACTTATCCTATCCTAACTTATTATATGGTATGTGAGTTCCACACAAAATTATATTATATGGGAGTACCACACATGATGTGGTGATGCAGGAGTACCAAACACAATGCTAGTTGGAGTAACACGAATGTATGAAGTTGTTGTACATTATGATGTATTCATATGGTTGATGAAATCATGAGGAGGATGACATGTGGTCGATTCCATTTATTATATGAGGAATGGGGTCTATTTTTTACTTTGTTAATGGGAGTGGGTACCTTATTATTATTTTGGTGTGAGTGTGATGTTTACTTATATATTATTCTAGTGTTTTGAGGGAATTTTATTGTTGGTGAGCAGGGAATATGTTTTATGAATGTATCTTCTATAGGTCTATACAAATATTTAAATGATGAACTAGTTGACCATTAGGTTAGGAATATAATGAGGTAATATCAAATGATGTATTAATGATATCCATGGTTTCATTATTATACATGCAATATATTTATTGAGTTGTTTGATCCTTTTGTTGATGTCCTATTTAGTGTATGAATATACTAAAACATAATTTTATATACAATTTATCGAGAATTTTGATGGTGGATTTGAGTAGTGGTAGATAATTGAACATAAGTTTAATTAAATTTTTGTTTGGTGGTACCTTGTTAAAGGTGTATGAGTCACATGCACACGTGCATGCGCACACACACACATTTATATTATGTGGGATTTTGACTTTGTTTTTCCATTATGGGGTTTTCTTGTTTCATGGTATATTGATTGATAACATTCATATATTACATATTTTTTAGTTGGTAATTATAGATTGTTATAGTTTTTTTTGACACCCAATGTTTTGTAATTTATTTGTGTTATGTTGTGTACTATTGAGGTAATTACTCATATATTGTGTGTTTATACCCTCAAAATTGGCCTTCAACTCGAGTCCTATTTGAGGTGGCGCTTGGGGGATCATACACCATTACATTACCGATCTAATAGGGATTTTAGTAGAATAAGGTAATGATTAAGTGTTATAAAATCCATGTTTCTTATATAGGTTAGATTTTAGAGTAGTAATATGTGAGGACTGTGTTGGGTTGATAAGGTATAAGTACATCTCAACTTAGGATAGTCATTAGGATAGAGATATTGGATATAGAAGATATAGGCTAATGTTTTCCTACATATGAATCATGTTAACTCATCAGCTATATAAAAGGGATGAGTGTTCTTCATAATGGGTAATTATTAGGTATGATATCATGCATCACATCATTTTATCTTGGAAATAATGGTTGTGTATGCTAAGTAGGGAATTTCATTTCATATGGACCGGATCGAGGGAGTAGTCAATATGATTTCCATTTATCAACATATCCTAGATCTTATGTCAATACATATTTTATCAATATTTACAATATATGTACATATACCTAGAGCTACGATTAAGGGAATCAAGGCATCAGTTAAGTGACCCAAAATCATGAAATAGGTATAGGATCATTATAAGACATAGAGTATTGCATTGTCATAATTTTAGAAATAGATCTTCCCTAGATATAAGGGATCCATATCATATTCATAGGATAAATTCTTGATTGTGGAAGTATAAATCATGATTATACTAGTTAAAATGCTACCTATGTATCAATATTTGAAAATTATTTTTAATATTATATCACATCATGTGGGAAAGTTTTATGTGAAGTAGTGAGTTAACATTAGTTGGGTCTTAACCTATTAGAGTACCAACCATTACTAACTATGAGGATTATGAGGAATTTATATAGGGACATGATTTTGAGGAATATTCACCTATTAACATACTAAGGATTGAGCCTACTGTAGAGGCTGTTAATGCTTATGTTAATGAAACATGGAATGAGATTTATTTTTAAACTAAACACACACTGGGTGATCTAGATGCCATGAAATAAATCCATAGATAAATGATATTGGAATGATGTTTCCTATATTTATGAATTTTTTTTATGATACTTCCTCTCTTGATGATAGTTCTTCTTGTTTATAAGATAGGTTATGGATGGTGATCATTTGGGCTCAAGAAAAAAGTATCCTGATCAAGGGATTTTGTTTCATATCTCATAATTGTTTTTATTTCTTGATTGTGTAACTGGATATATTTCTTAATCTTTTGAAATTTTTTAAACATTCCTTGATAGATATTTATCATACATTTTTTGTTTTGTTAGCCAATTTTCATGATGTACTGAGTAATTCATGATGTACATGGTCTTACTACCAGATTAATAAAAAAGACAGGTAGATAGCTTTTTGCCTTGGGCTTTTCCATGTTTCCTGTTATCTTTCTAGATACTCTCTTTTGGTTGATTTTTAATTTTAAAAAAATATTAAAAGGAATCATTAGTATGTGTATGGGTTATTAAATGGAAACAAATGAAAATATATATTCTTAACTTGTATCGATTTGTTATGATTGATGATAAATATTTTGGTTTTAAATTAATGAGAATGATAACCAACCCATGAATTAGTTATTAGTTTAATATTTAAACCTACCTATGATAATGATAATTCTATTGAGGTTTAGATGCTATTTCTTTAGACCTCCATAATATCATTACAAGTAACTGAAATAACTATGTGTGTTTAACCTGTCACCATATGTTCGTATGGGAGGATTTTGGTTATGATTAAAACCCTTATATTATTCTATTATAAAGGATTTATTCTACTAGGTGAATTGTTTTAGCCTTGGTTAGAGTCATTTTCTCAGTCAGGTGCCTTCTTGGGGTTTGAGGTAGACCATTCGAGGTCGTTGGGGAAACCATAATCATGTTTTATTTATATTATGGTGTTATGTATCCTTAGTGGGTTATATTATTAATTATATTGGGTATACATGTTCAATGTAATAAAGAATAAATTTCTTATAATTTTAAAGGTTCTCTTTATATCCACTTTGATGAGTACACTAATGATGATTATATGATAACTCTTTTATGAATTATAATATATGATAAAATGATAAAATTTAATGATTTGATATTGTGCATCCTCTAGGAATGTTAGGAAATCAATTAATGAATGATAATTGATTATATGTTTGTGGTAGCATAATTACAAGTGTCAAAATTTATTGTTGATTTTAGATTCTGACATGGAGTGATTCAAATGTTATTTACTTTAAATAAATTACTATAATGGTGTGTCGTTTGGGTGAATATTGAGAAGATATATCGTAGAGGAATATGAAATTAACCTTTTATGATGTTTTTTAGTAAAATATCATGTTAAAAGGAAATATAATGATTTTTGTTGATGATGTTATTGATTAGAGAAATTCTAATGAATACCTTTTCTTGTTGATAAAAAATTATATATGACTATACTGGGTGATATTACATGTGATGATAAATTTGTAATAATGAGGTAAAGAGGCAGTGATGAAATATTCAAAGAGACTATTTGTAATTAAATTATTAAATATCATTGTTTTGAATTGAGTATTTATGTGATATTTCCTTATATAGATGTAGGTGAGATTAAGTGCACTACCTACTTTCCAATTGAGGATTATGTATTTATTTTTGTGATTAGGATATTTTTTCCTTAGCCTAGAGAGGATATATTTTTTATGTGTTTTCTTAATGATAAACAAGGGTGATATTGACCAATTTTTACAATCAGATTGAATTTCAATTAGTGGTTATTTTATTTAAATTAATAGATGAGTTATCCCAAGTTCCCATGTTGTGAGTTTTAACTTGACATAGTCTTTATAGTTGAGATAATAAGTCTAAATAGAATACTATTAATGTTCATATAAAAACATGAAGTTTATTTATTCCTATGTTAAAATACAGGTTTGGTGAGGAAGTTAAGTTATTGTTATTGTATGTAAATCCTTTTGAAATTTGGATCAGGTTCAATTATTTCATAGTGGAAGTATGTGGGCCCATAACCTACTAGTAATGTAAGAGTGATTGATCCATTTAGGCTTAATTTGTATAGTTGTGTTGCAAAAAAACACAAAATAAATAATTCTAGGTGAATATAATTTTATTGATTTATTTAAGTTGTTTCCCCCCATATATTGGTGTAATTAAATAATGATCATTTTTGAAGGTGAATCTCTCTAGATGTTTATGTGGTGGATTTTGAAAGTTCAAGTTCTAGAGTTGCTGATGTTGTAAGGATATGGTTTGTGTTGTTAAGGATAATTTTTTTTAAGTTATAGCCTTTGTAAAGTTCATAAATTTCAAATTTAGGGGTTAGTGAATTTCTATGTTCATGTTTTCCATTTCAACACCTGATCAGTAAAAAATTAATTTTAACCTAGTGCATGAACTCGATTTTTTTGAACAATTCCACTAATTTTTGAGTGTGGTGTTTACCCTGGGGTAGATTTTTTTCATAGATTAGAATATTTTTAATGTAATAATTTAAAATTGATATTATTAAAATTAATTAATTATCTTATTTGTGATCTTTATAATTTTGAATAAAATGGTTATTTACAAGGAAAGGTGATCCAATTTTTTTGATGAAACTGATGAGTGAAGAGAACAATTATTACCTAGATTTATATGTTTGGTGTTATTTGTATGGCATAAAATTTATACATATTTAAATTAAATTATTTAATTAGATATAGTTTTACATATAACTACAATGTTAGTTAATTTTGGGATCTGGATCTATCCTGAATCATTTGAATACTTTAAATATTACTTTAATATCCCTTAAGTCTTATTTCTTACATGGATCGAGATCATAAGCTTATAATTTCATCTTGTGGATCTAAGTGACTGTAGTCCCTCCAAAGTTGGGTTCTCTAAACATCTTCATCAATTTTGATTCATGCCCCTAATGATAATCACATAATTAATTGCATTATTATTTATTTTTTAAATTTTGAGGGAAATTTTATTACTTTCATGGTTTTTGTATATTAGTGGTGATGGATATTATACTCTGAATGCTTATATCACCCAACTCACAAGATGATATCATTTAATTATTTAAGGAATATGACTAGAACCACTGGTGGGTCACTTCATGCTTGAAACACCTCCACTATATCATAATGGTGATGGAAAATCAAGATGTTTTATGAAGAGGATTTATACATAAATATTATAGGCATTGGGAAAGTATAATTTTATGGGTAAAAAAGGATTTATATATTATACTAAGGATAAAGGGGAATAAATCCATACTATCTTTTGGGAGAGGAAATGTGTATCCACAGGCCTTTGGAGTGGCTAACGGTGTTGGAATCATGATAGGGAAAGGTTCTTCTATAGAAGTTTCGGTAAAGCATGAACAGTAGCATGTTTCTATTTTGAATAGATATTATTGGTTAGAGTTATATATTGGAATAGTATTAGGGTTGTGTGGCTAGTGGTTTGAGAGTGGTAGTATGATAGTCCAATAAGGCTAGGTTGTGAAAATTCAATTCCAAAATGGCATGGAGTTTGGGATTGGGTTACTTCACAGGTGATTAAACAATAGTTACTTGAGTGAAGAAGAAAAAACATGAGTGATTTCTTGAAATTTAGAGGAGGTAATTCCACTAGAGGTGACCCACCATTGGCTAGACATGTGGCCTAACCTAGATTAGAAGAGGGTAAAAGGAGGAAGATGACCCATGGAAATATGATCTTAGATTAGATGGCCAATTATTACCAAAGCGGGGGGGGGGGGGGGACTACAAAAAAACATGGAAAGGGAAGCGCCACCCCTTTAAAAGTGATAAAAAAATCACTAATAAAGGGGGGGCTTTATCAGCGCTTTTTTTAGCATTGATAAAGGCCCCCCTTTATCAACGTTTTTTAGCACTGTTAAAGGTCCCCCCTTTATTAGTGCTTTTTTTAGTAGCACTGATAAATGGGAGTTTTATCAGCATGTATTTTCCTATCACCAATAAATGTGTATATTTTAAAAAAAATTCTTAAAAAATAATATATTGATATATAAGTATATTTATATTGATATAAATATGATAAATATTTTTTAAAATATGTTTTATATCGATTTGATATGTCGTAGACCCAAAATGGACACCCCAGAGTAGAAATTATGGCCGTTTGTAGAGATTAAGGACCTTTTTATACCTTGAATAATATGATAAGGTGTTACAATGGTCACTATAGTGTAGGTCTGGTCATAAGATTAGATTTGATATGTGGTTGAGGTAAAACGGACACCCGGAGTAGATGTTATGGAAAAACGGACCCCCAGAGCCAAACTTATGGCCATTCAGAGGATTTTTGGTCTATTATAAACCTCAAAGAACTTGAGAAAGGGTTTTAGTGATCACTAGAGTTTGTAACATTTCACAAGATTCTATTTGATAAGTGGTAGAGAAAAAACAGACACTCAGAGCAGAAGTTATTGTTGTTTGAAATTTTCCACCTCTCGTATCTCCTAAAAACCTAAGAAACCAACAAATCACTAAAATGGGCATAACTTCTGATCCAGTTGTCCATTTGAGTGCCGTAACTAGTCGAATCGAAGCTTGCGAAACTAGTGATGACCAAATACAGTCGAAACCATTAGGAGATCAGAGGAACGAAAGATATATCAGTTATAGCACTCCAAAAAAAGTCCAACTTCAAACGGCCATAACATTCACTCCGAGTGTTTTTTTGGGATCTAACACTTATCAAATCAAAGGAAGAAAAGAGATATACACAGAATGTTGACTCAGAAGTAGTGTTAGTCATGTTTGGGACCTAAAAATTGTAAAAAACCACCAGAAGGACTCTAAAACTCAGTTTTTGTGTTCAGACTCCTGTCAAATTTTTATTAAAACGGTCATAACTTCTGATCTGTGTGTCTATTTGGCCTCCGACCCCTGTTTTATTGTAGTTAATTCCACGAGCTTCAGTTTGACTATTCACAAAACCGAAACAGACACCTGAAGAAGATGTTATGTCTTTTATAGTGACTTCGATTTGTTAGGTTTTTTCGAGACCCCATTTCTAACACTTTTGTATATACATATTAATATATAATATTTGTAAATATATATAAATATGTATAATTATACCTGATATACATGTAATATATATCTCTATCTGCGTGTGTTTTATATATGTATGTATGTATGTATATATGTATGTATTCATTGATTTATAAAAACACTGATAAAAAAACATATTTTATAAATGTATTTAAAACTAATCTTATAAATATCTATTAATATACAAATAAATATACGGATAAAAAATTATAACTAAATAAATATATATATATATTAATATAATTAAATATATTTATATATTAATATGATTATATATATATATATAAATAAATAGATATATTAATAAATGAAAATCAAAGCAATATAGTGGAGTTCTAAAGGCTTAGGCGCACAAGCAAGAGGTCTCGAGTTCAAATCTTGGGGGAGGCAGGTTGGGCGCGTAGGTGTGGGGAATTACCTAGCGCTATTAAAGGTGGGTGGGGATGGGTGGAGCTTTCATGGGGAATGCGTGGATGTTGTTGGCCGCTATTAAAGGGGGGATTCAAGTGCTGTTGAAGCTCCCCAAAATTGAAAAAATATATATTTTATTATTTTTTAAATATTTTTTCAACTTTTATCTCGCTAAAAAAAGCGATAATAAAAGTGGCCTTTATCAGCACTTTTCGGAGCACTGATAAAAGGGACCCCCTTTTATCCTCTCCTCGATTAACAACACTTTTTTTAGCACTATTAATCAACTTTTATAGTGCTGATAAAGTTCATATTTTTAGTAGTGGGGGCGGGGTAGTAACCTGTTTACTTAAATTATATAATTAATTATAAAATATCATCTTTACAAATAACATATATAATGATATATATATATATATATGAATTCATGAATATATATATAAAGTATGAGAATTAAATAATTAAGATTTTATAATATATTATTTTAAAATAATTTATACTACTATTGACCTAGATAATATATATAAATGGGGGAAAATCAAATGTTTTTCTCAGGTGTCCATATTCCAAAATTAGATAGTTAGTATTACTCTATTTTCAATATAAATCATAATACAATAATTTTTAGGGTGTTTAAATTCATTAGATGTGTATTTTGGGAATTCTAAAATGTTAGGAACTAGGATGGATGATAACCCAACCAATGAAATGTTTTAAGGATAGTACCTAAATTATTTTCATAATTAGAATATATTGATTTCAACTGTATATTGAATTAGATCATAAAATTTTATGAACATGATAAATTATGAAGTTTGGAGAAGATGCACATATTGGAAATTTTTGATGACTTCGATGGCTATGATGGGCATGTAGCTTCTAGTGGAACCATGTGGATTCTAATGATTATAAGGATTACTTCAGATCAATGTTTATGATATTCCATGTGATTTTGATGTTTTTTCCTGATCACAAAACTTTTATTATTTCTCACCCTACATTAGAAGAGATAGTGTATAACAATTGGGATTTAATGATGAGTATGAAGCACAAAATATGGTTTGATACATTCTAGAAATGGAATAATTAATAAGAATATGACCTATGATGTCCGGTCATGGATCATAGGATAATCTCGTTGGAATTAAATGAAAATTTCTATAATATGAGGCTCTTATATTTATAATGAATATGATGATAACATGATATTGAATATGTAAGGAACCATGTAAAAAATATAGTGGTTTAAAATATTAGGTGAAACATTTGGAGAGTTAGGGTATGGGTCAGATTGAATGTTTGGTTCTGGTTATGGGTTCATTGATCACTTGATTATTTGAATTGAATTTTATTTTTTTAGGATTAATTATTAATATTTTTTGGATGAGGTTTGTGGTTTTGTGGAAAATTTGTAGATTTTTTGTACCAAAAAAGGGGAACCACCCATTTTTTACGACTACAACTAACTCTAGGTACTTAGAGGGAGTCTACTTAGTACCCACTAGCCTTGGAAGAGGCCTAGGTTGACTTGGGATCCCACTAGGTTTCTGATGTCCCTATGTTATAATTTTTTAGTGGGGGGATTTTGGCCAATTCCCCCTTTACCCATATTTCTTTCTCCCAATCCACCCTCAATCTCACTTTTCCAAAACCATATTATAGACCCAATTTGGAGCTCTATTTATCCTCTCTTCTTCCATATTCTTGTCCATTGATTAAAAATGAATCTAGGGTAGATCTTATCTTAAATCCAAGGTAACCATATCTCCTATTTTCATATCCTTCCTTTTTTTGTATTTCCATATGATCATTAGTGATTTTGAGTTTATCACTCTCTATTCATCACCATTTTGATCAAAGGTAATTGAGGTATAATTTTATCTAGGGTTTTCCAATTTTTATGGTGAAATTTATGGTTAATTTCATAGAAATTAATTAGGGACTTATGACTTCTATATTTTTAGGGAAATTTATGGAGTAGATCACATTATCTTTCATTGAGATTTTATTGACATTTTATTATATTAGTTATATGATTTTGTTCCTTTGGTGATGGAATTGTTGATATAATGGTTTTAAAATACACTAAGAGATCTTTGGATTGGTTAAGAGAAAAATTAATTTAGGCAGGTTATATTGAATCCATGAGAAATTCTCTTGTTATGCTTGTAAGATTATTTTATTCATGTTTTTTCTAAATTAATAAATAATATTATTTACATTTAAAAGATATAAATTAATATTTTACAATAATATTTTAATATGATAGGTTAAATTACTTCAAGTATATTTGTTTGAAATCATATAATGAAACCCATTCCCTTTTGATGTCATTATAAATTACATCAAAATGATTTTCACTTATGGTTTCCCTTGTGATTATTAATCCTTAATGTTGAATTATTCTTGATATGTGAGTTGGATAACCCTTAATAAAGCATTTTATTTAAACATAAATATCCCAATATAATGGGAACATTATTTAGCAATAGGTAGGTGATAAAAAGAAAACCCCTAGGGTGTTTATAGTCTTATACTATCCTAAGGATAGATTTGAGATAACGAGATAAGTGTCCTTCCTTAGCCTATTCCTTATCAGAATGTTATTATATAACTAATAACTTCCTTGTAAAAAATTAAATATTATAATAGGGATTACACATTAACACTTAAACTTGAATGATCTATAAGTCATGAAGAACACTTAACCCATGGTTTAGAGGTTCATTTGGTAGTGATGTGGTCGTTTAGTTTACGAGGTGGGAATAAGTGATTTTCTAGTAAAACCCAATATTTTACTATTTAACCAACCTAGAAACATGAAAAATACTAATATTTTTATAAAAATTTATGAAGACTTATGAAAATATAATTTTAGATATGAATCTTTTTGTAATATTATTTATAAAGTAGTTTCCTTTCATTCATATTCCTTCTTCTTTTATATGTTTTAACAAAATAAAATTTTCATGGAATATTCTTTCCTCTTTTGAACTAGGTCCCTTATATTAAATTTTGGTTATTTAAAGTGTTGGTAATAAATCATTAGTATATATAGGTTATTAAAATGGGGCATTGAACCAACATGATTATATTAAATAATCCCATATAAAATTATTCCCCTAGTTATAGGCTATGCCTTTACCATGTTATCCTGAGTACTACCACTTTTACGCCTTGGTATAGAACCATATTTGGTTTGCGTAAATTTGGTTTGAATTAATATTATTAAATATAAAATACCTTAATTGGTTCCTCCCTAGCTTGTCTTTGAAGAATAGGGTGTCAAAACAATGTGGTTCCATTAGCACTCCTCTAGAATTTTTGATTACTACATGATTGTAACTATTTTCTTGAAGTAGTTTACCATAAATTTTTTTATTATATTCTATATTGATTTTTATTATAACCAAATTCAATTATTATTGTTTTTATCTTGATCATGGATATAGTATCATGTTTTTTATGTTTTTTTATTACTTTTATTTACAAATCATGATGAGTGATGTTGTCTTGATCATGGATACTTTTTTGATTGATGTTGAGGATGATGGTTGTATTGATAATAATTTTTTTATCATGGGTACTAGTTTTATAGTTTAAAATATTTTTATAAGGGTTATGTGTATATGTTTTTCTTTATGAACTATTAATTTAGTATAATATAGCTTTGATGTTGGAATTTGTATGGGATTGAAATTCATTGACTTTTTATAAATCTTCCTTTCTCCCCAGGATGAGAAAAGTCCCAAACATCGTATACACCTTTCCATTTACCCCAAGTATAGGTGTGTACTATGAATTAATTTAGTATAGTTACACTAGTATGGGTTACATGGTTTCCCTACCCATTTTATCTCATATTCCAAGATTGAACCAAAGAAGTTAGAACTTGTCTACACCCTACCAGTATATAGATCTATCAATTATTGATATTATGATTACATAAATTTTCATCTATAATATTATTATACTCATTATAAAATATATATACTACCATACTCTGAGTGGTGACTAAAAACCTATTTCTTAATACTTATATAAATGTGTATAAATGTTATTTTATACACCTATTCTTTTACTATTTTGTTGGGACACCATTAATGGAGACTAATTGAGTATTTATGCTTACAACCTTCATGGAAACCATAGTGGACATAAAACCTCTCCTTTTATAATTTTAGGTACATATAGGTATAATGGTAGCTATTGGGTATTCTTTACGAGTTACCCATGTTTAAAATTGAATCACTATTGGTTCCCAAAATATATTTAGAGCTTTATAGATTGTTAGAGGTCTTGTTCAGCTCATCACATATTTATCCATTGGTATCACCAACCTTATTCTAAATTTATCTTATAAATTTATCATGTAATGATTTTTTGAGAAGGTATACATGTGTATGGGTCTTGTACACATTTATTTAGTGAGTTATGGGTTCTTTGCATTCACATTTATTTTTTCTCAAGACTCATTTAGATTTCATTAAATTTTTTGAACATCCAACTTCGGGATGAGTCATGTTGGATTTTTGAAAAATACTAGGAATGAATTATATTTATAAAAAATTGTGTAAATCATTCCAAAAAAATTATTTTTATGCCTTTGGTATTAGTCTCCAGACCCCATTGGTCAAGGAGTGTTCTTGAGGTCGTAGGAAATGTGGTCTGATCACTGTTTATGTAATTTGGTCATTGGAGTTATAAATTTATATCAAAGTGGTTTTAATATTTAATGGATTTTAATTTTTATTATATAGTATCTATGAGTCCTTTTACTTGAGAAGTAACCCATAAAATACATCAGGAATAATATCATGTTATCAGGGGATGTCTAGGTAATTAATAGGAACTATAGGTATAGTAGGGATTTTATTTTCTTATCTTGGGTATGATGGAATGTTATTAAATATGTGTGTATAATAATTGTATAGCATTAAACCTTTGTTTTGGGTTGATGCATAATGTTATGAATGTATAGACATGAACACATAGAATGACATTCAATACAATCTACCTGAATATGGTTGTTTTACTATAGTTGGAACCAACTAAGGTTTATTTTAACAAAAACATAATATATGTATATATATATATATATATATATATATATTATCATATATATATTGGATACGACTAGGTAAATATAAACCAATAATTGGTTCCTTTAATTGTGATAGTCATGCATATTTTTATAATAGTTAGTCATCCATGTTTATTGCTTTATTAGTTAAAGCATGACTTTATTTTCTTCTTTTATTTCGAATATTGATATTGTTCTATGTTTTATGATTATATTTTAACACCAATCATGATAATTACCTTTGATTATTATTACCAACTTATTATGTCACTATTTTATATTATATTTTCTTACCAAGTATGAAACTTGTATTACTTATGGAAAATGTATAATTGTTGATCATGCTGTTTGTTTTTAGATTGTTTATATCTATGAGCATGTTGATACCATACTACCAAGAATGTTATTTATTCTCCATATGTATATGGGATGCTAGATTTTTTTTGAAAACAATGTAGTCAAATAGGCTTGTTATTACCTATTGGTCATAATTAAGGGGAACATGAGTCAACTGTTTTAGTAGTGGTGAGAAGCCTATTTGTGACATTTTTTAAAGGAAAATATTTATAATATTTTGTTTTACTAATATGGGGTAAGTTTGTTAAACTAAATGTGCATTAAATGGTGATAAATTTTGGAAAAGGGGATAATGATTCATTAAAAATTTATTTATTAGTATTTTTGTATAAAATGGGAGGATTATTTTTGAATGAAATGGTTGATTTTTAAAAAGAAAAAAAATTTAATTTTGAAATTTAATTCAGTTTTAATTTTTTAAGGAAATAGAACCTAGTGTATAACTAGTTTTTAATTCATATTCCAAGAGTCATGAATATTTTAAAGGTAAATTAGAAATTATTCTACTCACACTAATTATATATCTGGTATATTGTAGATTGTGTGGTATTTTCATAAATAGAATTGATTTGTAGATTTTAAAAGGGAGAATTAGGGTTTAAAAAACCTTTTGAAAAATTTAATTTTTTAATAATATAAAAATTAATGGTAGTTAAAACATGGGAAATCTTAGTAGAATCCTATTTTGGGGAGTATCTTATCTTAGGTTTTGATCATTTGATGGTATTGGGAGGATCATAATGATAATGTCACACCCTTTACTTTTGATGTAGTATTATTGGTTGAATTTCTTAATTTTTTTTAGAATTCATTCATTAGAAGTGTGATTTAGAGTTTAAGGTTTTTTAAGAGTGTTATTGTTTGATATGATTTTATCTATTACAATTTTTAGGATTTTATAATTATTAATATAGAATTTAGCAATTTTTTATGATTTAGACGAGATTTAAGAGCATGAATTAAAAATGTAAGGGATTAATTAAGATATGATTTGAGGTATTTTTTAGGTCTTGTATTAGTTATATGATCTTGGTTTGGTGATTTGGGATCTGTAGTTGGTTAGAATGGGTCATCTGGGGTGAGTTTGGGAGTTGTGTATCATGGATTTAATGGATTCATCAAGTTATCTATTTAATATTTAGGATCAATAAATTATTAGGTAAACATATCCTAAAACGTATTAGGGATGAGAAGTATTATGGTATAGGGGATATAATAATTATGGTCTTGACTACAGTGATTTAAGATCCTATATGAGACTTTTTGTGGTTAAGGTACGACCCTTCTTGAACTTCTTATTTTGGTTGAGGGGTTGTTTTGGGTTCAAAGATTTAGATTTTAATTTTATTCTTTTAGGATGAGTTATTAGGAATTTTTATACTATTTTTGATGTTTTAAGGGTTATTTAATTTTTTTAGGCACCTATGAAGGGGTTCCACCTTTAATTTACAACAAGTGATAGAGGGTGCCCACTAGCCCTGGATGTGGCATGAGTTTCCTATGGGATCCACTGGGAACCCAATAGGTACTGATAACCCCATAATTTATTTTTAGTGTAGTTTATTAGTTAATTCTGAATTCAAACTTATTTCTTCCCCCCTTTCTACCCTTGATCTCACTCTTCTCCAACCACATGGGAGACCCACTTAAGAGATCTATCCGTCATATATTCTTTCATCTTCTTATCACTTTATTCCAAGTGAATCTATATAAGATCTTTATTTCTAAATCAAGGTTTACCCTATCCTCTATCCACTCATTCCGATTGTTTCTGATTTATGATTAATTATTAGTGATTTTAAGTTGAATCCCATTATAGAATGGTGGAATATCCCCAAGATCATGGGGTTTATTCTTCATTTGATTTGAGGAGGCTCATGTGGGTTGATCATTTTCTATTAATCACCATTTTTATTGGATTTTATTGAGGTAATATTTGTTATATGGTTTTATTTTTTTAGGGTGAAATTTATTATTGATTTATTAGTGTTCAATTAGGTCTTTAGGGTTTCTATTTTTTTAGGGTAATTAATAGAGTAAATCACATTAGATTTCATTGGTATTTTGTTGAACTTTTATTATGATGGTTATGAAATTTAGTTCCTTTGGTGATCGAATTGTCAGTCTAATTATTTTAGGCTCTTCTTGTAGATTATTGGATTTTTAAATCCCAATATTATTATATATTGGTGGTCCTAACTCACCCAATGATTCTTTGGATATATTAGAAACATGCATCACTTATGTTTTTTAAATATATTAAAGAATCCTATTTATAATTATAAAATATAAATTATTATTTTAATCATATTTTAATATGATGAGTTAAATGTTTTCAAGGATGGTTGTTTGGAATAATGTAATAAAACCCATTACCTATTTATAAAATTATAAATTCCATAAAAATGGTTCATAATTTTGTCTTACATTTAAATTATTAATCCTTTTTGTTGAATCCCCCTTAATTCATGAGTTGAGAAACCTATGATAAATCCTTGAATTTAAACACAACTGTACCAATGTGATGGGAACATTTGTTGAGAATAGGTAGGGGATGAAATGGAAACCCTTGGGGCACTGATATTCTTAAACTATATTGAGGGTATTAGGTGAGCTAATAAGATAAGGGTACTTACTTAGACTAAACCTTCATAAGGTGCCATTATATAACTAAGGTGGAATTACTTGTGGATAAACTAAATATTATAACTATAATCAATCATTTCCACTTAATCCTGAGTGATCTATAATTCATGGCATAACACTTAACCCATGTATAATAATGTTCTTAATAGGTAATGTGATGTTTGGGTTTATGAGGTGGGAATAGGTGAATCTACAAATAAATCCAAATGGTTTACTATTTACCCAACCTTTTCACTTGTAAAATACCAAGGTTTTAGTAAGGGTTTATAAGGTTTTATGAAAAAATTATTTTATAAATTACTATATTTGTAAAATTATTTCAAAATTATTTTTATATCTTTCATATTCATTTTTTATTTTAAATGTTTTACCAAAATATGTTTTCTATGGCATACACCTTTTCTATTTTAAAACATGTTTAATTTAAATAAATTATGGTTATGTCACATGTTGGTTTTAAATATTTTATATGGTAAGGTTACTAAAAATGTACATTAAACCTGTATAATTTTATTAAATAATTAATTATAAACTCATACCCATAGTTATAGTCTATCCCTTTCCCATGTTATCCCATGTACTACCACTTGTATTCCTTGGTCTAGAACTACATTCGGTTCATATGCACATGGTAAAAATTAATATTATAAAATATATGATGAATTAATTAGTACCTACTAAGTATTTATTAGGGGTTGAGTGTGTCCAAACCACGTGGTAACATCAGTATACCTATATCTTAGTTTATTACCAAATAATTGTAACTAGTTTCTTGAACTAGTTTATTTTTTTAAGTCTTGATTATATTGCATGTTTATTTTTATTATGATTTTTTTTTATTATGATTATTAATATACTGATCATGGATATAGTTTCATGTTGTGTCAAGTATGTTATTACATTAATATAAAAATAATGATAAGTGATACCATTTTAATATTTTTTTGAACATGAATATAATTTTAATAGATAGTTATCCTGATGGTTGTAATGATTGGAATGTTTTGGGCATGTATACTACTTTAATAGTTAATAATAAATTTTTAAGGGTTAGGTGTATATATTTTTCTATATAAATTGTTATGTGGGTACCACTTTAGTTGGAGGCTGTCATTGAGATGGGATCTTAATTCCCTGACTATGTATTCCCATCCCCTTTTCCTTAAAATTTGATGAGTCCCCAACTTAGTATAATTCATTCCCTTTACCCCAAAGATGAGCATGTTCCAAAACCTTATTTAGGTTAGGTTTATTGGGATGGGTGATATTTATTACATATTAATTTCTCCTCAAATTTTATGATTGACCTTAAGAAGGTAAAAAATGTACGTGCCCTCCCAGTATAAGGATTTATTCTTTATTATTGTTATGGTTACATAGATATTCATTTATAATATTATTCTTCTCATTATTGAAAATATATATCACTATACACTGAGTGATGATTGAAAACCTATTTTTTTTATACTTATGTAAATGTGTATACATGTTCTTGTATACACCAGTTCTTTCACTATTGTGTTGATACACTGTTAGTGGTTCCCTATTTAGTAATTATGAGAATATCCTACATGGAAACCTCAATGGGAATGTATCCTATATTTTTCTAATTTACATGTAATATTTTGTATGGTGGTATCAATTAGGTCTTATTTATTTTTCTCTTATGTTTAACATAGAAGTAAGATCGATTCCCACATTATAGTTATATATTTTAGAGGTGGTCAGAGGTATTGTTCGACACATCATATATTCTTACCTTGGTTTTATCTACCTTATTACATATTTAAAATTCACCTTTTAAGAAGATAGTTTTGTATGATATAATGTGCATGTGTATGGGTCCTATATGTATCATTTAGATATTTATGGGTTTTTTACATCCATATTTAGTTTTTCTTAAGACCTATTTGGTTTGCATTTTATTTTTGGAATACCCAACTTATGGATGTGTTATTAAATATTTTTGAAAAAGGACATACCTTACTAATATTTTTACTAAAGTGTGTAAATTTTTCCCTAAACTTTATATTGTGACCCACAATGCTAGTTAATATCCCCCAGGGATTAGGGAGTGCTCTTGGGGTAGTAACACATGTGTTTTTCGTTCTATACAGATACTGAAATCCTAATTTTTTTACAATATGATAATATAATGATGTGGGTGATATAAAAATGATGTTTATGTGGAAAATTACTTAAAAATATTAATGATTATGATGAAAATGATGAATATGGTGATGAATATGTGAATGATTTTGATAATAAAAGAAATATTATTGTTTATAATACATTTAAATTTTATCTATAACCTATGGTGGTTGTATGGTTTATTCTTCTCAAAAGAAATTTATGAGATAAATATGATAGATTTAGTCTCCCTAGAGGGTTTTCCTAGGTTTAGGGTAGTGTGACTACTTGGGAGTTATTATGACTCAATTAACATGAGTGTTTTCATAAACCCACTCCTAGTTTTCAGGGATGTGAATTTATTCTATGATGTGGGAGTGCCACATGGGATAATATTGGGATCACCTAAAATAGTTTAACTATACTATCAAATTAGGACCATTATTTAATTTCACAATGTTGGTGTACCAAAAAAAATTTTAGTGGGAGTACCATTGAGTGTTTACTTATACCATGGACATACTAGTTCTCCTAAAATCCATGATATGAGAGTACAAAAATTTATCATGGTTAAAGCACCACCAATATATGATATTTATTATGGTACAAGATATATGTGTGATAACTTTTATTTATTGTTATTTATGAAAGGGGAGTAATAATTACTATAAAATCATCACTGTAGGGTAGTATCCGCAGGTAATACCCAACACACAATGAGTGAGAAGGTTATTATAAAGGAATATTAATAAAACTATCCCCCTCTCTACCAATTTCATTATATTGGATTTTCACATGCAATGATGTGATGTAGGAGTACCACATGTAATTCCATGATGTGGGGGGTAATACAAATGGTTCTAGTGGGAGTACCACTAAATTTTAAAGATAATATCATTTATGATGTATCCATGTAAATGATTACATTATGAATAGGAGGGAATGAGTTTGATATCCAATTTTTTGTAAGGTGTGGGTACTATTAGTGACTTGGTTGATGAGACTCGTTTTTATGTGATATATTTTTTTAGGTGAGAGTACGATGCTCATTTAAATATTATTCTCATGATTATAAAGAGTGAGATTATGAGTGAGTAGGGAATCTTTTAATATCGATTTTATTCTTTAGGGGTTTGAATATATATTTTTAAGGGGGAATTTGATAAACCTTGGGTTGGGAATGTAGTGAGGTGAGATCAAACTACATATTTATAATTTATACTATATAACTATTATGAATGCATGATACAATCTGAGTTGTTTGGAACTTTTAGGGATTCTAAAATATGTATATATATACCCACACCTACTTTTACTATATCCCATGTTTCCTTGGATAAGCATGGAAATGGACATTTATAAGGCTCTCTCATCTCAGCTTTTACTAAAAATTGAAAAGGATGATTTTCAATGAAATATTTTTTTAAATACAAGATATACCATTTATCTCTTAGTCACTTACATGTCCACATGGTAGATTTATTCCACATATTTTCATGATTTCAACCATAGTAAAATTCACAACCCTATCTCCTATAGTTACAAATTTAGGTGCAGAACACCTAAAGTAATGGATGATCCCCACAATAACACCCTACTATATTAGCTTAAATCTCTTTAGGCTGATTCCCAACTCCAACCTTTGAGGTGTATCCTATATCTGATTTCACTCTACATTTGGTGGTTTACCACCCAAATCCTAAAGTTAGTTTATTATCTATGAATAGAATCAAATATCCTTGTTATATTTATTTAACCTTGGTTTCAGATTATTCACCTTAATATATGATTTTTTATTGTAATGATCCATTTTTCATTATTAAATGACTAATAGGTATTATATACTCTATGATTATAATGGTATCCATAATATTTTTCCATCACCAATAATGAATTATATGATAAAAATAAAGGGATAAATTTTATAGTACCCTGGAAAGGATTTCTACACCCTGAGATTTGATAAGAGTGATACTAGGTCTACCTATAATTAATTATTTATCCTTGATGAAGGAAAATAATCAATTGATACTAGAAAAGGAAGAAATCTAGAGAAGGTGTTCCCTTCCTCCTAACTGTTTAATGTCTCTACTCAATTATAAATTCATGCAAGGTTGGATTCCCTATCAAAGTAGAGTTATTTTGAAGAGAATATATTTATTTTAGCATCACTCTGATTATGATAGTTAAACCCAAGAAGATATAATCTTACATATTAAAAATTTCAAGGGTAATTCACTTCCCAAACATTTTCCATGATACTCCCATTAAAAATCATATATGGTCTTTATTGAAGCCTCCAATAAACACACCACCATGATGGTGTACATTTCTAACTATCACTCATTACTCACTATTTTTATATAATGTGTGATTTTTTAGCATTATTATATCTCTATAAGTTCCTCGATTCCTCCTAACTAGGTATCATTCTATGAATTATCAGTGGTTATTTCAACACTATCTCAAATCCCATGAATAAAAATGGAGTCTAATTTTTCTAAAAAATTTATGTAGTATTTAAATAGTTTCATGGAAGAATCCTAACTCCTTGAGATGGTTTAATCTTGAGGAAACTTAACTTGGAGAAATAATGTTAAAATGGGATGGTGAATTTGGTTTATATAATATGGGTTCCTATATTATATATAATTAATTCTAGATTTCATCAATTCTTAGGTTTTTACCTCACACACTCCCAATAGGATTATTTACCTTTGATCTTTATTTTGAGTAGTTTTCTTACCATTGAATCTATTTTTGATTTTCAAACCTATAGTTCTATCATCCATATTATAATAAAATTTTATCATTGTCATGGTTCACCCTTATTATTATCCCTCCATTGGTAATTTTTAAGTGAAAATTAAATATCTCAAATCAATCCTTAAAGAGTGGGCCAACACTCCTAATACCCCTTCCATAAAATGGGCATACATAATATAGGATTTTGAAAACCTTGATAGTTCTCCATAGTCCCAATGGGATGACCAAATGTTCATACTTCTATTATAAAACCGATACATCTATCTTATATCTTCTTCAAAGATTAAATCTAGGTGATAGAAAGGTCTTAGGTTATATGGATTTTAAAGGGAAGAAAAATAACTATGTTCTCTCTACCATGGAATAAATAATAGAAGTGACTTAGTAACCTTAACATGTAGTATGATGATGGTTCATTTTTAAACAATATCTTAGAATTCTTTTGGAAATATTATGAAAACTTGTCATCAATTTTCATAATGGAGATGAAATTACCTCACCTCTATGAACTCCCCTCTCATAGTACAATGATTAAGATTATTTTTTTCAGTGCTATCCCTCTGATTATCACCCCTCAAACCAATTCCAAAATTTTTGAATACCTAAAAAAATTATGATTATGCAATTTTCAAATGGTAGATATTTTAAAATTCCCTATGAATTTATGGAATCCTTGGATTTTTCTTCTATAGTTCATGGATAATTATCAATAATCAAGTTAATAAAACTGTATAATATTTATTTAAATCTTTTCAACTATGATTTTTACCATCATTTCAATGGTTTTAATTCCAAATTTCCAAAATATATATTTTCTTTAACATATTTGACCCATTAGAATCTACAATTTATATTTTAAAATTTTATCTAATATCCTTAATGATCATCTTGGATACTCTTCCCAAAACTTATATCATAAGAAAAAAAAATTATTTTATAAAGATTCATCCAAGGAGAAATTAGATGCAACTAAGATATGGTTTTGGATATCTATTTTTCTATTTGAGGAGAAAATTTCCTTGTAAAGATTGATATGGAAAATGAATATCAAAAAATGGAGTTGAAATTTATCATCAAGGTTTTAAAGAGATTGGGTTTTTTATAAACCTATCTATGATCTTTATTTCAGGTAAATATCTTCCCTTTATTTATCTATATTCTTTAAAGAAAGATCATTTAATTTTTTTAAATACCACTACATCCTTTAGCAAGGGGATCCCATTTCTATGATTATTTTCATTATTTTATAGGATGATTTTATTAGAATATTGAATCATCTAATGGTAACTAGATCCGTTGGAAAATACAAATGAAAATATTAGTGCATGGGGATATCTTATATCCTCTTCATTAAATACCTTATCATTTTCATTATTAGTTTTAGGGTATTAGTTATATATCTTAAATACCTCCTTTTATTTTATGGAGGATGGAATGGGTAGATGGAGAACCCCACCATAGGAAATATATAATCAATCTCCCATTCATCATTTTAGAGTAATAAACTCCTATATATGTAGTCTAATTTTCATAAATGTATCTTCCTATTTATATATCTTAGTGTCCCCTTATCAATGGATGCGTTCATTTCTTATATTTTGATTTATTAATGAAAATTATTTCAACTCACATTTTTAACTAAAATAATAGGTTCATATCATTCTGGGTAAATATTATATTGATATATAGTTCTCTCTCATCAATCTTGGTTTATATTCATTCCATTATTCGTGTCTTAAAAATTGTTTTTTAAATATATAATTTTTTTATTAATTTTATTTGGGATTATAGGTCATAAATTAGGTACCATTGGGGGAGTTTTAAGAAATTGTTATATTCTATATAGGAGGGTGGAATTAACCTCAATATTCTGGCTGAAACCATGGAGAAATTTCAAGGTAATATAGTATGGAGTTTTTGGAGGAAAACCATTTTGGGAAAAGTTCAAACATGGAAATATATTTTACTTACCAATCAAACAAAATTAGTATCAAATCTAAAATAATATTTGACTTAGAATAAATTGAAATGAGCACTATTGAAAATTATTTAGAATTCTCGGTGGGTTATTGGGGAATAAAAATATATGTTTTGGAAGGATAATTGGGTAGAAACTACCATTTTATCCCTAGGATTCAACTCTATGGATATGGATCTTTTTCCAGCATGGAAACATCCATATATCTTTATAGCAATTCTCATTGAATAAAATAATGTGGTGATAAATTAAATCTCATTCATAGTCAGTGATGATCTCCTAGTTTTCAAACTAAATTGAAGAGGATATTTTTCTTTATAAACTCATATCAAGTGTGTGCACACACAATTCCCAAATATTTATTGGGGTGACACTATATAACATTTATTTATTAAAAAAAATGAGTTTTATCATATGAAAAATCCAAACAAATGAACTTATTACTAATTCAAATATCCAAATGCATGTAATATATTTATATTCCATGTGGTCATTCTATAGAATTCTTAATCTTGAATCCACTTCTCATTTATTTGTGGAGAGTTTAACTACCAAAGGTCTTGGTTTATACATTAGTAATATCATAGAAATTTGGTCAGATCATTGATCCTTAGAACATCAAATTTTCTCATAGATTAATATGATTAACACTGGAACCCTAAAAGGTTATCTTAGATATATCCTCCTTTTTGTTTTTTGGAATACCTAGTACAATGATAATGATTGTATCTCCAAACAGGATCCCTTTATCCAATCTACCAACAAATTCCAAATTATTAAAACATTAAGGGAGAAATAATCCCTTATCTATGAGAATGAATATACTAATATCTTGAAATGTTCTTGGTAGAAATATCTCCTGATTATGATGCCAATATGTTCAATACATATGGGAAAATGGATCAACTCGACCCACTATCCATGATTTAAATGCTAACATAGATGGATCATTTGTCCATGTGTAAATGTTTAGTGACAACACTATATGTAGTTGGGAATGAGATGTGGTTATCTATTATATATTTGTAGTACGCAAAGTAACCACCCTCTTTACTGAAGTAAAGTATATCTATCTTGGAATACAATTTTTTTCCTTAGATGGCCTTTCAATTTCTTTTATTAAATTGGATTTAGACTTATTCCATAGGAGTCTCATCAACCCAATCCTGAGACCTTGGTATATTATTTACCTCATTTGACAGTTTTGATCATTATGTACTAGTGATATTACCTTTCATTACACTTATAGATAATTTAACAAAATATGTTTATTTGGTTTCTTATAAAATCGATTTGGAGGATATTTCAGCTTTATTGGATATTAGGACCCTTTGATTTTTCTATAAAAATTTTATTGAGGAAGATTCCCTCATGATCCATTTCTATCACCCACCTTATATTTATCTTTTTAAATTTCCTTCATTTTAATAAATGGTGTTTAATAATGATGGTATATATTTCTATTTTAAGGGATTTTAGCCTTTGTTTTTATATTATATGGATTTTTTATTTGATAACTAAAACTTTTCTATAAATTTTAAAATGTAAATTAATGTTTTTATGAGATAATGTTTTCTTATTCATAGACTTTTTAATGTTTTTAAGGTAGGACAAAGAACTGAGAGATTTTGGAAGAGTTTATAATATTTTTATTAATGAAGATATAAAATCACGGTGTAACTAGAGGCATTAAAGAATGAACAATTTGGGAGGATCATGAGAGGAATCAAGCTTTTTCATGGTGTAGTATGTTTCACCATGATTTTAAGTGTTGTGGTGTTGAATTAGTTTTTTTATAATAAATATAGGTAAAATAAAAATTTTTACACCATATTTCTATACTAAAACACATCAACTTTATTAGCATAATTAGTTGGTATATAGATTGAAAATTTGAATTCATGGATGAAGATTTCAGGGGCTGTGATATAATTGATGGGAAATATAAGAATCAAGGCATGGAATATATTACGAACCAAAGTTTTTCAATGGAAATTCCCTTCTTATAAATATTTCATAAAATCACATGAAAATATAACATAATGAACTACTAAGTGCTAACTAACTGTTAAACAAAATTTTGTAACTTCTGTATTGGGAATTTTGAAAATCTGACATACACGGTTGTGTTCAAAATGATTTTTGAAGTCTAATAAATCAAAAATAATTTTTTGGTGAATAGTAATATACCCTTATGAATAGTAACATAACCTTATGAATAGTGTTATACCCTAATTAATAGTAACCTTACCTATGATATTATAAAAATAATATTCAAGTGAAAGTATGATGTACCTATATTTTAGAAAAAGTAAATGAATGTTTTAAAACTAGGTTTTTAATAATAAATTATTATTTTAATTAAATATTATATTAATCATATTTAGAAAATTATTTTTGAAAAATGGACTTCATTTTTGGATTCTACATGTCGAAAAATGGTCAGGGTAAATTTTTGGTATTTTTTTGAATTACTTGAATTTTTGGTGAATAGTAAAATACATTAATTTACCGATAAATCCATTATAATATAAACTCACTATTCCTGACATCACAAGTGACGTTCGTACCCAAATATCAAACTAACATTCCCTCTTTACTATTCTTGGTCATTTAAGACTCACTATTCCTTGTCTTAGGGGAAATTAATAAACTAATGAATTTTATATTAAGGAAACCCCTCTCCCCTCCACTATAAATACCACCCTTCACACCCTCATTTCCTCACACCTTTCAAGCTTGAAGTATTGTCTAAAATCTGCCCAAAAATCTTCCCTATCCCCTCCCCCATGTCCAAGAGCCTCTGGTCACATCAAAATACCAAGCTTAGGCCCCTTAAAGAGGATCTCAAGAGGAGGATTCAAGAGGTAATTTCTCTTCCTCTTCTCCTTTAATTCCCTTTCAGTTTCAAGTTCTTTTCTTATTCTCTCTCCACCTATATTTTTATAAATGGTATGTTAACTCTAGTAACATAAATATACTAGAATTTTATGATACTAATGGGATATTATATCATCCAAACCCCTTTCTCCTCTTATTTTTATTTTATTAAAGAGAATGTTGTTCGTGAGGTGTTAATTTATCACCTTCAAGAACGACATGTCTTCTTCTTCCATTTCTACCTTAAGATATACTCATGATACTATTTTATGGTTGAACATGAATATGTTATATTTATTATGTACTATTTAAAGTTCTGGAACTAAATCATGTACATATTACTAAGTGATAAATTAAAACGAGTTCTTTGTGATCGAAAAACCGCCCAAATTAACAAAAACAATCATCATTTAATTTTTATCTAATGATTCATCCACATGGTATATAATATAATTCATTATAAGATAATTTTAAATTATGTAATGTCATTAATAACATGTAATATCTGTTCTGGATGTTTACCCATGTTCTACCCGAACTTTCATTTAAGAATACAAGTTAACCACTCAAGAAGACCATAAAAACGAACATTCCCAAACAAAGTTTTTAAAACCTATAACTCATAAAAAGTCCCATAAAATGAAATAATGAAATAAAAATGAACCATATTCATGTATAAAAGGTTTTGGAATTTATAATTAATGAATATAATGTCATTATACAAGACATTAAAGATAAGGAAGTGTTCAGATACAACGTAAGGGGAAATTCTCAATCCCAAATTACATCCTTTGGGTTCACCCTCTTTCACTCAATTTTTGATATGGTTAATCCTAAAAAATCATTTGTTAATTATTTTATTTCCTTTTCTAGGATATAAATGTTTACCACTATTGTTTATTTCAAACAAAATGTTTTCCAAAAGGATTCTTCTTTTAAGAACTCACCTTTTACTTCCCATTCAAGGTTGATGGTTCTTGTATCAAATATGTTATTCCCTCTTTGTTTTGAGAACCCAAAGTTTATGAATGTGTTCTTATGAGATGAAAACCATTCCTTTAAATGGGTTATTTATGTTCATTATTGATATATGTTCTATGTTTCATGCATGATAGTGATAATATTATGACGTGACGGGTGCACCAGGAATTATATAGCGCAATATGAATGTTTGAATGTGACAGGGAAGCCCAGAATTATACAGTGCTCCAATTAATTGGGTAAAGTGATGAATCTAATGAGTAAATGTGAAATCATGTGGAAAATATGATATATTTGTTCACAATTATGTGTGGTAGTTAACCACTAAGACATGATGTTTCATTTTTATGCATTGCCACACTTCAAGTCTTTTGTTTATGCTTCCTCTCATGCTCATGATATTTTTACCATGTTATGATTATGCTCACCCATGCTATATTTTTCTTATCTATCCTCTTATTGGGATTTTATATCACCCCTTTTTATGTATATCTTCAGGTGGCTACATGTACTAAGGATAGGTCAAGTTCCAATAAGAATATAGATAAGAATAAATTAAATAAATGTTTATGCTTGATGATGTAATTGCTATGTATGGTACTAGTTTTCCCAAGACATTAAACCTTTGGATCCTCTATTTGTAATATTATTATGTTGTTTATATTAAAATAATGTAATAGTAATGTAAGAAAAGGTTGGGTCTCTATAGTTGGTATTAGAGGCAAAGTTTAGTTAATTTGGGAATTAGGATTAGTGAACCCAAGGGAAAACCTATAGCATTAGACTAAGTACAAATATGCACAGAAGAATCTCTACATAGGGATCCCATATGTTATGCTTTTAATATAAATTTTCAAATTAATAAGTTATTTATTCATGACTTTTTGACTTATGTTTTGTTCTAAACTTTTCTATTTTAGAAAGTGGTGGGAACCAGGAGAAACCAGGCCAACAAATCATGCGAGGGCCAATGAAAAGATTGCCCAAATGACATCACCAATGATTTGGGAGGTGGAGTTAAGAACTTGATGGCAATGCTTACCCAATTATCTCAGTTTATGAATAATAACCATAATAATGAGGAACCTCCTCCACCAAATAGAGAGAAACTGGCTATCGAATGTTTTATACAGCAACGACCACCGAAGTTTAGTGGATCTTCCTATCCTCTAGTTGCAAAATAGTGGGTCAAATCCATAGAGAATATTTTTTCTATGCTTCACTATTCTGAGATGGAGAAGGTGACTCTAGCAGTTTATTGTCTAGATGGAGAGGCTGATCAATGATGGGATTTGATTAAGAAAACTAAGGCAAGGGAGGAAATTAAAGATATGGAATGAGAATAATTTAAGATCATGTTTCTTAAAAAGTATTTCCCACAAAATTTTCACACAAATATGGAGAGAGAATTCATAGAGCTCACGAATAAAGAAGGAGAATTTTTCACAACCTATGAAGTGAATTTCACAAGGCTTGAAAGGTACGCTTCGGGTTTTGATATCAACAATGATAGCAAAATTGATAGATTATTTAGTGGGTTAAAACCAAACCTTCAAAAGGATCTTACAATTCAAGACTTCTGGAGTTAAGAAGAATTTGTTCGGTGTGATCTCAAAGTGGATATAGATTTTGGAGAATGGTCCCACGAATATGGTGATAAGAAACAAAAGATGGAGTTTCAAGCTGGTGGATCTAATGATAAAGGTGGGAAGAGAACTCAATTACCCACATGCCAAAAATGTGGGAAGTTGCACCATAGGAATTTCCTTAAAGGGATAGGGAAATGCTAAAAGTTTGGGAAAGAAGGAAATCATGCTCAAGAGAGTCGATAATACATGAAAAGGAAGAATAATGTAGCGAAAGAAAGGAGAGAACCACCCATGGTTCAATGCTACAATTGTAGGGAGCTAGGGCACTATGCAAGCCAGTGCACTAAACCTCGAGTTCTCGAGGGTAATCAGCGTCAGTAACCACCAAAGACAAAGGAACACGGGAAGGCTTATGCCATCACTACTACTGAAGTGGGGAAAGATAATGAAGTTGTACAAGGTAAAATTTCTATTCACTCAATAATGGAAAAAGTCTTATTTTATTTTATTTCTACACATTCTTTTATATCTTGTAAGTTTACTAGAACTATAGAATCGAATCCCCAAAACCTTAAAGTAGAGATATCCGTAAAAACACCAAGTGGTGCAATCATTGAAACCAAAGTGTTTGACTCTTCTCCTATTGGTGTATGTGGGAATATTCTTCTGGAAAATATCATAATACTTCCCTTGGTGGAATTCGACACTATAATGGGAATGGATTGACTCTCATTAAATAGAGCACATATCAACTGTCGGGAAAAGAAAAATACCTTTTCATATTCCGAACCATCCTATGATCCTCTAAAAATTCAAGGAAGATCCTGAATCTACTTTGAAAAATCTTTCATTTGTGTGGATGTTTATTCCCTATGACGAAGCATACCTCTCCCAAATGGTTGAGTCAAAGGAAGGTGCCAACCCTGTGGAAATTCCCATCACGAGGGAATACAGTGATGTATTTCCTAAAGAGTTACCCAGAATTCCCCCAGATCGTGAGGTAGAGTTACCAATTGAACTCATACCCAAAGATACTCCTATCTCAAAGTGTCCATATAGGATGGCTCCTGTCGAATTGGAGGAGTTAAATAAGCAGCTGCAAGAGCATATGGCCAAACGGTTCATATGCCCTAGTGCATCACCTTGGTGTGTGCCAATGCTCTTTGTGAAGAAGAAGGATGAAACAATGTGAATGTGTATCGATTATCAGGAACTCAATAAGATCCCCATAAAGAAAAAGTGTCCTCTTCCAAGGATTGAAGACTTGTTCGATCTGTTAAGTGGAGGTCAATACTTCTCAAGGGTGGATCTTCATTCTGGATATCATCAGTTAAAGGTGAAGAAGGAAGATATTCAGAAGACTGCCCTCCGTACAAGGTATGGGCACAATGAGTTTCTGGTGATGCCCTTCAGACTTACTAATGCCCCTTCAATATTCATGTATTTGATGAATAGAGTCTTTAGAAATTTCCTCGACAAATTTGTGGTAGTGTTTATTGATGATATTATCATCTACTCCAAGAGAAAGGAGGAACATAAAGAACATTTAAGACTTGTGTTGGTGACATTGAGAAAGGAGAAGTTTTATGCCATGTTCAGAAAGTGTGACTTTTGGATGAATCAAGTCATGTTCTTGGGACATGTGATCACAAGTGAGAGAATTTTTGTGGATACTTCAAAGACAAAGGCGATTGAGGAATGGACCAAGCCCTCTAGTGTCACAGAAATCCATAGTTTTCTTGGATTGGATGGGTACTACCGACGTTTTGTGAGAAACTTCTCACAATTGTCAAGCCCACTAACTAGGTTAACAAGGAAAGGGGTAAAGTATGTATAGATAGAAGAATGTGAGGGAAGCTTCAAGGAGCTAAAGAGAAGGCTGATCACTGCACCTGTACTCAAACTACCGAAAAGTGGAGAATGTTTTGTGATATATAGTGATTATTCAAAGAAAGGATTGGGTTGCGTACTCATGTAAATTGAAAATGTGATAGCCTACACCTCACAACAGTTGAAGATCGATGAGAAAAACTACCCGACACATGATCTAGAGCTGGAAACCATGATTTTTGACTTGAAAGTCTGGCAGTAATACCTTTATAGTGAGAAGTGTGACATATACACCGACCACAAGAGCCTAATGTTAATATTCACACAAAAGGAGCTCAAAATGCGTCAAAGGAGATGTTTAGAGCTAATCAAGGATTATGATTTCTCTATTCCCTACCATCCTGGAAAGGAAAACAAAGTAGCTAATGCTCTATGCAGAAAAGAACATGCTACTCTATCCATGTTACAGATTAAGAAAGACCCTATCTTCTTAGATATGAAAAGGATGGATTTGGAAATCATAAGGGAAGGGGATACATCCTACCTTTCCCAAATGATTGCGCAACCATCAATCCATGAGAATATTAAGGAATCACAAAGGGATGATGTGGATATTCAAAATAGCATGAATGCAGTAAAGGAAGAGAAGATGCAAGAGTTCCATATCAACGATGATGGTGTGATTTGGTTTGGAACATGTCATTGTGTGCCTTCATCACCCAGGATAAAGAAGGAGCTATTGGAAATGCACATAGATCAACTTTTTCTATCCATTCTGGGAGTACCAAGATGTACCGTGATCTACGATAACACTTCTGGTGGGATAACATGAAGAAGGAGATTGCAGAATATATATCAAGGTGCTTGTTATGTCAGCAAGTTAAAGTAGAGTGAAAAAATTCCAAAGGGATGATGAAACCATTTTCAATACCCATGTGTAAATGGGAAAATGTTACTATGGACTTTGCCACAGGTCTCCCGAAGATTTCAAAGGGAAATAATACGATATGGGTTGTGGTTGACCAACTCACCAAGACTTCCCATTTTGTCGTTATTCGGGAAGATCTCTCACTTGAAAAACTTGCAAAGCTATATGTGAAGGAAGTGGTGAGACTACACGATGTTCCACTCTTAATTTTCTCTAACCATGATCCAAGGTTCATATCTAAATTCTATAGGAGCCTTCAACATGCTTTGAGTATTGAATTAAATTTCCGCATGGCCTATCACCCCCAAACTGATCGCCAGTCTGAAAGGACTATTCAGACGCTTGAAGATATGCTAAGAGCATACTCTCTAGAATTCAAAGGTGGATGTGATAAAAATCTCCCATTGGTTGAGATCTCATACAATAATATCTTCCACTCGAGTATTCATATGGCTCCATATAAAGCTATGTATGAAAGGTGATGTAGAACTCCAACCTGTTGGGATGAATTTGGAGAAAAAAAGCTACTTGGACCTGATCTTGTGAAAGAGATGACAAAGAAGAATCAAGTCATACAGAAACACATCAAAGATGCTCAGAGTTGGAGAAAGAGTTATGCTGACAACCATCAAAGGGAGTTGGAGTTTGACGTTGGAGATAAAGTCTTCCTTTGAATATCACCATGGAAGAGAGTCATGCAGTTTGGAAAGAAATAGAATCTAAGCCCAAGGTACATTGGCCCCTTTAATATTCTTGACCGCTTAGGAGCCTTGTCCTATTGGCTTGAAATTCCACCAAATATGGATCAATTTCATGATGTGTTTCACGTATCACTCCTAAGGAAGTACATATCAGACCACTAACATGTACTAAACTCAGAGTTGGTACAACTGGAAGATGACATCTCTTATGAGGAACATCTAGTAGAGATTCTAGACCGGAGAGATAAGGTTCTACGCAATAAGACAACCCATCTTTTCAAAGTGTTGTGGAGGAACCATAAGTTTGAAGAAGCAACTTGGGAACCAGAATAGGCGATGAAGGAGAAGTACCCTCACCTATTTGTGTAAATAGAAATTTCGAGGGTGAAATTTCACAAGGAGGGAAGAATGTAACGACCCGAAGTTTTTCAATGGAAATTACCTTATCATAAATATGTCATAAAATCACATGAAAACAAAACAGAATGAACTATTAAGTGCTAAGTGACCTTTAAACATAATTATGTCACTTCTATATTGGGAATTTTGAAAATATGACATACACGGTTGTGTTCAAGATGATTTTTGGAGTCTAATAAAACAAAAATAATTTTTGGTGAATAGTAATATACCCTTATAAATAGTAACATAACCTTATAAATAGTGATATACCTTAATGAATAGTTACCTTACCTATGATAGTATTAAAATAATATTCAAGTGAAAGTATGATGTACCTATATTTTAGAATAAGTAAATGAATGTTTTAAAATTGGTTTTTTAATAATAAATTATGATTTTAGTTAAATATTAAATTAATCATATTTAGAAAATTATTTTTGAAAAATGGACTTCATTTTTGTATTATACACGTTGAAAAATGTTTGGGGTAAATTTTTGGTATTTTTCTAAAATACTTGAATTTTTAGTGAATAGTAAAATACATTAATATACCGTATAAATACATTATAATTTAAACTCACTATTCCTGACATCACAAGTGATGTTAGCACCCAAATCTCGAAATCACATGCCATATTTAATATTCTTGGTCATTTAGGACTCAATATTCCATGTCTTAGGTGAAATTAATAAACTAATGAATTTTATATTAAGGAAACCCCTCTCCCCTCCACTATAAATACCACCCTTCACACCCTCATTTACTCAAACCTATAAAACTTGAATAATTTTCTAAATTATTACCAAACATCTTCCCTATCCCCTCCCCCATGTCCAAGAGCTTCTGGTCTCATCAAGATACCAATCTTAGGCCCCTTAAGGAGGATCTCAAGAGGAGGATTCAAGAGGTAATTTCTCTCCCTCTTCTCCTTTAATTCCCTTTCAATTTCAAGTTCTTTTCTTATTACCTCCCCACCTATCTTTTTCCAAATGGTATATTAACTCCAGTAACATAAATATAATTTAATTTTATGATACTAATTTGATATTATATTATCCAACCCCCTTTCTCCTCTTCTTTTTATTTTATTAAAGAGAACGTTGTTCGTGAGGTGTTAATTTATCACCTTCAAGAATGACATGTCTTCTTCTTCCATTTCTACCTTCAGATCTGGTCATGAAAACGTTTTTATGGTTGAAAATAAATATTTTATATTAATTATGTCCTATTTAAATTTCTGTAACAAACTTATGTACATATTACTAAGTGATAAATTAAAATAAGTTCTTTGTGACCGAAAAACTGCCCAAATTTACCCGAACCATCATCATTTAATTTTTATCGAATGATTCATTCACATGGTATATAATATAATTAATTATAAGATAATTTTAAATTATTTAATGTAATTAATAACATGTAATATCAGTTCTGTATGTTTACCCATGTTCTACCCAAACTTTCATTTAAGAATACAAGTTAACCACTCAAGAAGATCGTAAAAATGAACCTTCCTGAACAAAGTTTTTAAACCCTATAACTCATCAAAAGGCCCATAAAATGACATAATGAAATAAAAATGAACCCTATTAATTTATAAAATGTTATTTAATTTATAATTAATTAATATAATGTCATTATATAGGACATTAAAGAGAAGGAAGCGTTCAGATACAAGGTAAGGGGAAATTCTCGAACCCAAATTTCATCCTTCAGGTTCACCCACTTTCACTCCATTTTTGATATGGTTACTCCTAAAAAATCATTTTTTCATTATCTTCTTTCCTTTTATGGGATATAAATGTTTACCAATATTTTTTATGTCAAAAAAATGTTTTCCAAAAGAACTCTTATTTTAAGAACTCACCTTTTACTTGTCATTCAAGGTTAATGGTTCTTGTATCAAGTATGTTATTCCCTCTTTGTTCTGGGAACCCAAAGTTTATGAATGTGTTCTTATGATATGAAACCCATTACTTTCCATGGGTTAGTTATGTTCATTATTGATATATTTTCTATGTGGCATGCATGATAATGATAATATTATGATGTGAGGGGTGCAGTTGGAATTATATAGCGCAATATGAATGTTTTAATGTGATGGGTGCGCCTGGAATTATACAGTGCTCCAATGCATTGGGTAAAGTGATAAATCTCATTAGTAAGTGTGAAATGACATGGAAAAGATTTTATATTTGTTCACAATTATGTGTGGTAGTTAACCACTAATACATGATGTTCCATTTTTATGCATTGCCACACTTCAAGTCTTATGTTTATAATTCCTCTCATGTTCATGATCTTTTTCCCATGTTATGATTATTCTCACCCATGATATATTGTTCTTATCTACCCTCTTACTGGGATTTTATCTCACCCCTTTTGATGTATATCCTATGGTGGCTACATTTACTAAGGATAGGTCAAGTGCCAATAAGAAGCTAAAGAAGAATAAATTAAATAAATGTTTATGCTTGATGATGTAATTGCTATGTATGGTCCTAGTTTTCCCAAGACACTAAACCTTTGGGTCCTCTATTTTTAATACTATTATGTTGTTTATCTTAAAATAACTTAATAGTAATGTTAGAAAAGGGTAGGTCACTATAACATATGACATTGTTCTGTGGAGAAGGTTATTGTAGTGGATTTGAAGATTTTATATCTCCATACTTTTAAAAATTTGGAGGTATCTTTTGAGGAGATAATTATAAAATCTCACTCAGTTTTTGAGAACTATCTTGAGATGGATTGGTATAAAAAATTAATTTAAAGAGATATGGGAGATATATAGATATTATTGGGAATATTTTTCTATATAAAAGAATAAATTCTATATGATTATAGACATTAAACTTTAGAGGATCACTTACTGGAGTACATGGTTAAATGATATATAGAACAAGGTTCTAGTTTGTTTAGTATTTTTATAAATATTTATCATATCTAATATGGATCAACTTAATGGTCCTTGTAAACACTTTGTTTTAACTTTTTTAATGAAGGTATATTGATTAATTTATTTCTTTTTAATAATATTGATGCTTATTGGGTTTTCACATTCATTCAATCCTTGAAATATATTATTCTTTTTAAGAATGATCCCCATATTATTGATTTATGGATTTATATTTAATTTATGAACATATCACTTGAATTTCATTACAAAAACTTAATTACTTTAAATATTTTCTGATCATGGATTCTTTTGAGTAACATTGTTTAAAAATAGTTTTGATGACATAAATTATAAATTAATCAATGTAGTTGTCATATAAAAATACGATTTTAGTAATTAGTGAGTCAATACTAGACCATGGGTCAAATTATTTTCAATTATTTTCACAATAATATTATTCATTGAATACATTGTAGTCTCACATATATCATGACACAAAAATTAAAAAATACATCACATTGTTATCACATCAAGTTATTATATATTTGTCTTAGATATCTTTTTAATCATTCAAATAAATCATCATAACATTAAAAATTAGGTTTAATTCTATATAAACTTGTATTTAAGTGTTATGACTCATAATTAACCTATAACACATAGTTATTGTTTTAGTTTTAAGAAATAGAATTATAAATCCTAAACACGATCCACCATCATTATTAATGACACCTCAAAAGTGATCTTGGTTTTTTGGTTCCATTTCTAGATAATTGAAAAAGTATTAGGAACATACTTTTGATATATTAAGACAAAAATTTTCTTATCCTCTTTTCTTTTATCATTTTTATTATTTCTATTACACTTGGATTTCTCATGTTTTTATTTTTAGGATATTCAACTTTATGCATGATTATTTAACATAAAAACAAGTTCAAGATATTTTCATATACAACACCATGTTATAAATGATTTTGAGGGATCATAAGAAAGAGGAAAACATGGATATAGTTAATTAAAAAATGTTGGTAAATGTTTTAAAAAGAGGATAACTAAGGTAGAGGAATTTGATGGAGTATGGTTTATCTTTAGGTGAGTCTCATAATGATGGGTTATTGAATGATTTATTTTTTTTAATGGAAATTATTTTTGTGTTTTTTCATTAATTCATTTATTTTCATATTTATTATTATTATTTGAAAAATTATCATTATTTTACTAATTATGGGAAATTATATTCAATGTATCGACTAGTTTCTTGATTTCTTTCTTAATTGTGGGTCAAATTTGAGTGGATATGTTTAAATAAAATTTTGTATCATATAATTGTAAAATAAATCCAATTTTTTGATCAAATGAAAAGAAGAATTCTGTAATTTGATAGTGAATACCAGGCCATGAGTTTACATAGATTCAATTGTGATAAAAATAATATTATTAATTGAAAAAATTATAATATAAATTATCTTATAATCCTATAATTATAAAAAATAAATACATTCTTATTATAACAAGATATTTTTAGTTATTTGTAATTTTTTTTAAGAATTCAAATCAATCATTATAATTTTTTGAAATATGGTTTCATTCTTGGGATCCTTGTATATATTGGTTAAACCTTGAAGTTGATATATACTATGATTTTTAGTTTTAGTTTTAAAGAAAAAAATTATAAAATTATATGATTTATTCACTATGGTAATTAAGAATACTTAAAAAGTAGTAAAATATTTTGGAACCATTCCTAGGGACTTAGGGAACTCATTAGGAACTTAGATTTTGTAGATTATAACAAGTCTTTCCTTTTAGCTTTTAATTTTATTTTTTATCCATTTTGTTACAATATGTTCTCTAGTGTTATATTTTTCGGGATAAACATTTTTTACGCATTATTAATAAACATAGACACATAGAAAATAAATTTTTAGATATGATATTATGTTACTAAGGATATTATATAGGCACAAAGAATAGTATAACATTAATAGAGTTGATCGAGTACAAGTGATTGAGTAAGTAGTGTAAAGTAGAGAAATTAGGTAAAGAACTTTGTTAGAGTATGGTTACCTTAAAGTGTTGAGACACAACATAGAATTCTATATACAATATTTATTATGAAACACTTCAAGATAAATATAGAAAACATAAAAATGATCTCAAATTCAATTCAATTTTATGATTCACCATATGAAGCTCTGAACACATACATGGGTTGTTTTATTTAACTCTTTGACACTTTTCAATTCAATGAAGGATCCAATGATATGGTAAGAATTTTTATTTTTGAATTTTATCTAATAAATAAATCTAAAAAGTGGATAAAAAACATAACAACCCATTTCATTAAAATGTGAGATGATATGAAAAATGGATCCTTACTAGATTATTCCCTCCCTCAAAATATTTTAACAATTATGTTGGTATTTTAAACATTAATAAAATTGATAACAAATAAATTTACACTTAATGGTATAGGTTTAAGAATATAGGATGTTCCCCACCATGGTTTATATGTATTGTTACTAATTAAAACATTTTATAAGGGTCTATCTTAACGTAATTGGTCAATTGTTGATGCTTCCAACAGAGGATCGTTGATAAAGAAGTTCCTGGGAAAGAACTATGATTTTTAGGAAGTAATTTCTAGAAATAGTTTCAAATGGAAAATATAAGGTATTGAATAAATTATGGGAGTTCACATTATATATACCAATTGATATATAACTGTAAAGTTCAAAGACTTGAAAAAAATATGGACATGGAGGTGGAAATAAAATAGCCTCATGGTACATACCCTGAAGATGCATATTATAAAGATTTTAACCCATAAAATAATTTTTATGGATAAAGGGAAACAATTTAGGATTTCAACAATAAAAAAGAGTTATAGGTTTCAAAAAATAATAAAGATCCCAACTTCAACGTCAAATTCATTCATTGGAGGAGACCTTGGTGATTTTCACACAAAAAACTTGATTATAATAATAATTCTAGAATTACATATTGGAAAAATTGAAATGAATATCAAGGAGTGAAAAAATTAGTAATTCCAGGTGACATAGAGATCAAACCAAGTGAATAGGTGAATTATATCACCCTTATAATTAAGAAAACATTGGATGAATTTTTTAAAAAAAGGAGGAGAAAACATGAGAATAATGTGAAGAAAGAGTTAAAAGAGGTGAAAAAGAGGAAAGAAAAATCAAATAATATAGAGAATAATGTTACATAAGAAGCTTAACCACTTTAGAAACCACCACTATCATTATTAAAAAGGATAAATAAAGGGAAAATTTAGGATCAAAATAGTATATTTTTTGAAAATTTTAATAAAATTCATATTAACATTCCCTTTACAGAATATTTACTGAATATTACAACATATAGAGTGTGTATAAAGTAGATGGTTTAAAATTAGATAAATATTGAGGATATGGTCACAATAGTATCATGAGATAATATTTAGATACAATATCAAAGATTTTACTAAAGAATTAACAATATTCATGTAGTTTTCAATTTTAACTAATATTATATTTATGAATTTTGAAAACTATTGTGTGATTTAGGTAATAATGTGAACATAATTCCATATAAAATATTGAAAATCATGGGATTTTATGTGTTTAATCTTACTAATATTTACCATAAATTATAAGACAGAACAAAAAAAATCCATGAGGTTTGATTGAGGATGTTTTGGTTAAAGTGGATAAATTTTAATTTGGGTGGATTTTATTATTCTTGATATGATTAAAGAGAAAACACCCCTTATATTTTTAAATCCATTTTTATAAATACTATGGGCTTAAATTTATGTTTAAAGCACAGAGTTATCTTTAAGAGTTTATTGTGAGAAATTAATGCAAAATATTTATTGACTGGTGAAATTTTGTGATAAATAAGGTTAGTATTGGTGTTCTCTCCATATATATTTATTTTTTATTTGAAAAATATTACATTCAAGAAAGAAGAACACTTTGGTTTGATATTAGATCTTTAGACCTCATGGATAAACTGTGAATTGTCAGCAATGACTTTAATATTGTTCTAGATCCCTCTGAAAAGTATCGTGGTGGTGTTTTCCATTGGAAAGAAAGACAAAAGTTTGAAATGTTCCTATCTAATACTGGTCTCATGGATATGGGTTTTATTAGGGAATACTTTACTTGGTGAAATAACCAAAGGGGTAGCAGAAGCATATAGTGCCACCTCGATAGATTCCTTATTAACTACAACATGATTTTGTCCTTTTGGGATGATAAGGTTACTCACATAGTTCAATATTTATCTTACCATTCCCCTATTATTTTTAAACATTATTCTGGAGCAGAAAAGAATGATAAATTTTAATATCATCATTTCTGGTTTTCTATTCTAGGGTATGATATGGTAGTAAGTTAATATTGGTTGAAGCCTTCAAATGGTAGGTTTTGGGTCAAGATTTATAATAAGTTAAGGCATTTGAGAAGTGAATTTCATATTTGGATCAACATCCAATCACCATGCTTCCAGGATATTGATGCACTAAAAGAGGAGATCAATCGGCTCGAGATGGTTCTTGATGATGTCTACGATGAGTTGGTGTTTGGTTAGCTCGCTCACAAGAAATATATTCTGGCTGACTTGGTCTTGATGAATAAAAATGTGGCTCAAGATAAGGAAATGATTAAATGGATGAGGGATGGTGATTGAAACACTAACTTTTTCCATGTATGTATCAAATATAAGAGAAGGAATGTCAAGATGAATATTTTACTAAACAATGGAATATTCACTGATGATCGTGTGATGACAAGTGGTTTGGTGGAGGATAAATTTTACTATCTTCTTTCTTGATCCAAAATTGAGTCTAAAAGGAGGGAACCCAGTGTGATATTCTGATCTTTTTGAATCGATACCATGTTTGGTTTTTGAGCCGGACAATGCTTTGTTTGAGTCTGTCCTGAGTGAGGAGGGTATTTTTGGGGTAGTGAGGTCTCTTAACCCATAAAGCATGTTCTGACCATAAGTCCTCCTAGGGTCCTTTTAAATTGTGTTTTGGGATCTTGTCAAGGGAGATTTAGTGGCTAGAGTTCAACAATTTTTCAGGGTGGTAATCTTCCTCGCATGTCATGTGCTACCACCTTGGTGCTCATTCCCAAAATTAAGAACCCATCCTCACTCCAACACTTTATAAAAAATAAGAATGTGTAATTTTCCGTATAATAAACTATCCACTTTGATAAATATATTTCTATCTAGGAACCTCCCCCAGTAGATATCAAAGTAGAAACTTGGATTTGTTAAAGGGAGAGAGATTCAGGGTGATATTAGACTAGCTTAGGAGATGATTTGTGTTATAAACTACAAGACCCCGTGTTCTGATATGGTGGTTAAATTGAACATGGAAAAATACCATCATAGGCTTGAATGATATTTTATCCTTAAGATGCTTCACTTCCTAGGATTATTGTCCTGGACCATTGATCTCCTTTTCCAGTGTTTCTGCTTGTCGCAGTTTTCTATCTCATTCATAGGGAATATATATGTATTCTTTAAATACATGTGTGGCTTATAATAAGGTGATAATATTTCCCTGAGCATGTTAATTCTTACACAATAATCCTTGATCCACTACATCAACAAGAGTTCAAGTAAAGGTATCATACTCCCCTATCGATGTATACCGAATTTCACTGCTATCTCTCACATAATGTTTGTGGATGACACAATTATTTTTATTAATTCTTATAAGTGATCCATTCGAGGTATTAATATAGTTTTAGAGGTTTATAGAAAATTGAGTGGGTATATTGTGAACAGGGAGAAGATAATTTTGTTCATTTCAAATTATTTCTCAGCTAGGCATGTATAGAATGTGAATAATTCATTAGGTATACACAAAAGAAAATTTCCAATGGAGTATCTCAGTTCACCTATTTCCTCCCACTATCATAGAATACAACATTTTGATAAAATTTTCACTAAAATTACTGACAACATCATGAAATATAAGAATCAATATCTTTCCTTTGGAAGTAGATTCACTCAAGTGAACCATATTCTATCTTATACTACTATTCATTTTCTCTCAGCTCTCAATGTTCTAAAATTCATCATTCATAGTGTTGATAATGTTCTATCATCTTTCGTTTGGGATGAAGATTAAGATGGGAAGCATCACCGGGAATCCTAGTAAGGGATGGAAAGAGATCTATATAAGGGAGGTATTAAGGTGAGAAATATTAACATCATGATGCAGTGAAAGAAATACAAGTTAATACAGGAGGATATCAGAGGATTGTTACTCTGGTGGTATTTTATTCATGCAAAATATGGTAGGGACATGGAAATGTTGAGGATGGAATATTCTAATTTGTGGTGAACTATAAAACAGCTCATTAGTTCAGGATCATTGTAAGTGGATCATTGGGAGGGGGATATCAGTTTCTATCACCATAATTGGGATGACTCTAGACTGTATTTTCATAGATTCCCAGTACCTAATATTACATTTAGACAGGTGAGAAGATTTCTGGATTTTATCGATTCCATCCGGTATAGTGACCAACATATTGTTTTTGAGAAGATAAATCTTAATAATAAACCAGATAAATTAATTTTAACTACATCTATGTTAATTTATTTTTCATGAAAGATTATCATAGGGTGATATTAGATCTTGATATATTGGATGTTTTGGGGGATAATATATGGTGCAAGGATTTTCTGGATAAAATTAACTTACTCCTTTGGAGAATCAAGAACCACAAATTATCTATAGATGAAAATGTTAAAAACTCTTACATCAGTTTGGTGTCGAGATGTTACTACTACATTGACCACAATGAGGAGTCCACGACACACCTATTATTTGAAGGAGAATGGTCTCTATCTGTATAGGGAGCCTTTGAGAATTTTACTGGAATATCTATTCAACAGGTTTTAGGTATTTCATTCCTCTCGCATTGGTTCTAGGGTACTAACAATTATATTTGGAAGAAGTTGAGAGTCTTGATACTCCTTGAAAGGTGATAGTGTATATAGCGATCACAAAACCAAACACGCCATAAATGAATTTCATACTCTCACATGAAGATTATCTATAGAACCATATGTATTATCATTGATATCTCATTAATTATTAAAAATAAGGATAATTATCCCTCCCTTAGAGAATTTATAGTGTCCAGAATCTCTCATGCCACTCCTAGAAGTTCTCTATAGGGTCACTGGATCTGATAGAACCCCCCAATGATGGTCTAAAACTAAATAAAAATGGTTCTTTTGGGTTGGGTGTAATGAAAGGTGGTGGTATCATTTGAGATAATAATGGTTCTATTGCATTATCCATATTTGATTTTTTAGTACAGACAAATCCCTTTAGGAAGAATATAATTCCATTCTCATAGGTCTTCATCTCTACAGATAGAAGAAAATTTATCTTATGGTAGTTGTAATAGATTCCACTATTATCCACCAATTATTTTAGGACCTTGGATATACCCCTGTTGTATTTATTATTCCATCTGTAAGTAATGTGGTCTCATTGATATATACATATAGTTTCTTCATACTTGGAATGAGGGCAATAGAGTTGTATACTTCTTCACTTCTATGGAAGATAATACAACTGTAGTTACATGTTTCTCTAGCCCAGGTTCCTTCCCACTCGAAGGTATGGCCCTAGTCATAAGGGAAACTCTCATTATTCATTATTTTAGACCTCTATAATACATGTGTCATTCCTAGGATCTCTTGGTTTTGTCAAATTTTTCTTTGTTTGTATCCTTGAACTCCTGTGCTTTTCTTTTTCATGAAAAGTTTTATGATTTGGCAGACTAAAAAATAGGAGATAAAATCGAGATAACAATTTTAGTTAGTTCATGAATTAACATTTGATTTTTTCATATTGACTAAAAATTGGTGGGATGGTCTAATGTAAGTTGAAATATTTTGATGTCAATGAAGAGTAAAGATGATTTAAGAGGAATTAAGAAGACCCATACATGTGTAGGAGACACAACTTAGACCATTTATTGATAAATATTATTTATATTATTTATATTTTTATGTCACTTGACATAGTGAGGTAATGTATAGTTAAAAGTCTTTAAATAAATCCTTTATAGGATGTAACATGAATTTATAATTTATTTCTTAAGAAATACTTTTAAGAATTCATTATAATGTTTAATTTTGGATGTAAAAATTCAATCATCCAAATATTTTTCAGCTTTAATAGGATCTATATTGTAATTTATCTTATATATTTTTATGTTATAAGTATAATATAATGACATAAAAAGAGAAAATATGGTTCAAAAGATATAAAATTTAAGATATGGACTTTGTAGTGTGGTTTGAATTCATTATATTTTTATATTCCTTAATTTTTTAATTGGCATTTAATTTTAAGGAAATTCAATGCCACTTTTTTATATCTTTATATATTTTTGTTTTAGGATACAAAGAGTTGGTGGATAATACCATAACACCTTATTTTTAAGGTAATTTTTGATATATTTAATTATTAATATGATGGATGGATGAGTAAAAATGAGCATTATAATATTGATTTTATGAATCATTATTCGAAAATATTTTTCAATTTATGTAAATAAAATTTCTATAATACATTCATGATTTAATTTTATGAAGTTTATTTCAATTCATATATTATTTTATTCATGAAATAAGTGATTGTGCAATTTTTTATTATCATTATGGAGTGGTATTCTAAACTAATTTTTAATATTCTTTATAATACCTTACTTCTTAAGAGATACTTGGGACATTTAGACTACTAAAACTAGTATTGATTATTTTTTAAAACTATGAATGTATAATAAAATTAATATGAATGACTTAATTGTTAATGTTTTCTAATCTAATTAACCTTAATAACTACCTTAAATTTGATATTTCTTAAAACCCACAGTGACCATGGATTTATTTCTCGGATATTGACATTACAAGAATATTTTTCCTTTATTCCCAACTCTTGGTATTTTTCATGATTATAACGAAGTAAGTGTGGGAGATGGAAATTTTTATGATGTTTATGGGATGAAAATTATTTAAAGAAAAATAATTTGAAAGGTTATCAATGTTTTTGGGATATAAGTTTATGAATTTTTTTATTATGCTTTCATTGATAACATATAAAGAAAAAAAATGATAAAGAAAAATATATTGAAATAAAAGAGGTTTAATATTTCATTAATTTTTTTGTTATGATTTATGAGCCTGTGAGATGATATATATTAAAGGAGGAGTTTTTTCATTGAAGATGAATTGTATATCATGAAATGTTATTAGGATTCAAGCCTATATTTGGATCTTCTTGATTTTTCACACAAATACTCACCAACCTTTAATCTCATAGAAGAAACAATATTATTAAAATTTCTCATGATTAATGATGGTTTTGTATTTAAAATTATAGATTTAGATGAATTGAAAGTTTATGGTTAGGATGCATGAACTTGAATATTGAGTATAGATCCAAATAAATGAACTTTTAGTGACGAGTGGAATATTTTTTAATAAGGTATATCATAAAAGTGAATGAATAATAATAATAAGCTGAATATTGTAAATTGAATGAAAGATAAGTGTCGTTAATTTTATGGGGAATAATAAATATAGGGTTGATAGGTTTTTCTAAAAAATTAGGAGTTAAAAAGTTATTTTTATATCATTTTTAAGGATTAACCTCATTTATTATTATTTTATTTTATTCAGCATGATGTTTAAGTATTTGATATTATGAGCTTGATTAATAATGATGTGGAGATATATGATTGAGGACAATAAAGAGTTTAAGTGTGGTGAATATTTTATTTCTCAAATGTTATATAAATTTTCAAAAGTAATTTTATGTTTTTATGAGTTAATACTACCCAATTCATAGTTAATTTTATGTTTAGAAGGTATGATTAATCCTTGGGATATTTTAGAAGAGTTTTAAAGATTTTAATGAATGATGATATAAATATAGTGTAATAGGTGGAATTGCAGAATGTATTATTAAGGAGGATAACTATAGGAATCATAATTTTTTATGGGGTGGTAAATTTCATTATGATTGGAAGTGTTGTAGGGTAGTAATATTTTTTTAAGTATAATTAATATGTGGTAAAAGAAGACATATCTATACTAAATTCTCATATTGCATTGCATCACACATCATAACATGATCAATTGGAATAATTAAGTTAAATTTGAATTCATGGAAAAATATTTTAGAGTATATGACACAATTGATGATTGCTATAAGAATTTAATCATAACACATGTCATTTCACCATGATGAAGGAGATTATGGTTTATTTGAAGATATTATACCTCCATCCTTTTATAATCATGATGATATTTTTTGAGGAGATAATTGTGACATTCAATTAGGATTTTAAGGACTATTTTGAGATGGATTGGGATACAATAATAAAGGAAATAGATATATGAGATATAAGTATATTAAATGGAAAATTTTTATTTATTAAAATGAGAAACTAAATAGAAGAATAAACCTTAATATTTAGGGTATTACTTGTGGGAGTACTTGAATATATTCTATAAGGATCAAGGCTATGTGTTTATTGTGATCCTCAATAACCATTATCAAGTCTAACACAGATAAATTATATGGTCCTTGTGAAAAAATGAGGGGATAAACACCTTATCCCAAGTTTCATAATAAAGGTATATTTAGTAATTAATTTATTTTGTTTTAATGGTGATTATTGTTTGATTATTTCATTTATTTATTCATTATTATTTTTAATCTTTCTTTAAGAATGATCTTTATCTTATCAATTGATGGATTTACATTTAATTTATGATATAATTCCTTGAATTTTTCTCGGTAATGGATTATGCTTGAGTGATAATATTTGAATATGGTTTTGAATCAATTAATTTCTTAATAAATTAAATTACTCAATTGTCGCACCCACTATTTCAAAATTTTATTTATTTTATTAATTTTATTTGCGTCGGGTAGTTCGGGTCAAAACCTGACTTAAGATTTCGAGTTCTTTATGTTTTGGTCTTGTTTGCGTCCAGCGCAACGCGACCGAAGCTGCGCGGCCTCACCTGGGTCACCGCGCGGCCCCGCCTGTTTCACCGCACGCCCTGCTTGATGGTTAATTAATTAAATGAAATGGATCAGTATAATAAAACAATAATATTAATGGTGTTAAGAATATAATTTGTCTTGTGTCGTCATTAATATTACTCTTAATAATAATAATAATAATAATAATAATAATAATAATAATAACAATAATAATAAAACTAATAAGGATTTATAGTTTGTTTTAATGATAGAAATAAATATATTATAATTTGAGGTGTTATTATTATTATTAATAATACTGAATTTAGGTTTTTAATTCCTTTTTATTTTATTTTGTTTTAATTGCTTTTTATTTTATTTTATTTTTATTTTATTTTTTCTTTCTTTCTTTCCCCCCCTTCTTTTCTCTCCTCCCTCCGTTTTTTTCCCTCTCCCGTCGGATTCCCCTGCTACCCCCCTCCTCGTCGCGGCTCCCCCCCCTTCCCCTCTAACCCTAACCCCGTCACGGCCCTCTCCCGCTCTCCCTACCAGCCGGCCGCCGCGCCGTCGCCCTCCCAGCCGGCCGCCGCGCCGTTACCCTCCCAGCTGGCCGCCGCCCCTGCCCGACCCGACGAACCCCCCCCTTCACCAGATCCGCCCTCTACCCAGCCGGCGCCCCCTGCCGCACCCACGATCTCCCCTCACCCGCGCCGTCCGACGAAGCCTCGCCGGACCTCCACTGGCGCAGCACCACCATCCGGCAAAAACCACAATGTTTGTGCTTTTGAGTTTTTCTTTTATTTATTTATCTATTTATTTATTTATTTCATTCTTGTTTCATTTCGTTTTGGTTTTCCATCGGGTTTGGGATCTGATTTTGGGGTTCAATTGTTTGTTTTGAGGTTGTGGTTTGATGTTTTTGGGTTCGAATTCATGTGGTTGAGTTTGCGCTAGGTTGCTTGGGGTGCAAACGTCGCGCGATTGAGGTTCCGTACCAGAATTTGAAGATATCACATCAATTTTTGGGTTTTGACGTCGAGGTAGGTGGTTCCGTGCTATACCATCATTAGATGATTTAAATTTCTCCTTAATTAAATTGCAATGTTTTCTAATGATAATTTGTGTGATGTGAAATTTATTTTAGGCATGCTTCGATTTTCAGATTTGATGAATTTGATTTGTTCTTAAGTAAATTCCAATGTATTTCATGTGCGTCGAGTTTTTGAAATCTTTATATGTATTTTGGTTAATTGGTTAAGGTGTGAAAATTGTGTTTTCAAGAACGCTTGAGGTGCAAGGGTGATTAAATTGAGTTTTCCTTTTAAAGAAGATAAACAATTCTGATGTGTTAATTTTTATTAAGAACCTTGAGTGTGTTTTAGGGGTGCGAATGATGTTTTAGAAGGGTTGGGACGTGCAATTGATTTTCAAATGGTTTTGGCATCTAAAAATTTGTGTGTTTTAAAGTGAGGTCTTGTGGTATGCATATGTGATGTTTTACAAATTAAGAAATTGTTTAATTAAGTGTCGTTTAAGATGAGGAATATAGTTGGTAAGGTTTTCGAGGTTGCATGGTAGGTGCGAAATGTGTTTTCAAGTTCTTTGAGGGGTGTGTGTAATTAAATGTAGATCTTCAATCAAAATGAGTCAATTTGGGTGTGTTTGTCGTGCTGCGTACTTTTGGAATTAAATTGAAAATTGTTTGAACAATGGGAAAATATGTTTTAGTTTGCATAAGCTACACTTTTGGTTTTAAAGTGATGTTAATATATGAAATCAGGTTCGTCGTTGTAGTGCAAACCTTTGCTTTCTAATTTTAAGTGTTTTATAAATTGTTAATTGCACTTATTAAATTATATGTGGAGCGCGGGAGTTGTGTTTGAAAGAATATTGTGTGTGTTAAGTTTTTAAAGGTATTATTATTTGTGAAATTGGACACATCTCATTTGAAAACTCTTATTGTGCTATTTTGAAATGTTTTCAAATTGTTTAGATAGTTGTTAAGTCATGTAAGTGATCTGGACTATGTGATAAAATGGTTTTGGTGTGCGTGTGTTTTTTTTATGGTGTTTGGGTATGCAGACGGTGATGTGTATGTGCAATGCTTTGTTTGGTTTGGGATATGTCAAAGTGATATACATTATTTGAACATGAAACTTGTTTGAGCACAAGGGAAAACCCTGGGTATCTAGGTGGGCGGACTAGAACTAGTGCGCTAGTGAACCAGATGGGTATCGTCCCTATTTCACTTAGCTGGATTGACGATTGCAACACTAACTAAACATATGATATCTGAGGGTCGTGGCCTTCTAAGCCACGTGTTCTGAGGGTCGTGGCCTTCTAAGCCACGTTTTCTGAGGGTCGTGGCCTTCTAAGCCACGTTTCACCGAGACACGAGGTTTCTAGGGTCCCACTCAAGCTAGATGAACCTTAGGGGATTTACCCGTAGTGCTCTACCATCTTTGGCGTGGTGCCTTCCGTCGGCATATGGAAGACCACTTGAGTATGTGTGTGTGTGTGTGAGCATGTGTGTGTGTGTGAGTATGTGTGTGTGTGTGTGAGTGTGTGTGTGTGTGTGTGAGCATGTGTGTGTGTGTGTGAGTATGTGTGTGTGTTCCCATATTGAACATTTCTCTTCCCCTTTAAAAATCGTGTTTGTTAAATGAGTTCTTTTTAATGTTTTACTTTTAGCGTTTAGCTTGTAAATATTTTCTTTAAAAGAATTTTTAAATTAAAATTTTGAATAAGCACTTTAAATTGTCTTTTGATGTTGTGGCATGGAACCATTTCTCGGTGGCGTCCTACTGGGCTTTTAGCTCACACCCTACATACACCCTTGGGTGTATGTAGATTCTTGTTTCTTGTGTATTCCAGGTTGTGCGTCGTGCTCAGTGATGGTGGTTCAGGTTGCAGCTGGTCTTCTCATGCAGAATGGTGTTGATGTGGTCTCACTTCTGCCGGGAGGTTGGGTATGAGTTTTAGTTCCTGCTGTCGTCTTTTCTTTTTAGTTATTTCTTCAAGTTGTAGACTTTAAACTTGTTCATAGTTTAAAGGCACGTTTTGTTGTCTATTTCTAATTTCAGTTTATCTATCTGGTTAGTTGGTTTTTCTGTCTTGTATTTCGGGTAAATCGTTCCCACGTGCTAGTTTTGATACCCAGGCACTTGTGCCAGCCCGTGGGGATCGGGAACGCCCTTCGGGCCTTGCCGCGGACCGGGTCGGGCGCCGGGTCGGATGGCGACCCGGCCTGGTTCGTGACAAAATGGTATCAGAGGGCAAGGTTTGATCTCTTGGGTCGTTTTCTTTTGAGATGGAGTCAGAGTGGACAAAAATTAAGGTTGTCGGAACTCGGCGTTCTAGTACGAGCAATGTGCCTGGCCAGCACACCTCGTGGCGGAACTCGAGTAACCAAAGTGTGTTGAGGTTTGTCTGTGTTTTTGGTCATTGCGGTTAATCTTTTCCATGAGAAATGAAAAAGGGGTAAGGTCAGTGGTCCTAGTGAGCTCGCAGGGTCTGGCAAGCCATGTGGAGCCAGGGACACTGTCCTAGAATACCCTCCGTGGCAGTGGCGTGACTGGAGTATGGCCGCCAACCATACGTTCCAGTCACCCGCTGACACAAGTTTCTATTGCGTCATTTCTCGTCCCTTTGTTTTGGATTCGTGAGAATTTGGTTTTTAGGTAAATATGTTTGGGTCTTGGAAAATGTTTTCAAATGAAAGGCTTTAAAAAGAAAATGACGCGAAAGGTTTGGAAAGTGTGGGTTGGATGTTTTGGTTTTGAAAAAAAAAATGGAATGGTTTGTTTTTGACCCTTGGTGTTCTCGTGGGAAACCACATGCATGAGTGTATATGGAAAAAAAAATGGTTAATGGCACGAGCGGATGAGTGCTCTGATGGATATGAGGTGGGTGCCAGTGCGGCACGAGAACATGCATGTGCGAGGCCCATGAGACACCATTGGTGTTCGTGCAACCCACTGGCTTTGCTTATTTTAAAATGTCTTGTTAAAGAAAATGTTTGGTGTTTTAGTAAACGGTGTTTGTGTGGCGTGTCCTTGTGTTTTTGAGATGTTGGATGCGTGGCGTTTTGAACTGAGTATTATTTCTGAATGGTTTATGTCCTGAGTTGGAGTTCTTATTTGTAAGTTGGGATGTAAGCGTGTGGTTAGTAAATTCTTTTGAAGAGTACATCGGGGAGCACTTGCAGTGGTTTCCCCTGCATGTTTGGTGTTTTCTTGTGGTATGTCTTGACTGTTGGACCAGTTTGGTTGGGTCCATAGTTTTCTTTCTTGACTAGTGTATGCCCCCACAAAGCATTGGCATGTGATTGAAGTACGACTACGGGGAATTCCCCGTTGGCCGACACTCCAGTTGATCGAAGGATTCTCTTTTTGAATTCTGGAATTAAACCCACCTTTACTTTTTACAACTAAGTGGATCCTCTTGCACTGGGATGACAGATGCGAGGGGAGTTGAACAGAGTTTTGGTTTCTTTGAGTTTCCTGAGTCATCGAGTATGAAATTTGACGTCGTTACGCTTGAAGGTTTTCCCTAGAAACGGAGAAAGAAATTCCAGTGGGGAAGGGTGAAGGCGATTGAGAGCTGTCAGTGCTTATCGATGTTTTGAATGGTTGGTAGTGTTTACATTAGCCGCAAGGGTCATGTTCGGTGACATCTCGCAGCGTGAGACCTCTTTGATAATCAACAGTGGTTTGGAAGCAACCCTAAGTCGTCGGTGTAGCCTATCATTCTAAATGACCTCTGATCTTTGGTTTGTCTTGTTTAAGAAAGAGGTTTACGTTAGGCCACTAGTGTGGCAGACCCAGTCACATGGGGATGCTACGGTCAATCGCAGGAATCATGTTTTGTTTAAGACTCAGTTTGAAATCCCTCTCTGTATAATGTTCCTCTCAACAACAATGGTCATGTTCAGGTGATGATTCATGGTGTCATGTTCTCATCCAGTGTGACAAAGGGTGATACGCATACACCATTGCAGCTCTTGTGTTGGTTAATGTTTTGGGTATGATCAATTAGATGTCATGGTGTGTTGTGTCTGATGGTGTTGCCTCGGTTGTAGTATGATTGCGTGTTACACCGAAAGGAGAAGCTCCGTTCAAGAGTCTTCAATACCTGACTGCGAGGCAGAAGATGCTTCAAAACATCAGGGCTCCAGCCATAGGTCTCGGAGTGAAGCTGGCGCGTAGTCAGGAACCCCAGGATTGTATGAGACCCCAGTGTTATCTCTGTCGTCGGTAATAAAGGTGAAGGTAATTTAATGTTATTTTCTGTGGTTCCAATCCGAACGACCCGATTGGGTGCGTGAGGCTCCATGTGGCTATAAGGTGGCGCGGTCGTCTCATTATCTTAAGGTGTTGAGGGTTGCGTTCCATCAAAGGTAATCGTTTTTAGTTGTCCCTATGGGATGTGTTGGGTAAGTTGGTATCAAATTGGAATGGAACTCATCTAGGGATGTGAAGATGTTGGTTCGTCTTGGGTTGTGGGTTTGACGCCCGGTAGTTGGGCCCGACCCTCCCCGCCCCTTGTGGTGGGGTGCCTAGCCCCCGTCGAGAAATTTCTAAAGTTTTGTATCTGCTGTCAGTTCTAATGGTGGGGAGACCCATAGTGGGTCTCACACGAATGTCTCTAGATTGAATCAGTGCTGGACTTTTCTTTACTGGTGGGGAGTCTGCTCGAAGCTTTCCGTGCCGGTTTTCCAGTCTCGTTTCGAGTGTCAGTGACTTCCTAATGGTGGGGAGCCCCTCGGGCCTCCCCATGTTGATCTTTTGCTTCTGTTTTTAAATATGGTTTGGTGATAAGTGGTAAGAATGTTCCGTGGATGTGGGTTGACCTTATTTGTTCATTATATCTAAATGGTGTGGTTCCGGTCTAATAGTGCTTGAGTTGTTTCGTCTTCTGAGGTTGGTTTCACTGGGTGTGAGAGATTCCTTCCTTGATCAGTAAACTGGAGGATTTTTTAGTTCTTTGGGGTGGGCGACACTTATCGGAAAGTCTTTTATGCATTTCTTGATGTTGTCTTTGAGTCACTTTCTCTGAGCACGATGTTTCTCTCTCTCTTTTGTTGATGTTTGTGGGGATCCTATTTGATCCTTAGTGGGGTTCCGTTTCCTGCTTTGGGTCTCAGCCTTAGTTGCGGCTTTCCGGGGGCGGAAAGCTTTATGGTGGGGAGAATTGTCGCACCCACTATTTCAAAATTTTATTTATTTTATTAATTTTATTTGCGTCGGGTAGTTCGGGTCAAAACCTGACTTAAGATTTAGAGTTCTTTATGTTTTGGTCTTGTTTGCGTCCAGCGCAACGCGACCGAAGCTGCGCGGCCTCACCTGGGTCACCGCGCGGCCCCGCCTGTTTCACCGCACGCCCTGCTTGATGGTTAATTAATTAAATGAAATGGATCAGTATAATAAAACAATAATATTAATGGTGTTAAGAATATAATTTGTCTTGTGTCGTCATTAATATTACTCTTAATAATAATAATAATAATAATAATAATAATAATAATAATAACAATAATAATAAAACTAATAAGGATTTATAGTTTGTTTTAATGATAGAAATAAATATATTATAATTTGAGGTGTTATTATTATTATTAATAATACTGAATTTAGGTTTTTATTTCCTTTTTATTTTATTTTGTTTTAATTGCTTTTTATTTTATTTTATTTTTATTTTATTTTTTCTTTCTTTCTTTCCCCCCCTTCTTTTCTCTCCTCCCTCCGTTTTTTTCCCTCTCCCGTCGGATTCCCCTGCTACCCCCCTCCTCGTCGCGGCTCCCCCCCCTTCCCCTCTAACCCTAACCCCGTCACGGCCCTCTCCCGCTCGCCCTACCAGCCGGCCGCCGCGCCGTCGCCCTCCCAGCCGGCCGCCGCGCCGTCACCCTCCCAGCTGGCCGCCGCCCCTGCCCGATCCGACGAACACCCCCCCTTCACCAGATCCGCCCTCTGCCCAGCCGGCGCCCCCTGCCGCACCCACGATCTCCCCTCACCCGCGCCGTCCGACGGAGCCTCGCCGGACCTCCACTGGCGCAGCACCACCATCCGGCAAAAACCACAATGTTTGTGCTTTTGAGTTTTTCTTTTATTTATTTATCTATTTATTTATTTATTTCATTCTTGTTTCATTTCGTTTTGGTTTTCCAGCGGGTTTGGGATCTGATTTTGGGGTTCAATTGTTTGTTTTGAGGTTGTGGTTTGATGTTTTTGGGTTCGAATTCATGTGGTTGAGTTTGCGCTAGGTTGCTTGGGGTGCAAACGTCGCGCGATTGAGGTTCCGTACCAGAATTTGAAGATATCACATCAATTTTTGGGTTTTGACGTCGAGGTAGGTGGTTCCGTGCTATACCATCATTAGATGATTTAAATTGCTCCTTAATTAAATTGCAATGTTTTCTAATGATAATTTGTGTGATGTGAAATTTATTTTAGGCATGCTTCGATTTTCAGATTTGATGAATTTGATTTGTTCTTAAGTAAATTCCAATGTATTTCATGTGCGTCGAGTTTTTGAAATCTTTATATGTATTTTGGTTAATTGGTTAAGGTGTGAAAATTGTGTTTTCAAGAACACTTGAGGTGCAAGGGTGATTAAATTGAGTTTTCCTTTTAAAGAAGATAAACAATTCTGATGTGTTAATTTTTATTAAGAACCTTGAGTGTGTTTAAGGGGTGCGAATGATGTTTTAGAAGGGTTGGGACGTGCAATTGATTTTCAAATGGTTTTGGCATCTAAAAATTTGTGTGTTTTAAAGTGAGGTCTTGTGGTATGCATATGTGATGTTTTACAAATTAAGAAATTGTTTAATTAAGTGTCGTTTAAGATGAGGAATATGGTTGGTAAGGTTTTCGAGGTTTCATGGTAGGTGCGAAATGTGTTTTCAAGTTCTTTGAGGGGTGTGTGTAATTAAATGTAGATCTTCAATCAAAATGAGTCAATTTGGGTGTGTTTGTCGTGTTGCGTACTTTTGGAATTAAATTGAAAATTGTTTGAACAATGGGAAAATATGTTTTAGTTTGCATAAGCTACACTTTTGGTTTTAAAGTGATGTTAATATATGAAATCAGGTTCGTCGTTGTAGTGCAAACTTTTGCTTTCTAATTTTAAGTGTTTTATAAATTGTTAATTGCACTTATTAAATTATATGTGGAGCGCGGGAGTTGTGTTTGAAAGAATTTTGTGTGTGTTAAGTTTTTAAAGGTATTATTATTTGTGAAATTGGACACATCTCATTTGAAAACTCTTATTGTGCTATTTTGAAATGTTTTCAAATTGTTTAGATAGTTGTTAAGTCATGTAAGTGATCTGGACTATGTGATAAAATGGTTTTGGTGTGCGTGTGTTTTTTTTTATGGTGTTTGGGTATGCAGACGGTGATGTGTATGTGCAATGCTTTGTTTGGTTTGGGATATGTCAAAGTGATATACATTATTTGAACATGAAACTTGTTTGAGCACAAGGGAAAACCCTGGGTATCTAGGTGGGCGGACTAGAACTAGTGCGCTAGTGAACCGGATGGGTATCGTCCCTGTTTCACTTAGCTGGATTGACGATTGCAACACTAACTAAACATATGATATCTGAGGGTCGTGGCCTTCTAAGCCACGTGTTCTGAGGGTCGTGGCCTTCTAAGCCACGTTTTCTGAGGGTCGTGGCCTTCTAAGCCACGTTTCACCGAGACACGAGGTTTCTAGGGTCCCACTCGAGCTAGATGAACCTTAGGGGATTTACCCGTAGTGCTCTACCATCTTTGGCGTGGTGCCTTCCGTCGGCATATGGAAGACCACTTGAGTATGTGTGTGTGTGTGTGAGCATGTGTGTGTGTGTGAGTATGTGTGTGTGTGTGTGAGTGTGTGTGTGTGTGTGTGAGCATGTGTGTGTGTGTGTGAGTATGTGTGTGTGTTCCCATATTGAACATTTCTCTTCCCCTTTAAAAATCGTGTTTGTTAAATGAGTTCTTTTTAATGTTTTACTTTTAGCGTTTAGCTTGTAAATGTTTTCTTTAAAAGAATTTTTAAATTAAAATTTTGAATAAGCACTTTAAATTGTCTTTTGATGTTGTGGCATGGAACCATTTCTCGGTGGCGTCCTACTGGGCTTTTAGCTCACACCCTACATACACCCTTGGGTGTATGTAGATTCTTGTTTCTTGTGTATTCCAGGTTGTACGTCGTGCTCAGTGATGGTGGTTCAGGTTGCAGCTGGTCTTCTCATGCAGAATGGTGTTGATGTGGTCTCACTTCTGCCGGGAGGTTGGGCATGAGTTTTAGTTCCTGCTGTCGTCTTTTCTTTTTAGTTATTTCTTCAAGTTGTAGACTTTAAACTTGTTCATAGTTTAAAGGCACGTTTTGTTGTCTATTTCTAATTTCAGTTTATCTATCTGGTTAGTTGGTTTTTCTGTCTTGTATTTCGGGTAAATCGTTCCCACGTGCTAGTTTTGATACCCAGGCACTTGTGCCAGCCCGTGGGGATCGGGAACGCCCTTCGGGCCTTGCCGCGGACCGGGTCGGGCGCCGGGTCGGATGGCGACCCGGCCTGGTTCGTGACATCAATCATATGAACAGATTAATTTAGTAATTAGTGATTTAATACTAGTTTAAAGGTTTACTTAGATTAAATTACAATGAAAATAATATTAATCAATAAATACATTGAAATCAAAATTATTCCATTATCTTGGAATTAAAAAATATCAATAAATTATCATCAAATAAATTTATTCTTAATTAGTTTTACATTTCTTTTTAATCATTCAAATAAATAATATTAAATTTTAAACTAAGGTTTCATTATAAGGTTCCATGTCTATGTGGGATCAAACTCAAAATTCAGCTATAATATTCAATATATTTTTTAATTTTAAGATAGTTAAAAATTTATAAACTCGGTTCACTGTGAGAATTAATGAAACCACTCAAGTGGTTAATCTTTCATTGTATATTGTAACATAAAATCAATATATTCTATTCTTTTATTAGTTTATTTTTGTGGATTATGGATATTTCTTTGTTAACACTTGAGGTAAGTTGTTTTATTTATATTAACTATGTACACTTGATGGAATACCCCTTATATTTTGTGTTTATTCTCGAGACCATGGTCATTAATTTTAAGACTATTGGAGGGGGATTTCAAAGGGTTGTACTTAGTTTTAATATTTAACTATGAGGGGTTGTAATGTAATTGATCTATGATTTAAGTTGAGAAATATTAATGTCTTTATAGAAAAGTTAAAGGATACCATAGTGGTTAAAAATGTTAAAAATTCTCCCCAAACGACTCGATACCATAGTTTATTCATTAGAAGATAACTATTTGAATAAAATTTTTATTGATGAATTTCATACCATACTGATTGTTTTTGAAATTAAGGATGATGATATTTTAAAAAATAATAACAAAGTGGATAAAATATTTTTTGAGGATATATTTATGATTTATCTCAATTAGAAAGTATATGGGTTATTCATTGACTCTGAGGATGATGAAATACTAGTAGAATAACATAAAATGAATATAAATTAAATTTATAAAAATGTTAGAAAAGGAAAATGTATGTATAAGGTAAAATTACCAATTAAATGTTATAAGTGTGAAGTTATTGGAAATTTTATAATTAAATATCCTAAGAAGAATTATATTTTCTAGGAAGTAATGACCTTTATAAAATTTATTCATGGAATTTTTTTTACAAAATTTTTTATTCAAAAAGTACAAAGAAGTCATATCATGAAAATAATTGATCTTAAAACATAAAATAATTCACTTAACTAAGGAAGATGATAAAAAATAAATCTATACCTGAGTGAGTGAATTTTATGAAGATAAAACTAATGAAAAACAAAAAACATTAATATATAAATTTGTAAAAAAAGATAAATATTAAAGTGATAAAGATGAAAAAAATAACAATATGGTTAGATGGGATATTTTTTGAGATCTAAATAAGAGGTAATATATGATCAAAATTTTAAACTCAAAAATTAGTGGAAGTGTTTGAAAAAGGAATATGAAAATTTTAAAGGAAAAAAATCTAAATTTCAGAATAAAGAGGTTGGGTTTATTGGAAAATTGAATGTTCTAAAAGATTTAATTTCTAAAATTGTTTTTATTAATTATAATATTGATGGTGAGGATGTTTATAATAATAATGAGTTATTTTAGGCATAGTAAAATATTCTGATGCTCAATATACCATGAATATGCTAAGTGATGATATCAAAAAAATCTAAATAGTTTAAATTTGAATCATTAATGTTTCTGAGAAAATAATTTTTGTTAAAAAATTGAAGAGTTTCGTATTGCATCCTAGTTTGATGATGACTATGAGATTACTTGATGGGGTATATAAAGGTGTGATAACTTCAAAACTTTTCTAAATTCTTTATTCAATTAAAATTCTCCCAATAGATTTAGATATTTACCTTTGTGTTAGTAGTGTCACTGTAAATTCTTCTTAATTCATAAATTGGTCTCTTTATTCAATCTTATTCATTCATAGTTTAACACAATAACACATGCTAATATATAAATAAGGAAAATTGACTATTTTACCTAGTTAAATAAAAATGGGATAATTCGTGGTATTTGGAAATCACATGGGAACTCCGAAACAATAATTATATATATCATTGATCCAATTAAAGTTTATGATGGAAAATTTACCCAAGGTTCACTACATTTGTTTATACAGTTTACTACCACTATGTGTGGAAATAAATCTTACTTACAATGTGAAGCTCACTAATATAAACACTCATACAACATTATGGTATACATGAATTAAGAAAAAATTCACCCTCATATAGTGCTCCATTGTAACTCCTCCTTAAGCTACCTCCTCCTAAAAATATATTATAATTCATCCTCTATATTTGTGCATGATATTTGATATGTAGTAAGTTTAACTCATACTAATTATCATGTAAAAAAATTGTTATTTTACATATATAATGTTTCAAATTATCTTTCATTTTCATACTCACACATTGTACTCGGATATACAATAGTTATCTCTAACATTTCCATCTTGGACTCTATTCCATAAAAACCCATTTATATTCATCTTTTTTTAAATCCTATTAAATATAGGATCATTATAAATATATTTAAAGTATTCTATAATTCTATTGACATTTAAATCATCATCTCTGTATCAAAAATATTATTCTTTAATGGACATATCCTCAATTGACGGATCATTTTCCCTTGATCTTCTCTCACAATGCATGTTTTACATGAATCACATATTTTACACAATACTCATAATAATCTACTCTATTTTATCTTTACAAATCTTTCAAAAAATAGTTACTATACATAAACAAAAATCCCAATAGGAAAAATCTATTTTCTATATATTCAAGAAATTAAGAAATACACCCTTTCATATTACTATGTATCTATATGTTTTTGAATCTTTATATATTCTTCCAATATATAATTTTTTTATCCTCTACTCAAATAACCATATCATTTTTTTGAAAAATAATATATACATATATACCAATTATTAAGAATAATCATAAGATTTATAAGATCCCACTTCATTATATAATACCTTGAATCCATTGTATCCACCAAACTTGATTTATTAATGAAATCCATAGAGTGTATTTGAGGTTCTTCATTCAAAATGATAAAAAGATTGTTGGTTACATATACCTAGATTTCCTTTTCCTCTCTACTTCTTATAATAACTCTCATGTTTCATTCCAATTTAGTATAATATTTAAACTATATTGTCCCCCAAAAATGTAGTGACGAATTTTCCCTGAATATTATGATCTATCCATGGAAAAATTAAAACTAATGAGGTACCCCCTCTTTGAGGAAAACATAAATGGGATATCTATGTGCCATAAGACCGCTTACACACTAAGGGATGAATATCATTCAAAAATATTTTCTAATATAGAGACTTGGTGGGGAGAACAATTTATCAAAGGTTGGATATATATTTCATACATTATTGAAGAAAAGGTTATTCAAACTTTAAAACTATTTTTTAGATTCTATCTAAGCATTTTATGGGCTTTTAAAACAACTGATATGGGTAAACCGAGTATCTAAGTGGGTGGATCATTTCACAATATTCAATATAAAAACTCATAGATCTAAAATAAACTTACAAATTAAAATTTGTGGCCATTTTAAGTTGGAATTATTTTTATCATAAGTGGATATTGTATACCATATATAAATTACATGTACACATAATAATTATATGGAGCCCAACCATTTTTAATTAGATGACATGTTTTATTTTTTTCACAAAACATTTATGTGTCCCATTCATTGTTTTCCCTCTCAACATGGAGATCCTTTGAATCATCTAGAATATGATGTGGTTAAAATTTAGTTTTCAATGGAAAGTTAGGATTTACTATGTTGATTCCATGATATTACTTGTATTCCTCATCAATTACTATATTGAGGTAAAATTCTTATATGGACACCATAATCATATACAACCACACCTTTATTTTCAAAGATAAAGAAGGATTATTATGTGGTTGTAAAAATATTATATGACTTGGAGCCCCATATTTCATGGGTCACCAATCAGTTTACTTATAAAAATACCCTCATAATTCATTTTAATTGATAAATTATAATATTCTAAAGAATAGAGTTCATGAAAAATGAAATAGTTTGTGAGATATTATTTTACTATCTAGTATTTGAGGAATAATTATCTTTCATAGAATCTTGATCTATTTTTGAAGAGAGAGAGAGGACCCCCATGTAAAAATATCATGAATATGTATATTACATATAAAATTTTAGTGATACTATCCACATAAAACCCTTTTCAAATTTTAAAAATTTACAGAGGGTTTCCTATTGCATAACACTTATATGGTGGATAACGTTAAGCCCTATATCATTAGTGGACCTCATTCATTCACATAAAACCAAGATCTTATATGAAATTTATGCTTCATAAAATATGTATTTCCTCATTTACAATGGTGTATTTTTATATAATATTTGATCGAGTGTAATAAATTCATGGAAGACCCCTTTTATGGGTATTCAAGCCTCCTCAATGGTCTAAAATACCTCAAAAACACCCTTATGTCTAATTTATAATCTCAAGAAGAAAATTTCATCACAACCTCTACTAAATCCACTTTATTTACATGAATTTTTCATCATAAACACTTCCATTACCTCTTCTGATCATATATTTTTTTAATAATAAGAATTGGGAATTATGTAAGATAAATTTCATAAATTTTCACCCACAACCAATAGGATCCTTAGGATATTGTAAATCATGGATGATATTGATAATGATGATCCCTACCCTTATTAGATTTGTGATACTCTTTCCAACATAATACACTCACCTTAAATTCTATGACTTGGACCAAATATCTCTCAAGTGTCTAGTTGATCTCCCTATTATAGTCAATGAGTTATGAACACAATTAACATTCTAATATATAGTAAGAAAAAAATTTCTATGATTGGTTTAAATCACCCATGTGTATAATTTTACTTTTATGTCTTATCACTAATGAATATGAGGAAATCCAAATGGACCTCTTATATAATTTAATTACTAACCTCTTTCATTTGACCTATATAACAGGTCAAACTAGAAAGTTCTACTCATGTGTACACCAAACCATTGAAATTCACCAATACCAAGTATTCCATTTTACATGACTTTATACTACTTGGAATATGTAATAGTCATATAACCATAAACTATAAGGCAAACTATGGTCTTGAACACATGAAATTTAGAGTCACTTCATTAGTCTTGGATGAATGACCTTAAAAGGCACTTCACTAGTCTTTGAAACATGAATTTATAAATAAATTATATAGTCTTGGATGTATGAACTTAAAAGTTACATAAATGGTCATGGATGCATGGCCTTAAAAGGCACCACTACAATCCTTATCACTTGACTTTAAATAGTATAATGTGACTTGTTAAATGGAACTGAACAATGTAGGTTTTAATTCCCTCCATTGGGATAGGTAGAAATCCATTTTCATAGCCTCGATCCTAATTCTACATAATCTACCATCCTAGGTAGTGATAAATTATAGAGTTCCCACTATATAGATTTAAATAATAACATGACTACCCAATGAGGAAAATTATGGAGAACCTATTATATATAAAAAACCCTCATGAATGTAAGGTATTAATTGATTTATTTTACAAAAGGGTAAATATTATTATTGGTAATTATTTCATGAATATTTCTTAAATATGTGATAGAGTCCCAAATCACATAATAATTCTCTTCATAGGATAGGTTAACCTTCCATCCTCTTAGTTTTGATATGTACTTTTTGGAGTACCGTTGGTTTATTCCAATGATCTCCCACATTTGGAATGATGGTTTTCAATAGAAAATAAATTAGCAGGGATTTACAAACCTAGGAAAATAATAGTTAATATGGTATGAAACTTTTAATCCAGAAAGAGATCTAATGACTATGTGTTTCTTACTTGTGATGCTACATAGAAGGGTTCCTTGTTTGTGTTTTCCCCTCAGGTCCCCCATCACATACAAATGGAATAATCATTATATGTACTATCTGTCCTCAAGTTTCCTGAACAGGTTTAGGAAATCACATTTTATCCTAGGTTTCCAAATTTCATTAGTTTAAAGTACCAAGGATGTATGATTCTTCCATGATGACTGCCACATCTGTGTAGCCTAATTCACACTATATCCATCTCAATGACTCAAATGTTAGGTGGTAAATGCCTTGTTTCAAGTGTATATACATAATTACATAATTATTATATAGGAAAACAACCACGATAGTCCATAAGATCTGATTTTATTCTAATAACCACATTAAAAACATGTCAGCAGGGACTAGGAAACCCTTATCTATACTTTATACCGCTTTAGGAGACAATCCTTAAATCAAGGAGACACCTATATACCTTACCTTAGGGAGGTAGAGTAGGAAATTAATTATGTCTCTAAAACCACTTAGGAGATACCTTAAAGGGATCATTTCAACTATGGTCGATGCCAACTCTATTCATCCTTTATTCCTTAAGAGGTTGCTCATGAAGCCACCATTTCTTTAGTTATCCTGACCAAGGCACATAAGAATAAGTCTTTCCAAGGGATATTAATAAACAAGGTGAAATAGAGGGTCCCTTCCCCCAAGGGTACTAGTATTTTAGAAACTTATTAATATATCCTGACTCTAACTAAAGAATGATTTTAGGTCATCTTTGTAATGTAGCCTCATATCATGATAGATAAATCCCTAATGAATACTTTAGAAATACCATAATTTTTAGGGATAAACAATAATCACTATAGATTTTATCCTTATAGTCTCATATAAAGAAAAAATTGAGGTCCTCCCTATTGTTATCTTCATGGATATACTCCCCATGAAAATATTGAAGTCATCTATAAAGGTCTTCCCTATAGTATAAACTATAAAATCATCAACCAAAATGGTCCTCCTTTTGGCTAGACACAAGTTGGTGTCTATAAAGGTCCTCTCTAGAGTCCTCATTGTAGAGTTCCTCCCCATATAAATATAAAGACTAGATGTGAAATCCCACTCTATATAAGAATATCATCTAATAATTATCAAGTTACTCCATAGGATTCCAGTTATAGAGTTGATTACCACAAAGAAATGATTAATTGAGAATGAGTTCTTGCACCTTCCAATCAAATATTAATCAACACCTACATAGGATTGACACACACGTATCATAGGGTGTGGTAAAATGAATTTGTTTTTCTAGTGTAGCACAATGGCTAACAAGGGACATATCATTTGATAATCTATTTTAAGAAATCACTCACTTATCATAATTAATTTATTATGTTTTTGGTGTTTTTTATTTTATGAATATAATGAAATATTTGTTGTAGATATTATGGAATGAAAAACCTAAAAGTAAACATGTAATGAAAATAAAATGAATACAGATAGAATGAAGCATTATAAAGAAATATAATTCTCTCAATGGAATCATCTAGAGTGAAACTTAATTGTTTGAATATTAGTTTCATATCTACTTAAAGAACACACTTTATTTTATGTGTGATAATATTCTTTTGATATGGTTGTGTATGTATAGTTAAATAAATGATTAATAATTAAACTACACACCTTCTTAATTGAAAGGGAAATAGGCACATAATAAATTAATATCTAGATAACCATAATAAGGGTAACTTATCTCACTACTGGTAATACACAAATCAAATTAAATTAGATAATAAATATCAAATATGAATTCATGAATACTTGGGTTCAACACTGGATTTCCTCTTTGGGAGAGTCTTTGAGTTAGTCACCCATTATCACGAGTGTAAGAGATTATATTAAAGAAGATAATAGGGAGAGAAAACCTGATAGAAGAGATATATAAATAAAAGTTAAAGATTAATGAGATAATCGTATTTGAAATTATACAGCATGAGATTAAAATATTAAAAATAAAATAAATCATAGAATAAAAAAATCTAAAACCATATTAAAATTTCCTACCACATTTCTTTAGTGTAGTGGTAGATCTAATTAACAATTAATACCTTGTATTATCTATTTCTATTATCATTTCTTCTTCAATGGTTTGAAATTTCCTTCTTATTCATCTGGTCAAATAATTTGGGTTTTTCTTTCTTTGAATTTATACCATCTTTTCATTTTCATTAGATATAATTTCAAATCTTTACATGATGCATCCTTCCAAAAATATGTATCTTCCTTATTTTGTTATCTATAAAAATATTATGAGAAATACATATAATCATATGAATGGTTTCATGAATGATATTTTCTAATCTTTATGAATCAACTAGAAGTATAAATGAATCCCTTTAACTCCCCATGTTGTCATCCTTCAACCAATGTTTTGTAAAGTAATTTTACTTAGGTAAAAATAACCCCCATGAGGTAAATTATTCTATATATAGATAAATTATTCTACACATCTCTAGAATTTCTTACATGTAGATGAAATATCTTACAAGTGTAGAAATTATCTTTTGTGTAGAATAAATACCATTTACATTACTCTAATATTCTAAAATTATCTTATGCATTTACATGAGACTCTTATAGATGAATACTCCTATGGGAGATAAATAATTATATTATTCTATGTGAGTTTTGAATAGTGATTATAGACTCCATAACATACTTTCTTTATCCATATTTCCATCTTCTATAAAATGTATCTATAATTCCTTCAAATATGTTTCGAACTTCTTGAAATCAAATCCAAGCATTAAAAATCACCTATGGATATCCTCAAATAACATCATAACCCTCAAAGTTAAAATTAGGTATTATTCTATTAATTACAAATATAGATAAAAAAATTAAAAATTATGTTTTAATCCTTTTAAACAAATAAATACATAATAATTTTATATACTAAATATGTGAAAATTACCCTAAAAATGATAAATTTATGGGATGTAAATCATTCTAATACCAAGTAAAATAAATTAAAACGTTGGATTTTTTGATTCCCCCATACTTAAACATTTCACTCCAAGAAATCATCTTACCCTTGTTAATTTGGATTTCTCAAGATATAAATTTTATCAATTTTCAATTAAAAAACTTAAAGTAATATCATGAATCATAAATGGATTTGAATTATCTCAATCCTCATTGATCATAAAAATTCTTTCATTTTTTTTAATTCTCTTATGAATTCCGTTCTTACCTCCCTAAATATTAATCTTTATTCATTAAGGGATTTGAATTAAATAATTTCCCATTATCAAAAGCATACGTAATTTCCATATTCCTAATTCCTTTCTATAATCTCTATATCACGATTTCATAAAATGTGTTAATGATAAATAATTTACTTGTATTGTTTAGAGGAAGAAGTAATATTATGAATTTAAATATTAAATCTATTGAAGAAGAATAAGGATTATTTCCTCTAAAATAAAGTAAAATGCTTTAGATAGTTTAGGCTCAAGAATGGATACTAACTCGCTCCCCACTTGTAAAAAATTTACCTCAAAACTCATTTTTATTTTATTAGAATGCCTGTAACATATAATTTTCAGCATCAATGATAAATTTTTTCCCTATTCCCTTTTTTCTAGAATTTTATCAACTTGAATTTTGGTTCAGAATTTATATTTAGAATCATATTTTGAAGGAAAGAGTGATTTTTTTGATATTTCTGTAGCAGTGAACTCTTATCCCAAAATTGAATGAAATATTTGGTCATCTGTATATCTTCCCAACATGTATATCATTCCCAAAAAATAAAAAAATTGTATATCATCCACAAAAAACATTCTTTAAAAACATTATATAGATCATATTTTACTTCCCCCAAACATGAGTTAAATAATTATCATGACATTAACTTATATAAAAAGATAGATGGGGATTTTTGTCTTATAATGTGTCTACCTAATAATGTTATTCATGGGTACTAGGTACTTATTTAAATGTTCAGGTGTAAGTAAAGGCTAGAAAATAGACTTCAATATAAAAGTCAATATTCAAAATAGAACCTCAATCATATTTAACATAGTTAAATAATTATAATAGATTTTAATAATTGTAAAACTGAAGTTTCTAGATATGAAAACGTTTCTCAGGACTCTCAAGAAAAAGAGAAAGTTTAAGAAGATATCAAATAGGATTAAAAACCTCTCAGGTATTAGTATTTTTTCATTATGGACAACACTTGTGCACATTGATTTTCAAATTTAATCAAAATTCATTAAATAATAAAATTAAAAATTTATGTGGCCATTATTTAATAAATTTTTACTAAATACTTATGATGAATATTTTTTTGGAGGAAAAATATTCTTATAATAGATAATTATTATTTTTCATTTAATTTGAGTGGTATTTTTTAATCATTAAATATTTAATAGAAATAAATATTTTAGGTGTTTTATTGTTCATTTTTTATAATTTTTATTTTCCATATATTCTAATAAAAACATATTTTTAATCTATGGATGAAGAAAGTTATTTAGATGATTTCTTTCTTTTAGAATTAAATTTTACAAAGTTCCATGTTTTCATCTTGAATATTATTTGTTAGAATACAATTTAATTATTTTTTTGAAGTCTGTAATAAACTATTGATTTATTTTTCATTTTGAAAATTTTATTTCATATACTATTTATTTTTTAGCTTATAGGTACTAACATAGGTAGATTTAAATGTAAGGGAATTAATGTATATATAAAAATATCAATATTCCCATGTATGGGTTGGCTGTGTTTAGAGTTAGTCTCTTATGAAAATTAATATATAGGCAATATTTAATATTGTCCATGTAAGAAAATAACCATGTATGGTACTCATTTCAACTCATTTAACCATATTAAAACATTGATATTTTTTCATTTTAGAGTTTTCTAGAGTAGCCACATAGGAAAATTTAGAAGACGCTACAATAGCCATGTAAAAGAATTATCATGTGGAGAAAATCCTATATAAATAAATATCCATGTATGGAAAAGGATATAGAACTGATTACCTATATAGGGTATTTTCCCACCCAAATAGCCAAATATCATTTGAAGTTATAGAAATTGAGTATAAACAAGGGATATTGAGCATTCAAAACTAGGGAAACCAGAGAAACTCACATTAAGAATCACTCAAGACCAATACGAGATCTATTAAAACATAAACAAAAGTTATTCAAAAACCACAAAAATGAATTGGAATATTATGAACATGGAATCCTAATACCATGTTTAAATCATACTCCACACTCTGATAAAGAAAATTTCTTAGATCTAGGATTGTCAATTTGAGTTGATGTTGAAAACCTAGAGTCAAAGTCGATCGAGCTGCATTCACCGAAGCTGATACCGATAGTTAGATTTTTATTCAAATAATATGATAAACTTTAGACAAAAACCATATGAATTAAATAATCCAAAAATAAAAATTCAAGCTCAGTTTGAGTATAAAGACCGAGTTTTATGGGGTTTCTCCTTAGTTTGGTTTAATATGATAACGATGGGCCCTTTTGTTCTATATTGTGATATCTATAAAGGAGTAGGTTGATAAGAACCAGGTGATAGATGAAATTACTATGAGAATATGAAGGTTCTAGTGATATTTTGAGTCTTTGGTTGAATTAAATATGGCTATTAAAGTCCACATATCTTCGTAAGCTTGAGCAAGAAAACCAAGCCCTTATTCACGATAAAACCAAATTAATCCAAATCCAAAGAAATAAAATTGATGAAGAAGGAAGTACCAATGTTTAGATCTTGTAATAATTTATTAACACACAGATCTATTAATAGTAGGGGAAATTATTTGATTATATTAGTAGTGGGAGTTGGTTGAAGAGTTTTTCTAAGGTAACTAAAATAGTGATAGAAGGATAGAATTTATTCTCCAATTTTGATGTCACCAAATTAAGGTGGTGATTATTTCACCTTAATTCAATGGATAAATTTTGTAAAAAAGATAATATACCGAGACTAGGGTTATAGATTAATTCTGATTCATACATGAGTAGTGAATATGGTGGGGTTACACATTCATTCGGAGATGGAAGATGAGGTATACATGATAGTGAAAGTAAATCCCTGAATGAGAGAGGGAGATAAAAGGATTTTTTTAATTTTTTTTCTTATTATTCCATTATCATTGCATTTGATTTGAATTTATTATGTTTCTTCCTATTAAATATAACGTTTCTGTAAAAAAAATCTTTGGGAATAAGATTTATTTAGTTCATTTCATAACTTTTCTTGTCACTACATTTCAAATATTGAGTTGCATCTACATATGGTTCAATGAAATTGTCCGGTAGACTATTCTTAGTGAAATCATCTTCAATATTATTATAATTGACTGGTTTATTCAACTGATGAACTGAAGAATACATTTGACTACCATTCAAAATTATTGATATATGAGGGTAACTTTATTTTTTGATTGTAAATTGATTTATATTACCAAAAATTAAAAAAAATATAGTTTAAACTAAAAATAGAAATTATCTTTGCTTAATCATTAAATTTTCACTACTTTGTTATTAATAATTATTTTTCTTGAATATTTAATTTCACCAAAAAAATAATTTCAATCTCTTTTATCTATAATTTAAAAAATAGGTTTAATATTGTTTAATTCATTCATTCATGTTTCTAGTTGTTTTATTGTTTTTTTCTTGGTATATACTCATTTTTCACCTTCCCTAAGGTTTGACACTCTATTCACCACTATCTAGTAGCTTTTAGATTTTAATAATAAATAAATAATATTTTTCTAGTGATGCCTATCAACAATAAATAAAAAAATTCCATTTTAACAATAATTTGAAACTTTTAGAAATTCAAATAAAGTAGTTTTTTCAAAAGCATCAAGATGATCTCAATTTTAAACGGAATTCATGGCACCTTAGGGCCCTAAAAAAACACAAAAATTTTAAAATCAAGAATTAAACATGAAATTCCTAAACATATTGTATAAAATATTCATAATTACATGTTTACTGATCCTTTTTGATTTATAAAAGCACTTCAGTAAGTTTCACAAAGAAGTAAATGGAAAACAATCAAATCATATATAAAAGTGAAACTCATCCTAAATTATTGGTCCTAAAGTCATCTTTGAATTAGCCTCACGAGAAATGATAATTGGAAACCAATAAATAAAAACAAGAAAAATAAATAATAAAATTGATTGAAGGAAAAATAAAAATAAAATATAATGGGAAAGGAATTGAAGGATATATCTTTTTTTAACCCCCCAAGCAGGCCTTGGGTTTTGGATACCCCTAGAAAATATGTTCTAGTATTTTTCCATAGTTATATGGAGGGAGGGGTTTTGTTTATTTGAACAACTAAAAACTTTTCCTTCCATGATACGTAGACTTTTTTTTCTTAATGAGATAACTTTTTATAGAGTGTAGCTGGTCCATACCCAATAAAATTATGTACAATTTTCATGGTGGGGTAAGAGAAAATTTGAGTCCACTTCTTCCTTGGCTACTAGTTTTACAAAATATTCCTTCATTTCCTAGGATTTATCAAGGTTTTTTTGATAAAAAAATTATCAAAGGATAAGTTAGTGAATGATTCTACTTAAAATGAAATTAAATCATAAAATATTTATATAAGGATCTCCCACTTTGTAGTGTACATCCTATTACTTAGTTTTATTATGAAAATCCTTTGGATTATCCTTATGTACTCTCTCTAATAATTCTTCAATAGATTTAGGGATAATCAAATGTTCCTCATTAGATGTCATTTCTTCTTCATCATTATCCTCCAAGGTAAACCGAGTTTTTTTTCCAAATCTATAAAATTTAAAAAATGGGAGTTAATAATCAATTCCATTTTAATGAAATAAAATGAAAATGATTTTAATAAATTATTGTATCCCTAAGTTGGTTCAAATTTACCTTATCCTTCAATGGAAAGTGCTTCTTGGGGTATAGTTTTCATGGATAAAAGTAGGTAGTTAGGTCCTTCAATATTCTATTTAAATTACACTATTTTTTGTGTTTTATTCCATATCCGAGGAAAGGTAGAGTGGTATTCAATTACCTTCTTATAGGGTGGGGAATTATTATTTCAGTTTACCTTTCACAATGTTATTCTAGGATTATTCTAACTATTATTGATCCATCGAAAGTGTATCAACATGCATGTTTTCTTAAAAAATATCCTTATCCCATTTATGAGTGAGGGATAATGAAAACAATTATGTAAGTAACTCATTATTTCCTTAATAATAAAAATGGATTAGGAGGTATCTTCCCCCACTGGTTCTAGTTATTGGTCCAATTTCCACTCTTAGGATTCAAAAACATATTCAAATATCCATTTCATTTGTCACCTTAAATCATGTGTGATTGATTTAATATCTTGAAACCAGTATTATTTTACATTATAAACTTATTCTTATTGTGGTTTCACATAAGTTTAGTTAATCCATGTTTCATAATTAAAATTTGAGTACATCATCGATTGTTTTTTTATATTTAATGAAAATAAATAAATATATTCATAAAATGTGAATAATTTTTTTTTGAATTAAATGTGATTTTATATCTAATAAAAATACCATGTTTTGAAACACACCAATCATAGGGTGTTGAAAATGAAATTTATTTATTTTTCATAGTGAAATATAGTTTCTGACCAGAGTCATATCACATGAGGAGATATTATAGGAAATCACTCACTACTCCTAATTTAATTATTATATTTTTTTGTGTTTTCTATTTTATGAATGAAATGAAATATTGGTGGTTAAGTATAATGTCATGAACTAAGAGAAACTAAATGGTTCCTTTATCTGGTGGGTCACATGGATTGAGGCATTCCTCCTAGTATTTTAGAGGTTGACAACTAATAGTGAGGGCTAGGGTGTGTATATGGGGAGAATATTCCCTCATGTTAGAGTGTAACACAATTGTGTAAAAATATCATTTAATAGAAAATTCATATTATAAATCACCAAAAATGATAAACATCCATTAGATAGTAGTAATAAATAAACCAAAATCATTCATATACAATATGATGATCATGTTATGTATCTAAAAAGTAGAAAATAGTAAAATAATAGTATCAATGGTAAAAAAAGACCCCAAAATCACTATCTCTATATAGAATCATGAGCCTATCTAGATCCCATGATCCTTTTCTCCTAATCACAGATCACTTAATAATCATACAATGATATCCTTCCTTGGTCCCTACCTGCATCCATGAAGTCTATCTGGGTACCCAATAGTGGCCTGAATAGGGTCTGAGATGACATTCAGTAGGCCACCACCAATGGTTTATATAAAAATTCTAGTCAATTTAATATAAATATAAGTATTGTGAAATATATCATTGGTATAAAAATAATTAAAGTAATGTGATACAAGTGGAAGTGGTCCTGTCTAGACAAACATGGATCCCAGTGAAACAACAGTCAAGATCCAATAACAAGGGTAGTTGTAATTCATAAATAAATTGGTGTGATAAATTTCTAGTATAAAAACTAATATATGATACCCATACAAGGATATCTGTAAAAAATATAAAAATATACAAAAAATCCATGCTGTGTAATCAATTGTATAACATCCATAATGGGCACACCATATAATTAAGTGTATAACATTCACAACGGCCATGCCATGTAATTATGTGTCAGACCACGAAGGGATGGAACCAAGGTAAAGAAGACTATGGATTACACATCAAGTCCCAAGATCATCTTGATGGAAACCCAATAAATAATTAGGTGGATTTCAAGGATCATGTCAATAGATAATTTCCAAGGTGATTCCAAGTAAGACAAATCCAAGGGTTACAATTCCATCAGAATCCTATGAAATTCAAATCAAAGGAGCTCATTCAAGGAATCCAATACCATATTAAAGACCCATGGAGTATAAACGTCCATGGCATTCTATGTAATCATGATATAAAGATCTCATCAAAGTTATAAACTACCATAATCATTTCACCATCTCAATTCATTCATCATTCACAAACCAATAGTTATTCTAACCCATTCAATATAGTTTCTATTTAAATAATCATCCAATTAAAAATTATATAAATTCATGTCAAGGAGGAATAAACTAATCCTAATCAATCATTTAATTCTCATTAAATTTATTTTGGATCCAAAAATAAGTGGTGAGCTCACACACACCTAGTGGGGTGGTGTAAAATAAGACAGATACAAAGAGACACCACATGGGTGGACTAAGTTAAGGATAAAAACCTCCAACAATCTCAAAGGTTCTAGAGGGAATCCTAAACTGAACCTAAATAATTACACCAAGACATTCAATTAATTTTAGGGGTAATATTAGAAACTTCGGTGTGCCGAACAAAGACAACAATTTATATAAAACACCAAACCTTGAAGGAAATTTATTGACCACCTACTGTAGGTTCGTAGTAGAAAACTAATTCATCACCAACCGATGATTCTGTCTAGGTCAATAGAAAAATTATTAATGGATGAAAATCCAAGAAATAGGGAATATTATCTTTCACCTAAAAAACTCCATCGATATGAAGAAAAATAACAAATGACATAAGATGATCAAAGAACTTACTAGTGTAGATCCAAAGAGACGATTAATGCTTGAATCAGAGTTCAGGGGGATGATTGGGATAAAAACCTTTCCTTATGAACTTTAGGAGATAAAATTGTAGAAAATAGATCTCCTTAAAAATTTGAAACAATAGAGAAAAATTGAATTATGTTTTAAACTCATTAAGGAAAAAATGGTAAATTCACCCAGAAACATTGTTCTGCATGGTTTAGCTAAATGATTGGAAAAAAATTATTCCATTCTATGACTTAAGGGGGACCACCCATGATCCTAGTTCATGGTTTTAAAAACTATGTTCCAAATGTGTGTTAAGCCTCTACTAAAAACTACAGAGCTCCCACATGGGAATGCACCCCTATTTTTGTGATTTATTAAAACCGTGTTTCCTCCTGCTTCCCTCTGTCCAGCCCCAAACAGTTACTCTTAATCATGTGTCTTGGGTTGTAGGTTTTCTATTAACTATGAGGCCCAATTTTATCTCTCCAAAAGTAAGGATCTTGGCTCTGAACAAGCCCCAAACACCCATGAAACTCCCATGTTCTCATTAAAAGCTCATATTAGGTAAAATAAAAGGAGTTAAACCAAAATAAACAAGATCTGTTCCTCCTAAGAAAACACAGGATCTTACAATTTTCTCCATTAAATCAATTCATCCCAGATTTCATTTCCAAAGGTGGCCATGAATTGATTTAGAATAACTCTAGCCACTAAGCACGTATGCCATCCTCCCTCTCCCAAGTCATATCCTATAAATAGTTTTGTTTCTATAACACCCATACAAGAGGAACTAACTAGACTTATAAAACCTTCATGCTCATATCAATGATTTGAATAGGATTCTCCATGAAGGATGAATCTACCTTCCACTCAACCTCATCTGAATGTAGAGTGAGAGATAGATCTGAATGATAACGGTGGAACTGAGATACATAGAAGATGTTGTGAATGGATCAGTACCTCTATGGTAACTATAATCAATTTGATACTAGACTAAATATATCAAGAATATAGATTGACCCAAAATATCATGGTGAAAGATTAACCTTTCTCCTAATCCATTTATGTCCAAACCTCAGTGAGATACACAAAAGACCCGGTCCCCGACCTCAAACTCTAGAGGTCGCCGATGAAGATCCGTGTAGGATTTCGGTCTAGAATGTATAGTATTCATCTACTTCTTGATCAACTAAGCCAACTCAAAAAGTTTATTGAATGAGATAAGTTCCAAGTAAATAACCTCTCTTGCCTCTAACCAGCATAGGGGTGATCGACATGGCTTACTATACAAAGCCTCGTAAGGTTCCATCTCTATAGTCTCACAATAGCTATTATTGTTAGAGAACTCAATTAGGGGTATATTATTCTCCGAATAACCCCCAAAATAAATTATTCATGCTCCCAACATGTCCTTAAGCATTTTAATTTTATACTACAACTAGTCATCAATATGAGGATGGAATGTTGTACTCAAAAGAACCTATCTACCGAAATCCCTCTATAAAGTTTTATAGAAACAAGATGTAAATTGGCATCCATATCTAATACCATAGTCTAAGAACCTCGTAAAAATGAACTATCCACAGATATATACTCTCTCATCATCATATATTAATAAGGTCTCCCTAATAGGAAGGATATGGGTGACCTTTATGAGCCTCTCCAGAACAACCCATACAATATCACTACCTCAAAAAGACCATGACAACCCAGTCATGAAATACATCACAATATCATCCCATTTTTCACTTAGGAATAGAAAAATGCATTAAAATCGCAACTCGTCACTAGTGTTCCACCTTTATTGTCTAGTTGGTGGAATACCTCATGAAAAACCCAGCTACCACTCATTTCATCCTCAGTTACTAGAATTAATGATGCATGTCATGATACATCTTAATAATACTAGGATTTACAACCTAGGATGAGGCATGAAACCCCCACATCAACTCTTTATGTATTTTTTATGTAACCCAAACTTGACCATGAATACACAAAATTTGATCCTTTCTAATAGTTCAACCAAGAGGTAGGTCCTCACCAACCATGCTCTCCTATAAGACTAGGCCCTCAAGAACCTATAAATATCTCATCTTCACTCTATCTGAAAGTGTATAAGTCACTACTATGGACAAGAGAAAAGGATTCCTGAGATTATCCTCCAAATCTAAGTGTATCTGTAAAAACAAGTCCATAAGATTCCACTCACTAATGGACTCCTGAACTACTTGTATCTGAGTCCTATTTCTTAGTGAATCAAGAACTGCATTTCCATTTTCTAGGGGTGTAGGCAAGCTCATATTCAAAATACTGCAGGTACTCAACCCACCTTAGTTTCCTGTAATTCAAGTCACACTATGTAAATATGTACTTTAGGATTTTGTGGTTTATGTACACCACAAAATTCTCTCCCATTAAATTTTTTTGCCAACAATGCAAGGCTTGTAAAACAGATGATAACTCAAGATCGTGTGTCAAGTAGTTCCTGTCGTGTGACCACAACCAATGAGACTCATACACCACAACTTTATCCTCATGTATCATAACTATTCCTAGTATGATACCTGATGTATCATAATATACTATGCAGGTTTTTACCGAATCTAGAAGAATTAGGACCAACTCTGAATTCAGTCTCCCTTTCATCTCCTGAGAGGATGTCTCATAGGTATCTGAACATATAAAAATCATCAGTTTCTTAGTTAATCCCATAATAGGTGATGTTAATCATGATAAGTCATATATAAAAAAGGTAATGTCCATATATCCCCATGAAACTCCATATGTCAAAGATATTATTGAGATACTGCCAAGAAAATACAGCTCTCTCTATATATAGGTCCATTGATAATCCTATCTCTGAGATAATATGACCTAGGAATTGAATATTATCTATTCGGAAGTGGAACTTAGTGATATTGGCATAAAACTGATGCTCTCTTAGTGTATCGAAAATTATCTCAAGATGTTTTTCATGGTCATGTCTATTGTGAGAATAAACTAATATATTTTCCATGAATACCACCACAAATGAATCTAGATAAGGATGGAGAACTCATTTCATCAATGCCATGAAAACTTCTAGTGTGTTCATGAGGAAAAATAACATAAACATATACTCATGTAAACCATACCTACTATGAAAATATATATGAGGAATGCACGTAGGTTGGAAATGTACCTGGTGATAACCCAAACTCAAATCGAATTTTGAGAAAACTTGATCTCCTCAGAGCTGGATAAAGAGATCATCTATCTATGGAAAGTGATACATGTTCTTAACTATCAACTAGTTCAATTTTTAGTAATCCACACATATACTAAGTGTACTATCCACATTTTTTCTCAAAAAGGATAGAAGTGCCCCACAATGAAGTACTGATTCATATAAACTCATTTTTCTCCAAGTCCTCTAGCTACCCCTTGAGAACCCACAACTCCATAGTATCCATCCTCTAAGGAGGAATGGATACCAGTGTATCTCCTGAAACTAGCTCGATGGAGAGATCCACCTCTCTCTAAAGAGGTAAACCAGAGATGTCATCGAGGAAAACATCACTAAAATGATCAACCATTGGGGGAAAATCTACCTGATGTGTTCCTTGATCATCTTGATATAAACTAGAAATCTAGACTATCATCCCACCCATCCCACAATGCTCGGGTATATATCATCTTGCCTAGAGAACCCATTTAAAACTAGGAATAAATATTCCACCCTCTAATGATGTGAATTTAACTATTTACTAATATCAATCTACATGGGATTGATAAGAAACTGTCAAGTAAATCCTTATTATAAATTCAAACCCCATAATCTTGAGGAAAAAGATACCATATTATGTGAAACCCACCAATATCAATGGGGAACTACTTGCACTAGTATACATTCTCTATTTTGATACCTAACAGAGTATCCGGTGTCACAATTACATTATAAAACTGAAAAACGATCCTATAGATATCCACATATGGTATATATATGAATTTAAGAGAAACACCTATATTTAAAAGATTTGATACTAAATTATAGGTTACTAATATCATAAATCTCACTATAGATGGCCCAAAGATATTCTCCTTAGGTGTAGGCCATGAAAAATATATGTGGCCTAAACCATGGCCTTGTGAAACAAAATCACTACCCCAAGTATGCCCACTTTTCTATCCTATTATAACTGGTTACTAGATGCCTTGGCTATAACCACTGCCTCGGCCTAAATGAATGGTAATGCTCTATCTCCCAGCCTAATGTGGAGGTGTGAATCCCACTCCTATGTTAAAGTTTGTGGCCTAGAACGAACTACTTTTTACTTTATTTATTAATAAATAACTTATCACATATTGATTATTTTTATGCTTGAAAATGGATGTGATAATGTCCTAAGGATAACTGTTTCATTAAAGGGTCATAGAGGATCCCTACTATTATGAGAACTTGGAAGTTCCATAACACTGTTCATGAATATATTTTCTATGGATGGATGATGTTATTTGAAGGACACAAATAATATAGGCCATTAGGGGTGAGGAATCATAAAATTTTGAGGCACCTTCTCATGGTGTGCTCCCTTGGTAATGTTATGGAGGATATTATGAGTACGAGACCTGCCAATAGGAAATACACATTTCATAGTGTCATAGGATGTTCCAATCTGTAGACGTGTGTATTGTTCCTTAGAATTTAAGATTATTATTAATGGGTATTACAATTTACACACTTAGATGTATTGATGAAAACTTTGACAACACACTAGTCACAGTGAGGTAGGATACGTTGGGTGCATCACGAGTGATATTGCATTAATAGATAATGAGAAAAAGTATTTGTCCCTTCTATTCCATAATGGAATTAGATATCTCAGGCTCTTTGATGGAATTGATATAGCCTAAATAAATCCATGTCCATGGTGAGGAATGGGCAAGTTCAAATCTGGAAAGTCAAAGAAAGAATAATCGAGCACATGGGTTGATGACACTAGCATGCAACCCGCTTGATTTGAGATATCGTGACAAAAGGATTACAGTACATGGTAAGTGTCCATAGGAGGTGACACATTATTGAGACATTAACTTCTTTCTCTATGGGTGCCTTGGTGTGTTTCTAGATGCTAACCTTGTACTTTAGGTATGCTCCACCTAATTCCACCGAGAAAGAGGCCTAGAGGGTCACACACTAAGTGTGTCCAAGTATCTCAGTTAAATATTAATTTAACAAGTTGAATAAAGATTATTACGGACTGTGGTTTAATAATTATTCAAGTATTCCAGATCACATTTATTTCGACACTATTTATTCAAGAGAATATATTATGGGTGAAATAATATATTTATTAGCGAGTAATGTAGTGATATTTATTTGAGAAATAAATAGTCATTATTCAAGGTCTAATAAATGTGGTGGAGGAAATTAGGAAAAATTGAAAATAAAAGTACATTCCATGTATATTAATATGTACACACCATGTATATTAATATATACATGCCATGTTGTTTTTCTAGGAATTTATGAGAAATAATATTATTTATTTAATTAAATAATATTATGTGTAATTCGATGGGTGCATGTCAAGTAATAATAACAGTCAATTGTTATTATTATACATATGGTATTACTAAGAATTAAATGAAATGAATAAATGAATTCGGGTAATTAAGTCATTTTATTATTCTATGTAATTAAAAATCCCAATTATATATTTCTTATTAGCTTAGCCATTTTTTTGTAGTTGTGCACAACAGATTTGAAAAATCTCTCAAGCCAAGAGATAATTCTTTTTTCCACCAAGAAAACTCTCAATCTACGTGGGAGAGATCCACCTCCACTGGATCAAGGCGATCGAAGGTGGACATTGCAAGGGAAGTCTCTTCTGCGCTAGCCCCCAGAGATCCCTTCAACGATATCCAGAGATATATGGAGCATGTGTGGATCATCGCTAGAGGAATCCTACACTTGGATTCTACGACACAATGATGAATCACATCAGATCGTGACCGGAGACATCAACAAAGAATGAATTCCATCAAGGTAATTTTTTTCAATTAATTAAATTAATTATAACCAACATATGATGATCTTATATATGGTTCCAGTACTCCTCTATTATTTTTCATTCTTCATTATATTATGAAGATTCGACTTTTTATTATCGTGATAGATCTTGGATTGATCGTTGTTAGTGCTAAAATTAAAGTTGTTTACACCCACCAATGGACTTCCGCTGTTTCCAGAACCTACAAGTGGTATTAGAGGGTGGCATATAGTTGATTATAATTATTTAGTTTTTCGTTGTTCATTTATGCATTTAATAATTTATTTGTTTCAATTAAAGTTAATCGTTCTTTAAATCTGAATCTCGAGATCTGTTCCTCCTCTATCATTTCTCGTTCACCTTACAGAAATGAATTTTTCTTTTAATTTTGATTAAAATAAAATACAGGATCTCATCCTATGGTACCAAACGTTCCTGGCTATACAACACAAGAAAAAACTATGTGTACTCAGAAGTACATGATGTGTATTCTAGGTTCAATGCATTGGACTAGTCTTCCAAATTAGGCCGTGTAAATGGATCCTATCTAAGTATTTAAGACTCCATGTGTTGACCAGGAACAGGTGGCAAACAGTTTCTGGATCACATGCTGTGTGGCCCATGGAACACAACATGTAGTCCCTTTGTGTTAGGGTTGGACCATGTACCCCGTACATGGCTTTACTGGCTGGAAACCTTGTAACACGGATACTACATGGTGTGTGTCCCACTGAACACGCTGTGCACTCTAAAAATTTCCTAAGTACATATACATGCCATGTCCCCGGGTGTGTACATTGGAAGGACAGTGAACAAAATTACACGCCATGTAGTCAAAACTACATGTCGTGTACTCATCTAAATTATGCATATTTATTAAAATTTATTATTATATTATACAAACCTTTGAGACGTGTACCATAGTGCATGCGTAAAGCTGAGGCACAACACATGATAGGTGTTATATATATGTGTGTTTAATTTAACTTCTGTGTAATGTTCATTTCTACTCATTGGGTAGTTATGAACTGGAATTCACCAGGTTTCCTCTAAGGTAAAAGTTACATACAAATATAATTTTAAATAATTTAATTTGTTTAAAATTATGATGGATAAGAATCTCAATGAAATTCAGAAAAGGGTTTAATTTAAAAGGATTGATTAATTAAAGATAATTAATTGATTTGAGCATGATTTATCTGAAATAAGAACTATTTAAGAATTGAATGATATTTTTATTTATGTGTAAATATCATTGCATACATGGATGATCATGAGCTAGAACAAGACCTTTGTATATGAATGGTTTCTTTTAATTAAATTAAATTTGTTGGCATGTAAGCCTTCTCCTCATTAATATATAGGGACTGCGTACCAAAGGTTTATTTTATGTAAAAACCCATTTTCCCCTCACCTGCATATAAGATACAATCATATGTAATGGATGAATCTCCCAAGCTAGTGGAGGTAGCTCAAGTTAGGAGCCAAGGTGAAACCAATCCAAGGAAATGCAAAGGTGGACAGGTGGAAAGCTGTAAACACGAACACAAAAGCTTCAAGGTATTTATCCATTTGGTCTTGGGTTAGTTTATCAACCGCTAGGTAAACTAACCAATAGAACAAGATCATGATCATAACATTTATTTTATTTCTGTCAGTTTCAAGGTTTATTTATTGTGGGTGGGTTGTCACAATCAAACAATTAATGAATTAAAAAAGCGTGAAAGATGGAACTAAAATAAGACCAGATTATGCGTAAAATATTATCTTAGGCATGGTTAATCACTTAAGTATATCCCAATTAATATGAACACGCATTCTATCAAAGATAATAAAATGGAAATTTATATATAAGGATAAAATTACTCAAATAAATATTAAGTTAGTATAGCCTTCCATAATCTTAGTTAGAATCAAACCATAGTTCAAAGTGATTAACCAACCCTAGTTGGGGTGCTTTCAATTATCGGGGAATTCTAATTCAAGGTTTTGGGTTGACTTGAATTTGTTTGCATCAAGGGTTGACTGCCACAACAGGACTTGGTGTGACCAAGAGGCAAAGGTTTAGGAAATCCAAAATAAAAGGATTTCAGGATTGGGGAGTCCACTCAACGGATCAAGGAGCCGTGAGTTAATGCAGTTCGAATTTGGAATGCCTACCTAAAACCCTTCAAGTTTATTGACCAACCATAGTTGGGGTAATGCGAAAGGTAATATGGATCCTTGAAACTAAAATATTCATGAAACAGAATATTATAAAGTCAATGGTGAGGGCTATTAGATTTCAATAAAATAGTGGGAGACTAATAAGTATTATTTTACTTATTTGTCTTAGTTTTATCCTAATAAAGTACTAAACCTTTTCTCATCTTAATTTATATAAATGACACGATAATGACTTCAAACATATCATTTCTAACTATACTTAAGAAGGAAAACCATCTCACCGACAACAATTTCCAAGAGTGGCAGAGGCGTTTTCGTGTCATCCTTAACCACAAGAGGAAATTGTATGTGCTGAAAGAGCCTGTTCTAGTTTCACCTGGGAAAGAGGCAAGTGATGAGGACCTATATCTCTATATAAAACATATGGATGATGCCACCAATGCTCAATTTTTCTTTCTACCAGCCATTTCTAATGAGCACTTGAAGCAACATGAAAATATGGACGCGTATAGCATGATGTCTCACCTTAAGGATCTCTACCAAGATAAGGAGAAACATGAGAGATATGAGATCTCCAATGCTTTGTTTACAACTAAGCTTGGAGAGTCTATGCCTGCTGGGACTCATGTAGTGAAGATTATTGGCTACATTGAATTCTTGTACATCTTAGGGATTATGTTCCCAAATGAGTTACATATAGATCTCATCCTATCAACACTACCCAAGACCTTCTTTAGCTTTATTATCAACTATAACATGAGAAAAAATGAGAATAGTCTATCAGAACTTCTGACCTTAATTTTCCAGGTAAATAAGGACAAGGGCTGTGACAAACCCATAGTACTTATGGTGAATAAGGAAAGGAAGGACAAAAAAGGGTCCAAGGACTTATAAACAGTCTAAAGCCCCCGAGCATCGTCCCTCCAAAAAGGGGAAGATCCTGAGTTAGGGAAAGGAATGGGAGGTGGTATGTTTTTCATGTGCCAAGAAAGGCCACTGAAAGAGGAACTGCACCCAAAAGCATGGGGACTCTAAATGTGCGTTTTTTATCGAGTGTAATCTTTCCATTTCTACACATTGGTTATTAGATATAACTTATGGGGATCACATATATATTCAAATGCATGAACCAAGTATATTTAGAAATATTTCCAAATGAGAGGTGGATCTTCGAGCTGCCAATGAAGCGAGGTTGGCTACGTTATCCATTGGCGATTACCACCTCTCATTGCCAACTGGGATGATTTTGGTATTACATAACTGTTATTATGTGCCTAGTGTTAACAAAAACATAATTTTTGTATCATGTTTGGATATGGATGGATTTATTTTCAAGTTTGGAAATAAAGTTTTCTTATTTTATAAGAACAACATATGTTATGGTATGACACATTTAAATAATTGTTTGTATGTATTAAATTATAAAAACCAAGTGTTCGCAATCGATAATGAAACAAACTCACATGACTTATATATCACCTAGTTGTGGCATCACCATCTCAGTCATGTAAATGAGAAGTGCTTGAAAAAGATCTGCCAAGATGGCTATTTAGACTCTACTGAGATAAAACCACTTGATAGATTTCACACTTGTTTACAAGGTAAAATGACCAAGCCACCTTTCAGTGGACATGGTGAAAGGGCCATAGATCTTCTAGGATTGGTGCACACGGATGTGTGTGGACCATTTCCAGTAGAAGCTAGAGGTGGATATTCTTACTTCATTACTTTTACTGGTGATTTAAGTAGATATGGATATGTCTAATTAATTAGGTATAAGTCAAAATCCTTAGAGAAATTTAAGGAATTTAAGAATAAATTAGAGAATCATCTTGGTAAGAAGATAAAGAAGCTCCAATCAGATTGAGGTAGAGAATATCTGAACCAAGAGTTCATCAATCTTCTATGGGTGTATGGGAATCTATCTTAGCTCACTCCTCCTTATAAACCACAGTGTAATGGTGTTAGTGAAAGGAGGAACCGAACAATGTTGGACAAGGTGAGGTCAATGATGGGTAATGCAGATATTCCATTATCCATTTGGGGATATTTATTATAGACTATAGCATACACATTAAACTGAGTACCAACTAAGACGGAAAATGGAATTCCCTATGTGTTATGGAATGGAAAGAAACCCATTTTTTCGCACACACGTGTATGGGGATGAAAGGCATTTGTTAAGGCCTTCTCAGGGAAAAAACTAGCACCCTAGGGCCCAAAGTGTATCTTTATAGGATATACTAAGGAAACAAAAGGATATTACTTATATAACTATTCAGACAAAAATGTGACTATAACCAGACAAGTCGTCTTTCTTGAGAGGGAGCACATCCTCAAAAAGGATAGTGGAAGCAAGATTAATTTGACCAAGTTGATGCTCAAGATACACATGAGTTGGTATAGAAACAAGTTCCACAAGTCCCTGTGGAAGAGGTTACAGAAACACAAGTACTGCATAGGAGCTCAAGATAGGTAAGGGAAACAGAGAGATTTGGTTTCCTAGTCACCCATGATGGTGAATCATTATTGTTGGACAATGATGAACCTCTCTCCTACAAGGAAGTATTATAAAGATAAGAAGAGGAAAGATAACTAGAAGCTATGAATTCTGAGATAGATTCCATGTATTAGAACCATGTCTGGGTTTTGGTTAATGATCCAATTGATGTAAATCCTGTTGGATGCAAATGGGTATTTCAGAGAAAACTGGACATGGAAGGTCAAGTTATAACCTATAATGCAAGGCTAGTGGATAAAGGATTCAAACAACATCAAGGAATTGACTATTTTTAATCCTTATTTCTAGTTAACATGTTTAAATCCATAAGAATAATACTTTCTCTAGTAGATTACCATGACAATGAGATTTGGAAAATGGACGTCAAAATATAATTCCTTAATGGGAACCTTCAAGAAAATTTCTATATGACACAAACAGAAGGGTTTGTGACACCAAGTGAATCCAAACAGGTTTGCAAGTTGGATAAATCCATTTATGGATTAAAGAAATCATCCAAGTCATGGAACATTCTATTTTATGAATCCATAAAGAAATTTGGTTTCATTAAGAATGAATGTGAGCCATGTGTTTATAAGTGGCTTAATGGGAATGCGATCATTATCCTTGTTGTATATATTGATGAAATATCGATTATTGGAAATGATGTACCAGTATTATAGTAAATTAAGGATTGGTTAAACAAGTGTTTCTCCATAAAGGACTTTGGTGAAGCAGCCTACATCATAGGGATTGAGATCACTCATGATAGATCCAAGAGGATGCTTGGACTAAGTCAGGGTACATACATTGACCAGACACTAACAAGATTTAGTATGGAAAAATCCAAGAGGGGATGGTTCCAGTGTCACATGGCCTACATATTTCTAAGAAATGTGTCCTAAGACACAATAAGAGAAATATAGAATGAGTAAGATCCCATATGCTTCGGCTATAGGATCCATCATGTATGCTTTGTTATATACCGGGCTTGGTGTTGCCTATGCACTGAGCATGGTAAGAAGATATCAAGCAGATCCATGAGAACAACATTAGACTACTGTTAATACTATCCTTATGTATCTGAGAAGAACTAAGGATATGTTCTTGGTGTATAGAGGAGACAATGAGCTTGTCATCAAAGGGTATGATGATGCTGGTTTTCAGTCTGATCAGAACAATCTGAAGTCGCAATCTGGATATGTTTTCTGTCTCAATGGAGGATTTGTAAGCAGGAAGAGTTCAAAGAAGCCAGTTGTCACTGATTCTACAACAGAGTCCAAATATATATCCACTTATAATGCAGCCAAAGAAGATGTTTGGATTCGTAAATTTTTCCAGGATCTTGACGTGGTGCCTAGAAGTAATGATCCTATCACGTTGTGTTGTGATAATACTGAAACAGTGGATCTTGAAAAATAAACAATATAACATCAACAGACAAAGAACATACTCTGGAAGTATCACCTCTTAAGGGATTTCTATCAAAGGGGTGAATTTGTAGTGAACAGAGTGTCTATGGAAGAGAACATGGCATGCCCCATGACTAAAGGCCTATCTCAGCAGAAGCATGAATATCATGTGAGAACTAGCGGGTTAAAGGTTGTTAGTAGCTGGCTCTAGTCCAAGTGGGAGGCTGTTAGAGTTGGTGGCCTAGAACCAACTACTTTATACTTTATTCATTAATAAATACCTTATCATATATTGATTGTTCTTCTATGTGATAATTCACGTGATAATGTCCTAAGGATAACTATTGCATTAAAGGGTCATAGAGGAACCCTACTATGATGAGAACCTGGAAGTTCCATAACACTGTTCTTGAATATGGTCATATAATGTTATTTGAGGGACACAAAAAATATAGGCCATTAGGAGTGAGTAATCTTAAAAATTCGAGGAACCTTCTCATGGTGTTCTCCCTTGGTAATGTACAGGAGGATATTATGAGAATGAGATCTTCCAATAGAAAATCCACATTTCATGGTGTCATTGGATGTTCCTATCCGCGGACGTGTGTATTGGTCCTTAGACTTTAAGATTATTATCAATGGGTATTACAACTCACACACTTAGGTGTATTGATGAAAACTGTGATGACATACTATTCACAGTGAGGTAGGATACGTTGGGTGCGTCATGAGTGATATTGCATTAATAGATAATGCGAGAAAGGATTTGTCCCTTATGTTCCATAAAATAAGTAAAAATATTAGGCCCTTTGATGGAATCGATATAGCCTAAATAAATCCATGGACATGGTGAGGAATGGGAAAGTTCAAATCTGAAATGTAAAAGAAAGAATAATCGAGCACATGGGTTGATGGTACTAGCATGCAACCCGCTTGATTTGAGATATCGTGACAAAAGGATTACATTACACAGTAGGTGTTCGTAGGAGGTGACACGTTGTTGCAGTGTTAACTTCTTTCTCTATGGGTTCCTTGGCATGTTAATAGATGATAACCTTGGAATTTAGGTAGGCTCCACCTAATTCCATCGAGAAATAGGCCTATAGGGTCACACACTAAGTGTGTCCAAGTATCACAGTTAAATATTAATTTAACAAGTTGAATAAAGATTATTCCTGATTGTGGTTTAATAATTATTCAAGGATGCCTAATTACATTTATTTCGACACTGTTTATTAGAGAGAGTATATTGTGGGAGAAATATTATATTTATTAGTGAGTAATGCAATGATATTTATTTGATAAATAAATAGTCATTATTAAAGGTCTAATAAATATGGTGGAGGAAATTAAGAAAAATGGAAAATAAAAGTACACGCCGTGTATATTAATATATACACGCCATGTAGTTTTTCTGGGAATTTATGATAAATAATAATATTTATTTAATTAAATAATATTAGGTGTAATTCTCTGGGCGCATGTCAAGTAATAATAATAGTCCACTGTTATTATTAGACATGGGGTATTACTAATAATTAAATGAAATGAATAAATGATTTCAGGTAATTAATTCATTTTATTATTTTATGAAATTAAAAATACCAATTATATATTTCTCATTAGCCTAGACAATTTTTTTGTGGTTGTGAACAACAGATTTGAAAAATCTCTCAAGCCAAGAGAGAATTATTTTTCCACCAGGAACGCTCTCAAGCTACGAGAGAGAGAGAGATCCACCTCTATCAGATCAAGGTGATCGAAGGCGGACATCAAAAGAGAAGGCTCTTCTGCGTTAGCACCTGAAGATCCCTTTGGCAGCATCCAAAGATATGTGGAGCACATGTGGATCACTAATAGAGGAATTCTATACTTGGATTCTAGGACGCAATGACGGATCACATCGGATCATTACATGAGACATCAACAAAGAAAGAATTCAATCAAGGTAATTATTGTCAATTAATTAAATTAATTATAACCAACATATGATGATCCCCTATATGGTTCTAGGACTCCCCTATTTCCTTTTCATTCTTTGTTCTATTCTGAAGATTTGGCATTTTATTATCCTGACGAATCTCAGATTGATCATCGTTAATGCTGAAATTAAAGTTGGGTACACCCACCAACGTGCTTCCACTACACCCTATACCTACATCCTAAACCTAGAGTCAAATTCAATTCCCTTCTAATGACTGTTAGAAGTAAGGTCTTGTACAAATATTGTACATATATTATCCTTCTACATGGTTGGAAATCTACTTGGTCTCTATAACACAAATTCCTCATGTGTCTCCATCTCCCACACTGGTGATAGAAGACAGCACTATATACTCACCTCACGAGAAGACTCAAAATGGCGCTTCCTTCCATTAGAAGCTGAACCAAGAGGTCAATATATTGAATCTCCCTACTCTATGCCCCCATATTCCATCAGGATCTGTTTAGTAATAACCACCTGATTCACTATTTTATTAATTATAGTAAATTGAAACATTTTTGAACAGTGAATGAACAATATTATTAAGACATTCCTTGAAGCGTCTCTCCCTAAATGATTCATTAGCAAGATAAATTGGCACAAAACCCTGAAGCACTATGAAGTGAGATGAATAATCTATAACATCCATCACGTCTTACTCTAGATTAAGGAACTCACAATCCCTTTCATGTCTTAGGGTTTTAGGAAAAAATTAATCATAGAATATGGATTATAAATATCTCCAAACCATATATTAGGGAATATTATCCAAGTTCAAAACATCCCACCATTGCTTTATTACTCACCCAAAGAATATAAATCATGAGATTCAATATCCTATTAGGATATTTATCAAGATGCTCAATAATAGAAAAGATATTCTAAAGCCACAACTCAGTAACCTGTGGACCTCCAACCCCTGAAAATGTGGGAGGATTATAATATTGGAACATACACATCATATCTACCATTGATGACGAAGACTGTAGGGTTCCCTAAAATGTTTTCATGAAGCATAAGAAACCCTCACAGAATTGTTACTCAAAACCCATATCTGGTAGAACTACTGGTGATGCAATAAGCACTATAAGAGGATCAATTAGTATCCCATTTACCACCACCTCTATAGAATGTTCATTTCCACCCTTCTAGCATATGACTGGAGGAAATTATGGTAGCATGCCTATACAATTACAAACACTTTCTTCAAAAAAGAATTGGTAAATGAACAAGTCACAAATATAAAAGAATAATAAATGTCTAAGAATTCCTATAAACAAGTCATACTCCTATTCTTAATCCTAAATCAAGGACTAGGTAATAGGAAGTACCATAAAAAGCACCAGATACACTGCCTACTTCCCAATCTAAAGCTAGTTCAAGGTCAAGTTCTATGTTTAACAACTTCAATTTCATTAAAATTCATATTTATTTTCTGTTATTTTTAAATGGTTGAAACAAATGGGTCATCAATTATGATCTATAAGGGACCATATATTAGATATTAATAGTTTATGATGGATATAAGTGGGGGTGAATTGTTGTTTAAAAAATTAAACTATGTCAAAAAAATCACTTAAGTCAAAAATATCAGACTCAAATATCATCCGATTATCAGAGTGTTAAAATTAGACTCGGAAACAGTACGATTATATCAAATCTATTTATTGGTTTCACATTCATTCCAATAATAATAATATTAGAAATATATGTATAATTAACTTTCTAAAGTATATGCACATTTAGAAGTAAAAATAGTATAAAAAATAAATATGAAATTTTATAATAATAAGAATGAATTACAATATTTAATAAAAGAATATACTCTTTAAGATTAATAGTTAATGAATTCACAAATTCTTATTTAAGATATCCATAGTTTTAATACCAAATATGGAGGTATATCTTTCCTTACCATGAAATCCCTCAATATAAAGATAAACATGGATCTGTCTTCCAACACCATGTAATTTATTGATACTATGATCGATGTTAGATATGTATTTATTAAATAAGAAATCTCTTGATATGCTAATCAGTTTCTATCTTCCTAAAAAAAATACCTCTATTTGATGGATCTAATTCACTCTCTTCCTATCCCCAGAATCCCTCAATCAATACCATGATCATAAATAGTGAATAAAAAAGAAAAAAGTGTTCTAAGGAATTTATGTTCCTTACTCGGATTCTTTATAACATCAACTCTATAAAATATTAAAAAACTTAGGAATGATATGTTTATATAGAAGGATCTTAATTCATGTTTATTTTTGAATTAAATCAGCTCCCAACTCTTCAAATAACCTCCTATTTATAGGAAATCCTCAAACATACATATTTATTAGTTGGTTTCAACGACCTCATAAAACTTTCACTTTGACAGCTCATAATGATCTAGATCTTGATATTGAAATCTAATAATGAACTGTACTAAAATTTAATAAAGTTTTCTGATGAGAACCATTAAAATTATATAAAAGTATTCCATTTGATAGAAGAAAATATATATAATCTGATTATAAACGTAGTATAGTCTGATGGACATTACTATTGTTTTTCAACCTGATAAACTGAACAAATATTATTTCGATGTATGAGTACCAATTTCATTCTGAGGGTCATGAAATTTTTCAGTATGATAGAAAGGACATAAGTCAGACCAATAGTCAGAACAATAGTTGATCTAATGTATCGATCACACACTCAATCCAATGGATTATATTAAATAATAAAAGTTTATATTCATTTTATATTAAATATACTTATATGTTTCGTATAAAATAATGTATTCTAAAAAAACATACTAAAACAATTTTGATATATAATGTTAGTAAAATATTGTTGTAAGAAAGTGTTTGTGATTTAAAAAACTATGAAACTGAAAAGTAGAGAGTATAATATTTGACTCCAAACCATACACCTCATGAATATAAGTTCAGTGTCCACTTAATCCATACCATATCATATTCCATTCCACGTGACCAATGATCCCTGAATTAACATGCCATAACTAGCTTCTTAGGGTATCTACTATAGCCTATGTAGAAAAAAACTATTTAGGTTATGGAATTCACTCTAAGTACCAATTATGTTTCTCAATTACATGAACAATTCATTAACCAAATATCAAAAAATAGGTATATCACTCAAGATGCACAAAATAATGTCATGTAGTCCAGAAATGCATCCTCTATGACATGGAATAATTCATGGAATGTGAATTATAACAAGTGATAAAATGATGCCTAAAATGGAATACCCTCATTTCACCAGGAAATGGTAAAATAAAAAATAATTCAGAATAAAAAAAAACAAATGCGTCATTGAGTGGTGGGATCAAATCAACTATAATAGACAAAATCCATAGAAACATGTTTTGTTTTAGGTAATTTGTCCTTTCATGTATGTGGTTTAGCTACTCCTAGGCCCAACTCATTAAAAAAATATAATATTTTCTAATCTAATTTCTAATATCTCAAAATAGAAAAATAACCAGAAAATAAACTTCTCTGATACCACTTTTTAACATCCTGACCTAGGGGCCACTAAACGGTGCTCCGATCCGGTGGGTCACATAGCCTCAAGCCCGCCTACCCTTACGTCAGAGGTTTCCAACTAGTAGAGAGGGTCTAGGGTGTGTCTGTGGGGAGAATGTGACCTCATGTCATAGTGTAAAGAAGAATTGTAAACATATAAATCAATAGGATAAACATAATATAAATCATTGAAATAAGGAAAAAATCTATAAGATAATAGTAATAAATAAACCAAAAGTATTCATATACAATTTGATGATCATATCCCGTCTCTACAAAACAGGAAAATAAGTATACATGAAACTAGTACAATACATGTATCAAAGGTACAAAAAGTCCAAAAATAATTATCTCTAGATAACATCGCGGTCCCATATTAGTCATATTCTCACATTCTTCTTATCATAAAACACTCAAGTATCATATATCGGGCTCTTTCCCCGGTCCCTACCTGCATCCATGAAATCTGTCCGAGTACCCAACGACATCCTGAATAAGGTGTGCGATAAAACCCATTAGGGCATCACCAATGGTGTCTACAACAATTCAATTATATGTAATATAAATTGAATTAGTGTGAAATATATCACAAATATAACAATCATGAAAGTAAAGTGATACCAGCAGAATTGATCCTATCTATCCAAACATAGCTCCCAATAAAATAATAATCAAGTTCCCATAACAAGGGTAGATGTAAATCATAAATAAAATGGTGTGATAACTATCCAATATAACAACTAAAATATGATAACCATAATAAAAATTTCTACAAAACATTGAAAAATATCCAGAATGGATGTTCTATTTAATCAAATTTATAACATCCATAATGGACATACTATGTAATCAAATGCATAACGTTCATAACAGACTCACTATGTAATCAAGTGTCAGAACACAATGGCTGTATCCAAGGTATATAAGACCAAGGAATCCATGTTGAGTCCCAAGAGAATCTCGGTGGAAACTTGATGAAAAAGTGGGTGGAATCTAAGGAACATATCAACAAAGAATTTCCAATGTGAGTCCAAGTAAGCCAGATCCAAGGGGTAGAAATTCCAATAGCATCATATGGAATAAGAATCCAAGGTGATCGTCTAAGTCATCCAATTCCTTAATCAATATCAATGGAGTATACATTTCTATGGATTCCTATGGAATCAAGATCCATGTATCTTGTCTAAGGAATCCACTACCACAATACTTTCATCATATTAATTCATTCATCATTTATATAACCTAATTTCTTCTAACCCATTCATCATATTTTCCATTTAAACAAATAACTAACTAAACATCATATAAAAACAAGTAAATTAGGCATAACTTTATCCTAATTAGTAATTAAATTATCATTAAATTTATTAAGGACCCCAAAAAAAGTGGTAATCTCACACGCACCCAAAAGGGTGGTGTAAAATAAGTTAGAAACAAATACACACAACATGGGTAGCCTAGGTAAGGGATAATAAACTCCAAATATATAAATGTTACTGGTGGGAAACCTAAACAGGTATCAAAAAATTATATTAAGACATTTAATTAATTTCAGGGGAAACATCAAAAATTCCGATATGCAGCACAATGGAAGCAACACATATAAAACACTAAATAATGAGGGAAAGGTATAGAAACCATAGCATTTGTCTGTAGTAGAAAATTCATCCAGTATCGAACTTTAATTTAGTCCTGATCAGGAGAAAAATGAAGTATGCATAAAAATAGTAGAAATAGGGCATATTAATATACACATATATAACTCCGTCATTATGAATAATAACAAATAACGATAAAAGATGATGAAAGAACCTACCGTCATGGATCTGATGAGACAATCGATACTTAAATCTGAGTTCAGGACGAAAATCGGGATCCAAAACCAGCCTTAGGAACTTGAGGAACTCTTATGGGATAAAAGATAACTCCTTATACATTTTAAAAAAATAAATAAAAAATGGCTATTGAGTTTTAAAATCATTAAGGAAAATATGGTAAATTTTCCCCAAAACACTAGGTCACACAGTTTGGCTACACAGTTGGCCAGACCGTGCGTCAACCATGTGAATTTCTCTACCTCAAGGGGGTCCTCACATGGTCCTGGAACATAATTAGAAGAAACATGCACTAATGTTTCATTAAGCCTCTGCTAAAAATTGCAGATCTCCCACATGGGCATGCACCCCTGGTTTCATGGTTTTTATTAAACCGTGTGACATCCTACTTTTCTCTGTCCATTCCCATATGGTTACTCATAGCCATGTGTCTTTGGCTGATCAATTTATACTAATTGTGATTACAATATTATTTTCTCGAAAATTTAGGTTCTGGGCTCTGAACAAGCCCCAAACACCCCTAAAACTCTTATTTTATCATTAAAAACTGAAATTAGGTAAAAAATAAGGAGTTAAACTAAAATTTAAAATATTCATACCTCATAGGAAAAACATGGATCTTATATTGAGATTTTATATTTAAAAACATAAAATTAAAAATACAATTCAAATAGTATTAATGTAGATATGGTAGAGTGATAAAAATTAGGGGAATTCTCCCTAAGGAATCATTCAGAGTGAATATTATTCATCTTATTATTAGTTTCATATATAATTAAGGAACACACTCCATTTTATGTGTGATCATATTCCTTTGAGATAGCTATGTATGTATAATGCACTCAATGATTTACAAGTAGACTATACACCTCATTCATTGAAGGGATAACATTTGTTGAAGAAGATGATAATATATAAATAACTATATTATCGGTAACTTCTCTAGCTACTGGTAATATTTGAATAAAACAAAAGTAAGTAAAAAATATTTAACATGAATATAACAAGACTTTAGTTTAGTAGTAGATTAATCCCCTAAGAGTGTCCTTGGGATAGTCAATCAATATCACAAGTGTAAGATATCTTAGAAAAGAAGATAAAGGGGAGATAAAATGAGAGAGAAGAGGGTGATAGAGAAATAGTGAAAGAGGAATAATATAAATTTATTAAAAATTATACAGAATGTGATTATAGAAAATAAAATAAATCAAAGAACAAAAAAAATCTAAAACTACAGTAAAATTTATTTCTTGATTTCTTCAGTGTACTGGTCGATCCCCTCAACCACTATAGTCTCCTATTCTTTATAGGTATTTACATATCTTATTTTTTTTTTAACTTTACTTGTTATTTGGATGGTCAAATATTATGTGATCTTCTATTTGAATTTTTTCCAATATTCCATTTTCTTTAGCTAGACTTTATTATATTCACATGATCCTATCTTCCAAAAAAATTATAACTTATTTTAGTTCTTAATTGAAACATATTTCAATATATATATATATATATAAAATTATATGAGTCGTTTTATAAAGGCTGATGCGTTAGCTCAAATTCTCAACCAAAATTCTAGATGAATCCATTAATATCCCTACGTTTTTATCCTTCAACGGAATTTTCAAAAAGTAATATTGGTTGAGAGGTTCTAAATCATTATACCCAAGGTAAAGTTTTTTTTCTGTTTAAATGAATTATTCTATAAGGATCTCAAATATTTTTAATGTAGATGAAATATATTAAAAATGGATAAATTCTATTCCACATAGATTAAATTCCTTTTCTATTACTCTAGATTACTAAAATTATATTACGTCAGCTCAAATATCTCAGTTTTCTTATGTGGGTCTCTCATATATGAATTCTATTAATAGAGATAATAACTATCTTATATCATGTGAATTTTTTCACAGTGATTCTAAAGTCTATAGAATAATTTACTTATTCACATTCCAAAATTCCATTTAGTGTTTCCAAAATTCATTTGAATATGTTCTGAACTTCTTGAAATCAAATTTGGACCTTAACAATTACCCCTGGATATCCTAGAATAACATCAAAAAACATAATATTTAAGGTATAATTTATTCTACTAATTAAAAAAATATATGACTTTTTAAAAACAAGTTTCAATTATTTTCCTTAATAAAATTCAAAAATACTCTTATATACCATATATGTGACAATTAACTTCAAAATGAAAAATTGGTGGGATGTAAATAATTAAAATTCCAAGTAAAATTAATGGAAATATTGTCTCTACCATGGTCCTCCATAGGATACCCATCATGGAGGTATACCAAATGATAATATCAATAAAAAATTGAGGTCCACACCATGCCTATAGTTAGTAAAACTGTAACTACATAGCTCTTCTCAATGGTGATCAAGAATCTAGATAATGCGAAGGTTCTCTCTATTTGTGATCAAATAGCTATCCAAAGCATAGGTTCTCCTCATAATAGAAAATAAGAAACATTCTACCACAGTGGCCCTCCTCATAGTGATTAAAGCACCTATGAATGGTTAACTAAATTGGGTGGGATGAATCAGTGGGGAATAGTTTTTATAAATTCTTTTTAATTTAGAAAAAACCTATAAAACCTATAAATGTTTGATCCACTAAAATACAAATTCTTAGAACCTCTCATTTATGTAGAAAAAAAAGAACAACAAATATGAATATTTTTTCCAGGTTCGACCCCATGGTGGGAAACCTACTCCTTTCCATGGCTGGTTAGTACCCCCAACCACATATTCTTCATTATATGATCAACATATTATAATATTAAATCATTCAAATAGAGTTTCACAATTCCTATTCAAAGTTGTACTGGACTGTGAATTTTTATAATACTTCCATATAGAATAGTAACTAGGATGCGAAAAATCACATTGAGATTTTATTTCTTTAGTAACTGAAGAAGAATATATTATTCCATGATACCACAAAATTTTTCAGCATAGTATCTGATTTCATGCATATTCTCATGAAAATATACTCGTCTATCTCACACTAATATGGACACACTAAATGTTTAAGCTCAAAAAATTTTAATGAGTTTTTCTAAGCTATGGGATTCAAGTAATATTCATATATACTTTTCTCAAAATGTTTATGCTTTTATATTTCTTCAAGTCACCACTTTCCTCTCTCTCATAAATACATCGATATATTTAGGCAACTCATAAATTATCAAAAACCATTTTATATATTTTCATTCTCATTTTTTCCCTTGATAGAATTATGTACCATTACCTCAATTTTTCCCCTCATTTAGTTATGTTTTTTATGCATCAAGATCTATTTAATATTCTCTACCTTAATTAATTTCATGCCTCCAATAGAATTACACTTACACCCTTATTCTTTCTCGACTAATCACCAATTGTTTTGGAACCTTCTTCAGCTTCAATCATCAAAAACAATTTAGAAACATTATATTTTAAATTCTTATATTAACTTTCTTCTTCTTCCTACAATTTTATCATGAAATCATTTCATTATATCCTACGAAATGAATAAAAACTCCATTGTGGAAAATTTAAATACTCAGTATCTTGAAGTTTCACACTGGAAAACCTTAGCTAGAATCACTGCATAATCAGATTCCAATGATTATTATGACTCCATAATTGTTTAACATCATCACATTCACATTTCATATTTAATATTGGTATATTATTCTATAGTAGAGACTACTTAGATATCAATAATAAATTTTCAGATAAACCATCTCCATACTTCAAAAAGATAAATGAAATAATCATCCATTCCTAAATCTAATTAATTTTCTTAAATCATATTTTAAATGGCGTGTTTTAACTTTTTAGGATTAGGTTATGTATTGTAATATTTTATTTCTTTAGAATATTAATATTATAGAATATAAGATTTTCATCATGTAAACTTCATAAAAAATTTATCTAAGAACTAAAGTCATATAAAACAAATTCATATGTTCCAACTCAGAAGTCATATGTCAGTGAAGTCATATGCACTACTATCAAAGGAAATGGGTAACAAGAAATCAAGTACTCAACATTACCTAGAAAAAAAATTTGGGCTAGTGTGCTCCCTAAATGGGTTAGGGTAGGGTTCCAGTTCAAGGTAACCTACCAGATTAATAATTAGGTAGGGTTCGGGTTTGGTGTAGGCTACCAAATTAATACCTGATTATATTTATTTTAAATTTATATTTTATCCATTTTTTAAATACCACATTCATTGAATAGAGGGGTAGGGGGGAATATAATCTAGTGAGATCATTTTGAAAGGATTTGGGATAGAGATTCATGACACTAGGGTTACTTTTATAAAATATTTAATTCATTGAGATATGTTTTTGTTATACACAATGATTTGATTAGAATGGTGTGTTTAATTACCATGGATTTATATTTATTTTATATTTTTTATATTCATGGGATATACCAAGATAAATCAATATATTCCCATAAAATTGATTTTAATAAATTATTACCCTAATTGTAACAATTTTTTGTGACTATATTTTAATTCATTGAGTTTTTATCATCATATTATACTTAAAAGTTGTCTATATTGTACCAATTTATTTTATTATGTGGTATTCTATTTTTTTTATTTTAATCAAAAATTTTACAATATAATAAACCTTTTTGAAATATTTCTTACATTAAGGAGTATGTTTCTCATAAGAAATATTGATAACCTAAGTCTCCTTTCCCTGAGTTATATTATTTTTCTAGGAACTTCTTTATTCTATGCTCGAGTTTTCCCAACCTAGTTTTTTATTGTATGATAATTTATCTACCTAAATGGTTAAAAAAATATTTTTATTCAAAATAATTTTTTGTTACACTGGTTACAATCTAAGTTCTTAACATATGTATTTTTTAATATATTAAAAATTGGGTTTCATTTCACATTCATATGTTTTATCTTACACTAAATATATAACCAAGATAAACCTTATATATTTTCAAGACCGTATTATTGAATAATATTTTTTTAAAATTAATGGTTTTGAAATATTTTTAAATTTAACTTTTGAAAAATAAATTTTTAAGTGACCCATAACATAATCTTTTACATAAGTGTTAAAAATTTATTATAAAATATTTTTTAAGGTTTCAATTACATTTTTATTTTCATTTCAGAAGGATTTACACTAATAGGGTTTATATTTCACAATTTATAATGTAATCAATATATTTTTTTGGTGGAATGAACTCATGGTACCAAATATCTGATTCCTGATCCCTTCTTAGGTGGTACCGTTCAAGAATTATTTTGTAACTATCATTTTCATCTATGTAAACATCCTTATATATATCCATTGTTACATTAGAATTATAATATTTTCAACATCCACCTTCTTTCTTAAGATGATTTTTGATTATGTTATTTTAGTATTGATTTATATGTATACTCATTGGCCTATATAGTGTGAAAATCTCATGTTACATAACTTATATTGGTTTATTTTTACCTAGAATGAATGTTATTTTATTGAAATGGGGAAAGAATTGGAATTCCATATGTTGTTATTCTAATATTGATGATTATATATATTTTAAACTTTTTATTGTTCGACCATTTATCCAATTTATTCAGATTGGTAATGATCATGTTATCGATTTTATTAACATGGGAAAAAGTATCAGTGTTCTATATGTTTTTATTCTAAGAGAGTTTATTATTAGAAAAGTTTATTTTTTATTTTTTACTCAATATACATATTATGATTACATTGGAACTAAATAAGTGACTGATGGGGACTAACATTATATATCCCCATGATGATTTGGTAGGTCTCATGAGGAAAATGTTTTTCGATATTTTTCGTGTATGCATTCCCAAAATTAGATATTTAATTGAGGATAAGATCATGATGCATAATATCATGATTTCTTAGCTTAGAGTATGGAATTAGTTTCCTGATATTATGAATTTCATTACTAAGGAACCCGTTATTAATATCTACATGATCTATTTACTTCCATTATTATCGATGGATATATTATGCTTTCAATTTTATGGAATTATGTTTTATTAAATAATCCTATAATAATATTTATAACATATTAAATCCATTATTACATTTGTTGTATGTTTTACCTTACTTATAGTTTGATCACACCCCTTCACATGCTTCCATTTCATCCAATTATGAAGAAAAGTTTTACACATGATTTTTCCAATAGGATAACATATGTAGAGAATTCATGGGAGATTTTGAAGACTTACTATGGATTAAGTGGATTCTTATATAGTGAGAAAATATCAATCAATTGAAAAACAAGGGTTTTATTAGTTCATGTTTTTTTCTAATAATATCTAAACCTAAAAGGTTATTTAAATATAAATAATTCAATGTTTTATTTATATCATTTAAATAATGTGATAGTTATCTATGGGAATCTACTTTTGGCATTAAATACAGTATATATAGTATCTGATTATGTATTTAGATTTGGGAGTACGGGTTTGGGGAATCATAGTTAGTATCAAAGGATTTTTTAGTTATTTTTAGGGATTTATATTATATAACTTTAATGAAAACCATAGATATAAATTTAAGTATAAGATAACATGATGAATTTTTTATAACATATATATTGCAAGGTTTTCCAAGAAATAAAATCCATGTAAGGGTATTGGAAAGTGGGTGTGGTTCTAGAATAGATATAACTAAGGGTAAAAATCTATAAGAGGAAATATTAGGTATTAACTCAACTATGACTTGTGTATGTTAATGATTACTTACTAGACACCTATAAAGACACTCCTAAGGGGTATTTTTTGTTTAATTCACATGTTAGTTATGAAACATTATAATGTATTTTAACATATTAATAAGAAATTATATGATGAGAATCCAATAGGAAAATTACTATGGAAAACCAAGGATTTAATGAAGATAGTCATAGTTTGAACCAAAAGTATCATACATTAATAAATGGGTTTCACTGGAGAAGGCATATTTTGATTTAGGTTTTCATATTCATATTTTTGATATTTTCATAACCATTTGGGTTTTAGTTTTTTTGAAATAAGATCATAAGAATAATGATAAAGAATGTATGTATCATAAAACCCCCACGTCTTATTACCAAATAATGTATCATACTTAAATATATGAATATTATTATATACTTTGTATGATGGAAAAAGGAGTTTTCTAGTATTACCTAAGATAATGTGGTTTCTATACTTATAGAAATTAAATCTGGAAACTATTAGATATTTTAATTATTTAAGTGATATTTATTTATAACATTTTGGAATATTCAAATAGTTATATATGATTATGTGAAGAATATAATGCTTTTTCATTATTAGTTTTAAAATAACGGTTTTAAATCACATAATAAATGGTATGAATAACCTTGAGAAATGATTTTACGTAAGGTCATATTTTTAGAGATAACTATTTAAGAACACATGTCTAAGGGATTTATAATTTTTAGGTTTAATATGTGTTTCATTTCAATAAAATAAAGGGTTAGGTGATTTATTAAAGGTATGATATGTAGTTTTGATATCCATGGGTTTGATAATAATTTATGATAATTTTGGTGAAGTTTATATCATTTTTTAGATTATGGTATATATTTTCTAGTGTGTGTTTTGATTAACTAGTGGCTAATACCATTTTAGGATTAAATAATGAATTATGTTTTAGAAAATATGGGATTTCATGGTGGCTTTATGACTTGGATACTTAGGTAGTTTTGGGAAAGGTGTACTCTAGAGATTATATGAATAGGGCATAAATAATAACTGTTGCTTGAGGAAAGAAAAGTATGTTGATCTAGCTTATGATAGAAAGGTTGATGTCACATTTATAGTCATATCCAGAATAAAGAGTATTTTAATAATACCTTCACCTATATTAGTATGTGATTAATAATTAAAATTTCAAGTACAAAATTTAGTTAAGGGGTAAAATGTAATGATTTGGGATTTTAGATACTTTAACATGAATTCTATGTTCCCTAACTTGTGTTATACACACCACCCAATGTAAACATGCCACAAAATATTTAATGATGAATATTAATAAAACTATTATAAAATTTCCATGGTATTAAAAAAATTAAAAAAATTTATCTTTAGGGGATAAATGATTAATACGATTTAATAGTTAAAAGGGTTATTTTTAATAAATTAAACTTCTTAATATTTTTAATTTTTAATTATTTTTTTTATAAATTTTATAATCTGAAATAGATAAAAGTAAATATTATTTTTATTTAGAATAACAATATTATCTTGAGTTAAATTTTGGGGGTTTTTCTAAAATAATTTTTAGGTGAAAATTATTGTTTTGAGTTTTTTCTAGAAACTATAAATTTTAGGATATTATCATAATAAAAGAATTAAATAATTTTTTTAAAACCTTTTTATAAAAAAGATATATGTTTTAAATTACTATTTTATATATAAATCAATATATCATTTTGGAAACAAAAGTAATATCTTATTCTAAAAAATATTTTTATTCATTTATGTTAAAAATGACCTTTAATCACTTATAGAAATTGAATATATAAAAATAGATTTTATATTTTATATCAACCAGATCATATTATCAAATGTGGTAAATTTCAATTTTGGTTATGAAATCATGATTACTAAGATTAAAGTTAATGATCATGATAATGGTAAAACAATTATTTTCAAAGAATTGTTTTATTAACATTGTTGAATTTTTATCTAATTAGTTAAACTAATATATTTTAAATTATGGATCTAATATTATTTTAAAATGCATTTATAATTATAATAATACAAATTTAAATTTTCACCAATGATAAATAATATTAAGAACATATAATAGTTAAAAAAACATTTTCCAACAAAAACTATTTTTTCTATATATATGATGTTTCAATTTCAAAGTTAATTTTATCCTATTTAGAAATAAAATTATATTAAATGGAGATAAAATTTAGGTAAATGACCCAATTTTTTATGTGTGGTTAATTTATATTTTTACTATGACATAAATTACTTAGTTTAAAACCATTTAACAGGGTAAAAAAAAGGTAAAAGTAAAAACACAAGACCAAATGAGTTTGAAAATGTTAAAAAATATATAGATGTACTTGGTTGCAGATTTATAAACCCATTATCACCCCAAAATCCATTATTTATAAATTTTTGGAGTCTTTAAACCTTGAATAGTGTAATTATATCCTTGAAAATTAAAGGGCATTCACAAAAGTACCATTTTCTTCACTTATAAAGGGTATCACATCCACCCCTTCAATGTTACACTTCATACTAGAATTTAAATTGAATTTATACCCAAAATAAATCCCCTATAGGTCAATTTATCATCCTTATGACCCTAATATCTCTTATACCACCTTTATTTCCAAGGATATCTCTTTGAGAAGATCGAGTATCCGATATAAGAATTACCAACATTTTAATCTTTTATTCCCAATATTCCTATTTCAAACCAATTATATCCAAAATAATATAATGAAACGCATATAATTATTATACTTATACATTATTATAATAATATAACAACTATTATTTATTCCTCTCCATCCACTAAGGGGTGAAAAGCATCATTAGTGCGTGTGCACGGACTACCGCCTCCATAAAGTGACATCTTCTCTTTTTCATAACCACCGTTCACAGTTGGTTTTAATGATGGGATTGATGAATAAATATTTTTTCTAAAATATAAATATTATTTTTAAATGTCTTATCATCTTATAGTTTATTTCCCTCTAATTTTTTGATAAATGGAAATATTGATCATTTGTATGTGTGGACTACCACCTCCACGAGTAATGAGTTTTATTTTTCATCACCACCCACCATATATGGGTTTAAAAATATTTTAAATGTGTAAAAATTATTCTAATAGCCCTATTAATATTCTATATACTATGAAACTATTTTATTATTCCTTCAACCAGGGTCAATATATGTAAGGAGTTATGGAAAAAATTAACCGAACAACCTTAAAAAACAGATATTAGCATAAATAATATATAATAAATAAATAAAATATTATAATAAATATTCTATATTAAAATAATTATCAAATAATTAGGTTCATGTGAAGAGATATAATAAATTTTATATTATTATTTAAGAAGTTAGGCGCATGAGTAGAATGAATCTAGAACAAGTTAATGATTTTCATCTCAAATTCCTCTATTTGAGACATATTTGGTGTTATGCACTTAATTTCATTTATGTGTTTTATATACTAACTATTTGAGATATCATATCATGAATTATATTTTAATTTAAATTAAAATCCCTCTCTTTAAATTGATTTTGATTAAAATGTTTTTCAATCCACAAGGGTTCTTTGTCTCAAACTTTAGTTGCTTTTGACATGTTTTTGTTATACAACATTATTTCCTTTGAATGGTACATTCAAAACCAATGGATTTATATTTATTGTATATTTTTTATTTATGTGAAATACTAATCCAAATAAATTCCTTCTCATAAAATGGATTTTACTCAATTGTTACACCATTTGTAAAGATTTTGATAACCCAATTTTCATTCATTTAGTCTTAATCATCCTATTAGACTTAAAAGGTGGGTACATTATAAAAATTGAATATATTATGTGGTATTATATTTTTTTCTTTTAATTTATATTTAAACTATATAATACTACCTTTTGAAATATTTCTTACAATAATGAGTGTGTTTTTTGTCAGGAATATTGATAACTTAAGTATCCTTTCCTTGAGTTATATTGTTTTGTCATGATCTTATTTATCAGATTATTAAGTTGCCTCAATATTATTTTTTATAGTATTTTATTTTATATACCTATTTTTTTAAAAATATATTTTATTTAAAAATAATTATTTGTTACAATTTTTACAATGTGAGTTTTAAACATAAGTATTTTAAATGTATTAAAAATTGGGTTTAATTTCACTTTCATGTGGTTTATCTTCCACTACATATATATAAATGATAAAAAATATGTATTAAAAAGGCCCTATTATTTAATATTATTTTTTAAAAGTAATGGTTATGAATTATATTTAACTTTACCTTTTAGAAAATTCTTTAAGAAGTGACCTATAACATCATCTTTTACATAAATGTTAAAAATATTTTCTAAATGATTTTTTATAGTTCACTTACATTTATATTTTAATTTTAAAAAGGATTAACCCTAATGAGGTTTATTTTTCAATATTTATACTATAGTAAATATTTCATTTTTAGGGGAATGAACTGATAATACCGAATAATCTAATTTTGGATCCTTTTTTTGGGTTGTGTCGTTTATGCATTAATTTATAAGTATGTTTTTCAATTATATAAACGTACTTCTATATTTAAATTTTTACAATATGGTTAAGTTATTTTAAACCATAAACATTCTTTCTATGGATTAATTATTACCATTTTTTCTAGTATTTAATTAGTGGTATACTCATTTATCTATATTGTGTGAACATTTCATCTTATATAATTAATATTGAATAATGTTAACTTAGAAATAATGTTATTTTATTAACATAGGGAAAAGTATAATAATTCCATTTTTTATTCTAATATGAATGATTATTATCATGTAAAATATTTACTATTTAACCATCCATCCTATTTATTTAGTTTTTTATGATCCTTTTATCCATTTTATTAACACAGGGAAAAGTGTTGGTGTTCTATATGTTGTTATTAAAACAAATATTATTATTAGAAATGTTTATTATGTATTTATTTACTAAATATATCATATGATGAATACATTAGACGTAAATAATTTAAGGGTGGGGATTGAAATTATATATCCCCTTGATGCATCCGTAGGTCCCATGTGATAAATAGGTTTGGGTATTTATGGTGCATGCCTACCAAAAATAGGATATTTACTTGAGGATAAGATCATGATAACTAAAATCATGATTTCTTGGCTTATGGTATAGAATTATTTGTACAAAATTATGAATTCCATCAATAAGGAAGTAGTTATTGATATATAAGGGATATATTTAGTTACATTTTTATCCAAGGATATATTATTCTATGAGTTTTATTATATTATGAAATTATTTTTTGTTATATATTAAAGAAATAATATTTATAATATGTTTTAGACATTATTAACTCATTTCTATGTTTTTCAATTACTTAGATTTTGAGATCAACCCTTCTTATGCTTCCATTTAACTAGGTTATGAAGCAAATTGTTACACCTGATGTGTATAATAACATAGCCTATGCAGAGAATTTTTGGGTGAGGATGAAGAAAAAATATGGACTAAGTAGTTTCTTATATAGTGAAAAAATATCCATCTATTGATAAAAACATAGGTTTTATTAGTTTATGTTTTGTTCTAATAAATTTCTAATCCTAAAAGGTCTTTCAAATGTATAAAATATAATTTTTAATTTATTTCATTTAAGTTTGTGATAGTTATGTATGAAAATCTACTATTGGTATCAAATCCATTATTTAAAATATGAGATTATTGGATTGGATCTGGGAGTACGGGTCTTGGAAATCATTGTTGGTATCAAAGGAGGGTTTAGTTATTTTTAGTATTATTATTAGAGATAATTAGTGAAAACTCTTGGGATAAGTCTAACAGATAAGTCTAAGTATGGAATAACATCTTAAAATTTTTATAAAGTATAGATTGCATGGTTTTACAAGAAAAAAATTCATTTCATATATTGGAAAGTATATGTTGATCTGGAATAGATATACCTAAGGGTTATAACCCCCAAGAGGTTATGTTAATATTAAATAAACTATGACCTTATGCAGTATAAAGAGGACTTACGACACACATAGAAAGACACTCCTAATAGATATTATATGGTTAATTTACATGTTTTTATGAACCATTATAAAGGATTTTAACATATTAATATGAAATTTTATAATGAGAACCCAATAGTAAAATTACCCTAAAATTCCAAGTATTGAATGAATATTTTCAAGGTTAATAGAAAAGTATTATATATTAAAAAAGGGTGTCATTGGGGAAGGAATATTTTGATTAGGGCTTTAATATTAATATTTTGGATATTTTTATAACCATTTTGGTTTTAGTTTTTGGTTGAAATAGGATCACAAAAAAAAGAAGGTATGTATCTTGAAACCCCCATGTGTTATAACAAAATAGGTGGCATTTGTAACAATTTGAATATTATAATATTATTGCTTTGATGGAAAAAATGAGTTTTCTATTCTTACCAAAGGTAATGTAGTTTATATGCTTATAGAAATTAAATCATGAAATTATTAGCTATTTTAATTAGTGAAGTGATATTTATTGATGAAATTTTGGTATATTAAAAAAATCTATTGAGGATTATGGAAACATATATAGACTTCTCTTCATATGTTTTTCAAAAGTGGTTTCATGTCATAGATTAAATTGTATAAATCACCTTGAGAAATGATTTTATGGATATGTTATATTTTTAGAGATAACTATTTAAGAAAACATGTATAATGGATATATTAGTTTTAGGTATAGTATATGTTTCATGTTGAAATAATAAAGGGTTAGGTTATTGTTAAAATGTAAGTTATGTAGTTTTGATATCCCTAGGATTGAAAATAATTCATGATATTTTTGTTGAAGTTTATTAAATTTTCAGGATTATGGTATATATTTTATAGTGTGTGATTTAATAAACAATTTTCTAATACCATTTTATGATTAATTATTGAATTTTTTTTGGAATAATATAATATTTCATAGTGTCTTTATGACTTGGAGACTAAGGTAGTTTTGGGAAAGGTGTACTCTTTAGAATATAAGAATAGGGTATAAAAAATCAATTTTGTATGTTGAAAGAAAATTATATTGATCTAGAGAAATATATAATGGTATATTTCACATTTAAAGTTATATCTAGAATAATGTGTATGTTTAGAATAACCTCACTCACTTTAATTTGTGAGTAATAATTAAAATTGCATGGACACAATTTATTTAAGGTGTATAATGTAACGATACGAGACTTTGGATAAAGATTATTATTAAAAATATTATAAAACCCCCATGATATTAAATCAATTAAAAATTATTATCTTTAGAGGATAAATTATTAATATGATTTAATATTCAAAAGGGTCATTTTCCATTAATCTGATTTCATTATATTTTTAATTTTTAATTAAAAACTATTTTTTTAATTCTCAATTTTTTTTAATTTTTATAATTAATAATATATAAAACTAACATAATTTTTTAATTTAGATTAACAATATTAGTTTAAGATTAATTTTTTATTGTTGTCTAAAATAATTAGGTTTTTGGTGATTTTTTTTGATTTTTCAAAAAACCGCCACTTTTATGAAATTATCATAATAAATGGATAAAAAATGTATTTGAATATATATATATATATATATATTTAAAATTATTTTTTTTATAAAACTCGTATATATGATTTTGGAAACCTAAAAAATATCTTCTTCAAAAAAATATTTATACTCAAATATATTAAAAATTCCTTTCCATCACATATAGAAATTAAATATATAAAAATGGATTTCATAATTTATATCAACATGATAATATAATAAATGAGGTAAATTTCAATTTTGGGCATAAAATCCTGATAACTGAGATTAATGTTAATGATCAAGACAATGGTAAAGCAATTATCTTTCAAATAATTATTTTATTAATATTTTGTAATTTTTATATAATGAATTAAAATAATATAAATAAATTTATTTATATAATTTAATTTTTAAAAACATATTTTAATAATATATATTAAAATCGTAACCAATGTGAAATAATATTATTTATACATAATGGTTAAAACATAATTTTTCTACAAAAACAATTTTTTCAATATATAAGATGTTTTAAATTAAAAGTTAATTTTATTTTATTTTGAAATTTAATTACATTAAATAGAGATTAAATTTAGGTTAATCAAACCCAAATATGGTAATATGGGTTATTTTATATTTTTATTAAAAGATAAATTACATATTTAAAAACTATTTAACAAGGTGAAAAAGTTAAAAGTAAAAACGTAAGAAAAAATGAATTCGAAAATGTTTAAAACATGTGTAGAAATACTTGGTTGAGTATTTATCAACATAATATCACCCCAATGTTCTTTATTTATTACTTTTGGAGTATTTGAACCCTAAATAGTGTATGATATCATTAATAATTAAAGGGAATTAAAAAAAGTGTCCTTTTATTCACTTATAAAAGGGGATCACATCGACCCCTTCAATATTTCACTTCCCATTCAAATTTACATTGAATTTATTCAAAAAATACCTAACATAGAATTAATTTTCTCATACTTATTCCCTTGATCTCTATCATAAGGCCTTCATTTCTAAGGATATTTTTGAGAGATGATCGAGTCTCCAACATAAGCATTTCTAACATTTGAATACCTTACTCTTAATATTACTACTCCAAAAACTTATATCCATACCAATATAATTTCAAAAGTATAATTTTTATAATAATATATTGTTATAATATTGTAATAACCATTATTTATTTCTCTCTATCTATAAAGGAAAATTAAAGCGTCGTCAGTGCATGTGCATGGATTACCGTATCTACGAAGCAACACATTCTGTTTTTTATAACCACATCTTATGGTTGGTTTTAATGACATGATTGATGAATAAATATTATATATAAAATATAAATTTTATTATGAAATTTTAAATTATCTTATAATTTATTCCCTCACATTCATTGTGAAATGGAAACATTAATCGTGTGTATGTGTGGACTACCGCATCCACGAGCAACGAGTTTAATTTTTCATCAACACCCATAATATATGTATTTAAACATATATTTAATATATAAATATTATTAGCATAAAATATTAATATTCAAATAATATGAAAATATTTTATAATGCCTTCTACCATGGTCAACATATAAAAGGAGTTATATAAAAATTAACTAAACAACCTCAAATAACAGACATAGGCAAGAGAACTATATAATAAATGAATACCGTATGAAAATAAATGGTTCATATTAAATTAAATATATAATAATAAGGTTCCTAATACGGTATCTAATAAATTTAATTTAAATATTCATGAAGTTAGGTGCATTCGCAGAATGAATATGGAGAAAGGTAAGGGTTTTCATATCAAATTCCTCTCTCTAAGACATGTTCTGTATTATATACCTAATTTTATTTATTTGGTGTATATAATACCTATTTGAGATATAATATCATGGATTATATTTCAATAATATCATTTTATGTTTAATTTTATTCCCTCTATTTCAAGTGGTTTTGATTAAAATGTTTCTCAAGTCATGAAGGTTCTTTGTCTTAAACTTTAATTCCTCAAGACATGTTTATGTTATGAACCATATTTTAATTTTAAAGGTGTATACAATACCTACAGATGTAAATTTATTATATATATTTTTATTCATGGGAATTAATAATACAAATCAATTCCTTTTCATAATTTTTTTACTCAATTGTTACCCTAGTTGTAATGATTTTGGTATCATGCTTTTTATTCATTGAGTTTGATTATCATATTGGACTTAAAAGTTGGGTATATTGTAAAAATTGATTATATTATGTTGTATAATATTTGTTTATTTGAATTTAAATTTCCACCACATTGTACACCTTTTTGAAATATTTATTATTTATTGAGTTTGTTTGCTCATAATAAATATTAATAACTCAAGTATCCATTCCTTGAGTTATCATTTTTCATCAGCAAATTCTTTTTATATGGTTGAGTTATACCTCCCTAATATTTACTATATTTTAATTTCTCTACCTATAAGAGAAGAATATATTTTGGTACAAATGAATGTTTTGTTACCATTTTTGGATTATACTAGATCCTTCTTATTTTAACGACACCAAATCATGTTTATATTTTTATTAAGGATTTCATTTAGTAAATTGTTTTTGGTAATAATTTGTAAAAATGGATAAGTGTAGAGATTACTTCGTCACCTTACCATGTGAAGTTCAAGTGACTATGGATCCTTACTACACATTATGTGTTACCTTACTGAATGCTATATATTACCTTACTATACATTATATTTCACCTTACCACATGAAAAAACTTCTTACCATCAAGAAAATGACAAAAATATATCCAAGTCATGAACTAAAACTACATTAAAGATTTATCCTACCATATATTGAGAATAATATAAATTCTTGTGAAATTAACATACATTGAGATAGAGTTGAAATTGATATTCACCAAACTACCTGAATCAGTGTAGTAATTATGAAAGAAAATACATGAAGAAATAAAGTTACCATGCCAAGCTATGTATAGTTTTCATTAAGTAGTATACTAACCATGTCTTTTACTATAGTGACCTCACAAAGAAACAAGCTATCAGATGAATTCAAGAACTAAACTCAAGGAAAAATGAACTGAAGATGCCACATATTTAGATATTGGATATATGAAAAAGAAATACGTGAGCATTTAGTTACATCACAAAATCGCCTATATAGAAATTGTCTACGACGATGAGATCACCTATTTGGAAATAAGATATTTTAATGAACCAAATATGTAGTGTACCTATGAAAAATTCCTATATAAAAATTGACTATGTGAATCTGTAATCAACTCCATGACCAATACATTATGTCATTCGTAGAGAGGATTTTAAAAATCTAATGGATAGTTTTATGACGGATTACTTGAAGAGTAAGTTAATTTAATGTTCCATTGATTTTATTAAATGTATAATTTTGGATGGATATAATTTTATGAAGAATAATATGATCATGTTAAGGAGTAAAAGGTGAATACATGCTCTCACAGAAAAAAATAGAGGATTATACGGATGAAACATCTCTACACAGAAGACTTGTTCAAATTTTTTTTCAGTGGTCTATTTTATCTCACTTTCTATGCAATATTTGGTAAAGCTTTTCAAAGAATAATGAAGATAACCCTGAACAACTGAAGTTGATTATATTGTGTTTCAACACATATTCACATCACTCATTCCTTTCTAATTTTTTATATCTATTCATTCGATCTATGATTTAATATTACTTTGTATATTTTTAAAAAAAATACTATGATATAATTTATAGTACTTGATATTCCCTATCAAATATTTTATTTTAATTCCCATGAAGAACTATGGAATAGGTCTTACATGATTTGATCTCTTTTTTATCCCATGCGTAACTATGGAAGAGGCTCTATTCCTATAAATACTTGTTTATTTTTTTATAAAACTTTATCTAGATTGCAGATTAAATAATGTTACGATAAACTGGTAGTCAGGTTGAGATTTCCAAGTGGAGGGGATTATTTATTATCTTTAGATCCAACACCTTATTAATTTCAACTATTCTATATTTGATGTAACTTGGTTACTGATATTTATCTTTTTTTTTCTTTAAATCAAACTTGTTTAAGTGTTCTAAAACTATTGATCAAAACTATACTATGATAGTTAATCTTAATTTGTGTTTTATATTCTGTGTTTTCTTAATTAAATTATTTTCAAAAGTCAAAGTTCTTTAAAAGTTATTTTTAATGAGTCTTGATCCCATTTTTGATAATTTTTTTTGAAAAATAAAATTATATATTTCTATAGTTATGATTAACTTGGTGTTTTAATAAAATTGGGGGATTTAGTTTTTAATTTTTTTAAACAAATGTTTTTATTAGAAACTCAATTAAACCACCTCTTGTTTTTTACACTCCAACTAACATTTAGTATAAAATAATTTCAAAATATCTTTTTAACTATGATATATTTGTATTTAAGTATCTTAAATTTTTGTTATTTCTAAATTTATTTACAATGTATAGAAACATACAAGAAGGAACCTCCACTAATTATTTTCTTTATTTTTATAAAAATAATTATGATCAATATAAAATTAAAATAAAAATTCACCTATAAAGTATGTGATTTTGTATCTAAACTTTCATTGAAGATAAATTGAAATAAATAAATCCTCTATAGATTCTTGGAATGATTCCACTAAGGAAAAATATGATTGTAATTTTAAAGATATGAATGATTTATACTATGAATTGGGGGAGGATGAATTTAAGAGAATATCTATTTGTGCTACTATTGTTGAAATCTGGGTTACCCTTTCTATATTATATGAAGTAACTTCTAATATTAAAGAAATTAATTTAAACACTTACACTATTAAATTTTATACTTTTAATTTGAATCCTAATGATTCTATCTCTAACATGTATATTAGGTTTAATGACATATTTTTCTTAATGAATTCACAAAGAATAAAAATTATTAATAATGATTGAGTGATGAGATTTATCATATTCCTTCTCAAAAGATAGAAAGGAACATCTATGTCTATCAAAGAATCTTGTGACATTATCACACTGTCGGTAAATGATATAATAGGAAAGAAAATGACGTATGAAGAAGAACTGAAAGTAAACAAGGATGAATTTGACGAGACCAATAGGAAGTTTTTATATTTTAAGAGATCATAATTTAAATAAAAAGAGATGATCAAATTTGAAAGGTAAAGTGATAAAGAATCACCTACTGACAATGGTGAAGAAATGGAAGATCTAGCAAGATGATTTTTTTTTAAAATTCATTATGAAACCAAAATATATATGTATATTTAACAAAATAAATTGTAGAAAATATTAAAAGAAGGAAAAATCATCCAATGAAATAATCTTATATGAATGTAAAAGGAAGGGACACATCAAATAAAATTGTCCCAATATCAATTATAAGAATCTATACGAAGAAAATAAAAAAAATTATAGGAAGGATATGAAAGACAATTGGAGTAGTTATGAGGATTGTTAAAGTGAATCAAATTCAATCAGATAAAATTGAATTTATAAAAATAATACGTGTTTTATAAAAAACACATTATATGTATTAAATATTTTTCATGAATATCTTGATCATATTTCAAATCATTATGAGGATAAAAATAATCATGAAAATATGTATAGTGATCAATTATTTGAGCACATTTATATTCTGGAAGATACGTTCAATGAATTAAAAGATAAATACAAAAGAATAAATAAATTACATTATTTCTATTCTCACTTTAAAATAGATCTTACAGTAGAAAAGGAAAATAATGTTCAATTTCATAAGGAAAATAATGAAATAAAATTATCTAACAAACAATTAAAGGAATATTTGGAGAGTTTCACTAATCGAATTAAAATACATACCTAGATTTTTGGAAAATATAAAACTCTTAAATATACCATTGTAATAAGATATAAAATTCTATAGAGGATAGTAAATAAAAATAAAATCATTCCAATTTCTAGTTATTTTAGTGATTCACCTAGTTTTATTCTACTGAACAAAATAAATTCTTCATTTCTGAGAGTCTATGATATTATTACAAGAAACTAGTAAAACAATTATGGATTCCTAAATCACTTATTAATAACATCTCTTGACCCAAGAAAGTATGGTTACCAAATTAATTTATGGTTTAAATATATTATATAGGAAAAATTCTTAAATATTTCCAATAAAAAATATGGTACCTGGATAGTGTATGTTCTTGAAATATGACTAGAGATTACTCAAGCTTCAAAAAAATGATTAATATGGATGGTGGAAATGTCACTTTTAGTGACAATGTTGAAGGGAAAATAATTAGACTCAACCAAATCAATAACTATAGTACATTTTTAATTTATAATGTTTTAATTATATATTTATTAAAATATAATCTAATTTTAATTTCACAATTTCCTAATAATGGTTTTCATGTTATATTTGAAAACAATGATTTTATAGTTTTTTATACCAAATAAGATTTAATTTTTACTCCAATGAGAAATGAAAATGTTTATGCTATAAATTTATATCATTTTTTTCTTAAAATGTTTCTTGTTTAAGTTTCTTTAATAAAAAATCTTGTATTTGGGATAGGAGTGTAAGACATTGAAACTTACACTCACTTACAAATATAAAAATGAAAATTTTATCGAAGGATATAACCAAACTAAAATTACCATTAGAAAAAGTATGTAATCCTTATCAAAAGGGAAAGCATCATAAAATATTTTTCAAATCAAAGAAATATGTATCATCTTATAAACCATTAGAGTTGGATCAAATTGATATTTTTGAACCATATTGACTTTTTATTATAGAAGGAAAACATTATTATTATTTATTATTGATGATCATCCAAGATATTCATGTTTATTTTTCCTTTCTCATTAAAGTGATTCTATTTATTATTTTTTAAAATATTCTAAATCTATAGAAAATATTAGCGGACTTAGAATTAAGAAATTAATAACTGATCATTGTCATGAGTTTCAAAATTAAGGGTTTGAATATTTATTCTCACAAAAAGGCTATATTCACAACTTTTAAACTCATAGGACACCATAGCTGAATGGTGTTATAAAAAGAAGATAAAGAACCCTTCAAGATATTTCCCAGACTATTATTAATGAGTATGATTTACCTATTTATTTTTGGGTAGAATATTTAAACACATATTAATATATAATTAATATAGTTTTAATTATACATATCTTAAAGAACCCCCTAATGAATTATGAATTGGAATAAAATCAAAGGTTAATTACATTATAGTTTTTGGTTGTAAAGTATTTATAATCAATACAGAAGAGAATTTATACAAATTTTCTACCAAGATTGATAACCGAATTTTACTTTGAAATTATATATATAGTAAATCATATAGGGTGGTTAATAAAAAAATAATCTTGTGGAATAATATTTAAATGTCATGTTTTATAAAACAGATCCAAAAAATCCTTTGACATCTTTAGGAAATCTTGAATATGACCTTTATAGTTCAGTCATAAATACTAAACCTGGTTACAATAATGCTAGACCTTATATATAGAACTCACCAAGTTCTAATGAATATATTTATCCCAAGCCTACATATGATAATGATGTTTTAAATACTTCTATTCATAGAGTTATTAAGACTCATATATATCATCCCTTATATGTTGTTGTTGGTGACCTAGAAAATAGAACCCAGACTAGATATTCTCAAATATATTAGGTTGGACATCAAGATTTCTTGTCACATCTTGAACCTAAGAACATCAATGATGTAATTAATGATGAATTTTGGGAAATTAATATACAAGAATATTTAAACTAGTTTTAAATAAATAGATTTTGGGAATGAGTTTGAAGACACAAAGACTACCTAACTATTAGAATTAAATGAGTGTTTAAAAATAAGTTTTTTAATCAGGTAAAATAGTTATAAATAATACTATATTGTTTTCAAAAGGATATAGTCAACAAGAAGGTATTTAATATGAGGAAATATTTTATCCAGTTGCTAAACAGGAATCCATCCGAATGCTTCTTTCGTATGCAACACATTTTAATTTTAAACTCTATCAAATTGATGTCAAAAGTGAATTCTTAAATGGTTATATTATTGAGGATTATTTTTCTGAAACCCCCCTAGATTTTAAAAAACCTCAATTTCAAAATCATGTTTTTAATTTAAAAAAAATATTTATATTCTTTAAAATAAGATCCTAGAGCTTAGTATAATAATATCATATCTTTTTTTACTTCCCAAGGTTTTATAAAAAATAGCTGATCCTATATTATTTATTAAAATAATTTCAAAAGATGTTTTAATAGTGAAAATATGTGTTGATGATCTTATTTTTGTATCTTAGAGAAATTATTTAGGTATTATGTTTTTAAAAATGATGCAAAGTGATGTTGAAATGAATTTGATGGGAGGAATTAAATTCTTTCTTTTCTTTAAAAATTTCAAAATTGAGAAGGAATTATATTAAATAAAATAAATTACACCAATGATCTTTTAATTTTTTTTGGAATGGATAGTACTAAAGGTAGTGATACTCCCAAGAGTACTATCTTCAAGAATGATCTCGATGAAATAGGGAAACCAGTTGATGAAAACACTAATAGTGTTATGATTAGACTTTTACTGTACATAACTACTATCCATATTGAAATAATGTTTTGTACGTGTATATGTACTCATTTTTAAGCAAATCAGAATGTGTCACATATAATAGCTATTAAAATATATTTTAAATACCTCAAAAATATTACCAACATAGAATTGTTTTACCACAGAGGAAAAAAATTTGATTTTTTAATTATTCAGAGGTAGATTTTGGTGGTTGTAAGTTATATAGAAAAAGAACTTATAAAACATGTAACATTTTTGGAAAGTGTCTAGTTTTTTGTATTAATAAGAAACAAAACTCAATGGAATTATCCACTACTAAAGCTAAGTACATAGCATCCGACAGTTGTTGTGAATATATTATTTGGTTAAAACATACATTACTATACCATGCATATAAATTCAGAAATGTCACTAAATTTTTTACAATAAAAGTGTGATAAATATTTATAATAATCCCACATCACATTCTAGAACAAAGAACAATTATATAAGACATCCCTTTCTGAGAGATTATTTCTAGAAATATTATATAAATCATTAGTTCATTAGTACTAAACACCAACTTGTTGATATATTTACAAAACCCTTGAATGTATAGAGAATTTATTATATCATACATGTATTGTGGATGATTAATTATGCCTCAATGTATTAATTAAAATTTATCCCTTGAATTTATTTATGTTCTGTTTAACTTCATTTCTCTCAGTTTCTAGAGAAGTAATTATGATGTATAATTCACATATTTAGTTGTCCAATCTTGAATTTTTTTTCTTATGGTTAGTATATCTTTCCTGAACACTTACTCATATTGTCACCATACTTACCATAAGTATTTACTTATACAATCAGTATGATTACTATGAAAAATTGTTCATATGGTCATTATTTACTTATCATGAACATCTTTGTCATGTGGTTAGCATACCTACTTTAAGGTCAAATTTTTCATGCCTACAGTTCTTATGTTATTTTAGATCCATAGTAAGTAGACCTTCCATAATTATTAAATTATATTTCTTTGTGATAATTTTTGATCAAGATTTATTTTAATTTTATTATTATTTTATTCCCTAAAATATTTAAATAAAATTTGAATTTTAGTCTGAATCCTCACATTTATTTTAGTTAAAATCATTTCATTCTCTTAAAGTTGTAACCTTTTTTGAATCCCTCTATTTCATTGAATATATCTCTCCATCTAAAGTCTAAACCTTTAGAGAACTCGGATTGAACAAAAAATTTCAAATGTGAAATGAAATGATGATGTCATGACTCATGTAAAGATAGATACTACTAAGAAATAAAAATAAAAATAAAAATGATGTTCAAGTGAATATATATACTTAAAGAATCCACACTTAATTAATCATATTATTGTAGAAGAAAAATAAGTTAATGCGCAGTGGTAAAATTGGGAAGATCATTAATCTAGAATGCATTACAAAATTAGGGATGTGTTTCCTAGCTTAGTGAAAATGGTATGCCTTTTTATCTAAATATAGTCCATGAATTTTATTAACACATAGAGTTTCTCCCTATTAATAAAATAGATGTCATCAAAATTATGGTTAGTGGTGAAGTTTTTGAGTGTTCCTCTAATCATTGGGAAAAATGTTTTGGTGTACTGCATATAGGAGAATATGAGGATTATCAAAACATTTATCTTGTTAATCATGCTCATTTGAGTTTTATAATGACCTAGATAAACTAACTAGGAATGGGACCCCCAGGAGGCCTATATCTATCGATCTCAGTAGACAATGGAGGCTACTAGAAAAGTTCATTCAGAACAAAATATGTCCAAGAAAAGGGGATTTAGAATCATGAGGCATCAATATATGTTCTTATTATTTTTCATAAAGATTTATATTCAACTCAATATTTTTTATATATTTCATCAGAATTATGGTTGAGATTTGAAATCCAACTTCACGTGTCATTTCATTACCTTATCCTAGGATCATTTTAGCCTTTCTAAAGTATAAAGGATTAATTACTCAGGGGGAGTAATGAATAACTTCATCTAATAGATTTTTTGTTACTTAAAATATTTGTTAGAAAATGAAAGTTAACTAAAATCTAGGGAAACAAGAATGGGTTTCTGAACCAAGGAAACTATAAAAAATTTAATCTAATAAAATATCTTTCTAGACTATAGGATCTAGTCGATCCAGGTCTCGAACTTGATGAATTTTTGGATTATTCAGATGATTATGTTTCTATTTTTAAAGAAGTAGAGGAGGAATTAGATTTGAAAGAAGAGGAGTAAGGAGAAGTGAAAAAGATGTAAACCATAGTAAATAAGATAGAATATCTTATGAGGATGAGCTAGAATTGGATGAGTCTGTTAGATCTGGTAAAGTTGGGTATAGATAAGAAGTATCTACTTTTATTGAAAGTACTCCTAGATTGCTTATACACAGTGAACATTATAAGGGAGATAAGTCCCTTAGATCTATTATTTTGGGCTTATACTATCTAGATTATAATGATGGAGATCATAGAGGAATTCCAACTAGATATGGTGGACCTTTAATTCTCTCTATTCAATAACATTTAGAGGGAGCTTTGATTGTTGAGGTTGATCATGATGAATGAATTGATTTTTCTCCTGGAAGACCTTATTTTGACCAGAACATTCATGATATAAATGGCCCTAATCCAACCAAGGAAGTTTAGAATTATCATCTTATTGTTCATGAGGAAATAGTTGAAGATTATAATAAATATGAAGATAAATCCTATGAAAAAATTGAGGAAAAAATTATGAGAATTATATCTATAGAGGGTGCACTAGAGGTAGATGCTAGGAATCATGCTACTAATACATCTCCCTCAACTATTACACCCTCCATTACTTCCACTTATTATGTCACTAAAGATGACATGGCTGTGTTAAAATCATAAATAATGGATATGTTCAAGAAATTATTGGTAAATTTTGAAAACTCCTTGGAACAATTGAGAAAATATGATATTTTTTAAGCTGTTTCTTTGGTATGAAATAATCTTTACCATAGATTTAATTTTACAATAAAGGTTATATATAATTATATTGCATATTTGAGTGCTAAATTTACTACTCTTCTGGAAGATTTATCTGATATAATGATTATCTTAGATCAATGGTTTATGAGTGATATATTTCATCCTATTATAGTTCCCCTTCCTTCTCTTCTTGTCGAATCATTTGTTGATGAGTAAGAAATAAAAATATTCATAAGATATGAATTTAAGGTGATGTTGTATGAATTAAAAAATACTCATGAGTCTGTGTAAGATGGGTTGCAAAACAAGGATTTAAAGACCCTATCATTAGTTCAAGAAGATTCAAAGTAGGTTAGTCAAGACTAAGAATCCATCAAGAGGGTGATTGATTATCATCTAAGTAGAATCTTCATAAATTTAAATCTATAAGGTTTGTTTTTAACTCTTGATTTGGACTTGAATATGCCCCCTTTGACTAAATATTTTAAATCCCATGATGATAAGATCAGATATATGAATATCATTTTGGAATCTTTCATGGAGAATATAAATTATTTTCTCCAGGATCTATAACATGATTTTTAGACTATTAGCAATTTCACCTAGTTGATGGAACCTTATTTATACATTTCTTAGATAGATGTGCTATCCCCATCAGCCATTAATTTATCCCTACCTAATAATTCTTCCACCATCAATCCTATTTTATGAACTCCTTCCCAATACTTTCAATATCTAATACTAGTTTCTTGGTGTTTAGTTATTAGAGACCCTGACTACTCATCTTCTCCTAAGACTAATTCTAATTTTTCTTCTATATCCAAAGGGAAGGAACCAATTATTCCTAAAAATTTTAGATATGTTCCTCATTCATATTTATATTTGGATTTCTGATAGGGTCCTTTTGTAATCCTTTTGACATTATTTTTTTACTCTATTTTGATATATTAAAGGAATACTATATTTTATTCTAATATTTATGTATCCCTACTACTCTTAATTTTTCTCATATTTGAATTTTTTTTTCTAATCAAAAAACGGTGGTTAAATAAATTCATATCTATACATTAAAATAAATTGAATTAGTTTAAAACATTTCAGGATTTATGTAGGATTTTTAGAACATTCTAAAAAATTATTCCAATCCTATACAAATATACATTTTTATGCAAGTTATTTGAATTTAGAAGTTATGATTTGTGATCATAAGAAAGGGGATATTTTTGTATTATATTAGAACCTTCTTATTTTAATGATCCCAAATCCTGTTTATATTGATATTAATTATTTTTATGTATTATGTTAGTAATTTTTTTTTCTGGTAAAAATTTGAAAAAGTGGCTAAGTCTGGAGCTTACTATGCTACCATACCGTGTAAAGGTTAAGTGATCATTTCACATTACCGTACATTATGTTTCACCTTACCAAATGTTATATTTCACCATAGAAAACATTATATTTTACCATAACACATGAAAAAACTATATTTGATGTGTCAGATGTGATTTTTTCCAAGTCATGAACTGACCAAACATTGATGATTGAGCTTACTGTATGTTGAGAATCACCTCCCTACATGCACAATCAACCTATCATGATATGGTGTTATACTTACCATCGACCTGACTATATGAATCAATGTAGTGATTTTGAAAGAAACTACCTAACACCTGAAGAAATCAATTTACCATTATGAGGTATATATAATGATCCATTAATTAATATATTAACAATGTCTATTTTTATAGTGACCATTCGAAGAAAAAATATACTACATGAAGTTATGAAACTTATCTAAGTAAAAATGAACTAAAAGTGTTATGCCTTTAATAATTAGCTATGTGAAAAAGGACTATGTGATCATTTTTATACATTACAGAATCACCTATGTGGAAATAAACTACATAGATGAGATCTCTTATGTAGAAGTTGATTATGTAAATGAAACATCTACGTGGTCTACCTCTTCCAAATTCCAATGTACCAATCAGCTATGGGAATCTGCAACCAGCTACATGACCAATCAAATATGTTGTTCTTATAGAGATTTTTAAATCTCCAATGACTAGTTTTTTGAATCATTAATTTAAGAATTAGTTCATTTAATGTTGCATTGATTATTATTCATAACTACTTTTAGATGAAGATCATTTTAAGAAGAATAATACGATAAACTGAAGGTGTGAAAGGTGAATCTATTCTCTCACAAAAAATAAAAGAGGATCATATGTGTGCACATATGATAAATAGAGGAATTGTTGATAAATATTATGATGATATATTTTATTTCACTTTATATGAAATCACATTTGATGTCTTTCAAAGACAAATTAAGATAATCCCGAACAATTGAATATGACCAGATTTAGATGCACTGCATATTCACATTTATCATTATTTACTATTTCTATTTGATCTGTTATTTTGAGATGTGTTTTTATATTACTTTATATATTTGTAAACCAATGTTCAATAGGTTAAAATAGAGATTACATGATACTCTATGTCTCAAATGTTTTATTTTTATTCCCATTAAGAACTGTGGAAGAGTTCTTGCATGGAAAAGTATCTTTTTCAGGCCACATATAACCGTTGAAGTGACTCTATGCATGGAAAAAATTATGTGCCGTTGTTGGTAAAAAATAAGCTAGGTTGTGGATTATTTTATGTTATAATAAAATACTTGGTAGTAGGTGATTTATAAATTTAGGGGATTAGGTATCAGATTGAGACTAAACTCCTTATTAATTTTCATTATGCTAGATTTTTTGTAACTTGTTTATTACTCTTTATCTATTTTGTTTTAATAAAATCAAACCTATTTTAGTTTTATAAAATTATTGAACAAAACTATACTCAGATATTTAATATTAATTTGTGTTTTATATAACATATTTTCTTAGGTAAATTAATTTCAAAAATTGAAGTACTTTCAAAGTTATTTTAACTGAACCTTGACCTCACTTTTGAGAATATATTTGAAAAATAAAACTATATATTTCTACAATATTGATTAACTAGTTGTTTTTATCAAATCAAGGGATTTTTTTTTAAATTTTTTTAAAACTAATTTTTTATTCGAATATTAATTCACCTTTCTCTTGAGTTTTCCACTCCCACCAATAAATCTTTTTACAGCACGATCTTTGAACATATGTATTTTTCAAGATATTAATAAGGGTTTTTTTTTGATTTAACATAATTAGTATTCTTCTAAAAATTTATCCAAGATAAATCTTATGAATTTTAAAGGATACATTAATGAAAATTATTTTTAAAAGTATTGGTTTTCATAAAAATTTCACACCACATTTTAAAAAATTATTTTTAAAGTGACCCTTAACATCATATTTTATGTCAGATTTAAAAATATTTCCTAGAAATTATTTTAATATTTAATTTTCATTTTTATTTTCAAAAAGATTTTATATAATATGGTTTATTTTTATATATTGTACTCTAATAAATATTTATATTTTGGGGGAATGATCTCATAGTACTAAAAAATCCAATTCATGATCGATTATTGGGAGGTATCAAAAATAATTTGTTTTCAAGGATTTTTTATCTATGTCAACATCCATATATGTTTGTATTATATAAATAGGGTTATGTTAATTTAAAACCATTAAAATACTTCCTAGGGATGACTTATGATCATGTTATTAAGGTATAAAATTAGTTTTCTACTCATTGTTCTATACGGTTTGAACAACACATTTTATATAATTCATATTGGATGATGTCCATATAGAAATAATTAATTTATTTAAACATGGCTAAATATATTTCTATTATATATATTTTTATTCCAATATTTATTATTATTGGTATATCAAATTTTTTTTGTTTGAATATACACCCTCTTTCTTTAGATTAGTTATAATCATGTTACCCCTTTTATAGACATGGGGAAAAGTGTTGACATTATGTATGCTGTTATTCCAATATAAATAATTATTGGAAAATTTAATTTTGTATTATTTAATCAATATATTATATGATGAATTTATTCGACCTAAATAAGTTATGGTTGGGGTCCAACATTATAAATCCCATCTATGCATCAATAGGTCTCATAAGACAAACATTCTTGGGTATTTTTAGTGCTTTCATTCCCAAAATAAGATATTGCATTGATGGTATGATCGTGATGTCTAAGAGAATGATTTCTTGGTTTATAGTATAGAATTAGCTATCCAAAATTATGAATTTCATTTCTAATGAACTAGTTATTAACATCCATCTTATTTATTTACATCCACTATAATAAATGGATATATTATGCTTTCAGTTTTATTATATCATGGAATTATTTTTTATTATCTAATCTATCCAAAATATTTATGCTGGGTTTATGCCATGATTTCTTAATTTGCATATTTTCACTTACTATGAAATTGATAACACCCATTATTATATTTCTATTTACCCAAGTTATGAAGAAAATTATTACACATGATATGGATAACCATATAGCTTATGTGGAGAATTTTTCGGAGCTATTGAAGACTTACTATGCATTAAGTTTTATATTATATAGTGAAAAAATGTCCATCAATTGAGAAAAACATGAGTTTTTTAGTTTATTATTTCCCCAAATTATTTAAAGATATAAACCTAAAAAATTCTCCAAATGTATCTAATGAAATTTTATGTTGAAACAATTTAAATTATTGGATATTTATGTCCATAAATCTGTAGTTGGTATAGAAGATAGTATGTAAAGTATGTGATTATCCATTGGATCCAGGAGTGCGGGTCAAAGGCGTTACATCCACTATATAAAGAGAGTTGGTTATTTCTAGAAATAAATGATAAAAACGTATATGGAATTAAAAAATGGTGTCATAGATATCAAATTAAATTTAACTTCATCTAATATATCCTAGAGTTTTTGAACACTTCTACATATTCTTGGCCATTTACAGTTTGGAGGATCAATGTTATGAGCCCAAAATATCCATCCCATGTTTTTCAGTTCAAGTTCATTTTTACTGATACCTTATTCTTTGCTAAATGGGAAAAATATATACCGTTAAATGAGTCTGGGAAAAAGTATATGAACAACTTTGTGAAATCCAATATCATTACCAGATTTAGATCCCCACATATAATCCTGATGAATAATGGAACCAATTTTAATATTTCTAACTAAATATTCTATATTTAAAGTATATCATAATTTTTTATTTATTTTTTCATATTTTATTTTTCAAAACATATAAATTCTAATTTTTAAAGGTTTAAAAGTGATAAATAATTTATTTTTATTAAAATATGATTCATAATTTTAAATATGACCACTTTTTTGTGTTTTAATTTGTGAAAAATATTTCATGAAACATTTTAACCAAAAAATACCCCTCACCTAAAGTATAAATACCCCCACTAACCCCATTATAAAGTTTATTCCCAAGAAACTCTCATTTTCAAGTCTCTACCCAATTCCCGCCTCACATGGATCTTAGGATCTATACTATTTTTTATTTAAAACAACTCTAAGTTCCTTGATATTAAGGCCTTAGTAAATAATGAAATCTAAGGATAAAGTATTGTCCTCTCATATTTATATTCATTTTTTGTTTTTCTACATTACTCTTAATATCCCACTCCTTATCCTTATAAAATAATTAATTATAAATCACACATAATATAATTTTTATTAAAATTATCATAAAATATTTATAATATATATGTAAAATATATCTCCCTCTCTCTATTAGAAATATCCCGTTATTGATTGGTTTTACTTCCAACAATGACATTGTTAATGATTTAATTATCACAACCAACACATATAATAAGTGAAGATTATATATTTTATTTATAAATTTATTTTAATTTAATAAATTAATATAAACTTAATTTTAAAAAATATATTTTACAAATAATGAAAATGAATAAATCAAAATGAAAATGGGATAATTCAAAAAAACATGTCATAAACCAATATGATTTCCTATAAAAGGTTAATAAATAAATTCCAATGATCATAAATGATTATGAATAACATCAATTAATGTATTGAACTTATATATATCCATGTTTCAATAAATATTATTTAATTATTTAATAGGTGTAAACATGGAAAAATAAAACGAGATAAAAGGTAATGAGACTCTCAGATCTACCTTATTCTTTTGGGGTTACCCCACTTTATCTCTCTATTTTCATGATGTTTCTTCTAAAAATTAATTAATTTTTTTTATTTTTCTTTTCTTATTATTATTATATAATATTAATATATTTTATTCATTGAGATGTATTATTATCAATATCCATGATGTTTGATAATTACTATTTTCTTAATTTTTTTTCAATGATTCTCATTATTTTTATTCTTTTACTATTCATGAAATATGATCTCTTACTTATTAATGATATATTTAAATGTAAAAAATTATGTATTTAATTCTTAATTTGGTAACATAAAAATTTATTCTTGAAATATTATCTATGAAATCACTAAGAGACCCATTATTTTCACATGGGTTTAGTTCATTTTTATGATTAATGTATGTTTTCCTTCCTTTATGGAATGAAATACTATGAGATTATTATGATATCAAAAGTGAGAACAGAATTATATATCCTTAAAATTAAATGATTAAAGTGATAAATCTCATTATATCATGTATTTTATTCATTAATATTATGTTATATTGGTTTTAATTCTAGGTTTTATGATTTGAACATATTTGATATGTGCGAACATGATGATAGCTACGTTCACACTATTTGTATGGGATTTGTTCACAATGTCTATGGTGTTTCATTATTATTCATGTTCAATATTCCATCAATTTTTCATATTATTATTATTATTATTATTATTATACTATGCTTATGTTTTTATTTATATGATTATGAATACCTATGTACTAACATTGATCTATGTATCATTATCCTCTCTATGATTCCAAACTTTACTAGTGTTTTAGTCCATCCATTATTTGATGTATTTATTAAGTAGATTACATGTAATAATGAGATCATAAAATCATATATGATGAATATATATAATGTTTAAAATAAAGTTAAACGATTTATTTCTATTTTTTCTTTATTAACCTAATTTTCCTACGAAACTAATCCCCTTTTTTTAGATATGTAATATTTTTCATGTTGGTATTAAAAATGATATAATAATCTTGTATGAAATATGCAGTTGACTATTATTATTCTTATAAAAAGTTTCTTTTAATTTTTGAATTTGGTTAGAAAAATAAAATATATGCCAAACTTCTAGATTTCATAATTTAACACCTTAGGATTGATTTTCTCATATAAATAATTTATTTTTCAATCCTTTATTGACTTTAGTTTTCTTTTAACAATTTATTCTATAGAAAATAGAGGGAATGAAAATTAATAAAATTAAATATTTAATGGTACATTTAATAATCAATTAATAATTGTGGGTTTTTATTGAATTTAGTTTTTACATATTTTTTAAATATTATAATTTTTCTAGAATGCTTGAATCACCTCCTTGATTCCTTGAATTAGAGAAATCTATGAAAACTTATAGTAGTGAAATAATTTAAATAAATGTGGTTGAATATTCCCATGTTATCATATAAAGAAATATTATTCCTATAAATATTATAATCAATCATTTAGTATAATTTAATTCTATATTGGGGTTGGCTATCGTTATATAGTGTTCATATCAACTACGAGGAAGAGGAAATATATTTCCATATCATAAACCATTTAATGAACATAAATAAATGAAAGGAAAATTATGAATCTCCTTTTGAAAATATTTCAATGGTATTTATGTTAATAACTAATGAGAAAAAATATCTTATTCAAATAGTTTAAATAAAGGAAGAAATCAACCTTGAAGACATTCCCATTTTAAGGGAATATACTAATGTATTCCTTAATGAATTGTAAATATATAAACTATAATATGAGGCAGAGTTACTAATATAACTTATGTAAGATTATACACCTATATAAAATATCCCTTATAGGATATACCTAATAGAACAAGAGGAGACAAAGATAAAATTTCAAGAGTATTTTTATAAATTGTTCATATTCTCTAATGCATCACCTTTGAGTACACCAAAGATCTTTTTCAAGAAGAAGGATGGGTAAATTTAGATTTTAATTTATTATCATGATTTGAACAAGATCATCATAATGAAAAATTATCCACTACCAAGGATTCATGACTTTTTGAATTGACTTCAAGGATCTCAATACTTCTCAAAAGGGGATCTTTTCTCTAGATATCATTTTCTTAAAGTGAAGAGAGAATATATTAAAATTAATTATAATGATTTTGGTAAAATTAAGATTAAAAAGGGAATAAACCTTGATATTAATGGCCCAAATGATCTATAAACTTGTACAAGAACCATTGGATGGCCATATTTCGACCCTATCCCCACTTGGCTTAAAATTAGACAATTATGGGATCCATTTTCAATGTGAAAAACGTATATAAAATTCATTTGAATTTTTTTATAAGAGTTCCAATACTACGAAAATATAAAATTAATCCTATACTCACACATACTCACACATATCAATCCACTTTTTATGTAATCCTACATTTTTATTACATAATATTACATTACATTCTAAAAATAGAAGATCTTTTAATGTTTTGTTTCTTAGAAAAAAGGTACATAAAAAAAAATATAAAGTAATTTTATTACACTTAAAATGATTCATAATAGGTTAATAATAAGTACATTTAAATCATATTATAACTTGGGGACATACATAAAAGGAAAGTATGAGTATAAGACCCTGTAAGCGAAAGAAAATGAAATAATTTATAGGTGATTATGAGAATTGTTGATAAGAACTTTAAGAATATCATAAAGGTTTAAGTAAAGGAAAAAGGGAAATATAATGGTAAAAAGAACATGAATAATTACATGGAAATGAGGATAAAACATTTAATTGATTCATTCATAAGAATATTACTAAAGTTTTTCACCGCTGTGTCATAAAAATTACCAAGGTTATTCACCAAGGTATTGTAAAACTTGTCATCTTTAGAGATCAAATTATTTACCCAATGAATTGGAGTGATATCATGAAGAACCATTCATATGTATTAATTAATGTGATCTACATATATCATAATAAAACATTTCATAAATAACCTATAGAGAGTAAAAGAAGCGAGTTTCATATCAAAATCATGACATTTTTCAAAAGTTCTTAAATACAAGATCTTTATGCCATTTTTAAAACCTACATAAATGTAAATAGAGTTTCATGTTTGTTAATCACCAAGTAAAATATATATTGTTTATATATATGTGAATATACTTAGAAAATAAAGTTTTCTGGGTATTGAAAAAAAAGAAAAAGAGAATATTCTTATGAAAAAGAGAGAAATTTTAAGAAGAAAATTTGACAGCATAATGATATGAAACATAGTTTTAGAAAATGGTAAAAAGAGAGGGGAAAATGATATCCAAATAATAAAATAATATTAATACATAAAGTAAGGGAATAAAATGGATATAATAATATATTTTGGAAACTTGAAAGACATACCACATAAAAGTGGAACATGAATGGAAAAGAGACGTTTTGATTTCATTTACCATGTAGAGTGCCCCCTAAAACTCAAGGATTGGGACCTTGGGGCCTAGAGGAATTCTTGGGGGACTCCTTGGAAGCTAAAAATAATATATATTTATTAAAGATGAAATTTTAGTGAAAGTAAATGGAGAAATGGGTGGGTATTTATAGCAAAAGAGGAGGATTTGTTTATTAATTTCCTTAGAAACCTAGGTAGTGGTAAGTACAGAACCATGGACTTAACCATGGTATTTTACACATGGGAAAAATATTATAATATAGTAATACCAAATATTATACCATAATTTTATATTAATTATTACATCATTATGATGTCATCAATCATATCAAAAAATTCAATCTGTTTTTTTCTATTCACATAAAATACAGTATTTTAGAACATTATCATAAATTCACCCAACATAATTTCAAAGTGATTATTTTAAAAGAGATATTTATTTTATCATAATAATTATCTAAATATAATAATTTTAACTTTAAAATATAAAAATTATTATTTATTAAATATAATCATGTGTAGAAAATGTATAGTGAAAATGTATAGTGAAATTTTTGAAAATTAAAAAATAAAATAAACATATTTTGTCAGTTATATTTAAATAGGAATATTTTATTCATAATATTTCATTAAAAATAATTATTATTCATAATAACTTAGTTTATTATAATAATTATATCTTTTCTAAAAAGTACAATTTATGTATGAAAAACGAATTTATCAAATTCGTTATATTTTTATGAAAACCTTTTCTCAAAACATAATTTATGGAATAACAATTTTATTTATAAAAAAGGATTACAATAGAATTAACTAAGGTCTCAAAACCTAACACCTTATAACACTCACATATAGATTAAGGGTATGGTGTATGATGGTAATAGACTTATGGGGTGGCTCGACTAACACTGAAAAAGTGGTAATTTCCACTGACTTGAGATTATCCCATAAATGATTTTTTGGAAGCCTCACTTGTTAAAGATCATCTTAGTCTTGTTCAAGAGAAAATCCCCGTGACACTATATCACTCCCAATTTCTATCTAATAGGATTCATATGACTCAAATCTACGAGTTAAGGCCATTTTTTCCCGTTTCGACATTAATTATCATTTTTCATTTATACTTATAAAACCTAATTATAACATTAAAATTAAAATATAGGTTCCAACAACTATATTAACCAATAGTCATAATTGACCGATGTACATATTATAATTAAAACTAGACAGTCACATTTCAATTTATACTTATTTATTAAAGATATATAGTTTTGTTGAGTAAAATATAAAAGATATTTTTAGGAAACAATTATCATTCAAAAAGTTTGGTTCGTTAAATTCTCCCCCCTTATGAAATTTCTTCCCTAAAATTTATACTCATTACCTTAGATGAGAAAAGGTGAGGGTAATTATGCACCATTTTTTCCTCTAGTTTCCACATGTCTTCTTCATATTTTTGGTTCCTCCACAACACTTTAACAAGGTGGGTAGTCTTGTGGCATATAACTTGTCTCTATGTTCCATGATATCAACCTGCTACTCCTCATAAGAGAGGTTATGTTCCAATTGGACCACATTAGGATTCTATACATGTGAATGGTCTGGTATGTACTTCCTCAAGAGAGATAAATTGAATACATCATGAACTTAAGCTAGATTTGGAGGAAATGAAAGTCGATAGGCCACTGCTTCTATGTGATAAAGGATTTCATAGGTCCCAATGTACCTAGGGTTGAGCTTCTATTTCTTCCTAAACCACATGAAACTCTTCCTATGAGAAATTCAAAGGAAGACATTATTTCCAACATGAAACTCCAAGTCCCTTTGATGGTTTTCAGAATAAATCTTATTTTGAATTCGAGAAGATTTTAATTGTTGTTGGATAGAATGAACCTTTTTTGTTATCTCTTATAGAAGATTAGTCCCAATAAGCATTCTTTCACTTTGTAGTGTAGTTGAAAATCTCCCTTTTCATGTTATCCCACTAATAATGATCAAGAACTTCCCTATAGATTTTAGTGCTTCCAATATATACATATAATGTATATTTATGAGCTTCATCCATTATATCCTTCTTTATTTCTGAAATAGATGAAAGAAATATACTTATATAAAAATTGAGTACACCTTATGGATCAATATTTAAATCAGGAAACTTCCCATTCTTCATAGCCACCATCTTCTACTATAACAAAGGATCTTCTTTTTGAGATTTATTGATCTTCTCTAGTAACGATGGTTAGTAAATAACTTAGTATAAGGTTGATAATATCCCTTCTCTTATGATTCTCATTTCTAGTTTTAATATGTCTTTGATCAAAGGATCTCATTGAATCGTCATCATTTCTAGAAAAACATGATCTTTTATACTTAATGCATCAACAACTTTGTTTTACCTTCCAGGATGATAATTAACTGAACATTAATAGTCTTTAAGAAGTTCCAAAAATATCCTATATCTCATGTCAAATTGTTTTTGCATCAATATATACTTCAAAATTTTATGGTCTATGTATATATCACATTTCTACCATAAATATGGTGCCTCAATATCTTCAGAGAAAAAAAAACCACATCTTGCTTCAGGTCATGCATATGATAATTCTTCTCATGAGGCTTTAAATGCTGATATGCATAAGAAACCACTTCTTAATTTTTCAATAGGACTCACCAAATCCCTTTTATATATGAATCACTAAAAATAAATAATCCTTCTCCGATAGAGGGTTGAGTTAACATAGGTGTAGTAACTAATATCTTATTTAGCTCTTTGAAACATTCTTTTCACTATTTTTTACAGATAAACATGACCCATTTTCGAGTTAACCTAGTTCTTGGATTATAAATTCATGATTTTTTTTTCAAAAACCTCCTATAATATTCCACTAATCCAAGGAATCTACAAATATCAGTTTCTATTGTAAGATGAAGCCACTTCTCCACAAATTTTTTTTTGTCAAGATCAACAGAGATTCCTTAATTGGATAAAATGTTTCCCAAGAAAGAAAATTATTGTACCAAAATTCACATTTTATAAACATTCCATATATCCTCTCCTTCCTCAAAGTTTTCAATATTACCCTTATATAAACCTCATTCTCCTTGATTTTTTTTGAATATATCATAAAATCATCAATAAAAACCACCACAAAGTTATCAAAGTGTTCCTTAAAGAATCTATTCATCAAATCCATAAAAACAATAGGATAATTTGTCAAGTTTAAGGGAATAACAACAAAATAATAATGTTCATATCTTTATAAGAATCAATTATTTGGAAAATATTCTTTATTTACTCTCAATTGATGATAACCAGATCAAAGATCAATCTTAGAGAACAATTCTGCCCCAAAATCTGGTCAAATAAATCATCAATCCTTAGAAGAGGGATCTTGTTATTTACTATGATACTATTATGTTCTCTATAATCAATGAATAACCAAATTGATCCATAATTATTCTCAAAGGGAATAAGTGGCCTCCAAGGAGTTACACTTGGTCTGATAAACCCCTTCTATAAAAGATCTTGAAGTTTTTTCTTTAATTCTTATACCTCCACATTTTCCATTATATATGGTGTATTTGATATCATCTTGAATATATAAATGATTTTAATAGAGAACTTAACCTCTATTTATAGGGGAGGTCCATGTAGATGCTTAGGAAATATGTTAATGTATTTCTGAATGATGGGGACATATTTTATTCATATATTTTATTTTTCCTTTTCATCTTCACCGATCATTTTCATAAAAAAGGTTATGAGAGGTGAAACTAGACAAATCTCAGGTTGAGATAACTCTCTTTTGAAAACAATTATAGGTTGTCAATTCAAGACAACTGAGATTTATTTTCTTCTATAATTGATCTTAACATTATACTTTGAGATCCATTCCATCCCTAGTATAATATCAAATTCTATCATGGGAATGGGTACTAGATTTGTGATGAGATTGTGTTGTACAAAGTGAATACTAGATTTTCAATACACAATTGATACATGGATAATCCCTTAAGGATTCTTGAATGATAAATATACTTCTATAAGTTTATATATTGATTCTATATTCTTTGAAAACATAGAGGAAATAAAGGAATGTGTAGAAAAAGAAACAACCAAAGTACTTGATAGATTTGAGAGAACAACGAGAGTACCTGCTACCAAATTATTTGAAGCTTTAAATTCATCCATAATGATGGGAAATTATGTAAATTGATCCCCTAGCCTATGATGAGGTTTATAAAGATTCCTATCTATTAAAATTATATTTGGAAAGTGATTGGAAAAGTGGCCAAATTGTCCACACATGAATTATTGGACTTCAGACTAGGCCTGTACCATCTTCCCTTTGTCATTAGTGTTGAGAAGTTGAGGCTTCACCTCACTAAAACAATTATTCACAATATAGACTTCTCTTCCACACTTGTAACATTTCCCACTCTCAAGCAAGGACTTCCCTTAATACTTCATTCCATATTTTTTGCATGTGGAAAGTTGTACTTGATTTCCTCATATTCCAAGATCAAAGTTACTCCCTATGATTAGATTCATTGATCTATTATTTTAATTCAATTCATGAGACTAATGCATTTCACCAAAATCCAGTTCAACCTTTATATCCCTCTTCACTATCTCCCAATATCTTTCATAGCATTGATTGGATAGATTCTTCTATATATAGGGTCTTAGTCCACTGAAGAATCTATCAACTATTCTATTAGGATCCATGAAAAATCTATAGGTGTTACAAAACGTCTTGTGAAGTTTATCTCATAGCCTCCCATAGATTCATTTTCCTTATTTTATAGTTCTTGGATTTCTTTCTCCATTGTTTTTCATATCAAATGGGGGAAATATTTTTAAAAACGATTCCCCTAAACTCTTCCCACTCCATAGCTTCAATCTTCCCTATTGGATTTTTATTCGTAATCAGTTCTCACCACTGTTCATCTTCTCCCTCTAAGGGGTACACATAAATTGTGACTATACCTTGTTCTTAACAATGTATTATAGAAAATATCTTTTAAATAGAGCTTATCCACTATACAGTAGTCAATGGGTTGGTACATCCACTGAAAGAAGTTTGTCATTAATGCATATAAGAGTCAATATAAAGTTGTTACCTTTAAGGTGATTACTATATCTTAGCCTGATTCATGTTATTTATCATAACTCAAGTTATTTTATTCATTATTCTCAAAAAATGCATTTCAGCTTCCATCGGAAGGCCTTCAATGCTTGTTCTATTGATCTCACCATTTACACAATTTCTATTATTTCCTACAATTTTCTAAAAGAAGAAAACATTAGTAAGAAAAATGTTTCATTTAATAATCTTATAATTATAATGAAATTTTATGTCTTAAAACATCATCCTTAAATATGTTTTTCTCTAAAAACATTTACATTTTCTATAAATCCTTCATAATGGTTTATAAAAATCTTATGATTAACCAAATATATCCCATGGATATGTCAAACCAGGTGCATGGTAAGGCCCTTTTTCATGTACCAAGTTATGCCGAGTCAAACTCGACATACCTTTTTATAGCTTTTAACCCTTGGTAAATATGTGATAGAACCACATCCACTTGTTAGTATTCTGATAGGGATTTCTTTTCTCAGAAAACACATACTTAATACTTCAATAGAATACTAGGACATTTTCCTATATTTTAAATTTTCCCTAAGGATATTATTAATGTTTTAAAATCCTAATTTCGACAAACAACTAAAACTTCCTTTGATACCAACTATGGAATACTTTATTTTTATTACATAACTTTTCATTACATTGTACAAATAGAGGATCTTTTAAGGTTTAGTTTTTTTAGAAAAAAGGTATATAAAACATGAAAATATAAAAAATAATTATATTAAACTTGAAAGTATTATTCATAGGTTCATACAAATTAAATTTACTACATCTCATAACCTGGAGAGATACATCAAAGGAAAGGGTGAGTATAAGTCTTAATAATGGAAATAAAGGAAAAGAATTTATAGGTGATCATGAAAATTATCGATAATAACTTGAAGAATATCATAAAATTACAGGAAAATGGAAAAGAGACATATCATAGTAAAATTAACATGAATAATAAAATGGAAATGTGGCTACAACATTTAAATGAGTCATTTATAATCATATCACCAAGGTTATCACCGAGGTGTCCTAAAAATTAATAATGTTATTCACTAAGGTATCATAAAACTTGTCATTTATAGTGATTAAATTCTTTATCCAATGCATTGGAGCACTATCAAGAAGAACTAATCATATTTATTAACTAATTATTGACACAAATTTCATAATAAAACATTTCATAAATAACCTGTGGAGAATAAAAGAAACAGGTTTCATATCAAAATTATGACATTTTTAATAAGTTCTTAAAGATACGATCTTTATGTATTTTTTTAACCCACAGAAAGGGAAAGTGTGTTTAATGTATGTTAATACCAAAATGAAATAGATAATTTTGACATCTAGGTTAATAACCCTAGAAAATAAATAGGTTAGGTATTCACAAAAAAACAAAAAGAGAATTTTCTTAAGAAAAAGAGGGAAATTTTAAGAAGAAATTTTGGCAGCATAATGGTATAAAAAAATGTTTTAGAAAACAGTAAAAAGAGAGAGGAAAAGGGTCACACCGTCATAAAAAATATCAATACTGAAAAGTGATAGAATAAAATGGATATAAGAATATATTTTGGAAACTTTAAAGACATACCATATAAAAAGGGAACTTGAAAGGAAAAGAGAAGATGAGATTTCCAATACCTTGAATAGCGACTCCTAAAACTTGAGGATTGAGACCTTAGGGACATAAATAAACCTTTGGAGACTACATGGAAGGTAAAGATACCAAATAGTTATGAAGGTTGAATTGTGAGTGAAAGGAATTAGAGAAATGGGTGGGTATTTATAACAAAAGTAGAGGATATGTTTATTAATGTCCTTGGACACCTAGATAGTGGTAAATGAAGAACCATGGGATTTCCCATGGTATTTTTTATGTGATTGGACAAATTGGACAAATAATATTATATTTTAAACTAAAGAAGTTGACCATAATTTTATATTACTTGTTACATCATTTTTATGTCATTAATCATACTGAAAAAAAATCAAACTATATTTTTAATATTCACAAAAAAATAAAATATTATGTAATTGTTAATAAATTTACCCTAACCTAAATTCAAAGTTGAGATATTTAAAATTATATTTATTCTATCATAATAATTATATAAATATGATAAATTTAAAATTTTAATATAAAAATTATTATTTATTAAAAATAATATTGAATAAAAAATATATAGTGAAATTTCATAGTGAAATTTCTAACTCTTGAAAAAAAATATTTTATCACTTATACTTAAATAGGATTGTTTTAATCATACCATTTAATTTAAAAATATCATTATTCATAATACTTTAGTTTATTTTAATAATTATATTTTGTTTGAAAATAAAAATTTCTATCTGAAAAATTAATCTATCAAATTCATCATATTTTTAAGAAAAAATATCTCAAGATGAAATTGATAGAATAAAAAATTTATTTATAAAAAATAATTAAACTTTATATAACTGAGGTATCAAAACATAACCCATTATAACACCCACATAAAAACTAAGGGTAAGGTGTACGATGGTGATAGACTTATGGGGAAACTCAACTAATTTTTCCCAAGTGGTAATTTAAAATAACTTGAACTTCTCCCATAAGCGATTTAATTCAAAACTCATTTGTTGAAGCTAGTATTGAGAATGGTTTAGAGTGAATCCTAGTGATTATACCTCCCTACCATGTTTAATCAAATGTATTTGGTATGAAACAACTCTATAGGTTGAGGCCATTGCTTCTCCTCTCTCTATTAATTATCATTTGTCATTTCTACTAGTAAACACTAAATATAACATTTAAATTATAATGTAGTTTCCAATGGACATATTAAAAAATTACTATACTTTACTAAATATTATATAATTTTTAAAACCTAATAGTCAAATTTCAATTTATATTCACTTATTTATTAAAAAGATATAGTTTTTTTGAGTAAAATATAACACACATTTTTAGGAAACAATTGTCATTCAAAAATTTATGGTCCTTACACTTTGGCTCATCCAAGATCTACCCAAATAGCTACTAAAAATCCCTAAAGTTACCCTAGAATACTAATATTTGTCAGAAATAAATCCAAGGAGTCCCTTTTGTGTAAACCAAAATGAGTTACCCAAATAATAGGTAACATGATTCCTCATGATTTTTAGTTTTATTTACATTATCCACTTTCTAAACTCATCATATTCAATAATTATATAAAAAAATGGTATCCAAAATATTCTATTATATTTTTATGATAATTTTTTAAATAAACTTACACACACTACCATCTTTTGAGAAACGAACATACTGTTTATGTGAACGGTAAACTACCGCCTCAAGAAAAGATGATTGTTCATTCTTCCTTTACCATCTCTCATGGTGGTCATTATGATAGAAACTATATTTATATATGTTAAATATGATATTATAATGTATTTATAATTATATAATTATTTTATAACACATATATTTATACACTCCATTTTTTGGGAATATAATAACCTCGTTTGTGGAAGTGTGGGCTATCGCCTCCTAAAACTAAAGTGATTCATTCACACGAAGCAAGTAATGTATAAAGGATGAATTTAATTAAAAATATGTTTAACATAAAAAATCTATATGACATTCAGGACATAGTTAATATTATTAATATATATATATATATATCATTTTATTTATTACCCTTTCACACACTTAAAAAGTGATAATGTCGATTGTGGACGTGTGGACTACTGCCTCCTTGACATGATATAATTCCTTTTAAATCACAATAATTATATATATTTATATAATTAAATAACATGGGATTTATAATGTAATAATCATTATGGAAATATATTGTGTTACTTTACTTCCATAAGGATCATTGAAAAATGGGAACGTCACTCTTGCGTACATAAGGCCTACCATCTCCATGATGATAACCTTGATTCATTTTTACTAACTATATTTAAGGATTCCTTTTAAAAGTATAATTGATTTATAAATATGATAATTTTATAATTATTATTATTTTTTAGATGTTATATAATGACCCCTTTGACCATAGTTGAGCTACCAAAGTTGTTTTTGACACATAAACCAAATTTGGTCAAAACAACCGACATAAAAATAATTGTTCAAGTAGTTGTATAAAAAAAAGTAATAAGTGAAATTAAAGTTATGATAAAAAATAAAATGGTTCTAAATCAAGTAAATAATTAACATAAATTTTTAATTCATGAATATAAATATATAGGAGACAAATTGGACTCAAGTTAAGGGATTTTATCTCTATTTACAATCCATTGAGACTTATTTGTTTTTATGAACCTAGTTTCTTTTATATGCTGTATATTCTGACATTTGAAATGTTATTTCATGGAAGTATATGTTATCATGATATTATATGTTTCATTTAATGTTATTCCTTCATGGATATTATGATTCAAATGGCTGAAATTGGTATGTGACACTTTGGAATGTTTAAATATTATTCTCTGCAAGAAAATTTTTAATGATTCACTTTGCAATCTCTTTGTGATTGTTACTGTTCTCTTGAAACAATCACTATATTTTTTTTTCACATAATTTCTTATATATGGTGCATGTACTTCCACTTTTTCATATAATATCATGATTCAATAATTATTCATGATATTTATAGTTTCAATTTTTAATTATTTCAACTACGGGGATTTGAGTTAAAAGCTACCAAGTGGAAAAGATTTTCATAACCAATTTCCCTTTTCATTGGTTTATACCACTTATTCATTGTGGTTAATATTATATGATTACATGTACAATGAATTTTACTATCTATTGATTTATAAAAACTTATGTGTATTTACACTTGATACACATTATATATTGATTGATTTATTCTCACGTGAACTTTATGTTCTTTTCAAGGGTTATACTTCAAAATATCATTTTATTTGAGTTTATTTACACTTGAATTTACATAAGAGGGAATTATTTGATAATTTTATAACAAAACCTTTAATTTTATACTCCATATATTATTTATTACTATTTTAAAGTTTTATTACCATTTTCTACTTGTTGGTAGTCAAGATGTTTTATAAAATGTTTTTTAATGAAAACCCATCTTTATTTCTCTCTTTAGTCGAAAGAACCTGTTTTCTTCTAAAAACCATGTTTTATTAAAATATTTTAGAAAAGGTTTTTAAACTTTTAAAAATGATTTTGAAAATATATATTTACCATTTTTGTATTTTACCCATGTTTTCAAAAGAATATTCTTGTTTATTTTTGAACAAGGCATTTTTATAACCTTTTACCGTGGAAAATGAATGCATTTTTACCTTGTATGATATGTACATATTTAACCACCGTTATTTCTTTAAAGATTCATTTTCATGTTTAAAATGTTTATTTTTAAATAAAATGTTTTCAAATGGGATTTTAAAAATGTTTATAAAAAATGATATTTTATTCAAGTATATTTTTAAAAGATCTTTTTAAAATGTTTCCATTAATCAACAACAATAACCCTTTATTTTACTCAACATGGGATATATTTTATTAATACCATTATTATTATTCCTTTGGACGATATATGATTTATTTTTCCATGGATATTATTCAAATTCACTTCCTTTATTCATTTTTAGTCCCCTTGAAATATTCAATCTTTTATGATCATTGATCATTGAATTCCCCTAAATTATCCATTTTTTTATCATGGATATTACAATCTACTAATACATATACCATTTTAGATATAATGTATACATTGATAGTTATTTTATTATTTGGGTGAAATATTTATAATTCCGTATTCTTTATTCCATAAAAATATTTGGTAAGTGTAACACCCCAAGATTTTATGAAAAATATTCTTTTAATTTCATTAATTTCTTGTCTTGTATGATACACCAAGATTACCATGCGCTATACACAACACCGTATTAGCTTGCAGTATACGCAACACTATTCTTGGATCGTGTTACACACAATTTTGATAATAGTTATTCTACACAACATTGAGTATATATATATATATATTCAATGTATAAATGAAATATGGTTGGATTATGTTATACGAAACAACGAAGGATTCTGGCACAATACGCAACCCTGACTTGGCTTGCATTACACGCAATCGTGACCTTCCTCGATAGCGTGTGTTGTACGCAATACCGGGTTTTACTAAACAACGATATATTATTATAATATTATTATGAACTAGCCTTTATGAATAGTATTAACTAAATTTTGAATCTTATAACACTATAATTCATCTTTCACATTTTCTAAAACATGGTATAAGAACAAAATAATTTTTTCGGGTAAAATAAGTATTTTTCAAAAAAGGGAGTTTTGCCACCTTTTGATGGCGCACCCACTTTAAATCTAGTTTTTGACATGTTTATAAGTTCAAATTGACAAAATAAAATTCTTCTTTAGAATCATGAAATAAAAATTTACTTTGGATAAATTTTCATATCATTCTGGTAACTTTAATATTTTGATGAATAGTAAAAACACGCTATATTTTAATTAAAAACAACTTTTTAAATCGAAATAATTAATAGTGATAAATTATTAATTTGAGTGGTTTTAAAGTATATTTAGAATATATTTTTACAATTTAATACAATGTTGGTCATTGAATATAATTTCACATTTAAACCAGACATAAAAAAGTGTCAATCTTTTGATAGTTATTATCTCTTAAGAACACGCTATTTGTTTTGACGACGGAAATTAATTTTTTTAAATTAGTCAATGCAACTGATATGTTTTGAATTTGGTAAAATAGACATCATTTTTGAGTTCATAATATCGAATATAGCTTAGGCCTAAGTTTTGGTATTTTTCTGGAAACTTTCATTTTTTAATGAATAGTGAAACCACTAAGTGGTAGTTAAAAAAAATAAATTTTTCATAAAACTTAATTTTACCGCTTCTGTGAATGGAATTTCGAAAATCCGAGTGACACGGTTTTATTATATTAAGCAGTATAATATAAGAAGTATAAGTCCATTTTAGGAACCATATATGATTAATCTCACTATAGATCGACTTATATATATTTGATAACTTTTGCTAACCTTTTCTTTGAAACAGATGGAATGACCCATCATTCTATCACATGATCTATTAACACTTCATGAATAACAAATTCAACTTCATTTCTTTAAGAGATGAAGTGGAAACTGTTCAAAGCACAAACAACAGTGAGATTGTACTAAAATTCTAATTCAAAATCTTCAACTTTAGGGAAACGATCTTGAAATCCAAAAATGTTGTCCTAATGCTCTTATATCTGATGAATCAGATGGTACCTTAGATCATCAAAAATTTATGGCTTTGTGATTGCTGGCTTTTCCATAGCCATGTTCTCTACCACTCTCCATCAGAACATGATGGTTAAATTTCTCTTCCATATCCATATTTTCACCTATGTGGAAACTCAGTGATTAGTTTATTTGGGTAACCGTTACGTTTCATACTTTTGTTTTTAAATATTGGTTTTGGTATTCCTTTTTACGATGTGGGTTTCTATTAAAGAAACTTTCGAATAGTAAACCATTTATAACCCCGACGAATTTCGAGGGAGAAATTCATTTTAAGGGGGGTAGAATGTAACACCCCGAGATTTTATGAAAAATATTCTTTTAATTTCATTAATTTCTTGTGTTGTATGCTACACCAAGATTACCTTGAGCTATACGCAACACCGTATTAGCTTGTAGTATACGCAACACTATTCTTGGATCGTGTTACACACAATTTTGATAATAGTTATTCTACGCAACATTGAGTATATATATATATATATATTCAATATATAAATGAAATATGTTTGGATTATGTTATACGAAACAATGAAGGATTCTTGCACAACACGCAACCCTGACTTGGCTTGCATTACACGCAATCGTGACCTTCCTCGATAGCGTGTGTTGTACGCAATACCGGGTTTTACTAAACAACGATATATTATTATAATATTATTATGAACTAGCCATTATGAATAGTATTAAATACATTTTGAATCTTATAACACTATTATTTGTCTTGAAAATTTTCTAAAACATGGTATAAGAACAAAATAAATTTTTCGGGTAAAATAAGTATTTTAAAAAAAATGCAGTTTTTCCGCCTTTTGATGGAACACCCACTTTAAATCTAGTTTTTGACATGTTTATAAGTTCAAATTGACAAAATAAAATTCTTCTTTGGAATCATGAAATAAAAATTTACTTTGGATAAATTTTCATATCATTCTGGTAACTTTCATATTTTGATGAATAGTAAAAACATGCTATATTTTAATTAAAAACAAATTTTTCAATCGAAATAATTAATAGTGATAAATTATTAATTTGAGTGGTTTTAAAGTATATTTAGAATATATTTTTACAATTTAATACAATGTTGGTCATTGAATATAATTTCACATTTAAACCAGACATAAACAAGTGTCAAACTTTTGATAGTTATTATCTCTTAAGAACACGCTATTTGTTTTGACGACGAAATTAATTTTTTAAATTAATTAATGAAACTGATATGTTTTGAATTTAGTAAAATAGACATCATTTTTTAGTTCATAATATTTAATATAGCTTAGGCCTAATTTTTGGTATTTTTTTGGAAACTTTCATTTTTTGATGAATAGTGAAACCACTAAGTGGTAGTTAAAAAAAATGAATTTTTCATAAAACTTAATTTTACCACTTCTGTGAATGGAATTTTAAAAATCCGAGTGACACGGTTGATGTCAGTAAGTAAAATGTGGTTCAATAAGATGAAAATAATTTTTTGGTGAATGGTAACTTTTTACTTTTTTTTACCACGGTTAAAAGTCAATAGGGTAATTAAGGGTAAAAATGATATTATTATTACCCTAAAACATGTCCTAATTTTATTGGACAAGTTTAATTCGACCAAAAACAACCTTAGGAATAAAATATGACCATTTAGGCCCACTTGGATTAGATTAGGACATTTATTATTAATTTATTTAAAGAAAGGTTAAAATAGTTAAAATCAAAGTTTAATAAGTAAATAATTTTTAATATGGGGTTATACATAAGATAAATTCGACTAGAAATATTAATTAGAAAGATAAAAATATTTCCTACATAATGGTATTTTATTTTTAATTTTCAGACATTAAATAATTTAATTTATTTATGACACAACGATGATGCAGTAATTATCTTTTTAATGAAATATTGACATAATTGATGTTATAAATACCCAAATAAATATAATTTGAGACTTTTTATGAATTAAACTAATTTTCTAGGTTAATATGACATGGTAGTATTTATTTAAGTAACTTGGTTCGAACTAATCATTCTGTTATGATTTTCACAAAAATCAATTACTAAATAGTGTCAAAATTGACATAAAATAGTTTTTTAAAAACAAATATTATATTATTAATTGTTATTTTATTCCTAAAAATCTAAGGTTCGGCCAAATGACTTATATAAGGTTATATATATTAATAATAAACAACTTGGGGTTTGTTTGGCTTGATATAGTATGTTTATTAACCTTATAGTGTAATAAAACAAGAAGACACTGTAAAAGTTAAATTATCTAACTTAAAGTTAAATCTAAATGATAAGGTTAAAATTGATACCTAAACTTGTCTAAATTATATTGGATGAGAGGATTTAGACCCCTACCCACCTTATCTTCTAAATATATCAATTTGTAGATATTAAAAACCTAATTTGACTTTATAATAAAATAATATTTTTAGTTATTCCAAAGGTGCCCCTCTCCTCCCTAATAAAAGGGCACCTCCTCCCCCTCTTCCTCACACCACTTTGACCCTTAAAGGTCGGCCAACCCCTGCCAATTTACCTTCTCCACTTCACTAGAAACATCCTAGAGGTTCTGGTCTTCCTCAAAGACCAATTTTAGTGCCCTAAAAGGAGATCTCAAAGAGGCGCTTCAAAGAAGAGGTAATATCCGTTACCGATTCTTTCATCTTTATTTCTTCTTCCACTTCTTCTTCTTAGGTTGTTTCACTATGAAGTAATAAAATCATTATCACTTATATACTGATATGTCATTATCATTATGAAACAACCTTATTTCACCATCTATCCATCCTACGGAAAACGAAATCACCGCACGTACGTACGTACGGAATACCGTCTCCACGCCGTGGTGTAATCTATTTTCCACCACCACCTTACTTGGATCGGTATAATGGTGTAAATAATAACTATATATAATTAATGTAAATTGATATTGATTCTGAAATATTATACATACACTCCAATACAATTCCATGATCATGAGAACGATATCATCGCTCGTGCGTACGTACGGACTACCGTCTCCACGACGTGATGAGATTCATTCTCCACGTTAACCATTCATGAATGATTATAAAGTATATATAATAATTAATAATGAAATATATGACATAATAATGATTCTTTATTTATGTGTATATATATGTATGTCATCTACTTAATTCCATTCAACTCAATAAGGAAAATAAAACAGCGTTCATGCGTACGTACGGTCTACCGTCTCCATGAACGGTGTATTTCTTTCCATTTACTGATCTATTATATATATATATATATTATGAATATATATTATATATAAATCATGTTTTATATTCTTTAAGTAAGTAAATCATGATATAAGTAATAATAATGTCAATAACAACAAGTCAAAACACCTACGATAAATGAAACGATTTTACCCAAAACGCTTCTTTAACATGGAATTTACAAAAGAACGGGTAATATAATGTCATAAGTGAACCATATATGATATCATAACAATGAATATGATTCTTTAATAAGTCAATGACATTATTTAAACAATTATACAGGAGCTTCGGACACGTACAAAGCAAATCGGACCTAAGGTAAGGGAAATATCACAATCTCACTTTTATCCAAGATTGTATTTACTTTGGTAATTACTGGGGTGTATTTTATCATCCACATCCATGTTTCCTCAATATGTAATATTTATATTCTTCTACAATAGTTTATATCCAATTTTACCCTTCGGTGAGTTTTTGTAAAAGATATGAAAGGAATCTTTTGTCGTTTTTCGTACTTTTCCAACAAAAGTATGAGAAACATGTTTTTTAACTTATATGGCATGAATGGATTTTTAAAACAATATTTCCAAGAATCTTCCTTTACATGTTTTCATGTTTATTTTTAATCAACTTCTTTTAGTTTAAAATTGTATGACATGTTAAGAAAGGAAAAAAAATTTTGAAGTAGAAAGGGTATTTTCCTCAAGAATGGAGTTCAAGTGTTTTATCAAAATTATTTTCCATCTAAGATAATATAGGGTTCTGTTTCTATCCCTATTATTACATGGATTTGATTATGTTGTGATAGAAATATTTTTATGAATTCCTTTATCTTATATGAATTGTTTTATTATGTCATGTTGTTTAAGATTCCCATTTTTATTACATGGGTTATGATATGATGTATGGTTTATGATTTTGTGGCACACATAAGAATGGTATCATTATGAGATGGGTGGGACCTATATCTCCCTCCAATGCATTGGTTAAAGATTTTATATCTCATGAGATAGGCATGGCTGGAACGGTAGGTTATACCGGTTTAGTGAAACAGGACTGAAACGAGGGTGACTCTGTTCAGAAATGGACTTTGTCCACTAAGATAGTCTTGGCAATGAGTCTTGACTAATAAGATATGATTCTATATGATTATGTGTGTATGCCACAAAGTTTCATGTTTTAAGATATGATTATTGGGATTACATTTCACTACTATTATTTATCCCATGTTATGAAATTATGATCTCTTTTGCAGGTTAATATTTCCAAAAGATATGTTCTTATGAATATGACGTGATTGATATTTATTTTGTTTACCCTTACTGAGCATTTGAGCTCACCCGTTTGTGTTTTCTTTTCCCCAGGACATAAATAAAGGATTTAAGTTTTTAAAAAAAGAAGATCTTATGGGAGATGTTGAAGATCGTTCACCACGATTAGAAGATTATATTATGAGTTTCCAAAGACACTAAACTATTACGGTCCTTGTGTGTGTGTTTTTGTTATGTATTAAGTATTCCTCAAAAGTAATGTAATGTTCATGTATGTCAAACTTCGGGTCTCTACAATAAGTCATATTGTTTATTAATTAAATCGATTACTCGATATAAAGACTTCTTTAGACATGCAATGATGGGTGGAGCCCAGACTTTATATAGATCCTTGATGAATCGATAGTTTCTCATGAGAAAAATAAGTTTCAAAAATTAAATGTATTTCTATCCAAAGTTTTAACCTGTACGGAGGATGGATCTTGACAATATGGGTCCCCAGGTTCCTTAGACATGATGTCCAATAATTAAGGATTTCCTTCATAGATATTTTAGTTGTCATTATTATTATCCACAAGGTTTTCATATGATAAAACCTATGGATGAATTTAATTCTTAGTTTGTTGATTAAATGGCATGTGTATTCAGTTTCTTACCTTTACATATTTATTTTTCCTTATCTAGTTATTTGAATGAAATGTGTTTCCATTTATTACCTTTAAGTAGTTTTGATGTACTTCCTTCCCAGTTTTCTGATTACATGGTATTTGTGTTCAATTATTTACCATTCCAAAATTATTATTATCATTGATTTATTATTTATTACTCTATACTTTACCCTTACAGATCATTTTATCTCACCTTTTTTTTGTTTCCTTTCCCCCAAGATTCCGAAAAGTGTACTAAGAAAGATACGAAAGGATACTCTAGATGGAATAAAGTTATCATTGAATTTATTTAGAAAAAAATTATGTTGTAATTGGTGTATTAATTTTTAATACAAAACTGATGTATGTTTCTTGTTTACCAAGTCTAATAAACTGATTGGTCATTTAAGATTTGATTATTTATAATCATGCCAATGTAATTTAAAACAGACACCAGATTCGGGCCATCTGGGGACGGGTCGCTATAGTTGGTACAAAATTACGTTTAGTAGAAACATTTAGAACTATATTTAGGAAAATTTAAGTTAGATAACATACCCCAAGGTATAATTTGAGGATACATTAATAAGAACACCCTATAATTTTGGTAATGTATAGATTATGTGGGTCTTTCTAGAAATATTTCCCTGCTTGAATACTATAATTGGACGTGGTTATGAAATATATATACCTAGGAGTAACAAATTTGATAAGGTGTGTTGGGTATTACTCAGCGTAACCTGGTACACAACAACGGGCCTTACTGCGCACCTCATTTGACACTCCTGGGGGATATTCATTGGATGATCCACATTTTCTCTACAAACTACTATGAAGGATTTGAACATATGATGAAAATAAAGAACCTAGGTTAAAACTAGGGTGTTTTATATTTAATCAAAGGTGTAATGATTTAAAAATCCTTGAAATGACATTAAGGATAAACCCTAGATAAGGAATAACCTATTTAGAAATAAATAGACGAAGTATTTATGTATTAGGGTTGTATTGAAAACATTAGTTTAAAGGACATTTAGTTATTAACCTTATTTCAAGGATTTCAATCATATTTTTTTTGAAATTATATTAACATGGTTCTAGAAAAGGACAACCTATATGCTGGGTGAAAAATCATCGAATCTGGAAAGACTATGAGACTTGAATCCAGGACCGATGGATGGTAAGGGTTCGACTCCAACCACTAACCCATGAAATGTTCTAGTTTAATGCTATTTTTTAATTGAACAATATTATGAATTAATACTAATGATAAACCATTATTTTCTCTTTTTAGTTTTAGAGATTAATGTCTTAACCATATTGGATTTAAGGAATAGTTTGATACCAATAATTAGACTTGTAACACTTTTATAGGCCTGAAGATTTGTTAAAATTAATGATTAATTATTTAGGCATAACATTTATTTCGTGGATATCCATTTATTGAAGCAAGAGATAAATTAGAATTTGATTGAAGCAAAAACAAAAGTTGAAAATTATTAATATGAAATTGAAACCTATCATTTAAGTATATATCCATTTATTCTTATGTAGTAAATAAATTTCTCAACATGAGGAAAATGATCTTAATTTTTTTTCCTAATTCATTATTTTTTTTGTTGAACAGATGGTCTTTTAAATCATTAGATATTTATGGATTTATGGCCTTCAACTTTCTATTGATCATTCACTTATTTTTAATTTATGAACTCAGTAACTCCCTATAAATACTTATTCTTTCCCTCGAAGTACATATCTCTACTCACCACTAATGTTATCCAACTTAGAGACCTTGTTTTATGTTATTTCATGCGACCTTTGTACTTCCCATTCTATATTTAAAACAAGATTTTTATGAACCCTTATCAAAATGTGGGATTTAAAACATAAAAAAAATCAAACAATATATTACTATGATCAAGTTTAAATTGCAAGGAAATAATTTAATTAAGGTGGGGAGAATGCGACACCCTGAAAATCTAAATTAGGGACATTGTATTCGATAGCCTGTATGACACGCAACGCCAATAATGTAAGGGAATATAATATACTATGAATTTATAATATATTTACATTTTTAAATAAATTTAATATTTTATATAGTTTTCAATGCATGTGATACTGAGTTAGAATGTGACATACACAACAATGCATTTCATCAATGGATTTCTTTACATGCAAGACTGAGTTTTACTAAAAATTAATATATTATTAAAATATAATTATTTAATATAATAAGACATAAACTAGCCATTATAAATTGAATTAAATAACTTATGAAAACATATATCTTACAAAAATATTAGACGAATTCATTAGTTACAAATTAATTTTAAATGAGTATCAAAACCGATTGTATATAGAGGAACAAATTATTATTATGCTCACAAAGCTACTTTATCCAAATAAAGTAAATTAATTACAATTAGTGAGTGATATTAATGTAATATATATATATATATATTATATTCAATATAATAATTTTTATATTCATATAATTTATTTTATAAGCATGAGATAATAACAAACCCAATTTTACATATAAAAGCCTATATTTTTTATTAAGGCATTCTACCACCTTTTAATGGTGAAACTATTTTAAATTAAATTTTTGGAAATTTTATATATTATATATGTAAAAATCAACCTAATATTTAAAATATAGACCTAAAAATTTGGTTAGGGTTAATTGTTTGTATTTTTCTTTGAAGTTTCATTTTTAATGAATATTAAAAATACTAAATATTAGTTTGATTTTTTTTTCATATGAATTATTTATAAGGGTAAATTATATTTTAAATTTGTTTTAAAGTTTAATTAGATAATAATTTTTTAAATTAATCAAATATTGGTTATTGGAAGAAATTTCACCTTGAAATTGACTATAAAAACATAGAAAACATTCAGAAGTTTTTACTTTAAAAACCCGCTTTGTTGTCCCGTCTACAAGATTAAATTTAAATTGATTTCTACCACTTATGTGATTGGAATTTGGAAAAATAGATTCTCTATTTTGAATCAAAATAATTTATAATTTATAATAAGGTAAAATTATATTTTTACCAAAAATATTGGTGAACGTAATTAAAATTAATTACAATGATTAAGGTCAAATTAAGCTCAATAAGTGTCTAAATCTTAATCATAATGCCACCAATGACATTGAAAATTATCCAAGTGACAAATTATTTCAATATAAACAACATATCCCCATTTGTATTGAAATTTTAACATTATAGGAGCCACTATCAATGTGAAAAATGTTTATGGAATTCCTTTGTCAAAATATTATAGGAGTTGCACTCCTCCTTTACTATAAAAATACCTCCTATCCTCCCACTTCCGCACACCTCTCAAGAAATTTTTTCTAGAAACATATATGACCAAATATCTCCTTAAAATTCCTCACCTAACCCTATAATCCTCTCCTTTTTCCATAAATCAATCCGAGGAATAACTTTGGAGAAAACCAAAAGGGGTTACCTGAATAAGAGGTATCAATCTTTCTCAATGTTTTTAGTTTTATTTTCATTATTCACCCCCTAAACTATTATTATTACATGATTATAGAAAACAATAGTATCCTAAATATAATATGATGTTTTTATGATAATTTTTATACCTACACTTACAAACAATCCCATCTAATGGGTAACAAATGTACTATTTATATGAACAACAAACTACCGCCTCACGAAAAAATGATTGTTCGTTTTCCATTTCCACCTATCATGGGGGTAATTATGATAGAAACTATGTTTATATATGATAAATATAAAATTTATAATATCTTTATACTTCTATAATTCTTTTATAACACATATCTTTATGCATTGTATTTCTTGAGGATACGATAACATTGTTTGTGGAAGTGTGGACTACAACCTCCTAAAAGCAAAGTGATTTGTTAACATGATACATGGAATGTATAAAGGATGATTTTATTTAAAAATATGTAAAATATAAAACATATATATGATATTCATGAAATAATTAACATTATATAAATAATATATATATATATATATCATTTTTTATTACCCTTTCACACACTTAAAAAAGTGATAGCGTCGTTTATGGATGTGTGGACTACTACCTCCTCCACATGATGTGATTAGTTTTACATAAACCAAATTATATAAATAAATATATATGATTAAATAAAATATTATTTATGATATAATGACCATTCTGGAACGATATGGTGTTACTTACCTTCTTTCCATAATAATCATTGAAAAATTGAAACGTTACTCATGCCTACATACGACCTACCATCTCCATAATCGTAAAATCAATAAATTTTTCATAACCATATTTAATGATTTTTTGAAAGTATAATAGATGTATAAATATGATAATTATTTCATGATTATTGTTCCATAGATGTTATATAATTACCCTTTAGACCATAGTTGAACTACCAATGTTTTTTTGACAAATAAACCAAATTTTGTCAAAACAACTGATGTAAGAATAATTGGTTTTGTAATTTAACAAAATATTGTACTAAGTGAAATAAAATTTATGATAAACATGAAAAAGGTTTTAAATAAATTAAATAATTAACCAAAATTCTTTATTCATAAATATAAAGTCACAAAATACAAATCATACTTAAGGTAGGGGATATCATCTAAATTTACATTCCACTAAGACTTATTTGTTGATATGCATCAAATTTCTTTTATAAGGTGTGTATAATACCATTTGAAATGTCATATAATGAAACTATATATTCTAAGGATAGGATAATTTTCACATAATTTTATTCCTCCATAGAGATTATGATTCAAATATTTCAAAGTGGTATGGGACAATTTATAACGTTTATAGATTATTCTCCTCATAAAAGTTTTTAATGATTCTATTTGAAATATCACTTAATGTTTTGATTATTAAATGTCTCTCAAAATAATAAATTTATTATTGTGCACTTAATATAAAATATATGGTGAAAATACTAACACTTTTACATATAATATAATGTTTCAATAATTCTTTATGATATTTTTAGCTTCAATTTTAATTATTTCATCTAAGGGTATTAGAGTTAAAAGTTACTAAGTGGAAAATAATTTCACAACCCAATTCTATTTTCATTAGTTTACAATACATTCTAATTATTGTTAATATTCATTGATTATTTTTTTAATGACTCTGACTATCTATTTATGTATTTAAAATTCATTATGTGTATTTACAGTTTATACACATAATCTATTTATTTATTGTTTCTCACTTCAATTTTGTGGTCTTTTCAAGGGTTTTACTTCAAAATCAAATTTTATTTAGGATTGTTTACACATGAATTTAAATGAGAAAAAATTAATTGAACATTTTATAATAAACCCTTTCATTTTCTCCTACTATAGTTTTTCATGACCATTTTCAAGTATTATTACAATTTTTTCATTCTTTGGTACTCAATATGATTGAGAAAATGTTTTTTAAGAAAACCCGAGCTCATTTCTCTCTTTATTCAGAGAACCTATTTTCTTCTAAAAACCACATTTTATTAAAAAAATTCCAAATAGTTTTTATCCTATTTAAAATGATTTAGTAGAGACAATTTTAAACATTTTTATTTTACCCATGTTTTCAAAATAATCTTCATTTATATTTCTGAACAAGGTATTTTTTAAGTTTTTACCATGAAAAAGGAATGATATTTTTACCTCATACAACAAGTAAATATTTACCTACCATCATTTCATCAATGATTCATTTTCAATTTAAAAAGGTACTATTTAAAGAAAATGTTTTCAAAATTGATTTTTAAATAAAGGGTTTTTTTCAAAAGGTTTATCAAAACAAAAAGATAATTTCCTCATGTATATTTTTAAAAGATATTTTTAAAATGATTCATTTCATCAACAAAAACAACTCTTTATTTTAATCCATGTGGTATATATTTTATTAATACCATACTTATTCTTTTTACATATGGTTTATGAATGATTTTTCCAAGTATAGTATTCACATTTACACCATTGATTCATTTTATAATCCTATTTAATTATTAAATCTCCTATGATCATTAGAAACTAAATTTCCCCTAAATTATCCATTTCATTTATCATAAATATTACTACTTCTTAAACCATATTCAAATTTACATAATATTTCTAGCTTGACTGTTATTTAATTATTTGAGGAAATGATGATAACTTCATATTCTTTATTCTATATAGATATTTGATAAGGAAAATTGTTTATTAATTAAATCAATTACTTGATATAAATAATTATTAGAATGTGAAATAATGGGTGGAGCCCAGACTTTATATAGATCCTTAATGCATCGATAGGTTCTCATGAGACAAATAAATTTCACCAATTAAATGAGAATATATCCATAATTTTAAACTGTCCAAAGGATGGATCTTGACAGTATAGGTCCTCATGTTCCTTAGACACGACATCCAATAATTAAGATTTTACTTCATAGACATTACAGTTATCATTGTTATTATCCATAATGTTTTTATATGATAAAAACAATTGATGAATTTTATTCTCAATTTATTGATTAAATGATATATGTCTTAAGTTTCTTACCTTTTATTTTTTACTTTTCCTTATCTAGTTATTTTAATGTAATGTGTTTCTAATTATTAACTTTCCATATTTTTTATGTATTTACTTATCTATTTGATGATTACATGGTATATTTGTTCAGTTAGTTTCCATTACATAATTATTATCATCATTTATTAATTATTGGTTCTACCATATTTTACCCTTACTGAGAATTTGGGATCACACCTATTTTGTTTAATTTTCCATAGGATTCCATGAAGTGTACTATGAAATATATGTAAGAATACACTAGATGAAATAAAGTTATCCTTGAAGTAATTTAGAAAAAAATGTCATAATTAATGTATTCATTTTTAATATAAGTCTCATGTATATATCTAGTTTACCAAGGCTACTAAACATTTTAGTTCTTCTAGATTTGTTGCCTTATAATCATGACAATTTAATTGATAGAAGACACTAGCTCTAGTATTTCTGTGTTTAGGTCTCTATATGATGGAGTGATAACCTTCCTATAATCCAAAATAGGTCTCTTGAACAAACATGAAATAACTTCATCCCTCAAGGATTTTGGATTTACCAAGGACCTGATGATACTTACAATTTCCTTAAGCCACTCTACATCCTATAGTGGACCTTGATCACCATTGAATATGGGTAATGGTTAAGAAGAACTAGGATCTACCACTCCCTTGAGAGTCCAGTTAGATACAACTATTGAAAGAGACTTCTCAGAAACATTTAATAACTTTCTAGGTGGGATAATCTAAACAGCATGAAAAAAAGACCACACCAAAATCAAAGAAAATTCCCACAAAGGAAAAACCTCAACCTTAAACATCAATCTCATAACCAAAAAACAACATTAAATCTAAATTAGAATACTTATTAAAAAAAAAATTTCCTATTAAAATTCAAAACCATTTTATAATTCCATGTTCAATTTGAATACCAAAACCAATTTTCAAAAGCTAGTTCATTTATAACAAAAATTTCTAAATACCAAATTAGTTAAAAATTACAACATTCCCATTTCAATTCCACTTGAAAAAAAATCATCCCATCATACAAGATTTTAAAATATTTAACATAATATCCCTTATCCCATTGATAACACACATCAATCCTAAAAAGGATCTCTTTTTATAGTAGAATAATTTCCACGAGTAATTTTCATATCAAAATACACTATCAACAACAAAAATAAACCCAATAGTATCACCTACACTAATGTAGGAAACTAGTTGTCATGAATGACTTGGCCACAAGGTTTAGAAGATCACGCTCTAAGCATACACTAACCACTGGAACAATAATTAACTATGAACTCAGACTCCACATGGTTCCATACACCATAAAATATCATCAACCGACAACAGATCACTTCTATTGTCATTACCCAACATTCATAAGCTCATTAAACCAAACATGAACTCACAATGTAAACCAAAAAACCCAAAATACATATTCAAAACCCAACTATCCCTGGTAAGTTATGTCTCATCATGAGAGGTGGTGATTAGGCACTAACCCATGGCCAAACTCATGAGTCCCAAAAATCATATCTCTAATCCACTTGACACCCCAAATAATAAAGGGATACTCTAATACCATGTTTTCACAAACCATCCCTAATTAATGCCCTAATTCGGGATCCTGAAATGACTTGAAACATTGCCCAAATGGTGTAAGTGATCCTCTCATGCTAATAAAAAGTGAATAAATATCATAGATAAATCTTTGTGGATGATTTTACCACAAAACCATAAAATTAAATTAAAAAATACATGCATAAAAAACATGAGGATACACGAATATATGAAAATAAATTAGAGTATAAATAATATCTAGATAAAGATATAAAATACCATAAACATGTTAAAAAAACCAAAACCAAGCACGATATCTATGCGACCTCTGAGTTACCACCATACTCACAAATAAACAGATCCATGGGTAAAACTGAACAAGAATCTAAACCTAAAAATAACTCGGACCTACCAATTCTGGGTGGCACAAGTTGTGTGTGATCATACAATATCATAGTAGTTAATAACTAAATAATTCATACATGTCCTTTCTTGAATCATTAAATTAACACAAGTTGGAAATATAGTTATTAAAAATGTCTTTTTTTCATTTAAATAACCAACCCATATTTCCCAAAACCCACATTCAAAAAAACATGTATTTCCATTAGAACAAATTTCCATTTAAAAATTTAGTTTCTAAAACCATTTCCAAGAAGAATGATTCATAAAAATACACAAACATACATCAAATGTTTTCGTTGTCATGTCCCGAAAAATACTAGAGGTGACCCTAGACATATTGGGTTTAGAGCCATATATTAGAATATTATTCTTTACAGAGTTTATCACCAACCTGGATGCACTATTCTTATTTCACAAGTGAAACTCCTACAATTACTATTCACCTACCTTGGGGTACCTATTCCTTCTCATAAATAAATAGATAGTAACTATCACTCAATCATATATATGACATCTACAATAAAATGACGATAGTGTAAGGGAAATAATGAGGAGGTCATCATAAGAATGACATTAACCATAACCAAAAAATGGAAATGTACATGCCTTCCCACTCCCTGACACCATCAATGTGGAGACACTATATACATGAAGGATAGCCATGGGGGGTTTCTATAACTATTTATATCAGAAGTGTGTGGTTTCCTTGGTTTATGATACAAGGTTCTAGATGCCTATAAATATTTGATTATTCTATCATTATATGCATTAACATTGGGTTTACCATTTATGTTTTCTTTTGAGTATTGATTGTGGGGATTCATGTATGGTTTCACTATCATTCACTCTCTATTCAAAATTATCATCTCTTAGAAACTGACAAAAAATACCACATCCACAATAGGGTTCAGACTTTCTTTCCAAAGGCAAGTGGGTAATTGGGGTTTTAGAACAAAACAAATATGGAACTCACATTGTTTTAAAGTATTGGAGGTTGAGCTCATCACACACTTTTAGGGGAAATTATTTCCTATTCGAGGACTCTCTTATAGACTTAATATGTGTTCATGAATCTTTTCATAATCCCAATACATAACCCATTGCCTTAATAAAATGAGAGATTGTTGAATCCTTTTGCATGTAATACAAGCTTCTATTAATGAGACCATTTGTATGTATTAGAGGTTCCTCATCCATTTCCCATTTTTTCTTAGAAATGGGTAGATTATTATATTCTAAATCCATCTAACGAAGAACTTTGGAGTTTACATCCATAATGGGAGGCATTGAAATATATAGTATTGGATTTAACCTTTAGGAGGATTATTAAATACCCAATTTATAATAATAATTAAAACACACATAGTTAATTTAAACCATGTAGTTTAACATCTCAAGGAAATGAAATAAATGAGGTAACTTAGGCACATGGTGTTGATACTAATCCTTTAAATGGTTTCCTATAAATCTTATTTATAACAAGAATCAAAAACACTATTTTTCAATTGCACCTTTAGGACTTACCCCGTGGTGGATGCCCTTTTATGGAGAAAGTCACATTATGATACTGGATGAGGATTCTACACTAAGGTTTCCTAGGATGGGGGAAATTTAGGATGATAATTATATGATAATTATAAATCTCTAAAACCATGTGGTCCATACTTAGTGTTATAAACAAGGGATAGAAAATGATCAATCTCACTATACATGAATACAATACTAATGCACTAGGGAATCCCTAATGGGGTGATTGATATAGATCTTAGGCCTTATAAAGGCATAATATGTATCTTTTTTGGAAACGAATCAATGTTATCATAGTTATGTTGTCTTCTCAATCCACTGATGGATGAGGAATAATGAATAACCCATAGGATAGATTGGGTCCCATTGGTCATAATGTCTCAGATATGGAGGTAATTACACCGAGAAGGATTCCTATATTTAGCTCACTTCACATTTCAAGTCTCTTACTAATGCTTCCTCTTATGTTCACGATCCTTTGACTATGTTATGGTTATGCTCACCCATTGTTATATTATTCTTATATATCCTCTTACTGGGATTTTATCTCACCGATTTTGATGTATATCCTCTGGTGATTACATGTACTAAGGAGAGGTCAAGTTCCAATAAGAATCTAGAGAAGAAGGAATTAAATAAATGTCCATGCTAGATGTTGTAATTGTTATGTATGGTCCTAGTTTGAGCAAGACACTAAACCTATGTATCCTTATGGTGTAATACTATTATGTTGTTTATATTTATACTTATTTAATAGTAATTTAATTTTTTTTGGGTCTCTATAGTTGGTATCCGAGGAAAGGATTAGTTAATTTGGGAATTAGGATTAGTGAACCATAGATAAAACCTCTTGCATGAGACTAAGTAAAAACATGCATAGAATAATCTTTACATAGGGATCCCATATGTTATGATTTTAGTTAAAATAGTACAAATGAATAATTTATTCATGAATTGTTGACTTATGTTTTGTTCTAGCCTTTTATATTTTAGAAAATGGTGGGAACTAGGAGAAACTAGGCCAAAAACGTGTGTGAGGGCCAATGCAACGATTGCCCAAATGACATCCCCAATGATTTGGGAGGTTTAGTTCAAAACATCATGGTTATGCTTACCAAAATATCTCAGGTTATGAACAAAAACCAGAGTAATGAGGAATGTCCTCCTTTACGAAAGAGGAAGTAACTGGCTATCGAGTGTTTTATGAGGCAACGACTACTGAAATTTAGTGGATCTTTTGATCCACTAGTTGTGGAGAAGTGGGTCAAATCCATGGAGAATATCATTTCTATGCATCTCTCTTGAGATGGATAAGGTAACACTATAATTTGATCATATAGATGGAGAGGCCTATCAATGGTGGGCTTTGATTAAGAACATCAATCCATGTAAGGAAATTGAAGAGATGGAATGGGAAGACTTTAAGATAATGTTTCTTAAAAATCATTTCGCAAGAACTATTCACACAAAGATGGAGAGAGAATTCATAGAGCTCAAGAAAAAAGAAAGAGAATATATAACAACCTACGAAGCAAATTTCATAAGGGTTTCAAGCTACTCTTCAGGTTTTTTATCAACAATGATAACAAAATTGATAGATTCTTTAGTTGATTAAAACCACACCTTCGAAAGGATATTACAATTTGAGACTTTGGGAGTTATGAAGAAGTTGTTCGATATGATATCAAAGTGGAGATGGAGTTGGGAGAATAGTATCATGGCTATGGTGATAATAAATAAAAGATGTAGTTTCAAGCTGGCAGATCTAATGAAAAAGGTTGGAAGAAGACTCAACAACCCACATACAAAAAATATGGGGAGTTGCACCACGGGAACTACCTCAAAGGGATAAGAAAGTTCTTAAAGTATGAGAAAGAAGAAAACCATGATCAAGAGTGTCTAAAGGACATGAAAAGGAAGGAGAATGCGGTGGAAGAAAGGAGAGAGCCACCCATGGTTTAGTGTAATAACTATAGGGAGCAAGGGCACTATGAAATCCAATGCACTAAACCTTGAGTTCTTGAGGGTAATCAGCGTCAGAATCGACTAAATCCAAAGGAACAAGGGAAGGATTATTCCATCACTACTACAGAAGTGGAGAAATATAATGAATTAATAAAAGGTATACTTCCTATTCTATCAATAATGTATTTTTTTTATTCTGGTTCTACACATTCATTTATATCATGCAAGTTTTCTAGAACTATAGAATCGAAGCCCTGAAACCTTGAAGTAGACATATCTGTAAAAACACCAAGTGGTAAAATCATTGCAACCCAAGTGTTTGACTCTTCTTCTGTTGTCGTATGTGAGAATAATCTTCCATAAAATCTCATAATACTTCCCTTGGTGGAATTTAACGCTATAATGGGAATCGATTTACTCTCATTATATAGAGAAAATATCATCTGTCGAGAAAAGGAAATATCTTTTCATATTCAAAACCATACCATGATCCTCTATAAATTGAAGTAAGATCATATATCTCTTTTGAAAAATACTTCCATGGTGTGGGTGTTGATTCCCTATGATGAAGCATACATCGCCCAAATGGTTTAGTCAAAGGATAGTACCAACCTTCCAAGAATCACCATCGTGAGTGAGTATGGTGATTTATTTCCTGAATAATTACTAGGAATTCCCCTAGACCGTGAGGTAGTGTTCTCAATAGAACTCACACCTAGAGCTACTCCTATCTCAAAGTTTCCCTATAGGATGGATCCTATTTAACTAGTGGAGTTAAAGTAGTAGATGCAAAGCATTTGGAAAAAGGGTTCATACTCCCTATTGCATCACCTTGGGTTGCGCCATTCCTCTTTTTGAAGAAGAAGGATGGAACAATGCAGATGTGTATCGATTATTAGGAACTCAACAAGATCACCATAAAGAAAAAGTCTCCTCTTACAAGGATTGATGACTTGTTCAATCAGTTAAGAAGAGATCAATACTTCTCAAAGGTGGATCTTCATTTTGGATACCATCTCCTAAAGGTGAAGAAAGAAGATATTCATAATACTTCCTTGCGTACAATGTATGGGAACTATCTGTTTCTGGTGATTCCCTTCAGACTAACTACTTCCTTGCAATATTCATGGATGTGATGAATAGAGTCTTTAGACATTACATAGAAAAATTTGTGGTAGTGTTTATTGATGATATTCTTATCTACTCTAAGAGCAAGGAGGAACATGAAGAAAATTTAAGACTTGTGTTGCTGACATTGAGAAAAGATAAGTTGTACACCAAGTTTAGTAAGTGTGACTTTTGGATGAACAAATTCATGTTATTGGGACATGTGATCACAAGTGAGGGAATTTCTGTGTACCATTAAAAAAAAGGTGATTGAGGACTAGACCAAACCCTCCAGTGTCACAAAAATATGTAGTTTTATGGGATTATTTGGGTACTACTGATGTTTTGTGAGAAATTTCTCATGATTGTCAAGCCCACTAACTAAGTTAACAAGGAATGGCGTAAAGTATTTCTGGATGGAATAATGTGAGGGATGCTTCAAGGAGCTAAAGAGAAAGATGATCACTACACCTGTACTCACACTAACGAAAATTAGAGAATGTTTGCAGATATACATCAATGCTTCAAAGAAAGGATTGGGTTGTGTACTCATGAAAAATGATAATGTGATAACCTATTCCTCAATATAGTTGATGATCCATGAGTAGAACTACCAAACCCATGATCTTGAGTGGGAAGCTATGATTTTTCCCTACAAATCTGGCGGCACTACCTTTATAGTGAGAAGTGTGACATATGCACTAAATATATATATTCACACAAAATGAGCTTAACATGCATCAAAGGATATGGTTAGAGGTAATAAAGGATTATGATTTATCAATTCATTATCATCCTAGAAAGGAAAACAAGGTAGATGATTCTCTAAGAAGAAAAGAACCTGATACTCTATCCATGTTATGGATTGAGAAATACCCTATCTTCTTGGATATTTGAAGGATGGATTTAGAAATCACAAGGATAGGGGATACATCCTAGATTGACCAAATTATTTCATAACCATCCATCCCAGAGAAGATTAAGGAGGCACAAAGGGATGACCTAAACTTACAAAATAGGGTGAATGCAGTAAAGGAAGGGAAGCTGCACAAGTTCCATATCGACGATGAAGGTGTTATTTGGTTTGGAAGACGGATTTGAGTGCCTTAATCACCTAGGATAAAAAATGAGCTATTGTAAAATGAACATAGATAAACTTTATCTACCCATCTTGGTGGAACCAATATGTACCTTGATCTTCGAGAAAACTTCTGGTAAGATAACATGAAAAAAGAGGCCGCAGAATATATCTCAAGGTGCATGGTATGTCAGAAAGTTAAAGAAGAGAAAAAAAAGTCCAAAGGGATGAAACATCCGTTGCCTATACCCATGTGGAAATGGGAGAATGTCACTATGGACTTTGTCACGGGTCTCCCGAAGACGTCGAAGGAAAATAATGAGATATGGGTTGAGGTTGACCGACTCACCAAGAATGCCAATTTTATCGCTATTCGGGAAGACCTCTCGCTTGAAAAACTTGAAAAGATATATGTGAAGGAGCCTTCAACATTCCTTGAGTACTGAATTAAATTTCATCACGACCTATCACCCCCAAACTAATAGACAATATGAAAGGACTATTTAAATGCTTGAAGATATTCTAAGAGCATGCTCTCTAGAATTAAAAGGTGGATGTGATCAGAATCTCCCATTGGTTGATTTCTCCTACAATAATAGCTTCCACTAGAGTATTCAAATGGCTTTGTATTAAGCTTTGTATGTATGGTGATGTAGAACTCCAACCTGTTGGGATGAAGTTGGATAAAGAAAGCAACCTGGACCCGATCTTGTGCAAGAGATGATAGAGAAGGTTAAAGTCATCCAGAAACACCTCAAATATACTTAAATTCAGAAAAAGAGTTACTCCGAAAAACGTCGATGGGACTTGGAGTTCGACGTTGGAGATAAATTCTTCCTTTGAATATCACCACGAAATAGAGTCATGCAGTTTTGAAAGAAAAGGAAGCTAAGCCCAAGGTACATTGGCTCCTTTGAGATCCTTTACCGCATAGGAGTCATAGCCTATCAGCTTTCCCATCCACTAAATATGGCTCAAGTTCATGATGTGTTTCATTTATCACTCTTGAGAAAGTACATACCAAATCCGACACATGTACTGAACTCTGAGGTGATACCATTGGAAGATGATATCTCTTATGAGGAGAAGCCAATAAAGATTATGGACCAGAGAGATAAGGTTCTACACAACAAGATAACCCACCCTGTCAAAGAGTTATGGAGGAACCATAAGTTTGAAGAATCAACTTGGTATCCAAAAGAGGTGATGAAGGAGAAGTACCCTCACCTATTTGTGTAAAGTAAAATTTCAAGGGAGAAATTTCATAAGGGGGGAATAATGTAACGACCCAATGTTTTATCAATTGAAATACCTTCTTATAATTATGCCTTATAGTATAATCTCATTAGGAAGCTCAATGAAATATTATGATACTAAATACTGTATGACCATTAAACATACCTTTTCCACTTCTATGTTTTTAATTTCTAAAATCTGACATACACGGTTGTGATCAGTAAGATTTTTGAGTCCGATAGTAGAAAATTAATTTTTGGTGAATAGTTATCTACCCTTATGAATAGTAAACTACCCTTATGAATAGTAATATGATCTTTATGAATAATAAATCATCCAAAAATAATAGTAACCTTACCCATGAATAATTAAATAAAATTTAGGCATCTTATAAGTGACAATTTGACCATAGTAAAAGTATTGGTATTTTTGTAAGTCATAAATAATTAATTATAATTAATTAATAAATTTAAAAGAAAATGTATTTTTATAAAATGAGTTGATAAATTAAAAATTATATTTCTTTTAGATATAAGATAATATTATAAGACCTTAAGTAATTTTTGAAAGCATTATAAAATATATTTTAATTTTAAAAATTGTATTTTTCAATGAAACTATGATTTTAATTAAACATTAAATTAATCATAATTAGAAAATTATTTTTGGAAAATATAATTCATTTTTTGAATCTACACATCAATAAATGGCTGGGGTGAATTTTTGGAATTTTTCTGAAATACTTGAATTTTTGATGAATAATGAAATATCACAATTTACAAAATTAGTGAAATAAGCTAATTATAGAGTAATGCCTGATGTTATGGTGATTTAACCCCAATTGTTTCAGGTTCTCTTGATAAAATTACTATTATTGGTCATGGAATACTCACTATTCCTTGTCTTTTGGGGAAATAATAAATTAAAGAATTTATATTGAGAAATCCCCTCTCCCCTCCACTATAAATACCACCCTTCACACACTAATTTCCTCATAACTCTCAAGCTTTAAGCCCTATCTAAACTCTACCGAATAATATTTCCTAGACACTCCCCCATGTCCAAGATCTTTTAGTCTCATCAAAAGACCATTCCTAGGTCCATTAAGGAGGATCTCAAGAGGAGGATTCAAGAGGTAATTCCTCTCTCTCTCTCTCTCATTTTCCATTAAATTCCTTTCAATTTCAAGTTAATTTACTAATCTCTCCCCACATAACTTCATCCAAATGGTACGGTAACTCCAATGTCCATTCATCCATATAGTATGGCTACACTGGAGTTACATGAGATCAAGAAGCAGTTGGAGGAGTTGCAGGCAAAGGGTTTCATCCGACCAAGTAGTTCTCTTTGGTGTTCACCTGTCCTTTTTGTAAAGAAAGAGGATGATACCCTCCGACTTTTTGTGGATTATCAAATGTAGAACCAGTTGAAGATCAAGAAATAATATCCCTTTCCAAGGATTGATGATCTCTTTAATTATATTTGAGGATTCCGAGTGTTCTCAAAGGTTCAATTGAGATTCAGTTATCATTAGTTGCACGTTAGACCATCAGATATACCTCTTACAGCCTTTCGGAGTAGGTATGGTCTATACGAGTATGTGGTTATGTCGTTCGGTCTCACGAATGTGCCTATAGTTTTAATGGCACTGATGAATCGAGTGTTCCATCTATTCGTGTATTATTTTGTGGTAGTCTTCATGGATGATATATTGGTGTACTCTCACACTCGACATGACGATACCACACATCTTGAGATCATTTTGAGTACATGGAGAGAGCATCAATTATATGATATGATCTCAAAATTCTAGTTTTTGATGGACCATATTCACTTCTTGGGTCATGTTATCTCAGAGACAGGAGTATCAGTATACCTAGAAAAAGTTAGAGTAGTATTTTACTTAGAGAAGACAGAGAACCTATTTGAGGTTTGAAGTTTTATAGGTTTTGATGAATACTATAGAAATTTCATACAATACTTTTCATGCTTAGTAGAACCACTAAAGGTCCTAACTAAGAAGGGTGATAAGTACTTATGGTTAGATTCTTATGAGTCATCCTTTCATGAGCTCAAAGGGAGGTTGACTTTTGCGACCATACTATTTTTACCAGAGCCGAGAGAGAGTTATACTGTATACTGTTATGCATCAGGTAATGAGCTAGGAGATGTGCTTATGTAGGGAGAAGGAGTCGTTGCATTAGGGTCTTGGTAGTTGAGGCCACATGAGAGGAATTACCCGATGTACGATCTCAAGTTTTCTTTAGTTGTACATGATTTATGTTATTGGAGACATTATCTTTTGAGAGAGCATTTTGTGGTTTTCACCAATCACAAATGTCTCAAGTATATCTTCACTCAGTGTGATCTGAATTTGAGACAGTAAATGTGGGTTGAGTACCTTCAGTATTTTGATTTTAAAATTGCCTATACGCCTAATAAATTCAACGTAGTGGCTGATACGATGAGTAGGAGGACTCAGATTCATGTAGTTCAGGAGGCTAGTAGTGAGTGGAAGCTTATGACTCTGTTCTATGAGATCTATTTAGAGGTGCATAGAAGATAGGGGTAGACGTTTCTCTTTTCTTTGGTTGTTACCAATACTCTACTTGATCGAGTGTGAATGAGGTTGCTATCAGATTCTCAAGGCCTAGACCTATGGGAAAGTTTGTCAGGAGAGGAACCTATTTCTGGAATCACCAAAGGCAAGGATGAGATCTTGCATCTTCATGGGCGTGTATGGGTGTCAGTAGAAATATACGAAGAGATGATGTGGGACTTTTATTCCTCAATTTGGGCATTTCATCTTGGTGTCACCAAGTTGTATCATGATCTACACCATCAGTATTGGTGGCTAGGTATGAAGAGAGATGTTTTTGGTTTTTTGATGAGGTCTTCCACCTGTCAGTAGGTGAAGGCGTAGCATCTGCAACCGGCAGGTCTTTTATAGTATTTACCCATTCCCTAGTCGAAGTGGACCAATGTCATGATAGACTTCATGACAGGGTTGTTGAGGCCACCTTGAGGTAATGATGTAGTTTGGGTTGTAATTGATAGAATCACGAAGGGTGGTCACTTCTTGTTGATCAAGGAGACCTTTCAGTGTAGATGAGTTGGGAAGGATGTACATCCGAGATATTGTACGTCTATATAGGGTTTCAAATTCCATTATTTCAGATAGGGATACATGTTTTACTTCTCAGGTATGGTAGGGACTACAGAGGTCATTGGGTACATAGTTACATATGAGTACATCTTACCACCCCCAAACAGATGTCTAGTCTGAGCGTATGATACAGGTGCTGGAATACATGATTCGAGAATGCATCCTAGATTTTAGTGGTTCTTGGGAGAAGAAAATAACTATTGTGGAGTTTCCTAATAATAATAGTTTTCATGTAAATATTAAGATGACACCTTATGAGGATTTGTACGGTAGGCCATGCCGATCACCCTTATGTTTTCTGGAGGTAGGAGAGGCAGCTATGCTGGGACGTCGTCTTGTTCAGGAGACCTCAAAAAAGATAGAGTTGATTCAGAAGAGAATGAATAATGAACAGTCACGACATAAGTCTTATGATGATCAATGAGAATGACCTTTGGTGTTATGGGTTAGAGATTAGGTTTTCGTATGTGTCACACTGAGGTTGGGACATAGAAGGATTAGGAGAAAGGGGAAGCTTTCGAAGAGATATGTTAGAATGTTTAAGGTTTTGGAGAGATTTGGGCCAATTTCCTATTTGTTGTAGTTACCTCAGAGGCATCAGTCTATGCACGACTTCTTCCATGTTTCTTAGCTATGAAATTACTTCTCAGAACTGTATCTTGTTTTTTAACCCAAGGAGGTTGATCTAGAAGTATACGCATCATACAAAGAGCATCATATTTGGATTGTTGATCACAATTCAAGGGTTCTCTTTGGTCGTTCTGTTCTTATGGTATGAGTGCTATGAAATCATGAGAGAGTACATGATGTGACTTGGGAGTGGGAGGTTGACGTACGATCGTAATAGCCAGATCTATTTAAGGATTCTTCTTCAATGACACCTTGCTAGGGAAATTTGGGGATTAATTTCTTTAAGGGGGAAGTTTGTAATAACCCATATCTTTTTTTTCAGGTATGGGTTTTTCTTTTATGGTGTTTTTGAGAAAAATATTAGAATTTTGAAATTTAAGGAGTACACGCCATGTACTTTTATGTATATTCCGTGTACCCAATTTCCATGGGTGACCATGTACTGGCCGTGTAACGGCCGAGTACATGGCTGTGTGGGGTGATGTAGAGATATCCTAAAGTGAAGGCTAACTAAGTAAATTACACGCCGTGTACTTTTAAATAACTCATTGTGTATTTTTCATTTTAATTTTAATATCAGACCGAGGTTGCATCTAATTGGCAGAAACCCCTCCTTCACAACCCATATCATCGAGGAGCGACTGAGGCTGACAAATCTTCTAAGAGCCCCTGAACTGTCATCCATTCTCCAAATCGAATTCTATCGATTTCATTGGAATTTCATCGGTGATTTATTCCTTCTTATATAGCCTCATTTCTTGATTTATCCTCTCTCATGAGATATCCTAAGTTGGGAAGTTTTGACGTTTTTGTATATCGATAGTATTGTAGGTAGATTCAAGGGCCAATGCCGGAGTATATCGATCATACAATGTTGAGGTTGGAAGTTTGTTACTTTCCATAGTCAGCCATTCAGTATTATGTGTAAAAGTGACCAATACCCTAAAATGGGGTATTGTGTGTTTAGAGATTTTAGCCCTATTAATGATAGTTAAGCCTTGTGTTCCTGAGTAGAGGTTGTTTGATTGTGAATAAGATTATTTTCCTTTCTATGGATGTGTTTACCATGCTTGTTTCGATATTTACCATTTGGTCTATCCTTTACTGTTAGGCTGCTTGCTTTCCCTGCCTTGTATTGTTAAGATGGAGTGATTTTATCTGCTATTGTGATACGCTTTGCAACTATTAGCAAAGTAATACTTTTAGGTTTACTTTGGATGCTGAACATCTTTTGTGCATGCTTTCCTTACACAGGGCTATGGGAACATGGTGTAGTGAGACCATTGGGGGAATTGAAATTGAGGGCTTCTCTAGATTGTCTGTTATATTTATCACGCTGTGAGACCATAGGGGGGATTGACGTTGAGTGCTCTCTCAGAGTGTCTATAGTTACCATTATGAGAACACATGGGGAATTGTTGTTGAGTGATTCCTAAAAGTGTCTATTGTTTATTGTTAAAAGACTATAGGGGGGTTTATGGCGAGTTCTTCCTAAGAGAGTCTTTTTTTTCTTGAGACTGAAGGGGTTAGACTGTGCGAGCTACCCGAGAGGTCATTATATTATTGTATAAGATGAACTAGAGAGGTTAGGTTGTGGGAACTTACCCAGAGGGTTACTTGTGATTTTTTGGTTGAACCAGAGGGTATAGGCTATGGGTACTTCCCATAGGGTTACTTGTTTTTGACCAAATTCTAACTTGTTATATGAATATGAATGCAATTGAAATTGTATGATTTTTTACTTATGAGTAATTCCTCTTTTACTTATTCATTTTGATTATTTCCTGCCATATATAATCAAAAACTGTTAGGAATAGATATTTGGGTGGTTTCCTACTAAGATTCGTCTCACACCCTGTTTTGGTCATGCTTTTTGGCCTAAATAGATTATATTGCTGTAGGTAGAGATAAGGGAAAGCGCCCTTCTACATCAGGTACTTGAATGCTGTAGAGCTGAAGAGTATGAGACCAAGATGAGGATTGCAATGATATTTGAGTTTATTTTTTTATTTGTACTTTGGTTTAGTACTGTATTCTAGCATTGTAACTTGTTTGGATGCTTTCCTAGTCATATGTATCATGCATCATTTATATATGTGCTCCGGTTGTTTATTACATTTAGTCTTTCGATGTTTACTTATTGCATGTTATTACTGCTTCAACTATTATTATCTATTTCTTCTGCTATATTACTCTTCCAATGAGAAAATAGTTTCCACACTATCACACCCAATTCCCTTGCTTCTAGTCGACAAACTCTGACATTTGGGAAAATGCACTTGAGGCCATGTGACCAACTAAGTACGGGGAAACTCTGGACGACACCCAAAACCAAGAAGTTATAGTAAATATAGTAGGCAATTGGGGAGTGAACCCACCCTCACTAAGTGGGTAGACCCAAGACAACCTTAAATGATTCAAGTGTCGTTATTGTTTAATCTAGAAGCTTGAGTATTATTTTTAAAAAATCACTGGAAATTATTTTAAGAATGTTTTGAACGTAAGTATTTTCAAAAGTGCTATAGTAATTTTAAGGCATAAGTAATTTCAAAAATATTTCACAAGGTATTTATAAATGTTTTTTTTGAAAGTATTTTTAAAATAATATTTTAAAAGTAATTATCAAAGATTTTAAAACCCCTTACCGGGAAAATAATTTCTCACCCTATGTTTTTAATTTTCTTTCACAGGGTTAGTGGATGTATATTGTGATGTGTATTTTATTGAGAAAGTAGTGCGCTCAAATACTTTTTTAGTTTATCTAATTTTATTTTGTAAAATTTTGTTAAGATGTATGACATGTATCTAATTATCCAAAACATAAAACGGTAAAAGATCCTAGTATGTAATAAATGTTCTTTATTTTTTTAGTTTATTTTATAAAAAAATATACACAACATTTTCACATACTGATTCTAGAAGCACAAGTTTAAGTATTTATTGTTGGTATTAGATAAATAATCTAGATAATTTTAGAGATTGTATTTAGTCTAAGTGTTAAAGTATAAAAGTTTAGATTTTCAAGTTTTTCTTAATTGTGAAGTTGGAAATTCAGAATTTTCTAGAGTATGATGAATGAATTGTTAGTGAACAATTAATTTAAGCGGAGAATAATGTAACATAATGAAAAGATTAAAATATCACATAAGTTAACTGTTTTCATAATCAATGTGTTTTTAATTAAAATTAAAATTTTCTTTAATTATACTTTTTAAGATTATATAATTAAATAAAATTATTTAGGCTTTCATAATTTTTTTTCAATACTTATAATATTTCCTTTTAATAAATTATTAATTCCAAAAAATAAAATTTAAGTTAACAAATGATGTTCTGATAAAATGGATATCTTAATATAAATATATTTAGTTAATTATTTTTTTGAAATATATAGGTAAATATGTTTACAAATTTTATGGTAATTTATTTTAATTTCATGTTATATTAAGGGCAATTGAAATATATTTTAATATTAAAAATCATTTTATTGAAATGATTCTAATTGTTAAGTATTTTTCAACATATAAATTTATAAATAAACCATAATATTTTGTCCTTAAAATAGTATTTTTTTTCGATTTAATACTTAAAAATTATTTGTATCTTATAAATACATAAATTTATATATAATTTATAACAAAAACATATAATAATATTATTATAAATTATATTTTCATTAAAATTAAAATAAATTATTTTAAATAGACAAATTTTTTATAAAGAAATATAATTTTTTTATGTGTATAATAATTATTATAATAATTATGGAAATAATAATTTCAAATATACTCTATATTTTGTGTTAATGTTTATTTTTTAAAACAAAAATGATTATAATAATAAGAATAATAAACCTTAAAAATGATAATGAGGTAAATGGGGGAACGAATCATCACAACCTAGGTAAGAAGAGTAGGGTCTCATTTTTGGGATAGGGACCTGAGGACTTTGAGTCGAGTCGCTTCACCCAGAGGATCCATGGGAAGTTGAGACCAATCATTGTTGAGGGTTTATCTAAACCAAGGGTGGATCAGTTGCAGATAGTGGAGTTTGAGTTTGGTCATTGATAATGGTAGACTGAATGTTGTTGAAGAAGGTCCGAGCAACATTGACGTGTCTCGAGCAGTTTGGGTTTCGATTGTCAAGAAGGTAGGAAATCTAATTTTAGTCTTCAGATCTGTGATGTGTTGGTGTTTATTTTACTTTCTAGGTGTTTGAATCACTTCAACTATGATGTTAATCATTTTGTTTTGTTTTCTCCACTGGTCTTGGTCTGTTTGATATCTATCCCGATTTTATTTTCTCTGAATATGCCATTTGGTTTGTCCCTAAAATAGTAATAAATTGTTTCAGTCAATTTTCATTCTTGTTTTTATTCAAATAGATATTTTATAGTGTGTAAATGTATATTCACACTCATCATCTGTACCCCCATCTTTCCCTGAAATCTTAGATTTTTCATTGTTTTGAAATCTTATGGAATCATCTGTCTGCAGGTAAAAAAATTATATATATATATATACACCAATATATAAATATTGTAAGTTAAGGATATAAAATCCTTACTCCTATGTGAAAATGAAAATTAGTGAACCAATTTGCAGTCCAAAGATAAATTAAGGGAGTATGCAGCAACAAGAATCTACAGTTTTATGAAAAATCAGGTAAGGGTTATTTATGTTTTAAAATTTATATATGTATATTTTAATATATTTATTTCATTCTTATAAATTTTATAAAATCATTTAAGGGTGATACCACAATTATTTATTTTCAATTATGGTTTTATATTTTAAAATTAGTATGGGGTTTTATTTATTTTACTATGTTGTGATATTCTACCATAAGGGTAAGGAATTATTTTTATTTATCATTTAATATTTTAATCCATTATTCTGTAATGATTTTATTTATTTTATTATTTTTTTATATTCAGCAGTAAATGATTATATTTATGTATATCAAAATTATGTTTTAATTCATGATAAATCTACTTCAACAGATATTTTTATTTATCCATGTTATATTTAAAAATTAATTCATTATACTATTATGTTTATTATAAATTCTATGTCATATATATATGTTTAAATATTAATTTATTTTTCAAATATGTTTTTTTCACATATTTAAGCATTATTCCATTATTATTTACTTCAAAGGTACGAAAGTATTATATTTATAAGTTATACATATTTTTTATTCATTTTTCAAGATCATTTTATTTCTAATTTCATGTTTATAACTATTCTTGAAAAAATTATTGGTGATTATAAATTTATTTAATAAAAATGGTTATTAATTATAAAACTTTATGAAATAAAATCATATCATGTGAATGTCGTTCATAAATCATGATTATGGCCATACATTGTTGATTTTCCATGACATTTCATACATTAATATATGTAAATATATATGTGTATACATGTAAGTTTGTGCATTGAAAAAACCTTTTTATTTATCTGAAATACCTACAATAATGAATTTTTATGAGATTATGAATGAAATTTTAAGAACATGAATGTTAATTAACCTTGCATGTGAATATGAAAAGTCTAAGTATGAAGAGATTTGGTTGTGAAAATTATAACAAGTGATTTTCCAATTATTTTTTGGATTTATACATTTATATATAAATATAAGTGTGTATTAAATGTATGATTATATTTTTAAAACAAAAACTCTAGTGGGGAATATATATATATATGTAAGTAAAGCTAAAAAGTTTTTGTATAAAATCTAGCACTTGAACATTATAAATATGGAAATAAATTGGAGAGTGAAACCATCCCTCAGCAAGTGAGTAGGACCAAGAAAAACATCAATTTTTAAGTGGCCTCAGTGTTTTGTTTTCAGAATCTTGCGTATTGTTTTCATAAAGTCATTGGAATATGTTTAAGTCATTTATTGAATATAAGTATTTTCAAAAGTTTTATAGTATTATTAAGGCATAAGTAATTTCAATAATTTCTTAAAAAGGTATTTATAAATTTATTTTCAAATGTAATTTCAAAAAAATATATTAAAAGTGATTATCAATGATTTTAAAACCCCCTACTGGGAAAATAATTGATCACACTATTTTTTTTCATTTATTTTTCATAGGTTTAGTGGATTTACATTGTGATATGTATTTAATTGAGGAAGTAGCATGCTCAAAGAATTTTTTTGTTTATTTAATTTTATTCTTTACAGTTTTTTAGAAGTAGGGAATGTATCTGATTCTCCAAAACCTAGACCAGTAAAAGTTTTGGGTTTGTAATAAATTCTGTGTATTTTTTCAGCTTGTTTTATAAAACATATATACACAAAATTTATACGTTTTGAGTTTGGAAGTGAGGGATCAAGTCTTTATAGGTTGTCTCAGAGCAATGATCTATATAATTTTGAAGATTAGATGTTGTCTAAGTGGTAGAGTATATAAGTTTATCATTTCTAGTTTTTCATAATTTTGAAGATGAAAATTCAAAATTTTCTAGTGTTCAATGAACAAATTATGAGGGTCTATTTATTTTAAGGGGGAAGAATGAAACATCCTAAAAATATTAAAATATTAGTTAAGTGATTTTTTAATAAAAAACATGTTTTTAGTCAAAATAAAAATTTTATTTAATTATAATGATTAGGATCATATAATAAAATAATATTACTAATGATTTATGAATTTCCAAGGATAGAATAAAAACTAAGATGGGGTTGAATCATTTTTTCACTATTATAAGTTTCAAAACATTTAGAAACCTAACCCCTATAACCTATTAAGATTTATATCCTTATCAAATTTAAGTAAAAACTCATCCATGTCAAAGTATATATGAAAGAAAAGAAAAAAATATTTAAATGGTTTGGCCATAATGTGGGAACTTGAATCCTTGCCATAACCACTACCATGGGTCTATAAAAACACAATATTGTGAAGAAGTGAATACAACTTGTTCCAACTCCTGTTAGACACATTCTATCTCTCAATAAGAAAGGTTATACTGACTCTCATCAGTTTAAAATGTTTTATTTTAAAATAATTGAGCCAATGAAAAGAATATGGACTTTGTTAGTATATCTCCACAAATGCTCATTCGAATTTTTCTCTTTCTGATTCTCTCAATTTGATGATGTTGGATCAAATTTTCATAATACCATGATGCTCGATTTTGGATCCAATTTTCGGAATACAAAGTTGTTGGATTCTGGATCTGATTTTCACAGAATGATGGTGCCGATTTTTACTATGTTATGGATACAATTTTCTCATAATTCTGTTGCTGAATTTTATAGAATTCTAGATCTGATTTTCAAATAATGGTGGTGCCTATTTTTCTCACAATGAACTATAAAACTCAAATCTAATAAAATTATAAATAAAATTATTATTCAATCATATGGGAACTTTCACTTTGATTTCTTCATCACTCCTTATTTCATGGGTACGTATAAAGTTGCAAATGAACAAGTGATATGAGAAAGTATTAATAGGAAACTCAGAAAACAAGATTAGGAAACAAGAAAACTTTCCTAGGTTCCTAAAATCTCAGAACTCGAAAAATATATTGTATTTAAACATCACATTTGACTTTGTCAAACATCCTTAAAATTATACAAGGTTAATGAAAAAGTGAATGTCAGGTTTGACCAATTTAATTCTACTACATAATCAGATCATTATGAATTATTTCTTAATAAAAAAATTTTGGATCCTATTTTTGCATAATTCTGGTGTTAATCTTCTTATAATATTGGATCTATTTTTGCATAATTCTAGGGTTTATTTTCCCAGAATGATGGATACGTTTTTTATAAGATTCTAGAGATTATTTTTTGGATCTGATAATTTTATATGTGTTTGATGGAGAATCATAAGGTTAAAATAAAACATCTCCATCTATTTCTCTCATTACAAATTCTTTCTCAATATAGTCTTCTAGTGCTGATTTTCTAGATCCAATTTTTACAGGATTCTAATTTTTATAGGATCTGATTTTTCTAGGATTTTGGTGCTGATTTTTGAGATCCAAATTTTACATGATTTTTGTTTCAATTAGTCTCTTTACAATATAAATCCCATTATGATGGAATTATCAATTTTATGAAATTCCCATTATGATGGAATTCTCATTATGGTGAAATTATGACTTTCTTCAAACCTATCCACCATTTATTCAAAGGCTTTTATCATGAATGTTTTTATGATTTGTGAGAACTTATTGATCCGAAAAGTATTCTTTGATTTTGTTTTATTATGTAAAGAAATTTTTCTAACTCATGAAATCACATTCTTCCTCCAAAAACTCTTCCGAAACTTCATTCTTGAAATAATTACAACAAAGATATACACCCATAAAACAATTAATTATGCCTTTTCTTCTTTTGGATCAGATGAAATGAATATAAAGAATATAGTTCTGATTCTTAGAAAACAAAAAATTATAATACAAATAAAATTTTATTTGTCAAAAAATAAAAAAACATTGTTAGAAAAATCTATCAAAAAATTACTTCAATATACACCTTTGGATTTGTCAACAACCTTCATTAATAACTTTTCTAACTCTCAGATTTTTTCACAAATCAAATTTTTTATTTTATCAAAACATACCCTTTCTCAAAAGTGAGTGTCCTAACACCACACGACTAGATAAAGTAATTATTTTGAAGGAATTCCATCACTCAGTGGTAAAAAAATTTTGTGGCCATGTAAAGACAAAGTCTCCTAACTTTTCTTTTCGTACATTCTTTATCTCTCCCCCATTATTTCTTTTCTCACTATCTTTTTCTTTATATTAATTTTTATAAAGGAATTACATCCCTCATGGGAAATAAAATATTGTTCCCATTTAATGATAAAATCTCCTCACGTTTCTTTTGATACTTTCTTTTTCTCTCCCCCATTATTTTTTCTCACTTTTTTTCTTTCTCCCCCATTATATGATAACCATAACTTTAGATTCATAAAAAAGATAAGTAAAACCTTCTTATAAACTAAAAATTTGTTTAATTTATCTCCCCCATTATCAACACAATCCAAAGCATGGAGGGGGTTATTCCTTATGAGATTTAGGAAGACATAAGAGGAGGATGGACATGAAGTTTCAACCAAAATTCCAAATACATTTCTTTTAGAATTTCTCTTGAAAAGATATCAGCAATTTGATACTTTGATAAAATGTATTAAAAAAAATATATAAAATATGAAATTTCTATTTTATATAGTGAAAATTTATATAAATGTGTTTTGAACTTGAATGTTCTTCATGATTATTATAATGATCAATTACACTTTGATTATCACAAATTATCTTCAATGGTTCTGAAACTTTCACTTTCAAATATTAAAGTTGAACTTTCATCCACAACATTTGAGTGCAAAATTGAGTAGCTGAAATATATTTGGATTTAGCTGTGATCAATGTTACTGAACTTTTTTTCTTATTATTCAAACTCACACAACATTTACCCAATAAAAATTTTCAACCTGAGTTTGATTTTCTATCATTAAAATCTCCAGCTCAATTGGATTCTGTATAACTGTGAAACATCATCTCACAATTTTTTTATAACAACCCTTGTGAATTTGTTCCTTTGACATATCATGGAATTATTTTTTCTTCAAACATATGTGATTCCTTTGGATTACTTTGATACATAGAACACAAATTAACAACATAAAAAATATCAGGTCTTGAAGCTGTAAGGTAAATAATACTTCTTATCAGATTTTGAAAGAATTTATGATTCACATTTATTCTGGATTCATCATTGGTTAACTTTGTGATTAGTGAAATAGGAGTTGAAACTTCTATGGATCCATCCATCCCAAAATTAATTAAAAATTCCCTAGAATATTTTTCTTGAGATAAGAAAATTTATTTTTCTTTTTGTGGAACTTGTAATCCAACAAAGAAAGATAATTCTACCAATATTGACATTTCAAAATTCTTCATCATTTCTTCAGAAAACTCTTCTCAAACCTTTTCTTCATACACAAAAAATTATATCATATACATAAACAATTACAATTAACATTCTCAATTCATCATCATTCACATAAATGTTTCTATCAACTTTACCTTTAGAGAACTTCATTATTATCAAATAATTATCATGCTTTGAATACCAAGCATGTGATGCTTGTTTCATCCTATACAAATCATTATTAAATTTACAAACTTGGTTTTTATCCTCATCAAGTAGAAAACCACATGGTTGATCACTAAAAACTTATTCCTAAATCGCACCATTTAATTAAGACTAATTTACAAAAATCTGATAAACTCTGTAATTATGATGTGTGGACACTAAAAGAAACATTATAATAGTTTCCAATCTTGCAACTAGGGAAAATTTTCATCAAAATTCATACCTTTCACCTATGTATATACTTTACAAACAAGTATTTCTTTTTTTTATTGAAACTTTTCCATGATCATTCATGTTTTTCTCTCTAAAACCACTTGCGTATAATAAAATTTTTATTTTATGGCCTTGGAATAAGTTCCCACGTTTCATTCTTATCAATCTGATGAATGTCTATATTCATAGCATCCACATATTCTTTATATTAGATAACCTATGAAACTTCTTATTGTTTAACTTTTGAGATAAGTGAAGTTTTATTTTCTATTTTCATCTTTCTTCTAGTCTGAACTAGATCCTTATAATTCCCAATAATGTTTTTGGATTCAACATATTTTCATAAGGTAGGATATCTCAATGTTTCTTTCCTAGCAGAAATTTCCTCATCACATGATTCTTCTGAATCTTGATAATAATGTTTTGAATTACTTCTAATATTGTTGTAAATATCCAATGTATCCTCCTCAACATTCTAAAAAACATTTTTTAAGGAAATTTGGTTTTGAATTACCTTTACATCATATGAGTCCACCAAATTTCATCAATATTTGTTCCAATATTTGTAACTTCTCCCATTTGGTGAATAACCCCTAAAAAGTTCTTCCTCATATTTCTCATCAAACTTTCCCAAATAAAGATTTTGGATTTTGAGAAAACATGTACCTACAAAAACATTGAATTTTTTCAATGAATGTTTTTTGTTATACCACATTTCATAAGGATTCATGTTGGTTTTTGGTCTGAAAAAGCATCTATTTTGATCATGTACAACAGTACGAACAACTTCTCCCCAATAGAAATTTGAATGTTTTTATTATTATAACATAATTATTCCCATTTCAACCAAGATTATATTATTTTTTATAATTCTACATTTTATTGTGGAGTATAAGGAGAACTATACTAATGCTTGATACTATGCTTTCTTAGATAAGTTTCTAATTTATTGTTTCTGAATTCAGTACCATTATATATTCTCAAATTCTTGATGGAAACCCCCAATTAATTCTCAAAATATTTTATGTAGAACTTGAACATTTAAATATCCTCTGAATTGTGCTTCATGAACAGGGTGTTTTAAATCCAAGTAAAATCATTAATAAAAGGGATAACGTATAAATCCTTTTTTTATTGATGTCTCATTAGACCACATAGATTGGAATGAATAAGATCAAGTGGTATGGTTGATTGAATTTCAAATATCTTATGAATTTTGTTAGTCATCCTTCCTTTATGAAAAATAATACATATATATTTATCTCTTATTTTCAATTCTAGAAAATTCTAGATATTATCTACATTATAAAAAATTCATGTTTTTCTTCCCAAGGTGACCAAGTATTCAGTTACAAATTTTTTTCATCTTAATCACTCAAGTAATGGGAGTCAATAAATTATTCTATTTGAATGATATTTCCAATAGTTTTTTATCCATTTGTAATAACTTTTCCATATTTTATACTTTTGATTATAAAATAATTATTTCTAAAGATTACTTATTTTACATCATCACAAAGTTTACTTACAATAATTATGTTATTTTTCATCCCATCAACAAGTAAAACTTCCTTAGATTTAAATTTATTTGCTTCATTATTTTTCATAATGATTCCTCTAATTTTTAAGAAACTATCAATTCTAAAAGTAACTACACCTCCATCATGAATTTCAACATGTTTCAATATTTTTATATCACCTTTCATATGTGAAGAAAAACAACTATTAAGAATCCATGATTTTTTTCCTCTTACTTTCTTTCAAAATTATATCAGCAACAAAATCTCTTTCATCAACTTTATTCCTTTCAACTTTATTTTATTTTTTTGTCATAAGAAATATGTTCTGGAAGGAGTGTCATACATCTTTCGGCATGATGACCAGACTGATCACATCTTCAAAAAACTTCTTCCAGACATTAAGATTGATTCTCTATTGGAATCATTCTAACATCTTAAGAATTCATATTTCCATCTTCATGTGAGGTAGGAGAGTTTCTCATTCTTCTTTCATTATTTCTTCCACTTTTATCAAACCTTCTTCATAGTAGTGATATGTTGTTCTAAAAATTATATGATCTATGACCATAGATTCCAAAACACCATTAATAGCTTTCAAATCTTGATTTCCAATTCAAGAAAGATCTTTCTTTATAGAAACTTTGTTGAGGTTGGTACATTATTTCAACTCTAACATACTGAGGATGTGGACCATGTTTTCTTTCGAGTGATTTTTATAATTTTGTAAAATTGATAGATTTATCACTTCCTATATCCACCCAAGCATTCCTAATAAATTTTTTGGAACCTTAAATGTTAAAATAATAAGCTAAAACGTTATTTTTTTAAGAAAACATTTCACATAATTCTTATATAGATCCTTCCCAGCAACTTTAGAAGTCCCATATGTTACTTCTATAGCTTTTATGAAGTTTTCATTCACATTTCTCAAGGTAATTTCATACTCAAGAAGTTTTTATTGCATCTTTTTAACCTCTTCTTCCATAGTTTCTAGCATCTTTCTAAGATCTTAAATCATCTCTCTCTATTCAGAAATTCTATGTTTTTAACTTAAAATATATTTAATTTATTCATCCTCTTATTTGATGAAATATTTTTTCCATTATAAACTTCTTCATGATCTTTCTTCATTAATCAAATTTCTTTGTTGATAGTTTTTTTGGTCAAGACATGAAACATGTTCGGTTCCGAGTTGATATTCTCTATAAGATTATTCAACACATTCTTCACTCTCCGAGGAATATTTTTTTCTCTAAAATTTTGAAATAAAGGTTAAGAGTTTTTTTGAACATTCATATTCAAATTAATTCTTTATATTTGAGTCTAAATCAACATTATTTCTCAACATAAGTCTTTTATTTTCTTTAAACTTTTTCTTTTATCTGTTGGAAGACTCTTATTCTTTATCATTTTTGTTCCACTTCTTCTATCGAGGTTTATCATCGGAATCATCTTGATATCCTCAAACTTTCTTATTGGAAATATTCAAAGAAAAGTGTCTGATTCCTCAACACAAAAACTTTTACATGACGTTTAACTCCATACATTCCTCTTTATCATTTATTGTTCTTGGATATAAGGGACATGATTTTTTCATTCAACTCATCATCTTTCTTATCATCAGAATAAAAAGGATCAACTTCATCAACATCTTGGATTTTAATATTTCTTATAGATTCAAAATCCATTTCATCTTTAATATTGTATTTAAATATTTGACTTTTCCTCATTTCATAATCAATAATAATGCTATGAAATTAATCAAGAGATAAAATCATATTAATCTTATAAAGAAGAAATTTTAGAATCAAACATGTTCAAAAATTTTATCATAATTTTCTTCACAATTATAGAATCTTCCAAGACATCTCCAAATCCTCTGATCTTACAAACAATTTCATTTATTCTGGTGAAGTATTCATAAATTTTTTCATTATTCCTCATTCTAAAGTCTTCATACTAACTATTACAAATTTGTATCTTTTCTTCATTGAATTTAATGTTCCCTTTGAAAACACATTCTGACTTGTCCCACATACTTTTTGAAGTTTTTACACCCATATACTTCTGATAATAATTCTCTGATAAGGACATAAGTATTGAATTTCTGGCATTTCCATTAACTTCTATGTTTCTCTCATAAAAAAATATCATGGGAGAAACATATTCAATAGGTGGAAAACTAATATTTTCATCACTAAAAACTTATAATCTAAGAGATAAGAGACAAGGAATCATCATATTTTTTCATCCATAATAATTATTTCCATCGAGTGTTGGAATTACTTTTCTATTTAAAAGATTGATATTATTCATGAGAAGGATTCAAAAAGGGGACCTAAACCCTATGTTACCAATTGATGTTATAAGGACCGAATAACAAATAAGAGGGGGGGGGGGGTTGAATCACTTGTTCACTTTTATAAGTTTCAAAATCTTTAGAAACATAACCCCTACAACCTGTTATGATTTGTATCATTATCAAATTTTATTAAATAATTATGGATGAAAAATTAGGTATGAAATAAAAGAACATAATATTTTCATGGTTTTTCTTTTGTGTGAGAACCTACATACATTCCATAGCCACTCTCAGGGGTATATGGGAATCCACTTTTATTAAGAAGTGAATACATATTGTGCCAACTAATGTTAGAAACTTTCTATATCCCGATAATAAATATTATACTGAATACAATCAATTTACATGGATTTATATTAAAAAAATTGATCTAATCAAAATAATAAAGAATTTTTTTAAAACTTCTCCATAAATGCTTAGTTCGATTTGGTTGGATCCGATTCTCTCAATCTGATGATGCTCGATCATATTTTCTCAATATAATAATACATGACTCTAGATCTGATTCTTGAATACAATGATGCTAGATTCTGGATTAGATTTTCACAGAATACCGGGGTTCATTTTTTTTCAAAATTCTGGATCCGATTTTCTCAGAATTATGGTGCTGATTTCTTCACAATTCTAGATATGATTTTCATATAAAGGTGGTGATGATTTTTCTTAGAATTAACTGAAAAACACAAACTATGATAGAATTATCAATATAATTCTTCTTTAATCAGATAATAACTTTCTCATCGATTTCTCTAGTGCTATGCCTTTTATGGATATGTAGAAAGTTTAAAATGAACAAGTGATATGATAAAGTATTTATAGGAAACTCCGAAACCAAGAGTAGGGAACTTGAAAACATTCCACGCTTCCTCAAATCTCAAAACTCTAAAAATATCTCACATTTAAACTTCATCGTTGACTTTATAAAACCTCATTATATTTTTTTTAGATTTATGCAAAAGTGAATTTTTGGTTTGAATACTTTATTTATTATTATTTATTATCTCAATACAAATTATTTTTAATACAAAATACAGGATCCTATTTTTTAGTGATTTCTGGTACCGATCTTCTCAGATTGTTAGATCTGATTTTTGTAGAATTCTAGGGCTGATTTTCTCAGAATAATAGATATGATTTTTGTGGGATTATATTGACTATTTTTTTGATCCGATTATTTTATAAGTTTCAAATGGATAATCTGAATGGTATAGTAACTCAACTCTATCTCTTTTTTTCATTACAAATTCTTTCCCAATATAGGGTTCTAGTGCTGATTTTCTAGATTTGATTTTTGCAAGATTCTAGTGCCGATTTTCTAGATCCAATTTTTTTAGGATTCTAGCACAAATCAATATCAATAAAATCTAAATATCATTATGATGTAATTCTAATTATGATGAAATTTCCATTAAGATTCAATTCTCATTACGATGAAATTCTGAATTTATTCAACCCTCTACACTATTTATTAAAATGTTTTTTTCATGAAAGTTTTCCGGATTTTTGAGAACTTCTTGATCAAAAATGAATCATCTGATTTTTTAGAAAGTATGCAAACATTACAACCACCGACTTCACATTATTCTTTTAAAAAACTCTTCAAAAAACATCATTCATTATTTTATTACTGCAAAAAATAGACTCCTAGAAAACAATAAATTATGCTTCTAATTATTCTAGATCTAATCAACTAGGTACAAAGTAAATAGATTAGATTCCTGGAAAACAAAACATTCTTATACAAAAAAGGTTAGTTGTCAACAAATACAATTTTTTTTAAAATCTTTATCACAAAGGTACATCACATTCATAAAAAAATCATTTTTTCAAGGCTTTTGATATTTATTTTTAATAAATTAATAATTCAAAGAAATAAAATTTAAATTAAAAAATGATGTTCTGATTAAACATATATTTTAATATAAATATATTTAGTTAATTATTTTGTGAAATATATAGATGAATATATATATGTTATGGTAAATAATTATTTATCATTTCATGTTATATTAAAGGAAATCAAAATATATTTTAATATAACAATTTTTTTTGAAATTATTATCAATGTTAAGTAGTGGTTAACATATAAATTTATAAATAAATAATAATATTTTGGCCATAAAGTAGTATTTTTTTATTATTTAAAACATAAAAATGATTTTAATTATATACATACATAAATTTAAATATAAATTTTAACAAAAAGATTTAAAATATTAATATTGTAAATTATACTTTCATTAGAAGTAATATAAATTATTTGAAATAAACAATTTTTTTATAAATAAATTCAATTTTTTATTATGAGTATAATTATTATAATAATAATTAAGGAAATAATTATTTTAAATATTCATTATTTTTTAAATTACAGTTATTTTTTAAAACCAAAATGATAATAAGAATAAAAATAATAAACCATAAAAAATGATAATGAGGTAAAGAGGGGAAGGAAGTATCACAACTCGAGTAAAGAGAGTGGAGTCTCATTTTTAGGATAGGTACCTGAAGACTTCAAGTCGAGTCACTTCATTTGGAGGAGCCATGGGAGGCTGTGGCCAAGCCTTGTTGAGGGTCCAATCTAAGATGAGGGTTGATCAGTTGCAGATATAAAAGTTCAAGTTTGGATACCAATGAGGGTGGACCGAATGATGTCGAAGAAGGTTTGAGAGACGTCGATGAGTCTTAAGTTGTTAAGGTTTTAGTTGTTGGAATGGTAGGAAATTGATTCTTAGTTTTCAGATCTATGTCATGTAGGTGTTTATTTTACTCTTTTGGTTTATTGTTTATTATTTTTTGTTTTATCTGTCGATCTTGGTCCGTTGGATATCTATCATGGTTTGATTTCGTCTGCATATTCCATTTGGTTTTTCCCTGCTAGTATATTAAATTATTTTAGTCAGTTTTTTGGATGTATTTTCTTCAAATAAATATATTACAGTGTATGAATGTATATTCACTATCAACAGTTGTACCCCATCTGGATCCAAAATCTTAAACTTGTCGCTGTTTTGAAATATTTTGGAATCACCAGCCTATATGTAAATAAAATATATATTTATTTATTTATTTATACCATTATATAAACAATGTATGTTAAGGTATAAAAGCCTTTTTCCTATATAAAAATGAAAATTGGTTAACAAATTTGCAGTTCAGATAGAAATGAAGGGATTCTGAAGAAATAAGAATATTTTATTTTATAAAAAATAATTTAAGGGTTATTTATGTTTTACAATTTATATAATTATCTCATTATATGTGTATTTAATTGTTATAAATTTTATAAAATAATGTAAGGTTGATACCATACTTATTTATTTTCAATTATGGTTATATATTTTTAAATTAGTATGAGGTTGTATTTATTTTACTATCTTGTGATATTCTATTGTAAAGCTATAAATTTTTTTAATTTATCAATTCATGTTTTAATTCATGGTTGTGTAATGATTTCATTTATTTTATTATTTTTGATATTAATTATTAAATGATTATATTTATTTTTATCAAAATTATGCTTTAATTCATGATAAATCTGCTACCATGGATATTTTCATTTATCAAAGTTTTTTAAAACATGAATTCATTCTGCTATTATTTTTATTTAAAATTCTATGTCATACATATATATATACATGTTTAAATATGTATTTGTTTTAAAATTATTTTTGTCACATATTTAAGAACTATTCCATTATTATTTACTTCAAAATTATTAAATTATAATATTTACAAGTTACTAATATGTTTTATTCATTGTTCAATAACATTTGATTTCTAATTTCAAGTTTACAACCACTCATGAATAAAATTATTGATGACTATTAATTTATTTAACAAAATAATGGTTAATAATTTCAAAATTTTATGAAATAGAATCATGTAAAATGCATTGTATTCATAAATCAGGATTATGGCCATACATCATTGATTTTCCATGTCATCTCATACATTAATATATGTAAATATTTATATATATACATGTAAACATGTGCATTGAATTTTTTTTCATTTATCAGAACTACCTACAAAAATGGATTTTTATGAGATTATCAATCAAATTTTATGTACGTGGATGTAAATTAACTGTCCAGGTTAATATTAAAATTCTAAGTATCAATATATTTGGTTAGGCCACTTATAACAAGTGATTTTCTAATTATGGTTTATATTTATACATTTTTAAATAAATAGAAGTTTTTATATAATGTATGATTATATTTTTAAAACAAAAAACTCCAATAAGAAATGTATAGACATATGTAAGAAAAGATAAAAATGTTTTCTATAAAATTTGGCACTTGAAATTTGTAAATATGGTTGGTAATTGGTGAGTGAACCCATCCCTCAACAAGTGGGTAGGCCTAATACCTTCTTTAATGTTTCAAGTTTCCTTAGTGTTTGTTTTTTTAGATGCATGCATTTTTTTAAAAAAATCACTGAAATATGTTTAATGTAATTTCTAAATGTAAATATTTTTAAAAGTGCTATAATATTTGTAAGGCATCAGTAATTTCAATAATTTTTTCAAAATGTATTTCAAAATGTATTTTCAAAAGTGTTTTCAAAATAATATTTTAAAAGTATTTATCAAAAATTTTAAAACCCCTTATCGGGAAAAATAAATTCTCACCCTATGTTCTTAATTTATTTTTCATAGGTTTAGTTTATTTACATTGTGATGTGTATTTTATTTAAGAATAAACACACTCAAATAATTTTTTTATTTAATTTTATTTTATATATTATTTTTAAGATGTATGGAATGTATCTAATTCTACAAAATCTAGACTGCTAAAAGTTACAAGTATATAATACATGTTCTGTATTTAATCAGTATATTTTATATAAAAAAATATTGACAAGATTTATATGTGATTTGTTTGAAATAATGAGAATGGGTCTTTATAATCCATCAAATAAAATTATTTGAAAGAAGTAATTCATAAAAACTCAGGTAGTTACATTCTACCCCCCCTTAAAAAGAATTTCATTTGGATAAAATTTCACTATTATACAAAAAATGTGGATAATTTTGCCTCATTATATTCTTATGTTACAACATAGCTTCTTCAAGATGGTGGTTTCACTAGAAAACATTGACCATGGGAGTGGTATTGTTTTATATAACTCTCTGAGTACGATCTAGAGATTCTACTGATTGTTCTTCTCATGAAATATCTTTCTCTAGTGGTATGTATTTTTAGATGAATACATGTGATGGGTCTGGTATGTACTTCCTCAGGAGAGATACATGGAACAGATACGGAACTTGAGAGAGGTTTGGTGGAAACTCTAAACAATAAGCTATTGTACCTATATGATTAAGTATTTTAATGGGACCGATATACCTAGGGATTAGTTTTCCCTCCTTTCTTCCATGGTGAAATTTTTATAGATACCTCCTAAAAAACATCAAATTATAGACCATGTTAATGATTATAAACTTAACATATCTATTAAAATTTTGAATAAATTACATTTTGTTTAATTTATTTAACCTTCTATTTCATCTCATTAACCTTATCAGGTCCAAATAGGTTTTTTTTGCAACTTTATTCTATTACATTGGAGTTATATACTTCCTTACATAAAGGGATTCATAAAGATCCACCTGAATGCTCATGTGAAAGCTATCCTTGAAAGAAAACTCAACTTAAGGAAGGTATTGATCTTTAACTCCTTTTAAATACATAGGAAAAGATCTTATAATATCCTTTAATCATATATAGACATTTTTAAATGTATTCCTCCACAAATAACTTTTTCACTACTTATAATACCAAAAGGGTTTTATTTCCATAAATGTCTCTCAAAATATCCTTAATCTTAATAAACTCCCATCACATAAAAACTAAAAAGGGGGTGTAGATAACTCTAAACATATGATCAACCTGAATCTCATGAACCCACAATGGTATCCATATCTCTTAAGTTAATCATAACTTGTGACATATATGCTTTCAAAATATAATTAACCCTTTATTCCTTAAATAAGAACTTATATCATACAAACAAATTCCATTGGAATCCTCAGTTCATCATTGTATCGATAGATTAAAAAAAATTTATTTTATTATTCTAGAATCCTTGAATAGGTATATAATAAAATGAAATTTCACAAAATTATGATTAATAATATTTTCATAGGGCTCATTCATACAAAATAAAACATTAAATTCCCAACTAAGTATGGGAGATTAGTGTGCCCTAATTTTCATTATTCACATTAACCATTGTGATAGCATAATCTTTACATTTTTCTGTTTCATTTAGATGTTTTAGTGTATTATCATCCACATTATTTCAGGGATTTGGGAATTCATCCATATAATGTCCAAAAATCCTTTTACCTGAATCACGTGAGTGTGGGTGGTGCATTAGCTAAAATTCTCTTATCCACAATTGCATTAACCAGAACATTAATCCAATTTATAAATTTAAAATTTATGACCTACCTTTCCACATTTAAACCACCTCCTAGTTCCATTCATAAAATTATCTAGATGCTTCCTCCCAAATTTATGGCATACATATGCGTGAATTTTCATTCCACCATTTGAGTTTTCATGATACTAAATATTCCTTTTTTATCAAAACTAAGGGAATGGTGAGAATATCCAATTTTTATTTCTACTTTTAGTGCACAAAAAATATTATTCATAGCTACTAAAGTCTCTTATATCCAATGTCTTTCAAATACATGTCTTCAATCCACCAAAGAATTGATCAATTTTTCTATTTGGTATATAGATTAAACAAGAAGTGTACCTTGTATGTGATGTTAAATTATCTTCCGAGGTACTAATAAATTCATAATACTTTTTGTTAATATCTGGTAATTCTATCTCCATAACTTCTCATAGAATATTATATATTTACTTACTGAAAAATATCCCCTTAAAGTCTTCCCATTCCACAGATTCAATTTCTTCTTGTTCCCTCATGTCATTAATAGGAGTCTACCACTAATCCTCTTCACCTTCCAAATTATGAACAAAAAATTTAATTTTCATGAACCAAACAAAAAAGTGTGGATAATATATTTACAGTGGTAATAATCCATTGTTAAAAAACTAATGTAACATTAGAACCACTAAGAGAAGGTGGGATTTTTCTCATAATGTGATCAACAAAATTTTGTTACATCCTTTGCTCATTTGGAAGTTCAATATGATTTGTATCTTGAGAGACTTATTTGATCGTATAAATAATATTTTTCATTCCAACTCTCATATAGTTTGGTTTCTCAAGATAAAAACATTCCATTATTAACACATTTCTTTTATGTTCCATCCATGGAATAAAACCATAAAGCATCGTGTAGGAAATAATTATCAAGATGGGGAACCCCATAATCATGAAAAATTACATATAGGACAACTAAATCTCGGAACATTATTATATATATAGGTAAATCATAGTTATATTCAATTTAAATTCTTTATGATGTTTTATAAAGAGTGTAAATTTCCAAAGCATAACCATTATGAGTGTCAAACCAGGTGTGAAACAAGCCACAGTTTCATTCACTAGTTCTTAATTGAGTCTAGATCAATCTGGTGTATTCAGGGATGCTACACCTAGTTAAATATATACAAAATGCACATCCACTTATAGTATATATATAGGGATTTATTTCTAGGAAGCCATTTACTTTATACATTACCAAAATTTCTATACATTTTCTTATACATTGACTCATCCTTAGACTTATCCTTGGACATGTCCTTATAGTTCTCACTATGGTTTTATTATCTTATTTCACATAGGTCAACATAAAATTTCATCTGATACCATCTATAATGACCTAGGATTATCATACATTGATATTATATATTTTTATATGAATATTCAACACATTACTAAAACACATACCTAAGGACCATAACAGTTTAGTTCCTTTTGAAAATTTGAATGTAATCTTCTAATTTGGTGAAAGATCTTCATCATCTCACACAATGATATTATAAAATAGAAATCCTCTCAGGAATACCCTTTTTAAACCTGTATTTATAACATGGGGAAGGAAACATAATAAAATGTTATCAGAAATGCTCAGTATGGGTACAAATAATAGATATCAATCTATGATTATATGAAAGAAAAATATAAGTATAATGGTATGTGATCATGAACATAACATAAACATTTCATACCCAAACTATCAAGGATAATAAACATGATTCATGTAATTAAAATTTACCATTGCATAAAATATAGTCCATAATGTTGATAAATCATTATAAATCATCCATGAACCACAATCCCTTGTCATAAAGGTGTGGAACAATCATAAATATAGAAAAATATTTCACGTATCAAGGTTAACTACCAAGACCATCAAAATAGTGGATCAAGATGAACCTATTTCCCATTTTGAATCAGGAAACACCTATTTATCATTGTGGATTTGGACACACCTATTTCCCTTTTGGGATCAAGAAACACTTATTTACCATTGCAGATTTGGACACACTTATTTCCCATAGTGGATCAAGCTCATATACTTTTTCTCCATTTTCATCTCATGAGATATAAATCATTACCCAATGAAAAATAGTGATATATATACCCCCATAAAATAATGAAAATTATATAATTATATTACACAAGTTTATAAAACATTTTTCATATCATTACCCATGAAATGAAATGGGTTCCATATGATTTTTTTTCATGGTATAAGATGTTGAAGAGAAATGGGTTTCATAAACATCTTTTCTTCAAAAAAAATTTCAATAAATATTAATAATGTTATCTATGGTTCATATACCTATTAAATAATATGTTACATTAAAGTATTTATTCTTATATGTATTATTATTTTCAAAGACAAATCAGTTGGATGGTTTCTTGAGGAAGATTATTTTTCTTTGAAAATCACTTTTAAAACCTGGAATTTTTTGGAAATAACTTTATTTGAAAATAAAATTAAAAAATTATAAAGGCATAATTAAAAATAATATCAAAATATTTATTGGGAAATATAATTTTCACTTTGAAAAAAACTTTTTAAAAACATTTATATTTTTTTTAGAAAACACGATTTTGGGAGGAAAATAGTTTTTGACCGAAGGTAAGATTTTTCATATAAACAATATATTGAACTCTTGATTACATAAAGGGTGGAAAATGTAGGGTAAAAATTTATTTTTATGAAATAACCAGAGTAGAAGATAAATTAATGTTTTTCTTGAGAAATGGATGGTAATATTTGATCATCAAAAACATTGTTATATACAATCCTAGTAAACAATGATATTTTGATATAAAATATTTACCACTTTGTTAACTTTGAACAATAACCCCCATGAAAGAATAAAATTAAATGAAACATAGAATATATTGAAATTTAGGAGATTCATGATATAAAATTTCAAAGGAGAAGTATATACACATCATAAAATATGAAATTTTTATAACCTAACATACATATCAAAGAAGGAAAATTGAGACAAAAATCCCTCTAATGCTTTAGTAACTTTTGAACCATAAACCCAATGAAATATAAATCCTTTGATGGACATGTAAATACCCATATATCTATTTATAATAATCATAAAATAAATTCTGTGGAATTATATACATCACCAAAAAGAAACATGTGTTGAATATGGCATGTGTCTCATAGATAAAAAAGTGAGATGGAAATCCTTAATCTTATGTATTCACTTACATAATACATGTTCACTCATCATGTTTAATAAATATATTATTATTATACATATATTAAATAACAATATTAATATATATAATACCTTTTATGATTTTATTATGAACTTTTATTACCCTTTTTTAACAATTTTATAATAATTTCACCTTTTGAGCAATAAATGATTTGTTTTTCTTTTATGTTTTATATTTTTGTTTTTAGTCTAACTAATTTGATCATGGTTGAGTCATCTCCCAAATGTTAAACATGATTCAAATAATAATATATATTCATTATATATTTATTTAGAGCAATCCATATTATTTATAGATACAAAAATGAAATACACTGTTAGGGGAGAGGGTAGGTCATACATACACATGAACATTGTTTCTATTTTAAAATTTGATTGAATTAAATAAAAGGAAATGATATATATTATCATTACATAATCATTTTTATGTCAAATATATCACTTAGTTTTATTAAAACCATCCTTAATACATTCCATGTAAATCATCAATGAATCACATTGCTTCGTGAGGTGGTAGTCCACTGTACACACGAATGACATTGTTGTATTCCCAAAAAATGGAGAGTATAAAGGTATGTGTGATATAATAATTACAAAATCATAATTATAATGAACCTGGATTTTCATACATGGATATTACATCTTTTTAGATGAATATTTATTACATTTCAAAAACACACGCCTGAGGACCTAATAGTTTAATGCATTTGGAAACATGGTAAATATTCTTCTAATTTGGTGAAAGATATTAAAAATATCCCATAAAGATATTCCCATTTAGCAATCCTAACTAAAAACTTTATTTATAACCTAGGACAAGGAGACATAAGAAAGGGTGAGCTTAGATTCTTAGTAAGGATAAATATGGATGATATCAATTTATGATACTCTATAAGAATAAGATAAGGATATGGGTATGTGAACATGAGAATAACTTAAAAATATAATACCTAAACTATCATGAGACATAAACATTAGTCATGGAATAAAACATTAACATTTCAAAAGACATGAATCATAATAATTAAAAATCATCATAATTCAATCATGAAAAATAATTTCATATCATAAATGTGTATAGAATAATCATAAGTATAGAAAAATATTTCATATGTAAATGTTAACTACCAAGAATATTGAATCAAGCACACCGACTTGTCTCCCATCAGGGATCAATCACACTGACTTGTTTCCCTAAATAGATCAAGCATATCAACTTGTTTCCCATCATAGATCATGCTCATAAACTTGTTTCCCATAATCATCTGATGAGATATAAATCAGTACCAAATGCATTAGATGGAGACAAAGGTCCCACCCTACACCAAATTAAAAAAAACACATATGTGTTTCGTATTAGCATAAATATTTCATCTCATTACAACCTGTGTAAATAAATGTGTTTTATAAACACTTAATTATAACATAACTCATAGAAAAATATAGATTCCATAAGTATCATTCCATCATAAATATAAACCACTAATAGGAAGAATAACAATGTTATACTTGGTTCACATACCTATTAGAGCATACGTAATTGAAAATAATTTTATATTATATGGAAAATTATTTTTTTGAAACATTACTTGAAATAATTTTTGAGGACAATATCCTTTCCTTCATGAAATAACATTTTTCAAAGAGATGCTCAATTATAAAGGAAAATATTTTATTTTAAAATAATTTTGTATGTTTTTGAATGAAGTTTCAAGAAATTACAGATTCCTGATGTCAATACATGAAACTCATTCAATATTAGTTAAAATAACATTCCTTATATAAATATTTTTCAGAAAATTCCAAAAGATCCTTTTTTAGAAAATAAAAAAAATATTATTTTCAAAACACTTCTTAAAAGGTAAAAAAATGGGTAAAAATAACTATAAATATTCACATGAGATTAGTGAAAAACCTTTTTAAAACCTTTTTAAAATACATGGATGTGTAAGATAAATATTCCGTATAACGCCCCGACCCCTGTTACCCAGAGTTAATGCATTATTGCGAAACATTGGCATGGTCACAAAAGATCAAGTCTCGAAAGACTGATTAGTTTAGTATCCTTGGAAACACAATATACATTCATAAATGTTACATTACATCATAAAGTGAAAAATCACAATAACATAGTCTCCATAGTCCACACTTCTATCCCCTTCAGACTATCCCTGTAAGTCAGTCATAAAATATTTCTTCACATCCTGGGAAAAATAAAACATTGAAAGGGGTGAGCTCAGATGCTCAGTAAGGATAACAATATAGCAGAAGCTTTCATAAATAAACATAAACATTTAATGAAATGTATAACTAAAACAAAATCCTTTTAAACTTGAACTTCCAAATAATATGAAAAAAGTAAAATCAAATAATTCCATTTACTTATTCACATGGATATTCTACTGGTCGAATAATCACATGCAATATCAATAATCACTTTCATAATGATGGAATGCATAATACCATACTATCATAACCACGTAGCCAAGGCCTCATGCCAAGACTAAAAATAAGATTTTGTCAAGGCCTCGTTCCAAGACACTAGTTTGTCTCATGAGACCTACCGATGCATCGAGGATATATAGCAGGCTCCACCTGTCACTTATTAAGTCCAATTCATTTCTCATATGAATAGGTTTAAACATATCATAAACCATAACATAATCGTATCACATAAAACATGCATAAAGGAAACATAACATTTCCACATTTCAATCACAAGATATCAATAAAACACATTAATATAATAAAAAAACACTTTCAAAACCATTTTCAATAGCAAAATAAAAGAAAATTAAAACTTTGTATTTATTTTTCATTTAAAAAAGTATGTCTTGTAGAGGAAGATGAAACTCAAATAATGGTCACGGCGGCGGAGAAGTCGTTGTCTCCGTATATGTACGACAAGAAAAACAATAATTTTTTTCATTTAGTAAAACTCTTCATATAAAAATATTCCTTTTGAATAAACTTAAAATTCAAAGGGGTTTATACACCGTATAAAAGAAATTTGTGTATTAAACAAAATATGCCTCAATGAATGGAGATTGAGATGAAGTCCCTTACAAAGATAATTTTTTAAATAAAATAGATATATTATGTGTATTCACTATAATTACACATAAATAAAGTACAAATACAAGATAGGACATAATAATATCATGACATAATTTGAAAGTAGGAGATTAACCCAAAGAACGAAAATTGGGTTAAGAAGTTCCCTTACCTCGTGTCCGACTTGACTCGATCGTTCTTTAATATCCTGAATAATAAACTAGAGTTAATTTATACTTTCTTAAGAACATTTTTCAAGTTAATTATCCCTTTTATATCACTTATTATCATGTTATGAACATTATGTAATTATTTAAGTTAATAACGGTCGTTTTGTCGATCTTTGGTACTTGAGTCAAAAATAAACTTCTTACAATTACAAGTTGTTCATGTGGTAAATTATCCATTACATCCAGAATTATATTCATGATTTAGATATCATATATATCATATATTTCCCATATATACATGCCTTTATAATATTACATAACTTTTAGTGGTAAGAAAAGAAATGCACCATTCATGGAGACGGTAAGCCGTACGTACGCATGAACGCTACTTTCATTTCTATTTCATAATTAATAGAATTAAAACAAAATGATATATATATATATATATTATATGTTATATAGGTCACATAAGTTCATTAATTTAATTCTTTATACATTCCATGTATTGCATGAATGAGTCACATCAGTTGAGGGGGCGGTAGTCCACACTTCCTCAAATGAAATTATGGCATTTGCACAACATGAAAAGAATAAAGTTATGATTTAAATGTAAAATACAGAAGAATAGAGAGGAAATAAATATAATATATATCATAAATAAATATATTTCCATAATAATTGCCACCATTAGAGGTTGTAGGATATGATAGAACAATCATCGTTTCATGAGGTAGTAATTCACTATCCACAGAAACAGTATGTTCTTTAACCATTAGACAGAGGTGTGTGTAAGTGTAGATCGAATAATTATTATAAAAACATCCTAGTATATTTAAGATACTGGTTTTTTAAAAAAATAAAGGAATAAAAAGAGTTTAAGGGGTTGGAGAAGCAAAATAAAACAAAAGAGAATAAGAGAAGACATTACCTTAAAATCGGGTAACTCTTTTTGATTTGAGCCAAATTATCCCTTGGGAAGACTTCTTCACAAAGTGAGGATTCTAGGAGTAATAGAGGGAATGTGAGAGATTATTTTGGCAGTGTTTGGCCAAGAAAAATGGCTTGATGGTGTGAATAAGTTGGTAGAGGTGGGGGTCTTTTATAAGAGGAGAGGAGGGGAACTCTTTGAAATTCAAGAAATGTTACATTATTATGAAGTGATTTTCGGATTTAAAGGTCCCACAATTATATATTTCAAGAATAAGGTGATAAGGGTTATAAATCTACTCATACAATAGGTTTTTGACATTTTTAAGTCTTAGATTTTACATTATCTTTTCATTTTATTTAAATCATTAATTAATGAGGTAATCGCTGCATCATCATGGTGTCATAAACATGTTAATTTATTTAATGTATAAAAATTATATAAAAAATACCATGATTTAGGAAATATTTTTAGATTTCCAATGAATATTTATAGTTGAATAGTTAACTTATATTACCCCATGTAATAATTGTTTTAGTAAAACAACACATGTTAGTGAGAATTTTATTTTTACTTTAAATAAAAAGTTATTAATGTCATTTTCTTACCCAAGTGGATCCATGGGGTCCCCAAGTTGACCCATGGATTTTATTGGTCGGCCATGACTCATCCAATATGGGTAGGACAAGTTTAAAGATATTTTCATATTTTTATAATATCATTTTTACCTTAAATTTCAGTAATTAACTTTATTCGCGATTAATAAAACTTAAAAGTTACTATTCAACAAAAAATTATTTTAATCCCATTGAACCAAGTTTTTATTCCTAATGACAACCATGTATTTAGGATTTTTTAAATTCAATTCATAGAGGTGGTAAAGTTTCATTTAAACGAAAAATCAGTTTTTTAACTACCACTTAGTGGTTTCACTATTCATCAAAAATTGATGTTTTTCAGAAAAATACCAAAAATTCACCCTAAGATATATTTGATAGTCCTAATTAAAAAATGATATCTATTTTACAAAATCCAAAACATATAAGTTGAATTAATTAATTTAATAATTAATTCCCGCTGTCACAACAAATAGCGTGTTTTAAAGAAACAATATATATCAAAAGATTGGCAATTGTTTACATCCAATTTCAAAGTGAAATTAATTATAATGACCACCATTGGATAAAATGGTAAAAATATATTCTAATTATACTTTAAAACCACTCAATATTATAATTTATCACTATAAATTATTTTTATTAAAAATGTTGTTTTTAAGTATTTTTTCTATTCATAGAAAATAGGAAGTTCTCAAAAAATTACAAAAAATTCAACTTAGGATAATTTCAATATTCCAAATACAAAAATGAAGTACATTTTGAAATATAAAATTTATATAATTTCAAAAAGTGGGTATTACTATTCATAACTGCTATTTTGATTGGACGTGGTGTGTTAGAATCTCGAAGTTGCGTACAACACATGCTGCTCTATTATTCAAAGGGAAGCGTACCATAGAATCTTGGGGTGTTACATTATCTCCTCATTAAATAAATTACATCCTCGCAATTTGAAAATTTTCTTTGAAAATAAAAGGTTGAAAATAGAAAATACCTTTGTGGAAAACCAACATCAGAAATAAGGTTAATAAAAATATAACTTTAAAAGAAAGAAAGAGAAGTACAAAGGTCACCCGAGATAGCCCATAATAGGATTCTATGAAAATATGGATATGGAGGAAAAAAAAACATCAAGTTCTGATGGAGAGTTGTAGAAAATAGGATTAGGAGAAAGTTAACCACAAGAAAATCACAAACTTTTGATTGGTTAAACGGTCATTGAATCCTCAGTTGGAAAATTTAACCGACGACGTTTTTGTTTTAAGTCACTTTTCATAAAGTTAAGGAATTTATTTAAGAGATTTACTAATAACGTAAGGAAATATACTTACTCGTCATGTAGACTTTCATTCTTTAATAAATTTTTACCAGAAACCCATCTTTCACTCCAAATGGTAACAAAACTCAAAAATATTATATTTATCCTAATTGTATAAGGTTACAAATATTACCACATACCATTTAGATTAGGAAAACTATTTTTTAATAATTAGGGACTTCCTGTAGGCTAGTGGTAGGTAATAAAGGCCTGTCGTACTTTGGTTGTGGGTTTGATTCCTGCAGCTTTGTCCGACTCGACGGGTTATCCCCCAACCTACAGGTTTTCCTTGTCCTAAAACTATAGTATTATAATATTCCAAAAATAATCTTTAGAAATGTTTTAACCTTAAAAAATACTATCCAAGGTTTAACTTAATCTATTTCAACCTTTATAGTTATCCAAAATACCTCTTTCCAGACTTTCTCTAAAAGGTCTCTAAATTCCAAAATCAATTGTAACATCAGATTCCCCAAACAAAGTAAAGTTTCTCTTATTGTCACATAGTAAAAATATGATTACCTTCATCATATTAAAACCTTAATGAAAACAACAAGTACTGCAGTACACTCCTTATATATATCACATTATTCTTATAACCTGAATATAATCCTTGAGTCCAAAAGCACCAATACATTAATTATTCCACTTCAACTATAGTAACAACATAAGATTGTCCTTGATCCCTTGGATTTTTCTGAGGTAAGTTTCCCTGATGCTTAGGACATTCATTTGAATAATTCCCCATTTCCCTACAATTGTAGCATTAAACATTGATAGCCTCTTTATTTCCCTTGTAATCACAAGCCTAGTGACCTTTTTCTCCACATTTATAACAAACTCCTATTCCTTTTAGGCATGTACTAGGGTGATTATTCCCATAATTATCGCATAATGGAAAATCCTTATTTCCCTTTTCCCCTTTATCTGTATCTTGTTCCACCATTCTCTTATTCTCTTGCTTTACATTGTTGTCATAAGACTTATCGAATTCCTTTTCTGTCTTGATAGAAAACGAGACTATATCTTCGTATGTTGAGAATGATTGTGATAATAATGCTCGATGGAGAAATGGTTTTAACCCATCAAAGAAACGATCTATCTTACTTCTTGGGTTACGTATATAATCTGCAGCATACCTCGCTAACCTTGTAAAGTTGGCCTCATACTTTGTGACATTCTCATCCTCCTTTTGTCTCAGACTCATAAATTGCCTTTCCATATCTGCTCGATGGTCACGAGGAAAGTATTTTTATAAGAAAATCTCTTTGAACTCTCTCCATTCCATTCTTGATACTTCTTAATCTTCCTTTGTATTTTTAATCAATGACCACCATTGATCAATATCTCTAGTGAGGCGGTAAACTTCCATGATGACCTTCTCCCTTTCGCTACTCCCCAAGGCATGGAATATTTTCTCTAAGGAGTTTATCCATTTCTCAGCTACTAATGGATTTGTACGCCCATTAAATGTTGGCGGTTTTTTCCTCATGAAGCAGTCTAACATTGATCCTCCACGTTACAGATCAGGGTGCTCCATATGAGTAAGGTTATTATTCATAACCTGAGTGAGTTGTCCCATTATGGTGATAAGTTGATCAGCACCAATTGTATCTCCAGCTCCATTATAATTATCTTGAGCAAGAGGACAATCCCTACATGGAGTGCGTGCATTGATACGGTTTCTATTCCTCCCACCAGGGTGCCATTTCTAAACAATGACATAAACTAGATTAGTTTATGAGTCAAAATACATAATTCCATACCTGTAAAAAACTTAACATAAATTGAACTATAATCATAAAAATATTTTCTTTGAGGAAGTATAAACTAACAAACCCTTCATAATCGTTTGTAAAGAAAATGAGAATTATACTAAGCATATCCCTCGGGAGTGTCGTAACCAAGAGTGCAACAAGTCCCGTTGTCATGCACCAGTTCCCGTTCGAGTCTAGCTCAAAGTGGTGTTTTCAGGTTTTACCTCTAGGTACATCTGTTCCAGAGCCGCCTCTACCTGCTCGTATCCAGACATGGATGTATTTCACGGAAAACTCATAAAATCTCTATAATACCAAAATTCTAGGAAGTACTTCTATACTAATCCTCAAAGACTATCTTAGGGCTATGTGCTCTAATCAGATTTTATCTAAATCTAGCTTCCAAGGTTAGTACTAAACTGCCTCTGATACCAATTGTAACACCCCGACCCCAGTTACCCAGAGTCGGTCCAATATTTCGTAACATTGGCATGATCACAAAAGATCAAGTCTCGAAAGACCGATTAGTTTAGTAGCCTTGGAAACACTAGATACATTCATAAATGTTACATTACACCATAAAGTGAAAAATCACAATAACATAGTCTCCATAGTACACACTTCCATCCCCTTCAGACTATCCCTGTAAGTCAGTCATAAAATATTTCTTCACATCCTGGGAAAAATAAAACATTGAAAGGGGTGAGCTCAGATTCTCAGTAAGGATAACAATATAGAGGAAGCTTTCATAAATAAACATAAACATTTAAGGCAATGTATAACTAAAAAAAGCCTTCTAAACTTAGACTTCAACATAATTTGGAAAAAGTAAAATGAGATAATTCCATTTACTTATTCACATGGATATTCTACTGGTCGAATAATCACATGCAATATCAATAACCACTTACATAATGATGGAATGCATAATGCCTGACTATCATAACCACATAGCCAAGGCCTCGTTCCAAGACTAAAAATAATATTTTGTCAAGGCCTCGTGCCAAGAAACTAATTTCTCTCATGATACCTACCAATGCATCGAGGAGCTATAGCGAGCTCCACCCGTCACTTATTAAGTCTAATGCATTTCTCATATGAATAGGTTTAAACATATCATAAACCATAACATAATCGTATCACATAAAACATGCATAAAGGAAACATAACATTTCCACATTTCAATGACAGGATATCAATAAAACACATTGATATAATAAAAAAACACTTTCAAAACCATTTCCAATACCAAAATAAAAGAAAATTAAAATTTTCTATTTATTTTTCATTTAAAAAAGTTATAGCTTGTAGAGGAAGCTGAAACTCAAATAATGGTCACAACGGTAGAGAAGTTGTTGTCGCCGCATACGTATGACAAGAAAAACAATCCTTTTTGTCATTTAGTAAAACTCTTCGTATAAAAATATTCCATTTGAATAAATGTAAAAATCAAAGGGTTTTATACACCGTATAAAAGAAATTTATGTATAAAATAAAATATGCCTCAATGAATGGAGATTGAGACGAAGTCCCTTATAAAGATAATTTTTTAAATAAAATAGATCTATTATGTGTATTCACTATAAGTACATGTAAATAAAGTACAAATACAATATAGGACATAATAATATCATGATATAATTTGAAAGTATAAGATTAACCCAAAGAATGAAAATTGGGTTAAGAAGTTCCCTTAACTCGTGTCTGACTTGACTCGATCTTTCTTTAATCTCATGAATAATAAACTAGATTTAATTTATACTTAATTAAGAACCTTTTTAAAGTTAATTATCCCTTTTATATCACTTATTACCATGTTATGAACATTATGTAATTATTTAAGTTAATAACGGTCGTTTTGTTGATCATTGGTACTTGAGTGAAAAATAAACTTCTTATAATTACAAGTTGTTCATGTGGTAAAATATCCATTACATCCAGAATTATATTAATGATTTAGATATCATATATATCATATATATCCAGTATATACATGCCTTTATAATATTACATAACATTTAGAGGTAAGAAATGAAATGCACCGTTCATGGAGAGGGTAAGCCGTACGTACGCATTAACACTACTTTCATTTATATTTCATAATTAATGGAATTAAAACAAAATGAGATATATATATATATATTATATATGTTATATTGGTCACATAAGTTCATTAATTTCATTCTTTATACATTCCATTTATTGCATGAACGAGTCACATCAGTTGAGGGGGTGGTAGTCCACACTTCCTCAAATAAAATTATCACATTTGCACAACATGAAAAGCATAAAGGTATGATTTAAATGTAAAATAAAGAAGCATAGAGAGGAAATAAATATAATATATATCATAAATAAATATAGTTCTATCATAATGGCCACCATTAGTGGTGGTAGGAGAAGATAGAACAATCATCATTTCGTGAGGCAGTAATTCTCCATCAACAGAAACAATATGTTCTTTAACCATTAGACAGAGGTGTGTGTAAGTGTAGCTCGAATACTTATCCTAAAAACATCCTAGTATATTTAATATACTGGTATTGTTACAAAATAAAGGAATAAAAATATTTTAATGGGTTGGAGAAGCAAAATAAAACAAAAGAGAATAAGAGAAGACATTACCTTAAAATCAGGTAACTCTTTTTGATTTGAGCCAAATGCTCCATTGGGAAGACTTCTTCCCAAAGTGATGTTTCTAGGAGTAATATAGGGAATTTGAGAGAGTATTTGGGCAGAGTTTGGCCGATATAAATGGCTTGAAGTTGTGAATAAGGTGGTAGAGGTGGGGGCCTTTTATAAGAGGAGAGGAGGGGCACTCTTGAAAAGTCATGAAATATTACATTATTATGAAGTGATTTTCAGATTTCAAAGCTCCCAAAATTATATATTTAGAGGATAAGTTGATAAGGGTTAGAAATATACTGATAAAATAGGTTTTTGACATGTTTTTGTCTTATATTTTACATTATATTTTAGTTTTATTTAAATCGTTAATTAATGAGGTAATCGCTGCATCATCATGGTGTCATAAAAATTTTAATTTATTTAATGTATAAAAATTATATAAAAAAATATCATGATGTAGGAAATCTGTTTATATTTTCAATGAATATTTATAGTCTAAAATTTAACTTATATAACCCCATGTAATAATTGTTTTAGTAAAACAACACATGTTTGTGACAATTTTATTTTTACTTTAAATAAAAAGTTATTAATGTCATTTTCTTACCCAAGTGGCTGAATGGGGTCCCCAAGTTAACCCACGGATTTTCTTGGTCAGACATGACTCATCAAATAAGGTTAGGACACGTTTCAAGATATTTTCATATTTTTATAATATCATTTTGACCTTAAATTTCACTAATTAACTTTAATCGCGATTAATAAAACATAAAAGTTACTATTCACCGAAAAATTATTTTAATACCATTGAAATACTTTTTTCTTCCTAATTAAAACAATGTATGTAGGATTTTTGAAATTAAATTCATAGAAGCAGTAAATTTTCATTTAAATGAAAAATCAGTTTTTAACTTCCACTTAGTTGTTTCACTATTCATCAAAAATTGAAGTTTTTCAGAAAAATACCAAAATTTCACCCTAAGCTATATTTGATATTCCTAATTCAAAAATTATGTCTATTTTACAAAATTAAAAACATATAAGTTTAATTAATTAATTTAATAATTAATTCCTACTGTCAAAACAAATAACATGTTTTTAAGAAACAATATATATCAAAAGATTGACAATTGTTTAGTTCCAATTTAAATGTAAAATTAATTATAATGACCACCATTGGATAAAATGGTAAAAATATATTCTAATTATAATTTAAAACCACTCAATAGTATAATTTATCACTATAAATTATTTGGAATAAAAATGTTGTTTTTAAGTATTTTTTCTATTCATAGAAAATTGGAAGTTCTCAGAAAATTACAAAAAATTCAACTTAGGATAATTTCAATTTTCTGAATAGAAAAATGAAGTCCATTTTGAAATATAAAATTTAAATATATTTCAAAAGGTGGGTATTACTATTTATAACTTCTACTTTGATTGGTCGTGGTGTGTTAGAATCACTAATTTGCGTACAACACACACTGCTCTATTATTCAAAGGGAAGCGTACCATGGAAGCTTGGGGTGTTACATTCCCCAACATAAATTTAAAACGAAACAATCTTGAATATTGATGAGATTATGAAAAAAAATCCTTACCACTTTATAATCAGTAGAATCGTATTCCCCATGAATGAAATAAAATTATAAGGATATAAAAATACCATAATATTCATAATAGTATGCATAAAATACATTCATGTGTAGTATATACACCACACAAAATAAACAAGTACTGTATAAGGCATGTGTCATATAGAAATAAAAGTGAGAAAAAAATCCCTTACCTCAAGTATCACCTTTCCTTGTTCATGTTAACAATTAATGTATACAAAATAAGGATTTATTAAACATTTGTTACATTTACATATATAAATCATATCATGAATTATTTTTTAATATGATTTTATCAACTTTTTATTAATAATTAAAATCACCATTTTAGGTGATATATGCTTCATTTTCCAAGAATGTTTCAGTTTGGCAGTCCTGATCCTTATTATTTTATCAATGTACCATCATTTACAATATCATTATGATAGCATATATATATCATTTATGTTTATAAAATTCATCCTTACTAGTGTCCATGTAAAATAAACATGAAAAATGAATCACATCGCATCGTGGTGATGGTAAGTCATACGTACACATGAGCGACATTATCATTTCTCAAAATATTAGATGGTAAAAGGTAGATATGATATTATTATTTAAGATGTATAATTATTTCATAAATATCATATATAAAAATTAAAACCATCATAATTACCACTCATAAAATATGGTTATGTAAAATGAATCCAATCGCTACGTGGAGACAGTAATCCTTACATACCCACACACGATACATTCACTTATTGTTTGATATAAAAGGGAATTTATAATGGAGTGTTCATAATCATAATAAAATTTCATAATATTTATAATTATTAATTTATTACATTATGACATGTACATATATTTATATGAGGTATAGAAGAGTATAAAAAAAGAGTGATCGATTAGAGCGATTACTTCTTCTTCAAAACAGATATTTTAGATCTACAATAAAGAACTCTAGAGTTTGTCCTTTGGGAAGAAAAGAAACTCCAGAATGTGGATAGGGAAGTGAATAAGAGAATTATTCATAGTTTTTTTAAGATATAAGACTTAATGTAGTTAAATGAGTTGAGTTAAGAGGTGTTATTTTATAATGAAGGTGAGGGGAACTTTGGGAATTTCAAAAAAGAATAAATTATAATAAATTAAATCTCAATGAAAATACCTCCAAATGGAATTTTATTCGAATATAATTTGTAATTGGGTGAAAATATCATCAATAAATAAAATTTATACAATTTTATTTGTAATTTTAAACATTACCTTTTTGATTAACACTTAGGTAACCTATTTTAATTTTAACTACGATAATAACACTTTCAATATTAAAAGGGTGAGAGTTTTATATATAATATGTAAATTGAACCATAAATGGTAAATTTATGTTATTTTTATAAAATAATGTATCTGATTTATTCTTATTTAGGATTTTTAGGATATTCAAAGAATTTAATAAAATTTTATTTTAATAAAACATCATTAGCATCAATTTTGACACTATTCATAACATTGACTTTAAAAATATCAATAGAGAAAGATAACTTCAAGAAAATTAATTTAATACACCCTAATATGTCATATTATCTTATAAAATCCATGGATATCCTTAATTAATTTAAATTATATGTAACACCCAAAGACTTTATAGTATGTTATTTTCTTTAAAGTAATTCAATAGCTTGAGCTAACGCAACACCGAGTTTGAGCGCACCATGACATACCAAACTAGTTGTCTAAAAGCAGTTATGAATATTATTAGCTGAATTTAAAATTTTATATACTCCATATAATTTTAGAATCCATATTATGTGTTTATTAGACATAATATAAGAACAAATTCATTTTTTCAGATAAAAGAAGTATTTTAAAAAAAAAATACAATTTTACCAAATTCTAATGGAAAACCCTTTTTAAAACCAAAATTTGACACTTTAATATATTCAATTTAATGAAATAAAATTATTATTTATAATCATGACATAAAAATATATTTTGAATTAATTTTGGTACTTTTCTGATAACTTTCATATTTTGATGAATACTGAAAAGTACTAAACTTTAATTGAAAACAATTTTTTAATCGAAATAATTTATAGGAATAAATTATGAATTTTAATGGTTTGGAAGTATAATTAGATTATATTTTTATCATTTAATACAATTTAGGTCATTGGATGTAATTTTACATTTAAATTGGACATAAACAAGTGTCAATCTCTTGATAGTAATTAGTTTTTTTAAAAACATGTTTTCTATTTTAACAACAGGAATTAATTTTAAATTAATTTCTGCCACTTCTGTGTTTTGAATTTGGAAAAATGGATTCCATATTTGGAATAAGGAGGTCCAAAATTTTTAAATAGATAGATTTTATTTTTAGACATTATGAATATTTACTTCAGTAAATATTTTATTTACCATGGTTAAAGGTAAATCTAGTAAATTAGGGTAACAAAATAATATTATAATAATATTAAATTACCCTAACATATGTTCTATTCCTATTATTTTATATATTTATGACCATGGGCATCCTTGGGTCGATTTCGAGACCCCATTGATACACTTTAGAGTGATAACGACATTTTATATTAATTAATTTAAAGTAAAGACAAAAATGACATAAACATATATCTTTTAGTAAATTTTTTTTACATGGGGTTATATAAGTTATTTTTTTCAACTATAAATAATATTTATAAAGAAAAAAATATTTCCTACATAATTATTTTTTATTCATAATTTTTAGACATTAAATAATTATATTTATTTATGACACAATAATGATGCCGTAATTACCTTATTAATGAATGAATCAAATAAATGGTATTGTAAATATTGAAATAAATATAATTTTAAAGTTTTAATTCCATAAATGAATTTTCTATGTTAATATTACATGTTAGGATTGATTCAATGTATTTGGTTTTAGGTAATCAAGTTGTGATGACTTTCACAAAAACCAAATACGAAATAGTGTCTAAATTGACATAACTGAGTTTTTAAACGAAATATTATATTATTAAATTATATAATAGTCCTAAAAATATAATGTTCTGAAAAAAACTTATATAATGATAGGTATTTTAATAACTAACCACATTGGGTTATATTTTCTTGTTATTGTATGTTTATTAACCATATAATATAAAAATACAAAGAGACATGGTAAATGTCAAACTATTTAACTGAGAGTTAAATCTAATAGATAAGGTTAATATGGTGACCTAAATCTGTCTAAAACAAATTTGTTGATCGTTTTTTGACCCATAACCACCTTATAATATAAATAAATCATATTGGATCCATTACAAACTGAAAATTATTTTATTATAAAATAATATTTAATGCTTTTCTTAAAGTGACCCTCACCTCTTTTATAAAAGGGTACTTCCCCTTATCTTAATTTAACATCTCCAAATCCATTTTGTTCAGCCCAAACCTGCCCAAATATCCTTCCAACTGCCCTCCATTTAACCTAGAGGCATTACTTTGATCATAAAGACAACCTAATGAGCCATTTTGATCAGCTCAAAAGGAAACACCCAAAGAAGAGGTAATAATTTCACCACTCGCTTTCAAGTTCTTTTCTTCTTCCACTTCCTATTTCTTTGTTGTTTACATGCCAAAATAATAACTACAGTACCTTATACATACTGTGATATTATTATTAATATGGTACAACCATATTCGTTATTCTATCAATCCTATAAATGAAAAGGTCACCATACGTGCGTACGTACAACTTACCGTCTCCACATCGTGGTGTAGTTTGTTATTAAAACACTTAATTATTTGGATGGGTATAATAATGAGTATAAATGATTTAAATAATAAATATAACATGATAATGATTATATATATATGATATAATATCCTATTACATACGATTTCACCATCAATATAATGATATTGTTGCCCGTGCGTACGTACGGATTACCGTCTCCACAAACGTGATGAGATTCATTCCCCATCGTGATAATTCAAGAATAATTTTCATTTTATGATTAAAAATAGCGTTTATGAACATAATATAATTCTTTATATTAATCAAATTCATCATATCCATAACAAAGAGGGCTTATTTAACCAATCATATAAAGGAAAATGATTCGGTTAACATCCGAAACGATGGTACTACTAAAATATTATTAAAAAGAAAATATTAGAAGATCATATATGAAAAAAATATTTATGTATATGATTATTTTATAATTTAATATTAATTATTTAACTATTATACCGGAGGTTAACATAACCTCGACTATGGAAAAGTACAAGGTAAGGGGTTTCTTATCTCACTTTTAATTCCGCGAGATCTCCATTGTTCGCCACTTATTTATTTCAAGTAGTGTATTGTGTACATACCTTTGATATATATTATAAAGATTCTATTTATATTCATGGTATTCTATGATTAATTTTTCGATTATTAACTTTTTTTCATATGACTCAATTGATTACAATAAGGTAAGGGGTTTTCATCTCACTTTTATTCCTATGAGATTCATGCTATATTTTCCACTATTACATATTGTGTGGTGTATGTAATACCCATGATTGTATTGTTTGTGTAATATAATTTAATTTATAGGTATTTACATAATCATTGTATGATCCTTCTTTCATGGGGTGTATGTTTTGTAAGTTACCAAATTTTTAAGGAAAGTTTAAAATTTCAGTTTCCATTCATTCGGTTTTACACAAACTTCATTGATTACTTTACTCCAAGATTATGTGTGAATTAAAAATTTATTTACTTATATAGTAATTAAAACTCCCCTTTATGTGCATATATTTTTGATACACATAATCAATCCATTTATAAATTCTCAAGTCATCGATATAAACTTGATAAGAGTAATTTTAACTCAATTTCTATTCATTGAGTTAAACATCAAAGTCATTGATGTTGTTTTTACAAGAATATGTGTGAATGTCCTATGACTGATTTACACTAAATATCCAATAATATTGAGTGTATTTATATTTTTCAAACATGATTAATTCATTGATTTTTACTTAACCTAAGGATATAGTCTTTATAAAGAAATTCATCTCAACTTACAATTCATTAAGGCTTCTTGGTTGTTATGCACCAATTCACTTTTATTTGGTGTATATGATGTACTTTGACATAGTATATCATGAATCCCTTTATTCTCTTGATATTATAAAGTTTTTATTACCTCAATTATATTTATTTAAGCATCTCTCATTTGGTTAGGAACTCTAACTAAAATATCATTTTAAATGTTTTAAACATTTATTCTTCTAAATATTTCTAATTAATGTCCTTGTTTTAAAAATGGTTTTATGGTTTTATTTATATGAAAATTAATGTCTTAAATTTAAATTCCATGTAAAAGTTTCAATGTGGTATGGGACACTTTGATTCAAAAATCCATTTTAAAAAACTTCTTGATAAATAGTGAGACTTTTAAATGTTTTCATGACAAAGGGATATTTCTCTCAAAGATTTTTACTGATCATTTTCAACTATGTCAATATCCTTTCAGAGATATTATTCATGATTGAGGTTTATTTATTATGATAAAAATATTTTATACTATATTGAAGGTTTTGTGATATGTTTGACTATAGATGTGTTATTTTTATACCTTTCATGGTTTATGGATAAAGTATTGACATTTTATATCCTAGTTTTAATAAGAATATTTATTTTATGTTTAAACCTTTTCATATATGGAATGAATTGGACTTATTAAGTGAAAGGTGGAGCCTTCTATAGCTCCTCGATGCATCAGTAGGTATCATGAGAGAAACTAGTGTCTTGGCATAAGAACTTGAAAAAATATTATTTGTAGTCTTGGCACAAGGCCTTGACTATGTGGTTATGAAGTCTGGAATTATGCATTACAACATTATGAAATTTGCTATTGATATTAAATGTGATTATTCTACTATTATACTATCCATGTAAATAAGTAAATGACATTATTTGATTTATCTTTGACATATTATGTTGAAGTTTAAGTTTAAAGGTCTTGTGTTCTAGTCTTATACATTACCTTAAATGTTAGTTCTTATTTATGATAGTTTCCACAATATTCTTATCCTTACTGAGCATCTAGGATAACCCCTTTCTTATGTTTTATTATTCCCAGGATGAAAAGAAGTATATTACAATTAACCTACAAGAATAAGATAAGGAATATAAGAGAGTTCAAAGGGGACACAATGCTGTTTTTTTATTTTATGATGTAATGTAAAACTTATGTATGTATCTAGTACTTACAAGGCTACTAAACTGATTGGTCTTTTGGGAAACGATTCCTTGTATCATGCTAATGTTATGTAACAATGCACCGATTTTGGGTAACTGGGACCGGGGAGATACATTTGGTATTATAGGGAGTTTAGTATAAAACTTGGAAGCTAGATTTAGAAAAAAAATATGATTCAGAAACACTATCCTAAGTTAGAAATTGAGGATTAGTATAGAAGAACATCCAAAAATTTTGGTAATGTAAATATTATGTAGGTTTTCCAAGAAATACATCCCTGTCTGGATATGAGAAGGAAAAGGTGGATGTGACACAAATATACCTAGGAGTGAAAACACCGGCAATGAGTTTCGGGCTTGACCCGGGGTATCTTGGTAAACGAAAATGGTCCTTGATTCACTCTTGGTTACGACACTCATGGGGGATATGATTAGGATAATTCACAGTTTCTTTACAAAATGATTTGAAGGATGTTAATATAAGATGAGAATAAATAAACTTGGTTAAACCTAAGGTGTTTAAATTAAAAATAAGGTATGATTATATTCTTTAAATTATTTTATGAATCACATTATTATTTCTTGTGTTAGTCAATGTATGGATTCCAAGGAAGTCACAGTAACATTGAACATGATGTACAAGGTGGGAATAGTGGTGAAAATGAGCAACGAAATGTATTGTTGATAGGTGTAAAGGATATTGTGTTCTTAACAAATCATTTTTCCAAAAATTTGATCAAAACAATATATATTAACCAACTCCCGGACTTAACAAAGAAGAGAAAGGCAGTGAATGATAAGAGCTCCAGTAGTGGAGACCATGGAAAAAAGAAATATCAATTTCTATCATGTAGGAAATGTGGAAGGATACACCTAGGAAAGTGTCTCAATGGAACAAAGAAATGTTTTATGTGTGGGAAAGAAGGACATAAAGTAAATAATTGCCAAGGAAAAATGAAGAGTACTATGGAAGAAAATAAAAATGCTCCCAAGAATCCATTTACAGTAATTCTCTATAAATGTAGGGGACCTGGGCATTACCCGAGTGAATGCCCTATTCTTTAGGATAACCTCTTGGTCAAGGAAGAATCTATGTGGAAATAAGGGATGGAGAAATGTTTAAAAGTGTTAGTGCTCTTTGTTTATGGGATTACTTTGGAAGATTTTTCTCTTGTATGTGTAACCCTATAGTTTATTATGTGAAAATACTATTTTCGGAAGAATTATCTTTTCCATTATAGTTATAAATAACCAATTTGGTTTATATAATCCTTGAATTTGAGGAAATTACATGCTATTAAATTTTGGGATGAAAATACGAGGTATGAGATAACATTTCTGGTGAAATTATATTATGGTTATTTTGAAGATTTTTTCTCATTTTGGGAATGTTAAAAAATGTATTTTTTTAAAAAGGACAACACACAGACCGTGTGACAACCCATTGCATTGGACAAAGCTGCGAGAATCAAACCCACAACTAGAGTGCGACTGGGATTTATTTCATACCAATGGACTACATGATGTCCCTAGTTAATGTGACTAATTCATTTTAGTTAAATGATTTTATTGATCAATAATAAGTTGATTTGGGATCTAATGTCCTATCAAATGAATATAATTAGTATAGGAAAATGATTAGGTGATTAAGTGATAAATGTTATTTTAGAAGACGTTCGGTCTGTTGAGAACATTATATGCCTAAAGAAAATACAATACTATGAGATTTCATGTGAGGATTAACAGTGGTTTTTTTGTTTTCATTTTTTATTTATAGAAACTTGGGTTATTTGTGGAAATGATTAACCCATCATAGAGAATATATGATAAGGTTAACTAATTTAAGTATGTGACTTTAAGAATAGTCGATGTTATTTGGTGATACAATTTGACATGGAAGACTACGTAATCAAATTATTCTATGTTTTGGGTTTCAATATTAGTTTGGGTTATATTGAAGGATTTTAAGGATAATTTTTTGTTGAATGGTATTTATTGAACTTTGGGTATTGTTGGTTTAATCTTAAAAATTTAGATTAGTATTTCTTTCTCTAAAGGATAATCCTTTTTGGGGATCATCTGATATTGTACTAACCATTTTAGTTTTGGTTAATCTCTATAGAAAAAGTAAATATATATTTTATACTTTTTGGATCATGTGATTCAATATAAGTTGATTCTAGCACTTTAGGTGTGACCAAGTCATCTTGAATACTCATCATTTGAAAAAAAGATGAGTTAGTGGAAGAAATTTATTAAAGGATGAGACTCTACTTAAGAAGTAAGTATAAACCTTTATGTTCTTAGTCACTATCATAAATAAATTCCTCATCTTTATGAAATAGATCTTCAAACAATAAAAATGTTGTCCATTTACATTTCATACTGGAAAACTGATGACCATTTATCCCATCACATGTTTTTGGTTTTTATTATTGATAAATTTTTATTTATCATATTTTCTATCACTCTCTATCAGAACATGAAACTTACTTTATCTTCCGTATCCATGTTTTCCTACATGGAATCCTAGTATGGGTTATATCGGGTGACCTTTGCACTTATCTTTCTTTCTTCAATAGTTATAGTTTTATTGACTCTTTTTCTGATGTGGGAATTTCAATGAAGTTCCCAAGGCTGATTTTAAAATTTAAAGGATGAAATTTCCAAAAGAGGAGAATAATGTAACACTCCAAGATTTCATAGTAAGTTATTTTATTTAAAGTAATTCAATATCTTGCGCTACACGCAACACCGGGTTTGAGCGCACCGCGACATACCAAACCAGTCGTTCAAAAGAGGTTATGAGTAGTGTTAACTGAATTTTGAATTTTATATACTCTATATAATTTTAAAATTCAAATAATGTTTTTCTTAGACATAATATAAAAACAAATTCATTTTTTCAGATAAAAGAAGTATTTTTCAAAAAATGAAAATTTACCATCTTCTAATGGAAAACCCTTTTTAAAACCAATATTTGACACTTTTATATATTAAATTTAATAAAATTAAATTATTAATTAGAATAGGGACATAAAAATTTTTATTTTGAAGAAAATTGTGGTACTTTTCTGATAACTTTTATATTTTGATGAATATTGAAAATACTAAATTTTAATTGAAAGTAACTTTTTTAATTGAAATAATATATAGGGATAAATTATGCATTTGAATGTTTTGAAAGTTTAATTAGATTATATTTTTATCTTTTAATACAATTTAGTTCATTAGATATAATTTAACATTTAAACTAGACATAAACATGTGTCAATATTTTAATAGTCATTATATTTTTAAAAACACACTCGCCATTTTAACGACGAGAATTAATTTTAAAATAATTTATGCCAATTCTGTGTTTCAAATTTGGAAAAATATATTCTATATTTTGAATCAATAGGTCCAAATTTTTTAAATAGGTAAATTTTAGTTTTATACATTATGAATATTTACTTAGTAAATATTTAATTTTCCATGATTAAAGGGTAAATCTGATAAATAAGGGTAACAAAATAATATAATAGTAATATTAGATTACCCTAACAGGTATCCTATTTATATTTTCTGATACATGTCCGATCATGGGAATTCTTGGGTTGATTTTGGGGCCCCATGGAGCCATCCAAGAGTGATAATGACACTTTATATTAATTAATTTAAAGTAAAGACAAAAATGACATAAACAAATATCTTTTAGTAAAACAATTTTTACATGGGGTTATATAAGTTATCATTTCGACTATAAATACTAATTAGAAAGATAAAAATATTTCCTACATAATGATATTTTATTTATAAGTTTTATACATTAAATATTAATATTTATTTACGACTCAATGATTATACATTAATTACCTTATTAAGGAATGAATCAAATAAATGGTATTATTAATATTTAAATAAATATAATTTGAATGTTTTGATGCCATAAACTAATTTTCTAGGTGAGTATGACATGTTAAGAATGATTCAATGTATTTTTTTAGAAGTAATAAATTTCTGATGACTTTCACAATGACCAAATACTAAATAGTGTCAAAATTGCCATAAATGAGTTTTTAAAACAACTATTATATTATTAAATTATATAATAGTCCTAAAAATATAAGGCTCTACCAAAGAACTTATATAATGATAGGTATATAAATAATTAACCACATGGGGTTATATTTTCGTGTTATAGTAAGCTTCATAATTATATAATATAAAAATACAAAGAGACATGGTAAATGTCTAACTATTTAACTAAGAGTTAAATCTAAAAGATAAGGTTAATATGGTGACCTAAACATGTCTAAAAACAATTGGTTGAGATGTTTTAGACCCATACCTACTTTAGCCTCTAAATAAATAATTTTTTGTGCCATTAGAAACCGAAAATTAGTTTATTATAAAATTATATTTCAAGATTTTCCTAAAGTAACCCTCACATCTCTTATAAAAGGGTACTTCCCCTTATCTTAATTTCACACCTCCAAAGACATTTGGTTTGAAAAACCCCTGACCAAATAAACATTAAACTATCATCCCTTCAACCAAGAGGCCTTTTTTTGACCATAAATCCAACCTAAGGAGCCCTTTTGTTCAACTCAAAAGGAAACACCCGAAGAAGAGGTAATAATTTCACCACCCCCTTCCAAGTTATTTTCATCTTACACGTCCTCTTTCTTTGTTGTTTCCATACCAAAATAATAAATCCAGTAACTTATACATACTGTTATGTTATTATAATTACGGTACAACCATATTCTTTATTCTATCCATCCTATAAATGACAAAGTCACCATACGTGCATACGTACGGCTTACCATCTCCACGTCATGGTGTATTTTGTTATTCAAATACTACATTATTTGGATGGGTATAATAATGAGTATAACTGATGTAAATAATAAATAAAACATGATAATGATTATTTATATATTATATACTATCCAATTAAATACGATTTCTCCATAAATATAATGATATCGTCACTCATGCGTACGTACGGATTACCGTCTCCATGATGGCGAAGAGATTCATTCCCCATCATAATCAATAAAGAATAATATTAATTTTATGATTAAAAATAATGTTTATTAAAATAATATAATTCTATAAATTAATGAAATACATCATATCCATAACAAACATGACTTACGTAACCAAACATTTAATGGAAAACAAATCAGTTAACATCTGAAATGATGATACTACTAAAATATTATTAACAAAGAAATAATAGAAGATCATATATGATATCATATTTATGTATATGATTTTTTTATAATTTAATAACAATGATTTAACTATTATACATGAGGTTAAATTACCCTCAACTAAGGAAAAGTACATGGTACGAGGTTTCTTATCTCACTTTTTATTTCGTGATATTTCCATTGTTTGACACTTATTTATTACATGTGGTGTATTGTGTACTGACCTTTGATATATAGTATCTTTATTATCTTTATATGCATGGTATTATGTGATTGATTTTTTGGTTATTAACTTTTGGTCATATGACCTGATTGATTACAACATGGTAAGGGGTTTTCATCTCACTTTTATTCCTATGAGATTCATGCTATATTTTCCCCTATTACCTTTTTTGTGGTGAATGTACTTCCCATGATTGTATTCTTTACATAATATACTTTAATTTATTGGTATTTAAATAACCATTGGATGATCCTTCTTTCATGGGGTGTATGTTTCGTAAGTTACCAAATTGGTAAGGAAATTTCAAAATTTCAATTTCCACTCATTCGATTATATGAAAACTTCATTGATTACTTTACTCCAAGATTATGTGTGAAATCACTATTTATTTACTTATGTATTAATTTAAAATCCACTTTATGTAGATATACTTTTGATCACATAGTCACTCTATTTATAAATTCTAAAGCCATCGATATAAACTTGATAAGAGTAATTTTAACTCAATTTCTATTCATTGAGTTAAACATCCAAGCCATTGGTGTTGTTTTTACAAGAATTTGTGCGAATGTACTCTGATTGATTTACACATAATAACCAATCCTATTGAGTGTATTTATATTTTTCACACATAATTATGTCATTTATTTGTCCTTAACCTAAAGATATGGTCTTTATAAATGAATTCATCTCAACTTACAATCTATTGAGACTACTTTGTTGTGATGCACCAATTCACTTTTATTTGGTGTATATAATGTACTTTGACATAGGATATCATGAATCCCTTTATTCTCATGATATTATAAATTTTTTATTACCTAAATTATTTTTATTTAAGATTCTCTCATTTGTTTAGGAACTCTAAATAAAATATCATTTTAAATGTTTTAAAAATTTATTCTTCAAAATCATTAATATTAATGTCCATGATTTAAAAATGGTTTTAAAATTTTATTTATATGGAAAATAATTTTATAAATTGAAATTAATTTTAATTGTTTCAAAGTGGTATGGGACACCTAGAATCAAAAATCATTTTTAAACAGCTTCTTGATAAATAGTGATAATTTTAAATGATTTCATGAAAAAGTGATATTTCTATCAAAGATTTTTACTAATCATTATCAACTATGTCAATATAATTTAAGGGATATTATTCTTGATTGAGGTTGATTTATTATGGTAAAAATCTTTCATACTGTATTGAAGGTTTTGTGATATGTTTGACTATGGATGTGTTTTTTTATACCATTCATGGTTTATGGATAAAGTATTGACAATTCATATGCTAGTTTTAATATGAATGTTTATGTTATGTTTAAACCGTTTCATATGAGGAATGCATTGGAATTAGTAAGTGATGGGTGGAGCCTACTATATCTCCTTAATGCATCGGTATGTCTCATGAGACAAACTAGTGTCTTGGCATAAGGCATTGACAAAATCTTATCTGTAGTCTTGGAATAAGGCCTTGACTATGTGGTTATAATGTCTGGAATTTTATATTCCATCATTATGAAATTGGCTATTGATATTACATGTGATTATTAGACTATTATAATACCCATGTAAATAAGTAATTTGAATTATTTGATTTATCTTTTCCATATTATGTTGAAGTTTATGTTTAAAAGGCTTATGTTCTAGTCTTATACATTACCTTAAATGTTAGTTCATATTTATGAAAGTTTCCACTATATTATTATCCTTACTGAGCATCTGAGCTCACCCCTTTTTTATGTTTTAATTTTCCAAAAAAGCAAAGAAGTATATTACGATTAACCTACAATAATAGTCTAAGGGATATAAGAGTGTTCAAAGGGGAAACAATATTGTTTGTTTATTTCAGGATGTAATGTAAAACTTATGTTTATATCTAGTACTACCAAGGATACTAAACCGATCGGCCTTTCAGGACATTATTCCCTGTATCGTGATAATTTTATGCAATAATGCACCAATTTTGGGTAACTGGGGTCGGGGTGTTACATTATATTTCTTTAAATGATTTTTTATCATTTAATTGATTGTTTCTTTAATTGAATAATCACTACATCATTATTGAATAATTATTTATAATAATTATTTCTTCACTAAAAAATAGAAATAAATTTACATGATTTATATAAACCTTTTATATTTTATAAAAATATATATAGTCGAGAATATATTCTATTTAAACCCATATTAAAAATATTATACCTTTTAAATGTATTAGTGTGACATTTTTTTCACTCTCTTTGATTTTAATAATATCCAAGTCATTTTCATCGAAACATGTCCATTTCAAGTTAAAATTTATACAATTATGTGTTTAGGGTCGAGTTAAATTCTTACAATAAAATTTGGAGATATTTTTGGGTAATTTTATGATATTGATAATATTATTTTTATCTTAATTACCCGATTTACACTTAACCGTTGTAATAAAAATTAATAAACATACTATTCACATTATCCAGAAATAAAATGGAAATATTTCAAAAATTTGGAAATAATGATTCCAAATATGGAATATAATTTTAAAAATTCAAAACACATAATTGTCTAAAATTAATTTAAAATTAAGACCGTTGACAGAACAAGAAAACAAGTTTTGAAGCGAAAATATTCAAAAGATTGAAAGCTTTTTATATTCAAATTCAAAGTAAAAAAGATTAAAATGACCTTAATTCAATTAATATATTTATTATTTATCTAATTTTAATTTAAAACCAAATTAAAATATAATTTTTCATTATAATTTATATAGAATAAAATTTAGTTTTCAATTAAAATGCAGTATTTTTTTAACTATTTCTCAAAAAATGTAACTGATCCAAAATATGAGAAACATTAAACAAAAATAAACTTCAATATTCCTATTTAAAATAATAATTTTATTTTTAAAATATAATTTAAAATATTATCAAAAACTAGATTTAAAACAAAAGAACATCAAACGTGGAAAAAACTATATTTTTTGGAAAAATACATCTTTTACGAGTAAAATAATATATTTTTATTATATCATGTATAAAAAACAAAAAATATGAATTGTAAACATTATATTGAATATATTATATATATATACATTTAATTAAAATAATCCAATAATATTTATTTTTTTATTGGTATAAAACAAACTTTTTCATAATTAAATAGTTTTTTTAGAAAAATAGATTCTCTTTTATATTTAAAATGTTTTTATTTTAATTTATAAATAAATTTTCTCCAAATAATTAATTATATATTCATGTGTAAACCATATTTTAATCATTCAATTAATCATGTTAATACCTTGAATTCTAACGACTAGGTTATAATTTTCTTTTTTAAATAATTACAATAATTAAATGATGTTTTATAGAAACTCAAGGTTGTGTGTAATGGAAGATAAGTAATTATTTCATGTATCGCAATATTAACATGGTTTAATGTATAATAAAATAAATAAAACTTATTAAAACTTTTGGTGTTACATTCTACCCCCTTAAAATGAATTTCGCCCTCAAAATTCATATGGGTTTTCAAATGTTTAATAATTGAATGTTATTTTCATTGAAACCCAAATCATAAAATTGAATACCAAAATTCCATTAAAAAAGGTAAATTTAGAATCATAACGGTTACCAAAGGTAACTCATAACTAGGTTTCCACAAAAGAGAAAACTGGTGGAAAGTGAAAACATATAAATGGAAGAGAAATATAACACTCAAGTTCAGATAGAGAGTGGTAAAGAACATGGTTAGGAGAGAGTTAGAAATAAAAAACTCATAACCCAATGAAGAGTAATAAAGGTCATTTATATCATCAAAAATGGTAATAATGGGAAACCAATTTATTTCAAGACTCTTTTCCCTAAATTTTAAAAAATTTCATGAGAAGATATACTTACTTGATTTCTTCAAAATATCACCATTTTTGTGCCTTGATCAATTTATACTTCATAAATTATTGAAATAAATGAAGGTTAATTGGTCATTATTAAATTATTATAAGATCATGATATCCATAAATATAATTATAGGTCGTTCTCTATCTCTTTAAAACAAAAAATGGTTCGTAGAAGTTATCGAATATGCATAAATCCTCATATAGTGAGATAATAATTTATTATCTAAAACATAATTTGAAGTTGAATATTAATCAATTCAGAAATTCATGAACTTTTAAACCTTCCAAAATATAAAATTATAAAACTTTATAAATATGGTCACAAATGTTTTCCAAATCTGCTTAACATTGATCCCTTACATATCATAAAGTATCTATTATTTTTAACATACCAAACATGTGAATACCTTCCTTATATACCCTCTTGAAACATGGTAATAACCTTAATAACTATAAATCCTTATTTAAAAAATGAATTCTTCCTTATTAAAAATATTATTGGATATATTCATTAAATCCACAACTGATTATAGAATAATCCACTTTTTGAAAAGTCGTTAATAAATTCCAAGGTAATCAATACAGTACAATTTAATTTATCCAAACATCATTATCTTAACATAAGGGATATATTATTTCCCTTAATCATTTGTTTCCTATGAATATCTCATTTCCATTAAATATATATCCTATTCCATTAGAACCATTCAATATATTATTGTAAATCCATAGGGAAAAACATAAAATGAACAGTCCCAATATATTTCAAAATTCATATAACATAATTATTGAATCCAAATACATAATTTTTTTATCATTTCACTTCATACTTAATCCATTAACAAGTCTACCTCATCATATTAATTAATACCTATTTCATTTCACATTTCACCTGTAGTCTCATCCTCACGATCATCATCAATATAATAATTACTTTCATCACCTTGTTGATTATCATTATGAGATTTCCACAGTGGAAATCAATTTTCATAACTCCCATTCATTCCACATTTAAATAACTCATAAATTGATAGAACCATAGAGAGTCCCATATTTGCATCCATTATGTTAACTGAAATTGTAATTTTCCCTTTATGGTTACTTACTTTGCGTCATTCTTTTCCACACTCAAAACATCTTTTTATTCCTCTAAGATATATATATTGGGGGTTTCTTCCCACATTATTGACTCAAAGGAAACCTAATCTTCTTTTCCACATGGAATCCAATACCATAATTCTCAAAAAATTATTTTCTTATCTTTCTGGGTGAGTCTAAGAGTTAGTTAAGCTACACATTGTTAATCACGTTCTGTGAAAACTCATTAGGCATGATCAAAAAGTCCTTCACACTAGTGATCAACCCATTTGATTGATCATTAGAAAAAGGTTCATCACATTCAATGTTAACCCAATTATTTAGGTTTCACACCATTGAATAAAACCATAAATAATAGTGTGATAAACACTTATTATAAAGGAAAAACACATAAACATGAAAAATCACTTAAATGATGTCTAAATTATGACACCTTATTTAATTTATAACACCTCAGTATTATCCTTACATACACCCTTATAAATATACTTATAAATATTTATATGGATCTTACTAAATTTTTATCATCCTATACTCCCAAGGTTTACTAATACTTTTCTCTAATACAAACTATAATAACCCATGATTTTCATACATGAATATTACATCTTTTTAGATGAATATTCATTACATATCCCAAAAACATTCCTGTGGACCGTAATAGTTTAGTGAATTTGGAAACATGAAACACATTCTTCTAATTTGGGGAATAATATTATACATCTCCCGTAAAGATCTTACCCTTTATCACTTATACTTAAAAACTTTCATTATAACTTAGGTAAAGGAAACATAAGAAAGGGAGAGATCCGATTCACAATAAGGGTAAACATGGAAGAGATCGGTTTATGACCTTATATAAAAATAAGATATATACATGGGTATGTGAACATGATCACAAAATAAAAATTTCATACCCATCCTTTCATCAGACATATACTCGAGTCGTGGTATAAAACATTAACATTTCAAAAGACATGAATCATAACACTGAAAATTCATTTTAACTCAATCAAGAAACATAAGTTTATATCATAAATGTATTCAGAATCATAAAAATTATATATAACAATTTCACCTATCATGTTTTATTACCAAGACTCTTAGATCAAGAACACTGACTTTTATCCCATCATGGATCAAGAACATTGACTTGTTTCACTAAACGAATAAAGCACATCAACTTATTTACCGTCATGGATCACAAAAATTGGTTTTCCCCCTAACTATATCACGAGATATAATTAATTACATAATTAATTGGAGGGAGACATAATTTGAACCCATAACCTAATGAAAAATATACATATGTGTTCCATATGACTATAAATCATTCATCACAATAGAATCTATGTAAAGAAATGAGTTTCATAAACTCTTTATCATAACATAACTCATAGAAAATAAATAATTTTCAAAGTATCATTACATAATAAAAATAAAAAATTCATATAAAGAATAATAATAGTATCCTTGATTAACATCCCTAATAAATAATATGTAATAATAAATAATGTCGTCATAGATGGAAAATGATTTTTGGAACGATCACTTGAACCAATTCTTGAGGAAAATATCCTTTCCATTATCAAATGTTTTCTTAAAAAGATGCACAATTATAAATAAAATAATTTTTTTTTCAAAAATAACTATGTAATATTTTAAAATAATATTTAATAAATTATGGATTCATGATGGTGGAAAAGTAAACTCATGCTATATAAGTTAAAAAAACATTCTGTTTGTATATTTTTTTCTTAAAAAGTTGAAAAGATCCTTGTTTAGAAATTGACAAAAATATTATTTTCAAACCATTTTAAAAAAGGTTAAACATGGGTAAAAATAAATTTCAATATCTAAAGGATATTACTATTTTTTTTATTTTTTTAGAAAACATGGTCATGGGAGATAAATATTTCACAATGGAAAGTTAAAATGAAATAGTCCCGAATATTGATGAGATTTTGAAATAAACACTTACCACTATATATTCAGTAGAATCATATTCCACATGAAATAAACAAAATTATATGGATATGAAAATACTATAATATTCAAAACAATACTCATAAATTACATTCAGGGGATTTATATACACCACTCATAATAAACTAGTACTGTATAAGGCACATGTCCCACATAAATAAAAGTGAGAAAAAAATACCCTACCTCAAGTATCACCTTTTTTGTTGATGTTCAAACCTACTATATAATAAATTTGGATTTATTCTAGATTTATTACATAAAAAAATCTCAACAACACCATGTATTATTTGTTTATATCATCTTATCAACTATTTATTAATAATTAGAATCATTGTTCTTGGGGATATCTACTTCATTTTCCAAGCATGTTTCAGTTTGGATGTCCTAGTATTTATAATTTGATTATGGTCCCATAATTTCTAGAATAATTATTATGTAATATATATCATATATATTAATAAAATTCATCCCTATTACAATCCATGTAAAATATATATGAAAAATGAATCATATCGCATCATGGAGATGGTATGACATACGTATGCATGAGCAACATTATCATTTCCCAAAAGATTAGGTGGTAAAAGTTAGATATGATATTATCATTATATAATTATAATTAGGTCATAAATATATTATATAAACATTAGACTCATCATAAGTACCAATCATAAAATATGGTGATGGAAAATTAATTGTATCACTACGTTGAGATAGTAAGTCGTACGTACACACAATTGATACTTTCACATATTGTTTGATGGGAAAGAGGATTTATAATGGTTTGAGTCTCAAGAGTTGGTCATTTAGGAAGAAAAGAACCTCTATAATGTGTATAGTAAAATGGAGAAGATAAATTGGAAGAGGTTTTTCAATCTATAAGACTCAATGTGGTGAAATGAGATGAAGGAGGAGGTGTCCTTTTATAATGAAGGTGAGGGGAACTTTTATAATTTCTCAAAATATTAAATTATAATAAATTTAATATCAATACAAATACCTCAATAAGATATGTTATTCGGATATAATGTAGAATAGGGTGGTAATAAAACCATAAAATATATTTTAGATTTTTTTTTTAATTTTAAACATTATTTCTTTGATTAAACCATAGCTAACCTATTTTGATTTTAACTACAGTAACAACATTTTCAATATTAAAAGGATGAGAGTTTTAAATATAAGGTGTAAATTAAACTTTAAATGGTAAAATTATGAAATTCTAGAATATAATTTATCCAATTTTTTATTTATTATTTTTAAAAATTTTAAATAGTTTAATACTATATTATTTTCATAAAATATAATTAGTGTTTATTTTTACACTATTCGAATCATTGAATTTTAAAAATAAATACAACAAGAAAAATTCTATCCAATTATTTCAATACACCTATAATATGTCATATTAACTTAGAAAATTCATGTATCAACCTAGGTAAATCAAATTATATTCACTTTGATATTTTTAATATCATTTAATAGACTGTTTCATTAGTTGAATAATTAATACATCATCATTGGATAATTATTTATGTTAATTATTTATTCACTAAAATTTTAAAATAAATTTTTATGATATATAAAAACATTTAATATTTTATTATAATATATATAGTATATACTACCTTCTTTTTAACCCAATTTTAAAAATATTATACTTCTTAAAAGTACGAGGGTAACATGTTTTCATTTTCTTTGATTTTAATAATATCCAAGTCATTTTAATGGAAAAGTGTATATTAAAATTTTGAATTTAAGACCATATGTGTTAATATTCTAATTAAATTAATCCAATAACATTCTATAAAGTTTTATGGTACATTTATAATATTTATAATATTATTTTTACCCTTAATTATCTGATTTACCCTTAATAGTGTAAATAAAAATTACTAAAGTTAATATTCATATTTTCTAGAAATAAAAGGGAAATATTTTTTAAATTCTTAAATTATGATTAAAAATATTGATTCAATTTTTAATAACAAAAAACATTTAATTTTATAAAATTAATTTAAAATTAATCCTGTTGACAGAATAGTAAAGTGAGTTTTTAAAGTGAAAATGTTGAAAAGATTGAATGGTTTTTATATAAAAATTCAAAGTGGAAAATATTAAAATGAACTTATTTGGATTAATAAATTTATTATTAATATAATTTTTCATTAAAAAAATTTAAAATATAATTTATAATTATAGTCTATTTAGATGAAAAGTCAATTTTTCATGGAAATGTAGTAGTTTTTACTATTAATCAAAAAATCAAACATATTAGAAAAATACAAAAAACTCAACCATATTAAATTTATTTATTATTATTTTAAATAATAAATTTATTTTTTAAAATAGAATTTATTAAAGTGTTAAATACTAGATTTAAAATAAGTGTTTTTTAGGAAGGTGGAAAACTGTCTTTTTTGAAAAATACATATTTTATGAGTAAAATTGTATTTGTTCTTATATCATGGATAGAAAACACATAATATAAGTTTTAAAAAATAGATTTGATATAAATATATATATATTTATATTATATATTCCATTAATCTAATCCCAAAATAGTGATTTTTTTTATTTATGGGTAAAACAAATTGTGTACAATTAAATAGTTTTTTAGAAAAGGAGATTCCCATTTATATTTAAAAGGGTTTTTATTTTCATTTACAAATAATTAGTCACAAAATAATTAACTATTTATACATTCATAAACTATATTTTTATAATTTAGTTCATTCTGTTCATATCCCCACTCTAACAGATATCTTATAATTTTCTTATTTAATTAATTACAATAATAAAATTATGTTATACCGAAACTCAATGTTGCATGTAATTTATTATAAGACAATGTTTCATGTACTGCAAGTTTAACATCATTTAACGTTTAACAAAATACATTAATGAAATCTAATTTACTTATAAAATGATAATATTGACTTAGGGTATTAAAATAATAGAATTTCAAATAACATATATATAATATATAAATAATAAATCCTTCATTATTTCTAACCGTGAGAGGTGGTAATGGAAAAATGAATGAAAAAAGTTCACATGGATGTAGTCTTCCATACACAGAGAAAATTATTTTGTAACCCATTTGATATAAGTGGAGATGGTTATAGGGAATTCCATTAACATAAAAAATCTCATTATATGGAAGGTACTAAGGTTATTATATCAGCATGGTATAATAATAATTGAATTATATAGAGGAAGAAATAAGACAAAAATGATTCTTGATGAAAATTACATCTTCTTTCAGTATCCTCCTTCGGTTTTCAACAAATACTTCTTATCATTGTTTTAGGGACAAATTAAGTGTTTAGGGATGAGATTAAAGAAGTTGGAAAGTGACTTTAGTAGGGTTTGGTATAGACAAATTATTTGAGAGGTGAGAATAATTGAGATTAGTGAGTGCCATTTTATAATTGAGGAGTGACATTTTTGTACATACCCAAAAGTATTCACTATTGGGATGTCTATATTACTTTATGTTTATCCAAAATAGATTATAAATGGGGTCATGGATTATTTGGTCTAGAAACACATCAACCACATGAAAAGAAACATATTTTTATTATTTTATTCCTCAGTCTTTAAGTTTACTCAATTTACCCTTTTTTTACCATTATAACTGATATATTTTTATTTATCTAGATAAGTTATCCTTTGAGACAATAATTAAAATGAAGTTATTAGATAATTTAGACCTAATGATTCTAAATTTTATATCCATTAAAATAAATAAATATGTTATGTTTCTGTAAATTTAATCTCAATACCAATGCCTGTAATGCACAAAATCATGTTTTAACCTTAATGACAGTAATTAATATTATCTATTTTCACTAATCATTCTGGTAAAAAATTAATTTAACCATATTATATAACATAAATTACCTAAATGAAAAATATGTAATCTATTTATCTTAATCCCATTTATATTAGTGATATAATTCAATATTAAAAATAATCCAGTGGGCGTGATGGGAATGCATGGTTTTTTAAAGAGAAAATGGCCAATGTTTGAAATTTGGTTTATATACCATTTTGATATGATATTTATTAAAATGACCTAAATTAGATTAATAGATGTATAATTTCACTAATTATAATTTAAAACCAATTTAATATATTATTTAACATTATAAATAAATTAAATGAAAAGAAAGTTTTCGATTAAAATTCAATATTTTTTTACTATTCATCATTGAATAAATATTAAAAAAAACACTAAGATAATTTTTACATTATGAAATAAATGAGGCTTATTTTATCAAATTCATTTTCTAAAAGTTTAAAAAATTAATTTTACTATAAATAAAATTTTTGTTAGAAAATATTATTTTGAAAATATATAAATACATTACTGTAGATGAAGTTATTTTTTAGCAATATGTTTCCTTTATATAAAAAAATTATAATTAATTTTTTTTTATTTTTACTATTAATATCACTACTTTTAACATCAAGGTTACGAAGACCTTTTTTAAATAACTATATTCAAAAAATTTCATGCTTTTTGTTAAAACTTAGTGTTGCATGTTACACAATCCAATCCAATGTTACATATAAGACTTGATTAACCTATTATTTTGTGTAACACAAGCCATAAAATAAATTTAATTTATTTGAAAAAAATATTAATTCATAAAAACAATGGGTGTTATTATACTTTGGTTAACCGGGGTCTTGTTCCTATAGTCCTTTAATAAAAAATGATGAGGGGTAATGGACTGGACATTTTAATGTCCTAAAGTGGGGGAATATTTATCATATAGTTTAACATCATGCGATAAGGATTTTATCCTTATAGATTAATGTCACATGGTTAGGGTGTGGGAATCAATGTGATATTATACAAGCAATTCTTGAAAAAAAATGACACTTTTCAAGGTCATTTAGGATTAGGAAACATTTTTTATCTAGACAAAGGATTATTAGTGAGTATCCATACATATGATCTCATCTTGTATATATTTATATTTCATGAAAACAAGTCATACATAGATTGGACTTGTGTGCAGGCAGAGGGAGATTGTATGACTCAACCCTCTTTAAAAAGTGGTATATTAAATTTTTATTTCTTAGATTCCCTAAGTTTTCCTATTTATATTATATGCAATGTAATCATACCATAATCATATTATTTATGGAGATACCTCTGCATAGATATGACTAGTATGAAGGGGAGATATTGTAAGTTATAACAACCCATAGCTGTGATCGAGATGGAGAATTCAAGCATCACTACTTATACTATGATGGAAATAATCAATCTACACTTAGTTCTTAGATAACATTTAGCATAGGTCCATCCCATATATAGGAGGGGTGTATATTTATTATTGATATTGTGAATGGAACCAGGATTAGAGATATTGGAATAACTATGTATCCCATGATAGCAGTAATAAAGGCACATGTAGTTCTTGAACGAGAATCTCTCTACACAGGTATAAACCATACACATAGGGGTGAATTGTTCCTATTTATTATCACAATTGGAACCAATATTAAAGATCCTGACATCTGTATGTATCCTATGATGACTAGAATGAAGACACACATAAATATTAAATGTGAATCTCTCTATTCAAGTCTGACCCATACACACAGGGGGCATTGTTCCCACTAATTACTGTAGATGGTCCCAGGATTAGAGGTCCAAGAATCCCTACATATCCTATGTTGTCAATAATAAATCCAAATGTATTTCTTGAATGGGTGAACTATCCATGCATGTTTAAACCATTCATGGGGGGATTATAACTAATTGGTGCATCTGGACCCTATATTGGTGATATAGGCATCACTATGTATCCTGTGATGGAAGGAATCAAGCCAAACATAGTTCTTGCATAGTAAAATAACTTTGTCGGTCAAACCTATACACAATGGGGATTTCCTACTACTGATTGTTGTATTTATACCCATGATTAGTGATCTAAGAATTAATACATATCTTGTGATGGAAATAACCATGACACATGTTATTCCTACATAAAAGATATCTATCTAGGTCTAAACCATAATTAAGGAGGGAGAATTTTGTTGTTGTGTTCGAACCCATAATTGGAGATTCAAGTGTCAGTATGTATTATTGGTAATAGGAATCAATACATATGTATTTATTGAATGAGAAAATCTCCCTAAAGGTATTTCCATATTAAAAAAATTTATATCAAGGCATCATCTCATTGTTTTAGGGTGATTGTGTTTGTTGAATAACCAAGATGGTCATGAATCATTACGACTGGTGTTACCGAAGTAGTTGAGTTTAAGGTGGTGTTGTTTCTCAGTTTTTGTCAATTTTTTTTGGACTCAAAATCAGGAGTTTTTTTTATAGAGAAGGTATATTTTTTTAGAAGGAGTTTCTGGACCACAGTTCGTAGACCATGAAGCATGGATTTCTCAGATTATGAACTGTGGTATTCTCAGATTGTGAATCATGGAGTTCACATACCTCATAGTAGCACAATTGTGTTATGCATACCACAAAAGAGGAATACAGAACCGTGATAAAAGGTTACATTTTGTGGACAAGAGAGATGAATTAAGCCTATCATAATGAGTTATGCACTATGAATACTGTGAAAGAAGCTACACTAACTGCAATTCTAGATAAGTTCATTAAAGGCTTATCATTTGAGGAGTAAATTTGGTCGATTTATTTAGTTGAAAATGGATCATTTTTTGCATAATAACGTTAGTGATTTAAGGGTGATTCAAATGATTAAATGTGTTATCTAAACCATATAAAAAGTTCACAGTGAAGGCTATACCACAACATATTTTTGGGTATTTGTGATTAGAGGGTTTTGAATGATTTATTTTCCTATATAAATGAACCTAATCACATCATAAGGTAGAGAGAATTTAATTAGAGATATCTTCATAGGAAAAGGGACCGTGAAGTAGATACGGTACACAAAGCATATATGGTTTGCAAGGAATCTTCCATTTGTGATGTAGAGGTAGTCTGTGAAGCACTAGTGGTTTGTGAAGAATCATCCATCTATGAAGAGTAGGTGGCCCACGATGAAAAGGAGGTCAGTAAAGAACTCACTCTATAAAGTTAAAGGTAGTTCACGGTGGATTCAAGACAATTCATAGAGGGTTCAAAGATTTTGAATAAGGGAATAAAATAGTTCCCAATAAAAATTTCCACAAGCTAATAATACATGGAAAATTGGATTCCATCTATAATGAGAAAACAAGAATTCATAGAAAACCTACATGTAAAACTATATTTGTGGTCTCATACAAGGAGATATATTTTAGTATTACTGAGTAAAAAATACCATTTTCATATTTTAATTATAAATTCGAATAAGAAAAAGATAGAAGATCTTCACATTTTAACACATAATGCAGAAGGAGTTTTATTCACTACTACATTACAGTAAGTGAAATGAATAATTGGATCCCATTGTAGATACTACTAATGAATGAGTTTGTAATTTTGATTTCTAAATTAAAGATAAGTCTATTCCAGTTGACTGGAATGTGGAAGTGCTACATCCAGGTGTTTTCACAGAAGTGAAGGAGAAACCTAGAAATAAATTGAACAGAGAATATACCTATAACTTAGGATGCATTAATTATTGATAATGAAGGGACTTAAATGTCCATAAACTATGTGTGGATCATTTTCAGAGTATTAAGCGATGGAAAAGGAAGAGTATGGCCCCTTCCACTTACATTGAGTCATTCAAGGAGGGATTTAGGGAGTGACCCTTAGGAAGAAACGAGTTATCCCTAAACGTTATTAAGGTAGTGATCCTAGTGATAAAAGTTATATATCCCAAACCATGTATTGGAAGTGATCCATTATGGATTTGGTACATCAACACATTTCCGTTTTATGCTCCTTTGATGTAGCCCAGTGAGGGACAACCAAGTAAAAATCTATGTGACCGTGTTCTTTCTTTACTTATTTTGTTTATATATGTCATCATCAGATATATTTTGAACGGATAATATAAATATCAACACTAAATATAAAATGAATAGACCCTTATAATAAAAGTTCAAGATTCAATGGGGTAAGAATAATTTCAAAATCAATATCCATACCCAAATTCACCCCCCTGTAAGGGTATCTAGGACCCTTTTGGACCTAAAAAATTAGTATCAAAACATTGGTTTATTTTAAATTTTTTTATTTGACTTTTCTTAGTCGATTTTTGAAATTAAAGTTTTTTTTGTCTTTTCTCATTTTTCTATAGAAAAGGGAAGAACATAAATAAGAATAAAAGTGTGGTAGTACTCATTAGTGTGGGAGTGTCTATGGAAAAAGTGATATTCCATTAAAGTAAATAAATAGTATAATAAAGAAGGTTTTGAATAAATAATACAATGAAAATATATACTCACTCAATGATCATGCTAGAATGAGTAAAGAACCTAATATTACAAGTGTTTATAAAACTACTGATAATAAACGAAATCAAAGAAGGAAAAAAGTGGAAGTTGTCCATGAAACTATGGAATTGTATCAAAAATTGGATTATGAAATTAAATTTAAAGATATACAGATCCAAGTGTTGGAAATTGAAGTCAAAAGATAAAATTATTAAATAAATTTTTTGTTGAATTTGTCACATATCCAAGAGAGAAGAATGATTCCCAAGGCGAAGAATTGAAAAAATTGAAAGCTGGTGAAATCAGAAAGAATCCCAACTCAGATAAAATCTAGAATTTAAAAGATATAAATGATGATATTGATACACAGCAATCATAACTAGTACATGATAATTAAAGGCTACAATATGAGAATCAGCATTTCAAAGACTATGTTTCTAAGATAAATTTTAATATAAAGGTGTATAGTGACATGTTGTGTAGGCTCAAACAAGAATTGGAATAATATATGAGTAGTTGGAATAATATCAAGATTTAAATTAATGCTCAACTTGAATCAAGGGATATTAGTATTAAAAAATTATGAGAATAGATAAAATAAATTAGTAATGATGTGAAGAAATCTAATTCCAATGGTAAGCCCAAATTGAATATTAATTTTCATGTATTAATTAACTAAATTTTAGAAGGTAATAATGAATGAAAAGAAAATATGAAATTTTAGAGGAAAAAAATAAAATAATTGTCTCATCCCAAAGGAAATTTAGTTTGGAAAATTTTGATATTAGATATGAAAAACCCTATCCCATGCATGATGGGAAGAGATTTGTGAACAATTCTACAAATATGAAAAATCATGCAGGGACTGAAGAAAGACTCAAAAAGGATTCTATATAAAGTAATGAAAACATGTGCTATTTATATGGGATTCATGGTCATACTTAAAGTTCTTGAGTTGATTATTTGGAATATATTTCACACTATGAAGACATAAATATTACTAAATATGAGAATAATCATAAAATTATTTAGAAAGTTTAAAGAAGTGTCTCTCTGAATAAATTAGAAATCAAATTCTATTATTGTGGAAGATAGGGACACACTATGAGTTTGTGTCGAAAATATATATGTATCAATATTAGAGGAATAACTCTAGAAACATCAATATATTAGTTGAGGAATGATGAAAATGGGTATTTATTTAATGGAAGATGTTTTATATATTTTAATCATGGGTATTTGGCAGGACATTGCTTTAGGAATAAAGAAGGGAAGGAAAAGAAACCTAGAAGAAGATACCCAAATCCATTATTGTATAATAAAAAATCCAATATTGGAAGACAACATGATTAGTTGAAAAATATATTTACAACCTTAGGTTATCAAAAGATTCTCAATTAAATTCATATAAATCAACTCACATGTTACAATCACAAAATATATCTTGGAAAGAAGGCTAATGAACATAAAATAAAAATAGTGGAGATGAACCAACTTTGATTAAGAAGAATGTAAATTCAGTGTGATAATCAACCCCAACAAGAAAGAGTGATGTGATTATGATAACTGATAAAAGAACAATGAATAAATAATTCCTTGAAAAATTTAAATTTCACGACACATGGAAAAAAGTGAAGGCAAGAGAAAGATCCATCCAATTGTGGAAGAAACAAGAGAAGATGACAAGTGAAAATATTCCTACTCAAATAGAGAGTCATAAAAATAGAATTTTGATGAATAATTGAAGAAATAATTTTCTACTTATGGTTTAAAACCCAAAATTGTGAAAAGGTAAAGCCTAAAAAATCTAAATATCATAAGAAGTCTCATAAAGTGGGTAAATAAAGTTTTTTCATATGTCAATAATAGTTGAAGTTGTTTGGGTAGTTGTAAGAAACACAAAAAATAATACAGTTCTTTGAAAGACAATATCAAAGGGTTGATCCATCAGGATCGACTACAAACCTCTTCTTGAAGATTCCATAGGAACCACTCCCCTTATAAGTTAAATGTTTCTCATATATACTATAAGTTGTGAAGAAATATAGGGGAGATACAATCCAAGGGGTGTGTGTGTGTGCTTAAAGGGAATGACTACATAAGATTAATGGAGATAAATGTGACAATAAGAATATAAAATATTGAAATTCACATATGGTATCAAATTAAATAAGTGGTGTTACACAACAACTCCATTTTTCAAATATGTATTTGGAATTTGAATACTATGGAAAAGGGATATTATAGGATAAACATCCTGACGTGAAACCAAATATCATTCAAAGTTATAGTTGAATGATCTAGTGGTTTGATGTCTCATTGAATATTAAACCATTAGAATCATGTGTTAGTTCAAGTTTTATTTTTCCCTTGATAGAAGAATTATTGGGGGATAATCAGAAAAATTAATATATTTCATTATTTTCTATTTTATTCTAACAAAAATGGTATCATATGAAAGTTTTTAAGATAGAAATAAAATGCGAGAGAAGATCAACACTGTTGTAAACAAGTGGTCTCCCTATTCAAATAAGTAATTACACATCTGGATTCATCTCAATAATCTGTATTAATGATTTGAATCATTCCAATGAGGGAGGTTTTCAAGTAGATATGGTGACAAGTACACTAAGTGGTATAAACTTATCTTACAAGAGAGTCCTCTAAATAATTGAGGAAAGTCATGTTGATATAATATGTGGATGTGAGTGAGTTCCATGTAAAATATTGATGTTTAATGGATTAAACTATTGATTCCTAAAAAGAGTTCTTACTGAGTAGGTCTAGAGGACCTTTCAATGACTTGGTGCCAAGTCGTGATCTCACTTACTGAAAATATTACAACAATGTGGAACTATAAATAAGAATATGATATGGATCATTAAAAGTGCTAAAATAATCAATGTATCAATGCCAATATGATAAATGGAATCAAAGGAGAAATTTCATATAGGAGAAATAGCCTAGTGGTATTTATATATTAACCTATAGTGTCTCATGGGACAAGAAAAAGTTCACCAACAAATTGGGGAGTAACTTATCTTTTTCTAGATTTCAAGAGATAAAATAATAATGTATTACCTCTCATGATTTTTTAGATTTGATGCATAGAGAAAATTTAATAATGGTGAATAAATTCATAAATAAAGAAATCCCCAATTGGAATCTAAGATAAATGAGGATATTTAACTGAATACAATGATTTGTATTCATTATGATAATACAAGAGATATAAATGTTATCAAAAATACATTCCATCACTGAAGGGAATAGCAGATTGAAATCAAATTTCACTTCATCAAGAATAATATGTATCATGGGTTTAAGAAGTTGAAGTATATGCCTATAGAACTACAGGTTGCAGACATTCTAATGATTTTATAACACAAAAGGTGCTTGAGTGGTATTGATTTTCTCTTGGAGTTCAGTCAAATCCACCACTTTAAAAGAGTGGTTGTGGGACCCCCTCTCTCCATGGTATGTTCTTTTCCCCAACGTGATGATCTTTGATATTTACCCTATATCAGACCACAATGAATTAAACTTCAAGTTTGTTGAAAAGGGAGGATAAATTGTGGCCATAAAAGGGGAGAAATGTCTTAATCAAGATAGGGGAGAAGATGATAGGGGGAGAAGTGATTATAGAGGATTTTTAAATCTGAAAATGTTAAAGATGATCTATCAAAGTTTATATATCATGATAGATATATTTTTGTGACGAAAGGTATTTAGTATTTTTGAATGAAGTGATTCATTGATGAAATTTGAATTCTACTATTATTTCTCATGCTGAGCATGGATCATGTGGGTGTAGTGTGTATGTTGATTAAATATTTGGTCGCTATCAGAATCTCAAGAAGTGTGTTTTAGTAGAATATGGAAGAATATTTAATGTGATATAAAAATGTGATGTGTTTTCAACAAACCCAAAGGGAATATTGCTGAAAAAATCCCTGAAGGTTCCATATTGGGGTTTTTGGGGAGATTGTGTTTGTTAAAAAAGTTAGATGACCACAAATCAGTATGGATGGTACTACCGAAGTATATGCATTTTAGGAGGTGCATTTTCATAGTGTTTTCTTAATTTTTGGGCCTCAAAATCAGGAGTTGGTTTTATAAAAAATGTAGGTTCTCTACAATTGAGTTTGTAGACCACAATTCACAAACCACAATCATGGTTTCTGCAGAAAACATAGCAAAGAAACTGATCTATCTGGACAACAAAAGAGGTATAAAAAACAACTATGGAAATTGACGTTTTGTGGATGTGGGTGGTTAATTAATCCCACCACAATGTGTTCTGCACTGATAAACATCGATGTACACTATGCAAACTATAAATAGAAATTAGTTCGTAAGAGTGTAATCATTTATGGATTAAAGGTAGTGGATTTATTCTAAAATAAATAGATCATCATTTGTGGAAGTAATGTGGTAACTTAGGGGAAACATGAAGGAATAAATGTACTATGCGAACCGTATAGTACGTTCATAGTGAAGGCTATACCAAAAAATAGTTTTGGGTATTTGTAATTAGTGGGTTTTGTGGAATTTATTTTTCTATATAAAGGCCTCTAATCACATCATTATTTAGAGAGAATATCACTAGAGATATCATCATTGGAGGAATTATGTAAAGTACGAAGTAGTTAATGAGGGAGGATTCCACGAAGGAGAAGAGTTTAACAAGGGAGGATTCTACAAAAGAGGAATTATTTCATAGAAGGGGTTTACAGGGATCTGTGTCTTGTGAAGAAAAGGGACCATGAAGTAGAGGTAATCTATGAAGTATCTTTGTTTCATAAGGAATCAGCTAGCTAGGATGAAGAGGAAGTTCGTGAAGCACCAGTGGTTCATGAAGCATCAATCATCCATGAAGAAGAGGCAACCCAGAATGAAAAGAAGGTATGCAATGAGTTTTAACCCCAAGGTTCAAGGTAGTTCATGGAGGATGTAAGGAAGTTTTTGGAGGGTGCAAGAAATTTCATGAAGGGACTAAAAAAAAGTTTACAAAGGCAATTTCTGCAAACTACGAATACATGGAAAAGTGGATTTCAAAATTAATGTGAAAAAATGAATTCATGGCACACTTACATGTGAAAATATTTTTAGGATCTCATGTAAGGAGATATGTTCTAGGATTAACCATTGAATAGTATAATTTTCATTTCTAAATTTTAAAGTAGAAGAAGTAGAAGACAATAGATCTGCACCATTCAAAAAATCCAGAAGAAGGAGTTTTATTCAGTGCTACATCAAAGTTCGTGAAAAGAAGAATTGGTATATGTTGGAGACCCGTCCAAATAATGTGTTTGTAATTTATTTTATACAATATAGAGAAGTCTATATCAGTTTACTGGAAAGTGGAAGTGTTGTATCCGGGTGTTTTTGTAGAAGTGAAGGAGCTATCGAAAAAGAACATCACTGGAGAATCTACCTAAAATTGAGGATGCGTTCATTATTGACAATGAGAAGACCTAAATGTCTATAAACTATGTGTGAATATATTTATAAGTAGTGAGAAAAGAAAAATGAAAATGGTGATCCCATCCAATAGAAGTGATCCATCATAGGAGAGATTTAGGGAGTGACCCTTGGGAAGTAGTGAGTTGTATCAAAACTATATAAAGGTAGTGATCATGAGAATAGAAGTGATCTAGACTAAACCACGTATTTTAAGTGAGATATAGTGAATTATTTTACATCATCACATTATTTCTATATGCTCCTTGGATGTAGACTAGTGAGGGTGAACCATGTAAAAATATGGGGGCCTGTGTGATTTATTTCCTGCTTTAATTCTTATGAATCATAATCAGATAATGTTTGAATGGACAAGATAAATATAGACACTAAAGAGAAAATGATGCAACCCTTACAATAAAGAGGTAAATATCCGATGGGTTAGAAAGAATTTAGAAAATAGTATCCATACCCTGATTTACCCCCATATCATGGTATTTAGGCCCCTTTTGGACCTAAAAAACCCATACACATAGGGGTTCACTGTTCACGTTGATTATTGCAACTAGAATAAGGATTGAAAATCTGGATATCAACACATATCCTATGATGGTAGGAACCAAGACACACACAATCATTGTATGATTTTTTTGGTGAAAGACCAATACCAAGGATAATGGTCCTCTTAAAAAATGTCCATTGTAATGCACAATTTTATGTCATTAAAGAGTCATAAACCATGTAGTCTAACACCACAAGGTAAGGAATTTTGGTGTTACTTTTAAGGTCTTTAATATAGGACCATGATAAACCTAGGATGAAATTATATGTCTCAGTCATGTGGGGAATACCTCAACAAAATTACTTTTCCCACATGATCTATTATTGGTGTGAGAAAAAAGGAATAGAAATGGTTTTTATCAAAACATAGAGGTGATTAAAGAAAGAAAAGGGGTATTTTTATCATTTGGTGGCCGAGACATGATATCATCAACATAATACTCTAAATTTATTGAAAAGAGTGTGTGAAACAGAAAGAGGGCGGGCCCAAAGTTCCCGAAGAGAAAAGGGAAGCCTAAGGGGGCCGAAAATAGTGAAGGATGAGGGCATCCCCTCGAACGAAGTTGACCCCCTCCGTCTTCATGGTGGTAGCAGTGTTAAAACACCACCGGGCTGGACTGAGGATGTCGATGCAAGCAATGAAATCCAGCACCTTATTCCTCTCATGCCAAGTGTGGAAAACACTCCTGTTGATACTCAGCATGACCCTGCATTTCCTGGTGATGTAGTGGATAGACCATGGGATGACACCAGATCCATGAATGGAATAGTAAAGGATATGAGAATTAGTTTCCACCTCTGATAAAGTGATCCCCTCTTGATGGAATAGGGATAGGCCCATTAGAATTTCCTTAGCCTCAGCCTGAAGAGAATAGCCTCGCCCCAGGCAGGCATAGAAAGCCATTATGACCGACACGAAAGGGTTCTGAACCACCCCTCCTCCTTGGATTGATCCCATGCTGCATGATCCGTTGGAGTTGAGTTTGAGCCCTCCACTTGGAGGTAACCAACCAACCCAATTAGTTCTCCTATTAATGCTTCTAAAAGTATCAGTATCAATAGAAGCCTGGAGACGTTGGAGAGTTGGAGCCTCCTTCAATTTGCGAAAATATCTAATCACATCTAGTAGAAGGACCTCGGTACGTATGATGATCTACTAACCGGAGGTGGTGTTCCCTTCATTCTGAGCATTGTTCTGTGCTTGCAAAATCAACCAAAAACCAGCATGAAGGACCATCGTGTGGGCTATCTGCGCTAGGCTCCTCTCCTCCACACCATGGAACCATTGGTCTAGAAATGGCATGTCGACCATGCAGTTGTCAGAAATTGCTGTGAACTCACCTAAGTGCTGCCACACCACCCTCGCCCATTCGATTTCAAAAAACAGGTGACCCAAATTCTCCTCCTTGTGATCTGAGCAGCAGTGAAACCTTGAAGTCAACAAGATGCCGCATCACTTAATATTTTTGTCTATGGGAATGGCCTTGTGATGAAAATGCCAAGTAAGAAAACTCAGTTTTAGAGGAGTGCCTTTGGAAAATAAAATCTCATTCCTCTAATCGCTCTGATCGAGAGGGGCCATGGAACATCTGAAATATCTTGAAGACAAGGACCCCAAGATTGAGGGAGAGAACATGCACCTGTTTGGATAAGAGTTGATCTTAATTAGGTTGAAGGCATCACTCTGGTCCTCATCCAATATCGCAGCAATGAAGGTCACGTGTGCACTCGCCTCCTTGAAGGTGATCTGCGAGCTCGGATACCCAGGGAAGCCGAGCATGGTTCCAACCTAGTTGTGGTGCCAGAAGATAATGTCCCCCCTCCCCATGATCCATCTGGACTGTGATTCGAGAGAATAAATTAGAGGGGAGATCACTAAATAGAAGGGAGAGGTAAGGTCAGCATCCCTAGACTCGGGGCCTACATGGGATTTATGAATGGTTGTTCCCCATAGTGTACACAGCTCCAAAACCTCCCAGGCTATCTTTGCAGGCATGCACTAGATTGTATCTTCAAACTGACAAACATTGATTCCACCTTATCTGGCTGGCCATGCCACCCTCTCCCATGAAGCCCAATGTCGCCTTCCCTCCGAACGTGGATAATAGATGAAGCAAGAAAGTATCTTTTCAGTCCTATTGGTGATGATCTTAGGGACTTTGATGGATGATAGAGCATGGACAGGGGAGGCAAGAAGCCTGCTATTGATCAGCATTATCCGCCTTCCAAACAAGAGGTATAAGTTCTTCCAGTTGAGGATCCGTTCCGTAATCCTATTGACGATGGAATCTGAGTCACTTAAGAAGATCCGCCTCGGGGAAATTGGTGCACCCAGATACTCCATGGGGAAGGACCCTTTGGACATATCTAGTATTTTATGAACATCATGGGTCCGAGAGATAGTGAAACCATTGGATATATAGAAACTTCTCTTAGACTTGTTGATGACCTGCCCACTCCAGAGGCAGTACTCCTGCAGCACCCTGTTGAGGCCACTGATGGACCACTGACTGGAATTTTAGAAAATGAATGTATCATTTTCTAACATCTTTTGAGACATGGGAGTATCCCTCCTCCTTCTGGGATAAGCTCTAATATTGCTGTTGTTAATGCCCCGATGTAGATGCCGACTGAGGACATCCTATGAGAGAATGAAGAGGCTCATGGATAGGGGATCACCCTACCTAAGACCATGGGTATCCTTGAAAAAACCATAATTTTTCCCAATAAATGTGATGGCTAGCCAGGGGGAGCTAAAGCACCTAAATAGGATGTCAATGTTCCACATGGAGAAAACTGTTTTTCCATCAACTTGTTGTGAAAGCCCCACTCAACCTGGTCATAAGCTCTCATATCCAACATGATACCTAGATTGGAGCCACGAGTCATTAATTCTAAGTCTCAGATCATCTCCTGAGCCAGTGCAATGATCCCCCTACATGGACCACCCTTTCACGAAGCTGTGTAGTTCCAAGGACACCCACCAGGGGATATGGGTGGCCACCCTTGCATTGATTAGGCTACACGAGATCTTATAGGGAAAGTTGCAGAGGCTTATATGCCGGTAGTGGGATATGGAAGTGGGGTTCTTGATCTTGGTCAGAAAAGAAACAGTCATGGCACATGCGGAATTGGGAAGATAACCCCCCACGAAATAAATCACGGATGGCAGTGGTGACATCCATTTTTATGAAGTCCCATGATGCTCTGTAAAACGAGCCCCGGAACTCATCAGGGCCTGGTGCCCTTTCGGGATTAAGCCTCATATTGGCTTCCTGAATTTTATTTTCTTTTGGAATGGAGCTCATGGAGGCATTGTATTGTGCCGATAGATGGTTGATAATCACATCAAAATAACCCCCTTTTTCCCCTGGATAGCCATTGGGTAGATGAGGATTGGGGCCAGCAACGAGTTCTTCCAAGGAGGCCAAGGCCATTGAACCTGTAGTATCTATATCATTAGTGTAACTTCCATCATCCAATAATATGTTGGGACTCACCATGCACTTCTGTTCCTTAACACAAGCATGTGAGAAGGCTGTATTCCTATCTCCCTCCCTAATCCATTTGATCCTTGACTCCTACCTCACCATGCATTATTGATTATGAAGAATGTCCGCTAGAACACTCTTCTTGCTTGAAAGGTCATTGAGCACCCTATCGTCCCAATCAACCTCTAGGTTCCCCTCCAGGAATTCCATGTCCTGCATGGTGTCTGTGATGTCATCATCTGTGGAAGATTGAGCACTCAACCACGTTTGAAGCTTAGACTTAAGACTCTAGAGTTTTTTATGAATGAAAATCCATTAATGTCCTTGTGTGTGCTCCCCCCAGGTGTTGCTAACCAGGTCTTGGAACCCCGGTAGGCTTTCCCAGTGGTGATAATATCTGAAATTTGGGGGTTGGTCCTATCCTGAGGATAAATAGATGAGTAGGGGGTAGTGGTCCGATAATCCATGCATAAGGTGGCCTTCCTTGGTGTTAGAGAACATGGATATGGCAGGAGCGTTTTCCAGGCATTGATCAAGGTGACTCCATGTGCGATTCCATCCTTTTTTATTGTTGAACCATGTGAACCTATCACCCGAGATGCCAAGATTGGAGAGCCCTTTCCCAACCATAAACTGGACGAAATCCATGCTCACGTTCCTCTGAAACGAGCCTCATCCTTTCCTCTCTTCCGTGTCCACAATCACATTGAAATCCCCACTGATAATCCAGGGAGAGTTTCCCAGATCAAAAGATTTGAGGTCATTCAACATGAATCTCCTTTGAATCGTATTGCATCTTTCGTAGATGAAAGTTATGGAGAGAGTCATTCTGCCATTACCCACCCTGGAGGAAATATACTAATCACTTGCATGCACCAGGTCCACAGTGAAGTTCCTGTGCCACATAACCCTTATGTGGTTATTAGTAGGGTCGGCATGCAAGCACCCATGCAAATTGATTTTCCTAGAAAGGTCATTGAGTTTGGTCAGAGACTGTTTATTCTTGAGAACTACTACAATGGAAGCCTTGTTCCTTCTGATTTCACTGGAGAGGAAATCCGCCTTAACCCGAGCACCAATGACACAATCATTCCAGATGATTACAAGAATCATTTATCAAATAATATCCTGGAACTAGCCCCAAAATTCATGGCCTTGTCGAAGTGTGAGGACAAGTACTTTTTTAGGTGCTTGGATCGAGATCGAGTATATACTCCTGCCGACTTGGACGTCTACGGGGGAGACGGTGTACGGGATGCCCTGGAAGAATTGTTGGAGTGGAACCTTGCACTGGAAGGGGACCTGAACATCCGCCGTGAGAACCTGGGACTATGACATTTGGATTATACCTTCAAGGTCCACAAAGTATTGAGGATATATGAAACCGACCGCGTCTCCAAACTGATGCCCAGGGAACAGATCGAGTCTAAGTCTATCCTTCCCCTATTGGCAGGTACCTAAGGGATAGAGATGGTGAGAGATAAGTCTGAAGCCACTTTAGAGTAAACGGCTCCCAGGGAACATTGTTGGGGTAGTTTCGGAGGGCCAAGGAGACTGGATAGACTTCATGAGAACTGCCCCTCTAGTAGAGATCCTTAGGATATCCAAGACGTGATTATAGTAGGAGCCAGGACTCCATCCAGAGAGGCTATCATGGCTATGGGAAGGAAGGCAGCCAGGTTCAGGATGGATAACAGGGGGATGGAGAGAGGTGGGATCAGTGCCATCTCAAAACCTAGTGTGGGATCCGGGGAGGTCATCACTGGCCTTGAAGAGGAGTCCGTAGAGGGGGGCGCCTCGATAGGGTCACAAGAGGATGAAGTAGGCCGCTGCGACCCGATCCCAGGCTGGTGTCGAGATTTCAAATGCCAGTGGCATCTACAAACCTGTTTGGAGTGCCCCTGGAGAAAGCAGAAAGGGCAGTACCTTGGAAAGACCGAGTGTGAGACGACCTGGTACGATACCATCCCGTCTTCCACCTGAAGGGAGAACCATTCTGGAATGGGTTGGGAGATATCCATCTCGACACATAAGCGCGCTGTCGACGCATCCACGCATCCTATGGTCCTGTCATCAGCACATAGAAATCCCCCCAAATCATCTCTGATCGCTTTGAGTAAGCCCCCGTTTTGGAAGGGAAGTGGAAACCTAGGAAATTTGATCCAAATAACGGTGCACAAACTATCCTTGCCCTTGTGAACGTCCATGGACCAACAAGATAGGATGCATCGCCAACGGACAAAAGACCATGGATCTTTGCACCACGTGGACACGAAATCCACTTCCAAGGATAGAAAAATGCAGAAAGACTTTTTTTGAACCGACGAGATCCATGTCGGATGCTGGTGACCCCAAGAGGCGAAAAAGGGTTGGAAAATGGCGATGGGGGGTTTCTCGGAGCCAAAGTGTGCCACAAGGGTCCATTTGAGGTGTGCCTCCACCGTCGAGAACACCGACACACAGAATATCACAGATATACAGGAGCCTGTGATTGAAGAAGATGAGCCCGCCCGGCTTACCTCCAGAAAGCGAGGCTCTGGTAAAGCCCCATGCAGCCCTCGAAGAACTCTCTCAAGGATCCTGGCTGAGGAGCCTCGAGGGAGGGCGACGCTAGAATCAGGGGAACACCAGGAGCCGTGGGAGCAACTGTGGGAGCCTTAGCACTGGAGGAGCACATAGGCCAGGACAGGGAACCAAGGATATCGCCTGAGGAGCCGAGGTGAGAGGAGGTAGAGGGAGGGCACACCCGCTGTAACGACCAGGCACCGACAGCGGAGGATCCGGAGGCCGAGTGAGGGGAGGCGTAACAGGAAGAAAATTTGAACAAGCGAGCGACACGTGGGGCACGTTCTCGAGGATAGTGAGAGCCATTTCTTTCCGAGACATGATATAGGATCTAAGAATCCATATGAATCTCATTTTAATGATAATATATACTTATATAGTTCTTGAAAACCATGTAGTTTAGCATCATGAATAAAGAAAAACATTTTCTTATGTGAAAAAGAAGGCATAGGGATAAATTTCTCAAAATTTGGGATATCATCTCATGAGATGCATCACATATTTATGAAATAATGATTTCTGATCTAGTTTCTGAAGGAATCATATTATTAGAAAACAAGGCAAGAATATGTGCCGAAGAAATTTTCAAATAGTTAAATGTCTTATAAATATAAAAAATATATTTCATTTGGGAGCATGATTTGTGAACATAGTGATGGATAAAATCAAGACACACATAGTTATTGAGTATATATATTCCCTACATTGATTAGAATCAAACACAAGGATAAAGATGCCTCATTTTTCTTTCACATAGATCTGGAATATTCACAATGAATTTCCAATGAAGTGATGTTTTTCATGCAGTTTAACATCATGTGGTAAGGATACAAGGTGCTATTTAGTTAAAAGTATTTATTCTAGTAATTACAATTCTGTGCATTTTAAATAATTAGTTCAAGGAATTAGGATACTATGTAGTTTAATATCTTTTTTGATAATCCTTTAGAGTAGTTTAAATGTATATGGTAAGGACGTATCATGTAGTGTAACTCCATGTGAAAAGGATGTATCTTGAAGTTTAACATCATATGGAATAGATAATATGGTGTCGTGTAGTTTTAGGTCAAATAAATAGGTCATATAATGTAGTTTAATATCATTCATTGAGGGCTTATATATACTTGATGATAGTTAAAAAAAGAACACAATTATAAACATTACATTGGTGGGGGAATAACCTGTTCCCCATCTGTTGTGGCCAACGAGTAAGCCCCATTAGAATAAACCATATGTATGAAATAAGTTCCTTCCTATTTGGGATCCAGCTTTGGAGGTTTATTTCTTAGTATCATTGGAATCGTGAAGGCCAATACCAGTTCTCCTTGATGAAAAAACCTGTTTTGAATATTTTCATTGAAGGACTATGTGATCCAATTCTGATAGATGTGGAGAATGTGTAGTGTGAGATACCTTTAATCATTGGGTCATTCCAACTCATCCAGCTATGTTTAAAATTTATCATTTTTGGAGATCTATCCACAGATAGCTATTCCAATAGGGGTAAACTGGTCACATATTCAAAACACCACCTTGATTCCATACATTAATGAATATGGATTTTCTTTTGTAGTAGTGCGTGCGGTGGTACAATAGGCCAAAAAAGAATGATGGAGCTTTTGTGTACATGATTTCTTATCCTTATTCACCATCTTTTGGTATATATTTGATAAATCCTTATTTAAGCCCCCCTATTTTTCCATTTTCCACTGCATGATAGCAGTAAGAATGGTTGCACTTGATGACATACTCTTAGTACAATTTGTTCAACTTGGTAGAAAAACATTTCATTCCATTGTCCATCAATATTGTGTGAGGGACTCAAAATATATTGATGATGATAGAATTTATGTATTTAATGGTATTATTCCTCCTAAATTCCTTGAGGGGGTATTTCCTCATCCAATTTGGAATAGAAATTCATAGCAGTAAGTATATACTTAATCATGTAAGCTGTGGCCGAGGGATAAGCCCCACAATATCCATTCCCTATATTGAAAACATGTAGGTATATTCAGTTGTATGTTTTAATTATGGGGGTTTATGGATTATGTTTTCATAATTATGGAATGCAAGGAATTTATACTTGAATTCAACATCGTCCTATATCATTTTTTCCAGTAGTACCGAATCCACTTAATTTTATGGGAGAGTGTGGTCTTAGATTCATGATCACCACAGGAGACCTCATGGAATTCTCCCATTATAGAGGGAATCTCTCTCTTTTTCTTCTTTTCATATAAGGGGGATTCCATCAAGTCCTTATTTTTAGATGGAATTTTCCTAATTTGGTCTATCATTCAGGGTAAAATTCACTTCTTATGGTCAAGTCTGCTCTGTTTCAACTTAATCTACTAAGAGAGTCCAATTTGTTGAGATAATCAACTATGGATTCCATCCATTTGGGGGTGGGAATCAGTTCATCATGTTTTAGGGTTGTGTTGACCAGATTTATTTCCACCATGTCACATACAATGAATAACGAGACTATCCTTTAACATGTGATGTATAAGATCACTTCATCCTGATCAAGGTCAACCAAGACCGTGGATACATTATCTAGTGCTCCAGCATGATTTTTTTGATCAAGGTACATGATTCAATGTTGTTTAGAAAGGTAAGTCTTCCATCAATCCTTTAAAATAACCAATTAGGGGGGGGGGTCTAATTATATTTTCTTAATGAAATATTCTCCATTTATATGTTTTATCACAAGATATGAATCCACATTTGATGTTCATGAAGTCTATTTATAGATGTAGGGATATATCTAAGCTAGAAATGATGGATTTATATTCCACCTCGTTATTAGTTAAGACTTATGATAGTGAGAAAGGGTAGGGAAAAATTTATTTGTTTGGGGAGACATATACAATCCCTTTACCAACCTGATTACGCTTTTATTTTCTAGCATATTTCCAATAAAACTTTAGGATGCTCCATAAAAATAAAAATCCCATGTTCCAGGATCATCATGGGTATAGAAAAATTCTTTTGATGGAATTTTGGTGTCCACTAGTGTACTTTTTAGGTTGGGATGAACCAAAATTAAATCAGAAAGGGATTTCCCTTTCACTGCATTATGTTTCATGAACTAGATTTCATACTACTTCAGAATAACTTCCCATTGAGACAAACACCCAATCGTCATAGAGAATGCAAGGATGTTCTTGAGTGGGTCATTCTATAGAATAAATAGAATTTATGGTGATTCAAGTAATGACTCCGTTTTTTTACCGCAAATATGATCATGAGGAAGATCTTCTTATCAACTAAATAATGATTCTTGGTTACTAGCATCATTCGACCAAGGTAAAAGAGAAGTTTTTCATTCACTACATTATTTTATATGTGGAGAGCACCAAGTGAGATTTCTATGGTGGCCAAATAAAAGATGAGTGATATTAATTACATCATAGGCATCAATACTAGTGCATGAAAAAATTATCAGTTGAGGTTCTCAAAGCCTTCATAATAGTCGTAATCTTTTTGGAAGGTGTCTCTATTAATCATTAATTTGGAGAATGAGAGAGATTTTGTAGCCATGTTTTCCATGAAATGTTGAATGAAAGCAAGGTTCCCTTGGATATATCTTATTTATTTGGGATTATGAGGAAGTTACATTTCCATAATTTCACAATTCATTTCTAGGAAAACCTCAATGCCATGGTGGAATACAAAAAAGGCAATAAATTTCCCAGAAATCACCCAAAAAACTCACTTCAGTGGATTTATATTCAAACTAGGATGTGAAAACTAGTTTAATATTGTTAAAAGTTCCATGAAGTGATCACATCACCATTGAGATATGACCACCAGTTCATTCTCATAACATTTTGATTTTTCCCTAATAATGGATTGAGTATATGATGCATGGTGTTCTATTAAGTAGTTACATCATTATTTAATTTTAAGGGCATGAATAGATAGAAATAGACCCCCTAATGTTCTCTGATGGCAGTGGCTTTCTCATCTCTAGGGACCATATTTATTTGATTGTATGTTGAATACCCATACATGAAGGAAAGGTATTGAAAGCCAATATTTAAATCGATCAAGGCTTTTGTGATAAAAAATGGGAAATAATCATTTGTGTAGTTTCGATTAAGTTCAATAAAATAAATGAAGAGCCTAATCTGACCATTATTTTTTATAGGGATGATGTTGGTGATCCATTTTGGGTATTACACTTATCTGAAAAAGTTTTCATTGATCAATTTTTCATATTTTGATTCTACATTACAAGAACGGGATGGGTGCATCCTCCTGGTTGCCTTATTGAAACCTCAATGACAATAAGGTAAGCCTAGGGGGTGTGTAGCCATATCAGGGTTCAGTGTATGTAATCTTATATAATTAAAAGTGAACACATATCTATTATACTTTAGAAATAAAATATAAACATCATAATCCTTGAGAATAATGAATCAAAAAATCAATATAGGCAACATGTGTTCTTTTATTCTTAGATTCACCTGCCTAAGTTCATCGATTGTTGGAGGATTATTCCGGAGGTCATTTAGTTCTTCTTCTATATATGAGTCTATAGAGTCTATTTTTTATATGGAATGTAATTGATGGAAATATCTATCATTTTTAAGGAAAGAGAGGACATTGTAAGGGACATTGTCATCCCAAACTACTAGAGTTAATGTTGATAGATTACAAAATTTATTATCTCATTTCAAGCATATATTAGGGATAAGAGGATCTTGGACATATTGTATTAATCCAACTTCTTAAATCATATTTATGGGTGACACATAATCTCCATCAACAATACTCCATGGATTCACAGGGGCTGTCCATAGGCCACTGGGGGCAACAAACTGTATATTGTCATCCTTCATCGGTTATTTTATTTCCTTGTTGTATAAACCTGCCTCAATATATATGGATTCACATGAATCAAAGGGGGTTTTATCACCCTGTAGTATGATGAACATCCCATTGATGCGGTATTTAAAATTTTGATGAAAACTTTAAGGTAACACCATGTGGATATGAATCCAAGGTCTTCTAAGAAGGATATTAATTGGGATGTCATACTAGATAACCATTATCGTTGTGTTAGATGTGAGATACCAAAATTGATGGCATAATATCCAATTGATAATTCATGGCTGCAACACCTTATATTTCAAACTTCTTTATGATATGAAGGGTCATGATGTATGATACTTCATGTTATTTTGAAAGATATAGAGCATGCATGACTAAGAGATTGGTCTTAAAAACTTCCATATATTTCAGAATGTCATAATGTTTTACAGAGGCATGTGCTTCCCAGGGTGGGGTTTCTTCCTATTATATAGTTTAGGAGCTAATGAATTTGAGGTGGATGTGCCTAGTTCATGGGAATATGTTGATGGTGTATCTATTTATAGTGGTGTAGGTCACACCAACCTTCACCATTGTCAAGGATGATTAGAAAATCTCACCCCACAAGTTGGTCATGTAAGATGACCAGGATTGGATGACTTTTGGAGGGATATGAGGTACCTCCAAGTTTTTTTGGGATAAATGGAGTATTTTACCATGGGTCTTTGATGTATATATGTACCCTGGGAGGATGTGACCAAGATATTGATCCCTACCATGCCCATGATATCCTAGGGCCCTACACCTTCAACCTCCAGTTACCCACTCAGGTATGTGGAATTTGTACGTGAAGGTGCAATCATCATCACAGAGGGTATCTATTAAGTACACTAAATAAAAAGAGAAAAAATGATATCTTCATTCAATGATTATTTATTTTAGTGGTCCTTTTTATATTCTACCAATATTTATTGACTGAAACATGAAAGAGTTAGATCTTGTGCATGGGCTGAATACACCTCTTCCTCTTCAATCTCTTCCTATGACCAACAATTACATTCATCTTAGGGAGGTGTATTCAATTTCTCACCTTGGTGATGAGATTATTATAGGTTTTTAAAGCTATTCTATCAAGGTGTAATGCTATCGGTCAATTATATTTTGATTCATCTAGTTATCTATATTCTATCAATGCTTGGTCATAACTTCTTGCCCATCACCATCTTCTTCTAGTTGGGCAGCGATTACACAATTCACCTAATCTGGGGAATTCTCAAGCATCACTTGTCCAGAATAAACCATTCTTTGAAGAATGTATTATAACATGAAACAATCCTAAATGGTGTGACCCATCCTGTAATATAAGGGGAAGTAGTTTGGATGATTAACTATATTTACCTCAATGGGCTTCTTGGGCTAAAATAAATAAATTTGGTAATTTTACATGGCTATAAGGGGAAAACCAAGGGACTAATCATTTAAAAAAGTGTATGATTTATTCATCCATTCCTTGAATAATAGGTGACCATGATATCCTTTTTCTTCTAATTGAGGGTGATTTTGTTGTTGCTTCCACTCAACGGGGGCCGCGTGGTGATTTGGGGCGTGCCTAGGTGCTTGAACGGGCACATTTATAGGTTTGAGGGAAAAAATGGAAGTATTTTCCTTATAATTCATTTTTACCTATGTTGAGGGCATGGTATAAACTTATTTTGGGTAATATTAATGGAATATTCCAACCATTGTTCCATTTTTACAAACTCAAAAAATCCACATGGATACTTTATTGAGATCATAGGTGTCTGCAGGTCATCCCTAATATTATAGGCACATATTTTTAGTAAAATTTCTTGCAAGAGAGGTATGTTGAGTGAATATATAGTGACCCTAGACTTTTACAGATAACATTACATGATTTTAAGCACAATTTTACATTAGAGTACAAGCCAAGTATCGTTAAGTCTAGTGTCTTGGAAGACTAGGTACATAAAACATGGGGATAAAAAAACATTTCTTTATTTAATCTTCATAAAGAGATCCAAACATACTTTGAGCCCTTACATCTGTATAGGGTACCCTAGGAAACCCATGAACAAAGGTATGTGCTGAAAATCCTAGTAAGGGAATGAACATAAGGATACATCTTAAGCACTTGAGTTAGAAGGTATGACATAATGATATCCAAAGCATGGAGCATATGAAATCATATCATATAAGCATGGCATCATATAAAAATAGAATCATATAAATGTGGAATAATTATAAAACATTTATTTAGTATGGTTCAAGACTAACATCAAATCCCATTTCCCATTTTAGTATGGGTCAAGGCTAACTGCCAATCCCGATTCCCATTTTAGTACGGGTCAAGGATAACCGCCAATTCCGTTTCACATCCCTTCTCATGAGACTTAAATTTAAAAAAATTCATTAGAGTGATATCTGGGTGCACCCATCTCAACATTTTCATGAATATTATTTCCACATAAATAATCATACATAATAAACTTTACATAAATATAAGGGTACCCATGGAAAGAATTAGGTACCACAATCATGACCTAAAGCATAACCAATGGGTGTATCATGAAAGTTTCCATGAAAGAAAAGGATTAGAAAATACATGGAAATTAATTGGGTAAAATAAGAATATAACATGGTAAGTGATGTGAAATAGAAGTGAAAACATATAAGAAATGTATTTGAGAAACATTAGTATTAAAACATTTTTGTGCAGTTTTAAGGAAAACACTATAGAGATTTTAAAATAGAAAAGTGGAAAATATTTTATATAAAACAAGAATTAGACCAAGAAGGATTCATAATAGAAAGAGTGATTTTTTAAAGAAAATGGTGGATTAAAATAGAAGATATAGTTCACTTGAAATTGGATAAAAACTTGGGAAGTTCCCTTAAAATAGGATTTCTTATTAGAAAGTTCTGAGGAGGGAATCTTTTAAAAACATATATATCCCTAAAATAATGTGATGAAAGTGTATTGATAAATGAATTTTTTACAACTAAACAGAATTTAGAAGATGCAAATAAATAGATAAGATAACACAATTTTGATATAAATAATGATAAGACAACCTGAAAGAACAAAGAAGGTTAAGGTAGAATTTGTTACGGTTTATTGGCATAGTGTCAGGTGTACCCAAGAGAGATTGATGAAGGAGGAAAGGGGTTTCTAATCACATATAAATAATAAGGGAATTATGGGTGATGTGAGAAAACATACCCAATCATTTGGGATTAATCATAAAAGGCATAACATAGAGAATAATCTTGATTAAGAGAGAAATGGAGAGGATCTCGTACCTTAAATCCGTTGTTGTTATCCACTTGTTATTAAAGACCTGAAAAAAAATTACGTTTATTAATTAATAATTCCAAAACATATTATATATTTAATTGTTTTAGTATAATCATTTTAAGTTCATTTATAACTATTTTAATTGGTTATGAGGTTCAATTTCATTGTTTGGGCTCATTTGTTTACTTTGTTTTAATAACCAGTTCGCTTATATTCATGTTTGGATAAACATGTAAATTGAAAGTTGTTGTCCATATTTAAGTTATATGCTATCATTGAACATATATGTGATTAAATGGTTTTAAATTTAATTTTTTTACTTAGAGTGAAGTCGAATTATTATATACAACCATAGGGACAACCGTTTTTGTTGATCGGTGGGTGTGATTACAAAGAACCTATTTTTCATTATAACATAACACCATTTGTACAAAATGTTTACAGAACCAAAAATAGGATATATTACATATATAATAATCTGGTTCAACCGTAACACAAGTGGTTTCATGACCATATTTAAATATGATAACAGAAATTGATAAATTGTTGTCCTTGAATGTGCTAAATTAGTACATCTCAAACTGTTCTTTCATTTATTTAAAAAAAATGGTGGGGAAATGAGAGAAGATAATGAAATATACCATTAGCATAAAAATGTTACAGTAAATTTATATTACTGTAGTTATCATAATAATTGGGTGAAGTTAGGTTAGGAAAGAAACAAACAAAAAACTTAAAAGAAATGGAGGAATTGGAAAGAGGAATTTACCTCTTGAAACTGCCTCCTTTGAGAACCTCTTAAGCGGAGATGTTTTGGTATTTTGAAGAGTCTAGGGAATTTTTGACGTGGAAAAGGATCTTGGGGAGCGATTGGGTAGAATATTAGCAAGGAAAATGCTTAAGAGTAGTGAATAGAAGGGGGAGTGAGGGGGGGGGGGGGTTATAGTGGAGGAGATGAGTGTTTTCATAATATTAGAATCATTAGTTTATTATTTTCCCTCAATACTAGAAATAGTGATGATTACATGACCAAAAATAGTAATAAATTCATGTGACATTGAAACAATTGGGATTACATCATAAGATCATCATCAATGACTCAATAAATCCCTTATTTATCATTTATCATAAATTATCATATTTTATTATTCATAAAAAATTCAGGTATTTTAAAAAAATATCAAAAAATCACCCTAACCATTTTTCAATGTGTAGAATCTAAAAATGAAATCCATTTTTGCAAAACAATGTTCTATAATTGATTATTTTAATATTTAATTAAAATCATGATTTATTATCAAAAACCAATTTTAAATTATTCATTTACTTATTATAAAATATAGGTATATTGTACTTTAAACTTTAATATTATTTATATGTTATTATATGTAAGGTTACTATTTATTAGGGTATATCTCCATTCATAAGGTTATGTTACTATTCACCAAATATTATGTTTTTTTATCGGACTCCAAATAACTTACTGATTGCAACCATGTATGTTAGATTTTTGAAATTTCAATCAAAGAAGTGAAAAAATTATATTTAAAGGTAACATAGCACATAGTAGTTCATTATGTTTTGTTTTCATGTGATTTTATAACATATTTATAAGAAGGTAATTTATATTGAAAAACATTGGGTCATTAGACTCTTCACCCTTATGAAATTTCAACCTCAATATTTCATTTTACAATCTTATCCAAAAAAGTGGGGGTACTTTTCCTTCATTGCTTCCTCCAGCTCCCTTGTTGCCTCTTCGTACTTATGGTTTCTCCATAGTACCTTTACCTGATGATTATTCTTATTGCGTTGAAATTTTTCTCTACGATCCAAGATCTTCCCTGGCTGCTCCTCATAGGAAAGATCATCCCCCAACTGTACCACCTCTGAAGAGAGTACATGTGAAGGGTCTGGTATGTATTTCCTTAATAGGGATACACTAAAGACATCATGTACTTTTGAAATGGTAAGTGGAAGTTCCAGTCGATAGTCCACAACTCCGAATTGATCAAAGATCACGAAGGGGCCGATGTACTTGGGACATAACTTCCCTTTCTTTATAAACCTCATGACCTTCTTCCATGGATATATGTGTAGAAATACCATGTCTCCAAATTTAAACTCATGGTATTGTCAATGATTGTCTACATAACTTTTCTATCAACTTTTGGCTTCCATGATATGCTACTAAATGGTTTTCACATTCTCCACCATTTCATCGACCATTACAGGTCCTAACATATTACACTCACTAACTTCATCCCTATACACTAGTGTTCTGCACTTTTTCCCATAAAGGGCCTCATATGGTGCCATTCAGATGCTCGAGTGGAAAATATTGTTGTAAGAGAATTAAACCAGTGGAATATATTGGTCTCATCCTCCTTTTAATTCCATAGAACAAGATCTCAACATGTATTCCAGTGTCTGAATAGTTTTCTTAGATTGGCTACCAGTTTGAAGATGATAGGCCGTACTGAAGTTCAGTTTAGTGCTTAGAGCATGTTAGATACATTTTCATAACTTTGAGGTGAATCTCAGATCATAATCAGATACAATAGATAGTGGTACTCCATGCAGCCTTACCACTTAGTTGATATAAATCTGTGTAAGTTGATCCAATGAGAAGTCCTCTCGAATCATGATAAAGTGAGCTGTCTTTGTATGACGATCCACAATGAACCATATTGCATTGTTTCCTCTCAAATTACTTGGAAGTCTAGTGAAAAAGTTCATGTTAATGTTCTCCCACTTCCATGATGGTATGGGTAGTGGTTTCATCATCCCCTTAGACTTTTTTCTCTTAGCCTTCACTTGATGACATACCAGGCACTTTTATGTATATTTAGCAATCTCCCTTTTTATATTGTCCCACCAAAAGTTTTCTCCGAGATCTCAATACATCTTTGTGCTCCCTAGTTGGATAGAGAAGGTCGAGCTATGTGCATCATTCAATAGATCCTTCTTTATATCTGGATCAGATGGTACACATAATCATGTTCCAAATCTTAAAAATCATTCCTCATCAATTTCGAATTCATAGGATTTCCCATTTCTGATAGCTTCCACACTTTTCTAAATTCCTACATATATTCTTTGAGCATCCTTTATTTTATATAAGAGGGATGGTTGAGAAATCTATTGGTCAGAGTGGATACTCAAGAGGGGGGTGAATTGAGTTCCAATTAAAATTTCTGTTGAAAATATTTCTCTTAAAATCTCCCAATTTAAAAAATAATTTAAACTGTAATGAATTTATAAAGATTGTAAAAGTTCAATTAGTTTCTCAAAGATTGATTTGGTCTTAGTTAATTTAATCAGGAGATTAAATTAACTTTTGAAACTAACTTACTAATTCACAATAAGTATAAACACTTTATAATTTAACTATCAAAGTAACTATAAATCAAATTGTATTTCAAAGTAATTAGAAGCAGAAGATAAAATATATAGTATACTTTAAACTTAATCAATGATTCACCGAAGATGTAACCAAGAGGTTCAGTCTCAATATGAGACATAGTCCTCTAAATCAATTTATAAAATTTGATCCACACCCTGGATCGGGGTAAGCAACAGTACAAGAGACTGTCTAGGTCCTAAAACCTCTACCACAATTATACATGGGAAACAAATGATAGCAACAAAACATAGGCTTTAGAGGTCCTACTTGACCTCTACCACTATCCTTAATGGGATACAAGAAAGTGTGGAGATTGGTGTGAGGATTTAGTATCCTCCAGTTCAGCACAGGATTCAGTGTGTAAATACGCTACTCAAAAAGTAAATGAATAAAACAAAATAGAGATAAATAGACAGAGATGAGTTTAGAGTGCTCTATGTGTTGTGAGTGAAGCTCTGGACTCCTTGGATTGATGTAAATGAAGCTCTGAGTCCTTCTCTGGTTTTTTTTGAAAAACAGAGGGTCGTTTTCTTCATGTTCAGTTCGATCATCTTGAGTTCATGAAGAGCTTTCGTTGTAGTTCTTCACTCCTTGAATAAGGGCAGCTTGCGTTCTCCTTTAGAAAGAATAACTTCGTGTATGTTTAGTGATCTTTGAGTATGGAAGTAGTCTTTCTGTATGAACCACTTTTTAGCATTCTTTTTCCCGTTGTATATACTCTTTGTTCAACTACTTTTCTATATTATTTTCACCTCCTTGTTATCGTATTTTTTGTCTGGCCTTTGTCCTTCCTTTTATATCTTTCACCTCCAGCAATGGGAATGATTACCTTTTCATGGGTACAAGGTACGGTTCCCTGAAATGCCAACAACTGTCATTAAATAACATTAATTTCATTAAAAACATCAAATATTACCATTTCTTGATAAATAAATAATATTGAGAGTATAGAGTTTGGCTGTTCAGTCTTTCATTAGTAGCCTTTGTTGGTATATGTGTAACAGTGGACTTTTTATAGCAGTGAGCTCCAATCGGTAGCTCTTTTTCCTTGTACGAGTAGCTCCTTGTATTGGTAGCTGTTACTCTGTGTATCCGTAGCTTTATATACCGATGAATCCTTCTATCGGTAGCAATTTGTCTATCGGTATCTCGCTTGTATCGGTGGATCTTTTGTATCGGTGACTCTGTATCGATAAATTTTGTATCGGCAGTTTGTGCATACTAGTAGCTCCGTTATGTACCCGTGATGTGTATATCGGTAGACTTATTCTATCGGTAGCTCGGCTTCTATCGGTAGCTGTCTATATCGGTGACTTGATCTATCGGTGAAATGTGCTTACCAGTGGACTTACACATACCGGTAACTCTACGTATCAGTGATCTTTTATTATCGATGACTATGTCTATCGATAGACTAAGTACTCGTAGATCTGTATCAGCAGCTATAGGCATATCCGTGACTTAACACTTGTTTGTTTTATAAAAAACATATTTGATTGAGTTAGAATTATTTCAAAAGTCATATAAACATAGATAAATATTAATTAACATATTTAAAAGATTATTTTAATATAATTATCAACTTGATCATAGATTTAAAGAAATAATATATAGATACACATTATTTGGGATTATCAAAGTATGTAAAAGCATAATTGGAATTATCTAAATATGTAAAAGCATAATTGGGATTATCAAAACAGGTGAGGTCAACAATCTCCCCCTTTTTGATAATCACATATTATGATTTTATAGTCTCAAAATAATTAAGAATGTATTATAGGATAGTGCATTAGATTAAATTATATCAGAGAAAACAATATATCATAAAGCACATATATCAAAGATAAAATAGGAAACAAATGTATCCGAGAGAAATGAATTAAACTCATAAATTTCTCCCCCTTTCTCATAAAAGTTATTATTCCCATATATGTTTCCGTCAGAAAATATTTCTCCCCCTTGGTGATAGTCAAAATGTGGGACAAGAAGGAAAAAAAACAAGAAAAGAGAAGTAACAGATGGTAAAATAAAGTAAGATCACATTTATATTTCTTGGAGAAAAAAGATACAAAGAAATAAAAAAAGAAATACATGTGATTACTATCAAAATAATTCTATCCATTGATCAATCGACATCCTCAACATGAGATTTCCCCTTGGGATCAGAAGAATATTCAGGTGAGGTGGATGTAGGTGAAGGCTTAGGAACTCCAGAGATGATCAGAGGTGGCTGAGCTACTGAAACTGTTCCTGGTATGTACTATGTAGCTCTCTGAGTGATCATCGGAGTAAGGCTTCTGATGGCTTGGACAGAAGTCATCTGAATAGGAGATGTAGTAGAGGCAGTGGCAGGTAAAGCTAGAGGTATAATCACTGGCCTAGCAAAGACATGCAAGAAAGGAAACAAAAGATTTCAGAAATCCATAATGATTCCTCCTCCTCTCTCCATAGCAGATATGAAATCATCCTTGTTCTCCATAAATTTGTCTAGTGCAGGGGTCAACTCCTTGAGCTTACTGACTTGTTCTGTGAAGGATTGTTTGACAGAAGGTAGCTTCATTTTTTCTAACAAAAGCTTGAAATGGTTGTTGAGCTGATTCTTGGTGTAAACCCTTTGGAAATAGTAGTCTACCTTGTCTTTCACCTCTTTCTGAGACGCAAAATCTTCTCTCATATAGTCTTGAACAATCTTCATTATTTCTCTAGCTGAATATCTAGTAGAAGTCACCAATTTGGTCAGATCGGATGAGTCCACAGAGCCACTGGTTGATGTCGAACCAAGATCCTCCTTCATCACAGCTCTAATCTGATCCAAATCCAGTGAAGGTCTGGAAGTAATAGAACCAATAGAGAAGGTTACTCTTTCCTTGATGTTTTTGGTCAACCCAATGATAAGATTTTTGACTTGGGAATCCTGGGTGATAACATGATATTTCATGGAGGTTTTAAATCCTTCAAAGACTGATACCATCTGGCTCACAACACTTTTGACATAAGCTAAATCCTTGTCTGCTTGAGATCTAGAACTAATATAAGATTCTAAAGAGATAACCGATTCTTTAGAAATTCATCATCCTCTGCTAAGATATTCATCTGATTCTGGAAAGCTGTGACTTCATCAACAATTTCTTCCATAAAGGTAGAGACATTACATCCAAGAGAGAGTTCAAAAGAATGCACATCTATTCAACAAAGCAGTGTTTCAATTCGGCAACAAAAACACTAAAAGACTCTTTTAGCTCATTCTTTAAGGATTCAAGATCAGCCCTCGTGTCATATCAACAGGTGAAACCACAAAAGGTTCTCTTTCAGATACTATACTGGTCACTGAGTCATTCATAATCGATTGAATGGGTGAATCCAGTGAAGCTTCAATATTCCTTATTTATTCCAAAAAAATAATTTTGAGATCAGACTTTATCTTATCCCAATCATGCATTCTGACCACTTCATCAGGTAACAACTCAGTCTGAATATCATAATTGATTTTTGGTCTATTGAGGGATGTATCATTATCAGAATCTGGATAATCCAATCCACAAACCAAAAAACCTGGCTCTTCTGCCCAATAATCAATTTCAACTTCCACTAAAACACTACCAAACCTGATTGGATGCTCCCCCTCAACTGGTGCATATTTTTGTACAGGAACAACATTTTTAGAAGGTCTTTTTTTCTTAAGAGAATTTTCTATAATCAATTTCATCTCTGCAACAGCAAGAGGCTCCTCTGGAATAGGTAAAGGTCCTTCCATCTCACCCACTACTTCTTTAACAGGCACAACTGAGATTCCAATTAATGGAATCAGACTTAAGAAGACAGAATCAGAGGCTTCAGATTCATTCTCTCTTTATTCTTCATTCTCAGGAGCTGGTTGGTCTTCCTCATCAACAAGTGTTTCTACTTCTAGAAAAGTTTCCTTTCCCGAAGATATAATTTCAGAAACAGGACTTGGGGGCATGTCTGGATCCCTTCCATCAGCCATAGAAGTTTCCTCTTCATCAGACTCATCATTGTACTCAGGTTCTTCTTCATCAGGCCTTAGATCTGGATCCCTCACATCCTTAGGCCTTGAAGGATGATCCACAGGATTAAACATATCATATAGATTCTTTTCATCATTAACCCACTCTCTTATCCATGGATTATAGTTTATCTTCATGTATTTTCAAACTGTGCTTGTGATACAAAAATTATTCTTTACTACCACTGTCTCATCCTGAGACTCAGCTACCCCTTTCACATTGATCATCACTGAGATCAACTTGGAAAGGAATAAGGAATTTGTTTTTGAATTTGGTCTAATCATATCCTCCATTTGAATCATCAACATCCTGCACAGATTCACTTTCACACCATGTCTCAAAAGATGTAACAAATAGATATCCTAATATCTTAAATTCACAAAGTCCCCTATTATTGAAATTCAAACATGCTGAACAAACTTGAACAACAATATATTATCTCCATATATTTCTACAGCCACAACCTATCTTTGTTTTCCAATACCAGTGAGATCCTCTAAAGTAGTATCATAATCAAATATGTCACTTGTAGGTGGTACTGATCTTGAGAAATATCTAGGAACACCTTCGTGTGGAACCTTCGGTCATTCAACCCACTCAACAGATGAAAAAGATATCTCTTTTCCATTCACAAAGGAAATCATTCAGTTCTCATGTTCTGATTTCTGAAAACATACAAACTCATAGAACTGTTTCACTAGCTTCGGATAGTAGGGGCCATTATTGTTCAAAAATCAATCTACCCACTTATGATATTCCAACACCTCGAGAACTAGCGATTTACTAGATAGCAGCCATACCACGCACAACTCTTTTTCAATCAGAATAACACTATTCTGTAAGTGCGGGTTCACTGGTCGCTTCCCTGACCTTGTTCTACCGACACTGCTACTTCCTTCTTTATCTGTCTTCTGCTTCTTCACATTCAGCTTATCAACATCATCTCTAACAAAGGGAATTTTCGTTTTTTCCATTTCGGGTTCGAAAAACATAGGGTTTTCAAGAGATTCAGGAGCTAAGGCTTGATGGAAAAGGGTTTAATGTGGATCGAAAAGTGATTAAGGCTTAGTTTTATCATTTCGGAATCATAAAATAAATAATTAAAATATCATAGGTATAAACGATACATATTCTAGTGGCAGATAGAAGTTGAAAACAACACACATCGATAGGGTATATCGGTGAGAATTCCTAATCGGTGAGGTTTCATATCGGTGAGGTACATCGGTGAGGTATCACATCGGTGAGGTATCACATCAGTGAGGTACATCAATGAGGTATCACATCGGTGAGGTATCACATAGGTGAGATATCTACCGATCAAGGTTAATCAATCCCAACTCAGGTCTAATGTAACTTAACCTATCCAAACTTAAAGGTTTGGTGAAAACGTCTACTAATTGATGTTCAGTACCTATAAAATCAAGAGTAATATCACCTTTTTGGTAGTGATATCTTAATAAATGGTGCCTTACATCAATGTTTTTAGTCCTATAGCGAGACACTGGGTTCTTTGAAATGTTAATTGCACTGGTGTTATCACAGTTAATTGAAACGTGCTTAAAATCATATCCACAATCCAAAAGAGTGTGTTTCATCCACAGAATTTGTGCATAGTAACTACCAGAAACTATATACTCTGATTTGGCAGTAGATAAAGCTACATAATTCTGTTTCTTACTACAACATGATACTAATGATTTTACCAATAAATTACATGTTCCAGATGTGCTTTTTCTATCTAACTTGCAAAGAGCAATGTCAGCATATAAATAACTCATTAATTCAAAAGATTTTCTTTTTGGATAAAACAAAACCAAATTTACAGTATGTTTAAGATACTTAAAAATTATTCTAATAGTAAGAAAGTGTGATTCTTTAGGATTATCTTGAAATATTGCACACACACACACACTAAAAATTTTATCTGGTCGGCTAGCAGTAAGATTAAGTAAGCTTCCAATCATATCTTTGTAATTGGTTTGATCCACTGGTTTCCCAGTTTCATCGGTATCCAATTTACAGAGAGTAATCATAGGAGTATCACTTTCCTTAATACTATCCAAGCCAAACTATTTAAAATATCCTTGGTATATTTACCTTTTTTCAAAATAATACCATTTTCATTTAGAAAAACTTGAAATCCAAGAAAATATTTGAGTTCTCCCATTAAACTCATTTCAAATTCATTTTTCATGATCTTTGAAAAATTAGTACATAAAGAATGTTTAGAAGATCCAAAAATAATATCATCAACAAAGATTTGTATTAACAAAACATCTTTAGATATTATTTTAATAAAAATAGTTGGATCAGCAATCCCTTTAGTAAAACCTTTTGAAATAAGAAAATTACTAAGTCTATCATACCAAGCTCTTGGAGCCTGTTTTAAACCATATAAATCTTCAGATAGTTTGAAAACTTGATTTTGGAAATGGGGATTAGTAAATCTAGGTGGTTGTTCAACAGAAACATCTTTAATTATAAAACCATTTAGAAATGAACTTTTAACATCCATTTGATATAACCTGAAATTCAGATGAGAATCATAGGCCAGTAAGATTTTAATAACTTCTAATCTAGCTACATGAGAAAAGGTTTCCTCATAATCTATATCTTCCTATTGACTATAGCCTTGAGAAAATAACCTAGATTTGTTTCTAACTATATTTCCAGACTCATCAACTTTGTTTCGAAAAAACCATTTAGTGCCTATGGTCAAGGTGTCCTTAGGTCTTTCTACTAATTCTCAGAATTTGTTTCTTTCAAATTTATTTAATTCTTCTTGCATAGACATTACCCAAAATTCATCATTGATTTTATCATTGATATTTTTAGGTTCAAACTGTGAAAGAAAGACATGATGTTCAACCTGATTTCTTAAAGAAGCTCTAGTCTGTGTCCCTCTATCAATATTTCCAACAACAACTTCTAAAAGATGATTCTTTAGAATCCTAGTTGATCTAGGAAAGGTAGGACTAGAAATTTCAAGATCTTCTCTAAGTTAGGGTTCTATAGAAGTAGATTCTAGAATATTTCCAGAACTGGATGTCTTTACAACAGGTTCTTTGGTTTTATCATTAAGGTCAAGAATAGACAAATCTTCTTCAATATTTTCAAGAGACGTCTTAGGTTCATGTGGATCAGTTTCATGAAACTTGATATGAATATATTCTTCCACACATTTGGTTCTCTTATTGAAAATTCTATAGGCTTTGCTAGATATATAATAACAAATACAATTTACTGTATCACTTTTATGTGCAAACTTGTCAAGATTATCGTTGGTATTAAGAATAAAAACCTTGCAACCAAAGACTATAATGTAACTAACCTTAGGATTCCTATTGTTCCACAACTCATAAGAGGTTTTCTTAAGAACAGGTCTAATCAAGACTCTATTTATGATATTAAAAGTTGTATTCACAACTTCAACCCAAAAGTAAATAGGTAGGTCATACTCATTAAGCATTGTTCTTGAAATCTCATTCTCCTTTCTACTACACCATTCTACTGAGGTGTCCTTGGGGTAGATAAATTGTGACTATAGCCATTGTGTGAGCAATAAGATTCAAACTCATGATTTTCAAACTCAGGGCCATGATCACTTCTCAAAGTCTTAATCTTAAGTCCAAAAAGGGTTTCTATAGACTTGGAGTATTTAATAAAGTAATAACAAGCTTCACTTTTGTGAGATAAGAAGTATACACAAGTGTATCTAGAAAAGTCATCTACTAAGACATAGACATTGTGCTTCCCATTTAATCTAGAAACTCTAGAAAGTCCAAACAAGTACATGTAAACCAACTCGAGAGGTTGAGAAGTTGAAAATTATTTCTTTGACTTTAAAGAAACTTTATGTTGCTTTCCCTTTTGATAGGGATTAAAAACTTTGTCAGTTGGGAATTCAAGTTTAGGTAGGTCTCTAACTAAGTTCTTCCTAGTCAGTTTTCTATGTGAATGAATATTGTAGTGTCCTAATATTCTGTTCCATAACCAAGATTCTTTATGAAAAGCATTTAAATAAGTAACATTTTTCTTGGCTAAAGAAGTTAAACCAACAACATATACATTTTAATTTATCAAAGATGAAAATACTAAAACATTGTTAGAGTTAAAAAAACTACAAGAATCATTTTCAAATTTAACATTGAAACCATAATCACATAACTGAGAAATACTTAACAAATTATATTTAAGTCCATCCACAAATAAAACTTTGGAAATTAAAACTGAATTAGTGTAACCAATCTGACCTAGGTCGATGATCTTTCCTTTAGAATTATTACCAAAGGTGACATAGCGTCCATCAACCTTTATTAAGCTTTTAAAACATGAGTAATATCTAGAAATGTGCCTTGAACATCCAATGTGCAGGTACTATTCCTTCTTATGAGAACTATTCAAGCATGGTTCCTAAATAACAAATTTAAATGGAAAATGATTTTGGTACCCAGATATTCTTGGGTCTATAAAGGTTAGAAATCAAAGATTTAGGTACCCAGATTTGTCTTATGGGTCTCATATAATTTACAGAATCAATAGATTTTGAAAGATACATTTTTTATCTATAACCATATGAATAACTAGTTGAGGCATACAGATTTCTAGAACTAGAACTAGCAACATTCTGTCCAGATTTAGAAATAAATCTAGTTTTAGTAAACTGTCTCTGTCCAGGCTGATAGCCTATTCCAGTAGTATACTTTGGTGCCACTTGTTTTTCTAGAATTTGAGTAAGATTATCTTTTCCACTTGTAAATTTTTCTAATTCCTTCCTTAATTGCTCATTAGACATTTTCAGTTCAGCATTTTCCTTAATCAATGGAGCATTCTTTTCCCTTTCAATATCAAGGATAGATTTAACCGTGCTAGATAAAGCATGATTTTTCTTTAAGGCTTTGTACTTGTCCTTAATTTCATTATAGATATCTTCTAGCATATTAAAATATTCAAATAATTATTCACTATACATGTTTTCAGATTCAAAATTAGAATCATAATCAACTCTAGAATAGTATGAATTTAAAGTAGGAGTATCCAATATTACCTCAGATGTATTTGTCATAAAGCACATGTTAGCATGATTATTTTCAGATTCAGAAACTTTAGATTCACTTGTGTTGTCTTTTGAAGCACTCCAGGTTGCTTTCATTGCTTTCTTATACTTTCTGTCCTTATAGTCATGTTTCCTCTTCAAATTCAGTTTTGGACAGTCAGCTTTAATGTGACTTTTATCTTGCATTCATAGCAGATAACTTCATCACTCTTATAATCTTTCTTCCAATCCTTTTTCCAATGACCTTTTTGGTCATATTTACCTTTTTAGTTTGATTTTATGAATAATTTCTTTTTTCATATAGAATTTCTTAAATATCTTGGATATCTGATCCATCTCAGCATAACTGTCAGAATCTGAACATTCACTTGTTGAGCTTTCAGTGTGTATGTGTACTTTCTCCTTGTCCTTGCTTCTTAAGGAAGTAGAATTAAAAGCCACTGACTTCCTTTTAGGTTCATCATATTCTTCCTTATTCACCTTGAGTTCTTCCTCATACTTCATAAGCTTACCAATTAATTCTTTAACAGGAAGTGTGATGATGTCGCACGATTCTCTAATGGAAACAGATGTGCCTCTCCATCTTTTTGGAAGACATCTTAATATTCTCATGATCTGTTCTTTTAGAGGAACAAATTTACCAAGAGAGCTCATGGTTTTGACAATTTCATTGAACCTGAGATACATATCCGAAATAGGTTCATCAGGTTTCATTTTAAAATTATCATATTTAATAGTATAAGTATTCAGCCTCATTTCTTTAACATTGGTTGTTCCCTCATGGGAAATAGCCAGTGTCCCAAATTTCATAAGTAGTTCTACAATAATATATTCTATTAAACTCTTCATCTCCTAGAGCACAATACAAGGCATTCATAGCTTTACAATTATTATTGTAAGCTGTCTTAATAGGTTCATCCCAAACAGTTCTTTCAGTTTCTAGAATCTTTTATTGAGTTTCTATAGTAGTCCAGATATCAAATCCCATACTCTCTAAATGAATTTTCATTTTAAGCTTCCACTGAGTATAATTTGTACCATTAATGAAGAGTATCCTGTTGGTAGCAGAACCTTCTAGTCTATTATCTATACCTAGAGTTTAGTAAAAATATTTAAAAAGATAATATTTAAAACTAACAGAAATTTAAGATCTTTAAGATACAACTAAATTCACAGTTGAAAAACAGAGTGTTTTGAAATCCTGTATTAATAAAAACAATCCTCTGATACCAAATGTTGGTCGGAGTGGATACTCAACAGGGGGGTGAATTGAGTTCCAATTAAAATTCCCGTTAAAAATATTTCTCTTAAAATCCCTCAATTTAAAAACTAAGTTAAACTGTAGTGAATTTATACAGATTGTAAACGTTCAATTAGTTTCTCAATGATTTATTAGGTCTCAGTTTGTTTAATTAGGAGATTAAATTAAATTTTGAAACTAACTTACTGATTCAAAATAAGTATAAACACTTTCTAATTTAACTATCAATGTGAATTTAAAACAAATTTTATTTTAAAGTAACTAGAAGAAGAATATAAAATATATTATATACTTTAATATTAATGAAAGATGCACAACAGATGTTACCAAGAGGTTCAGTCTCAAGCCGAGAATTAGTCCTCTCAAACAATTTATAAAATTTGATCCACACCTTGGATCTTGGTAAGCAACATTACAAGAGACTGTCCATGTCCTAAGAACTCTACCATAATTATACATTGGAAACAAATTATAACAACAACACACAGGCTGTCTAGGTCCTACTTGACCTCTACCACTATCCTTAGTGGGATACAAGAAAGTGTGGAGATTGGTGTGAGGATTTAGTATCCTCCAGTTCAGTATAGGAGTCAGTGTGTAAATACACTGCTCAAAAAGTAAATGAATATAAGACAATAGAACTAAATAGACAGAGATGAGTTTAGAGTGCTCTATGTGTTGTGAGTGAAGCTCTAGACTCCTTGGATTGATGTAAATGAAGCTACGAGTCCTTCTCTGGTTTTTTGTCTAAAAAACAGAGGGACATTTTCTTCAAGTTCAGTTTGATCATCTTGAGTGCATGAAGAGATTTTGTTGTAGTTGTTCACTCTGTAACTAAGGTGCAACTTGTGTTCTCCTTCAGGAAGAATGAATTCGTGTATGTTCAGTGACCTTTGAGTATGGAAGTAGTCTTTCTGTATGCACCACTTTTCAGTATTCTTTTTCCCGTTGTATGTACTCTTCGTGCAACTAATTTTCTATATTCTTTTCACCTCCTTGTTACCATATTTTTTGTCTGGCCTTTGTCCTTCCTTTTATATCTTTTAGCTCCAGCAATGGGAATGATTAACTTTTCATGGGTACTAGGTAAGATTCCCTAACATGCCAACAACTACCATTAAATATCATTAATTGCATTAATAACATAAAATATTACCATTGATTGATAAATAAATAATATTGAGAGTATAGAGTTTGACTGGTTAGTCTTTCATTAGTAGCCTTTGTTGGTAGATGTATAACGGTGGACTTTGTATTGCAGTGATAACCTATCTGTACATCTTTGTCCTTGTACCAGTAGCTCCTTGTATCAGTAGCTGTTACTCTGTGTATTAGTAGCTTTATATACCGGTGACTCCTTCTATCGGTAGCTCTTTGTCTATCAGTAGCTCGCTTGTATCAGTGTCTCTTCTGTATCAGTGACTTTGTATCGATAAACTTTTTATCGACAGTTTTTTCATACTGGTATCTCCATTCTATACCAGTGAAGTGTATATCAGTTGACTTATTCTATCGGTAGCTCAGCTTCTATCGGTAGCTGTCTGTATTGGTGACTTGATCTATCAGTGACATGTGCTTACTGATGGACTTACATATACCAGTAGATCTGTGTATCAGTGATCTTTTTTTATCTGTGAATATGTCTATTGGTATACTGTGTACCGGTTGATCTGTATCAGTAGCTATAGTCATATCAGTGACTTAACACTTGTTTGTTTTATGAAAAACATATTCGATTGAGTTAAAATTATTTCAAAAGTCATATAAACATAGATAAACATTAATTAACATATTTCAAAGATTATTTTAATATAATTATAAACTTGATCATATATTGGAAGAAATAATATATAGATACACATTTTTTGGGATTATCAAATTATGTAAAATCATAATTGGGATTATCAAAATATGTAAAAGAAAAATCGGGATTATCAAAACAGGTGAGGTCAACAGAATCATTTGAGGAAGGATTGATGATGTTCCTACCTGAATGATTCACATGTCCATCCTTTGAAAATCTAAGAAGATAAGATCCTTTTCAATTATCATCGTTGATAAAGATGCATGATCCTTTCTACTTAGAGAATCCTCCACCTTATTTTCCTTACCAGGATGATAGTGGATTGAGCAGTCATAATCCTTGATGAGATCTATCCATCTTCGTGGGTGTATATAAAGCTATTTTTGTGTGAATATATATTTGAGACTCTTTTGGTCAGTATATATCTCACACCCTTCCCCATAGATATAATGCATCCAGATTATCAACACAAGGATCACCACCTCCAACTCCATATCATGGGTATGATAGTTTTGATCATGTATTTTCAGCTACCTTGAGACACAGGCTACCACTTTATCATTTTTCATTAAAACACAACCCAAGAACTTCTTAGAAGAATCACTATACCCCAAAAATAGTTCTCCAATGGTAGGGAGTCTGAGTACAGGCGCAATGATAAAACTCTTTTTCAACTCCTTGAAACAATATGCACATTCATGTGTCCAGACAAACTTTACTCCCGACTGTGTCAGCTTGGTCATTGTGTTTGAATATCATGAAATTTTCAACACAAATCATAGATAATCCCCAGCTAGACCCAAAAAGCAATGGATCTCTATTACAGTAGTTGGCCTGGGCCACTCTTAAATTGCCTTTTCCTTAGAAGGGTCCACAGATATCACTTTTCTGGTGATAACATGACCCAAGAATGATACTCCCTCAATCCAAAACTCACATTTACTGCACTTTTCATACAACCTCTTGCTACAATAAGACTTTAACACAATATTAAAATGATCCTCATGTTCCTCCTTACTCATACAGTATATTATAATATCATCAATAAAGACTATCAAAAAAATTTTCAAGGAAATATCTAAATACTGTATTCATTAAATGCATGAAAATTGTTGGAGCATTAGTGAGTCCAAAGGGAATCACTATAAACTCATAGAATCCATACCTCATTCAAAAATAAGTCTTTGGAATTTCTTCCTTCCTCACCTTTAGTTGGCGATATCCTGACCGAATGTCCACATAAGAGAAATAACTAGCCCCATGAAGATGATTGAACATGTTATCTATCCGTGACATGGGATACTTGTTCTTTATCGTGATTTTATTGATCTCACGATAATCAATGCAGAGTTTAATTGATCCATCCTTCTTCATTATGAAGAGGATTGGCACACCCCTTGGTGAAACACTCAGGCGTATAAAACCCTTCTCCACATTCTAATATAACCATTTCTTTAGCTCCTCTAGCTCTATAGTGGCCATTATGTAAGGTGTATTTGAGATAGATAGAGATCCATAGATAAGTTCAATTGTTAACTCAACATCTCGGTCAGGAGGAAGACCAGAAAACTCTTCAGGGAATACATTAGTGTAATCCCTCATGATGGGCATGTCTTAAAGCATGATTCTGTACTTTGTCTCAATAATTTGAGCTAGATATGCCTTCTTAGAAGTCAACAATATCCACACTTGAGATGATGATTCTAAATGAGATTCATCTTACTCCATACACTTGTAATGAATTATAAGATGCTTTGGGATGTGAAAAGTGATCTCTCTTTCCCAACATTTGATGATGGCTTTGTATAAAGACATCCAATACATGAACAAGATAGCATCGAACTCCTATAAAGGATGTATGCCAAGATTTTTTGGGAGGTTCAGTCCACAAGCATTAAATAGGGATGAGTTATAAACCATAGATGCAATAATTGCATCATTTGATGTTCTAATAGATAAATTTTCCCCCAAATTTTGAGGTGGTGTTTTAATAGTTCTACTAAACTTTCATGATATGAAAGATTGCGTATAACTAGAATAAAATAGTACATCTTCTATTCTTGAAGGAATCACTAGCGTACCTATCACCACATCGTTTTCTAGCTCCACCTCAGTAGTAGTGATATCATAATACCTTCCTTGTTTCCTTGGAGGTTGTTGTTGATGGCCTCCAATAAACCTCAGCTTAGGGAAATTTTTTTAAATAATGCCCATGCTCCATGCAGTTGTAACACTGCACAGCAGGCTGAGTATTGATCTAAACCTTACTTTCTTCTTTAAAATTAGTGGGATTTTTCATATCCCTTTGGTAGTTCTTTGTAATATGGACAAACTTTCCAAATTAGAAGAAATTATTTGTTACCTTTAGACAGTTACCTGGATGCTTCTTCTAACAACATTTACAAGGGGAAAAGTCAGGCTTCATTCCATCATGGGATTTGTTTTATGAACCACCCATGTTGTTCTCCATTTTCCTCTTCTTGTCACTGGTCCCATGAGACCACTGAGAGCCTCTAATCTCCATTTCATCCTTGATAGAACAAAAGATAATATCCTCATAACTATCAAAGTCTCGAATCAACAATGATTTTCATAGATTCAGCTTTATTCCCCTAAAGAAGCGATCCACCTTGCTTTTAGTGTTCATGAAAAAGACAAATGCGTACCTTTAAATCCTTATAATGTTTGCTTCATATGCCCCAATGGACTTATATTCCTTCTTCTTGAGTCCAATGAACTCCCTTTAAATCGTGAGATAGAGGGTTCAAGGAAAATATTTATTGAAAAACATCCTCTTGAATTCCTCCCAATCCAAGGAATCAATTTCCTCTTAATACTTTTTATTCTAGATCAATGTCCTCCACTTATCAGCTTCCCCATCAAAATGATAGACCACCAGTACAAACTTCTCTTCTTCCGAGCACTTGATGACAGAGAATATTTTTTCAATGGAGTTAATCCATTGTTCTACGAGTAGGGGATCAGAATATCTGCTAAACATGGGAGGCATTTTCCACATAAATGATTCTACAAAAACTTTATCTTTAGTTATAGGAGTAGGGAATTATGCATGATTCAATTTTTTTCCATAACTTCAGCCAGCTGACCAAGTACTATTATGACGTTTGGAGCACCCAACCCCATCATATTAGGCATATCATTAAGGAAATCTTCACAATGCCTATCACATTGGTTTTTGGAACGTGGTTTTCTATTTCCCACCATTAACTAAGAAAAAGAATGTATAATTATAAGTCTTTAATACATAGATATTGAGCATAAAATAGAACATTTGAAGATAAAAGGATAGACATATAAAGAATAAATATATCCTAACTTGTGATTTCTTAGGTTAAAATATAGGTTATCCTAGATCTATTTCATAACTTATATTCTTATGGGATTTTTTGTCCCTTAATAATGGCTTGTACTAAGCTCGTGAATCTACCAAATCATATCCCTGAGGAGTGTTGAAACCAAGAGTGCTGCAAGGCCTGTTGTCGTGCACCAATTCCTGTTCGAGTCTAGATTAATGCGGTGTTTTTGGGTTTTACCCCAAGATAAATCTATTCTAGAGCCACCTCTGCCTACTCGTATCCATAAAGGGATATATTTTCTTGATAAACCACTTACTCAATACTCACCAAAATTTTGGAATGTTCTATTATAATCAGTCTCATCCTTAGGGTTCTTACTATGGTGCTCTATTCCTAATCTATAAAAATAACTGGACCATACTCTGATACCAACTATAGTGACCCAATAATTATACATATAAAATTACATGATTTTAAGCATAATTATACATCAGATTACAATCCAAGGATCGTTAAGTCTAGTGTCTTGGAAGAAAAGGTACATAAAACATAAAACATAGGGCTAAAAACATTTCTTTATTTAATCTACATAAAGAGATCCAAACTTCCATTGATACATTACATGTTCATAGGGTACCTCAGGGAATACATGAAGAAAGAGATGAGATGAAAAGCACAAAGAGGGAATGAACATAAGGATACATCTTAAGAACATGAGTTAGGAGGCATGAAATAATGATACCCAAAGCATGGAAAATATGAAATAATATCATATAAGCATGGGATCATATAAACATGGAATCATATAAATGTGGAAGAATAATAAAACATGTCTTTAGTATGGGACATGGATAATCACTAATCATGTTTCCCATTTTAGTATGGGTCAAGGCTAACCGCCAATCTTGATTCCTATTTTAGTATGGTTCAAGGCTAACCACCAATCCCATTTCACATCGCATCTCATGAGACTTAAATTTACCCAATGCATTGGAGCACTATCTGGGCACACCTATGTTAAAATTTTCATGAATATTCTTTCCACATAAATAATCATACACAATCAACCCTAAAAAACATAAGGTTACCCACGGAACAAATTGGGTACCACAGTCATGACATAAAGCATAACACATGATCATATCATGAAAGTGTCCATAAATGAAAAGGATTAAAAAAAAACATGGAAATTCATTGGGTAAAATTGGCATATAAAAAGTTAATTGATGTCAAATATAAGTGACAATATATAATAAATTTATTTTAGAAACATTAGCATTAAAATATTTTTGTGCGGTTTTAAGGAAAATACTATAGAGATTTTAAAATAGAAAAGAGGAACATATTTTATTTAAAACTAGAATTTATCCCAGAAGGTTTTCATAATAAATAGACTGATTTTATAAAGACAATGGTTGCTTAAAATAGAGGATATAGTGCACTTGAAATTGGGTAAAAAGTTGGGATGTTCCCTTAAAACCGATGTGCCTATCATAAATTTCTAAGGAGGGAATCTGTTAAAAACATGTATATCCCCAAATAAAAGTGATGAAAGGGTCTTGATTAATGAATTTTTTAAAACTAAACATAATTTATAATATTCACATAAATAGATAAGATAAAACCATTTTGATATGAAAAAAGATAAGATGACCCAAAATAACAAAGAAGGTTCAGGTAGAATTTGTTACAGTTTATTAGCATGGTGTCAGGTGAACCCAAGAGGGATTGATGAGAGAGAAAAGGGGTTTCTCATCAATTATACATCATGAGGTAATTATAAGTGAGGTGCTAAAACATACCCCATCATTTGGTATTACGTATAAAATTCATAGCATAGAGGACACTCGTGATTAAGAGAGAAATGGAGAGGATCCCTTACCTTAAATCTGATGGTGTTCTCCACTTGTTATTAAAGACCTGAATAAAAAATTATTTTTAGTAATTAATTATTATAGAACCTATTATATATGTAATTGGTTTATTATAATCATTTTATGTTCATTTATAACCATTTTAATTGGTTATGAGTTTTAATATCATTGTTCGAGCTCGTTTGTTTACTTGGTTTTAATGTCCGGTTCATTTATATTCATGTTTGGATAAACTTGTAAGATGAAAGTTGTTTTAAAGAATTGATTTTATATGCATTTTTTGAACATACAGGAGATTAAATTGTTTTAAATTTAATTTGGTTACTTATAGTGATGTCGAATTATTATATTAAACCATTGTTACAACAATTTTTGTTAATCGGTGAGTTTGATTACAAAGAACATGTTTTACTTTATAACTTTATACAATTTGTACAAAATAATTTCATAAAAAAATAATATATATTACATGTATAATAATATGGTTCAACCATAACACATATGGTTTCATGACCATAATTAAATCTGATAAGAGAAATTGATAAACCGTTGTCATTTAATGTGCTAAATTAGCACATCTCAAACAATGCTTTATTTTTTTTTAAAAAAAGGTGGGTAAAGGAGAGAAGATAATGGGATATCCCATTAGAAGAAAAAAATTCCAATACATGTATATTACTGAGTCAAAAAACTATTTGGGTGACGTTAGGTTAGGAAAGAATCAAAAAGAAAAGAACTTAAAAGAAATGGAGGAATTGGAAAGAAGAATTTACCTCTTGAGACTTCCTCCAGTGAGAACCTCTTAAGAGGAGAGGTTTTCGTATTTTGAATAGGATGGGAGATTTTAGACGTGGGGTAGGAGATTGGGTTTCTATTTGGGCAGAATATTGGCAATGAATAAGGCTTGAGAGTAGTGAAGAGAAGAGGGAGTGAGGGGTTTTTTTATAGTGGGGGATAAGAGGGTTTTCATAATATTATAATAATTAGTTTATTATTTTCACTCTAGACTAGAAATAGTGACGATTCAATGAAAAAAATAGTAATAAATTCATGTTACATTGAACCAATTGGGTTTACATTAGTATATCGTCATCAATGACTCAATAAATTCATTTTTTAGCATTTATCGTAAATTATCGTATTTTACTATTCATATAAAATTCATGTATTTTAGAAGAATCTAAAAAAATCAGCCGAACTATTATTATAAATATAGAATCCAAAAATGAAATCCATTTTTAAAAAATAATTTTGTAAATATTATTATTTTAATATTTAATTGAAATCATGATTTATTATCAAAAACCAATTTTAAAACATTCATTTACTTATTATAAAATATATGTATATCGTACTTTCAACTTGAATATTATTTATATATCGTCATAGGTAAGGTTAATATTAATTATTTTATTTCAATATTCATAAGGTTATGGTAGTTTTCATAAGGATAGGTTACTATTCACCAAAAATTATGTTTTTCTTATCGGACTACAAATAACTTGCTGATTGCAACCGTGTATGTCAGATTTTCAAAATTCCAAACACAGAAGCGACAAACTTATGTTTAAAGGAAACTTAAAACATAATAGTTCATTATGTTGTGTTTTTGTGTGATTTTATTAAATATTTATGAGAAGATAATTTCCATTGAAAAAACTGGGTCGTTATAGAATAGGTCAAACCATTCCATCTAGATATGAAGTCAAAAAACCAATCACTTTTTCATTTCTTCTCGTTTTTGAGGTCTATAATTTTCATTTTATTTTGCGTGGATATATACTGATAAAGTAATTTATGATTAGGGTATTAAAATCCTATAATAGATATTTTTGGAAGGCTGTTGTACCCAATAAATTCTGGCCCTAGAAGAGTATTTAAAAATCATCTTAGCTTGTTCACCTTCTCCTGATCTCGAGTGCCCATCCTTAGGCCATATTGAGACAGGAAGTGCATGAAATGATTTATGGTATATCCCATGCTTTCAATGATTCAGAATATAGGAATTCATAAATTGGGTGTGGTATAATATTCATCTACACATTTGGGATTTGGATTCTTCTCCGGTTTCGTGGGTGCACACCCCCTTCCATGTTTTCCATTTGAGTATCTCGGGATTCAGTGTAATTGATAATTTCTGGATTTACCACTGTATAGAACACCTACCATCTATAGGGCATGGGAGGGGAATGATGAGGTGGCCATTTTTTCACATCCTGTAGATTTTTGATTCATGTGAGCACCTAATGATCACCCTGGAAGTGGAGAGGTTTTTTGCTAAATTTGAGGAAATTCGTGACCATCTCTGACTCCCTCATTTATGTAGAATAGATTCCTAGATCTAAAGACATCTTCATACTATGATTAATCTTTTTTGAGTGGATTGGACCTTCCCATATGTGTGGTTGGAGAGATATTTGTCTCTACCGAAAAAAGATATACAGTTGGAATGTTTCCACTAAGTAGATCATCATTGATTTTTCTGAGATTTTGAATCTCAATCTCATACTGTTCCAACCATTCCTTCATAGATGGAATTTCATCTATTCTGGGTGGTAACTAAGATTTTTCCATGCCCTTCTATTTATCCTTAGTAGTGTTCTACTAGAGAGGTTGAAATTTATTGTTCAACAGTGTCAAAATATGGCTCCTTTACTATTTCCATGTATGTGTAGCCCTAGTTAGTTCATCTAGGTCACCCTACTCTTGAGGTATGATTTCTACATTGCATCACAATTACTTTTCAACATGGACCACATCATTTTTTTGATGGTGACAAAAATCACTATGGAGTATCAAGAAATATTTTTTATCCCATTAGTCTCATGAAATAAGGTGATTCTTCATCGCTTACTCCTCATTTGTGGGTTGCATGAGGGTCATTTCCATGGACCATGGACATATTGAACAATTCAGCTTCTGAATTCTAGAAGGTTTTGTTTCCTTCTCCATACATATCGTATGTCTAGGACTATGAATAGTGAACATGAGGGAGTTTCCTGCCATGTTTTACAAAAAATCCTCAAATATAAATGGTTTTCCTTGTGGTTTGAGGAATGTATGGGATACCAACCATCAATATTTACCTCCCAAAATGGAGATGAATGATTCCCTATGAGGTGAGGATAATAGTGAAAATACCCCCATCCCTATAGGATATTGACTATATAGGGCCACCATCATTGCTTTCTAATCCTATCATTGAGGATTTGATGATTTCAGTGAATAATTTGATGAATCTTGAGATGGTTATTGAGATATAAATGACCCCATCCCAACAGGATGGGGTTGATCTCGAACTGCCGTTAATTTATCCAAGACCATCTTGGGGTGTGTTGAACCTAGTGATGGTGATTGAGGTAAAATTTCCCTCAGCCCTATGGGATGGGGTTGGTCACCCACTACTTCCAATATCTCCTGGATCTTTTCAAGGATTTGCGACTTGGGGGATCAAGGTGGAGGAATATATTTCCTCATCCATGTGGATTGGGTTCACTCCTAGACTAATTCTATTATATTTTATATTATTAAAAATTTTATCTAGCACAATTGTTTGTGTGTATGAGATTGTTTCAATGGAAGGCCTTGATGAGAGACTTTTCCAACGGATTTTTTTTGGGTTGGACACAACTTCAACATGCATGTGTGAAATGAATTCAAATTTATTTGAGGGGACTATATTACAAAAATTATGGAAATCCTCCCCCTCTTCTCACGATGTCTTTACATTTTTAAAGTGGTGGTATTCCATTGTATTACCAACTGGATCCCATGTTATCCAAATATATGATTTCTTTAGAGGTAGTGGCATTACAAGACACCATATTTGGGGAGCTTTTTTATTCTAGGGGAACTGTGATGTGAAAATATCCTTAGATTCCCCATCATCAGATACAAATACATGGAAGGGATTGAAGAAAAAGTTTCTATAGATTTGTGTTGCAACGGTGGAAATAATGTTGTATATTTATCTTGTTCTTTTTTAGTCTCAGGTCATAGTCCCTGGAGATAAACACCATATCCATTTTACAACAGAGTATATCTATGGTTTTAAGGTGACTCTCATATCCAGGATATGATAGGTGTCTATCCTTCAACCACTGAAAATTTTCAAACATATTTTGGTGTAGGTATGGCATGAAATCCTTATCTATCTCATCTGAGATCTCATAGTCAGAAGTAGAGAGGGGACCAAATATGGTGGGGATGTTTCTTTTTACTAAAACTCTCTTTATATAAATTCTAGCCTCCTCTTCATCATATTTTATGCCTCCACTAGGTTATACCCCTAGAGTCTCCTTCTATGGGTCTCTTATTGAAAATTGTGAAGTGTTGTAGATAATTAATGGAGAACTGTATATGGTAAACCCTAAATTCTCAAGCACATATCTAAATAACGGTGTATGAGTTTTGAGAACCACTCTATATGGAGTTGTCTAGGAAGGGGGAGTATTTTATTATCTAAGGTATATATCATTATTGGGAGGTGGAAAACTGAATATGTCAGGATTAGTGCCCCTGTGATTTATCACTACATCACAAAGAGGAGGACTACAGAGGAAATTATCGATTTCCAATTTAGTTGAAGATTTGATATACTCTTGGGGTGTTGGGGATATGCATCTAATAACCTCAAGGAAACTATCATTGAGAAGGCTAGGTATATAAACCTCATTCTGTGTCATGGAAGGAATATTCTAACCTACCTTCTAGGGTTGAGTAGGGATATTATCATATTCCATGATGGCTAGTGAAATATTTTGATAACTGTTGGGTATTTCAAGAATATAAGCCTATGGTTGAGAACTTATTGGAGTATTCATATTAGATTCTGTATTATCGGTAAGAATATGATCTGGAATACGGGTCATTTCCAAAATATTTAGGTCAAACATATATTAATATGGGATATGAACATGATTCAAATATCTATTCCCTACCAAAATATTTCTTCGAACATTTGAAATGGGATACTGGATATGAGCCTCCACCCACATGGCCTTTTAAGGAGACTATTTTAGTCGTTTATTGGTGGAAGTGGGGATATGATCCTTAGTTTTGTGAGCTATTAGAGTATGCCAAGTATATTCACTAATAAGAATATGATTTTTTATTGAGGAATGTTCCAAACTCACTTGGTGAGACCTAATTAGAATTGTGATTTAAGCCCAATCTTATGACTTTGGAGTTTACCATTAATTTTTTTTTTCAACAGGAATATGAGCCTTTTCTATATCCTGTGAAACTCTCACATGGTGAGCTATGGTTGTAAAGGGGATATGAGCATGATCCATTTAATTTGGATTATATTGTTTTCCTTTTTTATCAAAATGTTCACCTTTCTCGAGGAATGTTCTGCTCTCACTTGGTGAGCCCTGGTTGAAATGGGGATATGAGCTCGGTCCTGTTCCTCTTCCTTTATAGGAATATGCCTATAATATTCTTGTATTGGAGAAATAATTTGAGATTTCTCTAGAGTATACAACTATTCATAAAGATCTGGGTGATGTTCTTATTTGGATTCCCGGAAGGAATATGTGCCCATCCCTATACCTATAAAAGTGTTAGAATATGTGGGTAAAGATCATCTACTATTGAAAGTATGTAATGAAACATTATCAAAGTGTATGTAGGAATGTAGTCCTTCACATTTTTAGTATCCAATATGTATTAAAATATATCTTCGATTTAATTGGGAATATAATCTAAATCCTTTCCTCCTTATTCCATCGGAATATGCCGATGGGATTTATGCATGGTGGAAAGGATATGTTCCTTCCCCATGCTTGATTTTAGAATATACACAAAGACATGACCTGAGTGGGTAAGGATACAAGCCTACTTGCTTACTACAACCATAATATGTCGACATGACTCATTAATGGGAGAAGGTACATGATTCCACTCTCATTTATCCATATATTTTCGCGCCTCAAATGACTTCCTTGGTACCCATGTATGAGTATCCAACATGTTATTGTGTTTGGTGGTTCCCTTAGTAGGAAACTAAGGGGAACTAGTGGGATGATCCTAACAAAGGCAGTTGATAGTATCCCTCCTCAATGAATATAGAAATAGGATATATCTATAGTATAATCCTTGGTACACCTTCCACAGATGTCTAAGGTGTTGATTGTCTCTCTCCAGGGATAAGCGTCTAAAGCAATTGGAAGTGTAAACAAGAAGCATTGGATTCAATTCATTATTACCTAGATGATATATAATCATTTGATTTAGCATTTTGAGACCTTAACATATATCCCCAAGTATCATGATCATATCATGTCAATATTATTCTAGAACCATTTTGTTTTCCACCTAAATCTGAATGTGTTGGGTGGGTAAGGTTGTTTTGTGACCTTCTGATGCAGTAACAATAGATGAGGTTATAGGACATTAGCTTTATGAATACATGATCTTGGGTTAAGGTTTTCTTTGTGGGAGAAATATTTTTATTAAAAAATACAACAATGAACAAGGTCACTGATTAGCAAATTTTCAAAAGTATGAAACATGCTTAATCAGATGTGTAGAGGTAACACCATTTCCCTTTATTATGTATAGTTTGGCCATTTTTTTCTTTCATTAAATTTTCACATTGAGGATGGACATATTTTATGGCACAACAGACTTACCATTTGCATGTTCTTAGGAGACACAAATCAAAATGGCACAAGTCATGGAAAACTAATCATATTTTATTTGAGAGATTCAAATCTGGTTCAATATGTTTTTTATCTCATAAATTCATGACATCCCTGGTTTAGGAGACAAGGTACCTGATGCCTATAATGATTTAGTTATTCCATATTTACATTACTATACATTAGGTTTTCCATTTCTATTTCCTTTTTAACAATTTATTTTAGGGGTTCTAGTATGGTTTCACAATCATTCACTATCGGTTCAACATTTTAATCTCTTAGAATCTACCAATGTACCACACATACATAAAAAGGTACAAACCTACTTTACAAAGGTAGGCTGTTAATTGGGATTTAAGACATAATGGTTCTTAGGAACTCACATTAGTCGAGAGGATGTGATGTCAGGATCATCACACCCTTTTGGTGGGAATTATTTCCTATTGTGAGACTCTCTTAGAGATTTAAGATATGTTTGTTATTCTTCTCCAAATCCTATTACATAACCCATTACCTTAAAAAATGAGTGGGTTTCGAATCATTTTTCATGTAGTAGGGTATTCTATTAACGAGAACCTTTGTATATATCTGAGTTCATTCATCCTTTTCTTATTGTTTCTAAGAAATGGGTATCTACATATATTTTGAATCAATATAACTAGGCACTCAAGAGTTTACTACCATCCACGGAGGTGAATGATATCATAGTGATGAGACTGAACCTTTATTTGGTATACTTCATATCCTATTTACAGAAGGAATCAAAACCCACATACTTAATTTAAATCTAACAATTTAACATCTTGAGGAAATGAAATATATGAGGGAACTTAAGCATAAGATATTGATCTCGAGACATAGGAAGGTGTCATAAGTATCTTGTTTATAATAGGAATTATAGTCATTATAGTTTGATTTCACTTTCGGGTCTTACCATAAGGTGGATTCCATTATATGGGGGCATGAAAATTATGTTAATGGATGGGAATTACACACTAAGGTTTAACTAGGTGGGAGAAATTTATGATTTGAGTGATATGATCATTGAAAATCTATAAGTCCATGCAATCCATTCAATTAGTATTAGAAATAAGGGATATTAAATGTATTGTCTCACTGCATATGAATGTGGGACTTATGCACTGTGGTGGCCCTGATGGGGTGTTTGATATGGATCTCAGGCCATAGGAAGGAATTATACATATCATGTTTATTAAAGAATCAAAGATCTCAAAGTTTAATTAGATTCTCAATCCACTAATGTATGAGGATAATGATGAACCCATATATCAGTTTGGGCCCCATGAATTAGAGTGTTTGAGATATTGAAGGACAAACACCGTGGTGGAAGCCTATTTGGAGCTCGACCTTTAGGAAGGTGTCCTACATATCCTATTTGTACACGAATTAGAATCTTTTTAGCTAATTATATGTCATATGTACTAGATAAGGTAATCATGTCTTGAGGCATATTATTGATGAAACTTGAGTGCCTTCTAGGGATGTCCTGAGTGCCTGCTTAAGAAGGGGGGCATGTCCTAAGTTCCAATTTGACAAGGATGACATGTACCAAGGGGATTCATAAGATTCAAGAAGACATGTTAGAAGTCTATTTCAAGATATGGTTTGAATTTTTATATGACTATCACATGAATTGGTTGGAACAATTTTGTATCTTAATGTGACCAATAAAGACATTTCCAAGGGTGTCACATGATCAAGGCTGACAAGGAGGAAGGATATCACCTGACTCTACTGACATGTCTGGAAGAAATTGCATGACCTAGCCGATATGTCAGAAGGACTTCATTATATTTGGGTGAAATGTATATAGGATTTTTTTAGACATAGTTGAAATGTCAGGGGGACTTTACGAGACTTGATCGATGTGTTCAAAGGACTTTATGGGACATGATCGACATGTTTAGAGGACTTTGTGAGACTTTGTTGACATATCCAGAGGAATTCACGAGACCTGGCCAACATATCCTAATAGAGTCTCGTGATTTGGATTTGGAATTTGAAGTAAAATATTTCTTCACATGAAATGATCATATCAATATTCAAGAAATAATTCAGTACCTTTTTAGTGTTTACTATTTATATTCATTAATGTTCATCAAGCATTAAATTTTTTAGGTTTTTAGTGACCAAATACACATGAGAAGACCCCATCTCATAACCTGGATGACTTTTTTGAAAATACTTCACCTGATATATAGTTCAATAGTGTGAAGAAAATATTCATAATTATGACCACTTAGGTTATGACAACATTTTACATAGTGGAGGACTCATGTGATCACGTGAGTTTCACTATGATAAGTCTTCTCTTCTGCACTCCAATGTGTGTAGTTTTCGTCATGTGTCTCACCTATCATTTTATTGAGGGGATGAATTTATAGGTATCACTTCCTTATTAATAAATCACCTTGAATTGTTTTTATATCATTTATATGATCAATAGTTAGTGGAGGGAATATCACATCATGTGCTTCGCATGATCCAACAACGAGTCTTTCAATGGGTTGCATGATATTTAGTGACTATGAGAAAAATATTTTATCTTTATATTTATTGGAAGCATATAATATCAATGTTATTTCACATAATCATGTAGACATGAAAAAATAATTTTCACTCATGATTCGACATGACTGATAATCTTCATGAGATCAAGAATCCTGTGGAAAGGCTTTCATGTGATTGAATAAGATTTGTCTAGGGTCCTTCATGAGATTAAGACGGCTTGTTGGAGGCGTTCAAAAGATCAATGTATCTTTTCAGGGGATATTATTTAGATGAATATAGATTTTTATAGGGGCCTCTATGTGATCAGGCTAATATTTCAAATGGCCTTTGCATGATCAATGGTGATCACACAAGGAGCATAAGCTCTGTCACATGAAAATTAGTGTATATTCCCTTTATGAGAGGATTCTCCTCTATCCAACCTTTTTTAAAATATTTTACAATACCTTTGGCCTTTTCAAATCAGTTATTCATTAGGGAATTGTGTGATCAATAATGGATCTCATGATGGCATGCAAGCCTTGTCACAGGAAGTCGTTCTTCTTGTCTATGATGCGACAAATTATCAATGTTGGATCTTGTGAATGTGTGACAACATTACAATAGAAAATCACTCCAATTGTATGTGGAGCCAAAGTGTAATATCATGGTTGGAAGGAAAAATCTTAGTTCCTCACATGATGAAGGTTATAGAACATCATGTTCTCACGTGATGTGGTCGACATGTCTCTATGGGGCTCTATAAAGTTTTGTTAATTTCAATATCACATCGCATTAAAATCTACACAGCTATCCATCGCTTGAATATTCCTATTTATTCCAACTTTTTTATAAGATTATTTGTGTTATATTCATGTTCATATAAATTGAAAAATTTCATTATCAAAGGAACTTCTTTGGAAGCCTTCACATGATCAATAAAACTTTTCTAGATACCTTCATGAGAACATGAGGGTTTGTCAGTGGGGATTAAAATGACCATATAAAAATGTCTTGTACAATTCTTGATCCATTCAAATAACCATACCTAAGTCCTAAAATCACATATACTTTTGGAATAAATATGATATGCAGGATTTATCTTCCCGGACTTCATGCTATCCCTTCCTTCATTTTGTAGAAAAAATAATACCCATTCTTTGGGAATATCTTCAATCATAGATTTTTTGGTGATCATTTTTCAAAAATAAAAAATTAATTTTTTAGAAGTTTCAATCGATCCGACACATCATAATAGTTCCAAACTATGTCCCAAGAGATACCTTAAAGTACCAAATGAGCATTATCATTTTCTATCCAAAACATTTATGAGGAAAAAAAATTTCTTTCAAAAATCCATTTTCAAAACCAAGGTTATAATCTATATGAATTTCCATGGTTTCGAATGGGCCTTTGAAACAAACATTATGAAATTCTTCTTCATAGATTATTAAATGTGCCTTTAAATAACGATTTTTAATACAAATAGTTCTAAAGTGGAAAACGTTACTTATTAAAGCCTTATAAATCACAACATAAAACCTAATTTAGGAGATATTTTGAAATTAGGAAAATATTTAAAAATCATGAAATCATATTAAAAAATAAGGTTTTATAAACAATAGAATTATATGTAAATTTCCATTAATTTTAATTCACACATCTATATGTATACCTTGCACATATATGATAATGGACATATCACGTCACAATATATTTATAAATTCATTATAATTCCAAAGGTTCAATAAAGAGACATAATGAGGCAACTCATACAAGAATAAAAGGCATCACATAAGCACTAAATCCATAAATAGGGAAAAAACCCACATAAAGAACGATTCTACTTTCTGTAATAGGTTAATTAAATAACAAAAAGGCTAAACAAATAGTTTATTCCACCAAAATCAATTTTAAAGGACACTTGTAATTTTACCAAACAACTAACATACATATACTTTATATATATAGATAAATACCTATAAATATCCTTTTAAAACCCCATTTTCATCAAACCACCAACCTAGAAAAGTAATAAAAATCCATATAAACTAACCAAAATCATGAAAAATACATTATAAATTATTTTAGGAAATATCAATCATTGTATGTCATGTTATAGAAATTAAATTGAAAAATAACATCAATGATGTGTGAACTCAAAGAAAATATGGAAACGGGAATATCGAAGTCTGACCAAAAAAACACACACCCTAACATCAAATGAAATAACTCACAAAATACAACCTTCATTATAGGGTTTTTCCTAGAGGTAACCAATACAATATAAAACCATAAAACAAGGGGGGAAGAATATAAGAGGTGGAAATCAAACCAAAATCCCAAAAAAATCACCTCTATTGAAGTGGGAGGGAAAATAATGAGGGGAAAAATAAGGAGGAAGGGTCTTTGAACCCATTCATGTAGAAAAAAATTAATGGGGATGGAGAGGGTTCAAAATTAGTTTCAAACTTAAGATAGTAAAACATAGAATTTCATGTTTTACGGAACTCGGGAAATATTCATGGGTAAGATACATAGTTTTCAAAACTATAAACTAACCATGAACACCATACTAGAAAGACACTAGATAACACCATGGTTTGGTAGAATGGTATGAAAACCATTAAAAACCATGATCCATCCACTAGAATCTGAGAACTCCAACATGGGTTGGCCACCATGTTTGAAAAACTGTGTGTCGACCATAAAAAGTACCTCTACCAAAAAAATAAATACAACCATAATATTTCTACAAAATTTCCCTTATACATACACAAGACATTAAATATACTGATAACACTAAAAAAGGCCACATAATTACCCATTTAACTCATATGGTTTATGGAAAACCATTTTCTAAACATATAAGATAAACCATTAAAGAACATAAAAAATTTGAAACACCATTTTTACCCACTAACCACATAGTTTCTCTCCAAAACATGTTCTCTAACCCTGCATAGGGCCAAAAAACAAACTAGAACCTTGAAAACGTTGAAATACACTGTAGGAACTCAACCTGAACATCAAAATGAATATAAAAAACAATAAATAGATAAAATAAAAAGGAAAACATTAGTTTTAGTCTGGAATTATAACTAGAGGCACTCTAAAAATCTAAAAATATTAACATATATTAATTATGTATATATCCCTTAAAATATATTTGGGATCTAACTGATTGTTTTTATTTTATTTCAATGACACATAAATATATCCATGGAAAATAATAAAAAGGTATTTAAATCAAATGGTACTTGTTACTCACACACAACTTTTCTTAGACTCAACTGTAGTTAATATTGACATGAATTTTTCAAGGAAAATAATTTTTAAAGAGTCAGTAACTTGACCAATATAAGGGAAAGAGGAAACCTAGAAGTATTTATTCAAATGTAGTAGGTATGTGTTTATACTTTCTATTTGTTCTTTGAAGCATTCAACACAGTAATGCTTCACATACTAGACATTCCCCTTGTAGGGGTTCTACAATTAAACTACCTTGATTTAAAATTCACCAAATATAAATGTGTTAGTTAGTATATAAGTTCTTTTATATATGGAAAGAATCTTATTAGATTTTGGATTCATTATTAATGAGAATAAAAATACATTATATCTATCATGAATTTATCTTCTCAGGATGGGTCTATCATGGAAATATATAGACTTTTCTTTATAAATTGGTGAATTATTATAAGATTTCATTCTTAGTTCTTTTAATTCTATCATCTACAAATTCCTCTACTATCCAAAATTTCAAAAATCTAGGTTCACCTTCTTCACATCCTAGTATGCCTTGGGATACAACTCAAAAGGAAAGTGGATATTCTTTCCATAATACATTCTCTCTGGGGAAATACATAGGGGGTTTTATAAGTAGTCTTGTATGATCACACTACAAATTCATGTTTTTACTCTACTCAATTATGTTAAGATGAACATTATTTTCCAAAATCCTCCTACCCCACTATTCGAGACATTACCCTTACCATTTTTCTATGGGTGGTAGGCAATTGATGTCTTTTAGTGCACTTTATAACTCCTCATAATTACATCTATGTTTTTGTCACAAAAGTCTGTTCTTTGGAAATGAATAATTTCTCTAGTCACCCCAATACTACAATTTTTTTATTTAATAGATTTTATAACAACATTGAATAATCAATTTTTCTTTCTTTTTATTCAATATACTTAAGAAAAATATCCACTATTAGTAAAATATAGTAGATACCCAATGATATTGGAAATGGAAACAATACATATAATCCCGAGACAATAAATCTTTGACAAAAAATTAAATGTTTTTGGGGGAATTTCATACTTTTTAGTAATTCCACTTTCACGTTTATAGAAAATTCATCCTTTATAGAATTTATTTGAATATCTTTAAATTATTATCTAAAATAATCGGGATTCTAACAACATAATAGATCTATGAGGTCTAAAATAGCATCCGCATGCATGTGTATGAAAAAATATATGTATATAATAAACCTCTTCCATACAGATGAATCTCCTAATTACATGTTAATTATAAAATTTAAATAAATAAGGATCCTCCTAGACATAAAATGTTGACATAGATTACAATTTATTACTTTGAGTATTATCAAAGAATGGGGAACCTTTAATGTGGCCCAAAACATTACTATGACTGCATACCTAGGAAATTTGGTGATGTTTTAGAGTTGTTCAATAGGGAGGGATCCATCTTTATTTTTTTAGTTAGATGTTCTACCTCAATGGTCCGAAGTAATCTACTCATGTGGTATGTCAGAATATTTTCACAACAATTTTTATCCTTGATTTCCATAATGAGTTCCTATAATAAAAAATATATCTCAAAATACATTTATTTATATATATATATATATTTATCAAATAACTAATTTATACATGATTAGAATAAAAAACTGCATTAATTCTTAATATGTAGGATCAGATTATTTATAACTAAAAGATAATTGGGAAAAACATTCTTTATCTTTCTATACTTTATTTGGGTAGTTTATAGGGTATATTAAGTTTAGGTTATAATGTTTATGTGAAAATCAATCTTCTAGGGAAAAACTTGTTCCATGAACGTGTGTAAAGCATCACACAACATATTAAATGGTTCCTTCCAATCAAGAGGGAATATTACTGAGGTTGTGGTATTTATCTCTTTTAAATTATCAAATGATATCCTGTATGAATCATCAAATAAAAAGTGAGTATCCTTGTTGATTAGGTTAGTTATATGAAAAGAAATATTCTTAAAGACACTAAAAAACTACTGGTAAAATCTATAATGATATAAAAATTATCTAATGTATCACATCATGGTTGGGAAAGGTGGTGTAAAAAAAATTTCAATTTTGGCCTTATCCATTTCAATCAAATATTTAGAAATTATATACCCCAAAACATTTCCTTTCTCCTCCAAGGAATTAATTTTTGGTAATTTATAAACCATGTTTTTTATAATTCATTTTTCCAAACATTTTCTATAATTTCATGAAAATTTTGGAATCATATTCAATAAATCGTAAAATTTTCCTGGAATACCTCCAATACTGTCTCAATAATGTTTAGTAAAATTCTTACCATATAATGTTGAATTCTACCTGTGGAATTACCATGCCCAAAGGTAATACTCTAGTAAGAAAAGAAACTGAGGGGACAAGTAAATATTGTCTTGTCTTGGTCATCTAGTGATATTTGAAAATGAAAATACCAAGAAAATCTATTATTGAAATAGTAGGGAAACTTTATTTGTGGCCTATAATATATATTTTCTATAAATGGAATAAGGAATTATTCTTTTCTAGATAAACTATTCAGAATCTAGTAGTCCACGAATAATCCCAAATTATTCTGAATCCATCTAATATTTAAATAAAATTTTAAGCATAGATTTTTCTTTAAAATTTTAGTTGTACTATCCCATTTTTACACAATGACTTGTAACTTACTTTTTAAATACTTCCATAAGGGTTTGATTGAGTCTAATTTGGGGTTTTCCAATGTGTTTTGATTCATTTTATTGAAAACTATAGTGCATACCTCTGGTAGGGATAATACATTGGATTATTCCCAATGTTATTCATATAGATATAGATTATGGATATATATTTTTATTTCATTATTTTAAAAATTTTATTCTCTTGATTGAACTTTAAATTATTTGAAATTATAATGAGTTGTTTCTTTTTTCCATAAGAAAATAATATTTTTTATTAGAGGTAATCAAAATTAGTTCAAACTCAGGTAGGTTTTATAATATTACATTCAAATAAAAGTTATCCTTTTCTACAACATACACATTTAAACAAAACTTTTCATGAAAGTTTTGATTAAATCATGAAAATAGATTTCATCATCTTTGTTAAACTATTGATAACATAAAATAGGTTCCAGGATAAGTTAATTTTAGAAAGAAGATTCATCAGAAAAATCTAGTGTTTCCAAATCATATGATAATCAAATTATGCCATAAAACATTTCAATATCCTCTTTATAATAACATGAAAACTCAAAATGGTTTAATGTAAACACATATTAGTCAACATAATGATATTTTATTAAAATAAGAATGTCCAAGAAACCTATTTTTACTCCAAAACTCATTGAAGGTTCTCGTTCATTTAAATTTATTAGTGTCTTAGTGTCTAAGGGATAAGCTTTCTATAATGAAAGGGGAGTGAAAAATAGCTATTTTGTTTCTAGGATCACAATGTAAAAATTATAAGGGAATAATAATCCTTTCACTATTACCAAAAACTCTTTACGAAATCCAATAGGTTAGCTAGTGGTATGGAAATCAAGTTGTAATACCACTTGTGTGGATTTTTTTGGCTCATTTCTATAGGGAATAATAAATTTATTATTTAATTACTCTAATTTATGTTAACAAATCACACAATTTGTCTGAAAAAGGGAGTTATATTATAATCTAATGAATAATGAAGGTACAAGGGTATTAGAATTTCATTGGTAATTGTTGTGTAATAAGTGAATATACATTTATACCAAAATTTACATAATTATATCCTTGTAATATTATTTTCTTGGGGTACATTAACTTAATAAATATTGAATACATAGGGATTTGGAAAATGGATTCTAGTAATGAGATATTAATCTCTACTATTTTAAATATTTATAAGATATCTTATTATAATATTTCTTGATCAGTAATCATGGGTGGTATTATCCTTGCAGGGAAGGGAATTTGGGTTTAGTTTAAGTCTTATATTATGTATTTCCCTTATCCTTATTTAATGGGATTATCAATAGGTTCTTCTACTTTTGGTTCTATTTTTGAGATGAATTCATTGGGTATATTTATATTTACACATCCATATTCATATTGATATGGTGATTCTTAATTATTTCCCAACCCATTTACACTACTTGATGAAATTTAAATAACATTCCCTGTAGAGACCCTAAGCTTGACGTACATGGACATTACATTACTTTTGCAGAATACTTAGTACATTACAAAAACACACACACAAGGACCGTAATAGTTTAGTGTCTTTGGAAATTCGGAATATAATCTTCTAATCGTGGTGAAAGATCTTCAACATCTACCATAAAGATCTTCCCTTTTTTTTACCTAAAACATTTATTTATATCCTAGGGAAAAGAAAACATAAAAGTATGATATCAAATGCTCAGTATGGGTAAACAAAAGAAATATCAATCACATCATATTCTTAAGAACATAACAATTTGGAAATCTTACCCTGCAAAAGATTTCATAATTTCATAACATTGGATAAATCATGGTAGTGAAATGTAATCAAAATAATTATTACTTAAAAGATGAAGCTTTGTGGAATACACACATAATCATAGAGAATCATTTCTTATTAGTCAAGACTCATTGCCAAGACTATCTTAGTGGACAAAGTCCATTTCTGAACCGAGTTCATTCCTTGTTTCAGTCCTATTTCACTGAACCGGTTTAACCTGCTGTTCCATCCATTTCTATCTCATGAGATATGAAATCTTTACCCAATGCATTGGAGGGAGATATAGGTCCCACCCATCTCATAATGATACCATTCTTATGTGTGCCACAAAATCATAAACCATACATCATAGCATAACCCATGTAATAAAAATGGGAATCTTAAACATCATGACATCATAAAACCATTCATATAAGATAAAGGAATTCATAAAAATATTTCCATCATAACATAATAAAATTGATGTAATAATAGGGATAGAAACAAAACCCTATATTATCTTAGATGGAAAATAATTTTGATAAAACTCTTGAACTTCATTCTTGAGGGAAATATCCTTTCTACTTCAAAAACATTTTTACGTTCTTAACATTTCATAAAATTTTAAACTAAAATAAGTTGATTAAAAATAAACTTTAAAACTTGTAAAGGAGGATTCTTGGAAATATTGTTTTAAAAATCCATTCATGCCGTATAAGTTAAAAAAACATTCTTCTCGTACTTTTGTCGGAAAAGTCAAAAAGTACCTCGTACAAAAAACGACAAAAGATTCCTCTTGTATCTTTTACTAAAAACTCACCGAAGGGTAAAATTGGATTTAAAAAATTTTAGGTGTATGGAAATAATATTACATATTGAGGAAACATGGATGTGGATGATAAAATTCACCCCAGTATATACCAAAGTATAAACAATCTCAGATAAAAATGAGATTGTGATATTTTCCCATACCTTATGTCCGATTTGCTTCGTAAGTGTCCGAAACTCATTTATAATGATTTAAATAATTTCATTGACTTATTCCAGAATCATAATCATTGTTATGATATCATATATGGTCATATTCTTAGCTTCTTATTAGTAATATTTCATTGTTACTTGTTATTCGGGTGTTTATTGCTTTTTGTTCTTATGCGTGTTTTGTAGAATAAATTCTTATTCTTATTTTAGGTTATAGATACCTAATTTAAAGAATGGTATTAGTGTAATATATATCATATTCATTGACTCAATTCATTTATGTAATAATTATGTAATGAAAATCATGTAGAACGAGTCGCATCACATCGTGGAGACGGTATTCTGTGCGTACGCACGAGCGATGATATCGTTCCCATGATCGTGGAATTTTATTGGAGTGTATGTATACTATTTAAGAATCAATATCACTTTACAATAATCATATATATTCATTATTTTCACCATTATACCCATCCAAGTAAGGTGGTGGTGGAAAATAGATTACACCACGGCGTGGAGACGGTATTTCGTACGTACGCACGCGCGGTGATTTTGTTTTCCGTAGGATGGATAGATCGTGAAATAGGGTTGTTTCATAATTATAATAACATATCAGTATATGAGTGATACTGATGTTATTACTTCATAATGAAACAACTAAATAAGAAGAAGTGGAAGAAGAAATAAAGTTGAAAGAATCAGTAACAGACATTACCTCTTCTTTGAAGCGCTTCGTTGAGACCTCCTTTTGGGGCACTAAAATTGGTCTTCGAAGAAGACCATGACCTCTAGGATGTATCTAGGTAAGTATAGAGAAGCAATTGGCAGGGGTTTGCCGATATTGAAGGCTGAAAGTGGTGTGAGGAAGAGAGGGAGGAGGTGCCCATTTATAAGGGAGGAGAGGGGCACCTTTGGAAAAACTAAAAGTATTATTTTATTACAAAGTCATATTCGGTTTTAAATAGCTCCAAATTGATTTATTTATAAGCTAAAGCGGGGATGGGTAGAAATAATCTCATCCAATATAATTTAGACAAGTTTAGGTTCTTATTTTAACCTTATCATTTAGATTTAACTTCATGATAAATAATTTTACTTTTAACATGTCTATTTGTGTTCTTAAACTATAAGGTTAATAAACTTACTATAAAAATCCAAAAGAACCCCAAGTTGTTTATTATTAATTTATATAACCTTATCTAAGTCATTTTTACAAACCGTAGATTTTTAAGAATAAAATAACAATTAATAATATAATATTTGTTTTAAAAAATATTTTATGTCAATTTTGACACTATTTAGTAATTGATTTTTGTGAAAATCATAAAAGAATTATTAATTCTAAACAAGTTAATTAAATCAATAATAACATGTCATATTAACCTATAAAATTATTTTAAATCATAAAAAGTCTCAAATTATATTTATTTCGGTATTTATAACATCAATACTGTCAATATTTCATTACTAAGATAATTACTGCATCATCATTGTGTCATAAAAAAATTAAAATATTTAATGTCTAAAAATTACAAATAAAATATCATTATGTAGGAAATCATTTTATCTTTCTAATATATATTTATAGTTGAATTTATCTTATGTATAACCCTATATTAAAAATTATTTACTTATTAAACCTTCGTTTTAAATATTTTAACCCTTCTTTAAATAAATTAATAATAAATGTCCTAATCTAATCCAAGTGGGCCTAAATGGTCATATGTTATTCCTAAGGTTGTTTTTGGTTGAATTAAACTTATCCAATAGAATTATGACATGTTTTAGGGTAATAATAATATCATTTTTACTCTTAATTACCCTATTTACTTTTAACCGTGGTAAATAAAAGTAAAAAGTTACTATTCATCAAAAACTATTTTCATCTCATTGAACCACATTTTACTTAATGACATCAACCGTGCCTCTCGGATTTTTCAAATTCCACTCACAGAAGCGGTAAAATTAAATTTTATGTAAATTTGCAAATTCTCATAGGAGGTGGGAAAAGACGGTGAAAAGTTCAATAAAATTTTTATATATCTAAAATTATTATAAAATTACTCCAATGAATTACATTGAAATTATATAGGTATTATGTATCAATTTTTACCTAAAATAAATTTAAATAATACAAATAATTATTTAAATAAGAAGTCGGTTTTTAAATAGTAACCCAGTGTTTTCACTATTCATAAAAAATTGAATGTTTTCAGAAAAATACCAAAATTTCACCCTAGGCTAATTTCGATATTCCGAATCCAAAAATGAAGTCAATTTTGAAAAATAAAATTTACAAAATTTCAAAAAGTGGGTATTACTATTCATAACGGCTAGTTTTAATAATATTTTAATAGCATATCGTTGTTTAGTGAAACTTAGTATTGCGTATGACCCAAGCTATCGAGGAAGGTTGTGATTGCGTACAAAGTAAGCCAAGATGGTGTTGTGTGTAGTGAAAGATTCCTTTGATGATTTATATAAAACAAAATATTTCTTATAAAAGTTTCGGGTGTTACATTCTACCCCCTTAAAATGAATTTCGCCCTCGAAATTCGTCGGGGTTATAAATGGTTTACTACTCAAAATTTTCATTAATTGAAACCCAAATCGTAAAAAGGAATACCAAAACATGGCTTTAAAAACTAAAGTATGAAACGTAACGGTTACCCAAATTAACTAATCACTGGGTTTCCACATAGGAGAACATAGGTGAAAATATGGATATGGAAGAGAAATCTAACCGCCATGTTCTGATGGAGAGTGGTAGAGAACATGGCTATGAAAAATCCAACAATCACAAAGACATAAATTTGTGATGATCTAGGGTACCATCTAATTCATCAGATATAAGGGCACTAGGAAAACATTTTTGGTTTTCAAGATCCTTTCCCTAAAGTTGAAGAATTTGAATTAGAATAAATACTTACTTTATTTTGGTACAATCTCACTGTTGTTTGTGCCTTGAACAATTTACACTTCATCTTTTAATGAAATGAAGTTGAATTTGTTATTCGTGAAGTGTTAGCAGGTCATGTGATAGAATGATGGGTCATTCCATCTGTCTCAAACAAAAGGTTAGCAAAAGTTATTAAATATACATAAGTCGATCTATGGTTCCTAAAATCGACTTATACTTCATATATCATACTTCTTAATATAATAAAACTATTTTCTACTAAACAGGGACTTCCTATAGGCTAGTGGTAGGCGATAAAGTCCAGTCACACTTCGATTGTGGGTTCTATTCCCACAGCCTTGTCCGACGCGATGGGCTGTCACCTGTCCTGCAGGTTTTCCTTTTTCTAAAACTACATTACTATAACATCCCATCAATAATATCGAAAAAAGTTATATCCTTAAACAATACTAACTTATCTCAAACATAATCCTTTCCAATCTTTAGGCTTATCCAAAATACTGTTGTCCAATCTCATATTATAGTGAAAACGATTACCAAAGAGTTCATATAACAAGCATGTTAATACCATCGTTGATCCCCATATATCATGAGATATGTCTTGTTGGTCACATTCCAATCATTCGAAGGCCTTAATCATGTATTCTCTTGAAAAATAAATACCCATCGAATCTTAGTGAAATCATGAGTGCTGTCAAAATTTAACTCTTTTCACATACCAAAACCTCAAACCATGATATAACTATTTCCTTATATCAGTCATGAGATTATGAATACTGTGAAACATTTCATTTTCTCCTTATACCTGTTGTACATCTCGTTCCCCTCGTAGTTTGATTTTCATGATCACAATCACTTTATTATGTGTCTAACCTTGTTTTTAAGTGTTGTGGATAATAGGCAAGAGATTGCCAAAGGAATGGCCCAAGAAAGCATCTCAAAGTGGACTGAATTTCAGTCCACCGGCCAACCGGTGTGATAGCACCGGCCAGCCGGTGGACCTGGCAGAGGCATTGCCCACTGCCAGGTTCCACCGGTCAGCCGGTGGCTTGACCACCGGCCAGCCGGTGGCATCCAGTCAACAGTGTGAGCTACTGTCTCACCACCGGCCAGCCGGTGGCTCTGGCACCGGTCAGCCGGTGGTGCCTGGAAAAGAAGAACAGCTACTGCCAAGCCACCGGCCAACCGGTGGCCCATCCACCGGTCAGCCGGTGGAGCCAACACTCGAAATCTCCCAAATTCCTCAAGCACCGGCCAACCGGTGGGACTGTACCGGCCAGCCGGTGGAGCCAGTCAAACTAGCCGTTGCAGTTTGACCAGGCTGGCCCACATGGCTTCCAACGGCTCTTTAAGCCTCTCCAATGGCTCCGAAGACTCCAAAAGGGTTCCATTCCTATAAATAAAGGCTGAGGAAGCCCCGGACACCAACCGGATCATATACAAAGCCAGCGGACATATTTTGTATCAATTGTCCAACCTCCGTCGACTTCCCTCAAAGGAACCTCAAGTGCTCCAACAACTTCCACATCCAAGGAGCTCCACCAAAGAAGCTTGGAAGCGGCCTTCAACATCTCCAATCAATCAAAGGCGCCCAAGACTTCCTCAAATACGGTTTTTCTTGTTTATCTATTTTGAGCTTAATTTGGGTTTGTGTCTACAAACCACTCTATTTCTCATCCCCTCTTTCTTTTGGGTTTCACATCACCATTAAGGTGTGAAGAGGTTGTCAAGCTTTCCTTTAAATAGCTTGAGACATAGGTGAGCTATCCTTCACCTGTAAGAAGGATAGTGGGTTTTTGCTAAACCATCAAAAGCAAGTGGGTTCTTGCTAAACCACTAAAAGCAAGCTGTAATAGGTTCTAGTGCTACCTCAAAGCCTAGTGGGTTTCTTGCTAAAACCATTGAAAAGCAAGCGGTAGAATCTCTCAACGGTTGAGTTGGGAGCAGAGACGTAGGCCGGGTTTTTGGCCGAACTCCGTTATCAATTTCTTGTGTGATTGCCTCTTTTATTTCCGCTGCACTTTCTTCACTTTGATTTTAATTTGTTTATTTTTTTTAAAAGGCAATTCACCCCCCCTCTTGCCATCATTCCCGTATTTCTCCGACTCAACAATTGGTATCAGAGGACGTATTTGAATAATTCCCTAACCGGTTTCAAATTAAAGATCCTATTTTTTTGATGGCTTCTACCGCTTCTTCTTCTCAAACTCTCGAAGGACATTCTTTGGATCGTGCTCCATTCTTTGATGGAGCCGATTATACTTTTTGGAAAACCCGCATGTCAACTTTTCTTAAAAGTATTGGCTATCCAATTTATAGAATTGTTATGCAAGGATTTTCCCTCTCCTCTCCCGATGAGTCTAAATGGACCCCCAATGACATTGCATATTTTGAGCTTGATGGCAAAGCCATGAACGCTCTTCATTGGGGTCTTGACCGTAATGTTTTTGATCATATTTCTTCTTACTCTACTTCACATGATATTTGGAAATATTTAGAGCTAACCCATGAAGGTACTAGCATGGCTCAAAAGCAAGAACCCGCTCAAAAGCAAGAACCCATTCAAAAGCTAGAACCCGATGCAAAATCCGTACCCGCTTTCCCACTTCACAAGAAAAGGGCCAAGAAAAAGAAGGGAAAGAAGAAGGCTTCAAAGGCATCTTGGAGTGATAGCTCCTCCTTCTCCTCCTTCTCCTCAAGCGACCAAGGTAAAAAATGCCTAATGGCAAATCATGAGGTATCATCATCCTCTTCCTCTTCTTCATCCTCTAGTTCTTCTAATTCTTTTAATCATTTATCATATGAAGAACTCCAACATGCTAGAGACCAATTAGAAAATGGTTTTCACGAGCTTTCTTCAAAATTTGTTGCTTTAAAAAAGAATTTCAAAAAGCTTTCCTCTGAAAAAGAACAACTTCTCAAAGAGAAGGAGGAACTCTCCCTAAAAATCCAAAATTTCCCCAATGTTGATTCATTGGAATCAACCATTAAGGATCTAAGGGAATCTCTTGCTAAATTCACCAACGGAGAACAAAACCTTTCAAAACACCTTGGTTCTCAACGTGTTTCAAGAACCACCCAAGGGCTAGGATATACCAACCAAGCTTCCTCCTCCCATGCTTCAACTGTTTTTGTAAGGGGGAGCTCTAGTTATAAATTTTGCAATTATTGTAAAAAACCCGGGTACCTTATTTATGAATGTAATTGTAAAAACGCCCGGTACGGTCAACCCAAATCTTTTTACTTTTCGGACGAATTTTATAGGAGAAGACCCGCTATGAGACAAGTTTGGATTGAAAAATCCCTTCTTGCGAGTCTCTCCGGGCCAAAATTTATTTCCTTTCCCCGGTGATTTATTGTTTTTATTTAGGGGGAGTTAGGATCGTTTAAGCCCTTTTGATTTCAATTTCAAAATTTTCAATTCAAACCTTCAATTTCAACTCTTGGTATCAAATTTTCAATTCAAAATTCTCAATTCAAAATTTTCATTTCAAATTTTTGATTCAAAACTCTCAATTTCAAAAATTTCATTTGGTTTCAAATTTCAAATTTCAATTGGTTTTTGATTCAAAACTTTCAATTCAAACTGTTATTCAAATTTTCATTTCAATTTCAAAAATCTCAATTGATTTTCAAATCTCAATCTTGTTTTTCAAATCTTTTCCCTCAATCAAGTTTTATGCCCCGTGCTATTTTGATAATCACAAAGGGGGAGAAATTTCTTGATTGATTGGGGGAGAATCCTTTTCATCATTCTTAGCATTTCCTTTCAATTTCAGTATTTTACATTAATTGTTTTGGTGATTGTGATCATCAAAATAGGGGGAGATTGTTGTACATCTCGTTCCCCTCGTTGTTTGATTTTCATGATCACAATCACTTTATTATTTGTCTAACCTTGTTATTAAGTGTTGTGGATGATAGGCAAGAGATTTCCAAAGGAATGGCCCAAGAAAGCATCTCAAAGTGGACTGAATTTCAGTCCACCGGCCAACCGGTGTGATAGCACCGGCCAGCCGGTGGACCTGGCAGAGGCATTGCCCACTGCCAGGTTCCACCGGTCAGCCGGTGGCTTGACCACCGGCCAGCCGGTGGCATCCAGTCAACAGTGTGAGCTACTGTCTCACCACCGGCCAGCCGGTGGCTCTGGCACCGGTCAGCCGGTGGTGCCTGGAAAAGAAGAACAGCTACTGCCAAGCCACCGGCCAACCAGTGGCCCATCCACCGGTCAGCCGGTGGAGCCAACACTCGAAATCTCCCAAATTCCTCAAGCACCGGCCAGCCGGTGGGACTGTACCGGCCAGCCGGTGGAGCCAGTCAAACTAGCCGTTGTAGTTTGACCAGGTTGGCCCACATGGCTCCCAACGGCTCTTTAAGCCTCTCCAACGACTCCGAAGACTCCAAAAGGGTTCCATGCCTATAAATAAAGGCTGAGGAAGCCCCGAACACCAACCGGATCATATACGAAGCCAACGGACATATTTTGTATCAATTGGCCAACCTCCGTCGACTTCCCTCAAAGGAACCTCAAGTGCTCCAACAACTTCCACATCCAAGGATCTCCACCAAAGAAGCTTGGAAGCGGCCTTCAACATCTCCAATCAATCAAAGGCGCCCAAGACTTCCTCAAATACGGTTTTTCTTGTTTATCTATTTTGAGCTTAATTTGGGTTTGTGTCTACAAACCACTCTATTTCTCATCCCCTCTTTCTTTTGGGTTTCACATCACCATTAAGGTGTGAAGAGGTTGTCAAGCTTTCCTTTAAATAGCTTGAGACATAGGTGAGCTATCCTTCACCTGTAAGAAGGATAGTGGGTTCTTGCTAAACCATCAAAAGCAAGTGGGTTCTTGCTAAACCACTAAAAGCAAGCTGTAATAGGTTCTAGTGCTACCTCAAAGCCTAGTGGGTTTCTTACTAAAACCATTGAAAAGCAAGCGGTAGAATCTCTCAACGGTTGAGTTGGGAGCGGAGACGTAGGCCGGGTTTTTGGCCGAACTCCGTTATCAATTTCTTGTGTGATTGCCTCTTTTATTTCCGCTGCACTTTCTTCACTTTGATTTTAATTTGTTGATTTTTTTTAAAAGGCAATTCACCCCCCCTCTTGCCATCATTCCCGTATTTCTCCGACTCAACAATACCTTCATTATGCGCATATCAAATTTTTTTCAAAAAATACCTCAATAACTTTCCATGGTTACCGGTACCATAATATTATTGAAAACCACAATAGACCAATATATAAATATTCCAATATTCCACGATACTATATAAAACATTATTTTGGAATCCCATTAAATAAAAACTTAATCCTTCCACCACATCATTTTCATATTCAACATCGCCAATGGTGATCGCATGTGACTTCCCTTTGTCCTTTTCCTTAAGTGGATGCTCATGTCGATCATCACTAACCCTTGGATTAGGGAATTGATTAGCATAATGCCCCATTTCATTGCACTTGAAGCATTGAAGTGTTGTTGGTGCATTCTCTGCAGTATTTTCATTATTCACACCATTAGCAACCCTATTTCCATTACTTAGGCACTCAGATGCTCGATGACCTTATTTTCCACACTTAAAACATTTTTTAGTCCCTTTAAGACAATATACACCATGCTTCTTTCCACACTTTGAGCATAAGGAAACATTCATATTCTTTTCACCATTATTCTGAGATTTCTCCTCGAACTCCATCTTTCGTTTCTTATCAAAACCATGAGATGGATATGTAACACCAACTTCCATTTCTACCTTAATAGCACATCGCACAATTTCATCATAACTACTGAAGTCTCTTATAGCTAATGCCCTTTGAAGATTTGGTTTTAACCCAATGAATAATTGATCAACTTTAATTTCAGGTTGGATGATAAAGCCAGATGCATTCCTTGCAAGCCTTGTAAAATTCTCTTCGTATATACCAACAGATTCATCATCATTTTTCTTTAGTTCAAGAAACTCCTTCTCCATCTTTGTTCTAAGAATACGAGGGAAGTACTTATTGAAAAATAAGTTCTTGAACTCGTCCCATTCCATGGACTCAATTTCATCTCTTGACCTCATATTCTTGATAATATTCCACCATTGATCAGCTTAACCTTCCAAATAATATACTGCAAAGATGACTTTATCATGTTCAGAACATTGAAGAACAGAAAATATATTTTCAGTGGTACTGATCCATTGTTCAGCAACAAGTGGATCAGAAGGACTCAATAGAATATTATTCTCTTCACTGCTCATTTGGAAGTCCAGAATGATTCATATATTGTTTATGTATAGCAATAAGATTTTGCACTCCATCTCCCATAACATTTGTTTGTTCATGAGGACAATCATTGCATTGTCCATTACATTGATCAACATGGTTCCTTCAGGTTCTAGCCATCGTCTAAAACCCAAAAAGAATAGTGTGAGAGGAAAAAAACATAATAAAGGGGGAGTACCCTCATTATCTAACATCTTAGGTTTAATTCTAATATTGTTACCGTAATTCTAGGACTATAACCTATACTTATAATTAACCTTAGGGACATCCCTAGACATACCTTAGAAATATCTCTAGGGATCTCACTAAAGTTCTCGCATCCTAGTTTCCAAAGGTTGACTAAACCTTTCCTCTTATACCAAATGTAGATACCCTAAGCCTGACGTACATGGACATTACATTAATTTTGCGGAATACTTAGTACATTACAAAAACACACACACAAGGACCGTAATAGTTTAGTGTCTTTGGAAATTTGGAAAATAATCTTATAATCGTAGTGAAAGATCTTCAACATCTCCCATAAAGATCTTCTCCTTTTTTTAACCTAAAACCTTTCTTTATATCCTGGGGAAAAGAAAACATAAAAGGGTGATCTCAAATGATTAGTAAGGGTAAACAAAAGAAATATCAATCACATCATATTCATAAGAACATAACAATTTGGAAATCTTACCCTGCAAAAGAGATCATAATTTCATAACATGGAATAGATCATGGTAGTGAAATGTAATCACAATAATCATAACATAAAACATGAAGCTTTGTGGAATACACACATAATCATAGAGAATCATTTCTTATTAGTCAAGACTCATTGCCAAGACTATCTTAGTGGACAAAGTCCATTTCTGAACCGAGTTCATTCCACGTTTCTGTCCTGTTTCACTGAACCGGTTTAACCTTCCGTTCCAGCCATGTCTATCTCATGAGATATGAAATCTTTACCCAATGTATTGGAGGGAGATATAGGTCCCACCCATCTCATAATGATACCATTCTTATGTGTGCCACAAAATCATAAACCATACATCATAGCATAACCCATGTAATAATAATGGGAATCTTAAACATCATGACATCATAAAACAATTCATATAAGATAAATGAATTCATAAAAATATTTCCATCACAACATAATCAAATCCATGTAATAATAGGGATATAAACAGAACCCTATATTATCTTAGATGGAAAATAATTTTTATAAAACTCTTGAACTCCATTCTTGAGGAAAATATCCTTTCTACTTCAAAAACATTTTTCCTTTCTTAACATGTCATACAATTTTAAACTAAAAGAAGTTGATTAAAAATAAACTTGAAAACTTGTAAAGGAAGATTCTTGGAAATATTGTTTTAAAAATTCATTCATGCCGTATAAGTTAAAAAAACATTCTTCTCGTACTTTTGTAGGAGAAGTTAAAAAGTACCTGGTATGAAAAACGACAAAAGATTCCTTTCACATCTTTTACTAAAAACTCACCGAAGGGTAAAATTGGATTTAAAAAATTATAGTTGTATGGAAATAATATTACATATTGAGGAAACATAGATGTGGATGATGAAATACACCTTAGTAAATACCAAAGTATAAACAATCTTGGATACAAATGAGATTGTGATATTTTCCCTTACCTTATATCTGATTTGATTCGTAAGTGTCTGAACCTCCTGTAGAATTATTTAAATAATGTCATTGACTTATTCCAGAATCATACTAATTGTTATGATATCATATATGGTCATATTTATAGCTTCTTATTAGTAATATTTCATTGTTACTTGTTATTCAGGTGTTTATTGCTTTTTGTTCTTATGCGTGTTTTGTCGAATAAATTATTATTATTATTTTAGGTTATAGATACCTTATTTACAAAATGGTATTAGTGTAATATATATCATATTCATTCACTCAATTCATTTATGTAATTATTATGTAATGAAAATCATGTAGAACTAGTCGCATCACATCGTGGGGACGGTATTCCGTACGTACGCACGAGCGATGATATCGTTCCCATGATCGTGGAATTGTATTGGAGTGTATGTATACTATTTAAGAATCAATATCACTTTAAAATAATCATATATATTCATTCTTTACACCATTATACCCATGCAAGTATGGTGGTGGTGGAAAATATATTACACCACGACGTGGAGACGGTATTCTGTACGTACGCATGCGCAGTGATTTCGTTTTCCGTAGGATGGATAGATGGTGAAATAGGGTTGTTTCATACTTATAATAACATATCAGTATATGAGTGATACTGATGTTATTACTTCATAATGAAACAACTAAAGAAGAATAAGTGGAAGAAGAAATAAAGTTGAAAGAATCGGTAACAGACATTACCTCTTCTTTGAGGGGCTTCTTTGAGATCTCCTTTTAGGGCACTAAAATTTGTCTTTGAAGAAGACCATGACCTCTAGGATGTCTCCAGGGAAGTGTAGAGAAGAAATTGGCAGGGTTTGGCTGAGCTTGAAGGCTCAAAGTGGTGTGAGGAAGAGAGGGAGGAGGTACCCATTTATAAGGGAGGAGAGGGGCACCTTTGGAAAAACTAAAAATCTTATTTTATTAAAAAGTCATATTCGGTTTTAAATAGCTCCAGATTGATTTATTTAGAAGATAAGGTGGGGATGGGTCTAGATCCTCTCATAAAAAAGAATTTAGACAAGTTTAGGTTCCTATTTTATCCTTATCATTTAGATTTAACTTTAAGTTAAATAATTTTACTTTTACCGTGTCTTTTTGTGTTCTTACACTACAAGGTTAATAAACTTACTATAACAAGACAAAAAAACCCCAAGTTGTTTATTATTAATATATATAACCTTATCTAAGTAATTTGTCCTAAACATAGATTTTTAGAAATAAAATAACAATTAATAATATAATATTTGTTTGAAAAACTATTTTATGTCAATTTTGACACTATTTTGTAATTGATTTTTGTGAAAATTATAACAGTATGATTAATTCAAAAAAAGTTAATTAAATCCATAATAACATGTCATATTAACTTATAAAATTCGCGTAATTCATAAAAAGTCTCAAATTATATTTATTTGTGTATTTATAACATCAATTATGTCAATATTTCATTACTAAGATAATTACTGCGTCATCATTGTGTCATAAATAAATTAAATTATTTAATGTCTAAAAATTAAAAATAAAATTTAATTATGTAGGAAATCTTTTTATATTTCTATTTAATATTTATAGTCGAATTTATCTTATGAATAAACCCTATATTAAAAATTATTTACTTATAAAACTTTGATTTTAACTATTTTAACCCTTCTTTAAATAAATTAATAATAAATGTCCTAATCTAATCCAAGTGGGTCTAAATGATAATATTTTATTTCTAAGGTTGTTTTTCGTCGAATTACACTTATCAAATAGAATTAAGACATGTGTTAGGGTAATAATAATATCATTTTTACTCTTAATTACCCTATTTACTTTTAACCGTGGTAAATAAAAGTAAAAAGTTACTATTCACCAAAAATTATTTTTATCTCATTGAACCACATTTTACATACTGACATCAACCGTGCCTCTCGGATTTTTCAAATTCCACTCACAGAAGCGGTAAAATTATGTTTTATGTAAATTTTCGAATTCTCCTAGGAGGTGGGTAAAAGACGGTGAAAAGTTCAATAAAATTTTTATATATCTAAAATTATTATAAAATTACTCCAATGAATTACATTGAACTTATATAGGTATTATATATCAATTTTTACCTAAAATAAATTTAAATAAAATAAATAATTATTTAAATAAAAAGTCGGTTTTTAAATAGTAACCCAGTGTTTTCACTATTTATCAAAAATTGAATGTTTTTAGAAAAATACCAAAATTTCACCCTAGGCTAATTTCGATATTCCAAATCCAAAAATGAAGTCAATTTTAAAAATAAAATTTACAAAATTTCAAAAAGTGGGTATTACTATTCATAACGGCTAGTTTTAATAATATTTTAATAGCATATCGTTGTTTAGTGAAACTCAGTATTGCGTACAACACAAGCTATCATGGAAGGTCGCGATTGCATGCAAAGAAAGCCAAGCTAGTGTTGTGTGTAGTGAAAGATTCCTTTTATGATTTATATAAAACAAAATATTTCTTATAAAAGTCTTGGGTGTTACATTCCCTTTGGGTTAAAGAGTGACTATGTGGTATGTTTACAAGAACCATGCTTTTTCATGATATTTCTGGTGTCGGGATTTGGATGTATAATCCTTGTAGGTACTTAAGTGTTGATATCTGAGTGTTAAGTGTATTTTTATAAGTGGAGTGAGACTCCAGAAGCTATTTTAGATCATCCTTCATAAAGGGTCCTTGATAATACCCCTATTAGTAGGTTGTAAAGGGAAGAGAACTTCCACTTTGGAAGGGTGGTGGTTGGAAATATGGTTGGAAATTCTGCGCAACATGGGGTCTTTGGGGATATTGGTTCTCAGATACATTTTTCATGTTATAATATTATATGAATACTATATTATAGGTTGGTCACTACTGTTACTTATTCTAAAAAAAGGAATTAGAACATTATGTTCATTAATTTGAGGGAAACTATCGGTATAATTTTCTAAATAATGACAATGTTGGAACACCTGAGGGAGTGCTGAAGGTGTGGTGTCCATGACCTCCATAAAAATAACCTTTCATATAAGAGAGGTTATTTAAAAAATAGTTTTTGAAATAATGGGTTTTTAGAACTCTTTACCTCAGGAACACCCTTTTTATAATTATAATATCAATTTATTGAGAATTTTGGGAAGTCCATTGAATCTTCTCTATGACATTATCATGGGAATTTTCAATAAGTGATCCTTAAGAGAATGTATCTAGGAGGTTCAAGTGGTTCTCCACCAACCCTAGGTAAAATAATAAAACAAAAATTTTCTATTCATAGAGATGGTGTGGATATTATATTATCAACTACTTGAATCTTTCCTATAACTCATTATAACTTTCTCCATTTTCTTGTATGATTCCATATATCTATTTTATCATATTGGATCTATTTGATTCATGGTAGTGTATCTAGAGGAAGGACTTATGAAGTTTCTCCCAGGTGGTGATCTATCTATGATGGAAATTGTAGAGAACCTACATGGTGTACCCCTCAAGGGAGAATGAGAACACTTTCTAACTATCATGTTCTACTAAAACTCATCTAATATTGACTTTTTAGTAAACATCACCTAATTATATTAAATTATTATTAGGATGTTTCTATATGTGTCCATGAATCTTTGGTAGGAATTGGTCCATTCAATTTCTATTCCCAAAGGTTTATTTTTTTAGGTTGTTAAATATGATTACTAAAATTGAATTTGGGTGAATGAAATTTCATCAGCGTATTATTAAATTGAGAAAGATCATATTTTATATTTTCACTACCTATAATGACTCTAGTCGAGAAGTAGATGATGTAGGATATTCAGTTAATGGAATTATGAAATGAAATCTCCCCACATATTTAGTTATTCTTAAATTATTAAATGTTTGTAGAAAAATGTATTAAACATGTGGATCAAAACCTAAAAGGTGAGATGAACTAGATCTATTCATGCATTTTAATAAGTTTAGGAAAATAAAAAAACAACACTAGACTCCTTGATAATGATTCCGCATTGATGAGAGGCAAGTCATGGGACCCTCAACAAACAATATTTTGAACTTGAATTAATGAAGTAGTTATGGATTAAATATATTTATGAAGGGGAGATTGTTTTTGGCATGTTATTATCTGGATAAATGGGATAAGTGTGTGAAAATAATAATTTAATTAGATTTATTTTATGTTCAATTTTGGAAATAGTGGTAGAATCGAGATAATTCCATCATTCTTCTATGGAATTATTGTTCATGTTGTTTACCTACTATTTCTATAATAAAATAAGATATTACTGATTAAACTGACATGATTTCATTAAACTAATTAATTGAGTACAATTATAATAAATCATTGAATCATTCATAGCCAAATTATCAGATATGTACAATTTCCATGAGAATAAGCCACTACTCACTATCACATGTAGTGGAGTGAATCTACGTGGCCATTATGTAAAATTCTATGAATGATTGGTGAAGTATTTAAACTCAATGTTTTGAAAAAACCTCTAAAAAATAATTTAACTAAAAACATCTATATAAATTAGTTGGATAATTAATGTTTTAATGAACACAAATCAATAATAATAAATGAGGTAATTCTTCCTAGCTCAACTAGTAATATTATATTGTGAAATTATTAGAGTATTAAATAAAATATAAAATGAAAAAATTAAGGATCTTTATTTGATCCAAAAATCCCAAAATTTTAGAATAAACCCCCTCTATTGAGTTAACAATTCTTTATTTATAAATATTCTCACAATTCTTCTTCAAATAAACCGCTTACTCATGGTTTATAGAACATAGATATTATTAATTCAATAATTTTTTCATATTTAATAAAAAATTACTTTTTATAATCTAAATATTATTCATTTCTTGATGATCACCACATGGGTTGTTTGAGGGAATCATTATGACTCGGTCAAACTAGTGAATGTGAATTGTTTTTAGGTAAAACTAGTTTGATTTTCCAAATCCAACTTTAATCATCACTTTTACCCATACACAACTCTATCTTGTTTTTCCTACATTGACATAGTTATGGGACCCATGAGGTTACCCTCACGTAGTCTTTTAGAAATGTGCATGAATGTTAAAAAGTGAATTAAGTGCTTGTCTGACCATTATGCATGACATCATCTACCTTTATGCAGATCGGTTTACCCATACAGTCTCTGGAATGTGGGATTATACTTGATGCATCATGAAAATTACCAATAAATAGTTGAAAAATCTGATGGGTGACCGTTTTTAGGTTTCTTCTAAAATATTTTACATTATTGAATCCTCAATATATAGGGAGGTTCCCTTATGAGAGAATATTTAAAATAACACTTTTACATGGATTGGAGTGTGAGATTTACCTTTCAATGTTTGGATTATCTTTCAATAATAGAGGTGATGTGAAGGTAACCTTAAATAACAGTCTCTTATAGACACCTCATTAATATGAAATCAATTTCATGGAGTCTCATGATTGAAAAATAATTCTATATTTGGTAAGTTGGATTTCCCATGATAGTTTGATTCTTGTGGTCGATCGAGAGATAGGTTATGATAGACCTTCAATGTCAAATTTTTCGGAGTTCCCTTCTGGTGGTGGATTTAATTCATTCATGGTTCACCACTTGTAGTCAATTCAATTGATGCATCTGGTCGAAGCCCATGGTTAGTTGTGGTATTTATATGGCATGTTGTGCCTAATGTGGTTGGTTCTCATGATAAATTAAGGAGTCATATTTTACCATGAGTACTTCTTGTGGATGGTTAATATAGAAGGATTTATTGAGTTATCCACGATTTACCATGACATAGATAACATAGTCGATGAGGGCAGTCAGGTGGTAGCATCACGTGGTACATGGAAGCATGGTATCTTGAAGGTGATATTGTCATTTGGTCAACCGTTATACAGTATTCGATACAAGTCAGCTATCCTTATGTGACATAAATTTTACCCACAAGGAAAACCATATCCTTTTAAGATCATAATAGAAAATTGGAATATTATGAAAATCAAATGAAGGATTTGTATACATTAATTACAAAAAATAAAAAAAAATTAAAAAACAAGGAAGTTATCACATTAATTTTTAAATCCTATAATTTAATGATTAATTTTTTTCTTTACATTAATACCAAAAATTAATAAAATTATTATAGAACAAGTCTAAATACATTTATCATTTAAATACTAAATTTCATCAATGTATGAAACTGTATTCAATACTCTGATTTTTAACGGTTTGGTACTATTTTACCATGAATTATAGATAATTTTTTGGGAAATTTCACATTTCCTAAGAAACATTGAGAAAGAAAGAGAAGGTTTCCATGAAAAAATGAACGGATAAAAAATTTTCAAGTCTCACTAAAAAAAGATATTTTTGTTATTTAATTGGATTTATGATTGGTGTGATCAGAAAATTCATAGAGAGAAAGGGAACTAGATTATCCTACTATAAGATAATATCTATTGTTATAACACGAATGAAATTTAAAAAACAAGAAAAAAAGATTGATCTATCATGAAGTTTGTGAATTTCATGTAATTAATTTTAAAAGTTTGGATAAAATAACTAGAAAAGGATAAAAAAATAGTGAAAACACAAATAAATTTGGCAGATAAAAGAATGAATGTTTCTTTTAAAGGAACGTCTGAAGCTATTGAGAGGTTTTATATATGAAGTAATTAGATAATTCAAGAAAATTAGTGTGAAATATGTAGATATATTCATCCTATCACAATGGATTCTATTAAAATTAGTCTGGTGGAAGATGAAATGATGAGAACTGTTATGTAAGAACAAGGATGTTTTCCCAACTAGAATAAATACCCAGAGAGGGGGGGGGGATATGGGCATGATAAATTAAACCAACTTACCCTTTGGATCTTGTTTCATAATTAAACAAAACACTCTTCATTCTCTTTCCAATATAAATGTATGAACAGAAATGGAATAATGAATGAGACACAATGATTTTACATGGTTCAACCTTATTGGTCTATGAAAAAAGAGCATACAATGGTAACGTGCCGATTTACCATTTCCACTAAGGCTTACTTCCAAATTACAAGGTTTGGGCTAGATCACTTCTATTTCAAGACTCTCTGCCTTCACAATTTTTAGGGTAAGCTCACTGCTTTCCCAAGGTCCACTCCCTAACTCTCTTTGGATAGATCACTACTACTGGAAAGGATCACCTTATTACTCTTCATTTCCTAACTACTCTATAAAGTATCCAATCATAGTTTATAGACATTTAGTCCCCATTATTATCATGAAAGAACACTTTCTCATTTGTAGATAGATACACCATGGATTTCCAATTTTCACACTTAGATGAAATTCACTTTTCTGCAAACTATTAGTCTTCAAAAATTACTTTCATGATTTTTTTAGTCTTTTAAAAAACTCATTTTTCTTTTTTTGAATAGTCTTTTATCCTCTTCAAACTATGTTGCACCATGTGGGGTGAGTTCTTCACAGTCACCTCTTTCTTCGTGGAACGCCCCTTAATTTACAGGTGGGGTGAGTTCTTCACAGTCACCTCTTTCTTTGTGGACCGCCCCTTACTTTACAGATGTCTGATGCCTTGAAAACCGCCAATATAATGAGGTCCCTTTTTCATTGAAGGATATAGAGCCCCAAAAAACTATTTGGTGAACTATTCTCATGAACTACTTACTCCTTCATAGAATCCTTATTCGTGAAATCTTCTTATTTTTAGGATTATCTCTCACAAACTACTTTATACTTCACTAAATTATTCCCAGAGTGAAGATATTTTCCAATGAAATTATCTCTATTTAATAACCTAATTAGGGGTCTTTTTATAGGAAAATATATATGAGAAACCTGATAATACAAATTACCTAAAACTTTGATGTGGTATAGCCATTAATGCGAACTGCTATGAGCTCTGTATATCAAATTTCCCTTTTGTGGTGGAAGATGTCATCCATAAATGAAAACCTATTTTATAACTCATAATCACCTCCTCAATCCATAAAAATATCAGTATTCCTAAAAATTTATAATGTGGTTATCTTAGGATTGTATATGGCCTGCAAATCACTACTATAGAGAAAAATATCCTTTTCTGATTTCACGTACCTTTTTTGTGGTCCACATAGTATAGCTACACTAATATGTGGTCCACGAACTACACTTCTTAGTCCATATACTAATGTCCACAAACTCATTTTGTATAAAACCTTCCTTTTCCATAAAACAAACTCCCAATTTTGAGGCCAAAAAATTTGGAAAATCACTAGGAAACTACATCACCTTAAACACCTGCTTTGGAAACACAAACCATACTAAAAAAAATTAATATCGATTTTTCAAAAAATAAAATCACACCAAAAAAACCAAAATAGATCCTTGATGGATTTTTTACAAAAAATCTTCCCCTTTTGGTTTGATGAAAACCCTTCTCATTTGGATAAATCATTGAAGCTTCTTCCATATTATACCAAAATTTTCTTCATATGACTAATATAGTGATCAAGGATTTAATCAACACACAATATCATCCCACATTATCAATTATGAACTTGATAAAAAAGATTATAATTAAAATTTTATTAATGAATCACTATATTCCCAAACCACTCATCTACTTTAATCACGAACCCCATCTTTTGTGGTATATAAACTTTGACTGATCACCTTTAGCATCATCAGATTTAAATGTCCCAAAAATTCATAGATACCCCTATTAGATTCTCCCAAATCATTATTAAGACATTTTATTCCTTTTATAGCCACAATTTCTCCCCCTTCGTCAATGAACCTGAACATTACTTCAACGTGGTCCGTAATTGGGTAAAGAACACATATCATCATATATAGTAAAAACTCATCATAACTCGAGAAGAGGGGTACCACATCCACATTTTTTAAAGTGCGGGGAGTTGAATAAACTCCCAGAGATAGTAGATCCAATTCAAATTCTTCTTTGGGTTATTCCATCATCAGAATATCCACAACCTGCAGTTCTGTAGGAACATACTCCAATTTCAAAATCCCTTGATTCACCTTCTACTTGATAAAATGATATTCTATTTCAATGAGGTTTATACTTGAGTTATGGGATTGATTTTTGATAAGATTTATACAACTTTAATTTTCATAATGTATTATTATCGGGGACTTCACTTCAACTTCCCTATCATCGAGCTACTCTATCATCCACAGTAACTACGTGAATGCTTGAGTATCTGCAATATTTTCAGATTTTGTGGTACTCAATGAAATGAAATACTATTTCTTTCTTGGAAAATAAATAAAAAATACTCAAAGATATAATGTACCACATGATGTTGATTTTCTATAATCTACCTAACATGCCAAATATAGATCTGTATATCCGAATAACTCTTACTGATATTTTTCATCATAGACCAAACAAAAATCCACCATGCCCTTGATATATTGAAGTATAAACTTCACTAAAAGAAATTGTATTTTATTAGGATCTATTTGATATATTTCTTCTTGTCTAGTGGAGAAAACAATATATGGTCGTGCAATTGTCAAGTATAACATACTACTAATGATTTTCCTATATTTTGTGAAATTAACTACATTTCCTTCATCATCCCATGATAGATTCAAATAGGTAGCCAAAAGAGTGATAATCACCATGGAATTATCCATTAAAAATATTATAAAAAACTCATTTTCATATTTATATTGAGATATTAATGTGTTATTTTTTCCTTGTGTCACCTATAAACCAAGGAAAAACATCAGTTCACCAATCATTGAAATTTTGAATTCACTTTTTATGAATTATACAAACTGAGTGCACTGTGCTTAATATGATCCAAAAAATATTAAATCATCATCATATACCATCACCATCATCCTTTGATTACTTTCATTGTTGATATATATATATTGTAAACAACTCTATGACATTGAAAATCAAGATTCTTCAAGAATTCATATAGCCTTGAATATCATGCTCTTGGTGCTTGCTTAAACCCAAATATTTCCTTCTTTAGATGACTAACTATGTTATCATCTTCATGAAGGATAAATCTATCGAGATTTTCAATATAAACTTCTTCTTCAAGAACCCCATTATGAAACGCATACTTAACATCCATCATGAAAAATTTGAACTCTCATTTCTCTACTATAACCAAGAATAATCTAATTCTCTATAGCCTTGAAATAAGTGCAATTGTTTATTAAACACTGATACCCTCTATCTGGGATTACCATTTTTACACTAGTCATTCTTTGTTTCTAATCATTACCCCAAATTTATTCATCTAGTTTCAAAAGACTCATTTATTAATGATTAAATTCTTATCTGTTGGTCTTGAAACAATATCCCATGTCTGATTATTTTCAATTTGGTCAAGATATTCATTCATATCCTGGCCCTACATGTCATATTCAGTTTCTTCATCAAAACATTTAGGCTCTACCTATGATTGGAATGATGCTTCCTAAAGAGTCTTCATCCCCTTTTTATGCACTGGTGCTATCTAATCACTAATTATGTTATATCTATCAATTTCGGCTCTTCCCCTCAATAATTGTGTAAAAAGTAGTTTATAATCATCCTTTTCACTATATGAATCATATTCCATGTCATCCTCTATAATTGGAATGTCCCATGATATACTTATCTCCTCCTTACTATTATCCTTAGACTGATCATGTATTTACTGAGGATTCTCCTCATTCTCAACTATAGTTACATAATTTATTTTAACTACCTTTCTCATATTCTTATTGATACATTTATATGCTTTTATTTTATTTAGTATCCAAAAAATATCCCTTCATCTCCACAAGATCCAAAATTCACATGTTTATCTTTATTGAGAATGAAACACTTACTTGCGAAGACTCGAAAGTACTTCAATGTTGTCTTCTGACCATACCACAACTCATATAGAGTCTTCTATTCATTTGGACATAATAATAATATATTGGATGTGTATATTGATGTCAATATTTATTCTTTCCAAAATATCTTTGGGAGGTATTTCTCAATGATTATTTTTATAGCCATATTATTGATAATTTGATTACTTCTCTCAACCACTCCATTTTGATTTGGATTTATTACTGCTAAAACTTGGTGACTTATCCTGTGTTTATCGAGATAATTCTACACATGGATATTTGTGAACTCTATTCCATTATTTTTTTAGGTCATCTGGATTTTTTGACCCAACATCTTCAAAACATACATTTGATAAGTTATTATGAAACTAAACAACTCAGATTTGTGGGTGATTATTGAATCTCATGTAATTCTTCTAAAATCAACAATTAAGAGAAAATAATATCTACTACCATTAAAATACCTTGGTGAAATAGGTCTAAAAACATCAATATGCACAAACTCAATCAATTTTTTTGACCTTTTATTTTTTGTCGTATATTTCTTTCGAATGTTCTTCCCTTCTTGACAAGCATCAAACTTATGTGTAAAATAACATGATAACCTAGGGAGGTATTGAAAAGCATCATATTTCACTTGATCATTCAAGGAATTTTGGCATAAGTGAATAAGGTGTTTATTCCATAAGTTATTTTCTTCTTCCTTGGATAGAAAAAACACATCCTCTTCTACACTTACAAGGTGGATATTTCCCTTTGTATGCTTTCCTTGTAAAATAACTCCACCATCTTTTACCATAATGATATTTAATTTTTTTGAAAATTTTATGACATGTCGTGTGTTACATAGTTGATATACACTTAGCAAGTTGTGACTAAGATCTTCAATAACAAAGAAATCTACACGTCTCATGTCTTTTTTTCTCAAGATTTTTTTTCTTGAGGAAATAATTTTTAGGCCTTAATTAATAAAAATATTAAAATAACTTCCTTTTCATATTTGATTCCTATCACTAGTTCCTTATTTACTATCATATGGGAGTTGAATCAACTATCAATGATCCATAATTTAGGGAAATATGAATCATTAAAATCAATCTCTACAACCACCACCTTTTCATATCTATTCATTTTATCCATGTTTTTGACTTCATACTTGGTACATATTGATAATATTGATCTTCCTCAAAGTATAATGGACCGACTTGATCTTGAGATGATACAAAATTATTTTTTATTTTTCATCTCAATCGATGATACATTGAATTAATTCTTATAACCACATTCATTATGTATCAGAACATTTCTTTGCGTTGTAGATGAGAAGTATCTTTACATTTTCCAAAATACTTCACACCTGAAATAGTGAAAATCAAATGATGTTCTATAATATTGAGTTATTTATGGATTACTCTATTGGAATTCTTCCCTTCAATAACTCTTGTCTATAGAAAATCCATTTTATGAGTGTCTCAACCATCCACAATAATTACATCTCATTCAGGTGGATTTCTATGTCGCATTACTATACTTCTAGTTCTCCCATATGTCCTATGAATATTTTGGTTCTAATTCATACCCAAATCAATCATCAATCTTGGAGCTGGTTCTTATAGTCTAACTTCAACCATTACGACTTTATGTTTTTGATCTATCCTGATACCATCCTTATTGTTTGGATTTGACTATGGATTTTTTTTATAGGGCCTCTATGATCAACTATTATATTTTATATTTTCATTGTAGCATTATTTTCTAGAATTAAGTGTTTCTCATAATCTTTCACTTTCATTCACATAAAAATAAATTGCTGTTCAAGATATTCAATAAATTTTATTTGTTTATTTCCCAATGATAGTAAAACTGTTGATTACACTTTTCTGTTCATTGATATTGATTTTTTACTCAACATCATTTTCTGAGCTCTCTGGTATGGAAGACTTCAGTTTTTTAGTTTTTTCATTCTTATTAGACTTCTTTTCTTTCTCCTAAAAAATTTAAAGCTAGGAATCCCAAACCAAATTATTGGATTTATTTGTTTAGGATCTCTAAATTTCTATATTCTCAAGGGAATATTAAAATGTTACCTAAAGGTTAGAAATTTCATTAGAGTTATCAATTTTCATTATTAGTTTTTTTCCTTGTTTGAGAATTTCTGAAAAATACCACCATAGAATCTGATTCCTGATCCTTGTAGTCCTCCATCTCTTCGGCCTCATATTCTTCTAAAATATCATATTATTTTCAAAGTAGATTTTTTTGAATAAATATCTCTAGAATGTTTTTTTACATTTTAGATAGGCTGAAAACTTCTTTATAGGAATTTTTACTTCATCTATATAATATGGTTAAAACTTATTTTGGAACATTACTACAAGCCATCAAACTGTTCCAAATCTAAATCATGAAAGCGAGAGTTTTCCTTTGAACTTTAATTTTTGTCTTTGATGATTTTAGGAAAGGAATGACATTACCTCATCTATCTCTTCTTATTCCTAACCATCTTCAATGGTAACATTATTCTTGGCCTTAAATACCACTTCTTTAGATTTTCCTTTTTCTACAAAATCATTATATTCATTTCTCATATCATATTGCACAATATTATTATGAAAGGAATCAAATGTCGACTTCTTTTAATATTTATCATCCAATATAAAATAATTCGAATTGAACTGAGGTGGATGTTTTAACAAGATACACTTAATGATATTTATATCTTCAATTATTTTTCTGTTACCATAGATGTAACACCCCAGATAATTAAAGAATATCACATTTTCACATTTATCCATATTTGTGAATAAAATATTAATATAAATTTAAATTGGATTCTATGCTCGATGGCGCACCCAATATGCAACAACGAGTTTCTTAGGAATCTTACGTTGCACTCTAATAATAAAATAATATTATTTTAAATTGTAGTTAACGCCTAGCGATTGTAATGGCAGGAATGAACAGAACTAACTAAAAAATTATTATATATGTCTGTCAAATATTTTTACTTTTTACAATAAAATTTAGAGGATTAAAAATGCGAATGAATCCAACTTTAAGAGCAAATATTCTAATATTCTTTAAAAGGTCGATTAACAGCCTTTTGATGACGAACCTCTTTTAAATCCAATTATTGAAAATTTTATGTGTTATATTTGAAAAAATAAAATTATTCTTTAGAATTGGGAAATCAAAATTTACTTTGTGTAAATTTTTGGTATTTTTCTGATAAAGTTCATTTTTTAATGAATAGTGAAAAATGTTGTATTTTAATTGAAAACCACTTTTTAATATAATTTATTTATATGATTAGATTATCTTTTGAATTGGTTTTAAAGTTAAATTATAATATATTTTTACCATTTAATCCAATTGTGGCCGTTGGAATTAATTTCTTCTTGAAATTGGACTTAAAATACTGTCAATCTTTTGATACTTATTGTATCATAAAAACATGCTATTTACTCTGGCAGCGGGAATTTGTTATTAAATTAGTTATTATAACTTATATGTTTTGAATTTTGTAAAATATACATCATTTTTGAATTTGGAATATCAAATATAGCTTAGGCTGAATTTTTGGTATTTTTCTGGAAAACTTCAGTTTTTGATGAATAGTGAAACCACTAAGTGGTACTTAAAAAACTGATTTTTCGTTTAAATGAAAATTTACCACCTTTGTGTTTTGAATTTCAAAAATAAGACATAAATAGTTGTCATTAATAAGTAAAATTTTGTTCAAAGGGATTAAAATAATTTTTTTTGTGAATAGTAACTTTTAAGTTTTAATCGTGATTAGAGGTAATTAGTGTTGTTTAAGGTAAAAATAATGTTTTAATAGTATGAAATTACCTAGACACATGTCCTACCCTCATTGGATGAGTCATGGCCGACCCATAAAATCCATGGGTCAACTTGGGGACCCCATGGTGCCACTTTTCTTGGAAAATGACATTAATACCTTTTTATTTGAAGTTAAAATTAAAATGTCACAAACATGTGTTGTTTTACTAAAACAATTTTTAGATGGGGTTATACAAGTCATATTTTTGAATATAAATATTAATTAGAAAGATAAAACTATTTACTACATCATGATATTTTTTTATAATTTTTAGATATTAAATAAATTAATTTATGTATGACACCGTGATGATGGAGTGATTACCTCATAAATGAATGATTTAAATAAATTGAGAAGATAGGGTGAAATCTAAGTCTTAAACTTGTCACAAACCTATTTTATGGGTGTATTTATAAACCTTATCACCTTATCCTAGAAATATATCCTTTTGGGATCTTTTAAATTCGCAAATCATTTTATAATAATGTAATATTTTATAACATTCCAAGAGTGCCCCTCCTCTCCTCTTATAAAAGGCCCCCACCTCTACCACCTTACACACACCTCTCAAGCCTTTTTTCTTGGCCAACCCCTTCACATTAAATCTATACACATCCCTATCTTAATCATTTAAGCCTCACTTTGGGCAGAATCATTTCCAAGGAAGCCTTTGATCTCAAATCAAATAGAGTTACCTGATTTAAAGGTAATGTCTTCCCTTGTGTTCTTTTGTTTTATTTTTCTTCTCCAAACCCCTAAACTCTTTTTATTACATTTTTTGTAACAAAAACAGTATATTTAATATACTAGGATGTTTTTATAAGAATTATTCGAGCTACACTTACACTTAACTACATCTAATGGTTAAAGAACATACTGTTTCTGTGGATGGTGAATTTCTGCCTCACGAAATGATGATTGTTCAATATTATTTTAACACATTAAAAGGTGGCCATTAAGATGTAAATATATTTATATATGATATATAATATGTTTATTTTTCCCTTAAGTTTTTGTATTTTTCATTTATGGCATACCTTTATGGTTTCCATTATGGGTAAACACGATATCTTCATTTTAGGAAGTGCGGACTACCGCCCCCTCAAAGTGATTTGATTCATTAATACCATATGTGGTACATATAAAAGATATATTTAATGATATTATATATGATACCATACTGGAATTATAATACTATTATGTATCATTATGTTTTAATTCCATTAAATAAGAAATAGAAATGGAAGTAGCGTTCATGCGTACGTACGGCTTACCGTCTCCATGAACGGTGCATTTCATTTATTACCTCTAAATTTTATGTAATATTATAAATGAATGTATATAATGGATATATATTATATATATGATATCTAAATAATTAATATAATTCTGGATATAATGGATATTTTACCCCATGAAAAAACTAGTAATTATAAAGAGTTTATTTTTGACTCAAGTAGAAATGATCGTTAAAACGAATGTTATTAACTTAAATAATTACATAGTGTTAATGACATGATAATAAGTGATATAAAAGTAATAATTAACTTGAAAAAGGTTCTTAAGCAAGTATAAATTAACTCAAGTTTATTATTCAGGAGATTAAATAACGATCGAGTCAAGTCGAATACGAGGTAAGGGATCCGACCTCTCTCTTTTTTATTTAGTACTCTCTTTTATGTCATTTCTTTTAAGATCATATTTATTATGTTGGGGGATGTTCTTTTATATTCCTATTTCTATAAATTTTATGTTAATATTATGGGATAACCTATTTTATCTCATCAATCCATTTTTGATGTTTTATGTGGCGCCGTTAAGCTGCCAAATTTTCATAAGGGGATTTTCATCTCACTTTTTATTCCCGTGAGATTCATGCTACATTGGACACTATTTAATTTTGTGTGGTATATGTACTACCCATATTTTACTATTTTTATAATATACTCTCATTTATGGGTAGTTACATCTTCATTGTATGACCCTTCTTTCATGGGGTGTACGTTTTGGAAGTTACCCAATTCGGTAAGGGAACCTTTCACCCTCCTCATTTTAAAAGACTTTTTTTAGGTATTTTAATCTTATTATGATGGGATATGTTTTTATATATCCTTGTTTCTATAAATCTTATGTCCAAGTGATGAGATACCCCTTTTTATCTCTCATCCACTCATTTTCTTAATTTTTAAGTGACGCCGTTAGGCTGTCGAATTTTTGCAAAGGGAACTTCTTAACCCAATTTTGATTCTTTGTGATAAACTTGTACTCCTTGAGATATGTCATTCTATGAATATGTGTGAATGAACTCTGATTGGTTTACACTTAATATCCACTTATATTTTGTGTATTAGTTTTTCACACATAATTATGTAATTGATTTATCCTTAATCCAAGGATACCGTCTTTGTAAGGGACTTCGTCTCAATCTCCTTTCATTGAGACATATTTCGTTTTATACACAACTTTCTTTTATATAGTGTATAAACCCTTTTGACTTTTAATTTTATACAAAATGAATCTTTTTCTAAGAAGCGTTTTACTAAACGACAAAAAGGAATGTTTCTTTTAACGTACACGGTGACAGCGACCTTTATCGCCGCCGTGAGTATTATTTGGTCTTTGGATTCCTCAACAAGCCGTAATGTTTTTAAAATAAAATAAATAACATATAATATTTTATGTATTTTGGTATTGAAAATGATTTTTATAATGGATTTGTTATGTCAATATATTTATGTGACATATTGTGATCAAAGTGTGGAAATGTTTTCTTTCCATTATATTTGTTTTATGTTTTATGATTTTATAATGGTACTTGGACATTTGATGGGTGGTTACATGATAAACCATATGACGGGTGGTGCCGTGAATACCAGGATGGGTGGTTACGTTATAACCTCCAATGCATTGGGTATGGAAGTCTTCCGTATGGCTATTCCATTAAGTATGTGTGGAAGTCGTCCGTATGATTATTCCATTTAAGTATGTTTATGTCCCAAGTTACCTTTTTATGTTATGTGTTCTTTATATGGGTTTTATGGTAATCTTTTGGTTACAAAAGGGTAAGTAATGGTCTTTTATTTAGTGAAGAGTTTTTACTACTTCATAAAGGTGAAAAGTATTACTTTGGAAATTTATTCATGGTTTACTTGTTGTTTTGAAAAACTAACAGTTTTTCTTCTTTGTGTATCCTTTACTTGGATTTTTATGCTCATCACAAGTTTTTGAAATGTTTTCCACAAGACATAAAGATGAATAGGGTCAAGGATGGGATCAAGGAAAGACATTCTATCTAAAACATAGAAGTAGACATGTTTCTTTTTAAGTTTTTTTATGGAAACTTTGTAGAAGTGTCTACTATGTAATCTTTTGAGATATAATAGTTATGTCCTAATTATCTAAAACTATAAAACTGAAAAGATCCTCTATTTTAATTATTCGGTTAATTCATGAGTAAGTAATGTTTATGGTCGGGGCATTATTGTTGGTATCAGAGGTCGGTTTAGATAACTTTATAGGTTAGGGTATTCTCCAGGCATAAGTGACAATGCCATAATGGTTAGGATTTCAGAAAGAGTCCTAGTTTTAGATAAAGTGAATGAGTAAGTATATCTTAGTGTTTATCTTCTTCATTGGTACATGATGGTTTTGTTGATATACTCACACTGAACGTTTTGGTTTTATTAAATGGCTGGATCTATCAGGCACCAAAGTAACAATGGATGTGAAGGAAACTATGACAATTTTTTGAGCGAGCAACTGAATGATATGGGAGCTATAATGAGAACTCTTGTGTTTATCCTCAACCAACTATCTGGAGTCATGATTGACCACCTAAAACTTGGTTATTTCTATAAGGAATCATATATGCGAGAAACAAATCCCTACGGAACTATAGGTAACAATCATAAAGGTATGTGTGTTCAAAAACCTATGTGTCAAAGATGTGGAAAGAAACACCTAGGAAAATGTTTCAAAGTGACAGAAATATGCTATAGATGTGGAAATGACGGTCATAAAGCAAGAACCTGCCATGGAAAAAGGAAGCATCCAGTTGACTCGAGGAAAGGGAAAGAATTTCTTTATGAGGGATCAATTGAATGTTTTAAATGTGGTGTGCTTGGTCATTATGCAAACACATGTCCTATGAAGAATTTTCAGGAATGGGATCACCAAGATCATACAAATATTCGTTTACCAATACCTAATGCCATTCGGATTGAGGATGAAGAAACTGACAATGACCAATCAATGGTATGGATTATTTCTTAACTTTTGTTTTCCTATTTTGGAATCTTAGGATATGATTCATGATTTTGTAGGAAAGAAGTATTTCAGAATAAGTTGGAAAGGAATGGTAATGGATCATGAAGAATGTTGAATGAGTAAGAAGTCAACATATAAGGACTTCAAGAGTTATGGTGAAATTCTTAAGAGTATTAAGTATTTTTTGATGATAGGGTTACATTAGAAGAATTTTGTTATAGTATGTATAACCCTGATGTTTGATATATGAATATTTTATTAAAGGAATAGTTATCTGTTCTTTTGTGTACATATTTATAAGGAACTATTTGGGTTTATATGATCCTTACTTTTGAGGTAATTATGGGTTACTATATGTTATGATGGAAAGTGAAAGGCATGAGATAAAATTGAGGTTAAATTATGTAATGATTATTTTTGAATATTTTATCTCGTTTTAGGGAATGTTTTAATAATTATATTTTTTTGGAAAAAGGACAACACACAGACCGTGTGACAACCCGTCGCGTCGGACAAAGCTGCGGGAATCGAACCCACAACCAAAGTGCGACTGATATTTATCACCTACCACTGGACTACGTGAAGTCCCCGGTTAGTTTTACTAATTCATTTTAATTAGATGATTTTAGGAATGAAGAGTAAGTTAATTTAGGGTTATCTATGGAAATTATTAACCTATCATCGAGGATATGTGATTAGGTTAATTACTTTTGAATATGAGAATTTAAGAGCAACTGATGTTATTTGGAGATAAAAGTTAATTTGTACCTTGGAAGACTATGTGATTAAATACTTAAAATATTTGTGTTTCAATCTTAGTTGGTTTACTTTGAAGAATTTTATGGAACAATTGTTTATCAAATGGTCTTCGTTGAACTTTGGGTTTTTTTGGACAAATTTTAGAGATTAAGAATATATTTTTTTTTATAAAGGATTATAATTTTGTGGATTATCTGATCTCATACTAACAATTATGGTTTTGGATTTTGTCTAAAGACATGGGAAATATATATTTCTCTTTTTTGGATTAGGTGATTCTCAATAAGTTGATTATAGTACTCTTAATGCGAACAAGTCTTCCTAAAAACGCGTCTTTTGGAGAAAATATGAGTTTGATTAAGGAATCTAGTAAAAGTTGAAAGTCTACGTGACAAGTAAGTATGTTTCATTATGATTTAGTTAAGATCAAAAATAAATTCTTCAATGAAGAGTAACTAAAAACAAAAATGTTTTCTGTTAACGTTTCTTTCTGGGGAATCAAATACCGTTTAACCCATCACAAGTTTTTGATTTTCTTATGGTTAACTTTCTCCTAGACATGTTTACTATCACTCTCCCTCAGAACATGACCCTTTGTTTTTTCCTCCATATCCATGTTTTCCTACATGGAATCCTCGTTTGGGTTAACTTGGGTGACCTTTGTACTTCTCTTTCTTTATTTTAAAGTGATTGTTTTACTGACTCTTGTTCCGATGTGGGGTTTTCAATGATGTTTCGAAGCCCAATTTTAAAATTGCGAGGACGCAATTCCCAAAAGGGGGGAAGGATGTAACACCCCAGATAAATAAAGAATATGAAATTTTCACATTTATCCACATTTGTGAATAAAATATTAATATAACTTTAAAGGGGATGCTATGCTCGATGGCGTACCCAATAGACAACAACGAGTTTCTTGGGAATCTTACGTTGCACTCTAATAAAAAAATAATATTATTTTAAATTGTAGTTAATGCCTAGCCGTTGTAATGGCGAGAATGAACAGAAATAACTACAAAATGATTATATATGTCTTTCAAATATTTTTACTTTTTACAATAAATGTTAGAGGATTAAAAATGCGAAAGAATCCAACTTTAAACATAAACATTCTAATATTCATTAAAAGGTCGATTAACCGCCTTTTGATTACGAACCTATTTTAAATCCACTTTTTGAAAATTTTATGTGTTATATTTGACAAAATAAAATTATTCTTTAGAATCGGGACATCAAAATTTACTTTGTGTAAATTTTTGGTATTTTTCCGATAAAGTTAATTTTTTAACAAATAGTGAAAAATGTTGTATTTTAAATCAAAACTTATTTTTAATATAATTTATTTATATGATTAGATTATATTTTTAATTGGTTATAATGTGAAATTAGAATATATTTTTACCATTTAATCCAATAGTGGATATTGGAATTAATTTCTTCTTGAAATTGGACTTAAACTAGTGTCAATCTTTTGATACTTATTATTTCATAAAAACACGCTATTTTCTCTGATAGCGGGAATTAGTTATTAAATTAATTATTGTAACTTATATGTTTTGAATTTTGTAAAATAGACATCATTTTTGAATTTGGAATATCAAATATAGATTAGGCTGAATTTTTGGTATTTTTCTGGAAACCTTCAGTTTTTGATGAATAGTGAAACCACTAAGTGGTACTTAAAAAACTGATTTTTCGTTTAAATGAAAATTTACCACCTCTGTGTTTTGAATTTAAAAAATCCGACATACATGGTTGTCATTAAGAAGTAAAATGTGGTTCAATGGGATAAAATAATTTTTTGGTGAATAGTAACTTTTAAGTTTTAATCGCGATTAGAGGTAATTAGTGTAGTTTAAGGTAAAAATAATGTTTTAATAGTATGAAATGACGTAGACACATGTCCTACCCTCATTGGATGAGTTATTGACGACCAAGACAATCGATGGGTCAACTTGGGGACCCCATGGAGCCACTTTTCTTGGAAAATCACATTAATACCTTTTTATTTAAAGTTAAAATTAAAATGTCACAAACATGTGTTGTTTTACTAAAACAATTTTTAGATGGGGTTATACAAGTCTTATTTTTGACTATAAATATCAATTATAAAGATAAAAATATTTCCTACATAATGATGTTTTTTTTATAATTTTTAGATATTAAATAAATTGACTTATTTTTGACACCGTGATGATGCAGTGATTACCTCATAAATGAATGATTTAAATAAAATGAGAAGATAGGGTGAAATATAAGTCTTACACTTGTCACAAACCTATTGGATGGGTGGATTTTGAAAACTTATCACCTCATCCTTGAAATATATCCTTTTGGGACCTTTTAAATCCGAAAATCATTTTATAATAATGTAATATTTTATAACTTTCCAAGAGTGTCCCTCCTCTCCTCTTATAAAAGGCCCCCATCTCTACAACCTTACACACACCTCTCAAGCCTTTTGCTTGGACAAACCCTTACCATTTCATCTATCCACATCCCTATCTTCATCATTGAAGCCTCACTTTGGGAACAATCCTTTCCAAGTAAGCCTTTGCGCTCAAATCAAAGAGAGTTACCCGATTTAACGGTAATGTCTTCCCTTGTGTTCTTTTGTTTTATTTTTCTTCTCCAAACCCCTAAACTATTTTTATTACCTTTTTTTTGTAACAACACCAGTATATTTAATATAATATGATGTTGTTATAATACGTATTAGAGCTAAACTTACACACACCTACATCTAATGGTTAAAGAACATACTGTTTCTGTGGATGGTGAATTTCTGCCTCACGAAATGATGATTGTTCAATATTATTTTAACACCTTAAAAGGTGGAAATTAAGATGTAACTATTTTTATATATGATATATAATATGTTAATGTTTTCCTTAAGCTTCTGTATTTTTAATTTATGGCATACCTTTATGGTTTCCATTATGGGTAAACACGATATCTTCATTTTAGGAAGTGTGGACTACCACCCCCTCAAAGTGATTTGATTCGTTAATACCATATGTGGTACGTATAAAGGATATATTTAATGGTATTATATATGATACCATACTGGAATTATGATACTATTATGTATAATTATGTTTTAATTCCATTAAATATGAAATAGAAATGGAAGTAGCGTTCATGCGTACGTACGACTTACCGTCTCCATGAACGGTGCATTTCATTTCTTACCTCTAAATGTTATGTAATATTATAAATGCATGTATGTAATGGATATATATTATATATATGATATCTAAATAATTAATTTAATTCTGGATATAATTGATATTTTACCCCATGAAAAAACTTGTAATTATAAAGAGTTTATTTTTGACTCAAGTAGCAATGATCATTAAAACGACCGTTATTAACTTAAATAATTACATAGTGTTAATGACATGGTAATAAGTGATATAAAAGGAATAATGAACTTGAAAAAGTTTCTTAAGCAAGTAGAAATTAACTCATGTTTATTATTCAGGAGATTAAAGAACGATCGAGTCATGTCAGATACGAGGTAAGGGATCCGACCTCTCTCTTTTTTATTAAGTACTCTCTTTTATGTCATTTCTTTTAAGATCATATTTCTTATGTTGGGGGATGTTATTTTATATTCCTCTTTCTGTAAATTTTATTTTAATATGATGGGATACCCTATTTGATCTCATCAATCTATTTTTGAAGTTTTATGTGGTGCCGTTAGGCTGCCAAATTTTCAAAATGGGATTTTCATCTCACTTTTTATTCCCTTGAGATTCATGCTACATTGGCCACTATTTCATTTTGTGTGGTATATGTACTGCCCATTATTTTAATATTTGTATAATATACTCTCATTTATGGGTAGTTAAATCTTCATTGTATGACCCTTCTTTCATGGGGTGTACGTTTCAGAAGTTACCCAATTCGGTAAGGGAAACTTTCACCCTCCTCATTTTAAAAGACTTCTTTTTTAGGTCTTTTAATCTTATTATGATGGGATATGTTATTATATATCCTTGTTGATATAAATGTTTTGTACAAGTGATGAGATACCCCTTTTTATCTTTCATCCACTCATTTTCTGAATTTTGAAGTGACGTCGTTAGGCTTTCGAATTTTTGCAAGGGAACTTCTTAACCCAATTTTGATTCTTTGGGATAAACTTGTACTCCTTCAAATATGTCGTTCTATGAATATGTGTGAATGACCTCTGATTGTTTTACACTTAATTTTCACTTATATTATGTGTATTAGTTTGTCACACATAATTATGTAATTGATTTATCCTTAATCCAAGGATACCGTCTTTGTAAGGGACTTCGTCTCAATCTCCTTTCATTGAGGCATATTTTGTTTTACACACAACTTTATTTTATACGGTGTATAAAGCCCTTTGAATTTTACTTTTATACAAAAGGAATCTTTTTCTACGAAGCGTTTTACTAAACAACAAAAAGGAATGTTTCTTTTAACGTACGCGGTGACAACGGCCTTTTTTTCCGCCCTGAGTATTATTTGGTCTTTGGCTTCCTCAACAAGCCGTAATGTTTTTAAAATGAAATAAATAACATATCATCTTTTATGTATTTTGGTATTGAAAATGGTTTTTATAATGGATTTGTTATGTCAATATATTTATGTGATATATTGTGATCAATGTGTGGAAATGTTTTCTTTCCATTATATTTGTTTTATGTTTTATGATTTTATAATGGTACATGGACATTTGATGGGTGGTTACGTGATAAACCATATGACGGGTGGTACCGTGAATACCAGGATGGGTGGTTATGTTATAACCTCCAATGCATTCGGTATGTAAGTCGGCCGTATGGCTTTTCCATTAAGTATGTGTGGAAGTCGACCGTATGGTTATTTCATTTAAGTATGTTTATGTCCCAAGTTATCTTTTTATGTTATGTGTTATTTATATGGGTTTTATGGTAATCTTTTGGTTACAAAAGGGTAAGTAATGATATTTTATTTAGTGAAGAGTTTTTAATACTTCATAAAGGTGAAAAGTATTACTTTGGTAATTTATTCATGGTTTACTTGTTGTTTTGAAAAACTAACAGTTTTCCTTATTTGTATATCCTTTACTGGGCTTTTTTTGCTAATCCCTAGTTTTTGAAATGTTTTCCACAGGACTTAAAGATGAATAGGGTCAAGGATGGGATCAAGGAAAGGTATTCTATCTAAAACAAGGAACTAGACATGTTTATTTTTAAGTGTTTTTTTATGGAAACTTACTAGAAGTGTCTACTATGTAATCTTTTGAGATGTAATAGTTATGTACTAATTCTCTAAAACTGTAAACCTGAAAAGATCCTCTATGTGAATTATTTGGGTAATTCATGATTAAGTAATTTTTAGGGTCGGGGACTTATAACAGATGTATTCAACAACAAAATTTAACAGATCAAATAATGTAGCAATAGGATCATTAGGTCGTATTTTCAAATCCCCATACTTGTTCTATAGAACCTATAGTTTTCTTATATCACTTTGAATCTCGATAGTAAAAATTTCGAATGTTTTCCCACAAAGAATTTGAAGACTTACCCAACATCACCTTTGTTTAGATTTCATTGGATAGGGATCCAACTAAAGAATTTATTCCATTTGAATCTGTATATAATTCATTTCGATCATATTTTTATAAAGTACCACTATCGATATCGACCAAAATTCCATGCATCTCTACTTTTAAGACATCCATTCCTTATAATCAGAAGTAATGCTGCATCTGATTCTTCCATAATTTATTTTTTTCTAATGAATACCAGAATCCTTTTGTAATTTATAACCTCCATTTATTCTAATAAGATAGAACCACAATATTTCAACATTTATCTATAAAACCAATTATTAACCCAACTAGGTCAAATACCCTATGGGGGTGAATATGGGTATGATAGACTAAAACAACTACCCCTTCAGATCTTGTTTCTTTGTTAAAAAAAATATTCTCTCACCTTCCCATATCAATGTATTAATAGAAATTAAATCACGTATGAGGAATAATGATTTTTCCTAGTTCACCCTCATTGATCTATGTCCTAGGAGCATACAACGGGAATGTTCCGATGTACCAAATCTAGTAAGGATCATTACCAAATTACAAGGTTTAGGCTAGATCAATTCTATGCCTAGAATCATTGGATTTAAAATTTTTAGAGAAAAATCATTTCATTCCCAAGGGTCACTCCATAACTCTCTTTTTATGGATCACTATTGATAGAAAGGATCATCTTCTTCCACTTCTTTTGTTCACTACTCTGGAAAGGATCCAATCAAAGTTGATCAATATGTAGGTCCCTTAATTATCATGAGTAAACACATCCATAGTGGTAGATAAATGTTCTGTTGATGTCCCATTTTAACACATAGATGAAATCCACTTTTACACATACTGTTAGTTTGAAGAAATTACTTTCATGAACTATTTTATTCCCTTAGTGAACTTCCTCCCTCTCTTTGAAAACTGTATTGTATCCTCTGCGAACTGTGTTTCACCACATGGAATGAGTGCTTCGAGGTATCCTCTTTCTATGTAAACCTACCCTACTTTGTAGATGGATGATGACTCGTATACCACCTCTACTATGTGGTCCCTTTTTCTTTTTCGGGCTACAGTTCCCTACAAAAAAATTTTCTGAACGGTTCTCATGGACTAAATCCTCATTTGTAGGATCCTACTTCAAGAAATCCTCTCCTTTAAGGAATTCTTCCTCATGAACTACTTTGGACTTCCCAAAATTCTTCTCAGAGTTATGAACAATAATAATGAAATTATCTCTCCTTAATGATCTGTTTAGAGGTTCTTATATAGGGAAATATATCTGCAAAACCCGCTAATCCAAATTACCTAAAACTTCGATGTGGTATAGAATTCATCACAAAATTCTATGCATTCTGTATATCACCTTTCTTCTTTATGGTGGCTGATTTCATCTGCAAATGAAAACCCTTTATGAGACATGTAATAACCAAATCAATCCAAAAATCACCAATCTTCCTAAAAACATCCTTTTTGGTTTGCATAGCATTGTAGTCAACTGACATAGTGCTTCTATAAAAAAACATTTCATTTTCTGATTTCACATTCCTCCATTGTGGTCTACATGGAGCATCTACACTACTATGTAGTCAATGAACTTCATGCTTCACGGTCCATGAACTATGATTTTTGGTCTATGTATTTCTATCCATGAACAACATTTTCAGAAAAATTTTATTTTCCATAAATCTAACTCCCAATTTTGAGGCCTAAAAATTTAGAATACAGTAGGAAACTACCCCACCTTAATCATCTTATTCAGAAAAACCAACCATATTGATACGTAGTTATTTGGATTTTAAAAAAAAATCAACCAAAAAACACAAAAATGGAACCTTGAGGAATGTTTTCCCAATAAAGGTAATGATGTTTTTTGGAAATATAAGAAAATAAGGATCACTCAACATAAAGAAATATGTTGTTGGAAGAATATTGATATAAATAATTTTAATGTTAGAAAATGGATTATGAGTAGTAAATTTTGCACTGAGATCAAAAGTAATGAGAATATTTTGTTGAGAAGAAACTCTAATGTTTTCTTATATTACTAAGAGGTAGAGAGGTTTCTCTTTATTGCCTTATTTTTGGATTATTGTTTGCTAGTATTCGGAAAATTAAAGGGGATGATTAAGGGTTTTATACACTGTACCACAAAGATTTTTGAAATGTGGTTTATTAACTATAAAGAAAAAAAATAAAAGAGTGAATCTATTTGGGGGATATTAGTTGATGAGGAGGCTTTCAAAATAATAATTTCATAAAAATCCATACATTTTGGACCATTTTGAAAAGTGGAGAATGATGAATTTATACCACAATTAAAAATATTTTTTTATTTCATCATTAATATTATAAATAGTAAGTATTGTTTAATCAAAATATTAGGTTTAGGGGAAGGGTTTTGTTTCCCGCACCTATCCTTTTAAATGGGGGATTTGAGCTATGTGAAAGATGTGTTTATATAGATAAATAAATATTGAAAACTCTTAAACTGAGAATTTTCTATCTGATCCCATGTATGGTTTCTTATAGACAAAATTGAAATAATTTGATAAATTACTATTGTTTTTTATAAAGTATTAATCCTCTCGGCTAAAAAAATTAGGTATTTAAATCCTTTTTTTCAAAATATTGTTAACAAGTTATTCAGATTAGAAAAGGGTAGAGAATATGATTTATGGAGATATGGAAAAGAAAAGTTAAGAAATACCCTACACAACCTTTTTATTTTTTTTAAAAAGTGTATAATAAATTAATCTCCATCACACATATAACATATTGGTATTTTAAGTTTGTTTCTATTTGAAATAAAAAAATAAGGATATATTTTTTTTAAAATGTGTTTAGTTGGATTATTTATTAATAATATTCTCTTTTGAAGTGTTGAAACAGATATCAATTTGTGTTGGTGTGATATGGAGAGTGAAGAGGAAGAATATTACTCTTGAAAAAAATATTTAAATAGATTAATGAATCCCATAACATGTAACAATTGTTTGATCTAGTTCTAATTTATGTAATTGAATTTTGTTGATGGAAGAAGGAGAAATTGTCCACAATTTTCAACAAATGAGTGTAGGGATGGTTGTTTTTTACATCATTAATAAGTGGCTATAGAGGTTTATATAAGATTGAAAGTCGAGTATATATATTTTAGGAGTTCTTGATAATGGATCTAAAGAGTTTGATTCTGTTTTGATAAATACCTAAAATTATTATGAATTATTTTAAAGTACTAGAAATGGATGTGAGCTTATTTGAAGAGAATCTAATCTTAATTAAATAATTCTGGATTTCAGATACTAATGTTGAAATTCGAATATGCCTATAAATTCTCATATGCATTATTTCATGTAAAAAGGGCCTATGTATGTATGATATAGCACTTCTTAAACATTAACTAATCTAATGTGATTTAAATGTAATGGTGAATCTAGTTTTGTGTAAGGATAATGTAGTCTCTGAATGAACATGATCATCACTTATATAATAATGATCCTTATCTGTGTGACCATAATTTAATCTACATAAATTACATCTCTATACATATCACATGAATAATAATGATTCTACTTTAGCATAGACATGACCTAAGAAAACATCATTTGCACTATGTAAGTATCTATGATCTGATAAAAATATTGTTTTTTTTATTTTATAATCTAAAAATAAATTTAAATTTATTGATAGAAAATCCATTATTCATGGATTAAAGCACCAAAAAATTGATTTTTATTCTAGAATAAATCGAAATGAAAATTCATGCTCAATATTCATGGATAATGAGTGATTTATTGATTTGAAAATGAAATTAAATTTGATGAATATATCTAAAAATAATATTGATGATACTGGAAATATTATCTTACGTAATTTAATATATACACCACCCAGGGAGTATGAGATTAAATCTACAATCAAGACAAATTTCATTTCAAATTATTAAAATGAGTTTCTTGTATTTTCTAGAATAATACAATCTTATCCGAATCGAAGCTTATGATTTTCTTAAAATACTATATGTCACAAAATCTTAGGTGATTATAAAAAAAATTTCAAAGCATAATTTTATTTTGATAAAATAAATACTATTTTATAATATGTTAAAGATCTGGTGAGAAGTATTTAATTATGGAAAAAATAGTCATCCCATGATCATATTTTTATAGGGCATTTGTGTTTGTAGAAAAAAGAATGTTAATGTTGAGTTTTTGAAAAATATAAAAAGACATTCATTTTCTGAGTTATGATTTGGAAGTTGGAAGATACGAGTTTGAGGATACATATCAGGACAGTGTTTTTGGATGTTAGGGAAGAGTTCTATTCTATGCGAGATCTTTCAGAGAATCACAGAAAAATATCATGTAGTACAAAAAATTTGTTATTCTATTATCATGTATTTTTCTAGAAGCTAAAAAACATAACTCTATTCCATTGATGGATATTTATATTGATGTTAGTTTTTTTAATTCTTATGTTTGTATATTATTCGTGTATAATTATCTTGGAAATATTCAAATAAACAAGTGAGAAAATAAAATATTTTGATGTACACAGAAAGAACATGAAATGGGTTATTGAGAAATGTGACAGAGATAATTGAGAATATATAGAATTTTAAGATCTTTAGAAGGAACAAGGATGAGAAAATTGATACTTACAATGTCTTGAAGATAATAAAAACTAGAAGACTAAATTTGGGATTTCAATTTCAATAAGAGAACACATACATTCTCAACTACTCAAGGATGTGAAAAAGATCTTAATAGTTGAAGAACTAGAGTGATTTTTGAAACCAAAATATAAGATAAATAGTATCAGTTTTCGAAGTTTTTTAAGGAATTTACATGAGAATACTTGTGATCTAGTCATCACATGGATAGATATCTTCTCAAAGAAGAATAGAAGTAATTAGGAGCTGACATATTTCTTTCTTGTTGTGGATCCAAATATCAAGAAGTATGCAGTGTGATGCTGCACTCTCCCATGGGAATATAGAGAAAAAAAATACTTTGTGACTTGGTGTAAGAGTGTCAGGAACCATGGTAAAGGATATCATCTACCCACATCCATTATTAATTGATAACATGATTTATCATGGAGAATTTATGGGTTTGAGTAACAAACCAACACTATTGGAAAAAAATATATTTAGAAAAACAATTATTGCCTTTAAAAAAAAATCTTTGTCACATTTTGTTGGCTTTATTTTTGTTTTCACCAGTTTTGGAAAACCATAGAAAATTAATGATAGTATTTTGAAAAATGATACAAAACCACCGCCAAATAAGGAATTTTTATTTCTTATTTAAATTTAGCATTATGTTTTAAGATAAACCCTGCTAATTATTTTATTTTAGGGATCTTTTTATATAACCACAACTAAATGTATTAAATTTAATACAAAAAATTATAAAAAAAATTATTTATACATATATGTATATATATAAATATTCCATAAATAATTAATAATGTATCATAATATATATGAATATGTATTTTATAAAATATAAATATATTATTTATAAATTAATAATTAATAAATTATAGTTATTAATTATTAACTATTATGTATTTATTAATAATTAATTATTTTTTACAATTAAAAATAATTTGTAATTAATTAGTTATTTTTGATTATTAGTTATCCATTATTCATTATTAATATTTATATATATGTGTGTGTGTGTCTCGCTTTGTATATTTCAAATAAATATTAATAATTAAAATTTACATATTTTAAATATATATTAGCATAAATATATAAACATATTAATATAATTATATATAAATGTGTGTGTGTGTCTAATGGTAATTTCTATTTTATAATTAATATGAATAATATGTAATATGTAACAAATATATAATTATATAAATATATAAACATATATGCACATATATATACACACAAATTTATAAATATGTGTAAATATACACATAGGTAAAAATATATAAAATTATAAATTGATTTAAATATATTTCAATTTATATATAAATATATATATGTTCGTACATATATATAAATATAAAACTATGTAGAAATGGATATAAATAGATGTAAGTATATAAATATATATAAATAGAAGTTAATATATAAATACTTATTTATTAATTTATATGTATTTATTATTTATATTTCAATGATCATATATATATAATTATATTTTATTATATTTTCACACACACACACACAAATGTATATATGTATGTATTTATATATAATTATGTAATTTTAATTATATTTATATATCTTTATGGATATTTATATTTACCTATGTATATTTATATATAAATAAATATATTTATATGTGTATATATATATTATGTTGGTGTATATATATATTGAGATATATATATATATATTTATATGTGTTTATATATATATATTTATATATAACTATATATAGTTATATATATATATATGCATACATATTTATATTTTTTCATAAATATATTTATAGTTATATATATTTAATGATATTTAATGATATTTATTTTTATTTATGTGTGTATATATATATATATATTATCTGGATATATATATTTATATATATTGATATATATATTTATATGTGTTTATATATATATTTATGTGTATTTATATATATTATGGGTGTATATATATGTTTGTTTTTTTATATTTAGATGGGTTTATATATATTTAAACATACATAAATATGTTTATATTTTTCTATATTTTTGTATATTTATATATTTTATGTCGGTATATATCTATATTTATATATTTATGTATATTTACATGTGTGTGTATATATATATATTTCTATATACAATTATATATATTATATATATATATATATATTTATATATATTTAAATATATTTATGTAAATTTATATATATTATGTAGTGTGTATATATATTTATATAATTCTATTTAATTATATATTTATATACACACACAAATATTGATGCAAATTTATTTATATTATAAATATTTATTAGATAATTATATATATTTGAATATATCTCAAAATATATATAACTATATTTGTATAAATTTTTCTTTAATTATATATTTATTTGTATTAATTTATAAATTATGAATATATATATATGCATATATATATATATACATGTAGTTACAGATATTTATCATCATATATAAGTATATTGTAGTCTGCTTTGTCACCACATGAATACTTAAGTGAAGTGGTAAATGCTCTGTAGCATAAAAAAGGATTATATGTTCAAATTTCACCTCATGCATATTTATGTGTAATTCTACAATAATAAATAATATTTATTAAATATTAATTAAAAAATATTAAAGAATAAAGAATAAATAATAAATAATAAACAATTGATAACAGATAAATAAATAATGAATAATAAAAAATTAAATAAGAAATACCTAAATAAGAAAATAATAAATAGTTAAATATTTTATTATGTAAATAATAAATAGGTAATAAATAAATAGAAAATAAATAAATAAACTAATATTTAATAAATAAACAAATAAAAAATTAAATAATAAATAAATAATAAATAAATAAATAATAATAAATAAATAATACAAATATAATAAATGATATTAAAGAAACAATAAAAGATGCCACCAAATCCATTGATGATTCTTTTAAAAAGCATCAAAACATGATTCATTCCACCTCATTTAGCGAAAATATTGGAAAAGAATCACAAACCATTTTGCAATGGTTTAAACCACCATTAAATACTCAAAACCCCACAGCTAAATAGTAACCATGATAATGAGTGGGAATTTATAGTCAAACACTATAAATCCTTATGTGCTGTGCTTATTTTAATCCTGTTTCATATGAGGTGAGGGTGAGTTATTTCATCTTGGGTGGACTGAGTTACTAGAAGAACATATATGTTGTGTTCGAAAATATATCTTTTAAAAAGAAAAGAAAATCATGGATTCACCCCCTCCCCTATCAGTGATGAAATCGATCCAAGGGAACATCATCTATCATGGGTAGAATGACTAAATTCTTGTAGTCAAAATATGACCTTTGTTAAATAAATCCACTATCTCTTAGTCTCTATGTTATAACATAGGATTTTCATAGTCAGAACTTCAAAATTTTTATTTCTAATGGGGTTTTACTTACTTTTAAAATTATATATAATTTCTTAGGTATCCCACATTTTTATAGATGTTAGGATCTATTTATTCAATCATAGGAATTAATCCATTCAATTCTTATATCATATTCTGAATAAATATAAGTCTTGGATTGGAAAAATAATCGGTATTAAGAGATGTAATGTTTTTATAACTAGTTGAGGCTCTATGAGTCATAAAAAATTCATTATAATAAGGATTGGTTTTTTCTAATAGGAAATTTCTATGATATATCATAGAGCTATGTTTTGTATTAGGAGGACCCATGTACAATAATTTGATGGCTTGTTGTAATGGATCATAGGCCATATTACAAATAAGATAAGTCAGTTTCTTTCCTTTGGTGGGTGGATCACTCTAATCCATAATGTTCTTTCTTCTATGAAATTGTACATGTGGTCAATAATTAGGGTCCTAAAAATTTTAATTAGGATTTTATGAAACAATTAATTGATTCCCTTGGGTCTCCAACCAAGAGGGGAAATACAACTGGGAGATTTGGGAATTCCTGAAGAAACTATTTGAGGGAGGTAATATAAATATCAGAAGGCTTGATGTGCATATGGAAATGATGAAAGCTAAACTGAAACATAAAGTATTTGAGGGTTATTCATTTTTTGAAAACATATTATGTCCTAATATGGAAGGATCTTTGATACTTAATTTAATGGGTGTTTTATGATATCACAACTCAATTGGAGTCTTCATGGAATTTTCATACTCTTCCTGAGCATTCGAGATAGAGTAGGGGAAGTGGGGATATCCTCATCCAATTTAACAACCATCCTAGCCATTCTCATTTAATTATAATGTTCCCACATCATAGAATGTGTTTCTAGAAGGATATGAAACAATCAAGTTTTGTTAATGGAATATTGGAGGAAGAATAGATACACTTCATCTCCAAAATCAGGAAATTTTAAAATCCCTAAGGATATTTTTATTAAAACATAAAGTTTGGTTCTGTTTCTACTACTACAAAAGAGGCCTTTAATATTGCTAGAATAATCCTTTATTAGTGCTAAAAAATCAATGACTATCGGGACAAAATTAAAGGCCCCGAGAATTTATTAGAATATTTTTAGCGCTCATAAAGGAAGTGATATTAATGGTTTTAAAATGTATATATTTTTCTGGACCTCTTTCTTTATAAGTGATTCCATGACACCTTTAATAGTGGCCCCACCCATTTATCAGTGCCTTTCACCCCACCACCCCTTTTATCATCTCTTTTTGAATTTCTCACCTCATGTGAACCCGCATAGATTTAAACCCTACACCTTGCGTTTAAAGACAAAACAAATTTACCACCACACCATGTTGTCTTGTTTTCTATTTGATGATATATATATATATATCTATATGTATATTTACATATACATATTTTCATATATTTGTAAAATTATATTTAAATACATTTATAAAATATATGTGTGTGTAATAAAAATATACTTATATTTGTTTAAATATATTATATATTTTATTCATTTAAATATACTAGAATATAATATAAACATACATCATTTTATTAATATAAACATATATGTATATATAAACATTATAAATATATTTTTATAATGTAAAAATTTTTATATATTGTTTTAAATATATTTTTAATTTTTATTTTTTAAAATATATTAGAATATACATATACATATAAATTTGTAATTATTGACACACACATGTTTATTTATAAACATTAAATTTATAAGTACATATATATATTATTTTATTTTTATAAGGTTAATAAGATGGATAATATTTTAATTTAAATAAAATGAATAATAAATACTAATTTTATATAATTAAATATAAATTTCTACATAAATATGTTAATATATGTATTTTTTCAGGTGATTCAATATAAGTAAATATAATAAAATATGTATATATTTACTTATAAATAAAAATACATAATGAAAAATGATAAAATTTCAAAACCATAATGTCAATATGAATGTAAAAACCAGGAATAAATTCAGTCCCCACTAAAAATAGGCTAAATATCTCCTTAATCAAGGCTAAAATTCCATCAAATATTAAAACATTCAGGTACCCCGACTAAAAACTTAGTTTTCGAGGCCTTTTTGGCCTATTTTGGCATAAAAAAATAGTGATTAGGGTCTTAATGGTTAAAGACACATAGAGACCATCACTGGATTCGATTTTATATATGGTAGAGCCCAAACAAACACCTGGACCAAGTTTTCATCATTTGGAGTTTGACTTATGTTTACAACTTACTTTATATCTTTTCTTATTTTTTGTTTTTTATCTTAAAATTGTTATTAAATGACTGTTAGTCAATAAGAATAAGAAAATTTTTAATTAAAAATATTTTTTAAATTTTTTATAAGCCATTTTCACTATATATATTATATATTAAGTGTAAATGCCTATTTATCCTTATCTGAAAAACATCTAAAATATATTTATTATATTTATAACAATATATATATATATATATATTATTTTTAATGAAATATTTTCTTTTTGAAATACACCCTTTATCAGCACTAGTAAAAAAATACTTATATTGGGGGTCTTTATCAACACTTCTAAAAAAAGCCAAGAAAAATACACCCCTTTATCAGTTCTTTTTTACTAGAGTTGTAAAAGGGGGAGATTAAACAATTTTTTTTACATGCGCTAATTAGGTTCACCCTTTAATAGTACTTTTTTCTATTATTTTTAAATACTCCCTTTAACAACGCTTTTTTAGCGCTGACAAAGGGCGTCTTTAACATCACTTTTAACTAGCACTGTTAAAACCCCACCAATGGAAAAACTCAGTTTTATAGTAGTGTTTTAACTTCAGACTACCACATGCTCATTCATACCCCACAATAATCATAGCTATGGGATGAATCTTTTTGGATTAAATCCTTCACATATATACAAAACATCATAGTATGGGATGTTAGTCATATAACAATCCCCATAGAAAAACTAATTCAATATAATGATATCCATCTGAACATGAAATAATAAAGTAATACTAACAATGAAATTTAATCAAATGATCATTATTATCTAAAAGGGTAATGTTCTTACTTCATCTAGAATTATATTAGGGGTTGTTTGTATGTCTCTATTTTTTTCTTTCTTGATGATTTTTTATCTTCTTAGTTTATCAAGGATGTAGGAATGAGAGTGCTCTCTCCTAAAGATCCTTGGAGACCATTTTTTCCAAGAACACCCAAGAGCCTAAATCTGTACTCATATTCCTCTCATTTCTAGGTTCCATAGTAAAATTCATCTTCTTTCAAGGAATTACAAGCTTCTCTATGAGAATTATTTAAATATATTTTTAATTTTTTCTAGCATTTATGAAGGATAATTTTCTTCACTTTCGAATCGAACATTGAAAAAAATCATTAGTAATGGCTTGAAAACTCACCTATCAACTTCAGATAACACCATATCATAATTGATTTTTTTTAAGTTATCTTTTATTGCTTGTATTTTACTGATGAATGGATCAAAACCTTGGATAGTTGCAGACTTGGTCACCCGATTAGCATCAATTTGGGGATTTATATATTTCAAATGCATTTATCTTGGACATAGGTTTTTCCATATAATATTTCCAATGTTTGATCTTAAAGGATATTACTGGAGCTTTGGTTCTCCCAATTTATGGTATGAAACATTTAAGATTTATGATTGGAAGATTAATTCTAGTTTGAACGATTATAAGGATATTTAATTAAAAGTTTAGGTTAGAAAACATTGTCTTAATTAAGTTTTATGGAAACCATAAATACTATATTTTATTTCATATGTTATAGGAATTCCGATTAGGATGGATAATTCCACCAAAGTTGCGAGTTTTGGTCAGTAAATATGAGTCCTAGTGGAAGTGTATTTAAATCCTAAAGTGATTGATAAGGTGGATCTTTTCAGCCTGTAAGATGAAATTTATCTTCAGATCAAATTTTAGACGACACCACAATTTTTTGAATCATTCAAAAATTATTGTTCATTAAAAAGTTATGTGTATAGGAGATCTAGTTTTTCTTAATTGTAATATTAAAGGTCATGACTTAAAGTGTTTTAATAAGAAAATAAATAAATTGACTGGTCAGATTACTATGATTCAGATTCAAATTCAAGAGATAGATAAGGTTGTATCTACTACTGCTCTGAATTCTGTAGGTAAAAAAACATTTTTGATAAACAAATATTCAGGGTTTCATAAAATAATTTTTCCTTATTTTTATAAAAAATGAATTTCTGATTATCCAACTCTTGGATCAATTTCCTCTCCTTGAGATGATCATGTCTATTTTGTTCCCACTCAAGTGAATGAGAAAATAACATTATCTTGGGTATTTTTTTTAGAGGGCTCTCACCCATCCACTAAAGAGTCACCTTTTAGTGAAGGATTATTAATAGGCATTGCTGAGTATCATAATGGAGATGAATCCGATGATAGTCATGTAGCTAAAGAACTTGATGCCCAGGATGAGGTTGATTTTAATTACTAGGAAGATAAAATAATGATTTCTTAAAAAATTGAAAAGGATAATAGAATATAGTTACTACCAATTCAACGAAATACCAAAGTAATATAACATGCTCTTAAGTGAAATATCATTATGCACATACACTGAGAAACCCGTCTTCTAGTACAAAACTGGTACAAAGCATTTATAAAACCCCTATCTCCTTGAATCTACTAATTAGGATGTGTAAACTAACTGTTCATCATCCTTGAATGTTTTTATCAAACTAATACGATTAATGTGGATCCTCAGCCACTAGTGGCTACTGCTTTCAATAACCTAAAGTCTCAAATGGAACCAGTGTTGAAATTTATCAATATATTTTCTTTCAACATAGTCACTGCCCACCATTTTCAATCATTCACAAAGGTCTAATAAATTTTTATAGGGAACTCTCTTCTATTAATGCTATATGTAGTGACTCAACTATAATTTTTGGGATGATAAAATCATCTTCAAGTGCTATCCAACATACTTTCAGTGGCTCAACTATTTTTTTGGGAATAACACATCTTTTTCTAGTTCTATCACACTAGTTTCTATCCACGTCAAATCATATTTTATGTAGGTTTCCAATAATCTTGTATATGTATGTCAATATAAGTATGATCTCCCATCTTCCATGGTTCTAAAGGAAGCTGTGAATGAGGTAATTCTATACTAAAAACCTCTTACAAAAAATTCTGTCCCTAAAGATGATGGATATGGGGTTTCAACTATGGTGACTCCCTTGATGGATATGATGAAGCCCTCTTCTCCTACACCAAGAGATGACTTGGATCAGCATGTGAAAAACAAGCCAAACTCTGATGTTAGTACTCATAATTCACATGAGTTTCTTTCTTTTTGTAGTAGTTAAAATGATAAAAAATCTAATGTAAAGATTTCAGGAGAATAGGAAATGTTGTGCACAATTGATATTTGACATCCAAATGATGGAGGTTGGAATTTAATGTAGTCCAAATCAGAAGGAATAGATCAAAAACTTCATGGTATTGGTGAGACCTCCTCTCATTATATCATGTGTACTCATTCATGATCTGACTCATTTCTCATCTTTTTAGTTATGTATGGAATGCACCTCTATTATAATTTTCTTTCTTATTTCAATAATAGGGGCTTCTTTCCTCACATTGAAAAAAAGTTATTAGTTTCTCAATAAGGAAATAATATCCAATGAGGGACTTGTTTATAATTTGTTTTGGTTGGTGAATATTAGATTATATGGGAATCATAAAATGATTTCAAGAATTCATGTTTGTAGGATTATAAAATCTGTATATAGACTAATGATATTTTATTGATTAATTAATTGGGTTCACTATGTATACCGATTAACAAGTTCCCTATTTTTTTAAACCTTAAACTATAATTTTCTATAACCCATAATGAATTATTAAGAGAGGTTTAGGGATATTGTGTGTCTAGGGAGGAGTTATAGGAGGGATTCAAACATAAAAATAAAGTTTCTTATGCTAAATTTATAATGTTTCGGGATTTCCACATTCAAGATTATCATGATTTAATTGTATTTGTGTTCAATAACTTAAATGGGGAGGGTAATTCACTCATCATAGAAGCTTGGGTTATTCTAAATTAATATATATTTTATAGACATTACAATATCACAATCTCCTATAGGAAATTTGATTTGGATTTACTTTTTAAAATTATTCTAGTCCACTCTCCCATCCTCTAGTCAAATATTTATTTTCTTGCCAAATGTATATGCTTGATTGGTCTTGATGCGTTGATTCCCCATAATTAGGGAAATAAAGTTACTATCCTCATGGACTCTAAAAGTAATCTATATGGCTCAATATTTTTTTACCACATATAATCACTCCCCAAAAATTAAAAAACTTTTTTTATGAGGATACATTTTGGATCCACCACATTAAACCCCCCATGAACTTTTCCATATCGTTTCCTCCATGTTAACAAAATTATATAATATATGATAGAAGGATTAATTCAATGTTTTAGAGATTGGTAAAACATTGAAAATATTATTATAGTATTTCAATGATGTTAAACATTTAAGAAACTTTTGGCTGAAAAATTAGAATCTTTGGTATCCTTTATTAAGTATTTCAATCATAGGTGATGTTTCTACAGTCACTTGATATGTATATTGTGTGTCACTATTATGAAACATCTTAATAATAATCTCACTTTATCCATTCATATTTATCTATGGTTCTTTCATAAGATAATGTATAAATAATTATTCACAATAAATAAATGATTCATTGAAACTCATAGATACATTGGGAGTATGAATTCTTTTTGATTAATTATGATCTCCAAATACCCCAATGAATAAAAATAAAGAGCATATTTTCAGTAGAGAAAAGTTATATTATTATTCATTTCTATATTAAATTTTACTATATGGATAGATGTTGTGTCAAAGGGGTGTTTAGTGGGTTGGTCCATTATATTATGACAATGTTTATCCCACTAAATCCCAAAAGTAGTATTTTAGAAACTTTTATTATGTTTGTTTTTTTGAATCTTTGAATAATATGAAAAAATAAGATTTCTAAAACCATGATGTATTTAATGAGAAAAGGTCAAGGGTTATGAAATTTTTAATAACTATTACATTATTATAAGAAGAAATTGTATATTATAAAAAATTATGCCCTAGTTTAATAAAAATTGGCATGGAATATGATATTTAAAATAAACCATTATAAAATAATATTTTATTTCATGGTCTTAGATAAAAAAAATTATAATTTTTATGGGTATGGATATTATATAAGAAAATAATTACACAATTTAATAAAACAATGACATGGTTTGAAAAGTACATCTTTTGAGCACTTCACAAGAAATGGATCCACCTAAGGAAAATGGTAGTGGTTTATATAGAAATGGTTTTGATAGTTTTAGAACTATTACATTGTTTATAAAAAATCTTGAAGTGGAATTATATATTATTAAAATTTTAGTTTCTAAAATTCTAAAAAGTATTCATCGATATAGTATTAATGTGACAAAAAAAATCATAAGGGAGCTTTAAACCATTCCAAAAATATTTTAACGGTTGCGATTTAGGTTTTAAGTTGTTATTAGTTGTATATTAATTTATAATTTATTTTTAAAATATAAAATAGGTAAAAATTTAAAATATTTTATATTAATTTATAAAAAATTAAAAAATTATATCATAGAATGTCCACATTAAAAATAAATATTTATAATTTTTTTTAAAAATTACAGGATGAGATTTGGTGAATTTATAATAATTTATTTACTTATATTGACATATGTAAAATTTTATTCAATAAAATGTTTACACAAAATATGAAATTATTCTATGGAATATAAATGGGTATATTTTTAAATATAATAGATTTTAAATATGAATGATTTATATTGAGTACTATAGTAAATTATAATATAAAATAGATTATATTGAAATAAATTTGAATGATTTGTGTTACTATATTTATCGATTATTCTTTTTGTTATTTATGAAGTGTATATATTTTATATATTTAATAATTGTTTTTAACTTTTTTCTAGATCAACCAAAATAATCTTCTCCCATCTTTCAAATACTTATTTAACTTGTAAAATATTTTAGTTGTCTCTAGAATTACAAATACTAGACTTCATGAGAATTAAGATTAAAAAACTTATCTTCATCAACTATTGAAATTTTGTAAAATAATTACATTGACTATATTATATGACTGATTGAATAAATTTCATATATAATATAATCATTCAAAAGTAGACATCCAAAATAAGGAATCTTGGGAATAATAGGGATGAACCCACTCAATTATCCTTTATGAAGGAAATGTATCCTCTTAAAATGATCCAATGAGAACTCCATATAATGATACAAATTCCTTACTAGAGGCTATATGAGAGATAGGATCCTAATGAATTCTATTTAATTAAAGCATTAAAATCTATGCACAAACTTTTCTAAAGGGAATGTCCTAAAATATTATCATACACAAACTTTTCTATCAAAACATGAATGGTTGGTTCCAAACCCCATAGGCTAATTAGTCTATTGTTAATAGATAAGGATATACATTTATAACATCCCCATTTAATTTAATATGACATTGAAGAGGATATTATTAATATTTCCTAGAACATTATTAGAGATTTTGATAACTGAGAGAATCTTCATATAAATAGATGTAATAAAACTATTGATTATTCTACTACAAAATTAAATCATCTTATTCTTCAATTTTTGTGAATGACCTATAATTTCATTCACAATGATTATCAAAAAATGAATTTTGATACCTATATATATGAGAGTATATTATTCAGATACTGAAACAAGTGATACTGCTTTTATTGACTAATCCATCCTTCAATCTAGTGTTCCATCATAGATGAGAACCTGGTTGACGTAAAAATAATAAAATTGAGTATATTAACTTTTTTTTCACCCCACTTTTATATTTACTCAAGATTACCTTGAACTCATTGATCAATTTTTATTTTCTATTGAGGGAAATAACATATCCTCTAAAAAATATAATCTTGTAAGACCAAGAAGATGATATTTACCCTTGAAAGGATTCACCACCCCAATCTGAATTGCTTGATTATTATTTATATCAAGATTATATATCACAAGAGTAAAGAGAATTAGATAATGTTTTTCCTATTTACTCATATCATTATTTTATTTTAAAAACTAACCATTTTACCATTAGGGTATCCAATAACAATGATGGGGTGTCACAATGAAATATAAAGTGATAAAACCACTATAATAAGCCACATTTTCTATGATCTTTAAATTTTTTATCATTCTAGTTTTTCATAATCCTTTTATATATCCACTTTTAATAAGTTTTTAGTGCCACATAACTTTTAATAAATGTGTTCCATGTTCTTTAATGATAGGGGAAATTACCTTTTATATTCCTTCCATAATTGAAACCATGTTTTCCATATAACCCAAAATTGGGCATCGAACTAGAAAAACATTAATTTATGATTTTTCCTAGAATCTTATTGGAGAAATTACACATACTAATATGATGAATGTCCTTAAAATAATGTATTTTTATTTTATTAGGTATTTTTAAGGGATGTAGAATATCCCATAATGGATAAATCATCCTCCCAAACAAGTATTTAGTAACCGCATTTATATCAGTTTTAATGACATCTTATGAAGCCATGTAAAAGTAACCAGGAATATTTTTGAGACTAAGACTACTATATGAAAAAATAATCTCAAAGGAAACCATGATTTTATACACTTAGAGTATATTAGATATCATATTATTCACCCTCACATTAATTTTGTAAGGGAATGAGAAAAAATATATTTAGAAGGTCTTCCATTAGGATATCCCCAACTATACAAAATCTCCCACATGGGCATACACCTCTAGATTCATGATATCCTAAAACCTTGTTTTCCCCAGCTACCCTTTGTCCAGCTCTACACAGTTACTGCTAACCATGTAGCTTGGGTTGTAGGGTTTCTACTAACTATGAGGCCCTATTTTTTCTCTTCAAAAGTTGTGCTTTGGGCTCTGAAAAAGACCCAAACACCCATGAAACACCCATGTTCTCATTAAAAACACATATTAGGTAAAATAAAAGGAGTTAAACGAAAATAAAAAAATATATGTTCCTCCTAACAAAACACAGAATCCTACAATTTTCCCCATTAAATCAATTCATCCCCAAATTTCCTTTCCAATGGTGGTGAAGAATCACCTAAGAATAACTCTAGAAACAGAGAAGGTATACCAGCATCCCTCTCCAAATTCTTATCATATAAATTGTTCTGTTTCCATGACACCCATACTAGAGGAACTAAATAGGCCTCAAGAACATTCATGCTCCTATCAATGATTCGAATATGATTCTCCTTGAAGTATGAATCTATCTTCAGCTCAACCTCATATGACTGTAGAGTGTGAGATAGGTCTAAATGCTAATGGTGCAGATATGATACATGAAAGATATCATGAATGGCTCAGTACCTCTAAGAAAACTACAATTGATAAGATACTAGACTAAATCTCTCTAGAATATAGAATAAACCACCATACGATAGTGATAGATTACCCTTTATCCTAATCTGTTTATGTCCCAACCCAGTGAGATACACAAAAAGACCCAATCCCCGATCTTGAACTCTAGACGTCTTCAATGAAGATCAACATAAGATTTCGATCTAGACTATATAGTATTCAAGTACTTCTTGATCAAATAGGCTGACTCAAAAGTATATTGAATGAGATGTGGTCCATGTAAATCACCTCTCTTTCCTCTAACCAACACAGGGGTGATCGACATGGCCTATAGTACAAAGCCTCATAAGGTTCAATCTCTATAGTCTCTTAATAGCTATTGTTGTAGTAGAACTAAATTACGGGTATATGAATCTCCCAATAACCCCCAAAATCAAGGACAAAGGCTCTAAAAATGTATTTATGAATATAAATTTTGTTCTCTAATTGGTCATAAATATGAGGATGGTATGATGTACTTAAGAAAAATTGTGTACCCAAATCCCCACTGTAATGTCTATTTGAAACAATATGTATACTGGGAATCCATATCCAATACCATAGTCTAAGGAACGTCATGGATCTAAACTATCTCATAGATATATAATATATCAATATCATATACTTATACGGTCTCCCTAATAGGAAGGAAATATGTGAATTTTATGATCCTATCCAGAACAACCCATACAATATCATGACCTCAAGGAGACATTGAAAACCCAGACATGGAATTAATCACAACATCATCCCATTTCCATTCATGAATTAAAAACTACATTAAAATCCTAGCTGGTCAATGGTGTTCCACCTTCACCTTCTAGTAGGTGGAATACCTTATGAAAAAACTAGATACCTCTCATTTCATCCCCAGTTACCAATATTAACAACACATGTCATGATACTTATTGATAACACTAGGATTTTCTACCAAGGTTAAGGTGTGAAGCTCCCACATCATCTCCTTGTGTATTTTTTATGTAACCCAAACTTGACCATGAATACAAAAAACATTATCCTTTCCAATAGTTCGACTAAGAGGTAGGTCCTCACCTACCATGATCTCTCATAGAACTAAGCCCTCAATATCCTATGACCATCTAACCCTCAATCTATCTAAAAATATGAAAGTAGCTACTATGGATGAGATAAAATTCTTCCTGATATTATCCTTCACCTCTAGGTTCATATCTGAAAACAAGGCCACTAGCTTCCACTCACTACTAGAATCCTAAACTGCCTGTATCTGAATCCTCCGGCCTAGTAAATTAAGAACTGAATTGCCTTTTCTAAGCATATAGGCAAGCTCAAATTCAAAATAATGTAGGTACTCAACCCTCCTTCATTGCCTTAAATTCAAGTCACATAATTTAAATATGTACTTGAGTCTTTGGTTGTATATGTACACCACAAAATTCTCTCCCATTAAATAATTCCTCCCACAATGAAAGGCATGTACAAAAGATGATAACTCTAGATCATGTGTCAATTATTTCCTCTCATGTGACCACAACCACTGAGGCCCATACACCACAACTTTATCCTCCTTTAACATAAATATTCCTAGTCTGATAACTGATGTATCAAAATATAATGTGCAGGTTCATACCAAATCTGAAATTTTTTGGACCAATGCTGAATTTAGTCTCCATTTAATATCCTAAAAGGATGTCTCATAGGTATCTGGCCATATAAACAACATTCCTTTCTTAGTTAATCCCATAATAAGTGATTTTAATCATGATAAGTCCTCTATTAAAAAGGTAATAACCATATACCCCCATGTAACTCCATATGTAAAAGATATTCTTGGTATAATACCAAGAAACTAAAGATCTCTCTATATCTAGGTCCATTGATAAGCCAATCAATGAGATAATATGACTAGAAATTGAATATTATCTATTCCAAAGTGGAACTTAGTGAAATTGGCATAAAACTGATTCTCCCTTAGTGTATCCAAAATGATCTCAAGATGTTTGTCATGGTCATATCAATTGTGAAAATACACCAATATATTTTCCATGAATACCACCATAAACGAATCTATATAAGGTTGAAAAACTTGGTTCATCAATGCCCTGAAAACTACTAGAGTGTTCATGTGACTGAAAAACATAACCATATACTCATATAAATAATACCTATTATGAAAAGAAATTCTAGGAACTCATGTAGGCCAGACACGTACCTGGTGATAACCTGAACTCAAATCTAAATTTTTGATAACCCGAGATCCTCAGAGCTGGTCAACAAGATCATCTATATGTGGAAAGGGATACAAATTTTTAACAATCAACTGGTTCAATTCTTAGTAATCTACACATAGCATAAGTTTACTATCCACATTTTTCTCAAAAAGGACCAAAGATCCCAAAAATGAAGTACTAAGTCATATAAACCCATTTTCCTCCAAGTCCTATTGAAACATATTGAGAACCTATAAATATATAGTATCCATCCTTTATAGAGTAATTTATTCTATTTAAACTCCTAGAATTAGATTGATGGAGAAATACACCTCTCTCTCAAGAGGTAAACCAAATATTTCACTGAGGAAAGCATCCCAGAAATGACCAACCACTGGTGGAAAATCTACCTGATGTGTTCCCTAATCATCCAGATATAAACTACAATCTATACTGTCATCCCACCGAGCCCATGATACAATGGTATATGTCAGCTTTCATGGACAACCCATTTAATATTCTAAATAAAAATTCCAACCTTTAGTGATGTGAATGTCACCATTTAGTCATATCAATCGACATGGGATCTATAAGAAACTTGATAGTACATCCCAAGTATAAATTCAAACCCTATCATCTTGAGGAACAAAGATAGCATATGGAGTAGAACCCGTCAATCTCAATGGGGAACTCCTTGCACTTGTATATAGACTCTGTTCGGATTCCCAACAGAGTATACAGTGTCATGAAGAATTTATATAACTAAATGATGAGCGTATGGATCTACAAAAATGGTATTGATATGAAGATATAAGAAAAACTTACATAGAAAATATATAATACTAAAGTAGAGGTTACTAATATTGTAACTCTCGCTATTGATGGGCTGAAGCTCCTCTCCTTATCTGTAGGCTGTAGAAAATATATTTGGCCAGAACCATGACCTTGTGAAACAAACTAACCACCCAGAGTAGGACCACTTTTCTATCATATTACAACTAGTTAATGGATGCCTTGGCCATGACCACTACCTTGGTCTGAATTAATGGAAATTCTCTATCCCCCATCCTGATGTGGAGGTGTGAATCCCAATCCTAAATTGGGATTCAAAGTCAATTCTCTTCCAATGACTGTTATAAGTAAGGTCTTGTACAATTTATGTATGTGTTTCAACCTTCTTCATGGTTGGAACTCAACTTAGTATCTATCACACAAATTCCTCATGTGTATACCTATCACACATTGGTGATAGAATATAGCTCTACCAGCACTCATAACATGGTTGATACTGCCCTTAGGAGAAGCCTCAAAATCGAAATTCTTTCCATTAGAAGCTAAACAATAGGACAAGATACTGAATAAACCTAATTTGCATCCCCAACATCCCTCAAGTTCCATTTAGTAATAGTTACATGATTCACTATTTTTGTAATAATACTCAAATTGAAACATTTTGAACTATTATTGAATAAAATTCTTTAGAAATTCCTTGAAGCATCTTTCCCTCGATGGGTAATTAGAAAGATAAATCTTCAAAATGCCCTGAAGATCTATGAAGTGGGATGAATAATCTATAACACTATCACACCTTACAACACATAAAAGAAATCAATGACCCTTTTATCCCCCAGGGTATTTGGAAAAAAATAATCATAGAAAATGGATTAGAAATCTCTCTAAACCATATCTCAGGACGTATTATACAAGTTCAAAATATCCCACCATTTATTTGTTACTCCCCAATGAATATAAATCCTGATAATCAATATCTTATTAGGAGATATTTTAAGATGCTCAATAATAGAAAAGAAAGTCTAAATCCATAACTCAGCATCCAGTGGACCCCCATCCCCTAAAAACGTGGGAGGATGATACTGTTAGAACACACACATCAGATCTAACATAGGTGAAGCAAACTATTGAGATCCTTGAAAAGTATGCATGAAGCATAAGAAACCCTTACATAATTTTTCCTTAACACCCATTTCTGGAAGAACTAATAGTGATAAAATAATCACTATAGGAGGATCAATTGGTATTCCATTTACCACCACCTCTAGAGCATGATCATTTCCACCCTCTTAGCATATTAATAGAGGTCATCATGGTGGCGTGCCTTTACAATTCCAAACAAATTTTTAAGAAAATAATTGTTAAATTACCAACTCATAATTTTAAAATAATATGACATGTCTAAGACTTCCTATAAACAATTCATACCCATCTACTTGATCCTAAAGCTCGGGATGGGTAATAAGAACTACCATAAAAATCACCCGAGACACTGCCTACTTCCCAATCTAAAGCTAGGTCAAGGTCATGTTCTATGTTTAATAACTTCAATTTCATTAAAATTTATATTTATTTTCTATTCTTTTTAAAAGGTTGAAACAAAGGGTTCATCAATTCTAATCCATAAGGGACCATATATTAGATCATAATAGTTTATGATGGATACAAGAGGGGATAATTGTAAATAAAGAAAATTAAAATAAGTAAAAAAAATCCACTTAAGTCAAAAATATTAGACTCAGATATCACCCGATTATCAAAGTATTAAAAATAAATTTAAAAACTCTCTAATTATGTCAATGATTTTTATCGGTGTCAAATTCTGTCCAATAATATAAATACTAGAAATATATGTTTAATTAACTTTATAAAGTATATGCACATTGGGATGGAAAACTTGTATAAAAAAGAAACATGGAATCCTATAACAATAAGAATGAATTACAATATTTAATAAGAGAATTTACCCTTTTTGATTAATTGATTAAAAATTCATAAATCCTAACTTAAGATATCTATAGTTTTAATACCAAACATAGAGGTCTATATTTACTTCCCATGAATGACCTAAATATGAAGATCAACATGGATTTGTCTTCTAAACCAGTGTAAGCCATTGATACGATGATTGATGTTGGATCTATATTTCTTAATCAAGAGAACCCATGAAATGCTGATCAGTCTCAATCTTTCTAGTCCCGGAAATCCCTCTATTTGATGGATATAATTCACTATCTTTTTATCCTAATAAGACCTCGATCAATACTATGATCATAAATTGTGAATAAAAAGAAAAGGTGTTATGAGGAATTTATTATACTCGCTCATATTCCTTATAACATAAACTCTCTAAAATGTTACAAAGATTATGAATGATATATTCACACAGAAAGATCTTCAGAGGTGTTGATTTTTGAGTTACATCTACTCCCATATCCTCAAATGACCACCAATTTAATGTAAATACTCTAACGTACATATTTATTAGTTGGATTCAATGACCTCAGAAAACATTCACTATGATAGCTCATAATGATCTAGATCTTGATCTTGAAATATTATTATGAACTATACTACATTTTTATATTTTTTTAGGAACCACTAAAATGCTATAAAAGTATTACATATAATAGATTAAAAAATATATAATTTTATTATAAACTCTTTATAGTCTGAGGGACTTTACTATTTTTTTTCAATTTGATAAACTAAAAAAAATTATCTCGATGTATCCATATCAATGTCATTATGGTGGTCATAACTTTTTTTAGTTTGATTGAAAGGACAGAATTCAAACCACTGGTCATAATAATAGTATCTCTATTGTATCAGGCACACACTAAATCCAATGTATTTTTTTAGCGGGAAACTAATTTCAAAATTTTAACAGATAGTACCCAAATCAACCCAAATATGTGAATTAAAAATAAAAAAGTGAACCTCAAACCAAGAACCACAAACTACCACAGGGTGCAAGCCATAACCATCTTCGATGTCAGTTGCATCAAGTAAACATCCAATACACCGTTGTTACCATAAAAAACACCAGTTTCACCATCTCATCCTCGACAACGCATGCAAGCGGCATCAAAAAATCACACAGGAAACCAGAAACCAGAAGGAATTCCATATACAACGTCGAACCTGACCAACCAATCACATAAACAGTTACCAGAATCAACCAAATGAAACTAGCAATAGAAATCCACCATCATCACCGAACATTGAGGCCTAAAATAAGTGACCCAATAGACATTAACAACTAATCCACCATGGATACAGAATAGGGACATAGGGTAGATGCCTCCGGGAACACCGAAATCCGCTCAAACCCACCTCCCAAGACACCTTGAATAACCACCACACAACTCTAACAGGGAGAAGAGAAGTGGAGTCCTGGAGCAAGGGAAGAGTAAAGAGTGGATGAAGGCCTCAACAGAAACAACCGACCATATGTAAGACCACCAAAATATTCCTCATATCTATCAAGAATTAAATAGAAAATATAGGGGAAAAATAGAAAGCAGAATTAGAAATCCAAGAATCCATTTTCGTCATCATGGAGGAAACACCGAAACCACCCACCGCCTGTAAACCGCTATCATAATCCAAATCCTAAAAAAACTCCAACACAGGATGAAGGCCACACAACTAGAAACCCAAAATCATGGTGAGCTGAAATAGAAAACAAAAGAACAAAAATGAAATACTGAGAACAAACTGAAATAGTGAAAGCGGAAGCACAAAGAAAGCAAGGAAAACCAGAATGGACAAAACTGGAACAGAGATGCCTTCAGAACTACCAACCCACCATCCCAAAAGCCCTGAAACTCCATCATGCTTGACCAGAAATGGGGTCTTTCATGGTGAGTAGGGAAATAAGGGCAGATGAGAAGCACTGAAAAGTAGAACTAATGCCGGGAGACACGAGATCCAACAAAAACGATCCCAAAAAAGTGAGACTAGAAAGATCGTGGAGGAAGACATGGGAACGAGGAAGGGAGAGGAAGAAGCACGAAAAAACATCACACCACAAGGAGGAAAACAAGAGGGAAGAAGTGGCGGCACTGGGAAGGAACCCTAGCCTGATGGGAGGGCGGAGACCCAGAGAGTGGGGATCCATCCTAAATCCAATGTATTAGTTTGAATTATAATAGATTATATTCATTTTATATTAGATATAATTATATGTTTGGAATAAAATAATATGTTCTAAAAAATATTCTTAAACACATTGGATATATATAGTTAGTAAAATATTGTTTAAGAAAGTGTTTGTGATTTAAAAAACAAAGGAAATGAAAAGTAGAGATTAAATTTTTTTACTCCAAACCATACACCTCATGAACTGATGTTTGGTTTCCACTTAATCCATACCATATCACTTTCCATTCCACGTGACCAATGATCGATGAATCAACATGCCATAATTGGAATCTTAGGTTGTCTCCAATATCCCATGTAGGAAAAAACTGTTTACGTTACGGAAAGCACTCTAAACACCAACTGTGTTTCCCAATTACACGCACATTTTTTTAACGAGACATCAAAAAATATGTATATCACTCAAGCTACATAATATAATATCATGTAGTCTAGAAATGAATCCTCTATGGCATGGAATAATGCTTGCAATGTGAATTATAATAGGTGCATAAAATGATGTATGAAATGGAAATCACTCATATCATTAAGAAATGGAAAAATAAAAAATAATCCAGTATAAAAAAAATGCATCATCGAATGGTGGGATCAAATCCACAATAATAGGAAAAATCTAGAGAAACATGTTCTTTTTTTGGTAATTTGGCCTTTCATGTATTTGTTTTAGTTACTACCAAGCCCAAATCATTACCAAAATTGAATAAATTCCAATCTTATTTCGATTATATAAAAATAGTAAATCAAACAAAAAATAAAATTCTTTGATACAACTTTGTAGCGTCCCAAACTTGGGGCCACTAAACGGTGTTCCGATCAAGTGGGTCACATAGCATCAAGCACACCTCCCCCTATGTTAGTTGTTGCCGACTAGTAGAGAAGGCATGGGGTGTGTTTGTGGGAGAGGCTATGACCTCATTTCAAATTTTAAAGAAGTAGTGTAAACATATCAGTCAATAGGATAATCATAACATAAATTGTTTACATAAGGAAAAAATATATAAGATAATAGTAATAAATAAACTAAAGTAGTTTTATAATGTATTATGATCATTTCATGTATCTACAAAGCAGAAAAATAGGTATACATGAAACAAGTAAAATATGTATATCAATTGTACAAAAAGTACAAAAAGATCTATCTCCAGATAATATCACATTCCTTTTTCAGTCATGTTCTCCCATGCTCCTTAGCATAGAATACTCAAGCATCATACATCATGCTCTTTCTCAGGTTCATACCTACATCCATGAACTCTGTCCAAGTACCCAATGACAACCTGAATAAGGTGTGAGCTAAAACCCATTAGGGAATCCACAATGGTGTCTATATAAATTAAAGTATATGAAACACAAGTATAAGTATTATGCAATATATCACAAATATAATAATAATGAATGTAAAATGATGCAAGAAGAAGTGATCCTGTCTATCCAAACATGGATCCCTATGAAACAACAATCAAGTCTCAATAAAAAGAGTAGTTGTAAATCATAAATAAATAGGTGTGATAAAAATCCAATATAACAACTAAAATATGATAACCAAAATAGAAATCTCTAAAAAACAAAGCAAAATATCCACAATGGATGTGCCATTTATTCAATTTATAACATCAACAATGGCTATACTGTTTAATCAATTTCATAACATCTATAACAGACTCACTATGTAATCAATTGTCATACCAAAATGGCTATATCCAAGGTATATAAGACCAAGGAATCCACATCGAGACCCAATAAAATCTAAATGGAAACCTGATAAAGAATTGGGTGGAGTCCAAGGAGAATATCAACAAAGCATGTCCAATGTGAGTCCAAGCTAGCCGGATCTAAGGGGTAGAAATTCCCAAAGAATCCTATGGAATAAGAATCCAAGTTGTTAGTCCAAGTAATCCATTGCATTAATCAATTCCCATGGACAAGAAATTTTCATGGTATCCTATGGAATTGGGATCCATGGAGCTCATCTATGGAATCCACAAACACAATCCTTTCATTATTATAATTCATTCATCATTCATTAAACCTAATTTATTCCAACCCATTCATCATATTTTCCATTTAAACAATAGAAAAATTAAACATCATGTAAACATAGGGAAATGAGGCAAAACCTTATCCTAATTAGTAATTCAATTATCATTCAATTAATTAAGGTCCCCAAAATAAGTGGTGATCACACACGCACCCAATAGAGTGGTGTAAAATAATGCCGATACAAAGACACACAAAATGGGTGGCCTAGGTTTGGGATAATATTGTCCAAATATATAAATGGTATGAATTGGAAACCAAAATAGGTATAAAAAAATTATATCATTACATTTAATTAATTTCAGGGGCAATGTCCAAAATTATGATAAGTGCAACAATGGAAAAAAAACATATAAAAAACTAATCTTTGAGGGAAAGGTATAAAAACCCAACCATTGGTCTGTAGTAGAAAACTCATCCAGTATCAAACTATAATTTGGTCTAAATTAAGAGAAAACGAAGTATGCATAAAAATACTAGAAATAGGGAATATTATCATGAACCTATACAACTCTGTCGACATGAATACTAATTAAGAATGAAAAAATATTATGAAATAACTTGCCGAAATGGATCCAATGAGATGATAGATGCTTGAATCCGAGTTTAATATGATAATAAAGATCCAAAACTAACCTTAGGAACATTAGTAACTTTAATGGTAAAAAATATAACTCCATTTAAATTGGAAAAAAGAAATAAAAAATGGGTATTAATTTTTCAAATCATTATGGAAAATATGGTTAATTTTCCCCAAAACACTAGGTCACACATTTTGGCTGACCTGTTGTCCAAATCATGCATCAACCATGTGAGTTTCTATACTTCAAGGGGTACCAACATGTTCATAGAACATAGTTAGAAAAACCTTTCACTGATGTTTCATTAAGCCTCACCTAAAAATTATACAGCTCCCGCATGGGCATGCACCCCTAGTTACACATTTCTTCTTAAACCGTGCGACCTCCTGCTTATCTCTATCCATCCCCACATGGTTACTCATAACCATGTGACTTGGGCCACTCATTTTCTACTAATAGTGGTCCTCACATTATTTTCTTCAAAATTTAGGTCACAGGATCTGAACAAGCCTCAAACACCCCCCCAAACTTCTATTTTCTCATTAAAAACTAATATTAGGTCTCAATGAAGGAGTTAAACCGAAATGAAAAATACAAATACATCATAGGAAATCCTGGGATCTTATATTGATATTATTTAATAAAAAAAATAAAATTAAACATACAATTCAAATAGTATGCATGTATATAGGTTAGAGTGATAGAAATTAATGGAATTCTCCCCAAGAAATCATCCATAGAGAATATTATTCATATTATTTTTAGTTTCATATCTACATAATAAACACACTCCAATTTATGTGTGGCCATATCCCTTTGATATGGATGTGTATGTATAGTGCAGTCAATTATTTCATATAAACTATAAACCTCCTTCATTTAAGGGATAATAGTTTTTGTAGAAGCTGTTAATCCATAGAGAAATACACTAAAGGTAACTTCTCTAAATTCTATAAATATTTGAATCAAACTAAAATAAATAATAAATATTGAACTTGAATGTAATAAGGCTTTGGTCCACTAATAGATTAATCCCCTAGGAGTGTCCTTGGGATAGTAAATCAATATCAAAAGTGTAAGAGATCTTATCAAAGAAGATAAAGGGGGTATAAAATGGGATAGAAAAGGGAGATAGAGAAATAGTAAAAGAGGAATAATTTAAATTTATTAGAAATTATACTGCATGTAATTACTTAAAATAAAATAAATCAAAGAACAAAAAAATCTAAAACCATTGTAAAATTTCTAGCTTGATTTCTCCAGTGTAGTGGTCAATCCCATCGACCACTATAATCTCCTATTATTTATAGGTATTTTCATCTCTTATTTAAAAATTTCAACATTACATGTTCTCTGGATGGTCAAATATTATTGGATATTCCTTTTTAATTTGTACCAAGTTTCTATTTTCTTCATCCTGACTTTATTATATTCACATGATTCTGTCTTCCAGAAAATCTATAACTTTTTTCTTTTAGTTATTGATTGAAATATTTTACATTATATATAGAGTCCTATGAGTGGTTCTATAAAATCCTATGTGTTATCTCAAAGACTCAACCAAAATACTAGATTAATCCATTAACATTCTTATGTCTTCATCCTTCAATGTAATTTACAAAAATTAATTTTAGTTAAAGGTTCTAAATCACTATACCTAAGGTAAATCTTTTTTGTGTAAATTATTTATCCTATACGGATATCAAATATTTTTCAGGAAGATTAAATCTATTATTGGTGGATAAATTCTATTCCAAAAAGGTTAAATTACTTTTAAATTACTCTAGAAAACAAAAATTATATTACATCGGCACACATATATCAATTTTCTTAGGGGAAACTCTCATATACGAATTCTATTAATGGAGATAAATAACTATCTTATTCCATGTGAATTTTTACACAGTGATTCTATAATATATAGAATAATTTCTTTATCCACATTCCAAAATTCCATGTAGTGTTTCGAAAATTCCCTTAAATATGTTCTGAACTTCTTGAAATTATATTTTGACCTTAACAACTACCCCTAGATATCTTGGAATAAAATAAAAAAACCTAATATTTTATGTAGGATTTATTCTTTTAATTCAAAAAATATATGATTTTATTTTAAAACAAGTTTTAACACTCTTCCTCTATAAAATCCAAAATACACTTATATACCATATATATGACAAATAACTTCAAAATGATAAATTAGAGGAATGTAACTAATTTAAACGCCAACTAAAATTTATGGATATATTAGCACTATCAAGGTCCTCCTTAGGGTAACAATCATAGAGGTATACCAAATGATAATATCAAAACAAATTAAGGGTCTAAACCATATATATAGTTAGTAAAACTGTAACTATATAGGTCCTCTCTATGATGATCATGAACATTGATGATGTGTATGTTCTCTCTGTGATAGTGAATAAGAAGTATATATCTAATAATTCCCTTCCAATTGTGATCATGTAGCTATCTGAAGCATAGGTCCTCCTTATGATGGAAAATAAGAAACCTTCTACCACATAGGCCCTCCTTACAGGATTAAAGATCCTAGAACTAGTTAACTGCATTGTGTGGGATGAATCAGTGGGGAATAGATTTTATAAATTATTTTTCATTTTTGAAAAAACCTCTAAAACCTATTAATGTTTGATCCAGTAAAGTATAAATTGTTACCCTCACTCATTTATAGTGAAAATAAAAGAACACAGAATATAAATATTTTTACTATATTTGAACCCATGGTGGGAAACCTAATCCTTTCCAGGTTTGGTTAGTATCCCCAACCACATATTCTTTTCTATATGATCCATATATTATAATCTTAAATCATTCATATAGAGCCTCACAATAACTATTTAGAGTCAAACTGGACTGTTAATTTTTACACTACTTCCTTAGATAAAAGTAACTAAGATAAGAAAAATCACATTGAGATTCAATTTCTTTAGTAACTGAAGATGAATATATTCTTCCGTGATCCTACTATATATTTCAACACATTATCTAATTTCATGTATATTCTCATGAAAACCAACTTCTCTATCTCACACATAGATGAAAAAACTAAATGTTTAAGCTTAATAAATTTATATTATTTCTTCTAAGATATGGGATTCAAGGTATCTTCCAATATCATTTTCTCAGTATGTTGATGATTTTATATTTCTTCAATTCACCACTTTTCTCTCTCTTATAAATATGCCCATATATTCTAGGAACTAATAAATTATTAAAAATTATTTTAAATATTTCCATTCTCAATTCTTCCTTTCATATAATTGTGAACCATGATATCAATTTTCCCCTCATTTAGTTATAATTTTTACGCATCATGGTCTCTAGAATATTCTCTACTTTAATTAATTTCATTCCTATAATATAATTACCCTTATACGCTCAATATTTTTAAAATACTCACCAAAAACATTTTTTAGAACCTCATTCAGATTCGATCATCAAAAACAATTCACAAACATTATATTTTCAAATTATGATATTAAATTTCTTATTCTTCCTAATATTTTAACATGAAATCATTTAGTCATAGCCTACGGAATGCAGAACAACTCTATGGAGAAAAACTCAAATACCCAGTAACTTGAAGTTCCACACTTGAAAACTTAAGCTATAATCACTGCATAATCAGATTCCAATCATTATTATGATTCTATAATTTTTTAACATCATCACATTAAAATTTCATATTTAATATTGGTAGATTATTCTATAGTAGGGACTACATATATCTCAATAATAGATTTTCTCATTAACCAGCTCAAAACTTCAAAAAGATAAATGAAATGACCATCTATTCTTAAATCTAATTAATTTAATTAAATCATATTTTAAATGGGATGTTTTAGGATTATGTTAAGTATTTTAATATTTTATTTCTTTAGAATATTAATATTCTATAACCTCATATTTTCATCTTTTGAACATTATAAAGCATTTATCTAAGATCTAAAATCATATGATAAAAATTTATATTTTCCAACTCAGAAGTCATTTTATTAGTGAAGTGATATGATCCACTAGGGAAGGAAATGGGTAACAAAATATTAGGTACTTGACAATACCCTAAAAAACAATTAGGGTTAGTGTGATCTATAAATGGGTTAGGGTTAGTTCAAGTTCAAGTTTACCTACCCGATTAATAATCAGTAAGGGTGTAGGTTTGGGTTAGACTACCAAATTAATACATGATTCCACTTTATTTTAAATTTATATTTTAACCATTTTATTAAAAAATAAAAAATTCATAGAATACATGAGAATTGGGGGATTTAATCTGGTGAGAGAATGTTGAATGTATTTGGGATAGAGACTCAAGACACTAGTGTTATTTTCCTAAAAATTTAATTCATTGAGACATGTTTGTGTTATACACCATGATTTCATTTGAATGGTGTATTTACTTACCATGGATTTATAATTATTTTATATTTTTTTTGTATTTATGGGATATATTATAATAAATCAATTCCTTCCCATCAAATAGATTTTACTCAGTTGTTACCCAAATTATAATGCTTTTTGTGACCAAATTTTCATTTATTATGTTTTGATCATCCCATTAGACATACAATTTTGGTATTTTCTACCAATTTATTTTATGATGTGGTATTATATTTGTTTATTTTAGTCTACCTTTTTACTATATAATAATCCTTTTTGAAATATTTCTTACATCAAGGAGATTTTTTCTTGTAATTAATATTGATAACTTAAGTCTCTTTTCCCCAAGTTATTTTATTTTCCCAGGAACTTCTTTACTTGATTATTCAGTTTCCCAACCTAATTTTTTATTGTTTGATAATTTACCTACCTCAATGGGTAAAATATATTTTTATTCAAAATAACGTTTTGTTGCCCTTTTTAAAATATGAGTTTTGAACTTATGTATTTTTCAAAATATTAAAAATAATTTTTTGTTTCAATTTAATATTCTTTATCTTCTATTAAATATATATCCAAGATAAACATTATATATTTTCATGGTCTTATTTTTAATGATTATTTTTAAAATTAATTATTTTGAAATATTTTTAAATTTAATTTTTGAAAAATACTTTTGTAATTGACTAGTAATATCACCTTTTACATAAATATTAAAAATTTATTCTATACGATTTTTAAGGTTTCACTTTAATTATTATTTTCATTTTAGAAGGATTTACACTAACAGGGTTTATGTTTCACAATATATAATGTAATCAATATATTTTTTGGTGGAATGAACTCATTTTACCAAATAATCCAATTCTGGATCCAATCTTAGGTTGTACCATTGATGAATTATTTTGTAAGTATGTTTTTCATCTATGTAAACATCCTTTTATATTTCCATTGTTAAATTACAGTTATATTATTTTCAACATCCACCTTCTTTATATGGATGGATTATGATTATGTTATTCTAGTATTGAATTGGTTTCATACTCATTGGTCTATATGGTGTGAACATATCATGTTACATAACTCATATTGGTTGATTTTAACCTATAAAGAATGTTATTATACTGAAATGGTGGAAAGTATTGGCATTCCATATATTGTTATTCTAATATTTATGGTTATCATTATTTAAACCTTGTATTGTTTGACCATACATCTTATTTCTTTGGATTGTTTATGGTCATATTACCTCAGTTGTATGTTTTACCTTACATATAGTTTGAGCTCACCCATTCACATGTTTCAATTTCACCGAATTATGATGAAAATTAATAAAACTTATTTGTATAATATGATAACTTATGTGGATAGTTTTTGGGAGATGTTGAAGAAAAACTATGGATTAAGTGGATTCTTATATAGTGAAAAAATATAATTCTGTTGTAATAAATGGGCTTTATTAGTTTATATTTTGTTATAATAATATCTAAAACTAAATGTTCATTTAAATATAAACAATTCACAGTTTTATTTATGTCATTTAAATTATGTGATAGATATCTTTGAGAATCTACTTTCATAATTGATTCCAGTATATATAGTATTATAAAGATTTAGATTATACAAATTTAGTGAAAACCACTGTGATAAGTATAAGTATAGGGTAACATACCTAAATTTTAATAACATATAGATTGTATGGTTTTTCTAGAAACCAAATCCCTGTATGGTATTGAAATGTGAATGTGGTTATAGAATATATATAAATAAGGGTAATAAAACCTACGAGGAAATATTAGGTATTAACTAAACTATGACTTGTGCAGGATAATGATTCCTTAATACACACCTATAAAGACACATCTAAGGGATATTTTTTGGTTAATTTACATGTTACTTATGAAACATTATAAAGGATTTTAATATATTAATAAGAAATTTTATGATGAGAATCCAATAAAAAAATTACCATGGAAAACCAAGGATTAAATGAAGATAGTCGTAGGTTGAACCAAAAGTATCACATGTTAACAAATGGGTGTCATTGGAGAAGGAATATTTTGATTTAGGTTTTCATATTCATATTTTTTATATTTTCATAACCATTTGGGTTTAAGTTTTTTTGTTGAAATAGGATAATAGGAGTAAAGATGAATAAAGCATGTATCATGAACCCCCATGTATTATAACCAAATAAGGTAGCATACTAAAATATATTAATATTATTATATAATTGATATTATGGAAAAATGAGTTTTCTAGTATTACCTTAGGTAATTCAGTTTCAATCCTTATAGAAATTTAATCTAGATACTATTATATATTTTAATTAGTGAATTGATATTTATTTATGATATTTTGGAATATTCAAATAGTTATATAATATTATGTGAAGCATATAAAGATTTTTCATTATTAGTTTTACAATAATGGTTGTAAATCACATATTAAATGGTATGAATAACCTTGAGAAATGATTTTAAGGAAGGTCATATTTTTAGAGATAACAATTTAAGAACACATTTTGTATGGGATGGATATGTTTTATGTTTAATATACGTTTCATTTCAAGAAAATAAAGGTTTAGGTGATTTAGAAAATGTATGTTATGTAGTTTTGATATCTATGGGATTTTTCATAATTCATGATAATTTTGGTGAAGTTTAATGCATTTTTTGGATTACAGTTTATATTTTCCAGTGTGTGTTTTGATTAACATGTGGCTAATGACATTTAAGGATTAAATACTAAATTATGTTTTAGGCAAATATGATATTTCACAGTGTCATTATGATATGGATAATTAGGTAGTTTTGGGAAAGGTGTACTCTAGAGAATATATGAATAGGGTATAAACAATCAATGTTATTTGAGGAAAGATAAGTATGTTGATATAGATTAATATAGAAAGTATGATGTCACATTGATAGTTATATCTCAAATAAATAATATTTTAATAAAACCTTCAGCTATATTATTATGTGATTAATAATTAAAATTTTAAGGACACAATTTAGTTAAGTGGTAGAATATAATGATTTGTGATTTTAGATACTTTAAATTGCATTCTATGTTCACTAACTTGTGTTATAAGCAATAAACAATGTAAAAATACCAAAAAATATTGAATTATGATTATTAATAAAACAATGATAAAACCTCCATGGTATTATAGTAATTAATCTTTAGCGGATAAATGATTAATATGATTTAATAGTTAAAAGGGTAATTTTTAATAAATCAAATTTCTTAATATCTTTAATTTTTAACCTAATTTTTTTAAAAATATTAAAAACTAAAATATATAAAAGTAAATAAATTTTTGATTTAGAATTAAAATATAAGTTTAAGTAGAATTTTTGGGGATTTTCTAAAATATTTTTTTTAGGTGAATAATATTTTTTGGGGGATTTCTAAAAACCATCAATTTTATGATATCATAATAATTAAGGAATTAAATAATTTTTTTCAACCCTTTCATAAAAATATATATATATTTAAGTTACCAATTTTTTATAGATGTTTTATATATAATTTTGGAAACAAAAGTAATATCTTATTCTAAAAATTATTTTTATTCGTTTATTTAAAAATAACCTTTCATCACTTGTAGAAATTAAATATATAAAAACTGATTTCCTATTTTATATCAAAAATATAATATTATTTGATGAGGTAAATTTAAATTTTTAGTTTGAAATCATGATTACTAAGATTAAAGTTATTGATCATGATAATGGTAAAACAATTATTTTCTAAGAATTGTTTTATTAACATTGTGTATTTTTTATCTATTAAATTAAACTAATATATTTCAAATTATGGATGTAATATTATTTTTAAATGAATTTATAATTATAAAAATAAACATGTAAATTTTAACTAATGATAAATAATATTAAGAACACATAATGGTTAAAACACAATTTTTTTAACTAAAACCATTTTTTCTATATATATGAATTTTCAACTTCAAAGTTAATTTTATACTATTTAGAAATTAATTTATATTAAATGGAGATAAAATATAGGTTAATAACATAATTTTTTAAGTGTGTTTAATTTATATTTTTTAGTGTGAAATTAATTACTGAGTTAAAAACTATTTAACAGGGTAAAAAAAGAAATAAAAGGTAAAAGTAAAAATATTATAACAAATGAGTTTAAAAATGTTAAAAAAATATGTAGATTTACTTGGTTGTGTATTTATAAACCCAATATCACCCCACACTCAATTTTTTATAAATTTTGGGGTCTTTGAACCATAAATATTGTAATGATATCATTGAAAATTAACGGACATACACAAAATTTCCCTTTTCTTCACTTATAAAGGGCATCACATCAACTCATTCAATGTTATACTTCATACTAGAATTTAAATTGAGTTTATACCCAAAATAACTCTACTATAATTAAATTTATCATCCTTAATCCCCTAATATATATCATAAAACCATCATTTCCAAGGAGATCTCTTTGAAAAGATTGAGTATCTAATATAAGAATAACCAAAATTTTAATATTTTATTCTCAATATTCTTATTTCAAACCAAATATATCCAAAATAATATAATGACTCAAATATATTTACTATACAAAGATATTATAATAAAAATATAACAATTGTTTTTAATCCTCTCTATTCACTAATGATAAAAAGCATTGTTAGTGCCTGTGCGCAGACTACCGCATTCACAAAGCGACGTCTTCTATTTTTCATAACCACCTATCTTTTTTGGGTTTAATGATGTGATGGATGAATAAATATTATATCTAAAATATAAATATGATTTTTAAATGTCATATTATCATATAGTTTATATCCCTCTCATTCGTTGATAAATGGAAATATTGATTATTTGTATGTGTGGACTACCACCTCCATGAGTAATGAGTTCAATTTGTCATCACCACCCACCATATATGTGTTTAAAAATATAATAAATATGAAAAAAATCATTATGATAACCCTTTTAATATTATATATACTATGAAACTATTTTATTATTTCTTCTTCCATGGTCAATATACATAATGAGTTATGGAAACAATTAACCTGCCGACGAGCCTGTACCCAAGTGGTAAAGGCTCCTGCTTGGCATCCAAAAGACCCAGGATCAAATCCGGGAAGGGACTAATTTCCAGGGTACTGTAGCAGCACTGTAGCAGGTCACTATAGTAGTAATTTAGTAGACTTGGAACTATAGCAGCAGTAGCACTGTAGTGTTGGAGGCACTGTAGTAGGAACTGTAGCAGCGACGATATTGTAGCAGGTACTGTGCAGCATGGGTACTGTAGAAGTACTATTCACCAAAGGGCTCTTTGGGCCAAAAAAATGGGCTTTCATGCCTTGTATTCAGACCACTTGGTCTTGGGCCTTCAGGCTATGTAATGGCCCCCCTCTACCTAGTTTGAAAGAGGTCTTTTCTTTAAATAATAAACGAGGCTTCGGCCCCAACCTTTAAAAAAAACAACCGAACAACCTTAAATAACCGATACTAGCATGAAACATATATAATAAATAAATAACATATTACAATAAATGGTCTATATTAAATTTAAAATAAAATAATAATGATCATATAAAGGTATATAATAACGTTTATATTATTTTTATGTAGTAATTTATGAGCATGTGTAGAAAGAATATAGAACAAGGTAATGATTTTGGTCTCAAATTCATCTCTCTAATACATGTTTCGTGTTATGAACATAATTTCATTTACGAGGTGTATATAAAAAATATTTGAGATATCATATCATATAATGAATTATATTTTTATTTTAATTAAAATCCCTATTTTAAATTGGGATTGATTAAAATTCTTATCAATCCATGAGGATTCTTTGTCTCAAACTTCAGTTCCATTTGACATGTTTTTGTTATACAACATGATTTCCTTTTAATGGTGTATTCACAACGAATGGATGTATTTTTAATGTCTATTTTTTATTCATGTGAAATACTAATCCAAATCAATTCCATATTATGAAAGTTATTTTACTCAATTTCTACCCTAGTTGTAAAGCTTTTGGTAACCCAATTTTCATTCATTGAGTCTTAATCATGATATTTTCCATAAATATTGGCTACATTCTAAAAATTGGTTATATTATGTGGTATTATATTTTTTCTTTTAATTTACATTTACAACATATTATTCAACTTTTTGAAATATTTCTTACATCATAGAGTGTGTTTATTTTTAGGAATATTAATAAAATAATTATCATTTCCTTGAGTTATATTGTTTTTTCATAAACTTATTTATTCCATTATTGAGTTCCCACACTATTAGTTTTTATTTTATGTTATTTTAAAAAATATTTTTGGAAAAGATATTTTATTTCAAAATAATTATTTTTTACTATTTTCACAATGTGTGTTTTAAACATATGTATTTTCAAGGTATTAAAAACGAGGATTACTTTCACTTTCATATAGTTTATCTTCCACTACATATATATAATTGATAAAAAATATGTATTTAAAAGGACCTATTATTTAATATTATTTTTAAAAGGAATGGTTTTTAATGATATTTAACTTTTACTTTTGAAAAATTCTTACATAAGTGACCTGTAACATAATCTTTTACAACAATGTTAAAAATATTTTCCAAAAGATTTTATAAAGGTTTCACTTCTATTTATATTTTAATTTTAAAAAAGACTGACCCTAATGAGGTTTATTTTTTCACTATTTATACTATAGTGTTTATTTTATTTTTATGTGAATGAACTCATAATACCAAATATTCTGATTCTGGATCCTTTTTTGGTGGTATCGTTTATGCATTCAGTTGGAAGTATGTTTTTCATTTATGTAAACATACTTCTTTATTTACATTTTTCAATAGTGTGAAGTTATTTTAAACCATAAACATTCATTTTATAAATTGATTATGACCATTTATTTCTAGTATTGAATTAGTGGAATACTCATTTCTCTATATGGTGTGAACATTTAATCTTATATAATTTATACTGAATAATGTTAACTTAAAAATAATATTATCTTATTAACATAGGTAAAAGTATTATAATTCAATTTTCTTATTCAAATATGGATGATTATTATAATGAAAAAAATGTATTGTTTAACCATCCATCCTCTTTGTTCAGTTTTTATGATTATTTTATCCCTTTTATTAACTCATGGAAAAGTATTGTCATTCAGTATGTTGTTATTATAACGCATAAGATAATTAGAAATTGGGATTATATATTTTTTACTTAAATATATCATATGAAGAACACATTGGTCCTAAATAAGTTACTAGTTGAGATTGCTATTATATATCCCCTTGATGCATCTGTAGGCCCCATGAGGTAAACATGTTTTGGTATTTTTGATGCATGACTACCAAAAATACGATATTTACTTTAGGATAAGATCATGATGAATAATATCATGATTTCTTGGATTATGTTATCTAATTATTTGTAAAAAATTATGAATTACATCAATAAGGAAGTAGTTATTGATATCTAAGTGATATATTTATTTCCATTTTAATCTATGGATATATTACTCTATCAGTTTAATTATATTTTGAAATTATTGTTTTTATCAATACATGTAATAATATTTATCACATGTTTTAGACATGATTACCACATTTCTATGTTTTTAAATTACTTTGAGTTTGATATCTCCCCATCTTATGCTTCTATTTAACTAGGTTTTGAAGAAAATTATTACACCTGATATGTCTAATAGAATATCCCATACAGAGAATTTGTGGGTGAGTATGATGCATAACTATAGAATAAGTAGTTTATTATATAGTGAAAAAATATCCATCTATTGAGAAAAACTTATGTTTTATTATTTTATGTATTTTTTTTTCAAATAATGATATAATCCTAAAAGGTACTTTGAATGTATATAATTCAATTTTCTAATTATTTCATATAATTTTTGTGATAGTTATGTCTGAAAATCTATCGTTGGTATTAAATTCATTATGTAAAATATGTGATTATGGCATTGGATCAAGGAGTATGGGTCTGGGGCGTCATAGTTGGTACCAAAGGAGGGTTTAGATATTTTTGGGATTAATATTGGGGTTCAGTAGAGAAAAACCTAGGGTATGTCTTATAGATAAGTCTAAATATAGGATAACATCCTAAGATTTTAATAAAGTAGAGATTTCAAGGTTTTCTTAGAAATATAATCCCTATAATATACTGTAATGTGTATCTTGATCTGGAATATATATTCCTATGGTTTGTAACCCCCAAGAAGTCATGTTAATATTAAATAAACTACAACCTTGTTGAAGATAAATATGACTTACTAAACACCTATAAAGATAGTCCTAATGGATATTCATTGGTTAATTCACATGTTTTTATGAACCATTATGATAGATTTTAACATATTAATAATATATTTTACAATGAGAACCCAATATTGTAATTACCATGGAAAACCAAGTATTGAATTAATATTGTCATATAATAATCCAAAATTATTATATATTAAAAAAGGGTTTCATTGGAGAAGGAATATTTTGATTGAGGCTTTAATATTACCATTTTGGATATTTTTACAAACATATGGGTTTTGATTTTTCGTTTAAATAGGTAGAAAATATATAAAGAATTTATATATCTAGAGACCCCCCATGTATTATAAAAAAATAATGTAGCATGCCTAACAAGATAAATATTATTATATTCTTAGTATTATGTAAAAATTACTTTTCTAGTATTACCTAATGTAATGAGTTTTATATACTTATAGAAATAAAATTTTGACACTATTATCTATTTTAATTATTGAAGTGATTTTTATTGCAGAAATTTTGGTATATTGAAAAAGCTATTTAGGATTATGTGAAACATATAAAGATAACTCTTTATTAGTTTTTCAACAGTGGTTTCAAGTCACAGATTAAATGGTATGAATAACTATGATAAATGATTTTATGGATAGATTATATTTTTAGAGATAACTATAAAAGAACACTTGTATAAGGGATATATTTGTTTTATGTTTAGTATATGTTTCAGGTTGAGATAATAAAGGGTTAGGTTATTGTTAAAATGAAAGTTATGTTGTTTTGATATCCCTGGGACTGAAAATAATTTGTGATATTATTGTTGATGTTTATAATATTTTTGGGATTATGGTATATATTTTCTAGTGTGTGATTTAATAAACTAGTGGCTAATACCATTTTAGGATTAATGATTGATTTAGGTTTTGGAATAATATGATATTTCACAGTGTCTTTATGATGTGGAGATTAAAGTAGTTTTGGGAAAGGTTTACTCTATAGAATATATGAACAGTGTATAAAAAATCAATTTTGTTTGTTGAAGGATAATTATATTGATCTAGAGTAACATATAAAGGTTTATTTCACATTAAAAGTTATATCTAAAATAATGTGTATGTTAAGAATACCCCCACTCACTTTAATTTATGACTAATAATTAAAATTGAAAGGACACAATTTATTTAAGGGGTAGAATGTAACAATATGAGATTTTTGATGAATATTTTTAATAAAAATATGATAAACCCCCATGATATTATATCAATTAAAAATTATTATCTTTAGAGGATAAATGATTAATATCACTTAATATTGAAAATGGTTATTTTAAATAAATATTTTTTAATTATATTTTCAACTTTCAATTAAAAACCAATTTTTTAATTTTTAAAATAACTAATAGATAAAAATAACATAATTTTGAAATTAGAATAACAATATTAGCTTAAGATTATTTTTTTATAGTTTTCAAAAATAATTGGGTTTTAGGAAAATATTTTTTACTCATTTTTATAAAAACTTTAACTTTTATGAAATTATCATAATACAAGGATGAAATAAATGTATTTGAATTAATTTTCTATAATATATATATATATATATATTGATAATTATATTTTTGTTTTTATAAAACCTGTATATATTATTTTCGAAACATAAAAAATATTTTATTCTAAATACTATTTATACTCACATATATTAATTTTTTTAATCACATATAGAAATTAAATATATAAAAATGGATTTCATAATCTATATCAACATGATCATATTATTAGATGAGTTATTTTTTAATTTTGGGAATAAAATCACTGTAACTAAGATTAATGTTAATGATCAAGATAATGGTAAAACAATTATTTTCAAATATTTTTTTTAATATTGTGTAATTTTTATCAAATAAATTAAAATAATATAAATTAATCTATTAATATAATTTAATTTTTAAACAGATATTATAATAATATATATATATAAATGGTAACCAATTTGAAATAATATTATTTACAAATAATGGTTAAAGAATAATTATTCTATAAAAACTATTTATTCAAAATATAATACGTTTTAAATTAAATTTTGATTTTCTAATATTCAGAATTTTATTTATATTAAATTGAGATTATATTTAGGTTAATGAATCCAATATATAGTAGTAGGGGTTAATTTATATTTTTTTATTAAAACATAAATTAAATATTTACGAACTAGTTAATAGGGTAAAAAAGGTAAATGAAAAAACATAAGAAAAAATGACTTCCAAAATGTTTAAAACATGTTTATAAATTTTTGGTTGAGGATTTATGAACAAAATATCACCCAAAATCCTTTATTTATATCTTTTAGAGTATTTTAACCTTTAATAGTGTAATGATATCCTTGCGAATTGAAGGGAATTCCCAAAAGTGAACTTTTCTTCATTTATAAAAGGGGATCACATCGACCCCTTCAATATTACCCTTCACATTCAAATTTACATTTAATTTATTCCCAAAACACCTTACATAGAAGTCATTTTATCATCCTTATTCCCTTTATCTCTATCATAAGGCCTTCATTTCAAAGGATATATTTGGGAGAAGATCGAGTCTCCAACATAAGCATTTCTAACATTTAAATATTTTATTCTTAATATTCCTATTCCAAAACATTTAGATCCATACAAATATAACGACTCTAGAATAATTTTTATAACAATATATTATTATAATAATAGAATAATCATTATTTATTTCTCTATATCTACTATGGAAAACTAAAGCATCGTTAGTGCACGTGCACGAACTACCACCTCCATGAAGAAATGTATTCAGTTTTTTATAACTGCCTTTCATAGTTAGTCTTAATAAAGTTATTTATGAATAAATTATATATACAAAATATAACATTTATTCTGAAATTTGAAATTATCTTATTATTTATTCCCCCACATTCATTGAAAAATGGAAACGTTAATCGTGTGTATGTGTGGACTACCGCCTCCATGAGCGACGAATTAAATTTTTCATCAACACCCATCATATATGGATTTAAAAATATATTTAATATATAAATATTATTACCATAAAAATATTAATATTAAAATAATATGAAAATATTTTATCATTCCTTCTACCATGGTCAACATACAAAAGGTGTTACAAAAAAATTAATCGAACAACCTCAAATAACAGATGTAGGCAAGAAAACTATATTATAAATAAATAGTGTATGAAAATAAATTGTATATATTAAGTTAAAGATAGAAAAATAAGGTTCCTAATATGTTATTTACTAAATTTAATTTAATTATTCATGATTTTAAGTTCATGCATAGAATAAATATGTAGAAAGGTAAGGGTTTTCATATCAAACTCCTCTCTTTGAAAAATGTTCAGTATTAAGTACCTCCTTTAATTTTTTGAGGTGTATATAATACCTATTTGAGATATAATATCTTGAATTATATTTTAATAATGGTATTTTATGTTTAATTTCACGCCATCTATTTCAAGGGTTTTTGATTAAAATGTTTCTCATGCCATGAGGGTTCTTTGTCTCAAGCATTAATTCCTTGAGACATGATTATGTGATGAACACTATTTTCATTTTAACGGTGTATACACTAGCTATTTATGCAAATTTATTATATATATTTTTATTCATGGGAAACACTAGAACAAATCAATTCATTTTTATATTTTTTTTCCAAATTGTTACCCCAATCGTAAAGCTTTTGGTATCCCAATTTTTATTCATTGAGTAATGATCATCCTATTGGAATTAAAAATTGGTGATATTATAAAGATTGATTATATTATGTGGTATTATATTCAGTTATTTAAATTTAAATCGACACCACATAATAAACCTTTTTAAAGTATTTCTTATTTAAGGAGGTTTTTTTCTCACAATAAATATTCATAACTCAAGAATCATTTCCTTGAGTTATAAGGTTTCATCAGTAACTTATTTCTCCCATAGTTGAGTTCTACTAACCTAATATTTAATGCATTGTAATTTCTATACCTATAGGGGAAGAAGATATTTTGGTATAAATGAATGATTTGTTACCATTTATGGGTTACACTAGAACCTTATTATTTTAACAACCCCAATTCATATTTATATTATTATTAATTATTTCTATTAGTAAATTTTTTATGGATTTTTTTTTAAAAATGGATATGTCTGGAGATTACTTTTTCACCTTACCATGTAATGTTCAAGTGACCATGGAACCTTACTACACATTATGGTTCACCGTATCGCACACTATATGTAACATTACCATACATTATATTTCACCTTACCAGATGAAAAAACTAATTACTGTGAATAAAATTGAAAAAAATTACCCAAGTCATGAACTGGCCCTGCATAGAAGTTTGATCTTACCACATGTTGAGAATCACATCAACACATGTGAAATAAACCTACTTTGAGATAGAGTTGTAACTATTTTTCACCTAACTATATGAATTAATGTAGTGATTATGAATGAAACTGCATGGAGAAATAAAGTTACCATTCCAGGGTATGTATAGTATTTCATTAAGTAGTATACTAAACTTATCTTTAACTATATTGACCACAAAAATAAAAAAGGTATTAGATGAATTCCTGAACCTACCATAAGAACTAATGAACTGGCCATGCCACACCTTTATAAATTGGCTACCTGAAAAAAATAGTTTAGAATTTAGATATATTATAAAATCACGTATATAGAAATTGTCTACGTAGTTGAGTTCACCTATGTATAAATAAATTATTTGAATGAACCAACTATGTGGAATACCTATGAAAATGACTACATGCCAATTGACTATGTGAATCTGTAATCGTCTTCATGACCAATCAACTATGTCATTCTCATAGAGCATTTTAAATATCTAACAGATAGTTTTTTAATTTATTACTTGAAGGGTAAGTGAATTTAATGATACATTGAGTTTATTAAATGGATTATTTTGGATAGATATAATATTAAAAAGAAAAATATGATCATGTGAATAAGTGAAATGTGAATACATGCTCTCATAGAAGGCAACATAGTATCACACACATAAACATGTGCTACATAGAATAATTGTTCAAAACATTTTTCAATGACTCATTTTATCTCACTTCTTATAGAATATTGGTTAAATCCTTTTAATGAAAAATATATAGAACCTTTGAAAACTGAATCTGATTATATTGTGTTTCAACACATATTCAAATAGCTCCTTCCTTTCTCATTTTTATATCTATTCAGTGGAACTATTATTTTATATTTCTCTGTATATTTGAAAAAAATATACTATGATAGAATTTATAGTACCTGATACTCCTTCAAAAATATTTTATTTTTATTCCCATGAAGAACAATGGAATAGGTCCTACATGATCTGGTATCATTTTTATCCCATGTATAACTAAAGAAGAGGATCTATGCATATAAATACTTATATATATATATATATATATATTGTAAAACAATATCTAAGTTGAAGATTAGTTTATGTTATGATAAGCTTCTTGGTAGGAGGTGATTTCAAAGTGGATGGGGTTTTTTATCGTCTAAAGATCTAACGCCTTATTAGTTTCTAGTATAATATATTTTGTGTAACTATTTTACTGATATTTATATAATTTGTCTTCAAATCAATCCTATTTCAGTTTTCCAAAACTATTGAACAAAACTATACTATGATAAAGAATCTTATTTTTTGTTTTATATAATTTGTTTTATTAATTAAATTATTTTCAAATGTTAATTCTCTCTCAAGTTTATTTTTACTTATTCCTGATCATTGTTTTGAAAAACTATTTGTAAAATAAAATTATATAATTCTATATTTTTGATTAACATGGTGTTTTAATAAAATTGGGAAATTTAGTTTTTAGTTTTTTTAAACAAATCCTTTTATTTGAAATTCAGTTAAACCCCCTATTAATATTTACACTCTAACAAAAAAGTTTATCAAAAAATATCATAATATATTTTTATCTATAATATATTTTTATTTAAGGATCCTAATTTTTTTGTTATTTTTAAATTTAATTATTTATGGATAGAAACAGAAATTAAGGAACCTCCACTAATTAGTCTCTTTATTTTAATAAATATAATTATAATCAACAGAAAATTAATTAAAATCACTTTTGAAGTAAGGGATTTGATATCTAGACTTTCATTGAAGATAAATTAAAAAAAATTAAACTTTTCGATATTTTAAGAGTGATGACACTAATGAAAGATATGATTGTAATTGTAAAGATATGAATGCTTTATACTATACATTAATGGAAGATGTATTTTACAAAATATCTATTTTTGCTGCTATTGTTGAAATCTAGGTTACCCTTTCTATATTTTATGAAGTATCTTCTAATAATAAATAAATTCATTTAAACACATACACTATTAAATTTTATACCTTTAATATGATGCCTAATGATTATATCTATAATATGTATATCAAGTTTCATGATATTGTTCTCCTCATGAATTTAGTAGGAATGAAAATTACTAATATGTATTGAGTGATGAAATATCTCAAATTCCTTACCAAAAGATACATAGGAACATCAATGTCAATTAGAGAATCTTGTGACATTATCACACTACCAGTAAAAGAGATAATAGGAAAGATAATGACGTTTGGAGAAAAAATAAAATTAAACAAGGAGGAATTTGATGAGACAAAAAGGATATGTATATATTTTAAGACTTATTAATTTAAATAAAAGGAGAAGATCAAAGTGGAAATATCAAGTGATGAAGAATAAACTTCTGATAATGGTAAAGAAATGGAACATCTACAGTTGGTTTTTTTAAAAACATTAATTAAGAAACCGAAATATATATGTATATATAACAATATAAATTGGATAAAATATTAGAAGAGGAAAAATTGTCCAATGAAATAATCTTCTATGAATTTAAAAGTAAGGGATGCATCAAATAAAATAGTCCAAATATCAAGTATAAGAAGTAATATGTGGAAAATAAAAAAATTATAGGTACTATATGATATCCATTAGGAGAGGTTCAGAGGATTGTTAATGTGAATAAAATTCCAATAGAGAAAATAGAAGTTATAAAACTAATCTGTGTTTTATTATAAATAAATTAGAGGTATTAAATGTTTTTCCTGAATCACTTGATCATATTTAAAATAATTATGAGGCTAAAAAGAATAATGAAAAAATGTCTAGAGATGAATTATTTGAATACTATAATATTTTGGAAGATAAATTAAATGAATTAAAAGATAAATAAAAAATCTCAAATAAGGAATTTTTTTGTATGGTCACTTTAAAAAAGATCTTATTGTTGAAAAGGACAAGAATGTTCTATTTCTTAAGGAAAATAATGATATTAAATTATATAATAAAAAATTAAATGAATATTTGAAGATGTTCACTAATGTAATAAAAATACTTACCTAGATTTTTAGAAAATATAAAACTCTAAAATATACAACTTTAATAGGATATAAACTTCTATAGAGGATAATAACTAAAAATAAAAATATTCCATGTTATATTTATTCTAGTTATTCAACAATTTTTTATTCTATGAAACCAAATCAATTCTTTATTACTTGGAGTATATGATATTCTTACTAGAAACCAATAAAATAATTATTGATTCCTAAAGCACTTATTAATAACATCCCTTAACCAAGAAAATATGGTTATAAAAATAATTTTTGGTATAAATATATTTTATAGGAAACTTTCTTGAAGATTTCTAGTAAAAGACATGGTAACTAGATAGTGGATGTTCTAGACATATTAATAGAGAGTACTCAAGCATTAAAAACATGATTAATGTGGATAGTGGACATGTCACTTTTAGTGACAATGTTGAAGGGAAAATAGTTAAACCAAGCCAAATTGGTATATCTAGTACATTTTAATTTCTAAAGTTTTAATTATAGATTTATTAAAATATAATCTAATTTGAATTTCAATATTTCCTGATAATGGTTTTCATGTTATTTTTGAAAAAAATTCTTGTATAGTTTTTGATACCAAACAAGATTTAGTTTTTTACTTCCCTGAGAAATGAAATTGTTTAAGCAAGATATTTAAACTATTTTTTTCTTAAAATGTTTCTTGTTTATGTTCCTTTTGTAATAAATATTGGATTTTGTATAGGATTGTAATCCATTTAAAATTTCACTCACTTATAAATTTAACAATAGAAATTTTATCAAAGGATAAACCCAAACCTGAATTACCATTTGTTAAAGTATGCAATCCCTTTCAAAATGGAAATTATTATAAAAGAAGTTTCAAATAAAATAAAGATGTATAGACTTATCAACAATTATATTTAGATGACATGGATATTTTTGGACCATCTAGGGTTTTTATTTTACAAGGAAAAACTTATTATTATTTATAGTTAATTATTATCCATGATATACCTGGTTATTTTTCCTTCCTCATTAAAGTGATTCTCTTTCATATTTATTCATGTATTCTAAGTCTATTGAAAATCATTGTGGACTTATAATTAATAATTTAATAAGTGATCATGGTCATGAGTTACAAAATTAAGAGTTTGAATCTTTATTCTTAAAAAATACTTAATCAAAACTTTTATACTCATAGGCCCTCATAATTGAATAATGTTATAAAAAGAAGATAGAAGGACCTTTGAGAAATTTCCCAAACCATTATTAATGAGTTCTATTTTCCTATTTATTTTTGGGTATAATATTTAAACACATCTTGATATATAATTAATAGTGTTTTAATTATACATCTCTTAAAGAACCCCTTGATCATTTATGAATTGGAATAAAATAAAAGGTTAATTACATTAGTGTTTTTGGTTGTAAAGTCTTTATACTGATTAAAAAATATAATTTATACAAATTTTCTTTCAATATTCATAAAAAAAGTTTACTTGGACATTCTAAAATTGGTAAATCATATGGGGTGGTAAATAAAAAAATATGATTGTGGAATAATATATATATGTAATGATTTTTGAAACAGATATGATCCTATGACTTTTTTAGTAAATCTTGATTATAGCCTTGATAGTTGGGTCATAAATTCTAAACTAGGTTATAATAATACTAAACCTTTTATATAGAACTCACCGAGTTCTAATGAATATCGTGACCCCAAACCTAAATATGATAATGAGGTTTCAAAAAATTATATTAATTGAGATATTAAGAATTGTATATATCATCTCTTAGATGCTATTGAAGGTGACCTCAAAAAGGAACTCATACTAGATATTCTGTAATATATTAGGCTGAAAATCAAGCTTTCTTGTCACATATTTAACTGAAGAACATCAATGATGCAATTAATGATTAACTTGGGGTAATGAATACACAAGATGATATAAAATAGTTTGAAATAAATAGAGTCTGGTAATGGGTTTAAATAAATAAAGACTACATAACTTTTAGAAAAAAACGAGTGTTTAAAAATTAGTCTATGGAATCAGTAACAATATTTAGAAATAATTCTATATTGATTTCGAAAGGATATAGTCAATAAAAATATACTGAATATGAGGAAAAACTTTTCTTTTATCTAAACTTGATTCCATCCAAATTTTTCTTTCCTATGCATCACATTTGAATTTCAAACTCTATCAAATTGACATCAAAAGTGAATTCTTAAATGGTTATATTATTTAAGATGTTTTTGCTGAAAAACCCCTAGATTTCCACAACCTCAATTTCAAAATCATGTTTTTAAATTAAAAAAATTATATGGTTTAAAACAATATCCTAGAGCTTTGTATGATTATATCAATTTTTTTAATCTCATTAGGTTTTATGAAAAAATAGTTGATCCTAAATTATTTATTAAAATAACTTAAAAAGATGTTTTAATAGTGAAAATATGTGCTGTTGATATTATTTTTGGATCTTGGAGAAATTATTTGTGTATTGAGCTTTTTAAAATGATTTTAGGTGAATTTGAAATAAGTTTTATGTGAGGACTTAAATTCATTATATTTTTTTCAAAATTTTCAAAATAGAGAATGAATTATTTTAAATAAAATATAGTATACCAATGATATTTTAAAACATTTTGTCATGGATAGTATTATATTTAGTGATACTCCCAAGAGTACTAGCTTCAAGAAGGATCTAGATGAAATAGGTAAACCAGTTGATGAAACCACTAATAGTTGTTTGATTAAAATTTTACTATACTTAATAGCTATTCATCTAGATATAGTGTTTAGTATGTGTATGTGAACTCATTTTCAAGAAAATCATAAAGTGTCACATTAATTTCTATTAAAATATTTTTTAAATTCCCTAAAAATATAACCAACCTTGGATTTTTTTAATCCATCGGAAAATCATTTTATTTTTTAATTCTTCCATTGCATATTTTGGTGGTTGTAAGTTTGATAGAAAAAGAACTTATAAAACATGTAACATTTTGAGAAATTCTATAGTTTCCTGGAGTGATAAGAAATATAACTCAAAGGCATTATCCACGGTTGAAGCTAAGTACATAGCGGCTGATAGTGGTTGTGCATGAATTATTTGGTTCAAACATCCATTACAAGACTATGTATATATATATATATATTTAAAAATTCCACTAAAATTTGTGATAATGAAATTGTGATGAATACTTATAAAAATCATATATCACATTATAGAACAAAGAATAATTATATTAGACCTCACGTTTTGAAAAACCATTTCTAGAAATTTTATATAACTCTTTAGTTCATTGGTAGTAAACATCAACTTATTGATATATTTAAAAAACCCTTGAATGTTGAGAGAATTAATTATATCATACATGTAGTGGGGATGGTTAATTATGCCTAAATGTATTATTTAAATTTTATCCCATAAAGTCATTTATGTTCTGTTTAACTTCAGTTCTATGAGTTTTTCTAGAAGTTATTATGATGTATTCTTCACATAGTTAGTAGTCCAATCATGTATTTTTTCATATGGTTAGTATAGCTTTCATGACCACTTACTCATATGGTCACCATACTTACCATGAGTATTTATCCATACGATCACTACGATTTCTATGAAAACTTGTTCATATGGTCATTACATACTTATCCTAAATATCATTGTCGTGAGGTTAGCATACATACATTAAAGTCACATTTTTCATGCCTACAATGCTTATGTTATTTTATATCCATAGTCAGTATACCTTCTATGTTTATTAAAATATATTTTTTTCAAAATTTTGAAACAAAATTTATTTTTATATTATTATTATTTTATTCCCTAAAATATTTAAAATGAATTTGAATTTTAATATAAATCCTCAAATTTATTATAATTAAAATAATTTCTTTATCTTTAAGCCTTTCCCTTTTTTGAAGCTCTCTATTTCCTTCAATATATCTCTACATCTCATGACTAAACCTTTAGATAAATCGAATCAAACCAAAAATTTCAAAAGTGAATCAAAATACTGATTTCATGAATCATGTAAAGATAGATACTACTATAAAATCAAGGAAATTGAGAGAATGTTCTAGTTAATATATATACTTAAATAATAAACTCTTATTTAATCATATTATTGTAGTAGAAAAATAAGTCAATGTACAGTGGTTGGAATGGAGAAGATCATTCATCTAGAATGAATTTCAAAATTAGAGATGGGTTTCCTGCTTTAGTGAAAATTTTATGCGTTTTTTTTTCTAAATCCAATCATGGAATATCATTCAAACCTAGAGTTTTTACATATTAAGAATATACATATCATCATAACTTTGTTTAGTGGTGAAGTTATGTATTTTTATTCTAATCAATGGAAAAAATGTATGGGTGTGCTGCATATAGGAGAATACAAGGATTATAAAACCTCTTGTCAACTTAATCAGGCTCATTTGAGTTTTACAATGACTAGCATAAACTAAATAGGAATGGGCCCCCCAGGAGTCCTACATCTATCAATATTATAAGAGAAAGGAGAATACTGGTAGTGTTTTTCGGAACCTAATATATCCAAGAAAATGGGATTTATCATCATGATACATTAGGACCGGTTCTTATTATTTTTCATAAATATTGATATTAAAATAAATATTTGAAAATATTTCAGGAGAAATATGGTTTATATAGGAAATCCAATATCATGTTTTAGTTCTTTACCTTATCCTAAAATCATTTTAGCATTAATAAAGTATAAATGATTAATTCCTTAGGAGGAGTAAATAATAATTTCATCTAATATATTTTTTTATTCAAAATATTTGATAGAAAACGAGAGATATCTAGAATCCATGGAATCAAGTATAGGTGTCTGAACCAGAAAAAATATAAGAATAATTTAATCCAACAAAATATCTTGCTAGAATAAGGTATTTGGTAGACCCAGGTCTGAAACATGATTAAAATGTTGATTATTCAGATGATTATGTTTCACCTTCTAAAGAAGTAGAAGAGTAAGTATCTATGGAAGGAGTGGAGGAATAATAATTCACATAAGCTATAGAAATTAGTAATTAAGCTAAAATATTTTATAAGGATGATCCAGAATTGGATCAATCTGTCAGATTTGGTGAAGTTGGGTATATATAAGAACAATATCCTTTTATTATAAGTACTCCTAGAAAACTTAATCATAGAGATAATTATAATGGGAATGTGTCCCTTGGATCTATTATTTTGGGCTTAGACGATCCTAATTATAATGATGGTGATCATGGAGGTATTCCAACTAGATATAGTGTACCTATAATTCTCTCAATTCAATGTAATTTATAAGTAACTTTGTTTTCTAAGGTTAATCATGAATAATGAATTAAGTCGTCTCATGAAAGACATTATTTTTACCAAAACATTCAAGATATCACAGGTCCTACTCCCACTAAATATTTTTAGGATTATCATATTGTTGTTCATGAAGACATAGTTGAATATTTTAATTAATATTAAGTTAAAACCTTTTGAAAAATTGAGGAACACTTTACCATAATTATATTTGTAGAGGGTTCACTTGAGGTAGATGGTAGGAATCAGGCTACTGATCAATCTTGCTCAACCAGTGAACCATCTATTACATTCACTTATTCTGTCATTAAGGAGGACATGGTTGTGTTAAAATAATAAATATTGTATATGTTAAAGAAATTATTTGTTAATTTTTAAAATTCTTTAGAACAAGTAAGAAAAGATGATATTTTTGAAGCTATTTCATTGGAAGTAAATCATATTTATCAAAGATTTAATTTTAGAATAAAGATTATATAGAATGATATTTAATATTTAGATTCCCAATTCAGTGCTCTTCAGGTAGATTTATCTGACATATTGATTCACTTATAACAATGGTATATGAATGCTATATTTTATTCTATTCAAGTTCCCCATCCTTCTCTTCTGGTCCAATCATTTATTAATGAACAAAAAGTTGAAATTATATATAAGATGTGAATTTAAAGTGATGTTGTATAAATTAAAAAAATACGCATGAGTCCATATATGATGGGTTGAAAACCCATGCTTCTAAGACTCTATCTTAAGATCAAGAATATTCTAAGTAGGTTATTCAATACTGAGAATCCATTAAGAGGGTGATTTATTATCATCTAATTTGGATATTTATAAAGTTATATCTATATGGTTTGTTTAGAACTCTAGATTTGGACTTGAATATTCCCCCATTGACTAGATATTTTAAATCCAATGATGATATGTTCAGATATATAAATCTCATTTTGGAATCGTTTATGGAGAATATAGATGATTTTTTTAGGATCTACAACATGAGTTTGTGCTGTTAGTGATTTCACCTTGTACATGGAACATTATTTATACACTTCTTAGATAGATGTGATAGCCCTATCAACCATTAATGTATCCCTAACTAATACTTATTCCACTATCAATCCTATTTTCCTAACTCATTCCCAATACTTTTAGCATCTAATCCTAGTTTCCTTGTGTGTTGTTGTTAGAGACCCAACCTTCTCATCTTCTTATGAGAAGACTTATACTATTTCCTCTACATCCAAAGGAAAGGACCCAAGTTTTCCTAAAAATTCCATAGATTCTCCTTATTCATAATTATTTATATTTCTGATAGGGTACTTTTGAAATATTTTTGACATTAAATTTTTGTACTCTATTATGATATATTAGATGAATAATATCTTTTATTCTAATTTTTATATATCCCTATAACTCTTATTTTTTCCATCTTTGATTTTTTTTCAAATGAAAAAAGGGGATTAAATTCATTTTTAGTTATACATTAAAACAAATTTAATTAATTGTAAAACATTTCATGATTTATGTATGATTTTATGAACATCCTAATCAATTATTTCAATCCTATAGAAATATACCATTTTTATATATAACTTTTTTCAATTTAAATCTCAGGATTTGTGATCATAAAAAAGGGGATATTTTTGGATTATATTATCACCAAATTATTTTAATGTTCCCAAATCATTTTTATATTATTATTAATTATTTTTCTGTATTATGTTAGTTAATTTTTTATCTTTTCAAAATTGTAAAAAGTGTCTTTGTTTGGAACTTAATGTTCCACCCTACCATGTGAAGGTCAAGTGACAATTTCACCTTATTATGCATTATGTTTCACCTTACCACATGTTATATTTCACCTTAAAAACATTATATTTCACCTTACCATATGAAAAAACTATATTCCATGAGTCAGATGTGAAAAATTTGTCCAAGTCTTGAACTGACCATACATGGAAGATTGAACTTACTGTATGTTGAGAATCACCTCACTACATGAAAACTCTACCTATCCTGAGATGGTGTTGTACCTACCATATATTAAAACATATGAATCTGTGTAGTAATTATTAAAGATTCTACCAACCACTTGAAGAAATAAAGTTACCATTCCAAGTTATATATAATGATTCACTATGTAATATATTAACAATGTATATTTCTGTAGTTACCATTCAATGAAAAAATACACCGCATAATGTCATCAAACTACCATAAGGAATAAAGAACTAAAAGCTCCATGCCTTCAATAGTCAGCTATGTGAAGAAGGATTATGTGAGAATTTGGATACATTATAGAATCACCTATGTGTAAATAACCTATGTTGATGAGATCCCTTTTCTAGAAGTCAACTATGTAAATGAAATAGCTACGTGTTCCACCTCTTCAAAATGAAAATGTACCAGCTATGTAAATCTACAACCTGCTACATGACCAATCAAATATGTTATTCTTATAGAGAATTTTAAATCTCGAATGAATAGTTTTTTGAATCATTAATAGAACCATCCATGAATTTAATGTTGCATTGATTATTATTAAATAACTACTATTGGATGATGATCATTTGAAGAATAATAATTTGATAAGGTGAAGTATTGTAAGGTGAATCTATTCTCTTGCAAAAAATAATAAAGGATCATATGTGTCCACCTGCGCTATACAAAGGACTTGTTGAGAATATCTTATGATGATCAATTTTATTGAACTTTATATGAATCTCATACGAATCATATCAAATAAAAATTCCGATAATCCTAAGTAACTGAATATGACCAGATTGAGATGCACCACATATTCACATTTCTCATTATTTACTATTTCTATTTTAGCAATTATTTTGAGATTTGTTTTTATGTAACTTTATATATTTATAAAAAAAGTCTCTTAGGTTAAACCAGAGATTACTTGATAATATATATCTCAACTGTTTTTTCATATTCTCATTATGAACTGTGGAGGAGTTCCTGTATGGCTAGGAATTTTTTCCAGGCCACATACAACTGTGGATGAGGCTCTATGCCTAGAAAACATTATGTGGGGTTTTTGGTAAAACATGAGTTAGGTTGTGGATTATTTTATGGTATAATAAACTACTTTTTGGTAGGTTATTTACAAATTTATGGTATTAGGTATCATCTTGATATTTTACCCCTTGTTAATATCCATTATTCTATATTTTTTAACTTGTTTAGTACAATTTATCTTTTTTTTTCGTAAAATCATAACTGATTCAATATTTAATAACAATAGAACAAAAATATACTATGATATTTAATATTAATATGTGTTTTATATAGTATATTTTATTAATTAAATTATTTTCAAATGTTAAATTCCTTTCAATATTAATTTAACTGAGCCTTTACCATACTCTTAAGAAGCTATTTGAAAAATAATGTTATTTATTTCTAGAATTTTGATTAACTAGTTGTTTCTATAAAGATGTGGCATTTTGTTTTTAAATTTTTTTATTCTAATTCATTATTGGAATATTAATTCACCTTCCTCTTGAGTTGTTTAATCTAAATAATAAATAATTTTACAGCAAGAGTTTTGAACATATGTGTTTTTAAAGATATTAACAAGGATTTTTTTTACTTTAACATATTTATTATTTTTCAACAAATTTATCCAATATAAAACTTATTAATTTTAAAGGCCTTGTTATTGAAGATTATTTTTAATAGTATTGATTTTAATAAAAATTTCACACCACATTTTTTGGAATTTTGTTTTGGAATTAACATGTAACATCGTCTATTACATCAAATTTAAAAATATTTTCTAGAAATTCTTTTAATATTTTATTTCCATGATCATTTTTAAAATTATTTACTATAATAGGTATTATGTTTCTATATTGGATCTATTAAGTATTTATATTTAGGGATAATGATCTCACAATACCAATCAATCTAATTCTTGATCGATTATTGGGTGGTATAAAAAAGAATTCATTTTCAAAGATTTTTTCATCTATGTCATCATCCTTATATGTTTCCATTATTACACTAGGGTTATGTTATTTTAAAACCATTCACATTTACACTATAGAAGAATTATAATCATGTTATTACTCTATAATATTAGTTTTATAATCATATTCTATGCGAAATGAACATCACATTTTACATAACTCATATTTGATGATGTCCATGTAGAAATAATGTCATTATATTAACATAGAAAAATATATTGGTATTAAGTATACTTTTATTCCAATATTTATTATTATTGGTATATCAAATATATATTTTTTGAACATCTCCTCTCATTATTTCGGTTGTTCATGATCATGTTATCCCTTTTATTAACAAAGGGAAATATATTGGTATTATGTATGTTGTTATTCCAATATAAATAATTATTTGAAATGTTAATTATGTATTGTTTACAAAATATATCATATGATGAATTATTTCGACCTAAATAAGTTATGGGTGGGGTCCAAAATTATATATAACATTGATGAATCAATAGTTCTAATGAGAAAAACATACTTGGGTATTTTTACTACTTTCCTTCCCAAAAAATATACTGCATTGGTGGTAAGATCATGATTTCTTTGATAATTATTTATTTGTTTATGGTATGGAGTTATCTATCCAAAATTATGAATTTCATTTCAAATGAACTGGGTTTTGATATATATATGATTTATTTACTTTCATTGTAATACATGGATATATTATTCTTCCATTTTCATTCTATTATAGAATGATTTTTTATTTTCTAATTGTTACATAGTATTTATGCGATGTTTCGGCCATGATTGCCTCATTTGTATGTTTTCCCTTCCTATGAATTTGAGAACACACATTATTATTTTTCTATTTACCCAAGTTATGAAGAAATTTATAACACATGATATGGATAACCATATAGCTTCTCTGGATAATTTTAAGATATGTTTAAGACTTACTATGGATTAAGTAGTTTTATACATAGGAAATAATATCCATCAATTGAGAAAAACTTGGGATTTTTAGTTTATGATTTTTTTGATTTATCAAAATATCTAAACCTAAGAAAAACTTCTAATGTATTTGATGAAATTTTTTATTGATAGAGTTTACATTATTGGATATTTATTCCAATGAATCTATAGTTGGAATCAAAGATAGTCTGTAAAGAATAGGATTATCCATTGGATATTGGAGTTCCATTCCAAGGCATTACATCCCCTATATAAAGAGAGTTGGTTATTTCTAGAATTCAATTATACAAAATTATATAGAATTCAATAACTGGTGTAACCGAAGTGAAATTAAATTTATCTTCTTCTAATATTCCCTAGTGTTTTTGAATCATTCTATATACGCTTGGCCATTTACCATTTGGTGGATCAATGTTTTGGGTCCAAAATCTCCATCCATTGTTGGAATGTTCATGGTCATTATTACTGATACCATATTCTTTACTAAATTGGTCAAAGATACACCCTTAATGGAGGGTGGGAAAAAATCAATGATAAAATTTGTGAAATCCAATATCATTCCTAGATTCCAATCCCCACATATAATACTGATGAATAATGGATCAAATTTTAATATGTCTAACTAAATATGATGTTTTTAGATTATATCATAATTGTTTTTCATATTTTCATAATTTATTTTTCAAAAAAAATTATTATTTCTAAAGATTTAAAAGTAATAAATAATTTAGTTTTATTAAAATATGAATAATAATTTCAAATATGACCAATTTTTTGTGTTTTATATTGTGAAAAATATTTCATTCATTATTTTAACAAAAAAATAACCCTCCCCTCAAGTATAAATACCCCCACTAACCACCTTGTAAAATTTATTCCTAAGAAAATCTCATTTACAGGTCTCTAAAAAGTTATCTCCTCACAATGATATTAGGATCCATAGTATTTTTTATTTCAAATGACTCTAAGTTCATTGATATTAAGGCCTTAGAAAATAAATAACTCTAAGGATAAAGTAATGTATTACCCAATTTATTTTCATTTTTTATTTCTCTATATTACTCTTAAGTACCCACTCCTAAACATTATGAAATAATTAATTATAAATCACATATAATATAATTTTTATTATAATTATCATAAAATATTATAATATATATCTAAAATATCTCTCCCCCTCTCTCTTAGAAATATCCTGTTAATGACCAGTTTTACTGCCAACAAAAAAATTGTGAATAATTTACTTATCACAACCAACACATCTAGTCAGTGTAGATTATATATTTAATTTTAAATTTATTTTATTTTATTATAATAATATATAATTAATTCCGAAAAATATATTTTCCAATTAACTAAAATGATGAAATCATAATTAAAACGTGGTGATTCAAACAAACATTTCATCACCCAATATGATCTTCTATCAAAGGTTAATAAATAAATTCCAATGATCATAAATGATCATGAATAACATAAATGAATGTATTAAACTTCTATATACATGTTCTAATAAGTATTATTTTAATATTTAAGAGGTGTAAATGTGGAAAAATAAAATGATATCAATGGTAATGAGACTCCCATCTCTATATTATTCATTTAGGGTTACCCCACCTTATCTCTTTATTTTCATGATGTTTCTTCTAAAAATCCGAGAAAATGTTTTTTTATTTTTGTTTCCTTATTATTATTATATGATATTAATATACATAATTCATTGAGATGTATAATTATAAATATTCATGATGTTTGATAATGACTATATTATTAATTTATTTTTAAATGATGATTATTATTTTCAGTCTTTTTCTAATCATGAAATTTAATTTCTTACTTATTAATGATACCCATGAATGTAAAAAATTATTTATTTAATTCTTAATCTGGTAACATACAAATTTATTCTTGAAATATTATCTATGAAATCACTAAGAAACCCATTCTTTTTTTAATTGCTTTAGTTCATGTTTATGATTGATGTATGTTTTACTTCCCTTCTGGAATGAAATATTAAGATATTGTAATGATATGAAAAGTGGGACCAAAATTATATATCTTTAAATTTAATTTATTAAAGTGATATATCTCTTGATATTAGGTATTTTATTCATTAATATGATGCTAGATTTGTTCATATTCTATGTTGTATGATTTGAACACATTTAATATGCATGAACATGATGCTAGCTACAATCACATTATCTGTGTGGGATGTGTTCACAATGTCTATGATGTTTAATTATTATTCATGTCCAATATTTATAGACTTTTTCATATTATTATTATGATTTGATACTATACTTATGTTTTTATTTTTATGATTATGATGTCCTATGTACTAACATTGATCCTTGTATAATGCTCCCCCAATGACTCCCCTCTTTACTATTGTTTTAGTCCATCCATTATTTGATGTTTTTCTATAGTATATTATATATAATAATGAGTTAATAAAATCATATAGGAGGAATATATATAATTTTTTAAATAAATTTTAATTATTTTTTTTATCCTTTATTTATTAACCCATTTTTCTTATAAATCTAAACCTATCAATTTTCGGATATGTAATATTGTTCATATTAGTATTAAATATTATGTAAAAATATTGTATAAAACATGTGGGTTACTATTATTGGTCTTATAAAAAGTTTTTTTTACTTGTGAATATATGTAGAAAAATAAAATATAGTCCAGACTTCTAGATTTCATAATTTAACACCTTAGGATTGATTTTGTCATTTAAATAAGTTGTTTTTCCATCCTTTATTAACATCAATTTTATTTTAACCATTTATTCAATAGAAAATGGAGGGACACCATATCCTTAAAATTAAATAGCGAAAGGTACATTTTAAATTCAATTAATAATTGTTCTTTTTTATTAGATATAGGTTTTACATATTCATTTAAATATTATATTTTTTCTTGAATGTTTTAATCATCTATTTGATTACTTGAATTAGAGATATATATATATGAAATATTATAGCGGTGAAGTACTTTATATACATGTGGTTGAATCTTCTTAAGTTGTAATATAAGGAAAGATTATCCCTATTCGTATTATAATCATTCATTTGGTAGAATTTGATTCTAAAATGGGGTTAGCAATCATTATATAGTGTTCAAATCAACTATAAAGAAGAGGAAATATATTTCCATATCGTAAACCATTTCTTGGAAATAAATAAATGCACAGAAGAATATGGATCTAATTTTGAAAATACTTCAATGATATTTATTTTAATACTTAATGAGGAATAAAATCTTATTCAAATGCTTTAAATAATGGAAAAAATCAACCTTGAAGATATTCCCATTGTAAGGGAATATACTAAGGTATTCCCTAATGAATTGTCAACATATCACCTTGAAATTAAGGAAGAGTTCTCAATATAACTTATAGTAAATGAGAAACCTATATACAGGACCCCTTAAAAGATATACCTGATATAACTAGAGGAGATAATGATGAAATTAGAAGATTATTTAGATGAAGTGTTCATATTCCCTAATATATCACCTTTGGGTGTACCAATGATTTTTTTCATGAACAAGGATTGGTCAATATGGATTTTCATTCGTTATCAAGAGAAGAAAAAGATCATTATAAAGAAAAAGTATCCACTAGCAAGGATTCATGACTTTATGTATTAACATCAAGGATCTCAATACTTCTCAAAAGTGGATCTTTTCTATAGATATCATTAGCTTAACATGAAGAGAGAATATATTCCAATAAATTACAATTATTAAGGTAACATTGAGCTTAATAAGGGACTAATACTTGATATTAAGGTTCCAAATGATCTAAAAACTTTTAAAAATCCATTTTGAGGCAATACTGCAACCTTATCCCTACTTGACTAAAAAATTGGACAATTATGAGATCCATTTCCAAGGTAAAAAATGTAAATAGAATTGATTTGAAAAAATATTACAAGAGTTACAATACTACCAAAATATAAAAAATTTCCTACCCTCCCACCTACTCATACATATAAAACCTCTTTTTATGGAATCTCACCTTTTTATTACATAATATTTCATTACATTGTACAAACATAGGATATTTTAATGTGTAGTTTCCTAGAAAATAGGTACATAAAACATGAAAACATAAAAAATAATTCTATTACACATGAAATTATTAGTAATTGGTTAATAAGAAGTACATTTACAACATATCATAAATTGTGGACATATATCAATGGAAAGGTTGAGTATAAGACCCTATAAGGGAAAGAAAGAGAAATATTTTTTATGTGATCATGATAATTATTGATAATAACTCAAAGAATATCTCAATGGTTTAAGAAAAGGAAAAAAGATAAATATCATAGAAAAAATAACATGAATCATTACATATAAATGTGGATAAGAGTGTTAATTGATTCATTTAAAAGCATATCACAAATATTTATCACCGATATTTCATAAAAATTTCCATGATTAATCACCAAGGTATTGTAAAACACGTCATATCTAGAGATTAAATTATTTACCCAATGAATTGGATCACTATCTTGGAGAACCCTTAATATTTATTAATTAATGTGATCCATATATATTATAATAAAACATTTCATAAATAACCCATGGAGAATAAAATAAACGAGTTTCATATCAAAATCATGTTGTTTTTAAAAAGATCTTAAAGGCAAGATCTTTATGTATTTTTTTAAACCCACATAAAGGGAAAGTAATTTTAATGTATGTTAATCACTGAATAAAATATATCATTTTGAAATCCGTGTGAATAACCCAAAAAAATAAAGGGTTTTGTGTATTCACAAAAAAACAAAAAAGATAATTTTATTATAAAAAATAAAAAAATTTAAGAACAAAATTCGATGACATAACAGTTGAAAAAAGAGGGGTAAGGCTATACCATTCATAAAATAATATTAATTCATAATTTAATAGAGTAAAATAGATTGAGTAAGATATTTTTGAAACTTTAATGACACACCCCATAAATATTAACTTGAATTGAAAAGAGAAGTTTAGATTTCCCTTACCTTGAACAACGACCCATAAAAAAAGAGGATCGAGACCTTGTGAAACATCCCAGGTAAATAAAGAATAAGACATTTTCATATTTATTAATATTTTTTGAATTTAGTATTAAATTTACTTTAATGGGGTAGCTATGTTCGATGGAGACCCCTCTTTAAATATATTTTTGGTCACTCTTATACATTCTATTGGAACAAATAAAATTATTCTTTAGAATCGGGACATCAAAATTTACTTTGTGTAAATTTTTGGTATTTTTCTAATAGTGTTCATTTTTTAATGAATAGTGAAAAATGTTGTATTTTAATTCAAAACCACTTTTTAATCTAATTTATTTATAAGGATAAATTATCTTTTAAATTCGGTTTAAAGTGCAATTAGAATATATTTTTACCATTTAATCTAATGGTGGTCATTGGAATTAATTTCACTTTGAAATTGGACATAAACAAGTGTCAGTCTTTTGATAGATATTGTTTATTAAAAACACGCTATTTGTTTTGACAACGGGAATTAATTATAAAATTAATTAATTCAAATTATATGTTTTGAATTTTGAAAAATTAACATCATTTTTGAATTCTGAATATCAAATATAACTTGGGGTGAATTTTTTGTAATTTTCTGAAGAATATCAATTTTTTGATGAATAGTGAAACAACTAAGTGGTAGTTAAAGAAACTGATTTTTCATTTAAATGAATGTTTACCACTTTTATGTATTGAATTTCAAAAATCCAACATAAATGGTTTTCATTAGTAATTAAAATGTGGTTCAATGGGATTAAAATATTTTTTTGGTGAATAGTAACTTTTGAGTTTTGTTAACCAGGATTAGAGGTAATTAGTGTAATTTAAGATAAAAATGATATTATATAAATATAAAAATATCTTGAAACATATCCTAACCTTATTGGAGATGTCATGGCCGACCAAGACAATCCATGGGTCAATTTTTGGGACCCCATGGAGCCACTTGAGTGAGATAATGACATTAATACCTTTAATTTAAAGTAAAAATAAAAATATCACAAACATGTGTTGTTTTACTAAAAAAATTATTAGATGGGGTTATATAAGCTATATTTTTTACTATAAATATTCATTATAAAGATAAAAAATATTTCCTACATCATGGTAATTTTTTTATAATTTTTATACATCAAAAAAATTAAATTATTTACGACACAATGATGATGCAATGTTTAAGTCATTAATGAATGATTTAAATAAATAAGAAGATAATGTTTAAAATAATATACAAAGATTATCCAAATATTATTGGATGATTTTATTTACATCATGTACCACCTTATCCTCTACTTTAATAATTTTTGGAGCTTTGGAAACCGAATTTCATTTTATAATAAAATAATAGTTTCAAGAGTTCTAAAATAGCCCCTCCTCTCCCTTATAAAAATACTCCACTTTGTACCCATCTCTCACACTTATCAAGCCCTTTGGCTAGTCCAAAATCTACTCAAATAAGCTCCCAATATCCCTCTCTTCATCCTAGAAGCCTTACCTTTGGCAGAAATCTCTTCAAGAAACCCTTTTGATTCAAACCAAGAGGAGTTACCCGATTTAATGGCACAGTCTTCTCTATTGTTCTTTTATTTTATTTTGATTCTACAACCCCCTAAACTCTTTTTATTACATTATTTTGTAGAAATAGAAGTATATTAAATATACTAGGATGTTTTTATAAGAAGTATTCGATCTACACTTACACACACCTACGTCTAATGGCTAAAGAAATACTGTTTCCGTGGATGGCGAATTTCTGCCACACAAAACGATGATTGTTCAATATTATTTTAACACCATTAAAGGTGGCCATTAAGATTTCACTATGTTTATATATGATTTGAATTATTTTTATGTTTTCCTTATGCTTCTATATTTTTCATTTATGGCATACCGTTATGGTTTCCATTATGGGTAAACACGATAATTTCATTTTAGGAAGTGCGGACTACCGCCCCCTCAAAGTGATTTGATTCGTTAATTCCATTTGTGGGATGTATAAAAGATGGACTTAATGATATTATATATTATATTATACTGGATTTGTAATATAACTTTATATGATTTTGATTCTATTCCATTAGATACGAAATATAAATGAAAGTAGCATTCATGCGTACGTACGACTTACCATCTCCATGAACAGTGCATTTCATTTATTACCTCTAAATGTTTTGTAAAATTATAAATTCATGTATATAATGGATATATAATATATATATAATATCTATAATCATGAATATTATTATCTTTATAATGGATATTTTACCACAAAACAAATTGTAATTATAAAGAGTTTATTTTTGAATCAAGCACCAATGATCATTAAAAAGACCGTTATTAACTTAAATAATTACATAATGATCATAACATGGTAAAAAGCGATATAAAAGGAATAATTAACTTGAAAAAGGTTCTTAAGCAAGTATAAATTAACTCAACATTATTATTCAGGATATTAAAGAATGATCGAGTCAACTCGGACACGAGGTAAGGGACTTCGTCTCAATCTCCATTCATTTAGGAATATTTTGTTTTATACAAAACTTTATTTTATATGGTGTATAAACCCCTATTGACTTTTAATTTTATTTAAAAGGAATATTTTTATACGAATCATTTTAATAATCGACAAAATGAATGTTTTTGTCTTACGTATGCGGCAACAACGACTTCTACGCCGCCATGACCATTATTTGAGTTTTGGCTTCCCCTAAAATCCATAACTCTTTTGAAATGAAAAATAAATACCATGTTTTACTTTTATTTTATTTTGGTATTGAAAATTGTTTTGAAAATGTTATTATATCAATGTTTTGTATTGATATCTTGTGATTGAAATGTGGAAATGCTATGTTTCATTTATGCATGTTTTATATGGTACGATTATGTTATGATTCTTGGGCATTGTTTATAAAGACGGGTGGTTCCATGATAAACTAAGGGCAGGTGAGACTGATATAGCTCTCCAATGCATTGGGTAACACGAAGGGGTTAAACGCTAAGGTTTTTCCAAAGATATTTAGGGAATATACTGTGATGGGTATTCCAAACGTAACCATGATGGTTACTCCCTATGTAACAATGTTATGAATTCCTCAAGTTAACTTTTTGTGTTATGATTTATATTATTTATTCATGATTTGATAAGGTATGTTAAACTGATTATGTTTTATGATTAAAGTCTGATTTCATTGATTCTTATGTATACATGGACTAATGTTTTCATTCCGTATTTTTATATACCTTAATGAGCTTTTTATGCTCAACCCAAGTTTTTGAAATTTTATTCACAGGTCAAGGGAAACGTACATGATGTGTTGATAGTGTCGAGGAGGTGTCACGAAACAATCCATGTTTTATTTTAAATATGTCTCCTTTGATGGTAAAAATGAGTACTGTCTTTTATGTGACTGCCTTGTTTAAATGTGGAATGTAATGAATGATTTATGATCTAATTCTCTAAATCTCTAAAACTAAAAAGATCCTAAATGTGCATTCTTGAAATAACTCAAGATTAAGTAATGTTTAAGGCTGGGGACATATAGTTTGTATCAAAGGCCAGTTTAGACAACTTTAGAAGTTATAATTTTTTTTTAAATTTTTGTCCATAAATTAATTTATGGTATGATTGAAATGATATAGAATTTAAAGATTACCATGTTGCTTCGTGTAAGATATTTCTATGTTAAGAATGGTTTTTCGTAGAGGAAACAAAATAGATTTTTTTTGGAAGGCATACAGAGGGAAATAACCTTTCATATCAGTATCCAGAGATGGTTAGAATCAGAACTAAACAGTTTGTTACAGTGATGGCATAGTTGACTCAGGATATAAATGGTGGTTGTATCCATGCATGAGATCTGCCAGATCAACCACAGAGGAACATGTCAGTGGTGGAACATTTCATGAGGCAACATCCCCCATCATTCAGAGGATCATCTGACCCTGTGATAGCACAAGGGTGGATTAAAGAACTGGAGAAGATTTTTGATGTCATGGGGTGTTCAGTACATCAAAAGGTTTTTGTTGCTGTTTACCGTTTTGAAGGTGAAGCTGATCACTGGTTGTCGACGGTTAAAAATATTAGGGATAGTGATGATATTGATGATATTTTGGTGTTTTCAAAAATTAATTAAGAGCATGAAAGTAATTTAAGGGTTATATTGCAAACCTTAAAAGAAAAGTAATTGTATGGGAAATTTAGCAAATGTGAATTTTGGTTGCAACACATTTCATAACTTGGTCACATTGTTTCTAAAGATGGAATAACTTTTGATCCTGCAAAAACAAGGATTGTTGAAGAATGGCCAAGACCCACAAATGTAACCGAGATTCGTAGTTTTCTTGGTTTGGCAAGATATTACCGAAGGTATGTTAGAAATTTTTCACAGTTATCTAGTCCAATGACTAATCTAACTCGGAAGGGTGTTAAGTTTATATGGACAAAAGAATGTGATGATTGTTTTTAGGAATTAAAAAGAAGATTGGTGAATGCTCCAGTTTTTGCACTACCTTCCAGGAATGATGAGTTTTTTATCTACAATGATGCTTAATTGAAAGGACTTGGTTTCTCCCTAATTCATAATGATCAGGTAATTGATTATTCTTCACGACATTTGAAAACTCATGAGTTAATTTACCCTACACATTATTTGGAATTATCTTATGTTGTTTTCTCTTTAAATATTTGGAGGCATCATTTGAATGGTGTAAAGTGTGAAATATATACTGATCACAAAAGTTTAAATTATATATTCACTAATAAAGAATTGAAAATGAGACAAAGGAGATGGCTGGAATTAATCAAGGATTATGATTGTACAATTCATTACCATTCGGGAAAAGCAAATAAATTGGCTGATGATTTGAGTCGAAAAAGTAATGCTTGATTAACAATGTTGCATTTGGAACGTGATCCTTTGGTTACAAATTTGGTGAAATTTGGAATAGAAGCTATTGGTGCAGTATGTTCTTCTGTTTTGTTTTAGGTATCAGTGAAATCTTCTCTATCAGACAGAATTAAGAAAGCACAAAAGAAAGACAGTGAGTTGCAGAAAAAGGTAGAGCTGGTTCAGAAGGGTAAGTTTCCTGAATTCAACATTGATAATGATTGTGTTTTGAGATTTTGGAAGACATTGTGCGTGACTTGTGATTCATAGTTGAAGAGAGAGTTGTTATGTGAAGCTCATAGCTCTCTGTTTTCTGTTCATCTAGCTAGTACTAAGATGTAGAGAGATCTTCGAGAGTATTACTGGTGGGATGGAATGAAAAGAGATATGCTGATTTTACTATGAAGTGTTTGACTTTTCAACATGTTAAAGCAGAGTGGCAGTAAACGAAAGGGATGCTTCAGCCTTTAACAGTGCCAAAGTGGAAATGAGAGAATATCTCCATGGACTTCATTGTGGGGTTGCTGAAGACACCTCGAGGTAATAATAAAATCTGGGTTATTGTTGATCGCTTGACTAAATCTAATCCTTTCCTTACAGTAGGAGATACTTTTTACCTAGATCAACTTTCCCATTTGTATCTTAAAGAGATAGTGGGGTTACATGGAATTCCCCTCTCCATTATATCTGATCGTGATCCTAGCATTACTTCTAACTTTTGGAAAAGCCTTAAAAAGTCATTGGGTACTGAATTAAATTTTAGTACATATTTTCATACTCAATCAGATGGGCATTCAGAATGAACAATTCAGACATTGGAGGATATGCTACGTGCTTGTTTGATGGATTATCAGCGAAGTTGGGACCAACATGTTTCTTTGGTTGAGTTTTCTTATAATAAAAGTTTTCATTCTAGTATACAGATGGCACCATTTGAGGAATTATATGGGAAGCGGTGTTGAACTCCAGATTTTTGGGATGAAGTGGGTGAAAGCAAGTTTATGGGACCAGAATTGGTAGAAGAGTTGGTAGAAAAATATCAGTTGATACAGAAACACTTGAGAACAGCCCAGAGCAGGCAGAAAAGTTAGGCGGACAACAGGAGGAAGGATATCTCTTTTGAGGTAGGTGATCATGTTTTCCTCAATATTTCACCATGGAAAAGTGTGATGCAGTTTGGTAAGAAAGGAAATCTGAGTCCAAGGTTCATTGGACCATACAAAATTATGGAGAGAGTTGGATCAGTTCCCTACCGAGTGGATTTACCTCCGAGTTTATCTCAGGTAAAAAATGTTTTTCATGTTTCAATGTTAAGGAAGTACATGCCAGATCCATCTCATGTTTTGAGTCGAGAGGTAGTTTAGCTAGAAGAGAATCTATCTTATGAGGAAGAACCGATCCATATTCATGACCACAGGGAGGAAGTATTGCAGAATAATGTGATTCTTCATGTAAAGGTCTTGTGGAAAAACCACATGATTGAAGAGGAAACATGGGAATCTGAAAATGCTATGAGGGATAAATACCCCCTTTTTTAAGTTAATAAATTGTGAGGATGCAATTCCCAAAAGGGGGTAAGGATGTAACATCCCAGGTAAATAAAAAATAAGACATTTTCATATTTATTAATATTTTTAAATTAAAAATTAAATTTACTTTAATGGGGTTTCTATGTTTGATGGAGAATCCTCTTTAAATATAGTTTTGGTCACTCTTATACATTCTATTGGACTAAATAAATTTTTTCTTTAGAATCAAGACATCAAAATTTACATTGTCTAAATTTTTGGTATTTTTCTGATAATGTTCATTTTTTAATGAATTGTGAAAAATGCTGTATTTTAATTAAAAACCTCCTTTTAGTATAATGTATTTATAAGGATAGATTATCTTATTAATTGGTTTTAAAGTGAAATTAGAATATATTTTTAACAATTAATCTAATGGTGGTCATTGGAATTAATTTCACTTTGAAATTGGACATAAACAAGTGTCAGTCTTTTGATAGATATTGTTTTTTTAAAAACATACTATTTATTTTGACAATGGGAATTAATTATAAAACTAATTAATGCAACATATATGTTTTGATTTTTTAAAAATTGACATCATTTTTGAATTCAGAATATCAAATATAGCTTGGGGTGAATTTTTGGTATTTTTCTGAAGAACTTCAATTTTTGATGAATAGTGAAACCACTAAGTGGTAGTTAAACAAACTGATTTTTCGTTTAAATGAAAGTTTACTGCTTATATTTATTGAATTTCAAAAATCCGACATACATGGTTGTCATTATTAAGTAAAATCTGGTTCAATGGGATTAAAATATTTTTTTGGTGAATAGTAACTTTTGAGTTTTGTTAACCGCGATTAGAGGTAATTAGTGTAATTTAAGAAAAAAATGATATTATAGAAATATAAAAATATCTGGAAACATGTCCTAATCTTATTGGATAGGTCATGGCCGACCAAGAAAATCCATGGGTCAATTTGTGGGACCCCATGGAGCCACTTGAGTGAGATAATGACATTAATACCTTTTAATTAAAGTAAAAATAAAAATATCACAAACCTGTATTGTTTTACTAAAATGCTTACTACATAGGGTTATATAAGCTATATTTTTTACTATAAATTTTAATTAGAAACCTACAAATATTTCCTATATCACGGTTATTTTTTTATAATTTTTAGACATCAAAAAAATTAAATTATTTATGACACAATGATGATGTAGTGTTTACGTCATTAATGAATGATTTAAATAAATAAGAAGATAATGTTTAAAATAATATCTAAAACTTCTCAAATTTTAATTGGATGATTTTATTTCTAGCATGGACCAACTTATACTCTACTTTAATGATTTTTGGAGCTTTGGAAACCGAATTTCATTTTATAATAAAATAATAGTTTCAAGAGTTCCAAAAGATCCCCTCCCCTCCCTTATAAAAAGACGCCACTTCCTACCCATCTCTCACACTTATCAAGCCATTTGGCTCATCCAAACTCTACTCAAATAATCTCCCAATATCCCTATATTAATCCTAGAAGCCTTACCTTAGGCATAAAGATCTTCAAGAAACCCTTTTGGTTCAAACCAAGAGGTGTTACCCGATTTAAAGGTAAAGTCTTGTGTAATGTTCTTTTGTTTTATTTTGCTTCTCCAACCACATAAACTCTTTTTATTCCATTATTTTGTAGAAAAAACAGTATCTTATATATACTAGGTTGTTTTTATATGATGTATTTGAGCTACACTTACACACACCTACGTCTAATGGATAAAGAAATATTGTTTTTGTGGATGGCGAATTTCTGCCTCAAGAAACGATGATTGTTCAATATTCTTGTAACACCATAAAAGGTGGATATTAAGATATGATTATGTTTATATATGATATGTATTATATTTATGTTTTCATTATGATTCTGTATTATTCATTTATGGAATACCTTTATGGTTTCCATTATGGGTAAACACGATAATTTCATTTTATGAAGCGCGGACTACCGCCCCCTCAAAGTGATTTGATTCGTTAATGCCATATGTGGGACATATAAAGGATGGAGTTAATGATATTATATATTATATTACACTAGAATTATAATATAACTTTATATAATTATGATTCTATTCCATTAGATACGAAATATAAATGAAAGTGGCGTTCATGCGTACGTACGGGTTACCGTCTCCATGAACGGTGCATTTCATTTCTTACCTCTAAATGTTTTGTAATATTATAAATTCATGTTTATACTGGATATATATGATATATATAATATATACATCATGAACATAATTATGGTTATAATTTATATTTTACCACATAAACAACTTGTAATTATAAAGAGTTTATTTTTGACTCAAGTACCAATGATCATTAAAACGACCGTTATTAACTTAAATAATTACATAGTGTTTATAACATGGTAAAAAGTGGTATAAAAGGAATAAGGAACTTGAAAAATGTTTTTAAGAAAGTATAAATTAACTCAAGTTTATTATTCATGATATTAGAGAACGATCAAGTCATGTCAGACACGAGGTAAGGGACTTCGTCTCAATCTCCATTCATTGAGGCATATTTTGTTTTATACACAACTTTGTCTTATACGGTGTATAAAACCCTTTTAACTTTTACTTTTATTCAAAAGGAATAATTTTATACGACAAATTTTAATAAACGACAAAATGAATGTTTTTGTCTTACGTATGTGGCAACAACGACTTCCATGCCGCCGTGACCATTATTTGAGTTTCGGCTTCCCCTACAATCCATAACTTTTTTTAAATGAAAAATAAATACCATGTTTTACTTTTCTTTTATTTTGGTATTGAAAATGGTTTTGATAATGTTTTTATATCATTGTTTTGTATTGATATCTTAGGATTAAAATGTGTAAATGCTATGTTTCCTTTATGCATGTTTTATGTGGTACGATTATGTTATGGTTCTTGGGCATTGTTTATGAAGATGGGTGGTTCCGTGATAAACTAAGGGCAGGTGAGCCCGATATAGCTCCCCAATGCATTGGGTGACATGAAGGGGTTAAAATCTATGGTTTTTCCGAAGAGATTTAGGGAATATACTGTGATGGGTATTTCCAACGTAACCATGAGGGTTACTCCCTATGTAAGAATGTTATGAATGCCTCACGTTACCTTTATGTCTTATGATTTATATGATTTATTAATGATTTGATGAGGTATGTTTAAGTGATTATGTTTTATGAGTAAAGTCTGATTTCATTGATTCTTATGTATACATGGACTAATGTTTTAATTCCATATTTTTATATACCTTACTGAGTTTTTTATGCTCATCCCAAGTTTTTGAAATGTTTTTCACAGGTCAAGGGAAAAGTACATGATGTGTTGATAGTGTCGAGGAAGTTTCACGAAAGAATCCATGTTTTATTTTAAATATGTCTCCTTTGATGGAAAAAATGAATACTGTCTTTTATGTAACCGCCTTGTTTAAATGTGGAATGTAATGCAAGATTTATGATCTAATTCTCTAAAACTCTAAACCTGAAAAGATCCTCAATGTGCATTCTTGAAATAACTCAAGATTAAGTAATGTTTAATGCTAGGACCATATACCTTGGGACCTCGAGTAAACCTTGTGGGACTCCTTGGGAAGTAAAAATACAATTGATTCATGAATTATGAATTTAGAGTGAATGGAAATGGAGAAATGGGGGGGGGGGGTATTTATAGCAAGAGGAGGTTTTGTTTATTAATTTCCTTGGAAACCTAGGTAGTGGTAAACACAGAACCACAGACATGACCATGGTATTTTTGGAATGGGACACCTATTATGATATTGAAATACAAAATATTTAAAAATAATATTATATTACTTATTACATTATTTTGACAATAATTTATATCAAAAAACTCAATCTATATTTTTTTCCATTTAAAAAATAATGTATTTTAGAAAATTCTCATAAATTTACCGTTACCTAATTTTTAAGAGACTATTTCAAAAAAGATATTTAATTTATCTTAATAATTTTATAAATATGATAATTTTAACTTTTAATTATAAAATTCTTATTTATTTAATATAACAGCAGGTAGAAAATGAATAGTGAAATTTCTGTAAATTGACAATCAAAATAATAATTTTTATTTAAATAAGAGTGTTTTAATCATACTATTTCATTAAAAATTATTATTATTAATACCTTAGTTTACTATAATAATTACGTATTTTCTAAAAATAGAAATTATGAATGAAAAAGTAATTTATCATATTTATCATATTTTTATGAAAAACATTTTTAAAAACAAAATTGATGGAATAAAAATTTTATTTATAAAAAAAGGATTACACTTGATGTAACTAAAGTATCAACACATACTAACTTATAAAAATCACACCTTACATAAGGGTATGGTTTATGACGGTGATAGACTTTTGGGGAGGCCTGACTAACATTGCATGATTGGTAATTTATATTAACTTGAGCTTCTCCCATAAGTGATTTTGTTGAAACCTAACTTATTAGAGATCATCTTAGGATTGGTTAATGGCGAAGTCTAATGACACTATATCACTCCCATGTTTTGAAAAATGGTATTAATACGACAAAAATTTACTAGTTGAGGACATTTTTTCTCTTTTCTATATTAATTAACAATTTTCATATATACTTATAATCCCTAATTATAACATTAAAATGATAATATATTTTCCATCAACCATATTGACCAGTAGTCATAATTAACCAATGGTCATATAAAAATTTAAACCAAATAGTCACATTTCAATTTATAATAACTAATTTATTAAAGGTATATTGTTTTGTAGAGTAAAATATAATTAAAATTTCCCAGAAAAAATTATCATTCAAAAAGTTTGGACCGTTACAGTCTCCACCCATTATGAAATTTCATCCCTAAAGTTTGAAATCAATCTCTTAGTTAATAAAATGTGAGGGTACTTCTTCCTCATTATTTATTATGGTTACCATGTGTCTTATTCATATTTTTGGTCCCTCTACAACAATTGAATAAGGTGGGTTGTCCTGTAGCTTATAATCTTGTCTCTATAGTCCAAGATCTTCACCAAATACTCCTCACAAGAGATGTCATGTTCCATATGTACCATCATAGGATTCTGTACACGTGAAGGGTTTGGTATGTACTACTCAAAGATAGATACATGGAATACATCATGAACTTGATATATATTTACATGAAGTGAATGTTTATAGGACACTTATCCTATGTGATCAAGGATTTGATAGGGCCCAATGTACCTGGGGCTGAGCATCTCTTTCTTCCCAAACCACAAGACTCTATTCCTAGGATAAATTCAAAGGAAAACATTATTTCCAACTTCAAAAACTATTTCCCTTCAATGGTAGTCAGAATAAAACATCTGTCGAAGCTGAGTAGCCTTTATGTGTTGTTGGATAGAACGAACCTTTTCCATCTTCTCTTGCACAAGATCAGGCCCAAGAAGCTTTCTGTCACCTTATAGTGTAGTTTACAATCTCCATTTTCATTTTATCCCCCCATTAATGATCTTTAAGTTCCATATACATTTTATTGATTCTAGTATGTATAGAGACTGTATATCTAAGAGAATTATCCATCAACGCCTTCTTTACTTCAGAAATATATAGAACACATAACCTTATATAAAATTTTAGTACACCTTCTTTATGTATTTTAAAATCAAGAAACATACCATTCTTTATAGTATCTATGTTATTCTATAAAAAAGGATATTTTTTTGAGATTTCTAGATCTTCTTTAGTAATGATGGTTTAGAAATAATTTATTATAAGGTTGATAATGTACCTTCACTTATGATTCCTATTTCTAATTTTTCAATTTCCTTAATCAAAGGATCTCATTGAATACTCATCATTTCTAAAACAACATGCCCTTTCCTACTTAATGAATCAACCACTTTTTTCCCTTCCAGGGTGATAATTAATTGAATATTTATAGTCTATAAATTGTTTCAAACTTCTCCTATATCTCATTTTCATTTTCCTTTTCATGAATATATACTTCAAACATTTATCGTCTATTAATTTATAACATTTCTCCCCATGAAGATGGTGCCACCATATAATCCGGGCAAAAACAACCACATCCATCTCTAGGTTATGCATATGATAATTCTTATCATGAGATTGTAACTACTGTGATGCATAAGAAACCACATATTTATTTTACAATAGGATGCACTAAATCACCATTAGGTATGAATCACTAAAAACAAATAATCCCTCTCTGATATAGGGTAGAGTTAACATAGGTGTAGTAACCAATATCTTATTTATCACTTTGAAACATTCTTCACAATCCTTTTTCCATATCATCTTGACCCATTTTCGAGTTAACCTGATTAGTGGATTAGAAATTCATTAAAATATTTTCAAGGAAATCCTATAATATTTCCATAATCCAAGGAATCAAAGAATCTTTGTTACTATGGTAGGATGATGCCACTTTTTTCATAATATGTTTCTTATCACCATCAACTGATATTCCTTCATTAGTTAAAATGTTCCCCAAGAAAGAAACTTGTTGTAACAAAAATTCATATATTCTAAATATTCAATATATCCTATCATTCCTCATAGTTTTCAATATAACCCAGAGATAAACCTCATGTTCCTGTAAACTTTTAGAATATATCATAAAATCATAAATAAAAACTACCTCAAAGGTATCAAGGTATTCCTTAAGAAATCCATTCATCAAATCCATAAAAATAGCAGGGTAATTATTCAATCTGAAGGGAATAACAACGAACTCATAATTTCCATATATTTATTGTATGATAGTCATTGGAATATCTTCATTATTTACCCTCAATTTATGATAACCAGGTCAAATATCAATCTTGGAGAAGAATTCAGTCCCGCAAAGTTGTTCAAAGAAATCATTAATCTGTAGAAGTGGGTAATTTTTATTCACTATGATCTTGTTATGTTTTATATAATCAATACATATCCACACTAATATATTCTTCTTCTTAATAAAGGGAATAGGTGGTCCCCATGTAGACACACTTTATTGGATAAAACCCTTCTCCAAAAGATCTTAAATCAGTTTATTTAATTCTTATACCTCTACATTTTCCATTCTATATGCGGGATTTGTTATTGTCATGAGTCAGGACCTGAGTTCAATGTATAACTTAACCTATATTTCTATTAGAGTCTAGGAATCTTCTTAGGAAATACATTAATGTATTTCTAAATGATGGGGAAATTTTCTACTGTTATATTTTTATTTTATTTTTCATCATCATCGATCATTTTCATAAAAAAGGTTACAAGAGGTGTTTCTAGAAAGAGATCGGGTTGAGATACCTATGCTTTAAAAAAATGTAGGGTTTCCATTCAAGAATACTAATATTTCCTTTCTTCTATAGTTGATCTTAGTATTATACTTTAAGATCCATCCCATCCATAGTATAATGTCAAATTCTATCATGGGAATGACGACTAGATTCGTGATGAGATTGTGCTCTACTTAGTAAATACTACTGTTTCAATACACTGTTGATTCTTGGATAATACCTCAAGAATTATTGAATGATAAATCTACTTCTAAAAGATCAGAGATTTATTCTCTATTCTTTGAAAACATAGTGGAAATAAATTAATGCGTAGAACATGAAACAACCAATGCACTTGCTAGCTCTGAGAGAACAACAAGAGTACCTGCTTCCACATCATTTGGAGCATCATATGTAGACATAGTGATAGAAATATCATGATCTAGATCCCTTAGCCTATGATGAGGTTTATGGTGATTCCCCTTTATTAACTTCAGATTTGTACAATGACTGGAAAAATAGAAAAATAGTCCACATATAATGAATTGGAATTTAGGTTGGGAATACACCATATTCCCTTTTTCATTAGTGTTGAGAAGTTGATGCTTCACCTATCTAATTTTTTTTGAGTAATATAGAATTTCCTTACACACTTTTAACATTTCCCACCATTGAATAAGATGTTCCCTAAATGCTTATTTCCAATTTTATAGCATGTGGGATGTTGTATTTGATTTTCTCTTATTCTACTATCAAAGTTACTCTCTATGATTGGATTCATTTATCCCTTATTTTCATTCAATTTTTGAGACCACTGATTCTAACCTAAATTTAGTTCAACCATTATAGAACTATTAAATATCTCATAATAGCTATCATTATTTCTATTGGATAGATTCTTCAATAGATAGAGTCTTATCCCACTAGAGAATCTATCAACCTTTCTGTTAGGATCCATGAAAAATATATAGGTGTAATGAAAAGTATTATGAGGATTATCTCATATTTTCCAATAGATTCATTTTACTTTTTCTTTTGTTCTAGAAATTCATTCTCTATTTTTGTTCATACCGAAGAGAGGAAATATTTTTTTTAAATGGTTCCCATGAACTCATCCCACTCCGTAGCTTCAATATACCATATTGGTTTTTTATTCTTAATCAGTTCCCACCAATATTAAGCTTCTCCCTATAAGTGGTACACATACATGGTGAATTTATCTTATTCATAACAATGGAGTATTGAAAATATCTTTTATATAGAGCTTATCCACTTTTCATCAGTCAACAGGTTGGTATATCCACTAAAAGAAGTTGGTCATTGACGCATAAACGACTCAACAGAAAGTTGTCCCCTTTGAGGTGAATATGGTATCTTAGCTTGATTCATGTTTTTTCTCATAACTCAAGTCATTTTATTCATTATTCTAATAAAGTTTTCCATTTTGTCTTCCATCATAATGCTATCAACTTTGGGTATGTTATGCTTACTATTTAAATAGTTTCTCTAATTTCCTACCATTTTTAAAAGAAGAAAACCTTAGTAATAATCAAGTTTCATTTATTAATATTACAATTATAATGGAATTTCATGTATTAAAACGTAATCCTAAAATATGTTATTATCTAAAAACAATTACATTTTCTATAAATCTTTCATAATGGTTCATAAAAAGCTTGTGATTAACCAAACATATCCACTGGTAGTGTCAAACCAAGTGTACAGTATGACCCTTTTTCAAGTACCTAGTTATGCCAAGTCTGAATCGACAAACCTTTTTAGTGTTTTTACCCCTCGGTATATATGTACTAGAAGAATTTACACTTTTTAGTATTCTGACATGGATTTCATATCTAAAAAACCACTTACTTCATACTTCACCACAATACCAAGATATTTTCAAAAATTTTAACTTTTCCATAATGTTATTCCTAATGTTTTAAAATCATAATTTCCAAAAATAACTAAACCATCCTTTAATACCAACTATGGAATCCTTCCTTTTGTTAAATAACTATTTATTTCATCATACAAATTGAGAGTCTTTTAAATTTTATTTTATTGGAAAAAAGTTACATAAATCATGAAAACATAAAACATTCTTCTATTAACCATTAAAGAATTTATCATAGGTTCATTGTAATTATATGTAATACATCTCATAAACATGGGATATAAATCAAAGGAATGGGTGAGCATAAGTCCTAATAAGGTTAGGAAATGAAATGGTTTAAAGTTGATCATGAGAGTTATTGATAATAACTTGAAGAATATCATAATGGTATAAAAAATGGAAAAAGAGACATATCATAGTAAAATTAAAATGAATAATAACATGGAAATTTTGATACAACATATAAATGAGTAATTTATAATCATATAACCATGGTTATCATTGAGGTGTCATAAACATTACCATGGTTATTCAGTAGGGTATCATAAAACATGTCATCTCCAGTGATTAAATTATCTATTCAATGCATTAGAGCACTATTAAGGAGAAATATTCATATTTATTAAATAATTATAGACACAAATATAAAAATAAAACATTTCATAAATAAAATATGGAGAATAAAATAAAAATGTTTCAAATAAAAATAATGTCATTATTAAGAAGTTCTTAAAGATAAAATCATGATGTCTTTTTTAACCCACATAAAGGGAATTTGTGTTTCATGTATGTTAATACATAAATTAAATAGATAATTCTAACATCTATTTGTATACCACTAGAAAATAAATAGGTTTTGTTATTCAAAAAAAATTCTTATGAAAAAGAGATAAATTTTAAGAAAAACGTTTTGTAGAATAATGATTTGAAACATTATTTTAGAAAATGAAAAAAAGAGAGGGGAAAAGAATCTACCATTCATAAAAAATCACAATACATAAAATTTATTGAATAAAAGGGATATAAGAATATATTTTGTAAACTTTAAAGACATACCGTATAAATAGAGAACATGAATGGAAAAGAGAAGTTGAGATTTCCATTACCTTGAATATTGACTGCTATAACTTTAGGATTGAGACCTTGGGGCCTTAATGACACCTTGGGAGAGTCCTTGGTTGGAAAAAATACCAAATATTTATGAAGGGTGAATTTTGAGTGAAAGGAAATGGATTAATGGGTGGGTATTTGTAACAAAAGAGGAGGATATGTTTATTAATGTCCTTGGACACCTAGGTAGTGGTAAATGCAAAACCATGGGCCTGACCATGGTATTTTCGCATGGTATTGGCCAATAGGGACACATATTATGATATTTTAATCTGTAGAAGTTTACCAAATTTTTTTATTACTTGTTACATCATTTTTATGTCATTTGTCATACTGAAAAAATCAAACAATATTTTTAAATATTTAAAAAAATAATGTATTTTATAAATTTATCATAAATTTTCCCTTAAATAATTCCAACTTGATTATTTTTAAAAGGATATTTATTCTATCATAATAATTATCTAGATATGAGGATTTTGATTTTTAAATATACAAATTCATATTTATTTAAAATAATATCCGATATAAAATATATAGTGAAATTTCATAGTAAAATTTCTTACACTTGAAAAAATATATTTTATCATTTATATTTAAATAATAGTGTTTTAAAAAAACTATTTAATTAAAAAAATCATTATTCATAATAATTTATTTTATTATAATAATTATCTATTTCTTTAAAAGTAAAATTTCTATTTGAAAAATCAATCTATCAAATTCGTCATATTTTTAAGAAAAACAAATCTCTAGATGAAATTGATGCAATAAAATTTTTATTAAAAAAATGTTTACACATTATGTCACCAAGGACTTGAAACATAACCCATTATAACACCCAAATTTGACGTAAGGTTAAGGTATAAAATGGTGACAGACTTATGGGGATGCTCAACTAATATTGCCTGAGTGGTAATTTCCAATAACTTGAACTTATCTCGTATGAGATTTCGTTCAAAACTCATTTGTTGAAGCTCAGATTGGTAATGGTCATGAGGGAATCCCAATGATTCTACCACCTTATCATGTTCTAATAAATGGATTTTTTATGAACCTACTCTACTGTTTGAAGACATATCTTCTCATTTATGCATTATTTTTTTCATTTCGACTTATAAACACTAGATATAACATTTAAATTTTTTTATAGTTTCCAATAGAAATATTTACCAATGAAAATAATTTAAAAAAGGTAATATAGTGGTAGAAACCTAATAGTATCATTTCAATTTATACTAACTTATTTATTAAAGATATATAGGTTTTTCGAGTAAAATATTACACACATTTTCAAGAAACAACTATCATTAAAAAATTAATGGTCTTTACTCTTTGGCTCGACCAAGATCAACCCAAATATATACTCAAAATCCCGAACCTTACCCTATAATACTAATCTAGATCATAAATAATTCCATGGAATCCATTTTGTGTAAACAAAAATTAGTTACCCAAATAACAGTTAACAACCTTCCCTAACATTTTTAGTTTTATATCCTTTATCCACTCCCTAAACCTATCTTATTGAATGATTATATAACAGAAATAGTTTAAAAAAATTTCGAGTGTATTTTTATGGGATTTTTTTAAATACACTTACACACACTACCATTTAATGATAAACTAACAAATTATTTATGTGAACGATGAACTACCGCCTCACAAAATATTGACTGTTCATTATTCCTTTTTCATCTCTCATAGTGATCATTATGTTGGAAACTCTATTTATATTTGTTAAATATGATATTTATAATGTATTTATACTTATATAATTATTTTAAAACACATATCTTGTTATACTCCATTTTGTGGGAATACAATAACATTTTTTGTGGAGCTGTGGACTCCACCTCTTAAAAGTAATGTGATTCGTTCACATAATGCATGGAATGTATAAATGATGATTTCAATTAAAAATTTATGAAATATAAAACACCTATATGATATTCCTGAAAAAATTAGAATTAATAAAATAATATATATATATATATATATATAATTTTCTTTATTACCCTTTTACACATTTAAAAAGTTATAATGTCGTTCGTGGACGTGTGGACTACTGCCTCCTCTACACGTTGATATTTCATGTACATCACAATAATTAAATATAAAAATATATACGATTAAAAAAATGGTATTTATGATATAATTATCATTATATAAAGATATGGTGTCACTTACCTTCTTTACATAAATATAATTGAAAAATGAGAATGTAACTCATGCGTATATAAGCCCTACCTCTTCATGAGGGTAAAATTGATTCATTTTTCATAACCATATTTAATGATTGTTTTTAAAAGTATAATTGATATATAAATATGATAATTTTATCATTGTTATTATTTTGGAGGTGCTATATTATGATCCTTTTGACCATAGATGACCTTCCAATGTTTTTTTGACATATAAACAAAATTTGGCCAAAACAACTGACATAAAAATAATTGTTCAAGAAGTTGTATGAAATAATGTAATAAGTGAAATAAAAGATATGATAAAAATGAAAATTTCTATAATGAATGTAAATAATTAAAATAAATTCTTTATTCAGGAATATAAATACATAAGAGACCAATTGGACCCAATTTAAGGGATTTCATCTCAATTAACATTATGTTGAGACTTATTTATTGTTATGTACCTAGTTTCTTTTATATGGTGTATATACAACAATTTGAAATGTTATATAATCAATCTCTTTATTATAATGATATAATAATTTCATTTAATGTTATTCCTTTATGAAAATTATGATTCAGATGTTTTCAAAGTGGTATGTGTAACACTCCAAGATTTCATAGTATGTTATTTCTTCAAAGTAATGCAATAACTTACACTACACCGAACACTGAGTTCAAGCGCACGACAACTTACCAAACTAGACGTTAAAAAGTGTTTATGAATATAATTAGCTGAATTTTTAATTGTATATAATCTTTATAATTTTATAATCCTTATTATGAGTTTCTTATAAATAATGTAAGAATAAATTCATTTTTTTCAGATAAAAGAATTATTTTTCAAAAAATACAATTTTACCACTTTTTAATAGAGATACCTTTTTAAATCCAATATTTGAAACTTTTATATGATGAATTTAAAAAAATAAACTACTTCTTTAGAATTGGGACATAAGAATTTCGTTTCAATAAATTTTTGGAGTTTTTCTGATAACTTTCATATTTAGGTGAATAATGAAAAATACTAGATTTTAACTGAAAACAACTTTTTTAATCAAAATAATTTATAGTGTTGAATTATAGATTTTAATGGTCTATAACTATAATTAGATTTTATTTTTATCATTTAGTCCAATGATGATAATTTTATGTAATTTCACTTTTAAATTGGACATAAACAAGTGTCAATCATTTGACAGTTATTAATTCTTAAAAACACCCTTTTTGGTTTTGACAACGGGAATTAATTTTAAATTAATTAATGAAAATTCTATGTATTGAAATTGGTAAAATAGAAATAATTTCTGAATTCATAATATCTAAATTATCTAAGGGTGATTTTTTGGTATTTTTCTAAAAACATTTAATTTTTGAGGAATAGTGAAAAACACTGACTTACAGTTTAAAACCAAATTTTTATTAAAATAATTATTTATTTTATTTAAATTTATTTTAGGTAAAAATGGATACATAATACCTATATAAGTTCAATTCAATTCATTGGATTCAGTTTATAATAATTTTAGATATATAATAACTTTATTGAACCTTTCAGTGTCTTTTACCCACCTCCTAGGCAAATTTGCAAATTCACATAAAACATAATTTTACCACTTCTGTGAGTTTAATTTAAAAAATATGAGAGACATGGTTGATATCAGAAAGTAAAATTTTGTTCAATAAGATAAAAACAATTTTTGGTGAATATTAACTTTTGACTTTTATTTACCACGGTTAAAAGTAAATAGGGTAATTAATGGTAAAAATGATATTATTATTACCCTAACACAAGTACTAATTATATTGGATAAGTATAATTAGAAAAAAAAAACAACCTTATCAATAAAATATGTTCCTTTAGGTCCACTTGGATTAGTTTTGTACATTTATTAAGATTTTATTTAAAGAAGAGTTAAAAGAGTTAAAATCAAAGTTTAATAACTAAAACATTTTTCATATGGGGTTATACATATGATAAATTAAACTATAAACATTCATTAGAAATATAAAAATATTTCCAACTTAATTTTATTTTATTTATAATTTTTAGAAAATAAATAATTAAATATATTTATGACACAATGATGTTGCTGTAATTACCATATTAATGAAAGATTAAAATAATTGACATTATAAATATCCAAATAAATGTAATTATAGACTTTTTATAAATTCCAACAATTTTCTAGGATAATATGAAATGATATGGTTGGTTATTTGAATTTAATTAAAAGTAATAATGATGATATAAATATAGAAAAAAATACCAAATAATGTCAAATTTGACATAAAAGAGTTTTTAAAACAAATATTATATTATTAATTGATATTATATTTATAAAAATCAAAGTTTTGTCCAAAATACTTATACAATGATAGGTTCATCATTAATTAACCACTTGGGATTCTCATTAAAGTATATAGTATGTTTATTAACCATATAATATAAAAATAAAAAGAGACATGGTAAATGTCAAACTATTTAACTAATAGTTCAATATAAAATATAAAGTTAATATAGTGACCCAAACCTGTATAAAACCTATTGGTTGAGTAGTTTTCTACTCATCCCCACATTATACTTTAAATAATCTATTTTGGAGCCATTAGAAACCGAAAATGATTTTATTATAAAATAATATTTCAAGCTCTTCCTATGGTCCCCCACCCCTCTTATAAAAGGGAACTCCCCCTTCTCTCTAATTCACACATTCCAAGAAATTTGATTAGATGAACCTTTCCCAAATACCCTATAAACTATCCTCCCTTATTTATAGATGCCTTTATTTAGTCAAAAACATAACCTAAAGATCCATTTTGATCAAATCAAAAGGAAGAACCTGAAGAAGAGGTAAATATCTCACCACCTCTTTCAACTTCCTTCTTCTTCCACTTATTTTTTCTTTGTTGTTTCCATTGTAAAATAATAAATCCAGTATATTATATATTATGTGATGTTATTATAAATATGGTACAACCAAATTCATTATTCTATCCATCCGTTTAATGACATGTCACCATACGTGCATACGTATGACTTACCGTCTCCACGTCATGGTGTAATTGTTATTCAATACATTATTATTTGTATGGGTATAATAGTGATGTGTGATTGATTTAAATAATAAATATAACTAGATAATTATTCTTTATATATCATATACTATCCAATTATATATTATTTTAATATCTAAAGAATGATATTGTCACTCGTGCGTACGTACGGATTACCGTCTCCACGAACACGATGAGATTCATTCCCCATCGTATCCATTCAAGAATAATTTTCATTAAATGATTAAAAATAATGTTTAAAGATGTGATATCATTCTGAATATGAATAAGATACATCCTATCCATAACAAACATTACTTACATAACAAATCATATAAAGGAAAATGAATCGTTAACACCCAAAATGACGATAATACTAAGATCTTATTAACAATGAAATGTTAAAAGATAATATATGATATCATATAAATGTATATGATTATTATATAATTTAATAACAATTATTTCAAAATTATACAGGAGTTCAACCTACACTCTACCAAGGAAACATACAATGTAAGGGTTAATTTCACAATCTCATTATTATCTGAGGGTGTTTATACATAATTATCTACTGGGACATCTTTATCATCCAAATCCATGTTTCTTAAAAATGAATTTCAAAACATTTTTACTATTTAATAGAAAATGGGTTAAAGTCATATATAACTTTATTTGACATTATATGTTTTTAAAGGAATCTTTCCGTCATTTTCCAAACAAGTTACTTTATGACATTTTCGATAAAATTATGGTAAGAATGTTTTTTAACTTATATGGTGGGCATGGCTATTTTCCACCGTTATAACGTCGTCAAAGATTCCCTTAAAAGCTTACAAGAATATTTTTAAAATAATTTTTTTCTTTTATAATTATGTGACTCTTAAATGACTTTAAAATAGAATGATATATTTCTCTAAAAAAGGTTTTGATTTCATCTATGTCAACATCCATTGATGGATTTTAAGTTTATTTAATGTTGATTTATTATGATACAAAACTTCCATATTGTATTTAAGATTTTGTGATATTTTTGACTGTCTATGTGTAATTTTTAAACCATTCATGTTTTATGGTTAAAATAGCTACATTTCATATTCTAGTTTTAATACATATGTTTATATTATATTTCAACCTTTTCATATGAGGAATGTATTGGACATAATAAGGGACAGGTGGAGCTCACTATAGCTCCTCGATGCGTCGGTAGGTCTAATGAGACAACTAGACATGGAATTGGCTGTGGCCTTTCCTAATTTGATATATGATTTTGGCTGAGGCCTTAATCTTTTTTAGATGTCTAGGCCGAGGCCTTGAAAAAATATTTCAGAATTTTTGGAATTATACATTCCATCATTATGAAAATAATATTGATGTTTCATGTGGTCATTTGACTAGTAGAATACCCATGATTATGTTTTATTATGGAAGTATTTACACATCTCATATTCCTGCCATAAAAGTATCCATGTTTATTATTGGTAATGGTATGTGGTTTCATTTATTCACCATGCTTAATATTTATGTTATCCTCCACTATATTTCTTACCCTTTGTGGGTGTTTGAGCTCACCCTTTCGTATGTTTCATTTCCCTAGAATATGAAGAAATTAGTTATGAGTGACTTTCAGGCATAATCCAGGAGACTTGGATGTTTCTAATGGAATAAATCCCTATTGTATATCTTTTCAAGTTGTGAAGTTTAACTTATGTATGCATATTGTTTCCAATAATAATAAATTGATCAGTCTTTCGAGACATGATTTCCTTATGATCATGCCAATGCTTTGTATTAATACACCAACTCTGGGTAACTAGGGTTGGGGTGTTACAGTATGTGACAGTTTGGAATGTTTAAATATTATTCTCCTTAAAAACATTTTTAATAGTTCTCTTTGAAATCACTTTATGATTTTTACCTTACTCTTGAAACAAAAAATTTATTGTTTTCACATAATTTCTTATATATGGTGCACATACTACCACTTTTTCATATAATATAATAATTCAATCATTATTCATGATATTTACAGTTTCAATTTTAGTCATTTATTATAAGGGGATTTGAGTTAAAAGTTACGAAGTGGAAAAAAATTTTATAACCAAATTCCTTTTTCATGGGTCTATACTATTTTCTAATCATGGTTAATATTCTATAATTATGTTTATAATTAATTTTAATATATATTGATGTATTTAAAATTTATTTTGAATATTTACACTTGATACACATAATCTATTTAGTTATTTATTCATACTTCAAAGTTATGGTATTTTCAAAGGTTTTAATTAACAATCTAATTTTATTGGGATTATTTACAATTGAATTTACAAAAGAGGAAATTATTTCATAATTTTATAATAAACCCTTTAATTTTATCTTCTTTAGGATATTTATTACAATTTTCAAGTATTATTACCGTTTTCCACTTGTTGGTACTCATGATGTTTGAGAAAATAGTTTTTTAAGAAAACCCAACTTCATTTATCTCTTTAGTCAGAGAACCTTCTTCTTTAAAAAACCATGTTTTGTTAATATTTTTTAAAGAATGTTTTTGACCTTTTCAAAATGATTTTGTAAATATATATTTACCTTTTTTTTATTTTACCCGTGTTTTGAAAAGAATATTCTTGTCGATTTCTGAAGAAGGCATTTTTCTAACCTTTTAATATGTAAAGGGAATGTCTTTTTACCTCGTACAACATGTACTAATTTACTTGACGTCATTATTTGAATATTCCTTTGAAATTTTAAAATGTTTACTTTTAAATAAAATGTTTTCAAAAGTTATTTTGAAAGAAAAGTGTTTTCATAAGGTATATCAACAAAAAATGATATTTTCTAAAAGTATATTCTTAAAAAATCTTTTTAAATTGTTTCCATTAATCAAAAAAAATAACCCTTAATTTACCTAATATGGGATATATTTTATAAATACCATTATTATTCTTCATTTGGATGGTATATGATTGATTTTTGGAAGGATATTATTCTGTTAGGACCAATAGGGGCCTATATACCCTGAGAGGGGGGGGGGTGAATCAGGGTATGGATATTCTTTTTCAACGTTTATTCTACCCTACTGGATCTTGACCTCTTTATTACAAGGGTCACTTTCTTTTCACTTGTGTGTTTATCAGGATCACTTATTTTATTCTTTATCTGATGATGAAGCTTTAAATGCCGTGCAGGGAAGTATGCAGGTAGACATGAAGATTTTTACTTGGTTCACCCTCAATGGGCTACGTCCAAGGAGCATACACCGACAAGTTTCCGGTTGTACCTAATTACACTATACTTCACTAGCTGTGGATTACAATGTTCAGGCTAGATCACTTCTATGCCCAGGATCACTGCCTTTATAATGTTTACGGTCAGCTCACTGCTTCCCCAAGGGTCACTCCCTATTTCTCTCTCTCTGGCTCACTGCCGGTGGAGAGGATCACCTTCTTTCTCTTCCATTGCTCACTGCTCTTGGAAGGAATCCACTCACAGTTTATAGAACTGTAGGTCTCTTAATTTTCATGAAGGAATGAATCTTACTCTGTATATAGATGCTCTGTTGAAGTAAAACTTTCAACCGTAGATGAATATCTCTTTGTACTGAAGGTATCGAGAAACCTTCCAGCTTCCACGCAGCCCGCAAATAACTACTGAAAATAAACCATACTTGGCGCACAAGACTATCTTGGTGTGCAAGTATCGGCGCGCAAGTCACAACGAGCGCACAAGTCCTCCTCAGACACTTGCGCGAAACAAGATTCCCCAACTCAAAACCTGCGCGACTCACTTCCTTCCTCGCCTAAACCACCTCAGGCGCTCAAATCACATTTGGAACGCAACTTCCTACTCTGGCGCGCAAGTCCCACTTGCGCGACACACCACCACTTGCACGACCACCACACCTGCGCGATGAGAGCTCTAAATCTTCAAAGTGTTGAACTCCAGTGAAAAATGAAGAGGGGTGGTCTAGTATTTATAGGCAAATTGACCACCCTGTGCGACGGCGCGCAAGTCACCTGCGTGACCGAGTCTCGGCGCGCAAGTCTTCTGTCCTTTTAAACACTTGCGCGACCAACTCCCAAACATGCGCGAACCTGTTTCCTTAGCCATATTTTGATCTTCTGATCTTGAAAAACATATGGGGAGCAAGTTTCCAATACTCCAAGTCCTCGGCGCGTAAGTCCATTTTCCAAAAACACTTTTCTTCATTTGTCAATTTTCAGGCCCATAAATTTGGTAAACACTGGAAAACGGCACCACCTTGTATCTGTTCTTTTTGTACCGCCTCCAGATCATCCATTCCATTATCAAAGTTCTTGAATCAAACATGGGTCGATGACCACATCTCTTGAACTCAACATTCCACCATGAAATCCTCTTTGTCAACAAATTTATATGTCATTGTTTTGCTTTGTCAACAATCACTACTCAGATGTCCACTTTGTCTTCAAACACAATCACCTCAAAAAATGATTCAATGATACCTTGAGGTATTTTTTCCCAACAATCTCCCCCTTTGGGTTTGTTGACAACTCTTCCATAAAAAGATACATCGTTGATTCTTCAGCCACCAATCGCCTTTTGCGATTCTGATAGCGATCAAGGATTTACTCAACACATACTCTAAGCCCACATGAGCAAAGCTCGGCGTGAGAAACAAGAGTAAATGAAAATTTCATCAATGAATCACTTCATCTCTGACATCCACTATTGACAACAAACTGATACCAATTTGTACTAAACGGATACCAATTGTTGACGGACTTGTTGGAAGACCAATGTTTGGTTTGGAAAAATTCTTACCACTCTGCAACTCCACTCTTCTGATTTTATCACAATCCTCAGCTATTTTGATATCTATTCTTTGATCGATCACTTCTAGCATCGTCAGATTTAAAAATCTCCCCTTTCTCATTTCTCACCCTATCTAGCTGCTCCACTGGTCAACTTCTCCCCGTATCAAACATGATTTATCAAATTCCCACACTCTCTCCCCCTTGAACAATTACTATTTTCTCCCCCTTTGTCAACGAACCCAAAGGTCACTCCTTTGAAGTCTGTAACAGAGTAGAGAACACATATCAGCACATTAGGGAAAAAAAAATCATACCTCGAGGAGAGGGGGGTTTCCGCATCCACACTATTTCAAGTGTGGGGAGTCGATTGAACTCCCAGAGCCAGCCGATGCCTCTCAAAAGCTTCCTTGGTTAAGGCCTTTGTCAGAATATCTGCAACCTATAGTTCTTAGGTACATACTCCAACTTTACAATTCCCTACTCAAACTTCTCCTTGATAAAATGATACTTTATCTCAATGGGCTTTGTCCTTGAGTGATGGACGAGATTTTTGTTGAGATTTATAGCACTTGAGTTATCATAATGTATTCCGATCAGAGACTTCACTTCAACTCCCATATCGTCAAGCTGCTGTTTCATCCACAATAACTGTGTGCATGCTTGAGTGGCCAAAATATACTCAGATTATGCGGTGCTTAATGAAATGCAATACTGATTCTTGATTAACCAAGAAGTACATAGTCTGCCAAGATAGAATGCACTTCCAGATGTTGATTTCCTGTCATCCGTTGAACCATCCCTGTCTGTATCAGTATATCCCAATAACTCTGTCTGATATTTTTCATTATATGTCAAGCCGAAGTCCATTGTTCCCTTGATATACCGAAGTATTCTTTTCACTGCAAGAATGTTTATTTCCTTGGGATTGATTTGATATCTCACTTCTTGGCATGTGGTGAAAACTATATCAGGCCTTGTTGCAGTCAAGTACAACAAACTTCCAATAATTTTCCTGTATTCTATTATATTAACTGCCTTGACATTCTCATCTTTTGATAATTTCATCCGAGTAGCAACCAGAGTCTTCATTTCCTTGAAATTCTACATTCCAAACCTTCTCAGATCCTCCCTAACATATTTCTGAAAACAACCTTCACTATGCTTCATTTGAATCATAGATTCAACAAATATTGATTCAGAAATTAATATCATTCTCTCAGTTCTTGTTCCAGCCCATATAATGCCTTCTTTAGCCGAAAAACCTTTTTCACATCCACATGAATGAGAAAAAACATATAATTTCTCGATATACACTTCTTCATCTAGAATCAAGTTCATGAAATTTAGATTTGACATCCATTTAAAACACACTGAACTTTCATTGCACTGATATGGATAAAAATAATATGATTGTCCCCAACCTTGCAATTGGTGAAAATGTCTCATCAACTTCAATACCCTCTATCCGGGAGTATCATTTTCACCTCAGTCATTCTTTGTTTCGAATCACTATGACATATTCTTTCATCTTCTTGCAAAATAACCATTTAGTCATGATGAAATTCTTATCTACTGGCATCGAAACAATCTTCCACGTCTGATTCTTCTCAATCTGATTTATCTCTTCATTCATGGCCTGAACCTAGTTTTCCTCTTCTGCTATATCAGCAAAGAATTTCAGCCCAAAATGTGATAGTAATGATGTATTCTGTAGTGATTTCATTCTTCTTGTCTGAACTAGAGCTCACTGATCACTGATGATATTCTGCCTGTCAATTTCAGCTTGACTCTTTGGCTTTTGTACAGATAAGGATTTTACTTCCTCGTACTCACCATCAGAATATTCTTCTGAATCGACTTTAACCACTTCTTCTCTCCCTGATTCTCTTACCACTTCATCTCTCTTAATAGAAAACTTATCACTGGGTCATTGTTCAATGATGTCTTTTCTTTGAACTTATTATCTCAAATTTCTATTAACACACATTTGATTTTCTCTCGCAGTATTTGGTATCCTGAAAGCAGTCAGCTGATACCACATTGTTAGAACAGAATATATAATCATGAAATCCTATGTGTTAAGGATTGGCCCCCAATCATTCTTCATGAAAATAAACATTCATCCTTCATATCGCATTGTGATCTTGAATCTGATTAGGATATAGAATGCTCTCCCTGTGTTATGCAACTCTACCGTCTATTAGGCCCAACTGTATAGACCCATAACCATTAATTTCCTCATGCATCATTTATTCTAATATTCCAATCATAATTGAGATATTAACAAAATCTCTAAGCCTACTGAGTTGGCACTCGGTGTAGGAAACAAGAGACAACGTTGATAACACAATCACTTCCTGTTGTGCTCTGTTGCTCCCTTTTATCATCAACATTGATACCTGATTTGAGTCAATCAAAACACTAAAGCATATCACATCTACACTTTACATATTTAGATTCCACTTAACTTGGATCGTATCTCCCTAAAACCTGAAACACATGAAATATCAGTTAATAGCATTTATATACACATGGAGAGGGGCTCCTTCCAGACTCGTCAAGATGAGGATTGTGGTTTATCCTGATGGGTCAACCCTTTGATTCTTTCTTGTAGAGCATCACACTCCTTCCTGGCTTCTTCTAGCTGCCTAGCCAGCTTCAACTGCTCTGGCCATATGATTAAGCATTCTTCACCTGCAGGCTGAGTCTTTTTCTGATATGAAGATTCTGCAGGCCTGACCTTTCTCGCAATTTGGGGTTTAAGCACACTAGTACACATTTCTGTCTTTGATGTTCTACCGAAATTCCATTTTGATTGATTATTTCTCTGAGTATGAATCTCTTTTCCATCCATATTCCCTTGCTTCTTCCACCATTGCAAGGAACGTCTTCTTTTCTCCACTTCTTGTTGTGGCACACGACTTGAAAATTTTTCAATGAGTTTTTTAGTTTATTTTCCTCTTATCATATTTTTGAGTCACCACACTATTTTTCATTGGTGGTGGGTCCTCTACTGAACATACATTCTTCTTACTCACAACTGAAGCATTTCCGCCATTTTTCTTCCAGATTTGTTCATGTTCTTTCTTAGAGGGCGGTTGTGAGTGTGACAGAGAAGGTGACTGATACACCTTTTGTTCAGCTCCATGTGATTCCCCTACGGCTCTAAGCCTATTCTTCTCCTTACCACATTTTCTCCCAGTGTATAATTTCTCATTATGCATCACTGGAGTCAAGAATATCTTTTCAAATTCCTTTTTACATTCTTGCGTTCTTCTTGCTACAATTTCGTGCCAAATTCCCATAATATGAAAATATAAAACATCTTCCATCAAAGGCATACCTCATTTTGACATTTCTATGTCGAGATACTGATACACCTTGAGTTCTTCTTCTGACACAAGGATCTTGAGCATCCCGACACATACTCATGGTTTGTCCCATTATTCCACAGTAATAGCATCTAACAGATGCTTTCCTCTAAGAGATTCTTCTTTCTGATTTCTCATGACACATATTCTTCTTCTCAGATCTAGTAATGATTCTATTTTCACAGCCTGAGATGTATTCTTGTGTCTCTAAACAGTATCTTGATGTGTGGCCATGAATCCCACAGAAATGGAACATGTCTTCACTACTTCTGGGAACTGTCCTCTTCGGCCTATCTCCAGCACCTACAAGATTTTCTCCACTTCTGGAACTATTCACAGCTCTCCTTCTATCATGCATGGATGGTGATTCATCAAATCCAATGCCAGATTTTCCCAAAATATATGGTCTTTGAGCTGAGAAAATATTTTGTTGATTCTCCTCAGAAATATCATACTTCCTTTTCATTTTATCATCACTTTCCAAAGGACAGTCGAATAGTAAGTATAGTGCATCCTTTAACATAGGTTTATCTTTGGATTTAGACTTATCCATTTCTTTCTTGACTGATTATAGATCTTCTTGCAACTTTTCAATCTTCATATCCCATGATTCAAGTTGGACATCAAGTTCTCCCTTGAGAATCTTCCCTCTACTCATATCATATTCCAATTCACGTGTCAGCTTATCCACCATGTCACTCTGCTCCTTTACTTTACATTTTTCCTCAGAAACAGATTCAGTGACAGATTCATTCTCTTCTTGTTGCTTTCGATTCTTCTGAACTTCTTCAGACAACTGTGTTTCTAAATCATCATTTCTAGCTTTCAGATTCTGAACATCATCTGAATTGTGATTCTCTTCGTAATCATCAGCCTTTTGTTCTCCTTTCATTTTAGCCATCTTCTGTAGCTCTTCGGCATGTGAATCATTCTTCTCTGTTAGGTCAGTAAATATATCAATTAGCCTTTTATTTAAGACTTTTAGCTTGTTCACCTCAATTTCCAATACTTTGACCAGGATATATTTAGATTTGACTTCTTCATTAAACTTCCAGTCCAGTTCCTTTGTCATGTTGACAACAACTACTGATGGCCTCCTTGAAACTTTATCATCATCAGTTGTTCCAGAATCACATTGATGTTCATGTACTTCACTTATTCCAACATCTTGATTGAGTGAATCAATCTTTTCCCTATCTGATTCATCTAGGCCTTACTTCAGTAAGCTATTTGATTCTTTTAGTTGAATCACACTTTTCCCATAAACACTTCCACACTGAGGGATACCAACTGACTTCTGATTCTTCTTTGATGTTTTTCCATTCGCCATGGCACACCGAGATAAGAGCAGACTGATTCTTTGACCACACAGATCGATTATACCAAGTCGGATCAAAAAAATCTGATAACAACAACCTTCCCTCTAATACCAATTGTTAGGACCAATAAGGGCCTATATACCCTGATAGGGGGGGGGGGTGAATCAGGGTATGTATATTCTTTTTCAATGTTCTTTCTGCCCAAATGGATCTTGACCTCTTTATTAGAAGGGTAACTTTTTTTTCACTTGTGTGTTTATCATGATAAATTATTTTCTTCTTTATCTGATGATGAAGCTTTAAATGCAGTGCGGGGAAGTATGCAGGTAGACACATAGATTTTTACTTGGTTCACCCTCACTGGGCTATGTCCAAGGAGAATACGCCGACAAGTTTCCGGTCGTACCTAATTACACTATACTTCACTAGTTATGGATTACAATGTTCGGGCTAGATCACTTCTATGCCCAGGCTCACTACCTTTACAATGTTTAGGGTCAGCTCACTGCTTCCCCAAGGGTCACTCCATGTTTCTCTCTCTCTGGCTCACTGATGGTGGAGATGATCACCTTCTTTCTATTCCTTTGCTCACTACTCTTGGAAGGAATCCACTCACAATTTATAGACCTGTAGGTCTCTTCATTTTCATGAAGGAATGCATCTTCCTCTGTATGTAGATGCTCTGTTAAAGTAAAACTTTCACCCATAGATCAATATCTCTTTGAACTGAAGGTATCAGGAAACCATCCAGCTTCCACACAGCCCGAAAATCACTGCTTGAAATAAACCTTACATGGCGCTCAAGTCTATATCGACGCACAAGTATCGGTGTGCACGTCACAACAGGCACGAAAGTCCTCCTAAGACACTTGCACGACACAAGATTCCCAAAATCAAAACCTGTACGACTCACTTCCTTCCTCGCCTAAACTACCTCAGGCGCGCAACTCACATTTGGGGCACAACTTCCTACTCTGGAGCACAAGTCCCACTTGGGCGACACACCACCACTTGCGCGACCACCACAACTGCGCGACGGGAGCTCTTAATCTTCAAAGTGTTGAACTCCGGTGAAGAATGAAGAGGGGTGGTCCAGTATTTATAGGCAAATTGGCCACCCTGCGTGACGACACGCAAGTCACCTGCACGACCTAGTCTCGGCATGCAAGTCTTCTGTCCTTTTAGAAACATGCGCGACCAACTCCCAAACTTGCGCGAACCTGTTTCCTTATCCATATTTTGATCTTCTGATCTTGAAAAAAATATGGGGTGCAAGTTTCCTATACTCGAATTCCTCGGCGCGAAAGTCCCTTTTCCAAAAACACTTTTCTTTATTTGTCGATTTTCAGGCCCAAAAATTTGGCAAACACTGGAAAATGGCGCCACCTTGTATCTGTTCCTTTTGTACCGCCTCCAGATCGTCCATTTCATTATCAACGTTCTTGAATCAAACATGGATCGATGACCACATCTCTTGAACTTGACATTCCACCATGAAATCCTCTTTGTCAACAAATGTTTATGTCATTGTTTTGCTTTGTCAACAATCAGTACTCAGATGTCCACTTTTTCAACAAACACGATTACCTCAAACAATACTTCAATGATACCTTTAAGGATTTTTCCCCATCATATTCACATTCAGTTCCTTGATTCATTTTTTATTCCCCTTAAAATATTCAATCTGTTATGATCATTAGACATTGAATTCCCCTAAATTATCTATTTTATTTATCATTGATAATATTATATCCTAATCCATATAAAATTTTAGATATTATGAATTCCTTGATATTTATTTGATTATTTTGGGAAATATTAAAAATTATGTATTATTTATTCCATAAAAAATCTTTGGTAATGTATATTGTTTATTAATTAAATCAACTACTCGATACGATGACTTATTTGGAAATGAAATGATGGGTAGATCACAGAATTTATATAAATCTTTGATGCATTGATAGGTTCACATGAGAAAAATAAGTTTCACAAATTAAATGGATTTATATGCATAGATTTAAGCTGTTTGGAGGATGGATCTTGAAAATATTGGTCCTAATGTTCCTTAGATATGACGTCCAATAATTAAGCATTTCCTTCATAGACAATTCAGTTATCATTGTTATTATCCACGAGGTTTTTGTATGGTAAAATCTATGGATGAATTTCATTCTTAGTTTATTAATTTAATGTCATCTGTCTTTAGTTTTTTACCTTTCCATATTGATTTTTTCTTATCTAGTAATTTGAATGGAATGTGTATCCATTTATTACATTGACATATTTTTTATGCACTTCTTTCTTAGTTTTCTGATTAAATGGTATGTGGGTACAGTTATTTACCATTCCGTAATTATTATTATAATTTATTTATTATTTATTCATCTATACATTACCCTTACTGAGCATTTGAGCTCACCCTTATTTTTTTATCATCCACCAAGATTCCGAGAATTGCACTAAGAATTATATTCAAGGATACACAAGATGGAATAATATTAAAAATAATTTTATTTAGAAATGAATTATATTGTAATTGGTGAATTAATTTTTAATACAACACTCATGTATGTTTCTCGTTTACCAAGTTTAAAAAACTGATTGGTCTTTTGAGATTTGAATACTTTTAATCATGATAATTTAATTGATAATAGACACAGGATTATGGCCATCTAGGGTCAGGTATCTGTAGTTGGTATGAAATGAATTTTAGTAAAAACATTTGGAACTATATTTAAGAAATTTTAGGTTAGATAACATACCCTTGAGGTAGAATTTGAGGATATTTTTATAAGAAAACAATTTAATTTTCTTAATGTATAGACTATGTGGTTCATTATAGAAATAAATCACTATCTAGATATTATTTGTGGATGTGATTCTGGAATAGATATACTTAGGAGTACCAACCTTGAAAAAGTGTGTTGGGTTTGACACCGTGTAACTCAGTTCAAAACAACGTTCCTTACTATACTCCTCATTTGACACTCATGGGGGATATTCATAGGATAATCCACATTTTTTCTACAAACTATTGTGAAGGATTTGAACATATGATGAAAATGAAAATCCTAGGTTAAAACTAAGGTGTTTTAGATTGACGATAAGGTTTCATGATTTTGAAATCCTAGAAATGATTTTATTGATAAACCATAGAACAAGGAAGGACCTATTTATACATAAATGGATGAAGTATTTATGTATTGGGTTGTACTGAAAAAATATTTAAAATAATATTATGTTTTTAACATTATTTCAAGGATTTAAATCATATTTTTATTTTTAAATTATATTAAAATGGTTTTTGAAAATGAAAACTTGTATGATGGGTGAAAAATAATCGAATCTGGCATGGTTATGAGACTTGAACTAATGACCAAATAACGACAATAGTTTGACTCCAACCACTATCCTATGAAATATCCTAGTTTATATGTCATTTTTTAATTGAGAAATCTGATGAATTGATACTAATGATAAACCAATATTGGTTATTTTTAGTTTTAGATATTAATGTCTTAACCATATTAGATTTAGAGAATAGTTTGATGCTAATAGTTAGACTTGTTACTCTTTTATAGGCCTGAAGATTTGTTAAAAGTATAGATTATTTCTTTAGGCATCAAAATTAATTTTTGGATATCCATTTTCAGAAGTAGGGGATAAATTATAATTTGATAGAAGCACAACCAAAAGATAAAAATTATTCATATGAAATTGAAACCTATAAATATAGTATATATCCTTTTATTAGTAGGTAGTAAAAGAATTTATCAACATGAGGAAAAGGATCTTACAAAAATATTGTCATAATACTTAAACTATTTTTGAAATAATTGTCTTCTAAATCATAAAGTATTTATGGATTTGAGGAAATAAACTTTCTATTGATAATTTAATTATTTGTAATTGATGATCTCAATAACCCCTATCAATATTTACTCTTTTCCTCGATGTACAAATACCTACTTACCAATAATTTTAACCAACGTAGAGACCTAATTATATGTTATTCCACGTGACCTTTGTATTTACCATTATATATTTACTAGAGGATGTTTAATGAACCCTTCCACAATTTGGTATTTCATATATAGAATATATCAAACAATATATTAATAATATCGTGTTTAAATTGAAAGGAAAAAAAATTTAATTAATGTGGGGAGAATGTGACACCATGAAAATCTAAAGTAGGGACACTATATTTGATAGCATGTATGACACGCAACACCAAGAATGTAAGGGAATATAATATAATGAAAATGTATAATATATTTACATTTTTAATTAAATATAATATAGTATATTGTTCCAACTCAAGTGATAATGAGTTAGAATATGTGATATGCAACAATGCCTTTCTTCAATGTCCTGTGTCACACGTATGACTGAGTTTTACTAAAAATTAATCTATTATTATAATATAATTTTTTAATATAATAAGATATAAAATAGCCATTATCAATTTAATTCAATATCTTATGAAAATTTAGGCCTTAAAAAAATATAATATTAATTCATTTGTTACAAATTAATTTTAAATGAGTATGAAAACTGATTGTATATAAAGGATTATATTATTATTTAGCACACAATGTAACTTTATCCTAATAAAGGAAATTAATTATAACATGTGAGTGATATTAATATAATATATATATATTAAATATAATATTGTTTATATTCATACAATTTGTATGATATGCATGAGATAAGAACACACACAAGTTTTCCTATAAAAACCTATATTTTTATTACGTCATTTTACCACCTTTTAATGGTGAACCTATTTTAAATTAAATTTTTGTACATTTTATAAATTATATATGTAAAAATGAATTTATTATTTTAAATATATACATATATATTAGTCTGGGGTATTTTATTTGTATTTTTCTTTGTATTTTCTTTTTTTAATGAATAGTGAAAAATACAAAATTTTACTTCAAACAATTATCTTTCATATGATTTATTTATAAGGATATATTATATTTTAAATTTTTTAAAGTTTAATTATTTAATATTTTTTAAAATTAATCAAATAATAGTTATTTTAATAAATTTCACCCTGAAATTGACTACAAAAACTTTGAAAACTTTCAGAAGTTCAATCTTTAAAAACCTGCTTTGTCATCCCGTCTGCAAGATTAAATTTAAATTGATTTATTTAAATTATATGATTAGAATTTGGAAAAATAGATTCCATATTATTTATCAGAAAATTTTATAATTTATAATTAGTTAAAATTATATTTTTACCAAAAATATTAGTGAATTTCATTAAAAGTAATTACAACAATTAAGGTAAAATTAAGCTAAATAAGGGACCAATATTTAACCTTATGGACCCAAATGACATAGAACAATGTCTAAGAGACATTGGATATCCATAATTATAAACTATACCAAATTTCATATAAATTTTAACATTATTGGAGCCACTATAAATGTGTAAAATGTGAATGGAATTCCATTATCAAAATATTACAAATTACCACTCCTCTTTCACTATAAAAAGCCTCCTAACCTCTCAATTACTCACAACTCTCATGTATATTTTTCTAGAAAAATATATGACCAAATAAAACCTCAAAATCCATCAACTCACCCTATAATCCTCACTTTTTTCAGAAATAAATCCAAGGAAGAACTTTGGTGAAAACCAAACTGAGTTACCTAAATAAGAGGTAACAGACTTTATCAAGATTTTTAGGTTTATTTATATTATTCACTCAATAAACTATTATTATTCCATGATTATATAAAAATAACAGTATCCCAAATATATAAGGATTTTTTTTGGTAGGTTTTCTACCTATACTTACACACACACCAATATAATGGGTAACAAACGTACTGTTTATGTGAACAGAAAACTACCACCTCACAAAACATCGATTGTTCATTTTTTCTTTTACCACCTATAATGTTGGTAATTATGATGGAAACTATGGTTATATATGTTAAATATGACAATTATAATCTATTTATAATTTTTTAATTATTTTATAACACATATCTTAATGCACTCTATTTTTTGGGGATATAATAACATCATTTGTAGAAGTGTGGACTACTGCCTCCAAAAAGAAATGTGATTTGCACACATGATACGTGGAATGTATAACATATGATTTTAATAAAAAATATGTGAAATATAAAACATATATAAAATATTTAGGATATAATTACCATTCTAGAAATAATATATATATATATATATATCATTTTCTTTATTACACTTTCTCACAATTAAAAACTGATAGCGTCGTTCATAGACGTGTGGAATACCACCTCTTTGACAAGATGAGATTATTTTTATATCATAATAATTCTATACATAAATATATATGATTAAATAAAATATTATTTATGATATAATGATCATTATGAAAATATATGGTGTTACTTACATTCTTTCCATAACAATCATTGAAAAAATGGGAACGTTACTTATTCCTACGTACGACCTACCATCTCTATGATTGTAACATTGATAAATTTTTCATAACCATATTTAATGATTATTTTAATAGTATAATTGATATATAAATTTGATAATTATATCAAGATTATTTGTTCATATATGTTATACAATTACCCTTTAGACCATAGTTGACCTACCAAAGTTGTTTTTGAAGCATAAACCGAATTTGGTCAAAAAAACCGATGTAAACTTAACTGTTTAAGTAGTTGTATACAATATAGTAATAAAAAAAGTAAACATTATGATAAAAATGAATATTTTTCTCAATAATTTACATATTTATCCTAAGTTCATTATTCAAAAATATCAATACACATAAGAAAAATCAGACTTATGGTAGGGGATTTCATCTCAATTTACATTCCACTAATACTTATTTATTGTTATAAAGATAGTTTATTTTATATGGTGTGTATACTAGCATTTAAAAAGATATATAATGAAACTATATATTCTCACGATATGATAAGTTTAATTCAATGTTATTACTCTTATGATTCAAATGTTTAAATTGGTGTGGGAAACTTTAAAATATTTATAAATTATTCTCCTCATGAAAGTTTTTAATGATTCTATTTTAAATATAACATAATTTTATGATTCTTAACATTCTACTGAAATAATAAATTTATTATTATGCACCTAATTTCAAATATATGATGCACATACTACTAATATTCCATATAAAACCCTGTTTTAATCATTCTTCATGATATTTTTAGCCTCAATTTGAATTATTTTATCTAAGGGGGTTTGAGTTAAACGTTACTAAGTGGAATGGAATTTCATAACAAAATTCCTTTTCATTAGTTTATAATACTTTCTCATTATTTTTAATAATATTTGATTTTGTCTACAGTGACTTTGAAAATCTATTGATGTATTAAAAATACCATATGTGTATTTATAGTTGATACACATAATGTATTTATTGATTGACTCTCACTTCAATGTTATGGTCATTTCAAGGGTTTTAATTCAGAGCCTAATTTTATTCAAGTTTATCTACACTTTAATTTACATGAGAAGAAATTATTTATTCATTATCTAATAAAAACATTCATTTTCTCCTCCACATGTTATTTATGCCCGTTTTCATGTATTATTACCATTTTCCACTCTTTGGTATTCAAGATGTTCTAGAAAATATTTGTTAAGAAAACCTGACTTCATTTATCTCTTTAGTCAAAGAATTTTTTTTTATAAAAACCATGTTTTATTAATTTGTTTTCAAAATTGTTTTTAACCTATTTAAAATGATTTAGTAAAGACAATTTTACACTTTTTTCATTTACACATGTTTTCAAAACAATCATCATTTCTATTTTTGAAGAAAGGATTTTTATCCTTTTACCATGAAAAAGGGAGGTTTTTATTCCTCATATAACATATACAGATTTAACTACCATAATTTCATCAAATCTTCCATTTCTAGTTTAAAAAGTAATATTTAAAGAAAAATATTTAAAAAGTGATTTTCAAAGAAAGGGTTTTTTTTCAAAAGGTTTATAAAATCGAAAGGATATTTTCCTCAAGTATATTTTTAAATGATATTTTTATATTGTTTCCATTCATCAATGAAAACAACCCTTTATTTTATTCCACATGTCATATATTTTGTTGATACCATACTTGTTATTTTTACATATTGTTTTTGATTGATTTTTTTATGTATAATATTCACATTTACATCCTTGATTCATTTTATAGTCCCCTTGAAATATTCAATCTCTTATGATCATCAAACATTAAATTTCCCCTAAATTATCCATTTCATTTATCATGGATATTAGTGTTGCCTAAACCATATACAATTTTGCAAAAAATTTCTACATTGATATTTATTTTATTATTTAGGGAAATATTGATAAATTTATATTCTTTATTCCATATAGATATTTGATAGGGAAAATTGCTTATTAATTAAATTGATTACTCGATATGAATAATGATTTGGATGTGAAATTATGGGTGGACCCCGGGCTTTATATAGATCCTCGATGCGTTGATAGGTTCTCATGAGGAAAATAAATTTCACAAATTAAAGGACTCTCTATCCATAATTTTAAACTGTGTAGAGGATGGATCATAACAGTATAGGTCCTCATGTGCCATAGACATGATGACCAATAATTAAGAATTTACTTCATAGAAATTTCATTTATCATTATTATTATCCATGAGGTTTTCATATGATAAAAACTATGCATGAATTTCATTCTCAGTTTATTAATTAAATGGAATGTGTCTTTAGTTTCTCACCTTTATATTGATTTTTCCTTATAGAATTATTTTAATGGAATGTGTTTTGATTTATTAACTTTATATATTGTTTATGTAATTTATTATCCTTTTGAGGATTACATGGTATGTTTTTTTAGTTTATTACCATTCCACAATTATTATTAGCATTGATTCATTATTTGTTCTACCATAATTTACCCTTATTGAGCATTTGGGCTCACCCATATTTTGATCACTTTTTCCCTAAGATTTAATGATTTGTACTAAAAAATATATGTATGGTTATATTAAATGAAATAAACTAATCTTTAAAGTAGTTTAGAAAAAAAATTATGCGGTAATTAATGTATTTAGTTTTAATACAAGACTCATATATTTATCTATTTTACCAAGGCTACAAAACATTTGGGTTATTAGAGATTTGATTCCAGTAATAATGCCAATTTAATTGATAGAAGACCACAAATATAGGCCTTTAGGGGTTGGGTCACTACCTGATGAAGTGATCACCTTCCACTAAACCAAAATAGGTCCCTCGAAAAAACATGAAACAAATCTTAACCTCAAGGATTTTGGATTTACCAAGAACCTAACAATACTTACAATTTCCTTAAGACACTATGTAATGTCTATTGGACCATGATCAATATTGAATATGAGTGATGGTTAAGATGAACTAGGCTCTACCACTCCCCTTTGAATATGGTTAGATACAAAAAATTGAAATATCCTTCTCAAAATCCTTGAATAACTTTCTAGGTGTAACAATATAAACAACATTGAAACACAAAACCACATCAAAATCAAAGAAAATTTCAACAAAGGAAAAAACTCAATATAAAGAATAATTCTCATAACAAAGAAATAACATTAAATTTAAATTATAATACATTTTAAAAAATAATTTTCCAATTCAATTACTAAAACATTTTACAATTCCATATTCAATTTGAATTCCAATACCCATTTTTAAAAGCCAATTCTTGAAAAAAAAATATTTATAGATACCAAAATAATTAAAAATAACAACATTACCATTTCAATTCCTCTTAAAAATCATCCCATAATATGAAATTTTAAAATATATAACAGAACATACACAATCCTATTTAATCCACAACTACATCTTGAAAAGGATCACTTTTTGGAATATAATAATTTCCAAAAGTAATTTTCATATCCAAATACACTCGCACCAACAAAAATAAACCCAATAGTATCACCTACACTATAACCTATAATATAGGGAAATAGTTATCATGAATTACTGGGCCACATGGTTTAGAAGGCCATAAAATAAGCACACACCAACCACTAGAACCATAATGAACTATGTACTCAAACTCTACATGGTTCCATACACCATGAAATCTCTTTGAGCAATAGTATATTACTTCCATTATCATTACCCCACATGAACAAGCTCATAGAACCGAAAAGAACCAACAATATAAACCAAAAACCAAAAATATAGATTCCAAACCCAACTATCCATAATACGTTATGTCTCATCATGAGTGGTGGTGATTTGGAACTGACCCATGGACAACCTCACGAGTCCCAAAAATTATATCTCTAATCCACCTAACACCCCAAATAAGAAAGGGTTTCTCTGATACCATTTTTCACAAACCATTTCAAATTAATCCCCTAATCTGGGATCCTAAAATGGATCTTAATAGGGACCAATGGGTATAAGTGATCCCATCATGCTAATAAATGGAGTCTTGGTCTCATAGATAAATAATTGTAGATGATTTTACCACAAAACCATAAAATTAAATAAAATAATACATGCATCAAAAATAGGAGGATACATGAATCTATGAAAATAAATTTTAGTATAAATAAGATCTAGATATAGATGAAAAATAACAAAAACATGTTATGAAAAAACCAAAACCAAACATGATATCTTTGTGACCTCTTGGTCACCACCATCGTAAAAAATAACATACTCCATGTGTGATACTAAATGAGAATGTAAACATGCAAAATAGCTCATACCTACCAATGATGGGTGGCACATGTAGCATGTGATAATAATCTAACTCAGTATGTAATCACAAAATAATCCACACATGTCCTTTCTGGAAGCATTAAATGAATAATAGTTTAGAAATAATGTTATTAAATGGTTTTTTTCATTTAAAAAACGAAACCCATATTTCCCAAAACCCACATTCTTAAAACATGGATTTCCATTAGAATAGATTTCTATTTAAAAATTTCATTTATAAAACCATTTATATGAAGTAAGGATCAAAACAATAAAATAACATACATCACAAATTATCATGGTAATGTCCCAAAAATACTTTAGGTAACCCTAGAGGTACTGGGTTCAGATCCATATATCAGAATATGATTTTTTCCAGAGTTTATCACCAACCTAGATGTACAATTCGGCTTGCACCAGTAGAAATACCACCATTACCATTCACCAGCCATGGGGGACCTATTCCATTTCATGATGAACTAGATAATAACCATCACTAAATCATATATATGACATTTACAATCACATGATGATAATTTAAGGGAAATAATTAGGAGGCCACAATAAGATTGATGTGAACCATAAAAAAAATGGAAACATACATGCCTTACCACACTTCGACACCATCACTGTGAAGACACTGTATACATGAAGGATAGACGTGGGGGGGGGGTTCTATCACTATTTCTATTATAATTTTTTGTTGTCCTAGGTTTATGAGACAAGGTGTTAGATGCCTATAAATATTTGATTATTCTATCATTACATGAATTAACATTGGGTTTACCATTTATCTTTACTTTTTGAGGATTGGGGTTCATATATGGTTTCAGAATCATTCATCCCTAGTTCAAAATTACCATCCCTTAGAAAGTGACAATAGATCCCACATCCATAATAAGGTGAAGACTTGCTTTCCAATGGAATGTGGTCAATTTGGGTTTCAGAACAAACGACACGAAGGAACTCACATTGGTAGAGAAGATGAGAGGTTGGGCTAATCACATACTTTTTGGTGGAATTATTTCATATTATGGGTATCTCTTATAGATTTAAGATATGTTAATGAATCTTTCATGATCCCAATACATAACTAGTTACCCTAATATAATGAGTGAGTATTTAATCCTTTTGCATGCATTACAAGGTTATATTAATGATACAATCTGTATGCATTTGGGGTTCTGTATCCATTTATGATTGTTTCTTAGAAATGGGTAGATTATTATATTCTAAATCCATCTAACCAAGTATTTTTGAGTTTACATTCATACTTAAGGGAATTTAAATATCAAGGATGGGATTGAACATTTATGAGGCTTCTTATGTACAACATTTATAATAGGAACCAAGAGACACATAGTTAATGTAAACCATATAGTTGAACATCACAAGGAAAGAAAATATATGAGAGAACTTAGGCACATGTTATTCATATTAATCCTTTAGAAGGTTTCCTACTAATCCTTTTATCACAAGAATCAAAATCATCATTTTTCAATTTCACCTTTAGGACATACCCAGAGGTGGATTCCATTTTATGGGGAAAGTCACATTGTACCCCTGGATGGGGATTCTACACTAAGGTTTCCTAGGATGGGGGAAATTTAGGATACAAATGATATGATAATTATAAATCCCTAAGCCATTGTAGTCCATAATCAGTGTTAGAAATAAGGGGTAACAAGTGATCAGTCTCACTATACATGAATATAGTACTAATGCACTAGGTAATCCTCTATATGGTGTTTGATATAGATCTAGGCACATAGAAATGAATCACATATATCCTGTTTGGAAGTGAATCAATGTTCTCATAGTAATGTTGTCTTCTAAATCAACTGATGGATGATGAAGAATGATGAAACCATAGTATACTTTGGGTCTCATTGTTCATAGTGTCCGAGATATAGAGGTAATTACACCTATATTGATTCCTATATTGAGGTCATGCCTTAAGAAGGCGTCCAACATATCCTATTTGGACAAGAATCAGAGTCCTCATTTTTCATTATTGGGTGTGATTGAATATTTCTACTTCAAAATGGTTTCACGTCCTGAGGTGTCTTCTTGACATGTAATGAGTGCATGAATGACATGTACCAAGGGCCTTCCTGACATGTACATAGTGTCTATATAACAAGGATGACAAGTCCGTAGTGCCAATTTGACAAGGATGACACGTTCTGGGGTGCTTCACATGATTGTATCTAACATGTATGAATTATATCGCATGACCTAGTTGGTATGTTCGTAGGATTGTTGCATGACTTGGTTGATGTGTTTGAGGGTCTTTATGTGATTGAAACAGACATGCCCAAGGGTGTCTCTTGATCATGATGGACATGGTGGAAGGCTATAACATGACTTAGATGACATGTCTACATGACATTTCATGACATAGAAAATATGTCTGGAAGAATTAACAGGATTTGGGTGACATGTCCAATGGGCATAAAATTACTTGGTTGACGTGTATGAAGAACTTCATGATACATGGTCAAAATTCCTGGAGGAATTCATGAGACTTGATCGGCATGTATGGAGGACTTCATGATACTTGGTAAACATTTCTAGGGGACTTATTTAGGCTTGTTCAACATGTTTGGATGATTTAACATAATATATATAGGTCATGTAAATAAAATGATTGCATCACGTGAAAATTAACTTATCAATCTTTTCATAATCCTTACATCCCTTTTTTGTATTTATATTATATGTGACTCGAGGTTCATAAAGCATTAGCTTGTTTAGGTATTTCAGGAAAAAATAAATAAGATGATACCCATTTAAATAATATAATTGTCATGTAAAACTTTAGTCACATGATATATTGGTCAATCAAGTAAAACACATATTCATGCCACATGACCCCATAGGTTGTTCCCGAATTTGTACTTGTTGGAAGACTCTTATGATTGCATGAATTTTCACTATGAGAAGTAGGGTATTCTATGATCCTATGGGCGTATTCACCATCATTTTTCTCGTTTGTCATTGTTCCAAGGGGGATAAATTTATAGGCCTCTCCAACCAGTTATACACCACCTTTCATGGTGCGTATGTCACATATATGGAAAGAAATCATTGGAGGGATTATGTCATAATGCGATTTTCATGATCCATCCGCAGGTCTTTCAATGCGTTACATAAAATTTAGTGACCATGAGAACACTCTGTCATCTTCATCTGTATTGGAACCATGGCTTATCACATGGATTTTACACAATCATATTGACTTGTGAAATGGCCTTTTAACCACTAATATGACATATCTAATCGTATTTTTGTTATCAATACACCTATAGAACGAATTTTATGTAATTAAAGAAGACTTGTTTGGAGTCCTCTTCGATATTAATACATCTTGTTAGAGGAATTCTTGATATTAAGGTGGATTTTTAGGGGACATTGACAAGACAAAGATAATTTGTCAAGGGGGGCTCTGTGAGATTAGACTGTTATGATGAAGGGACTTTGTATGATCAATGATGATCACAGAAGGTGCATAACCACTTTCACATGAAAATTAGTGTATCATCCCTTCATGAGATGATTCCACCTTTTACAAAATTTAATCCACTATTTTTATAGACTTCTAGAATTTTTTCATAGTTTTTTAATCATGGAATAACATGATCAATAAAGGATCTTATAATGATATGTGATCCTTGTCATAAATAATTGCTCTGCTTGTCTATGATACGTCTCATGATTAAAGATGGATCTCATTATGGTGTGTGATAATTGTCACATATAATATATATGATTATTTTTTTGTGAAAAATGGGAATCACATGATTAAATTTCTGTGTTTATAGTCCTTCTCATGATTATGGTGACACTCTATCATGTTCTCATGCGAGGATGTTAAAATATCACGAGGGACTCCATGGAATCTTTCAAATCACATAAATAAATCACATGAAAACCAATGTTACAATACTGATGAAGAATCTTCTACCAGTTTTCCTTCCTATTATAATGGTATATGAGTGATTTAAAGTAAACTAATAATTGGAAATTTTCATGATTGGAGGAAGTTGTCTGGTTTCCTCGACATGATCATCAATGCTAGTCTGTATTCCTTCACAAGAACATGAGGGTTTATCAAAGGGGTTTTGCATGATCATAAATAGATCTTCCATAGTGCATTTTCCATTCACATGAACATCAGAGGGTAATTAGATCAAATGTAATTTTATAGGTTATACGATCCTCATTATTAGGCCACCTTGGCTTTATGAAACTCTATTGTTTTTTAGTTAAAATAGTACCCATGATTCAGGAATTTCATAAATCATAGAATTATCAGGGATTATTTGGTAGGTGAAAACAAATTACCTCCTTTAGAAGAAAGGTCCATTGGGTTAAAGACTTTGTTCTAAAGTGATTAAATACTTTATTTAGTCCTTGGGGATTTTGTTGATTAGTGTCTCAAAAGATGCATGGTCTTCCAGGTATAATTTTCTGCTCTGTATAGAATTATATGAATAGGGAACGAGGAGGTTGCTCATTCCAATGGTTAATTTTAAAACTTGATATATTGAAATTTCTACAACTATGTGACTCTTTCACAATACCTTTTCAAAATATCTGTTGTTCAATACCTCTCCATAAGAATTGACCACAAGACTACTTTGTGATATTGTTTCACGTGATCTTGCAATGTGTCAGAATTTTCTCAGTACATTTTCAAAATAATAAAAAATAAACTCTCAAAAATTTTCATGAACATTGAACCATGTTATTGAATACATGGTTATCTTGGAGGCTTCACATGATCTATAGGCTTGGTCATGTGATCTCTTGATCATCATGTGATTTTCATGACCATTTCACAGTCACACGATTTCCATCCCCATTATAGATCATATAGTCATAAGATGTCCCATGGGTCATGTGATTAATGAGACCTCTAGGGGTTATACAATCTTGAATCCCTCAAATTTTTTATGCGATTCACATGACGCTACTCAATTCATATTTAGGAAATATTTCATACTTATTCGTGCTCATCTAACATGTGATTCTTGTTTCATACAGATGAATCCCAATCCTAACATATCTTCAAATGCATCTGGAAAGAGAGACCAAATTACTTGGAATCAAAATTCTCACCATCTGTTTCATGTGTTTTAGACCAAAAAGGATTTTAAGGGGATTATATGACCTAAAATATAGATCAATCCCCACTCACACCTAATTCTTTTATATGGGTTTAGTCTGCTAGATGATGCAGTCCTTCCCTCATCTAATTACAATTTTATATATTGATATCTATTTTTATGCCTTTATTTTATTCAACTGAAAATATCTACGGATATTCAATTCATTATCATACCACACCATAGATTGTCTCATATTTTTGAAAACTCAACTCTAGGTCCAGACCGTTGTGATATTTCTTTACCAACCAAATGCTCAATGTTATTCAAGCATACTCATCTCCACATTGAATACTATGATATGTGGATAGATATTCAGGTGGGACTTATGACTTAGAGGTAACATTTCTAAAGAATGAGTTTGATCATTCTGGGCTAGTAAGAGCTAATTAAATTTTTTTACCATCAACATGCAATTAATATTTACGAGTTTACATGGATTTATCAATTCATCATTTATCATCTGCCAAAAATTCTCTAAGAGTTTATTTGTAATTTTAATTCTTATAATAATCCATTCCATTTACCCCTATGTGATTTAGGGACCATCCTTTGAGATATTTTTGGCTGGGTGGAATAATCCTTCTTTGGAAGATGCGTGATGAATGTTTTCCAGCCATGCATGTTAAAGAAGATACAACAAAAACTCCAATCATATAAAGGGAAATGTTAACCAAAATAAAGGATAATTAATGAAAGGATATGAATATAGAATTTCTTGTTTACTTTACGGACTGGATCAACATCTTCCTCTACCACAATGAGACTCGACTATCCACTATACACCCTCATTAGTTCCGTTACTGATAGGTCCATGATAGTACATGCACTTATTGGGTAGTTACTAAGGCTGGTGAGTATTATTCATGGGAATAATAGGCCATACTATGGGTATCCCCAATATCTAGTGATGTTTTTAGCCATGTTTCTGAATGGATGGATTTTTCAGGTCGGGCATGCACACATAGGGATTAATGTAGGCATGATAGTGATTGAGGCTTGATTGGTATAAGGGTTCCTTATTAACCAAGCCACAGAAACTCTAACTCACATATATCAACTTATTTTCCATATTCAATGAGGAAATATTACATACAATATTTAAATCCCTTTACAGTTCTTATTCGGATGGATATGAGATCTTTTTAACTGTAACGAATACCATAACACTACTATGATATATGATGAATCATTATGTCCTATGTATGTTGAATATTTATGGGAGTGAGGTGATTATTATAGGCCCTGATGAGGTCATTGACATGTTGATTCATCCTAATTGTTTCAACTTTATGCCCTATCCCGAACTAATCAGGCTAATTAATAATAGCGGTTATGGCACTATATGTGAATAGTCATATAAAATATCTCCCATAGATGGGTTTCTTGATGTCTATATAGACAATATGATTATTGTTTATCCACATACCCATTATTTATTCACTCTTAAATTTGTCTATATTCAAAGGGTTCATTCTCTCTCTTTAGCTGGCCTGTAGGGAGAATGACATCCCCGACTTATCTACTAATTTTGTCTTATGTTTGAAAGTGAAAAAAAAATCACTACAATTTTCCTTCTACCTATCAGTTCCATAATCTTTTTATACAATTAATATACCTAGTCTTGTGTAGAATCCTCCCTTGGTAGTGTACTGAATAGATTGGTCTTCTAGGTGGAAAACCCTATGCTTCACTGAAACCCTTATCTATAGCAACAATGATGTTAATTTATGACATACAAGAGCCTTTATTGAATATTTACCATTATAGTGATGAATATAATATTAGTTTTAATTGTTTCAGGGGAATATATCACTTCAATATGAGTGAAAGATGATTCAGTTATTGATAGGAGAGTGCACGAATCTTCTTCCCTTGTTTCTTCAATAGCTAATCCAACTATTCACCCTCATGAAGTGCCTCCCCTAATGGTTATAGAGAACCAAACATCTTGAAGTGAAATATGGTAGAAAATCCATTCCTTTATTATAGATACTCCCATGAAGGAGTTTCATGGCCATGATAAACACCATCCACCAATCATTCAATATTTTTGGAGTGGTGGCATTGATTTCCAGCTGTTGTATGATATCATTAACCAAATCATCCTAAAATGGGATCAATTTTCTAGTACAAAGGAGGAATTTAAGGGTTTTAATGATAGGAATACCCTAGTTTAATTAATAAAAGAATATTTAGGTGTGTTAGAACAGGGACATCAAATAATCTCTTAACTGCACACTTAGATGGATGACCTGACCTACTAGATAGAAAAAAGGATAAGATCATATCTTACTCAATGTTATTTATTTCAATTTCATCATCTTTATTGGATACTAATCAGAAATTAGTTAAGTATTTTTCCTATATTATCAAAACACTTTTTCATTGAGAAACATCTGAAGAGTTGGGGAAAATGAAGCTTTGGTGATCAATTGAAACGAATCTCCACACATTGGATAATTTGGTAAATTCATCTGAACTATTTTTATTTTAATTTGATAATAATTTTTTTTATTTTGAAGGAATCCTTAGAGAGTCTCTTGAATGTAGAGATACCTAGTTTTTTTCACTTATTAGTGAAAACTTCTGAATAATACATATCATTTTCAAGATTTACTCCATCCATAATTTTCATGAAATTTCAGTAATATGATATTGCATGAATCATCAACGATACCCATCCTTTTTATAATACCATGTAAACCCAAATTAATGGATTTGAGTTCTTAACTGAAAATAGGGTTCTGTTAAAAACTGCTCATGAATGTACTACAACACAAGATTCTATATTGATTCACCTTATCTAGTTTTATTAATATCACCAAATTTAAAAGGATAATTATGGTAAAAAAATATGACACTGATGGAGGATAAGAAATTTTTTTCCAAGGTCAATGGACATGGAGACCGTATACTTATATTAATTAGAAATGATGATACCTATAATATTTACATTTCTATATTTCTAAATATTTTTCCTAAGATTCTTACAAGAAAATATTAGTAGGTGTACACTTGGATTTTTATTTCAAGCTACCACCTTATAGGTTTTTGGCTTGAAAAGTTTTATGTTTATTTTATTTTTTTGAGTGATAAATATTTCATGGATCACATAAAGTGAATTTACAGCGAGTACAGACTCAAATATTTCCTTGTTATCTCTTTTTAGGTTTTCAACCTAGAGATAATTATGTCTTTTTAAACTTGTTATTTAAGGTCTTATAGGACAATCCATTATTGTACATTAGTTTAGAGTCTTCTATATCAGACCATCAATTGCTGTATTTTAGTGTCTTTTAGCTTAGAAATTCACCCAATGTAGTTTAATTTATTCTGGATATGACAATCTAATTCTATAGATTATGGTATTCTAGCTCAGACCATATATTTATATAGATAAGGTCCTTTTAGATCAGACTATCTATCAATGGTAAGATACAACTCATGAATTGACATTCAACATGTATTTAAAATCACTCAGTAAGAAAAAAATGATATATAGTTTAAAGTCCTATTTATAGGACATGAATGAAGAATAAATAATGGATTAGACATACCAGGTATGAAAAAAACACCCAAAGAAGTAGAGTTCTACCATGGTGTTATTGAGGATCACGAGGATTTGAGTTATTTTCTTATAAAGATGATATACCTGTAGATGGGTGGGGGGTCAAAATCCATTATGTATGATCTTATAGGGATTACATTCATGGTCAAGTAGAAGTTTTACCAGTATTTTCAAAGAGTCGTGAATGATTTTGGAGAATGTATTAGTGGATGGTAAAATATTATGGAATCCTTGTCCTATAAGATAGTCGGATAATGGGTGGTGTAATTCATGTGTCCTGAAGTTTGAACATATGAAGATGAAATAGAACAGACCGACTAGGTATGGCCCATGACACCCTAAGGTGATGATTTCAACCATGGTTGTACCAATGCCAGGGATGATTAGGGTTTCTTTATTATAATGATGGTATTAATCTAGTTGGTAGGTCAGAATCCCTTATGTATGATCCTATACGTATTACAATCATGGTCAAGTAAAGGGGATACCCAAACATTTATAGGGGCCATGAAAGATTTATGAAGACTCCAAAATATGGGTGATGAAGTTGGAAGTGGATAGAAATCTATCAAGGATGTGTTCTCGAACCCTAGGGAAGTTTATATTTTAGTTGGAAAGCTCAGACCCTACACTATATGGTTTTAAGTTACATGATATGGGCCATCAAAATATTCCGGAATGGAGTGTCTCATTCATACATTGAGAAAGGGTACAATATAAAGTGACACAACATTAAGGACACTAGGGCCACTTATGTATTCTAGTTTTGGGGATTGTAAATCATGGTCTAAAATCATCTGAGTTAACTAGGGGTGGAAATTGGAGGGTACATGTCCACCATTGGTAATTACTATAGATTATAATATTTCAGTAATTTAGAAAAATAACTCCTAGATTTAATGGGGGTCTTCCCAGGATCCAAGGGTCCTTTTGGATGAACTGGTCCCTATTACTAGTCTATTATGGGTAAGATACATGATAATTTAAGGCCAAGGTACATGGGGTCCCAAGATAAGAATATATACTCAAGGAACTAGTTATGTTAGCTCAGACTTCAAATATATCAATGTGGATTATCTAAAATGTAGGATTCTAGAAGGGTTTAAAAACCCTAAAAGTTTTTTCAACACCTAGTAAAAATGTTCATATAGTGAGGATATATAAAAAATCATTAGTAAAATTATTTACAAGAGAATGGGGTCCAGTGATCATGGTTTTAATTTTATTAGGGCCACAGAATGGGCCCTATAAGCAATATGTATTGTTTATTTGTGATATTACTCTATCATAGACTCCATCAATGGATATTTTTGTGACAAGATACATTAATTTTTCTCACACTACTTTGTGGGATTTCAACTTGATAATTTTTATGTATCTTTCAACATAAGTTTTGTGTTATGAAATTTTGACATTCAACGGCTAAAGATTAAGATCATATAGCTTTGATAAATGTGAATGTGGTTTACGGTCATGATGCATGTAGACCTAGTATGGGTGAAAATTACACAAAATTCTAATTAGGATACCTAGGGTCAAGAGTAATCCATCATCTTTTATAGAGAGATAAGAAAATATTGTAAATAATTACTCCTGATTCTTGGTTTGTGAGTAATGATTTGGAACAATCATGTGGGTGATTTCCCAGAACTACCAAAGGTTCTTAGTTCTTCTACTGTGATGCTAGGATCACAATGATCAGAAATTCCTTCCTATATGGGAAATATGTCTCTGGTTGGTAGGTCAATGCCCTTATACATCGCTATCATGGTCAATTAGATATATCTCTTTTCCTTTCCCAAGGTCATGAAATGTTCTCAGCAACCTGAGGCACTCAAGACATGAAGAGTGATTTATGTATTAAGGGGCTTAAAATATGAGTAAATAATGTAAAACCTATAAAATTCCATGATTATCATACATGGATATTACATAATTTATTATGAATTTTCAATACATTATGAAAAACACACCTGAGGACCTTAATAGTTTAGTGCCTTTGAAAACATGGAACATAATCTTTTAATTTGGTGAAAGATCTTCAACATCTCCCACAATGATCTTCTCACATAGTAATCCTATTAGGAATACCATACCTAAACCTTTTATTATGACCCATGGAAGGAAATATAAGAATCGGTGACACCATATTCTCAGTAAAGGTAAAGATAAGAGATATAAAAATATGATTATATAAAAGATTATGATTATAATTAGGGTATATGATCATGAACATAACATAAAATGTTTATACCCAACCTATCATGGATCATAATCATGAGTCACAGAATAAAATATTATCTTTTCCTAAAACATGGTCTATAAGAGTGATGAATAATTATATGTCAATCATAAACCATAATATCCTATCGTTAAAGTGTGGAACCATTACAAATATAGAAAAAAATTTCATGTTTCAAGGTTAACTACTAAGGACATCAATATAGTGGACCATGACACACATACATCCCATAGTGGATAAAGATTCATTTGTTTCTCATTATGGATTATGACACACCTATTTCCCATTTTTAATTAGGAAACACTTGCTTCCCATTGTGTATTTAGATGATCATGTTACTCATTTTCATCTCTTGAGTTAAAATATTTACCCAATACAATAGAGAGAGATATAGGTACAACCAATCACATAATGAAAATCATAAATATGTTTTCCACATGTCCTTATAACATTAACTATATCATAACTCATTATATGAAATTTGTTTCATAGCTATTTTTCCATGGTATAAACCATGGATGAGAAATATGTTTCATAAAAATATTATCACCATAAAAAATTAAGAGAAAGATTATGAATGGTATAAATGGTTCATATCCATAGTAAAGAATAATATTGATTAAATGATTTCATCTTAGATTAAATATTATTATTAAAGATAAATTTCCTAGAATGTTTTTTGTGGAAGATAAATTTCATTGGAAAAATAATTTTATATCATAAGAAATTTGGGAAATCCTTTTATTTGAAAATTAACATGAAGAACTATAAAGTAAAAATTAAAAATAATTTAAAACATTTCTTGAGGAAAATATCTTTTACACTTAAGAAAACGTTTTAAAACATTTTTAAAAATCTTTTTTGAAATCAAGATTTTGGAAGGAAAATATTTTTTGACCGAAATTGAGATTTTTCATATAAAGAGAGTAAAATGAAAGGAATACATGTATTCTCATGAAATAACTATAAGAGAAGATAAAATTAATGAGTTTAATTTGATATTTTTCATAATATTTGGTCATGATAAAAATAGTCATAAACAATCTTGATAAATGATGAGGTTGTGAGAAAAAAAATTAACAATTTTGGTAACATTGAATCATAATCCCAACAAAAAAATAACATTAAATGAAACATATAATATGTTTAAAATAATTATATTCATGGTATAATATTTCAAAGAGTATTTATATACACATAAAATAATAAGATTGGTGCATAACATAACATATATCTCAATGAAAAATAATGAGACAAAAAATCCTTACCACTTTGGTATATTTCTAACCATAAAATACATGAAAGATATATCATAATATGGATATTAAAATAACCATAAATTTATGTATTGTAATCATCAAATAAATTAATCAAAATTATACACAATATATAAAAGAAAAATGTTACGAATATGGCACGTGTCTCGTAGAAAAATAAATGAGACAGAAATCAATTACCTAATGTCTTCACATACGCCATAATAAATAAAAAATAATGTATAAAAAATATAATATAATTTTAAATCTATTAAAAAACCATATCAATATATATCATAAAATATATTATTTGATTATGAACTTTCATTACCCATTTATTGAAAATTTTATGTTAAAGTCATGTTTCTAGAAATAACTGTTTTGATTTCTATTTTTTTTTGACTTATTATTTTTGGTCCACTTACATTTCACATTGTTTAATAATATACAAAATTTTAAACATGATATAAATATGATATATTTTCAAAATATATTTATTTATAGTATTCCATAATATTTACGGATTGAATATGAAATACACCATTCATGGAGACGGTTGGTCGTACGTGTGCATGAATGTTGTTTCAATGTTATTATCGTATTGAAAGAGAAAAAATTAAATGATATATATTATAATCATAGAATAAATTTTATGTCAAATATTTCATATATTCCCATTAAACTCGTACTTAATACAATCTCTAAAAAGGGGAATTAATCACATCACTTCACAAGGTGATAGTCCTCTATACACTTGAACGATGTTATGATATTCCCAATTAATGTAGAATATGAATGTATGTGTGATATAATAAATCTATAAACATAATAAATATAACAAATATAATATATAAATGATGTTATGTGTGATATAAATGAATGATATTGTTTTGTGTGGTGGTAGTCTATCATACACATGAACAATGATATCGTAACCCATTTTATTGAAGTGTGGATAGTTGTAGGTCATTACCTAAACATAAAAACATCTCATTGTATGGAATATAAAAATTTTATTCTATCGTCATGGTATAATAATAATTAAATAAGTTGTACTAAGAAATAATACAAAATGCTCATTGATGAATATTATCTCTTCTTTGGGAATCCTACTTAGGTTTGCACAAAATTCATCCTATGATGGATTTATGAAAACGAAGTATTATATGATGAGAGGATAGATGTTGGTAAGTGATTTTGGTAGGTTTTTCGTAATCCATGTTTCTTGATAGGTGTGAATAAGGGAGGGAAGTTAGTGCTGTTTTATAATTGAGGAGTAGTTTTTCTGTAATACCTAAAAGAATTAAATATTGGGAGGTCAATATTACATCATGTGCCTCAAATATTTAATAATAATGTATTAGAGGGTTTATTTATGTTGATAAAAATCCGAAAAAAAATTATTCATGTTATCACTTAGTATTTATGTTCACTCAATTTTAGCGTATTATTTTTACCATGGTAACTCGTATATTTTTATTTACCCAGATCATTTATAATTTAAGAATAAAATCCAAATGAGATTTATTATATAATTTATACCAAATTATTAGAAATATTTCATCCAATTCATTAAATAAAAATTATATGTTTGTGTAAAATTAATTTTATTACAAACACATGTAATCCACAAAACCCCTTTTTAACCTTAATAACAGTAATTAATTTTAACTATTTTCACTAATCATTATGGTAAAATATTAATTTATCATTAATAGATAATATAAATTATTTTTAGTCTAAATATGGAATCCATTTATCTAAATTCCAACTACATAATTGACAAAATTCAATTTAAAAAATTATCCCATAAGAACGATGAGAATAATGGTTTTTTAAGAGAAAATGTTTAAAAGATTGAAATTATTTATATACAATGAAATTGATTCAAATGATGTAAATTGATTTATATATGTATAATTAAACTAAATATGAATAAAATATAATTTTATTTAAAATTAATTTTATAAATAAATAAAATAAAATTCAATTTTTAATTAAAATTCTGTATTTTCACTTTTCGTAAAAAAATGATAATTTTCAGAAAAAATTAAAAAAAATGAAACGTAATAAAATTCATAAATAGGTTTATATTATAAAATTAATTTTCTAAAATTTTCTAAAATTAGATTTATTATAAAGATCAATTTTTTTGAGAAAATAGTAATTTTAAAACATGTAATGACTTTACCGCAAATTAATTTCCTTTTTATTAATATATTTACTTCATATAATAAAATTGTAATTAATAATTAAAAAGTGTTCATTACTATTCATATAACTATGTTTAAGAGATAGGTTATAAAGGTTTCATTTAAATGACTATATTAATAATACATCATGGTTTTTGTTAAAACTCAATGTTGTGTGTAACACAAGTTAAGACAATGTTGCATGTTGCACAACATTTACATGCTATTTCATATAATGAAATCATAAATTTTGATTACATGTAATGTATTCCGTGTGACATCCTGAAATGATTAAAATATCAGATAAGTGAATTTTAATAAACACCATGTTTTTAATCAAAATAAAAATTTGATTTAATTATAATTTTTAATATTATATAATATAATAATATTACTAATTATTTCAAAAAAAAATTCAAGACTTATGATATTTATTTTAAATAAATTATTAATTCTAATAAAAAAAATTATATTAACAAATTATGTTTTTATTAAAATAATATCTTAATATAAATAGTTTTAGTTAATTATTTTTGTGAAATATATATATATATATATATATATATATATATATCTGTGTGTTTTTGTGTGTTAATGTAGATAATTATTTTTAATTTCATTCTTTATTAAAGGTAATAAGAAAATATTTTTATATAAAGAATAATTATTTTGAAATTGTTATCAATGTTAAGTATTGGACAACATATAAATTTACAAATAAATAATAATAGTTTTTCCATAAAATAGCATTTTGTTAAAATCTAACACTAAATTTTTTTTGTATCTTATAAATATATAAATTTATATATAAATTATAACAAAAATATTTATAATAATAATAATATAAATTTTTTTTCATTAAAAGTGATATAAATTATTTGTTGAAATTAATTTTTTTATAAATTAGTATAATTTTTTATTATGAGTGTAATAATTATTGTAATAATTATGAAAATAATTATTTCAAATATGTATAATTTTTTGAATTATTATTATTTTTTTGGACCAAATTGACAATAATAATAAAAATAATAAACCATAAAAAATGATAATGAGGTAAAGGGGGAAATAAGTGTCTTGGTCTTGGTAAGTAGAGTGGGGTCTTGTTTTTGGGATAGGGACCTGAGGCCTTCAAGTTGAGTCACTCTATGGGGAGGAGCCATGGGAGGTAGATTCATAACCTTGTTGAGGTATAATCCAAGATAAGGGAAGACTAGTGTTAGTTATGGGAGTTTAGTTATGGCTGTTGATGATGGTGGGTTGACTGATGTCAAAGAAGGTCTGAGAAACATCAACTAGTCTCGAGTGGTTAGGGTTTCAGTTGTCAGAAAAGTAGGAAATCTGTTCTTCGTCTTCAGATCTATGATGTGTAGGTGTTTATTTTACTTTATGGGTGTTCAAATATAATTATCTATTATTTTTATACTTTTGTTTTTTCTTAATCAATCTTAGTCTATTGGATATCTATCCTGGTTTGATTCAGTCTGCATATGCTATTTGGTTATTTTCTATATTATTATAAAATTTTTTTAGTCGATTATTGTGCTGGGTTTTCATTAAATAAATCTATTATAGTGTATAAATGTATATTTCCTGTTAACATCTATACCCCAGCTAGCTCCACAAGCTTAAATTTTCCTATATTTTCAAATCTTAGGGAATCATCAGTTCATAGGTAAATCAGTTATATATATACATATATATATTTATACCACTGTATAAAAGTAGATTTTAAGGCTATAAAATTTGTATTCATATATGAAAATGAAAATTGACAAACCAATTTGAAGTTCACTGATAAATAAAGTGAGTTTAAAGAAATATAAATCTTCTGTTTTTTGAAAAATCATGTTTGGGTTATTTATGTTTCACTATTTATATAAGTATATTTTTATATGTTTATTACATTATTCTAAATTTTATAAAATAATTTATGGGTGATAACATAGTAATTTATTTTTAATTATGGTTTTATATTTTATAATTAGTATGGGGTTGTATTTATTTTACTATGTTGTGATATTCTGTCGTAAGGGAAATGTTATTATGTTTATTTACCAATACATGTTTTATTTCGTTTTCCTGTAATGTGTTTTTTAATTTTCTTATGTTTTGATATTATGTAGTAATTGATTATATTTTTTTTACCAAAATTATGTTTTAATTTATGATAAATACACTGAAAAAATATTTCTATTTATAGATGTTTCTTTTAAACATGAATTTACTCTACAATTATGCGTATTATAAATTCCTTGTCATGTATATGTATATATATATATATGGTTAAATATTCATATGTTTTTAAATAATTTTTGAACATATTTAAGCATTATTCCATTATTATTTATGTAAAAGTTATGAAAATATTATATTTATATGTTATAAATATTTTTTATTCCTTGTTCAAGTTAATTTGATTTCTAATTTCAAATTTATAACAATTCATGAATACATTATTGATGATTATTAATTTATTTAATAAAATAAAGTTTAATAATTCTAGAATTTTTTGAAATAGAATAATTTCATATTCATGTCATTCATAAATCATGATTATGGACACACATCAATGACTATCCATTTCATTTCATACTTTAATATATATAGTAATATACATATTTATATAAGTATGTTTGTAGAATAAAATTATTCATTTATCATAACTACCTATAAAAATAGATTTTATGAGATTATGAATGAAATTTTAACTATAGAGATGCTAATTAACCTTCCATGTGAATATGAAATCCTCTAAGTACCAAGAGATTTTGTTGTTCTAAGTCTGAGAAGTAATTTTCCAATGAATGTTTATATTTATACTTTTATATTGGAATATAACTGTATATTTAATGTCTAATTATATTGTTAAAACAAAAACGCATGTGTAAAATGTATATACATATATATAGAATGTTGAAATTATTTTCTATAAAATCTAGAACTTGATCATAGTAAATATCGTAGGTAATTGGGGAGTGAACCCATATCTTAGAAAGTTGGTTGACCCATGACAACATTCAATGTTTCATGTGTCCTTAGATTCTAATTTAGAAGCATGGATATTATTTTTAAAAAATAACTGGAATACGTTCTAAGAAATTTTTGAATGTATGTATTTTCCAAAGTTCTATTGTAATTTTAAGGCGTAACTAATTTCAATAATGTTTCAAAGGGTAATTTTAAATGTATTTTTGAAGGTGTTTGCAAAATAATATTCTAAAATTAATTATCATAGTTTTTAAAACACCTAACTAGAAAAAATATTTGCTCACCCTATGTTTTTAGTTTATTTTTCATAGGTTTAGTGGATTTCCATTCTGATGTGTATTTTATTGAGGAAGTAGTGTTCTCAAATTATTTTGTTGAATTTTATTGTGTACAATTTTGTTATGATGTATGACATGTATCTAATTATCCAAAACATAAACAAGTAAATGTTCCTGGTATGTAATAAATTTTGTGTATTTTTTCAGTTTCTTTTATAAAAAACTATATACAACATTTATATGTAATGAGTTGGGAAGCAGAGGTTTAGGAATTTATAGTTGGTATCATAGAAATAATCTAGATAATTTGAGAGATTTGATGTAGTCTGAGCAATAAAGTATTAATGTTTAGCTCTTCTAGTTTTTCTTAATTTTGAAGATGGAAATTCAATGTTTTCTCGAGTGTGATGAACAAAGTTTGTGGGAAAAATTTATTTAAGAGGGGAAGAATATAACATACTGAAAAGATTAAAATATCACATAAGTCAATTGTGTTCACGATCAATGTGTTTTTAATCAAAATAAATATTTTATTTCATAATAATGTTTAATATTACATTATAAAATAACATTACTTATGATTTCATAATTTATTTTCAATAAATATAATATTTATTTTTAATAGATTATTAATTTGATGAAATAAAATTTATGTTAACAAATGATTTTTTGATTAAAATGATATCATAATTTAAATATGTTTTGTTAATTTTTTTGAAATATATAGGTAAAAATATTTATATATGTTATGGTAAATATTTTTTTAATTTCATTTAATATTAACAGAAATCGAAATATATTTTAATATTAAAAATCATTTTTTAAAAAATTTTCTCACTATTAAGTATTTTTTAGCATAAAAATATATAAATAAATTATATTATTTTGTCCATAAAATAGTATTTTTTTACAATTTTGTACTTAACAATTATTTTTATATTATAAATACATAAATTTATATATATATTATAACAAAAATATTTATCGAAATAATATTATATATTATGTTTTAATTAAAATTAATATAATTTTTCTGAAATAAACAATTTTTTATAACAAAATATAATTTTTTATTAAGATTATAATAATTATTATAATAATTATGAAAATAATTATTTGAAATCTAGTCTATATTTGGAATTACTATTATTTTTTTAAAACCAAAATGATAATAAGAATAAAAATAATAAACCATAAAAATGATAATGAGGTAAAGGGGGGGGGGGAGAAATTATCGCATCCTAGGTAAAGAGAGTGGGTTTTCATTTTCCGGATAGGTACTCCGAGAGTTTGAGTTGAGTCGCTACATTTGTGGGATCCATGAGAGGTTGAGACTGATATTTGTCGAGGGTCCATCTAAGCCGAGGGAGGATCAGTGGCATATAAGGGTGTTCGAGTTTGGCCACTGATGAGGGTAGACTGAACAATGTCAAAGAAAGTCTGAGTGATGTTGATGTGTCTCGAATGGTAAGGGTTTCAATTGATGAGAAGGTAGGAAATCTATTTTAATTTTCATGATTTGTGATGTGTAAGTGTTTATTTTACTTTCTAGGTGTTCGAATCTCATCAACTATGATGTTTATCATTGTTTTTTGTTTTCTACATTGGTCTAGGTTTGTTTGATATCTATGCCGATTTGATTTGTTCTTCATATACCATTTAGTTTGTCCCTGCAATAGTACTAAATTGTTTCATTCAATTTTTTTTCTTGTTTTGCTTCAAATAATTCTTTTACATTTTATGAATTCATATTCACAATCAACATCTATGTAACTCCCTGACCCCTCTAGACCTGATCTAGTTTATTACTTATTACACATTCATGGTTAAAAAGAATAAAAATCCGAAGGAATTATTAGTTTAGTAGTCTTAAAGAAACCAGATACATAGATGTAACTCATATTATAATGATAAATGTTACAAAATAAAATCTATTACAAAAACTAATAAACTGCATCCACAGAAACTCAATAAATGATCCTCTTCATAACCTGTTGAAGGTAAAAAAATGAAAGGGGTGAGATCAAATAGTTAGTATGAGTTACAAGTATAGGAAGCATGAATCAATAACTGAATCATAAAAAAATTGCCATAGTCAATATTTCATGGTGAATAAATGAAAAACACACGCCATTAATAAACTGATAATGAAACTGCATCCATAGATTTTTTTATAAATAAAACCACATTGATAGTAATAACTAAAAATGAATAAAGATAATGCTTATTAATTGGATGTCATGTATCTAGAATAGTATACCATTATACTCTCGAAACTATTTCAGTCTGTGGGAAGAACCCCGTCTGATTTTTGGAAATAAACACAAAGGGTTTGTCACCAACTGATTTGTCTCATGAGACCTGTCGATGCATCAAGGGGAAATAGTGGGGAAAATACATAACTTCAAGTCCAAATAATTCATTATACCTAGATTTAATAATATTAAAATATTCCCTCTCAATATCCCTATAGATTAGAAAATACAGATTCATTAATATTTCTATAGTCAAAACAACATTCCAAATAAACACTGTATGTGAAATGGTATACGGATAAAGGAAATAATCATATCCCGAAGACTAGAATATAGATATATAATATAAATATAATTTCATATGAAATTTTTTGATTTTTTTTTATTTGTTACACCACATAACATTTATTAGGTTCACAATACAAAGTAAGTCAGAAGGAAATGAATATTGAGACAAAGCCCATTACCAGATTGTAATCCAACAAATTGTGTGACCAATAATTAATATTCATAAAATTAATCATTTAATACCATTAATATAAAGATAATCATGATATTATATATCAAATGTAAACAAAAATACAACACATAAAAGAAATAAGTGGCGAGTAATGGAAATCTCACGGAAATAAAAGTTAGATAAGAAACCCCTTACAAAACTTTTTGCATGGCCACAAGTGTTCTTGTGAGGGATTAATGAGAGGTAAAGGGGTATAAAATTATTTATATATCATAAGGGTTGTATATGGGAGGTTAGAAAACATAATCTATCAATTTTAATTAAAAATAAAAGGACACAACATATAGGGAATTCTTGAATAAAAGTGAGAGAGAGGATCCCTTACCTTATGCCTAAAGGTGTTCTCGATTGATCTTAATGACCAGAATAATCAAATTTGGATTCAATAATTTGTAATTCTAAAATACCATCAACATTAAATTTATTTATCATAACCTTATTAGGTTCAATAATTCCCTTTTTTATTGTTTTAAGAGGTAAAATTGTACTGTTTTGGAACCATTTTCTTCCTTGTTTTTCAGGATTGATTTACCTGTATTCACGGATAGAAGCTCGTTTGAAATGCAGTTAAACATAAAGAATTTTTAATATATATTATTAGTGAAATTACCAATATATAAATGATGTTATAATGATTTTGGGTTATATAACATGAGGATGAATCATTAGTTAAATGTTAATTCAAAATGCTTGGATTAACTTAGTGGTTTTTGGAATAATGAACATGTTTTGTATTATTATTTTCCATTATAAGTGTGTATAGGATTCCACAAAATTGCATAAGAAAAAATGCATATATTATGAACTAATTAAACCGTTAAAAAGGTTTAATGACCCATTTTTTAGATATTAATAGAAATTGAAAACATGTCACCACTGAATGTGATAAATTAACACATATCAGATTGTATTTCCATTTTTAGTGTAAGAGGTGGGAAAAAATATAGATGATGATGAAATATTATATTAGCATAATAAAATTAAATTTCATGTAAGTAACTGGCCGTATCATATAATTTTAATGTTGGGAGGTTAGTATAGGGCCATAAAAGATTAAAACATGTAAAATAATATCAACGAAATGGGAATAGAGGCTCACATCTAGAGTACACCTCTTCGAGAATCTTTTTAAGGCCTTTGTTTTTGGCCTTTTACTTATAGAAGAAGGTCTTGGATGTGGGGGAGGAGAATAGTGTTACATTTGAGTATAATTTAGGAAAGGGTTTAAGTTTGAGTGGTGTGGGAGGAATAGGGGGTGAGAGGTGGTTTATATAGTGGAGGAGAAGATGGATTTTGCGTTATTTTTATCATTATTTAAATTTTTTTGCTCAAGAATATGAATAGTGTTAATTCATGTGATCCCAAATAGTAATAATGGAATTTTAGTTTGAACCAAGTGGGATTTAATTAGACTTTCATCACCTATGAGGCCATAAATCATGTATTTTTATTTATGGTAATTTATAATATTTTACTTTTCATAAAAGAATTCGTGAATTTCTGAAAATCCAAAAAAACGCACCAAAACCATTTTTTTGATGCTCAAAATCATAAAATGAACTCCATTTCTCACAAATAATTTTATAAATATGATTAATTTAATTTTTAATTAAATACATTGTTTAATCAAAAAATACCAAAACTTAAAATACTCTTCTTCATTTTTTTGGTGCCAAAATTTTATATATACATTCAAGAGTAAGGTTAACATTCATAAGGTTTGTATTACTATTCAAATGGGTAGGTTACCCTTCATAAGGGTATGATACAATTCACAAGGGTAAGTTACTATTTATCTAAAATCAACTTGATTCTATTAGACTTCAAATATCACCATGATCACAACTGTGTATATCTGTTTTTCAAAATTCAAAACAAAGTAGTGAAAAATTTAAGTTTAATGGATATATTATGACTATATCCTAAATAACCAAGTCCTGTTTCAATAAATCACAATTATTTATGAAATTAAGGCTTTGGATAGATTGAATTTAAGAGAAATATACCACAAAATGTTTGGGCTATTATAATATGTACCCCATTTTCCCCCTCAAGCATAAATTTGTCATTGTTTTGAAATCATAAGGAATCACATTTACACAGGTAATATATATATATATATATATATATATATATATATAACACTATATAAAAGTTTATTTTAAGGCTATAAAATCCTTACCCATATGTGCAAATGCAACTTGGTGAACTAATTTGTAGTCCAGAGAGAAACTAACAGAGTCTGAAACATAAAAAATCTATAGTTTTATGAAAAATAATATAAGGGTTATTTATGATTTAAAATTTGTATAAATTTATTTTAATATGTGTATTTCATTCTTATAAATTTTTAAAAATCATTTAAGGGTGACACCATACTTATTTATTTTCTATTTTTGTCTTATATTTTCAAATTAGTATCGGGTTTTATTTAACTTACCATGTTGTGATATTATACCATAAGGGTTAGGAATTTTTTTTATTTATCAATTAATGTTTTAATTAATTATTGTGTAATGATTTTATTTATTTTATATTATTTATATTCTATATTAAATGATTATATTTATTTTTATCAAAATTATATTTTGACTAATGATAAATCTGCTTCAATATATATTTTTATTTATCTACTGTTTTGACATGAATTTATTATACTATTATGTGTATTATAAATTCCATGTCATATATATATATATTTAAATATTCATTTTTTCAATTATTGTTTTAACATATTATAGAAATTTTTAATTATTATTTAATTAAAAGGTATGGAAGTATTATATTAATAAGTTATAAATATGTTTTATCCATTGTCCAAGATTATTTGATTTATAATTTCAAGGTTATAACAATTATTGAAATAATTATTGATGATTATTAATTTATTTAATAAGACAACATATATTAATTATAAATTTTTATGAAATGAAATCTTTTTATCTGAATGTAATTCATAAATCATGATTATGGACACACACTATTGATTTTACATGCCATTTAATACATTAATTTATGTAAATATATATGTATATACATACAAGTATGTACACTGAATAAATTTTTTCATTATTAGAACTGCCTACAAAAATGTATTTTTATGAGATTATGAATGAAATTTTAAGCACATTAAAGTTAACTAACCTTCCTTATTAATATGAAAATTCTACGTATTAAGTGATTTGGTTGTGAAAATCATAAAAAGTGATTTTACAATAAATATTTGTATTTATACATTTATATATATATATATAAGTGTGTATTAAATGTGTGATTATATTTTTAAAACAAAAACTCATGTGGAAGCTATCTATATATATGTAAGGTAAGATGAAAATGATTTCAATGAAATCAGATACTTGAACATTGTAAATATTCTAATAAATTGGAGAGTGAAACCATCACTCAAAAAGTGGGTAGGACAAAGAAAAACATCATTGTTTCAATTGTCCTTAGTGTTTTTTAAGATATTTTCATATTCTTTTCAGAAAATCACAGGAATATATTAAAATCAGTTATTGAAAATAAGTATTTTAAAAAGTTTTACAGTAATTTTAAGGCATAATTAATTTTAATAATTTTCTAAAAATATATTTATAAATTTATATTTGAAGGTATTTTGAAAATAATTTTTATAAATGATTTTCAATGAATTTAAAACCCCCTACCATGAAAAATAAATTTTCACTCAATATTTTTAATTTATTTTTCACAGGATTAGTGGATTTTACATTGTGATGTGTATTTCATTGGGGGAGAATCTTTCTCAATGACATTTTTTATTTTTTTTCATTTTATTCTTTATATTTTTGTTAAGATGTGTGAAATGTATCTGATTCTCCAACACATAGACCAGTAAATGTTTCTAGTATATAATTAATATTTTTTATTTTTTATCTTATTTTATAAATAATATACACACAATATTTATATGTATTGATTCAGGAAGTGCATGCTAAGGTATTTATAGTTGCTATCATAGCTACAGTTTAGATAATTTTGGTGATTAGATGTTTTCTAAGTGATAGAGTATTAAAGTATAGTGTTTCATGTTTTTCATAATTCTGAATATGAGATTACATAATTTTCTAGAGTTTGATGAACGAATTGTGTGGGTGTAATTATTTTAAAGGGAAACAATGTAACATCCAGAAAAGATTAAAATATCAGGCAAGTGAATTGTCTTAATAAAAAACATGTTTTTGATAAAAATAAAATATTATTAATTATAAAATTTTGGATTATATAATAAAATAATATTATTGATGATTTATGATGTTCCATGGATCGAATAACAACTGAGAGGGGGTTGGGGGTTGAATAAGATTTTCACTTTTTTAATTTTCAAAACATTTTGAATCATAAACCCTACAACCTATTAAAATTTCCTTATTAATATTAAGTAAATACTCATTCATGAAATAGTAGGTATGAATGAAAAGAAAAAAATATTTATATGGTTTGGCCTTAGTGTGGGAACCTACATCCTTGCCACAACCACTCCTTTAGGTCTATAAAAATACACTATTATAAAGAAGTTAACACAACTTATGGAAACGCCTTTTAGAAACATTATATCTCTCAATAGGAAAGGTTATACTCACTATTAAATTAAAAATGTGTTATCTAAAATATTTTTTCCAATAAAAAAAATAAAGAATTTGTTGAAACAACTCCCCAAATGCTCAGCCTGATTTGTGTAGATACAATTCTCTCAATTTGATGATGCTGGATCCGATTTTCTTAATATAATGATACATGATTCTAGATTCGATTTTTTGAATAGAAAGATGATGGATTCTAGATCTGATTTTCATAGAATGGCAGGGAATAGTTTTTTTGTTTTCTAGATATGATTTTCTATGAATTTGGGGTTATATTTTTATAGAATTATAAATCTAGTTTTCACAGAATGGTGGTGCCTCTTTTTCTTAGAATTAACTATAAAACTCAAACTCTGATATTACTCTCAATAAAATTCTTATTCAATCAAATGGGAACATTCACTTCAATTTATTTTGTGCTCTTCCATTCATACATATGTGGAACATTGAAAAACGAATAGGTAATATGAGCAATTATTTATAGGAAACTAAAAATCAAGAACGGGAAACCTGAAAACATTCCTCACTTACACAAATCTCAATACTCTAAAAATATCTTTCATTTTAACATTATCTTTGACTTTATCAAACCTCCTTTGATTTATCCAAGATTTATGAAAATGTGAATGTCAGGTTTGGAAAATTTAAATCCTCTTTGTAATATGCTCATGGTGAATTATTTATTAAAACAAAAATGTTGGATCCTATATTTTCAGAATTCTGGTGATGATCTTCTCAGAATGTTGGATCTAATTTATATAGAATTCAGGTGTCGGTTTTTTCAAAATAATGGATCCAATTTTTATATGTTACTGGTGCAGATTTTTTGGATCAGATAATTATATAAGTGTCTCATGGAGAATCTAAAGGGTAAATTAAATCGTCTCCATCTATATCTCTTATTAAAAATTCATTATTAATATTGGATTTTGGTGCCGATTTTCTGTATCCGATTTTTATGGTCTTTTGGTGCCGATTTTCTAGATCCTATATTTATAGGATTCTGGTGCTGATTTTCTAAATCCAATTTTTGCTAGATTTTGGTGATGATCAGTCTCAAAACATTATAAATCCCATTAATATGGAATTCTTATTGTGATGAAATTCTCATTATGATGAAATTATCATTATGAATAAATTGGGAATTTCTATTAAACCTCTCCACCATTACTTTAAAAGATTTTATCAAGAATTTTTTCAAAATTTGTGAAAACTACATGATTATAAAAGAATCGTTTGATTTTTTTTGTAATTTATGAAGACTTTCTAACTCCTAAGATCACATTGTACTTTCAAAAACTCTTCAGAAACGTCATTCTTTTTCAGATTACAACAAAGATAGACTCCTAGAAAACAATGTATTCTGTCTCCAATTCTATTGGATCCGATGAAATAAATACAAAAATATTGATTTGATTCTTAGAAAAAAAAACATTCTTATAAAAAATTGTTATTTGTCAAAAAATACAAAAACATTGCTAAATAATATATCACAATGGTACTTCAATATCACCCTTTTGATTTTTCGACAACCCTCATTAATAAATTTTACAACTCAGAATATTTCACAAGAACTCATATTTTGTATTTTATCAAAACATAGAATTTTCCAAAAGTGAGTGTCCTAATAGAATACATTTGGATAATGTAATGATTTTGAAGGAATTCCATCCCTTAGTGGAAATAAAATTTTGTGTCCATGTAAGGACAAACTCTCCTCACGTTTCTTTTCATACTTTCTTTCTCTCTCCCCCATTCTTTCTCAATCACCATATTTTTCATTCTATTAATTATATTGAATGAATTATACCCCTCGATGGAAAGAATTTTTATGGCCATGTCAAGATAAACTCTCCTAACTTTTCTTTTGATACTTTTTTTATCTGCCCCATTATTTTTTCTCACTTTTTTTTCTTTCCCTCCCCCACTATATGATAACCACAACATTAGATTCATAAAAAAGATAAGTAAAAACATAATACAAAGTAAAAAATTGTTTACTTTATGTCCTCCATTTTAAACATAATCAAAAGCACATTGGGGGTTCCTTCTTATGAAATTTATGAAGTCATAGGAGGAGGCTAAACATGAAGTTGCAACCTCAATTACAAAAACCATTCTTTCAACATTTATTTTGAAAAGATATCTGTAATATGATACTTTATTAATATTTATTCCATCAAAAAATCCTCAAAAAACATTAACATTTATAAAGATATATTTATATCAATATATATTGATCTTGAATGTTGGACATGATTTATACAATGTTCAATGACACTTTGATTATAACAAAGTATCTTCAGTGGTTTAAAAACTTTCACTTTTAAAAATTCTAGTTGAACATTTATCCACAACATTTGAGTGAAATCTTGAGTAGCTATAATATATTCGAATTCAGGTATGCTCAATGTTACTAAACATTATTTCATACAATGTGAACTCAGACAACAATCACCAGAGAAACATTTTCACCATGAGGTTAATTTTTAATAATTACAATCTCCAACCCAATTAGAGTTAGTATAGACATGAAGCATTATATAAAAATTTAATTTCCATAAAAACCCTATGATGTTTTTACTTTGAAATATATTAGAGTTATTTTTGCTTCCATCATATGTGATTCCTTTGGATTACATTGATACATGGCACACATAGTCACAACATAAAGAATACAAGGCCTTGAAGCTATTAGGTAAAGAATACTTCTTATTAGCTTCCAAAATTCTTTCCGATTTACACTTATTATGGATTCTTCTTTCCATAACTTTGTGATCACTGAAATAGGATTTTAATCTACTTTGGATATATCCATCCCAAAATTATTTAACAATTCCCTATCATATTTTTCTTGAGATAATAAAATGTATTTTTTTGTTTTTTTGAACTTGGAATCCAATGAGGAATGTTAATTATCCCAATATTTATATTTTAAAATTATTCATCATTTCTTTAGAAAACTATTAAAAAATATTTCTTCATTCAAAAAAAATATACCATACACATAAACAATTAAAATTAATTTTCAGGATTCAACATTATTCACATACAAGATGCTATGAACTATTATTTTAGAAAACATCATCATTCTGAAACAATTATCAAGATCTGAATACCAAACATGTGGAGATTGTTTCATCACATAAAAATCATTATTCAATTTTAAAACATTTTTTTCATTCTCATTAAGTTGAAACCCAAAAGGTTTATCAATGTAAAAATCTTCCTCAATCTCACCATTTAAGAAAGATTACATTACATCAATATGATAAACATTGTAATTCCGATGTGCGGCAACTGAAACAAACATTATAATAGTTTCTAAACTTGAAACCGGGTAAAAGGTTCATCAAAATCCATACCTTCCAACTATCCATATCCATTACAAACAAGCATTTCATTGTTTATTGAAACTCCTCCATGATCATTCAATTTGTTTCTATAAACCGACATTGTTCCAATAACGTTTTTATTTATTAGCCTTGGAAAAAGTTCCCATGTTTCATTCTTCTCAATATAATATAACTCTTCATTCATTTCATCCACCCATTATTTAAGTTTAATTAACTCTAAAACTGATTATGGTCGAACTTCTGATATAAGTTATATTTTATTTTGTATTATCAACTTTCATCTGGTCTGAACCAGAGATTTCTGATTTGAAATAATGTTTTTGGATTAAACAAGTTTTTGTAACATAGGAAACCTCAAAGTTTCTTTACTAGCTTGAATTAACTCATCACACAATTCTTATGAATCTTGATGAAAATGTTTATAATTAATTACACTATTGTTGGAAATCTCCAATTTATCCTCCTCAATATTCTCAACTATCTTTTTTATGAAAATATAATTTTCAATTACTTTCACATCATATGAGTCCACCATATTTTGGAAATGTTTCCCCAAAATTTGTAACTTCTCCCATTTAGTGAATAACCCATGAATTCAATCCTTAGCTTTCTCATAAAACTTTTCTAAATAAAAATTTTGTAGTTTTAGGAAACATGGACTTCTAAAAACATTGAAGTATTTCAATAAAGGTTTCGTGTTATACCACATTTCATAAAGAGTCATATTGGTTTTTGGTCTCAATGAGCATTAATTTTAACATGTAAAATAGTACTAATATATTCTCTCAAAAATAACATTGAATAATTTTATTCTTATAACATACTTCTTCCCATTTCAACCAAGATTCGATTATTTCTTTTTACTACTCCATTTTATGGTGTATTAGAGGTATCACTATACTAATACCTATGACCATGATTTCTGGAATAAGTTTCAAATTTATTTTTTGTAAATTCATTACCATTATATATTCTTAGCTTTTTGATGGAAACCCTGAATTTTTTCTCAAAATATTTAAGGAAGAAATTGAACATTTTAGTATACTCTTAGTTATTGTTCATGAATATGAGGTTTGTCATCCGAGTGAAATAATTAATAAAAGTGATAAGGTTTAAATCCCATTTTGTTGATTGTTGTCTCATTGGTCCATATTTGTCAGAATGAATAGTGCAAGTGGTCTTGTAGATTGAATCAAAATTCTTTAATGACTTTTTTTGTCAAATTTATTTTATTGAAAGAGATACAAACATATTCATCTCTTCTTGTCAATTCTAGAAAATTACAGATATCATCAACTACAGAAATATTATTCATGTTTTTCTACCCAAGGTGACCATGTTTTCGACGCCAAAATTAGTTTTAATATTCTGAACTCAAGTAACGAGAGTTATTTAATTCTTCTATTTGAATGATATTCCCACTAGTTCTTTCACCCTTTGTAATGACATTTCCATCATTCACACTTTTGATTATACAAGAATCTATTCTTAATATTACTTATTTTCTATATTCAAAAAGTTTACTAACATTAAGTATGTTATTTTTTAGCCCATAAATAATTAAACCATTATTATATTTCAATTTCTCTACTTCAATCTTTGTCATACCTATTTTTCTGATTTTTAATGAACTATCATTTCCAAAAGTAGCAGCTCCTCCATCACGACTTTCAACATGATTCATGATTTTTATATCACCTGTCATATTTTAAGAAAAAGAAATATCAATAATCCATAGTTTGTTCTTATTACTTTATTTCATATCTATCTCGACAATAAAATATCTTTCTCCAACCTTAGTTTTTTCATCTTTATTTTATTTTCTTTCATAAGAAAATAATTCTAGAAGGAGTGTCATAAATATTTATGTTGTATGAAAAGACTAATCACATATTCCCAAAACATATTCTAGACATTAAAATTGATTATATGTTGGAATTATTCTAACATTTTGAGAATTCACCATTCCAACATCATTTGAGGTAGGATATTTTATCGTTCTTCTTTCATTATTTCTTCTACTTTGCTGAAATCTTATTCAGGTTAGAGATAAGTTGTGGTAATAGTTATATGATCCATTCCCATATATTCCAAAACACTATCAATAGACTTCAAATCCTTATTTTCAATTCAGTAAATATATTTCCCTATAGAAACATTGTAATGTTTGGTATATTATTTCAGCTCTAACATACCGAGGATGTGAACCATCTTTTCTTTTGAGTGAGTTTTCTACTTTTGTATAATTGTTAATTTTCTGACTTCATTTCTATTCCCAATATTTCATAATACTTTTTCCCAAACTTGAAATTTTAAAATAATAAACTAAAAATTATTTTTGTTAAGATAATATTTCACCTGATTCTCATATTGGGCCTTCTCAGAAACTTTATAAGTCTCATATATTTCTTTTGTAGTTTTGATGAAGTTTTCATTCATCTTTCTCAAGGTACTTTCATACTCAAAAAGTTGTGATTCCAACTTGTTAACCACTTCTTCTTTAGTTTCTAGCATCTTTGTATGATCTGTAATCATCTTTCCCTATTTATTAATTCTATGTTTTTAACAAAAAATTTCTTGAATGTATTCACCATCCTATTTGAAGATATCATTTCTTCCATAAAAAAATTATTATTGAGCTTTCATCATTATTCTAATTTCTTTCTTTATAGTTTTTTTTCAAGACATGGAACATGTTTAGTACTGAGTTGATACTCTCTCTAAAATTATTCACAAACTTCATCACCCTCTGAGTAATCATTTGTTTTATCAATATTTTCAATGATGGTTCGGAATTTTTATAAACTTTCATCTTCAAATGAATTATTGTCTATTGAGTCTGAATCAACTATCTTACTCAAAACACTTCATTTATTTCATAGAATTTTTTCTAGTATCTATTTGAAGACACTTCTTCTATATCATTTTTATTCCACTTCTTCTTGTGAGGGTTTTTATTGGAATTATCTTGATATCCACCAACATTCTTATTGGGAAAATTCCAAGAAAAGTGTAAAATTCCGCCACACTCAAAACATTTGAGAGGAATTTTTACTCAATGATTTACTCTTTCTCTTTGATTGATCTAGGATATAAGAGACATGATTTTTTCATTCAAATAATCTTTTTTTTCATTAGACTCACAATGATCAGCTTCATCAATATCTTTGATTTTCATATTTGTCATGGATTCAAATAAACATTTATTATTTCATATTATTTTTAAATATTGGAACATTTATCATTTCAAAATTATTAAGAAAGATAATAAATTATCAAGAGATAAATCACCCTTATCTTAGAAAGAAGAAATTTTAGAATCAAACTTGTTTGGAATGTTTCTAAAAAGTTTCTTCACAGTTATAGAATTAAATAAGACTACTCCCAATCTTCTAATCTTGCAAAAAAATTTCATTTAGTCATGGGATTTATTCAAAAATTGTTTCTTCATCCCTCTTTCTGATTTCTTCATAATTACTATGTCAGATTTGTAGCTTTGCTTCCTTGAAAATAATATTTCCTTTGAAAACACTTTCTAAATTGTCCCACATAATATTTAAAGTTTTGAGACCCATCACCTTCTATTAATCATTATCTGATAAAGAGATACGTATTGAATTTCTATCCTTTCCATTAACTTTAATTTTTATCTTATCCGAAAATATCCTGGGAAAAACCTTTTTCAATAGGTGGAAAAACCTTTTTCAATAAGTGGAAAAACCATAGTTTCACCATCAACAACTTCTAATACACGATATGGGAGATGGGGAATCTTCCTATTTTTTCATCCATAATAATTCTTTCAATAGTATGTTAGAATTCATCTACTATTGAAATAATTGATATCATCTATGATAAGGATTCAACAAGAGAAACTGAACCCTATGATACCAATTGAAGTTTCACAGGTCGAATACAAATTGAGAGGGGGGGGGGCTGATTTAGTGGTTCACTTTTACAGGTTTCAAAACATTTAGAAACTAAACCTCTTCAACTTGTTAATATTTATATCCTTATGAACATTTAGTAAATAATTATGCATGAAAAATTTTATATGAATGAAAATCCCACATGATTTACAAGGTTTATACTTAGTGGGAGAACCTACAACATTTCCATACCCACTATCATTGGTTTATAGAAATACTCTATTAGGAAGAAGTGAAGATAACTTGTGCCAACTCCCATTTCAATCGTTCTACCTCCTGATATGAAATATTATACTGACTACCATCAAATTATTATGATTTATTTTAAAAAAAATTAATCCAATAAAATGAATGAAGCATTTTTTAAAAGTTCTCCATAAATTCTCTGTCCGATTTGGATAGATCATTTTCTCTTAATACACCGATGCTGGACCAGATTTTCTCAATACAATGATGAAGGATTATAGATCCAATTTCCTAAATACAATGATTTTAGATTCTGGATATGATTTTCATATAATGTTATTGTGGATGTTTTCAGAATTTTGGATCTTATTTTTTCAGAATTCTAGTGTAGAATTTTTCAGAATTCTAGATTTTTATTTTCATAGAACGGTGGTGCTGATTTTTCTCAGAATGGAATGTAAAACTAAAAGTCTAATAGAATTATCAATACAATTTTTCTTCATTCAAATGATAACTTTCACTTCAATTTCTCCAATTCTATGTATTTCGTGCATATGTTGAAAGTTGAAAATAAACAAGTGATATGAGCATGTATTTATCAGCAACTAATAAACCAAAAGAGAGAAACCTAAAAACATTCCACCATTCCTCAAATATCAATTCTTTGAAAATATATCACATTTAAACTTCATCTTTGACTTTATCGAACCTCTTTATATTTCTCAGAGATCTATGAAATACTAAATTTAATGTTTGAAAACATTAATTCCCTTTCATAATAAACTCATTACGAATTATTTATTAATATAAAAATACAATATTCCATTATTTTTGAGTTAGGGTACAGATCTTCTCAGATTGTTGGATCTGATTTTTGCAAAATTATAGTACATATTTTCTCAAAATTATGTATCTTATTTTTGAAGGATTCTAGTTCCAATTTTCAAAATCCAATAGTTTTATATATTTAAAATAGAAAATCCTAAAGGTATATTAAATAAAATACATCTGTTTCTGTTATTATGAATTCTTTCTCAATATAGGGTTCTAATGCTGATTTTTTGGATCTGATTTTTTGGATCTGATTTTTTGGGTAAATTGGGTCTGATTTTCTAGATTTTATTTTTATATTATTCTAGGGATGATTAGTACCAATAAAATGTAAATACCATTATAATGAAGTTCCTATTAAGTTGAAATTCCCATTAATATTGAATTATCATTATGATGAAATTTAAAATTTATTCAAACCTCTCTACCATTTCATCAAAGGCTTTTATAATGAACATTTTCATGATTTTTGAAAACTTCTTGATCAGAAAAGCATCATATGATCTTTTTTTAAAAAGTATGAAAACTTTATAACTCCTAAATTAATATTATTCGTTCAAAAAAGTCATTGAAAAAGTCATTCATTCTTTTATTACATCAAGTATGGACTCCTAGAAAATAATAAATTCTACTTCTGATTCATTTGGATACGATGAACTCGATACAAAGCAGATGGATCTGATTATGGGAAAACAAAACATTCTTATAAAAATGGTTAGTTTTCAACAAATACAAAAACATTGTTAAAATATTATATCATAAAGGTACATCACTTTCATAAAAATATCAATTATTTCAAGGCTTATGATATTTCATTTTAATAAAATATTAATTCTTTGAAGCAAAATTTAAATTAACAAATGACATTTTAATTAAAAGGATATTTTTATATAAATATATTTAGTTAATTATTTTTGAGAAATATATAGATAAATATATTTATATTATGGTAAATAATTATTTTTAATTTTCGGTTATATTAAAAGAAAATCATAATATATTTTAATATAAAAAATAATTTTTCTGAAAGGATTATCAATGTTATGTATTGCTTAGTATATAAATTTATAAATAAATAACAATATTTTGGCTATAAAATAGTATAATTTTTATGATTTAATACCTAACAATTATTTTTATATTATACATACATAAATTTATATATTAATTATAACAAAAAAAATTTATAACAATAATATTTTATATTATAATTTCATTAATTGTAATATAAATTATTTAAAGTAAACTAATTTTTATAAATAATTTTTATTTTTTAGTACAAGTATAATTATTATTATAATAATTACGAATATAATTATTTTAAATATGTTTTATATTTTAAATTACTATTTTTTAATACCAAAATGATAATAAGAATAAAAATAATAATCCATACAAAAATGATAATATGTTAAAGAGGGAAGGATGCAATGAAAATCGGGTAAGGGGAAAGGAGTCTCATTTTCAAGATAGGTACCCGATCACTTCAAATCGAGTCACTTCTTTAAGAGGAGCCATGGGAGGCCCAGACCAAGTCTAGTCGAGGATCCAATATAAGATGAGGGTGGATCAGTGGTAGATATATGATTTTCAGTTTGGATACTCATGAAGGTAAACCGAATAATGTCGAAGAAGGTCTGAGAGACATCGAAAAGTCTCAGGCGGTTATGGTTTCATTTGTTGGTAAGGTAGGTAATCTATTCTTAGACTTCATATTCGTGATTTATATGTGTTTATTTGACTTTCTAGGTTTTGGATATTTTTAACATCATTTCTTATCATTTTTTTCTCAATCGATCTTGTTTTGTTAGATATCCAGCTCAGTTTGATTTTTTCAGCATATGACATTGGGTTTGTCCCTATAGGTATATTAAATTGTTTTAGTAAATTTTTGTGATGGTTTTTCTTCAAATAAATCTATTACAATGTATGAATGTATATTCACTCTCAATATTTGTACCCCATCTTACTCTACAAGTTTAAACTTGTTGCTATTTTGAAATCTTTTGGAATCACCTGTCTATAGGTAAATCAACATTATATATATATTTTTAATTATTTATTTATATCACAATATAAAAAATATATGTTAAGGATATAAAATCATTATTCCTATGTACAAATAAAAATTGGTGAACCAATTTGCTGTTTAGGTAGAAATGAAGGGAGTCTGAAGAAACAAGAATCATCTATTTTATGAAAAATAATTTGAGGGTTATTTATGTTTTATAAATTATTTAATTCTATTTTTATATGCTTATTTAATTCTTAAAATTTTAATTATATAATGTAAGGTTTATACCATATTTATTTATTTTCAATTATGGTTTTATATTTTCAAATTTGGATGAGGTTGTATTTTTTTTTTCTATGATGTGATATTCGGCTGTAAATATATATTTTTATTTATCAATTCATGTTTTCATTTATGGTTTTGTAAGAGTTTATTAATTTTCTTATTTTATAATATTCTGCATTAGATGATTATATTTACGTTTATCAAAATTATGTTTTAATTCATGGTAAATATGCTACAATAGATATATTTATTTATCAACGTTTTTTAAACATGAATTTATTATGATAATATTTTGATTTTAAATTCTATTTCATACACACACACACACACACATATATATATATACATTTTTAAATATGCATTTGTTTTACAATTATTTTTTTCACATATTTAAGAACTATTCCATTATTATTTTCTTCAAAATTATGAAAGTATTTTATTTATAAGTTATTAATTTTTTTTTTCATTGTTGAAGAACATTTGATTTTTATTTTCATGTTTATAACTATTCTTGAATAAAATTATTGATGTTTATTAATCTATTTAACAAAATTATGGTTAATAATTCAAAAATTTTATGAAATGGAATCATTTAATATGAATTTCATTCATAAATAAGGATTATGTTCATACATAATTGATTTTACAAGTAATATCATACATTAAAATATGTAAATATTTAGGCATATACATGTAAACATGTGCATTGAATAACTTTTTTCATTTATCATAAATACATACAAAAATGTATTTTTATGAGATGATCAATCAAATTTTATATATGTGGATGTTATTTAACAATCCGAGGGAATATGAAAATTCAAAGTATTAATTGATCTGATTAGACCAATTCAAACAAGTGATATTCCAATGCAGGTTTATATTTATAACTTTTTATATAAATATAAGTGTGTATTTAATGTATGATTATATATTCAAAACAAAAACTCCAATGGGAAATGTAAACAAATATGTAAGGAAGGATGAAAAGGTTTATAAGAAAATGTGGCCCTTTAACATTGTATACATGGTTAGGAATTGGGAAGTGAACCCATAACTCAACAAGTTGGTAGACCTAATACCTCCTTCAATGTTTCTAGTGTCGTCATTGTTTTTTTAGAAGCCTGCATATTTTTTTTCTAGAAAATCACTTGAATATGTTAAAAGTAATTTTTTAATGTAAGTATTTTGAAAATTTCTATAGTATTTGTAAGGTGTAATTAATATTAATATTTTTTTGAAAAGATATTTCAAAATTTATTTTCAAATTTATTTTCAAAAGAATATTTTAGAAGTATTTATGAAAAATTTTAAAACCCATTACTATTAAAAATAATTTCACACCCTATGTTTTACATTTATTTTTCACAGGTTTAGTGGATTTAAATTGTGATGTGTATTTTATTGAGGAAGCAGCACACTAAAAAACATTTTTTTGCACATTTTTTAAAGATGTTTGGAATGTATCTAATTCTCCAAAACCTAGACTTGTAAAGGTTTTTAGTATGTAATAAATTTTGTGTATTTGATTAGTATATTTTGTAAATAAATATAAACAAGATTAATATGTGCTGAGTTTGAAATCCCAGGTTTGGGTCCTTACAATCCATTAACGAAATTTATTTTTTAATAATAATTCAGAGAAAATCAGGGAGTTACATTATACCCCACTAAAAATAATTTCATGTTGAAAATTTGATACTATAATACTAAAAATGTGGATAATTTTTCCTCATCATATCCTTAGGTTCCCACATAGCTTCCTTGAGATAGTGGTTTCAACAGAACACATTGACCACGTGAGGGGAATTGATTTGTATAACTCTCTTAGTACGATCTATAGTATCCACTGGTTGTTCTTCTCATGAAATATCTTTCTCTATTGGTATGAATTTTGATCACAATTCATGCAAAGGGTTTTGTATATACATCCTCATGAGAGATACATGGAACACATCATGATCTTGAGAGAGTTTTTGTGGAATCTATAAACAATATTCTATTTTCCTTGTATGATTAACTATTTAAATGGGGTTAATATATCTAGGGATTATTTTTACATCCTTTATTCCATGAATAAATTTGGATAAATACCTGCTCACAAAATATAAATTGTAGTACACGTCAATGATTATCAAGATAACATATCAGTTATCGTTGTGAATAAATTACATGTTGTTGAATGTATTTAATCTTATATTACATCACACCTTCTTTATAAGGTCCAAATTGTTTTCTTTCTTCAACATCATTATAGTACATTGGATTTCTATACTTATTTACATAAAGAGATTCATAAAGATCCATCTAAATGATCAAGTGAAAGCAATCCTTGTAAGAAAACTCAACTTATCGAAGGTTTTGATCATTAAATCCTTTTAAATATATAGGAAAATATCTTAGAGTATCCTTTATTCATATATATAATATTTTTAAAGGAACTACACCTTAAATAAAATTTTCATTACCGATAATACCAAAGGGTCTTATTTCCATAAATGTCTCTTAAAATATACTTAATCTTAACAAACTACAATCACATAAAACCAAAATAGGGGCTGTGAGTAACTCTGAACTTATAATCAACCATAATCTCAAAAAACCATGATGGTATATATATCACTTAATTTAATCATAACTTGAGACATATGGTCTTCCAAAATATAATTAACCCTTTATTCTTTTAATAAGAAAATATAACATACAGAAACATTTTTATTGGGAACCTGGGTTCATCATTTTATCAATAGAATAAAAAAAATTTGATTTTATGATTCATTAATCCTTTAATAGGTATATAATTTCATGAAAATTCACTAAAGTGTGACCCTTAATGTTTTCATAGGGCCCATTCATACAAAATTCAACATGAAATTACCAACTATGGATAAAAGATAAGTGATCCAAAATTAATAGGATTCACTTTAACCATTATGATTAAATAATCATTCAATTTCCTTTTTTATTTATAGGTTTTATTGTATTATCATCAACATTTTTCTTTGGATTGGGTAATTGATTCTTATATTATCAAAAAACCTTTTACTTGAATCATGGGAGTGTGGGTGGTGCATGAGTTGGAATTCTCTTCTCCTAAATTTCATTAACCATACCATTAATCTTATTGTTAAATTTAAAATTTATGTATTAATTTCTATATTTAAACCACCTCCTAGTTCCATTTTTTAAATTCCCCAAATGCTTCCCCCAAAATTTATGGCATACAGATGCCTGGAATATCTTTCCACCATTTGAGTTTTTATGAGACTAAATCCCCCCTTTCTTATCAAAACCAGAGGAATGGTGGGGATATCAGATTTTTATTTTAACCTTCAATTCATAAATAAATATTATTCATAGCTACTAGAGTCTCTTATAGAAAAATACTTTCAAATACATGTCTTCAAGACACTAAATAAATGATCAATTTTTTTGTTTGGGTTGTTGATTACACAATAAGGGTACCATTTATATCATCTAAAATTATCTTAATAGTTACTAATAAATGGTAACACCCCAAGCTTCCACGGTACACTTCCATTTGAATAATACAATAGCGTGTGTTGTATGAAACTTCGAGTTCTAACACACACAACAACCAATCATACTTGCCGTTATGAATAGTAATACCCACTTTTTGAAATTTTATAAATTTTATCTTTCAAAATGGACATAATTTTTGGATTCTGAATATCAAAATTATCCTAGGGTGAATTTTTGGAATTTCTTAGAAAATATTCAAATTTTGATGAATAGTGAAAAATACTAAACATTAATTAAGAATAAATTTTATAATACCAATAATTTATAGTGATAAATTATACTGTTGAAAGGTTTTAAAGTATAATTAGAATATTTTTTTACTATTTAATACAATATTGGTAATTGGATTTAATTTCACATTTAAACTAGACATAAACAAGTGTCAATCTTTTGATAGTTATTATTTTTTAAAAAACACGCTCTTTGTTTTGAAAACTAGAATTAATTTTAAATTAATTTCTGCTAATTCTGTGTTTTGAATTCAGAAAACTGGATTCCATATTTAGAATCATGAGGTTAAAATTGTGTAAATAGGTAACTTTTATTTTTAGACATTTTAAATAATTACTTTGGTAAATATTTTATTTTCCATGGTTAAAGGGTAAATCAGGTAAATAAGGGTAAAAAATAATAATATAATATTATTAAATTACCCTAAAACGTGTCTTAACCCTATTGGTTGATAGTTTTCCAACCATGGTAATCTTTGGGTCAATTGTGCGACCCCATGGTGCCACTTGTAAGTGATAATGACTTTTTATATTAATTAAGTTAAAGTAAATACAAAAATGATATAAGCATATATCTTTTAGAAATTTTTTTTATATTGAGTTATATATGTTATATTTTTGATTATAAATATTCCTTATAAATATAAAAATATTTTCTACGCAATGGTAGTTTATTTATAATTTTTAGACATTGAATAATTAAATTTATTTATGACACAATAATTATGCAGTATTTTCCTTATTAATGAAAAAAATAAAATAATTGGTATTATAAATGACAAAATAAATATAATTTAAAAGTTTTGATGACATCCAAGAATTTTATTGGTTAATATGACATGGTAAAATTTTTTAAATTAATTTTTTTGAATTAATAAATTTTATAAGACATAAAAAAAAATCAATTATTAAATAATGTCAAAATTGACATAAATGAGTTTTTAAAACAAATATTATATTATTAATTGATATTATATAACTAAAAATATAAATATTGGCCAAAGGACTTATATAATGATATTTTTATCATTAATGGACCACATGGGGTATCTTAGAGGTATATATTAAGTTTATTAACTATGTAATATAAAAATACAAAGAGACATGGTAAATGTCATACTATTTAACTGAGAGTGAAATCAAAAAGATAAAGTTAATATAGTTACCCAAAACTATATAAAACCTATTGTTTGAGTGGTTTTCGAACTATCCCCACCTTAAACTTTAAATAATCCACTTTGGAGCCATTAAAAACCAAATTTGAATTTATTATAAAATAATATTTCTAGGTTTCCCAATGGTGCCCCTCACCCTTCTTATAAAAGGGAACTCCCCCTACTCACTAATTCACACCATAAAAGCCTTTTGGCTCTGCCAAAACCTGAAAACATATCCTCTCCACATTCCTCACTTAATCCTAGAGTCCTTCCTTTAGTAATAAATCCAACATAAGGAGCCCTTTTAATCAAATCAAAAGGAAGAACTCGAAGAAGAAGTAATAATTTGACCACCCTCTTTCAAGTTATTTTCTTCTTCCACTTCCTCTTTCATTGTTATTTCCATTATAAAATAATAAATCCAGTATATTATATATACTGTGATGTTATTATAAATATGTTATATCCATATTAATTATTTTATCCATCCTTTGAATGACGTGTCACCATACGTGCGTACGTACGGATTACCGTCTCCACGTCGTGTTGTAATTGTTATTCAATACTTTAATATTTGGATGGGTATAATAATGATGTGTAATTCATGTAAATAATAAATATAACATGATAATTATTCTGTATATATGATATACCATCCAATTATATATTGTTTTAATATCAAAATAATGATATTTTCGCTCGTGCGTACGTATGGATTACAGTCTCCACGAATGCGATGAGATTCATTCGCCATCGTATCCATTAAAGACTAAATTTCATTTGATGATTAAAAAAATGTTTATGAAAATGAAATAATTCTATATATTAATAAGATACATCACATCCATAACAAATACGGCTCACATAACAAATAATATAAAGGAAAATGAATCTGTTAACACCCGAAACGATGATAATACTATGATATTATTAACAAATCAATGTCAAAAGATCATTTATGATATCATATTAATGTATATAATTCTTGTATAATTCAATAAAAATTATTTCACCATTATAAATAAGGTTATCCTACCCTCGACCAAAGAAAAAGTACAATGTAAGGTGTTTCTTATCTCACTTTTAATTCCCAGAGATTTCCATTGTTCACCACTTATTTATTGCATGTGGTGTGTGTACTGCCCATGATTGTATTAATTGTGTAATATAAATTAATTTATAGATATTTTTATCATCATTGTATGATCCTTCTTTCATGGGTGTATGTTTCGTACGTTACCAAATCGATAGGGGAATTTGAAATTTAAATTTCCACTCATTCGACTTTACGCATACTTCATTGACTATTTTACTCCAAGATTATGTGTAGAATCACAATAAATTTTCTTATGACATAATTTCCACTCCCATTTCTATCTATATACTTTTGATACACATAATCACTCCACTGATAAATTCTCAAGTCATCTATATGAACATGATAAGAGTAATTTTAACTCAATCTCTATTTATTGAGTTAAATATCCAAATCATTGGTGTTATTTTTACAAGAATATGTGTGAATCTTCTTTGATTTATTTACAATGAATATCAAATCATATTGAGTGTATTTATATTTGTCACACATAAATATGTCATTGATTTATCCTTAGTCTAAGGATGTAGTATTTATAAGATATTTCTTCTCAATTTACATTCCATTGACACTTCTTTGTTGTTATACACCAAATCACTTTTATATGGTGTATATAATGTACGTTGACATATTATATCATGAATCCCATTATTCTCAAGATAATAAAAAGTTTTGATTACTTCAATTATTTAAATTCAAGTGTCTCTCTTTTTTTTGTAAATCTAACTAAAATATCATTTAAATGTTCTAAAGATTTATTCTTCTAAATCATTCTTATTAATGTCCATGTTTTAAAAATGGTTTTAAGGATTTATTTATATAAACATTAATGTTTTAAAATTAAAATTCATTTTCAAGGTTTCAAACTGGTATGGGACACTTTGATTAAAAAATCTATTTTAAATAACTTCTTGATAAATAGTGAGACTTTTAAATATTTTCAAGAAAAAGGGTGATATTTATCTCATATAGTTTTGATGAATATTTTCATCTATGTCAATATCCTTCATTATTCTCGATTGAGGTTAATCTGTTATAATACTATCTTTCATATTGTATTGAATGAGTTATTTTTTACTGTGAATGTGCAATTTCTATACCATTAATGGGTTGTGGATAAACTATTAACATTTTATATGCTTGTTTTAATACGAATGTTTTTGTTACGTTTCAACTTTTCATATCAGGAACACATTGGACTTAATAAGTGACTTGTGTAGCCTGCTATAGCTCATCGATACATCAGTAGGTCTCATGAGATAAACTAGTGTAATGGCACAAGGCCTTAACAAAATCTTATTTGTAGTATTGGCACAGTGCCTTGACTATGAGGTTATGATAGTATGGAATTATGTATTCCATCATAATGAAAGTGGTTATTGATATTTCATTTAATTATTTGACTAGTATAATATCCATGTTAATAAGTAAATGGAATTATTTTATTTTTTTCCATATTATTCTGATATTCAAGTTTTAATGTATTTTGTTATAGTTATACATTGCCTTAAATGTTTATGGTTATTAATGAATGTTTTCACTATATTGATATCCTTACTGAGCATTTGAGCTCACCTCTCTCAAGGTTTTATTTTTCATAGGATGTGAATAAGTTATTTATGAGTTACTTGAAGGCATAATCTAGGAAGCTTGGATGTTTCTAATAGAATAATTTAGTGTTGTTTTTCTTTTAAAGTGGTAATATTGACCTTATAAATATATCTAGTATTTAAAAAGCCACTAAAATGATCGGTATTTACGGACCTGATTTCCTTGTATCATGCTAATGTTATGTAATAATGCACCAACACTTGGTAAATAGGGTTGGGGCATTACATAAATTTATTCTCATTTTTATGAAGATAAAATAATTATATATCCATATCTGTTTGTAGAATATGAGAGAATTAAATATTTAAAAATATACCCTTAATGTCTTTCCTTTCCATAGATTCAATTTATTCTTATTCTCTTATGTTTCTAACAAGAATCCACCACTAATCATTTTTAGTTTCCAAATTATGAACCAAAAAATTACATTTCATGAACCAAACACAAAAGGATGGAAAATATATTTACATTGGTATTGATCCATTTTTCACAACTAATGTAACTTTAGAACCCCTAGGATAAGGTGGGATTTTCCAAATATGATGCTCAACAGAATGTTGATACATTCTTTTCTCATTTGGAAGTTCAATATGATTTTTATCTTGTGAAAATTGTTTGATCATATGAACAATAATTTTCATTCTAACTACCATATAGTTTTTTTTCTCAGAAGAGAAATCATTACATTATCTATTTCATTCAGTATTAACATGGTTCCTTTATGTTCCATACATTGACTAAAACCCTAACGAATCGTGTAGGAAACAATTATAATAATGGGGAACCACATAATAAGAAAAAATCACAAATATTATATCTAATTAAGGGAACATTATTAAATGTATATGTAATTCATATTTATATTCTATTTAAGTTCTTTTTGATGTTTTATAAAGAGTGTAAATTTAAAAATCATATCCCTTGAGATTGTGAAACCTGGTGTGAAACATGGCCCAGTTTCATTGACAAGTTCTTGATCGAGTGTAGATGAATCTGGTGTATTCAGGGATGTTAAAACTAGTTAAATATATTTAAAATCCACATTCAATTGTAGTATATAGATGGGTATGTATTTCTAAGAAACCATTCACTCTAAACATTACAAAAATTCCTAGACATTTTCTTATACATTGACTCATCCTTAGACTTATCCTTAGACATGTCCTTATAGTCCTCACTAAGGTTTTTTATACTAGTTTCCAAATGTAATCTGAAACATTCCTCTGATACCAACTATAATGACCAAGGATTAACATACATTGATATTAAATATTTTTCTACGAATATTCAATACATTATAAAAACAAATTCTTGATCACCATAACAATATTCTGCCTTTCGATATTTGGAATGTAATCTTCTAATTTGGTGAAAGATCTTCAACATCTCTCATTGTGATCTTCTAAAATAGTAATCTACTTAGGAATAACCAATCCAAAACCTTATTTATAAAATGGGGAAATAAACATAATAAAGGGTTATAACAAATGCACATTATACATAGAAATAAGAGATATAAATTTATGATTATATAAAACAAAAAGATAAGTATAATCGAATGTGATAATGAACATACCATAAAAATTTATTACCAAAACAATCAAGGAACATAAACACGAGTCATGGAATAAAGAATTATTATTCTAGAAAATATGGTCTATAATGTTGAGAAATCATTATAAATCATCCATGAACCAAAACATCATGTCATAAAAGCATGGAACGATCATAAATATAGAAATACATTTCACGTGTCAAGGTTAACAACCAAGAATATAAACATAGTGGACTTGGATGAACCTATTTCCCTTTTTAGATCAGGACACACCTATTTCCCATTGTGAATCAGGATACACCTATTTCCCATTGGGGATCAAGACACATCTATATCCGATTGCGAATCAAGACACATCTCTTTCCCATAGTGGATCAAGATCATATACATGATGTACATTTTTATGTCATGAGATATAAAACCTTACCCAATATAATATAGTAATATATATAGCCCCATCACATAATTAGAATTATATATATATATATATATATATATATTTTTGTGTGTGTCTGTGTGTTTCAAAAGTTTATAAAACATTTATCATATCATAACCCATTAAATGAAATGGGTTTCATTAGCATTTTTTCATGGAATACGATATGAAAGAGAAATGGATTTCATAACAAATTTTCATCATGAAACATTTAGATAAATATTAATAATGGTATTTATGGTTAATATCCCCTGTAAATAATAAGTTACATCCAAGGATTTAATCTTAGATGAAATATTAGTTTCAAAGACAAATTACTTGGAAGGTTTCTCGAGAAAGATTATTTTTCTTTGAATATCACTTTTAAAACATAAAACATTTCGGAAATAATTTTTTTTGAAAATAAAATTGAAAATTTATAAATGTAGAATTGACAATCATTTCAAACTTATTTTTAGGAAAATATAAACTTCACTTTGAAAAAAAAATTCAAAAAATGTTAAAAAACATTTTAAAAAAACTAGATTTAGGAAGGAAAAGAGTTTTTGACCGAAAGTATTATTTACATATAAAAAATATATTAAACTTTAGATTAAATAAAGAGTCAAAAATGAAGGTAAAAAATTTATTTTCATTAAATAACCAGAGTAGAAGATAAATTAATGAGTTTCTTGAGAAATTGATTATAATATTTGATCACCAGAAATATAGTCATAAACAAATCCCGGTAAATGAATATATATTGAATTAAAATATTTCCACATTGATTATATTGAATAAAAACCCCCATGAAAGAATAAAATTAAATGAAACATAGAAAATAATTAAATTTAGGAGATTCATGATATATCATTTCAAAGGAGGATAATATAAACATCATAAAATAAGAAAAGTTTATATCATAACATACATATCAATGAAGTAAAATTGAGACAAAAATATATTGATGCTTTGGTAACTTTTGAACCACAAACCCCATGAAAGATATATCCTTATATGGATATGTAAATACCCCTTAATTTATTATTAATAATCATAAAATACATTCATGTGATGTTTATACATCACAAAAAATAAACATGTGGTGATTATGGCATGTACCTCATCGAAAAAAGTGATATGGAAATCCATTATATTAATTATTCACTTACATCATATATGATAAATACTCATGTATTATAAATACAATATTATTATTCATCAATTAAAAAAATATATTTATATATATCATTCCATATATTATTTACTTATGACATTTTATTACCTTTTTATTAACAATTTTATATTAATGTCAGCTTTCTAGGAATAAATTCATTATTTTCGTGTTTGTTTTGGATTTTTCTTTTTATTAAAACTAATTTGATCATGGTTTAATCATCTCTTGAATTTTAACCATGATATAAATATAATATATATTCATTTTATATATATAGAGTAATCCCTATCATTTATAGATACAAAATTTAATACACTATTCCTCGAGATGGTAGGTCATATGTAAGCATGAACATTATTTCAATTTTAAAATTTGATTGAATGAAATAGAATAAAATTATATATATTATCATTATATAATCCTTTTTATGTATAATATATCACAAATTTGTATTAAAACCATCTTTAATACATTCTATGTAAATCATTAATGAATCACATTGCTTCGTGAGGTGGTAGTCCACCGTACACATGAATGAAATTGTCATATTCTCAAAAAAGGAGAGTATAAAGTTATGTGTGATATAATAATTCTAGAATCATAATTTTAATTAACTGGGATTTCCAAAAATGGTTATTTCAATTTTTTGATGAATATTTATTATATTTCACAAACACATAACTGATGACCTAATAGATTAGTGCATTTGGAAACATGGATGAAATTACTATAATTTGGTGAAAGATATTCAAAATATCCCATAAATATATTCCCATTTAGTACCCCCACCAAAATACATTATTTATATCATGGTGAAAAGCGACATAAGAAAGGGTTATCTCAGATTCTCTGTAAGGGAAATATGGATGATATAAATTTTTGATACTTGCTAAGAAAAATATAAGGATATGGGTCTGTGAACATGATAATAACTTAAAAATTTAATACCTAACCTATTATGGGGCATAAAAATGAGTCATGGAATAAAAAATTAACATTTCAAATTACATGAATCATAAAAATGAAAATTCATCATAATTCAATCATACAAAATAAGTTCATATCATAAATGTGTATGGAATCATTATAAGTATAGAAAACTATTTCAAACTTAAATGTTTAATACCATGACTCTTGAATCTAGAAGACAGACCTGTCTCCAATCATGGATCAATCACATTGACTTGTTTCCCTAAACAGATCTTGCACATCGACTTGTTTCCCATCACGGATCAAGTACACCAAGTTGTTTCCCCTAACCATATAATGAGATATAAATCATTACCCAATGAATTGGATGGAGATATTGGTCCGACAATCCACCTAATGAAAAATATACATATTTTCTCCACATTACCATAAATATTTCATTACATCAGAACCCATTTAAGAAACCAGTTTTATAAAAACTTCATCATAACATAACATGTAGAAAAGAAATAGGTTTCATAAGTACGATTCCTTCATAAAAATAAACCCATAATAGATAGAATAATAATGGTATCCTTGGGACATATACCTCTTAAAGAATAATTAATAGAAAATAATGTCAAATTATATGGAAACTGATTTTTTTTTTGAAATATTACTTGAAACACTTATTGAGTACAATATCCTTTCCTTTATGAAATAATTTTTTTCAAAGAGATGTTGAATTATAAATTAATTTTTTTTTATTTTAAAATAAAAACAAAATATTGGAAAGAATGATTCAAGGAATTAAGGATTTTTTATAGAAAGACATGGAACCCATTCTGAAAAAGTTAAAATAATATTATTTCTATATATTTTTGTTGGAAGCTTTGAAAAGAGCCTTATTTAGAAAACAAAAAAAAATATTTTCCAACCACATCATAAAACAACAAAAAATGGCTATGAATAACATTAAATATTCAGAGTAGATTATTAAGACTTTTTGGAAAAAATTAGAATTCATGGTTGTGGAAGATTAATATTTCACAACATAAATTTAAAATGAAACAATCCTGAATATTGATGATATTGTGAAACTATCCCTTACCACTTAATAATTAGTAGAATCGCATGCCTAATGAAAGAAATAAAATTATCTTGATATGAAAATACAATAATATTCATAATAATAATCATAAAATACATTCATGGGTAGTTTATACCCCACACAAAATAAACAAGTAGTGTATAAGGCAAGTGTCCTAATGAAATAAAAGTGAGACAAAATTCCCTTACCTCAGGAACCACATTTCCTTGTTCATGATAACAATTAATGTATACAAATGGGGATTTATTGTAAATGTATTACATAACTATATATAAATCTTACCATGTATGTTTTATATAATCTTAACACATTTTTATTAATAATTAAAATCACTTTTTAGGTGATATATGCTTCGTTTTCCAAGAATGTTTCGATTTGGAAGTCCTAATACTTACACATTTATCAGGGTAAAAACATTTTCAGTATCATTATGATGATATATATACCATATATATTCATAAAATTCATCCTTAACACCATCCATGTAAAATAAACATGAAAAATGAATCACATGGCCATGTGGAGATGGTAAGTCATACATACACATGAGTGACATTATCATTTACCAAAATATTAGATGGTAAAAGGTAGATATGATATTATAATTTAATATGTATAATTATTTCTTAAATATAATATATAACCATTAAATCCATAAAATTTATCAATCATAAAATATGGTGATGAAAAATGAATTGAATCGATGTGTGGAGACATTATGTCATATGCACGCACACACATTACATTCACTTCTTGTCCGATGGGAAAGGGGATTTATAATGGACTGTTCATAATAATAATAAAATTTCAGAATATCGGTAATTATGAATTTATTATTTTATGATATATATAATATATTTATATGTGTTATAGAAGAGTATAAAAAGGGAGTGATTGGTTAGAGAAGTTACATCTTCTTTAAAACATTTCTTTTATATCTCCAATAAAAAACTCTTGAGTTGGTCATTTGAGAAGAAAATAACCTCTAGAACGTGGATAGGGAAGTGAAGAAGGTAATTATTCAGATTTCGGTTTATCTATAAGAGTCAATGTGGTGAAATTAGATGCGACAGGAGGTACACTTTTATAATGACGGCGAGGGGCAGTTTTGGAATTTCTCAAAGATTAAATTATAATATATTAAATCTCAATTAAAATACCTCCTAATGTAATTTAATTAAAATATAATTTTTAATAGGGTGGAAATATCATCAAAAAATAAAACTTATACATGTTTTTTTGTAATTTGAAACATTACATTTTTTGATCAACCCTTAGTTTGCCTATTTTAATTTTTTACTATGATAGCAACACTGACAATATTCAATGGTTGATAGTTTTATATATAATGTGTAAATTGACACATTAATTGTACATTTATGTTATTTTTAGATAATAATATATCCAATTTATTCTTAATTAGTATTTTTATGTTTTTAAATAAATTAATAAAATATGATTTGTGTCAATTTTGACACTATTCACAACATTGACTTTAAGAAGTTAAATATAGATAGATAACATTGAAAAATTAATTTCATATATGATAATAATCCTTTAAAATCCATATATAACATTAAATAATTTAAATTATATTTATTTTAATATTTTTTATTACATTTTATTTATTTTTTCATCAATTGAATAATTAGTACATCATCATTGTATAATTATTTATGATAAATATTTCTCCACTAAAAATTTAGAAATAAATTTAAATTACTTATATAAACATATTATATTTTATGAAAATATATATAGTCAAGAATATCTTCTATTTAAACCCATATTAAATGAATTATAACTATTAAAAGTAATAGTGTGACATTTTGTCACTCTCTTTGATTTTAATAATATCCAAGTCATTTTCATGGAAAAGTGTTCATTAAAATTTTAAATTTATAAAATTATGTGTTTTGGGTCGAATTAAATTAATATAACAACATTTGGGGATTTTTTTGGGTAATTTTATGATATTAATAACATTATTTTTACCCTTAATTACTAGATTTACCATTAACCATAGTAATAAAAATTTCAAAATATACGATTCATATTATTTCGCAATAAAAGGGACATATTTAAAAAATTTGGAACTGCTGATTCCAAATATGGAATAAATTTTTCAAAATTCAAAATACCTAATTGGGTAAAATTAATTTAAAATTAATCCAATTGACTGAATGAGAAAACATGTTTTGAAGTGAAAACATTCGGAAGATTGAAAGGTTTTTGTATTCAAATTCCACATAAAAATAATTAAAATGACATTAATTGGATTAATATATGTATTATTGATATAATATTACATTAAAACCAATATAAAATAGAATTTAACTTTATAATTTATTTAGAATAAAATTTAGTTTTTAATTAAAATGCTGTATTTTTAAATATTTATTAGAAAATGAAACTAATCCAAAATATAAAAAAAATCAAAAAAGTAAAATTCAATATTATAATTTAAGCTGAGAATTTTATTTTTCAAATATATTCTATGAAAGTGTCAAAAACTATATTTAAATCAAATTCCCATCAAAAGGGGACAAAACTGTTTTTTTAGAAAAATACATATTATATGAGTAAAATTGAATTTTCTTTTATATATCCTGTATAGAAAACAAAAAATATTATTCTTATCAATTTTATTGAATTATAATATATAAATTTCATTAATATAATCGAATAATATTGATTTTTTATTGTTATAAAACAAAATTGTTCACAATTAAATAGACTTTTATAAAAGCAGATTCTCTATTATAAATTAAAGGGGTTTTATTTTCATTTATAATTAATTGTTCCATAAATAATTAATGATATTTTAATGTTTAAACCACATATTTATAAAAAAATTAATCATTTCAATAACCTCCTTTCTAACAGGTAAGTTATACTTTTCCTTTTTAAATAATTATAATAATTAAATGATGTTTTGTAGAAACTTAAAGTTGTGTGTAATGAAAGATAATCCAATGTTTCATGTATCACAATCATAACACGGTGTAATTTATATAAAATACATAAAATAAATTTTATTTATGAAAAAAATTATAAAAGCTTGTGGTTTTACATTCTACCCCCCAAAAAATGAATTTCACCCCCAAAATTCATTTGGGTTTTCAATTTTTTAATACTTGAATTCTCCTTTCATTAAAACCAACAGTTTAATATTGAATACTAAAACTCCATTTAAAAAGGGAATGTTGTAATCATAGTGGTTACCAATAGTAACTTATAACTATGTTCCCACATAAGAGAACATGTGTGGAATGTGAAAACATAGACCTAGATGTGAAATATGATTATCATGTTATGATAGAGAGTGGTAGAGAACATGGTTAGGAGACATTTAACAAAAAAAATTCATAACCCAAAAAGGATTACAAAAGATCATTATTATCTTCTAAAATTATAATAATAGAATTTTTTTCAAGACTCTTTTATCTAAAGTTAAAAAAAAATCATTAGAATATATAGATACATGATTTCATCAAAATCTCACCCATTTTTTTCCTCGATCAATTTCCACATAAAATATTATTCCAATAAATGAAGGTGAATTTTTCATTCCTGAAGGATCATGAGATCATGATATCCCTAAATATAAATATAGGCCATTCTATATTTATTTATCATAGGAAAATGATAATCATAAGATATCTAATATGTATAAATCCTCATATAGAGAGGTAATACATTATTCTCTAAAACATCATTTGATTTTGAACATAAACCATTTCATAAAAATGTAAACTTGCAACCCTTATGATATATGAACATAAAAAACCTTAGAAATGAGGTCACTAATTTTTTTTTCAAATCATCAAAACATTGATACCTAGAATATCATAATGTATCTCTTTTTTTCACATGCCAAACATGTTAATACCTTCATTATGTACTCCATTGAAACATGATAATATCCTGAATTACCATAATCCGTTATTGAAATAATGTATTCTTAATTATTCCAAATTTTTTGGGATGTATTCCTTAAATCCAAAAATGATGAAAAAATAACCATCTTTTTTGACATGTCATTAATCAATTCCAAGGTCATCAGTACTATTAAAATTACATTATCCAAACATCATTATATTATCATAAGGAACATATTCTTCCCTTAATCATGTGTTTCCCATGAGTATCACATTTTCATTAAATCTATTTTCAAGTCCATCGTAACCATTCAAATTATTATTGTTAATCCTTAGTGAAAAAACATAAAATGAACAATACCAATATATTTCACAATTCATATAACATAATTATTGATTCCAAATACATAAATTCATTGATTATTTAACTTCATCATTAATCCATTAACAGTGAAACCTCATAATTTGTATTAATACATCTTTATTTTCACATTTCACATGTAGTTTCATCATTACCATCAATGTAACAATTACTTTCATTGCTTTGTTGATTATCATTGTGAGAATTCCATAGAGGGTATCAATATTCATAATGACCATTAATTCCACATTTAAATCAATCATCAATTTATATAACCATATGGAGTCCCATATTTTCATCCATTGTGTTAACTATAATTTTAATTTTACCTTTATAGTTACTTGATTTGTGTTGTTCTTTTCCACAGTCAAAAAATCTTTTTAATCCCCTAAGATATTTATTTTGGGGTTTCAACCCACATTATTGACGCAAAGGAAACTGAATATTAATTTCCCCATGTAATATAATTCCATAATTCTCATAAAACCATTTCCTTATCTTCTTAGGGGAGCTCAAGAGTTGGTTAAGCTAAATAGTTTTAATCATGTTCTGTGAGAACCCATTTTGCAGGATCACAATGTCCCTCATCATAGTGATCATCCCATTTGCTTGATCATCATAAAATGGATCATCACATTCATTGTTAACAAAATTATTTCTGATTTCTTCCATTAAATAAAACCATAAATCTTACTGTGAGGAACACTTATAATAGGGAAAAACCACATAAATATGAAAAATCACTTATAGGATGTCTAAATTACGTCACCTTATTTAATCAATAACACCACAGTATTATCCATAGGGACATCCTTAGACATATCCTTATAAATATACTTAGGGATATCACTAATTTTATAATTATCATACAATCCCTCGGTTGACTAAACCTCTTATCTAATAAAACCCCAATAACCCATGATTTTCATACAAACATATTACATCTTTTTAGATTAATATTCATTACATTTCCCAAACACATTCTCTAAGACTTTAATAATATAGTGACTTTGGAACCATGGAACATATTCTTCTAATTTGATGAATGATATTAAACATCTACCATAATATCATCCCCTATATCCCTCCAACTTAAAACATTTATTTATAACCTACGTAAAGGAAACATAGGAAATGGTGAGCTTAGATTCTGAGTAAGGGTAAACATGGAAGACATAAATTTATAACCATATATAAGAATAATTAAAGTAAATATGTATGTAAACACACTAGAGGAAAATGGCCATATTAAAGGGGGTTATTGTTTTTATGTTAGCAGGGGTTATAAACCCTTCTAAAGACATAAGCAGCGGTTGGGATGAACAACCACTATGTTCCCACCTACTATTAGTAGAGACGGTTTTGTGTACCTGCTGGTAAAATCATGAGGACTTTAGTGGAAGTTGTAGTAGAGGGGGTTTAAAACCCCACTATTATTGACTTAAATTTACTAAAAATGATTTCATTAGAGGCTGTTATAGATGAAACCACCATTAATTGAGCACTTTAGGGGCGGTTCAGACCTCCTCTAAAAGGGGGTCACTTCAGGGGTGGTTGTGGAAACCACCCCTAAAACTTTATTTATTTAATCCCTCATACCCTCCCCCATACCTGGCCTCTTGGTACTCCTCTATACACTATTTAATATTCCCATTACCCCCCATACCCCATATATCCCACTCTCATTCCCCACATCACCCCTCCATCCCACTCTCATTCACGAGTCACCCCACCCCACTCCCATTTCTCGCATCACCCCACATCCCTCCCTCCAATTCCCACTCCTCCCCACTCCACTCTATCATGTTACCCTGCGTTAATCTACCCCTCCCTCATATTCATAGTCTCTCTACCCCTATTATCTAGTCCCTTCCACGATATATATATATAGTAGTATAAGGATTTGAACACTGTACCACAATGAACCAACACCGCTCAGACCTTACCCATTAACAACTATGTCAATGTCATTTATTTTTTATATGTTACACATGAATATATTTATATATATCTGACAGAGTATTATAATAAATTTTTTTCGAATAATATATTAAAATATATTTAAATAATAATAATATATATTATTTATTATATTTATATGTATATATATATATTTATTATTTATTATTTATTTATATATCAACTAATTAAATTACAGAAGTATATATATTGTATATATGTTTTTGTTTGTCTATGTATGTGTGTGATAACAATAATACCATTAATTATAATTATTCTCATTATAAAAATTGTTTAATCTATAAAAATTATATGTTGGTTTTATAAATACTATACATTTATTTTATGATTTATACCAAACATATATTATATTAAATACGTTTATATTATATATTTATAACATATATTTATATTATATATTTATATTATATATTTATATTATGTATTTATATTATATATTTATATAATATGATTACGTAGAAATATTAATATACCTAATATTTATCTACAATTATATTTTTGTATACATATAAATACAATAAATTATAATTAAATACAATTAAAAAAATATTATAAATATTTTATATAACCTGTTCCTATAATTTATTTAAAAACATTTATATATTGTGTTGTAATTATATATATAACGATGTTTATTTTTTAAAAAAAGTTGTGGGGGTTCAAAACACCCTTTAATATATGAAATTAGAGGGGGTTGTGATCCCCTCAAATGTAATAACAATGGAGGCAGTTTTGAACCCCCTAAAATGTAAAGACATTGAAGGGGGTTCTGAACCCCCTCTAAAATATTTATAGGGGGTCTATAACCCACTCTAATTTAAAAAATTAAATGGTGTTTTCAACCCCTATAATTTAATATATTAGATGGTGTTTATAACCCCTCTAAAATCCCACCAAATATTAAAAAAATAATGATTTAAAATTTAGAAGTGGTTCAAAAGCCCCTCTAATTTAAGAAATTATAGGGGTCCATAACTCTCTTTATATTCGATTATTAAAGATATTTGTGCATAACGCCCATTAATTTTTATAGTAAATGAATTTAGAGGGGGTTCCTAACCCCCTCTAAATTTGATGATTAGAGGGGGTTATTCATACCCCCCTATAATTATATAGAAAATGAATTTTGATGGGGTTGTGATTAACCCCATCTAATCTGTTGTTTTTTTAGTGACATGATCACAACATAAAAAGTTCATACCCAAGATTTCATGGGACATAAACATGAGTTGTGGCATAAAAAAATAACATTTCAAAAGACCTGAATCATAAGACTGAAAATTCATTTTAACTTAATCATAAAACATATGTTCATATAATAAATGTCAGTGGAATCATTATAAGTATATATCACCATTTCATATATCAAGTTTAACTACCAAGAATGTCATATCTAGAACTCCAACTTTTCTCCCATCACGGATCAAGAACATCAACTTGTTTCCCAAAATGGATCAAGCACGTCAACTTATTTCACATCATGGATTATGCACATTTGTTTGTTTCCCATAACTATATCTTGAGATACAATTCATTACACAATGAATTAGAGGGAGATATAGGTCACACCCAAAATCTAATAAAAAACATACATATGTGTTCCACATGATTAAAAATCATTTATCACAACAAAATATTTGTAAAGAAATAAGTTTCAAAAAAACATTCTCACAACCTAACCAATTGAAAAGAAATAGGTTTAATAAGTATCATTACATCATAAAAATACACTGTTAATATAATTAATATTACTAATACCCTTGATTCAAATCACCAGTAAATCATAATTAATAATAAATAATTTAATCGTAGATGGAAAATGATTCTTTGAATAATCACATGAAACAATCTTTGAGAAAAATATCCATTCCTTTATGAAATATTTTTTTAAAGAGATGCATAGTTATAAATAAAATCATATTATAAAAAAATAACCTTGAAATATTTTAAAATAAGAATCAACAAACTAAGGATCAATTATTGTGTGAAATTAAATTCATTCAACAAAATTTTAAAAAACATTCATTCTGTATATTTTTGTTAGAAAAGTGGAAAAGAGCCTTGTTTAGAAAATGAAAAAAATATTCTTTTCAAACCATTTTATAAAAGGATAAACATGGTTAAAAATAAATTTAAATATCAATAATATATTAATAACCAAAATTTTTATTTTTTTAGAAAACATGTACATGGAAGATAAATATTTCCAGATGGAAAGTAAAAACAAAACAATTTCAAATATTGATGACATTTTGAAATTAACCCAGACAACTATATAATTAATAAAATCATATTTCAAATGAAATAATGAAAATTATATGTATATGAAAATAACATAAAATTAAAAATAATAGTCATAAATGACATTAATTGGAATTATATACACCACACAAAAGAAACCAATAGTGTATAAAGCATCTTTCCCACATAAATAAAAGTGAGACAAAAATACCTTACCTCAAGTAACACCCTTCCTTGTTCATGCCCAATAATCTAATATAATAAATATGGATTTATTATACATTTATTACATAAAAATATCAATAATAACATGAATTATTTTTTTATATCATCTTATCTACTATTTATTAATAATTAGAATCATTGTTCCAGGGGACATCTACTTTGTTTTCAAAGCATGTTTCGGTTTGGAAGTTCGAGTATTTATATTTTGATTATGGTACCATTATTTATAGAACTATTATTAAGTAATATATATCATATATATTCATATAATTCACCCCTATTACAATCCATGTTAAATATATATGAAAAATGAGTCACATCACATTTTGGAGATGGTATGACATACTTACGCACGAGCGAGGTTATCATTTCCCAAAAAAATAGGCTGTAAAAAGTAGATATGATATTATCATTATAGAATTATAATTAATTCATAAATATAATATATAAATATTAATCACATCATAATTACCACTCATAAAATATGGTGATGGAAAAAGAATTGTATCTCTATGCTGAGACGGTAAGCCGTACGTACGCACGAGTTACACTTTCAAATATTGTTTGATGAGAAAGGGGATTTATAATGGCGTGTTAATAAAAATAATAATATTTAATAATATTTTTTATGATTAAATTACTATTTTATGATATATATCATAGATTTATATACGTTAAGTAGGAGTAAAACAAGAGAGTGATCAGTTAGAGAAATTACATCTTCTTCAGAACAACTCATTTAGATATCCGATAAAAGTCTCTTAATTTTGTAAATTAGAATGAAAAGAACCTCTATAATGTGGATAGTGAAGTGTATAAGATTATATGGAAGTGGTGTTTTGATCTATAAGACTCAATGTGGGGAAATGATATAAGGGAGGAGGAGTCCTTTTATTATGAAGGGGAGGGACACTTTTAGTATTTCACAAAAATTTAAATTATAATAAATTTAATATCAATCCAAATACCTCCAAATGGAAGGTTATTTGAAGATAATTTAGAATAGGGTTGTAATAAAGTCATCCAATATAGTTTCAAAATGTTTTTTTGTAATTTTAAACATTATCTCTTTGATTAACCTTGAGTTAACTTATTTTGATTTATCTATGGTAACAACATTTATAAATTTTTTAAGAATGAATTTTTTAAATATAAGGTGTATATTGAACCATAAATAGTCAATTTATGACATTTTTGCACATAATTTATCAATTTGTTTTATTAATTATTTATATTATTTTTAAATAAGTTGATATTATATTATGTTCATAAAATATAATTAGTGTCGATTTTAACACCATTGGCTTTAAAAATATCAATACAACAAGAAACATTATAAGAAATTCATTTGATACACCCATAATATGTCATATTAACTTATAAAATAAATTTATCACATAAATTAATAAAAATTATATTTACTTTAATATTTTTAAAATCATTTAATGGATTGTATCATTAATTGAATAATTAATACATCATAATTGGATAATTATTTATTATAATTACTTATTCAATAAAATGAAAAAATAAATATAAATGATATAGATAAACATATTATATTTTATTATCATATAAATAATAGATAATACCTTCTTTTTAACCTAATATTAAAATTATTATACATATTAAAAGTAAGAGTGTGCCATTTTTCTACTATCTTTGATTTTAATAATATTCAAGTCATTTTTAGGGAAAAGTCTCCATTATATTTTTCAATTTATAAACATATTTTTAAGAGTATAATTAAATTAATAAAATAACATTTGTGAAAGTGTTATGGTAATTTTATAATATTAATAATATTATTTTTACCCTTAATTATTTGATTTACCCCCAATCATGGAAATAAAAATTATGAAATTTAATATTTATATTGTCTAGAAATAAAATGGAAACATTTGATAAATTTTCAAATTATTTTTATAAATATGGAAGCCATTTCTAACAACTCAAAACATGTAACTGCCAATAATTAATTTAAAATTAATCATATTGACAGAATATGAAAGCGAGTTTTTAAAGTGAAAATGTTCAAAATATTAAAAGGTTTTTATATACAAATTTAATGTGAAAAAAGAATAAAATAACCTTTTTTGGTTAAAAAAAATTATTATTAATATAATTTTCTTTAAAACCAATTTTAAATATAATTTATCATTATTAACTATTTAGATTAAAATTAATTTTTTAATTAAAATGCATTATTTTTTACTATTCATAAAAAATGAAACGTATCAGGAGAATAAAAAATAAATAAAGCATATATATTTCAATATTATTATTTAAAATAAAGAGTTTATTTTATAAAATAGAATTTATGAAAGTGTTAGAAAATAGATTTAATAAAAGTGTTCTAATAAAAGGTAGAAAAACACTTTTTTTTAAAATACATATTTTTTCTGTAAAATTGTATTCATTCTGACATAATAACTAGAATACATATAATATAAATGTTAAAAATTAGATTTCACATATATATATATTATATTTAATTAATATAATCCAAAAATAGTGATTTTATTTTATTTATGGGCAAAAAACAAACTTGTGAACAATTTAATATTTTTTTAGAAAACCAGATTCCATTTTATATTTTAAAGGGGTTTTATTTTAATTTAAAATTTATTAGTCACTAAATAATTAATTTTATATACATGTGAAAACTATATTTATATAATTTAATTAATCATATTCATACCCCCACTCTAAAAAATATATTATAATTATCTTATTTAAATAATTACAATAATAAAGTGACGTTTCATTGAAACTCAATGTTTCATGTAACATATGATATGAAAATGTTTCATGAAGTGAAAGTTTAACACTATTTACCATATAAAAAAATACATTAAAGAAATTTAATTTACTCAACAAGGATTATAACGACTTAGGGTATTTCAATAATGGAATCCTAAATTTCATAAATATCTTATGTAAACAATAAATCTCTCATTATGTCTAACCATGAGAGGTGGTAATAGAAAAATGAATTCCAAAGTTCGCAAGGATTTAGTCCATTGTACAAATGAACAATTATTATTTATCCCATTTGATATAAGTAGATCTAGTTATAGAGCATTCCCTTTATATAAAAAATTACCATTATATGTACGATACTGAGGTTATTATATCTTCATGGTAAAAAATTGAAGTATGTGGAGAAATAAATAATATAAAAACGTTTCTTGATGAATGTTACTTATTCATTAGGTATCCTACATATATTTTCAACAAAGACTTCTTATGATTTCCATATTCCCAAATTATGTATTTGAGGATGACAGTAAAGAAGTTGGTAATTGATTTTGGTATGGGTTTCTCTAGCCAAATGACTTGAGTGGTGTGAATAAGTGAGTGTAGTGAGTTTCATTTTATTATTTAGGAGTGAAATATTTGTAAATAGCCTAAAAATTTATTAATGGGAGGTCAATATTACCAAAAGTTCATAAAAAACTAATTATAAATGGATTTCATGCTTTATTTGGTCTATAAAGACATCCAAAACATGAAATGAAACCTATTTATATTATGTTATTCCATAGTTTCTATGTTTACTCAATTTAACCTTTTTGTTTTTACCATTGTAACTAGCATCTTTTTATTTATCTAGATAATTTATCCTTTGAGAATAAACATTAAATGAGATTTATAAGATAATTCAGACCTAATGATTCTAAATATTATATCAATTATAATTAATTAAATATATTATATTTGTGTAGTTTTAATCTTAATACAAATACCTATATTGCACAAAACACCATTTTAACATTAATGAAAGTAATTAATTTTCTCTATTTTCACAAATCATTATAGTAAAAAAATTATGTTTACCATATTATATAATATGAATCAACCTAACTAAAAATATATAATCCATTTATCTAAATCCAATTTAAATAAGTGATATAATTTAATATTAAAAATTATCTCGTTGGAATGATGAGAATGAATGGTTTTCTAAAAATAAAATGTTCAATGATTGAAATTTGGTTTTTATACAATTTCAATATGAAATTGATTCAAATAAACTAAATTAGATTAATAGATGTATAATTTCACTAATTATACATTAAAAACAATTAAAAAAATAATTTTAAAATATAAATAAATTAAATGAAAATGAAAATTTCAATTAAAATTCAATATTTTTCACTATTAATCAAAAAATAAAAATTTTCAAAATAAGTCACAAAAAATTACCATAACCTAATTTATAAATTATGAATATAACACAGTTTATTTTATTAAATTCAATTTCTAAAAGTGTAAAAAATTAATTTTACTATAAATAACATTTTTGTTAGAAAATATTATTTTGAAAACATACAAAAACATTACTGAAAAATGATGTTATTTTTTTATCAATATGTTTCCTTTATATAAAACCATTGTAATTAATATTTAAAAATTTGTTTTACAATTTATATAACTATTTTAAACATATAGGTTATAACGACCTTTGTTAAATAACAATATTAATAATTTATCTTGCTTTTTGTTAAAATTTAGTGTTCCCTATAACACAAGCTAATCCAATGTTACATGTATTACTAGATTAACCTGGTATTGTGTGAAATTAAATATTTACTTTGTTTTTTGTGTAACACAAGCCATAAAATAATTTTAATTTGTTATGAAAAATTATAATTCATAAAAACGTTAGGGGTTATTGTGCTCTGGTTAACTGGGTTGATGTTCATGTGGTCCTTTTATAAATAATGATAATGGGTGATGGAATGAAAATTTTAATGCCATGAAGTTGGGGAATATATATCACATAGTTTAATGTCATTTGACAAGGATTTTTTCCTATTAATTTAATGTCCTCTGTTTAGGGTGTGAGAATCAATATGAAATTATCCAGGCAATCCTTGGGAAAAATTTACACTTACTGGGGTCATTTGGGTTTATGAAACACTTTTTATCTATATAAAGGATTATATGCGGGTGTAAATATGCAAGATCTCTTCCTGTGCATATTTATCTTTTATGAAAACAAGCCGTATGTAGATCAGACTTGTGTGTAGGTAGAGGGAGCTTGTATGACTTGACCCTCATTAAAAAGAGGTATATTCATTTTTTATGGCTTGGATTCCCTAAAATTCCCTTTGTATATTATAATCAAAGGAATCATACCACAATAATATCCTTTAAGGATATATCTCTATGTTGATATGACTAGTTTGTAGGGGAGAGATCGTAAGTTATAATGACCCATGGCTAGAATCGAGATGCATATCCAAGCATCACTGATTATTCTGTGATGGCATGAATCAATCTATATATAGTTCTTAGATAGATTTGTGCATAGGTCCATCCAATATATAGTAGAGGTATATCATTATCATTGATATTGTGAATGTAACTAGGATCAAATATTTAGGAATCACTATGTATGCCATGATTGAAGGAATAAAGACACATGTAGTTCTTGAACAAGAATCTCTCTACACAGGTCTGGACCATACACATAGGGGTGAATTGTTCCTATTGATTATCACGGCTAGACCTTATATTAGAGATCCTGACATCACTATGTATCATGTGATGACTATAATCAATCCACACAATGATATTAAGTGTGAAAATTTCAATTCATGTCTGACCCATACACATAGGGGGGCATTGTTCCCACTAATTGTTGCTGCTGGACCCATGATTGGAGATATGGGCATCCCTACATGTCATGTGTTTCCATAAATCAATCTACATGAATGGAGTAAATCTCTATGATGTTCAAAACCACACATGGGGGGGGGGATTTACCATTTATTGTTGCAGATGGACCCAATATTGGAGATCTGGGCATCCCAATGCATCATGTGATTGAAGAAATCAAGAGAAATATAGTTCTTGAATAGAAAACTAAATGTGTTGGTCTGACTAATACAAAATGGGGGTTTCTTCTAACTTATTGTTGTATTTAAACCCATGATTAGTGATCTTGGAATCACTAAATATCCTGTGATGGCATGAATCCAGAAACACATAGTTCTCACATGAATGATATCTGTCTAGGTATCACCCGTAAATTGGGAGTGAGAATTTTTATGTTGTGTCAAGATTCATAATTAGAGATTCAAGTGTTAGTATATGTCCTTTGGTAATAGGAATCACTAAACATGTAGTTCTTGAATGAGAGAATCTCCCTGAAGGTCTATCCATATTGGTAATAAATACTTCAAGGAATCATCTATGTGATTTTGGGGTGATTGAGTTTGTTGAAAAATCAAGATGGCCAAGAATCATTTTGACTGGTGTTATCAAAGTAGATGAGTTTAGGGTGGAGTAGTTTCCTAGTGTTTTTCAATTTTCTTGGCCTCAAAATTAGGATTTTTTAATAGAAAATAAATATTTTCCAAGGTAGTTTGTAGATCACAGTTCAAAGACCGCGAAAAATGGAGTTCTCAAATTTCGAACTGTGGCGTTCACTTAGCTTATAGTAGCACAATTGTGCTATACATACCACAAAGAAGGTATGAGGAACCATGATGAATGTTTACATTCTGTGGACAAGGGAGTTGAATTAAGCGCATCGTAAAAGGTTATGCTCTATGAAGTTAGTGAAAGAATCTACACTAACCACACATATAGATATGTTTGTTAGAGACATATCATTTGTGGAGTAAAGGTGGTTGATTTATTCATCTGAAAATGGATTATTTTTTTACAGAAGGAAGTCAGAAATTTTTGGGCACTTCATAGGATTAAATGTGCTTTGAGAACTCTATAACAAGTTCACATTGAAGGCTATACCACAACATAGTTTTGGGTACTTGTGATTTGTGGGTTCTGAATGATTTATTTTCCAATATAAAGGAACCGAGTAACGTCATTAAGTAGATATAATCTCATTAAAGTTATCATTGCTGGAAGAATACTGGAATTTATGATGTATTTAACAAGGGAGGATTCCATGAAAGAGAAGAGTTCTATGAGGGATGATTATATGAAGGAATAATTTGTTCACAGAAGGGGTTTCCTGAGCACATTATCTTGAAATGGAAAAGGGACCATGATGTAGAGGTGGTCCTAAAAGAATATTTGGTTTGTGAGGAATCTTCCAGTTATGAAGAAGTGGAAGTCATTGAATCACTAGTGGTATGTGAAGTATCAACCGTCTTTGAAGCATATGCCAGCCACAAAGAAATGTAGGTCTGAAAATAACTTGCTCTATGCGGTGTAAGGTAGTTCACGGTTGAGGAAATACAGTTCATAGAGGGTGAAAAGAACTTCTAAAAGGTAATAAAATAGTTCACAAAATAAATTTCCAAAAACTAACAATACATGGAAGACTTAATTTAATCTATAATTGGAAAACAAGAATTCAAGGAATAGTTACATGTGAAACTATTTTTTAGATCTCATGCAAGGAGATATTTTCCAGGATTTCCCAGTGAAAAATATCATTTTCATATTTGAATTATGAAGTCAAATAAGAAAATAATAGTAGACTTATAACATTCAAAACATCTTTCCGAATGTGTTTTATTCACTACTACATTCCAGATAGTGAAATGAATAATTGGAATCCATTGAAGATAATAACTAAGAATGAGTTTGTAATTTAGATTTCTAAATTAAAGATAAGTCTTTTCTAGTTGACTGGAAATTGAATGTTCTCTATCAAGGTGTTTTCAAAGATGTGAAGGAGAATCCTAGAAATAACTGCAACAGAGCATATTCCTAAAATTGTGGATGCATTAATTATTGATACTGAAGGGACCTATATGTCCATAAACTATGTGTGGATCCTTTCTACAGTATTGATAAATGGAAGTGGAATAAGTTGACCCCTTAAACCTACATTGACCCATCATAGGATGGATTTAGGGAGTAACCCTTAGGTAGTAGTGAGTTATTCTTATTATTTACTATGGTAGTTATTATAGACATAGATGCAATCTATCCCAAACTGTGTATTGGATGTGATCAATTATGGATTTGGTATATTGATACATTTCCATTGTATGATCCTTCGATGTAGCCCAATGAGGTTGAACTATGTAAAAACTTGGGTGCCCATGTGCTTGCATTACTTATTTAGATTGCATATGTCATCATTAAATAAAGATTGAAAGGATAATATAAATATCAACACTAAAAAGATATTGAATTTACCCTTATAATAAATTTTTCAAGATCCAATGGGGAAAGAAGAGTTTCACAAAGAATATCCATACCACAATTCACCCCCTATAAGGGTATCCATGCACATTTTGGACATACCAATTGGTATCAAAACATTGTATTATTTTATAATATTTTTTATTTACTATTTTTAGTTTATTTTTGAAATTAATGATAAAGTTTTGTCTTATCTCATTTTTCAATGGAAACAAGAACAACATAAATATGAATCAGAAGTCTGGTAATACTCTTTAGTGTGGAAGTGTCTATATAAAAACTATGATTCAGTTTAAGGAAATAAATATTGTACTTATAAATGGTTTGGATAAATTAGACAATGAAAACATGTACTCACTCAATGATGATGATAGAATGAGGGATGAACCAAATATTACAAGTGATGATGAAACTAATAATAATAAAGAAACTCTTATAAGGAAAAAATTTGAAGTTGTCTGTGAAACTATGAAATTATATTGAAAATTGGTTTATAATATTAAATTTAAAGATATCTAGATCCAAGTGAAGGAAAATGATGTCAAAAAGATAAAACTATTTAAAAAAGTCTTGTTGAATTGGGCACATATATATGATATAAGAATGATTCCCGTGCTAAATAGTTGAAAAAATTAAAAGATTATGAAATTAGAAAACATTTGTACTAAGATAAAATATAGAATTTGAAAGCTGTAAATGATGATATTGAAACACATCAATTACGATTGGAACAAGATAATTAGAGGATATAATAAGAGAATCAGTGTTTCAATATCTATGTTTTTAGATAAATTTTAATTTAAAGGAGTACAATGGCATGTTTGGTAGGCTCACAGAATAATTGGAACAAGATATGAGTTGTGTTAATAGTCTCGAGATAGAGATTAATACCCAAGTTGAATCATGGGATATAAGGATTAAAAAATTATCAGAAGAGATAGAATCAATCAATAATGATGTGATGATATCAAATTCCAATGGTAATACCAAATTTACGGATGCTTCGAATTTATTAATTAACTATATTTTTGAAGGTAATAATGAAATGAAAAGATGATTTTTCAAATTTAGATGAAAAAGATGAAATAATTTTCTCATCCCAAGGGATATCTAGTTTGGGAAAAATTGATATTGGATATGATAAACCCTATCCCTTTCTTGATTTAATGAGAGTTGTGAAAAACTCTATAAATATGAAAAATCATGCAGGCACTGAATAAAGAACAGAAAAGGATTATTTAGGATGTAATGACACAATGTGATATTTATATGGGATTCGTAGTGAAACCTAAGGTTTTTGTGTTGAGGATTTTGAATATATTTCATACTATAAAGACTGAAATATTATTAAACATGATAATAAGAATACATTTCTTTATAAATATGACATAAGTGTCTCTCTGAATAAATTTTAAATAAAATGATATTATTAAGGATGATAGGGACACACTATGAGTATGTTTCAAAAAGCATGATGTGTCAATATCAGAAGATGAACTCTAGATGCATCCACATACAGGTTGACGAATGATGAAATGAGGATTGTATATAATGGAAGATGTTTCATATGTTTCAATCATGGGAATTTGTTAAGACATTGTAGTAGGAAGAAATAAGGTAAGAAAAAGAAACCTAGAAGGAGATCCCCAAATCCACTAATGTATAATGAAAAATCCAATATTGTAAGAAAACATGATTAGTTAGAAAATATTATTATAGCCTTAGGGGTATCATAATATGCTCAATGAAAGTAAAATAAATCACCTCATCCGTTACACTCAAAAAATATCTCTTGGAAATAATGTGAATGAGAATAGAAGAAAATGGGAGGAGATGCACCAATTGTGATTAAGAATAATGTAAATTCAGTGTGATACTCACCCCCAACAATAAAGGGTGATGTGAATTTGATAGCTGATAAAAGAAAAATAAATAAATAATTCCTTGAAAAATTTACATGACTTGACACATGGAAGGAAGTGAGGTCAAGATAAATATCCATGCAAAGGTGGAAGAACCAAGAGAATATGACCAGTGGAAAGATTCCTTGTCAAATAAAGAGTCATAAAAAAAGAATATTAGTGAAGCATTGAAGAATGAATTTTCTACTTATTTTTTAATCCCAATATTGTGAAAATTGAAATCCTAAAAAATCTAAATATCATTAGGAGACATAGAAAGTGGGTAAATAATGTTTATATCTATTTGAAAAATATTTGAAGATGGTTGGGTAGTTAAAATAAAGACAAAAATAATGCAGTTCTTTGCAAGAAAGTATCAAAGGGTTGATCCATCAGGATTGACTACAATCTTCTTCATAAAGATTCCAACAGTACCACTCTCACTATTAGTTAAATGTTTCTCATATCTACTAGATGTTTTTCAGGACTATAACTGAGATACGATCCATGTGGGGGTGTGTGTGTGTGCTAAAAGTGTATGACAACATAATATGAATGGATATTCCTATGAAACAAAGAATATAAACTCTTGAAATTCACATATGGTATCAAATTCAACACGTTCTGTTACAAAAATACATTATTTCTAAAACATTTATATCGAAGTTGCATACTATGGAAAAGAGAGATTATATGATGAAAAGAGTGATGTGAATCCAATGATCATTCAAAGTTATACGTGAATGATCCAGTGGTTCAATGTCTCATTGAATATTAAACCATTGGTTTCATACAAAAGTTTATTTTTTTAATTTTCCACCGATAGAAGAATTATTGGGGGAGAATCAGAATCATTAATATATTCCCTAATTTCTTTATTATTCTAACAAAAATGGTATCAGATGAATGTTTTTAGGATACCAAGAAAGTGGAAGAGAAGATCAACATTACATTCAACAAGTGGTCTCTGCAATCTGATGAGTAATTCAACATTAGGATTCATCTCAACAATCAGAAATAATGATTTGAATCATTACAAAGGTTGAGGTTTTCAAGGAGATATAGTGGCAAGTACACAAGGTGGTTTAGACTTATCTAGAAAGAGAGTCCTCTAAATAATTTAGTAATTTCATTATGATATAATCTATTGATGTGAGTGAGTGACATGGAAAATATTGATGTTTGTTGGATTAAACCATTGTTTCCTAAAAATGGTTCTTACTCAGTAGGCCTAGAGGACCTATCAATGACTTGGTGCCATGTGGTGATTTCACTTACTGAATATATTATAATAGTGTGTAAATAAAAAAAAATATGGATCATATCTTGAAAAGCGCTAAATGATTCCATGTTTTAATTCCATGTTGTTTAATGGAATCGAAGGAGAGATTTCATTTAGTTGATATAGCCTATTGGTAGTTAGATGCCATCCTACGGTGTCTCTTGGGCCAAGAAAAGGTTCACAAAAAAACTTGGAGTAAATTATATTTATCTAAATTTTAAGAGAAAAAATATTAATGTGTTACCTCTCATGATTTTATAAAATTTGATGCATATAGATCATTTATTAAGGGTGATTAAATACCTATATGAATAAATCACTAATTGAATTCTAAAAGAAATGGGGATATTTAAGTGAAGCCTATGATTTGTATTCATTGTGATAATTCAAGAGATATAAATATTATAAAAAATAAATTCAATCACTTAAGGGAACATCACATAGAAATAAAATTTCACTTCATTGGGAAGAATATGGATCATGGGTTTGAGAAGTTTATGTATGAGCCTATAGAAAAATAGGTTGCAGACATTCTAAGGAATTCTTTACCCTAAGAGGTACTTAATCTGTATTTATTGGCTCTTAGAGTTTAGTAAAACCCCCCTTGTGAAATGAGTGGGTGTGGGACCCCCTATCCCCAAGGTATGATGTGCTTTTCTCCAATGTTATGATTTATGTTCACTACCCTATTTCAGACCCCAATGACATAAGATTCATATATGTTGAAAAAGGAGGAAAAATTTTGGATATAAAAGGGGAGAAATGTATTAATCAAGATAGGGGAGAAGATGATAGGGGGATAAGTGATGATGGAGGATTTTTGAATCTGACGATGAAAAATATGATCGATAAAAGTTTATATATCATGAAAGATATTGAGTGTTTTTGAATGAAGTGATTCATTGATTAATTTTGGTACTAAATTTATTTCTCATGCTGAGCATGGCTGAAGTGGTAATAGTGTGTATGTAGATTAAATATTTGATCGCTATTGGAATCAGAAGAAGTTAGTTTTGGAAGAATATGGAAGAAGATTTATTGCGATATCAAAATGTAAAGAGTTTTCAACAATCCCAAAATGGAGATTGTTGAAAAAATCACTAAAGGTTCTATATTATTGTTTTTTGGGTGTTTCTGTTTGTTGAAGAAGCTAGATGACTAAAAATTTTCATGGATTGAACTTCTGATGTAGATTTATTTAAGGAAGTTTATTTTCCTAGTGTTTTACAAATTTTTGGGCCTCAAAATCAGGAATTTGTTTTATGGAAAATGTAGGTTTTCTGCAAATGATTTTGTAAACCACAATTCATGGAAGGAAATCATGGAGTTCACAGACCATATATCAAGGAAATTGTGCTATGTTTACCACCAAGTAGGTATGAAAATACATGAAGGAAGTTGGTATTTTGTGGATGAGGGTGGTTAACTAATCCCACCACAAAGTGTTCTGTACTACAAAAACCACGAAGGAAAATATAAAAACTATAAATACAAATAAGTTGAATAGATTATTATCATTTATGGAGTGCAGGATGTGTATTTATTATGATGCAAAGGTATAATTACATGTGGAAATAAGGACGTGATTTAGGGGCGCCACAAATGATTAAATGTGCTATGATAACCACAAACAATGTTCAGAGTGATGGCTATACCACAAAAGAGTATTGGGTAGTTGGGATTAGTAGGTTTTTCATGATTTATTTTTCTATATAAAGGTCTCTAATCTCATAAATAGTTAGAGATAATTTCACTATAGATATTATCATTGTAGGAATTCTAAAAAGTTCAATGTAGTTCATGAGGGAGGATTCCATGAAAAAGAGTATTTTTACAATGGATGATTCTACAAAAGAAGAATTAGTTCATGGAAGCAGTTTATGGGGCTCTGTATCTTGTAAATAAAAGGGACCATGATGCAGAGGTAATCTATAAAGTATATTTGGTTCATAAGTCACCATCCAACCAGGAATAAGATAAAGTCCGCAATGCACCAGTGGTTCATGATGATTGAGTCATCCATAAAGAAGAGGCACCCTGCAAACAAAAAGAAGTATGAAATGAATTTCCACCATTCGGATCAATGGAGTTTAGAGAGGATGCAAGATAGTTTCTGGAGGGTTCAAGGAAATTCATGAAGGGACTAAAATAGTTCACGAAATTAATTTCCACAAACTACGAATACTTGGAAAAAAGGATTTAAACTTTATGGTGAAAACTAGAATTCATGACACACCTACATGTGAATATATTTTGAGGATCTCATGCAATGAGATATGTTATAGGATTAAACAGTGAATAGTATCATATTTATATCTAAATTATGATGTATAAGAATATGAAGATAATAGATCTGCACCACTCAAAAAATCTTGAAGTTGGAGTTTTATTCAGGGCTACATCCAAGTAAGTGAAATGTAGAATTGAAATCTATTGGAGATCCTGTCAAAGATTAATTTTATAATTTATTTATACAATAAATATAAGTCCATTCTAATTGATTGATAAATGGAAGTGTTATATCCATGTGTTTTCATAGAAGTGAACGAGAAACCCAGAAAGAACCTTAATAGAGAATCTACCAACAATTGAGGATGCATGCATTATTGATAACTAAATACCTACATATCTATAATCTATGTGTGAATGTATTTCTATAAAGTGAGAAAAGGAAGAGGAAAATGGTGTTCCCTTTAACTAGAAGTCATCCATCATAGAATAGATTTAGGTAGTGACCCTTGGGAAGTAGTGAGTTGTCCAAAAACTTTATAAATGTAGTGAGAATGAACATATAAGTGATCTAGAATAAACCATGTATTTGAAGTGAGACTAATTTTAATTTTTACATAATCACATTTTTTCTATATGCACCTTTTATCTTTCCTAGTGAGGGTGAAGCAAGTAAAAATGTGTGAGCCACAGTTCATTCTTTCTTGATTTACTTTCTAGGAATCATAATCAAATAAATTTTTAATTAAAAAGATAAATATAAAAAAATAGAAAATGAAGTGACCCTTGTAATAAATAGGTCAAGATCCAATGGGGTGGGAATAATTTATAAAATAGTTTATATACCTTGATTCAGCCCATATCATGGTATCTAGGACACTTTTGGACCTAACAGACCCATACATAGAGGGGGTTGTTTTTTATGTTGATTATTGTGGCAATAATAAAGATTGAAGATCTGGCTATCACTACATATCCTATGATGGTAGGAACCAAGGAAAAAATAATCATTGTATGGTTATGTGGTGGAAGACCAATACCAAGGATAATGTTCCTCTTAGGAAATTCCTATAGTAATGCACAATTATGTGTCATTAAAGAGGCCTAAACCATGTAGTTTAACTTCATGTAGTAAAGACTTTTGATGTTACTTTTAAGGTCTTTATTAAAAAACTATGCTAACTCTGGCATGAAATTATATGTCTCAATCTTACAGGTAAGACCTCACCAAAATCACTTATCCCTCATGAGTTATGCTATGTGAGAGAAACAAGGAATTGAAAAAGTTTCTATCAAAACATAGAGGTGATTAAAGAATTAAAAGAGTTATTTTTATCATGTGGTGGCCGAGACAAGATATAAGATCTAGGAATCCAAATTTATCTCATTATAATGAGAATAAATACATATATAGTTCTCGGAAACCATTTAGTTTAGCATCATGAATAAAGAAAAATGTTTTATTATGTGAAAAACAAGGCATGAATTGAAATTTTTCAACATTTGGGAAATTATCTCATGAGAGGAATCACATGTTTACGACATGAGGATTCCAAAGCATGTTTCCCAAGAAATCATATTCCTAGAAAACAAGGTAAGACTATGTGGTGAATACATTTTCAAACAGTTAAATATCTTCTTAATATGAAACATATATTGTGTTTGGACCTAGGATTTGGGAAGCAGAAATCACTATATATCCAGTGATGTCTAGAATCAATCCACACATAGTTCTTGTGTAGAAAAATTCCTTATATTGATAAAAATAAAATGTATGGATAAACACTCTTCATTTTTTTCACACTTATTTGGATTATGTGAAGGGAATTTTCTAAGAATAGATGTTCATTATGACGTTTTACATCATGTGTAATGGACACATAGTGGTATTTAGTTTAAAGTGTTTTATCTAGGAATTAGGATACCGTGCATTTTAAAGACATGATTCTAGGAATTAGGAGAATATGTAGTTTAACAACTTGTTCTGATAATCCCCCAGTATAGTTTGAATGTATATGGTAAGGATGTATCATGTAGTTTAATTCCATCCAACAAGGACATATCATGCAGTTTAATATCACATGACATCGATGATATGGTGTCTTGTAGTTTTAGGTCATATAAAAAGGTATTATAATGTATTTTAATATCATTTAACCCAGTTATATATATTCTTAATGATAGTTAAAAAATAACTTAATTAGAAACCTAACATTTCTGGGGGAATAACTTGTTCCCCAACTATTGTGTCCAACGAGTAAGCTCCATTAGATTAGAACATATGTTTGATATAAGGTCCTTCCCATTTGGGTTCTAACATTGGAGGTTTCTTTCTTAGAATTATTGGAATTATGAAGGCCAATACCAGTTTTACTTGATGGAAAAAATATAGTTGAATGTTTTTATTAAATTCATGTGTGATCCTGTTCTGATGGACTTCGAGATTGTGCAGTGTGAGAAACCTTTTATCATTGAGTCGTTCCAACTCATCCAGCTGTATTTAAAATTTATCATTTTCAGAGAGCTATCCAGAGATAACTAATAAAATGGGGGTAAATTGGTCATATATTCAAAATAATACCTTGGTTCTATATGTTAATTAATATATAGTTTCTTGTGTAGGAGATTTTGTGGTGGTATGGTAGGCTCACAGATCATGAAGGAGCCTGTGTGGCTAGTACTTCATGTCCTTATCCACCATCATTTGGTATATATTTGAGAGAGCATTATTGAATTCCCCCTATTTTTCTATTTTACACTACATGATAGCAGTAATAATGGTTGGACTTGATGTTTTACTCCTTGTACAATTTGTTCAACTCCGAAGAAAAAAATTTGGTGTCGTTGTCTGTCAATATTGTGCGAGGGACTCAGAATCTAAGGATGATGATGGAAATTATGAATTTAATTATATTCTTAATCCTAAAATCCTTGAGGGTTATTACCTCATCCCATTTTAAAAATAAATTAATACCAGTAAGAATATACATAATCAAGTTAGCTGTGGTTAGGGGAAAAACCCCCAAACATCCATTCACCATATGAAAAAAATTCAAGTATATTTAGGTGTATGTTGTAATTATAGGGGTTTATGGATTATATTTTTGTAAATATGGAATGAATGGAATTTATACTTTAATTCCACATCATCCTATACCATTTATTTCTAGTAATACCAAAACCACATAATTTTATGGGAGAGCATGGTCTCAGATTGCTGATCACCATAAGAGACTACATGGACTTCTCCCATTATGGGAGGAATCTCACTTTTTTCTATGCATCTAAGGGGGATTCCATCGAAGCCTCATTTTCAGATGGATTTTTCCTCATTTGGTCTATCATTCAGGGTAAAATTAACTTCTTAGGGTTGTGACTTCTCTCTTTTGACTTAATCAATCGAGAGAGTCCAGTTTTTTGAGATAATTAACTATGGGTTCCATCCATTCTCAGGTAGATATCAGTTTATCATGTTTTAGAGTAGTGTTGACCAAATTTATTTCCACCATATCACAATTAATTACTTATGATACCATCCATTGACATGTGATCCATAAGATCACTTCATCCTAATCAGGATCAACCGTGACTATGGCTGCATTATCTAGTTCTTCAGCATGATTTTTTTGATCGATGTACATGATAGAACATTGGTTTAAAAAGGAAATATTCCATCAGTCCTATTATGGGGGATAATTATATCTTATTTATGGAATATTACCAATTGATATATTTTATCACTATATACGGATCCCTATTTAATTTTTTGGAAGTCTATCTATAGCTGTAGCGATAGTTCTAGTTTGTAAATGAGGGATTTACATTCCACCTCATTATTAGTTCAGACTTCATATAGTGAGAAAGGGTTTGGAAAATTTTATTTTTTTGGGGAGACAAATACAATCCCTATACCAAACTAATATCACTTTTATTTTTCTATAATATTTCCAATATCACCTTGGTAGGCTGCATCAAAATTATCCTCCCATGTCCCGGGATCATCATGGGTATAAAAAAATTCGTTTTCTTGAATTTTGGTCTCCACAAGTGTACTTTTAAGGATGGGATGAAACATAATGAAATCATCAAGGGATTCCCCTTTCACTGCCTCATGTGACATGAACTGGATTTCATACTACTTTAGAATAACTTCCCATCAAGAAAAACACCCAATCATCAAAGAGAATCCATGGATGTACTTTAGTGGGTCTAATCTATAGAATAAATGGAATTCACGGTGCTTTAAGTAATACCTCATATTTTTACCGCAAAGATGAGCATGTTGTAGATCTACCCATTATCTGAATAACGGGTCTTGGATACTAGCATCATTGAACTGAGGTAGAAGAAAATTTTATTCACTCCCAACATCATTTTTGTATGTGAGGAGAGAACTATGTGATCTTTTGATGGTGTCCACATACAAGATGAGTGAATTTTGTTACACCATAGGCATCAAGAAACATCCATGAAAATAGTATTTCTTGAGGTTCTCAATCTCTTCATGATAGTCTAAATCCTATTGATAGGTGTCTCCATTCATCATTAATTTGCTGAATGAGAGAGATTTTTTGGCCGTGTTTTCTATGAAATGATGAATGTTAGAGATGTTCTCTTGGATCTCCATTATTTTTTTTTGAGATTCTTTAAGGGGTTAAATTTTTATTTTTTCACTAGCCTTTTCTGGTAAAACCTCAATTCCATGGTGGAATAAAAAAAGGCAATAAATTTCCTTGAGATCACCCCGAAAATCTCACTATAGTGAATTCATCTTCAAACAAGCATGCCAAAACTTGTTGAATATTATACAATGACCCATGAAGTGATCATATCACCATTTATATTGGACCAATATATCATTGTCACACCATTCTAATATTTTACTTAATAATTGATTAAATATATAATGCATGGTTTTCTAGTAAGTAGTTATATCATTATTTAATGTAAAGGGGATGAACTGATAGAAATAGATCCCCTGATGTTCTCTGATGGAGGTGGCTTTTTCATCTATAGGGAACATATTTTTTATTGTATGTTGAATACCCATCCATGATGGAAAGGTATTGGAAACCGAAATTCAAATCGATCCAGAGTTTTGTGACCAAAAATGAGAAATCATCCTTTGGGTAGTGTTGATTAAGTTATATAAAATCAATGAAGACCCTAATCCGACCATTATTTTTTATAGGTATGTGGTTGGTGAGACATTTTTGGTATTCCACTTCTCATAAAAAGTATTCTTTGATCAATTTTTCATTTTTTATTCTACATTAAAACAATGAGAGGGGGGAATACTCCTGGTTGACTTATTGAATCCTCAATGACATGATGGTAAGCCTAGGTGGTGTATATCCAAATCAGGGTTTAGTGTAGCTAGTTTTATATAATTACAAGATAACACATATCTATGATACTTTATAAATAAAATTTACACATCCTAATCCTTTATAATAATGAATGAAAGAATAAATGTAGGAATCATGTATTCTTTTTTCCCAGATTCAGTTGGCTATGTACATCAATTGTAGAAGGGTTATTCATGAGGTCATTTTGTTCTTCTTCCATATACGAGTCTATAAATTCTTTTTCCTACGTGGTTTGTAATCTAGGGGCATCTTCATTATTTTTAAGGAAAGAGTGGCCATTGTAAGGGACATTGTAATTCCAAACTATTAGAGTTGTTGTAGAGAGATTCCAAAATTGATTGTCTCCTTTCAAACTTCTATTAGGGATAGGAGGATCTAGAACATATTGTTTTAATCCTACTTCCTAAATCTTATTTATGTTTGAGACATAATCTCCACCATGCATACTCCATGGAGTCATATGGGTGGTCCATAGACTATTGGTGGAAGAAACCAGTATATTGTCATCCATCATTGGTTATTTTCTCTCCCAGATGTAGAAACAATCCTCAACATATATGACATCATAGGACTCAAAGGGGGTTCTATTACCATGTTGTGTACTGACCTTCCCATTGATGGGGTATTTAAAATTCAGATTAAATGTTGAATGTAACACCATGTGGCTATGAATAAAAGTTCTTCCAATCATGATATTGTATTCTCTGTCATACTAGATAACCATTAACTAAGTGTTGGATGCGAGATAGACAAATTGATGGAATATACTTCACTCGATAAACATTGGCTGCAACACCTTCTATTTTAATCTCCTTTGGGATCCAATGGGTTTGGATGAGTTTCACTCTTTGTAATTTTGAAATATAGATAGAATGCATGGCTTAGTGATTGGCTGTGAATAAATCCATCTATTATAGAATGTAGTAATTTTCCCAGAGGTCTGTACTTCCCGAGGTGGGGTTTCCCACTTTTATATAGTTTAAGAGTGAAATTAATCTTGGTGGATGAGAATATTTCATGGGAAGAGGTTGATGGTGTATCTATTTCTAGTGGTTTAGGTCACACCAACCGTCCCCATTGTCTAGAATGATTAGACATTCACAACCCCCCATGTTTTGTCTATATGATTACTAGGATTGGAAGACTGTTGGAGGGATCTGAGGTACCTCCATGTTTCGGTTGGTATAGCTAGAGTATTTTACCATGGGTCTTGGCTGGATATATGTACCCATTGAGGCTGTGACCAAGATATTGGGCCCGACCATGCCCATACCATCCTAGGATCATACACCTTCAACCACCAATTCCTTGCTCAGGTATGGGGAATTCATACATGAAGGTGTAGTCAACATTGGAGAGGGTATATATTAAGTGAACTAAATTAAAAGATACAATAATGAAATATTCATTCAATGATAATTCTATTTAGTTGAGCTTCTTATATTCTAAATATATTTATTGAATGAAATATCAAAGAGTTAGATCTTTTCCATGTGCTAAATACACCTCTTTCTCTTGTTCCTCTTACCATGACCAACAATTACATTTGACTTTGGGAGGTGTATTCAATGACCCTCCCAAAGTGATGGGATTATTATAAGGTTTTAAATCTATTTTTTCACGGTGGAATGATATAAGTCGACTATCTTTTGATTAATCTAGTTATCTAACATCTATCCATGATTGGTCAGAACTTATTTCCTATCATCCTCTTCTTCTAGTTGGGTGATGATTACACAATTCACATATTCTGGGGAATTCCCCATCATCACTTTTCCAGAATAATCCATACTGTTGAGAATGTATTAGAACATGAAACAATCCTAAATGGGGTCACCCATCCTCCAATGAAAGGGCAAGTCGTCTGGATGATTAGCTAGATTTACCTCATTGGGTTTCTTGGGATAAAAGATATTGAGTTTGTGAATTTACATGGCTATAAGGAAAAAACCAGTGAACTAAGCATTTCAAAATTACTATTCATTATTCAAAAATTCCTTGAATAATAAGAGACCCTGATATCCTTTTTCTTATGATCATGGGAGATTTTTTTGTTGCCTCCACTCAATGGGAGTCACCTAGTGATTTGGTGCCTACCTAGGTTCTTGAACAAGATCTGTTATAGGTTTTAGGGTAAAAATAATAGTATTTTCCTTATAATTAATTTTTTTTATATATTGAGATAATGGTATAAGACTTATTTTGGGTTTGATTAATGGAATATTCCCACCATTTTTCCATTTCTAAAAACTCACAAAATACACTAGGATACTTCATCTAGATCATTGGTGTCTATATATCATCCCTAATATTATATACCCCAATTTTCTGTAACTTTTCTTTCACGACATGAAAGTTGAGTGAATTAGTCAAACTATTGAATCTATATATTATGTTAGAAACCCCCTCACTTTTTTATTTCATGTTTTTTTTGAGGTCAATAATTTTTGTTTTATTTTGTGTAGATCATTACTTATAAAGGACTAAATTATGAGGAAATTCACATCCTCTAATAGATCTCGATGGAAGGATGTTGTACCCAAAAATGTCTAGCCCTATAATAGTATGTAAAAATCATCTTTTCTTGGTCACTCCTACTGATCATGAGGGCCCCTGATCAGGTCATATTGAGACACGAAGTTCTTTAGACAATTTATGGTCTCTCTCATGTTGTCATAAGTTCAGAATGTAGGAATTCATAAATTTGGTGTGGGAAAATATTCATCTATACATTTGGGATAGGGGTTCTTCTCAGGTTTCATGGGTGCATACCACCCTTCCATGTATTCCATTTTAGTATCTAGGGATTCACTATAATTGAGAATTTCCAAAGGTACTACATTCTACGACAACATCGATATACTTGGTCTGGGAGGGGCATGGTGAGGTGGCCATGTTTTCGCATCCTATAGATTTTTTATTCTTGATAGTAATGAATGATCACCCTGGGAGTGGAGATTTTTTCACAATAGATGAAGAAATCCATGATCACATTTGACTCCATCATATATATAGACTATATTCCAGGATCTAAATCCATCTAGAAATGCAGATTCCACTTTTTCAAGTTAATTTGACCTTCCTATATGTGTGGGTGGAGAGAAATTTATCTCTACCTAATGAAGATACCCAGTTGGAAATTTCCACTATGTAGCTCCTCAGTGAGTTTTCTGAAATTTTAAATCTCAATGTAATTCTATTCCAATGATTCTTTCATGGAAGTATTTTCACCTCTTTTGGGTGGTGATTGAGATGAATCCACATCCTTCTGTTTACGATAAGTAGTTTTTTACAAGAGAGGTGTAAATTTATTGTTCAACAGTAACAAATTCTGAATCCTTTACTACTTCCATGTATGTGTAGCCTCAGTTAATTCATCTTGGTCACCCTCCATTTACATACATTCTTCAAGTATTGGACTATGTATAGTGACCTTGAGGGAGTTTTGGTGGTGTATTATGAACAATTACAAAATAGAAAAGGTTTTTCTTATGGTAGGAGGAATGGATGGGATACCGAACAATAATATTTACCTCCCAACATAGAGAAGAATGATTTCCTATGAGGTGAGGATAATATTGAACCCCCCCCATCTCTATAGTATAGGGACTATCCGGGTCAACATCATTGCTTTATAATCTTATCATTGAGTACATGATGATTCTAGTGAATAATTTGATAAATCATGATATGGTTTTTGAGATACAAATGACTCCATTATAATGGGATTGGGTTGATTTGGAACCACCACCGATTAATCCAAGAACCTATCAAGGTGTGTTTAACCCAGTGATGGTGATTGAGATAAAATTTCCCCCAGCTCTATGGGATGGGGTTGGTCATTAGCAACATCCAATATCTTCTAGATCATCTCATGGTTTGATAACACCGGGGATCGAGTTGGAGGTAGATATTCCTTTAACCATGTGGACTGGGTTCACTCCTAGAATAATTATGTTATAGTTTCTATTATTACATGTTTTATCTAGAACAATTGTTCTCGTGTATGAGATGGTTTCAATAGAAGGCCATAATGGGATAATTTTCCTACATGATGTTTTTTGGGTTGGACACAACTTCAACATGCCTATGTGAAATTAAATCCCATTTCTATTTGTGGATTAGGATAGAAATCTTATAGAAATCTCCCCTCCAATCAAAATGTATTTAAATTTTTAATGTAGTGGTATTCCATTGTATTACCAACTGGATCACACAGTAACTAGTTCTTTGATTTCATTGAAGGGTATATGATTACAACACTCCATATCTAGGATGTTTTTATTATTATAGGGGAGTAGTGATGTGAAAATATCCATAAAATCCCCATAATCAAATATAGATACAAGGAAAGGATTCAAAAACAAGTTTCCAAAGACTTGTGATTAAATGGTGGAAATCAAGTTGTAAATTTATGTTGTTATTTTTCAGTCTTGGGTCCCATTCCATGGAGATAGAAGGCATGTCCACTTGACAATAGAGTATATGTATAGTTTGAATGTGAATCTAATTTCCAGGATATGTGAGGTGTCTATCTTTAAACCACTAATGAGCTTTCCACATATTTTGGTGTAGGTAAATCATTCAATCCTTATCTATCTCAATAGGGATCTCATAGACATAAGTGGAGAGGTTAGAGAACATGGTTGGGAGGTTGTTTCCTACTAACTACTTATTTATTTCCATGTTTGGATCCTCTTCAACATATTTATATTCCTCTATCTTGTTAGACCATAGATGCTTCTTCTTTGGGTCTCGTACTGAAAATGGTGAACTGTTACAGATAATTGATGGGGAACTATATATGGTTATCCTCATTTGTTCATGCAATAATTTATAAAAAGGTGTATGAATTTTGAGAACCCCTCTATATATAGTTTCTAGGAAAGGGGAGTATTTCCTTATCTGAGGAAGATATCACTTTAGGTACCTGTAAAATAACATATATTAGGAGTAGAGTCCTTGTGATCTATCTCTACACCACAAAGAAGAGGAATACCAGGGAAATGATCAACTTCTGATTTAGTTGAGGATTTGATATACTCTAGGGGAGTTGTGGATATGCATCAAACAACCTCAAGGACACTATCTTTGAGAAGTCCAGGGATATGAACCTCATTTTGTTTCATGGATAAAATATACTAACCTACCTTTTGGGTTTAAGTAGGGATATGAGCCTACTCGATGATGGCTTCTAGAATATGTTATTAACTTTTGGGTGATACGGGAATATGTGCCTATGGCTGAGAAACTATTGGAGTATGTCGATGAGCTTCTATATTATCGGTCAGAATATGATCTTAAATATGGGTGGTTGCCTAAATAATTAGGTCAAACCTATATGAATATGGGATATGATCATGATTAAAATATTCATTCCTCCTTAGAATATTTCTACGAACCATCGAAATGGGATACGAGATATTAGCCTCCACATGTATGTCCTCTTAAGGATACTGTTGCAGTCGTTCATCAATTGAAGTGGGGATTCGATCCAGGATTTTTTCAGATACTGGAGTATGAAATGAAGCTTCACTAAAACGAATGTCTGTCATTATTGAGAAATGTTTCACACTCACTTGGTGATCCCCAATCAGAATTATGATATGAGCCCAATCTTATTCCTTTGGAGCCTGTCATAGATTTTTTTAAACAGTAATATGAGCTTGTCCTATGTTCTGTGCAGCACTCACATGGTGAGATATGGTTGGAATGGTGATATGAATTTGATCCAATGACTTTGTATTGTGTTTTTGGTCTTTTTTAATAAGGATGTTCACCTATCCTGAGGCATGTTCTTCTCTCACTTGGTGAGCCCTGGTTGAAATTTGGATAAGAGCTCAGTCTTGTTCCTCTTACATTATAGGAATATTCCTCTAATATTTTTTATATTGGAGAAATAATTTGATATTTATCCAGATTATCCACCAATTCATACAGATCATGTTAATATTCTTCTCATGATTCTGGGAATAAATATATGCCTTTTTCTGTATTGGTAAAAGAGTAAGAATATGCTGGTGAAGCTCATTAGCTATTGTAAGAATGGAATGAAACTTTATCAATGTGTGTGTATGAATTTAGTCCTACACATTTTTAGTATCCAATATGTATTGTATGATATCCTTGATTTAAGTGGGAATATAATTTGAATCCTTTCCTCCTAGTGTGATCAGAGTATGCCGATGGGATTTATGCACAAGGAAAAGGATATGTTATTACCCCATGATATATTTTAGAATATACATACATACATTATCTGAGTGGGTAAGGATATGAGACTCTTTCTGACTATAATTATTGGAAGAAGGTATATGATTCCACTCTCATTTGTAAATATATTTTTGGCACTGAAATCAATTACTTGGTACCATGCATGAGTATCCAATGTGGTAATGTGTTGGGTGGTTCTCGTAGTAAGAAATTAAGGGAAACTGGCATGATGATCCTGATGGAGGAGTTTGACAAGATCCCTCCTCAAAAAATCTAGAACTACCATAGATATATAGTAGACTCCTCGGTCCACCTTCCTAAAATGTCCCATGTCACTAGGGCAGAAAATGTTTTTGAAGTCACCATTTTTGACATCGGTTATATATAACCGACCTGAAAATCTGTGTTACATGGTTTTTTACATCTGTTATTTTATAACCGATGTAAAAAATATGGAGAGTAAATTTTTTACATTGGTTATTTTAATAACCGACATCAAAAATTACGCGCTTTGGTTTTTTACATAGGTTATAAAATAAACGATGTAAAAAACCAAAGAGCTGCATTTTTTACATTGGTTATTTGATAACCGACGTAAAAAACGAGGTATCTATGAATTTTTTACATCAGTTTTAAAATAACAAATGTAAAAAAGGAGGAATATGAGGACTTTGGGACATCAGTTATCAAATAACAGACGTAGAAACCCAACCTGCTAAATTTTTCATGTCGGTTATATTATAACCGACATAAAAAACCAACACCCGATAGTTTTTACATCTGTTATAAAATAACCGACATCAAAACAGTGGTCTCTGATTTTTTTAGGTCAGTTATATAATAACCGACGTAAAAAACCAACAGACGAATTTTTTTATGTCGGTTATAAAATAACTGACATAAAAATTGCATTATCTGATACATTTATAATGTTGGTTATTATAATAACAGATGTTATAAATGTTATAAAAATAGTTTATAACATTAGTTATTAAATAACTGATGTAATAAAACATTTAAAAAATTAACACGCGCTGTGGATTGTCATTGCTGATTTTTCGATCGACAGACCGGTGACTCATCTCTCTCACGCGAAAAACCCTAATTGACTCTTCGTTGTAGTTTCGTTAAACTCGTTTTTCAATAATTATTTATCATCTTTACTCTCCTAGGATCTATCATCTCCACTTTCAACAGTTACGTAAGCCTCCCATGATTTTATTTCCTTCGTTTTTTCCTGGATGGTCTATATTTACGTTTTGTGTTTTTTTTTGTTTAAACTAGGTAAGATTCTTCGATTTCGAACCCTATTACCTCTTTTAGCCATCATCATATTATTTATTATAACCATATATATTATATCTACCCACAATATTCATGTAAGCCTCACCTGTTTCTATTTCGTTTGTTTTTGTTTCACGGATGCCCGACATTGATGGTAATTTTTGTTTTAATTGACAACTAATGATCTCATTCACCTATATTACTGCAATTTATATGTAAATAATTGTGATACACCCATTCTGTGTACCAGTGTGATTTATTTTATAAGTATATATGGTTTTTCATGGTGGAATGTTTGTTTTGGATCCTTGGTTATTTATATTTTGTGTATCACTATTTGTAGTTCCATAATCTATTTACGTCTCTTATTTTTGTGGACTATTATACGTCTTCAAATGATATTAAAACCTAATTCATTGCACAATAGATCATTTTATACTAGTAGGATATACAGTTCATGGTTCTTATTTTGAATAATGGCATGATACCAAAACTAGTAGCTTGAGGTTAAAATCCCTTGATATGCCAAAACTAGTAGCTTGAGGTTAAAATCTCATGGTTCTGTGGGGCTGTCCAGAGGGTTGGTGGCTGTCTAGGGGGTTGGAGGCTGTCCAGGGTGTCCATGGAGGGGGGGGGGGTCCAAGGTGGTGGGGGTGTCGAAGGGGGGGGGGGTGTCCAAGGGGGTGTGGGGGGGGGGTGTCCAAGGGGTGGGGGTATTTCCAGAGGGATTGGGGGGTTGTCCGGGGGTGGGGGGATGTCCAGAGGGTTAAAGGTGTCCAGGGGGGGTCCAAGGGGATATGGGTGGGGGGTGGTGTCAAGGAGGGGGGTGGGGGGGGGGGGTGCTGTCTAGAGGGGTGGGGGCTATCCAGGGGGTGGGGGAAGTCCAATGGGGTGGTGGTGTCCAGGGGGTGTCCAAGGGGGTGGGGGTGGTGTTCAAAGGGTTCAAGGGGCTGTCCAAAGGGCTGGGGGTGTCTAGGGTGTCCATGGAGGTGGGGGGGGGGGGACAGTCCCGGGGTGTGTGTGTGGGTGTGTGTGTGTGGGGGGGGGGGGGGCTGTCCAAGGGGGTGGGGGGTGGGGGGGGGGTGGGGGCTGTCCAGAGGGTTGAGGGGTGTCCAGGGGGGTGTCTAAGAGGGTAGGGGTGGGGGGTGGTGTCCAGGAGGGATGTGGGTGCTGTCTAGAGGGGTGGGGGATGTCCAAAGGGTTGGGGGGCTTTCCAGAGGGTTGGGGGTGTCCAAGGGGTTCCCAAGGGGGTAAGGGGTGGGGGTGGTATCCAGGAGGGGTGGGGTGCTGTCTAGAGGGGTGGGGGGTTGTCCAGGGGGGGGGGGGCTGTTCAGAGTGGTGGGGGGCTGTCCAAGGGGGTGGTGGTGTCCAGGGGGTGTCCAATGGGGTAGGGGGGGATTGTTTAGAGGGTTTGGGGGGATTTATTGTGGGGTGTCCAGGGTGTCCATTGGAGTCCCCAAGGTTTTCTTTGATTCAATGGAATTTACAACTATTATATCTAACTATATTTTATTTTTAAAATCATATTCAAGCATATTTTTGTAAATACGCATCGATTTGTTTTATATTTCAAAATTGTTTTACATTCAAATTATGATTTTTTTCATATAAACATATAATTTTATTATCATAAAAATATGTATAATTTAGATATTTGTTATAGGTATTAATGAGTCAAAATTGGATTACATCACATCGAATGAGAAATTAATATGAGGAAGGTTTTGATGCCTTTTTGGAATTTTCTAAACAAAATGTTCAATGTAGTGACATTTTTTTCTGTCCATGCCTGAAATGTTTGAATATGAAGAAGTTGAAAAGTATAGAGATAAAAGATCATCTGATTTGTCATGGTTTTAATACGAGTTACAACCCTTGGATTTGGCATGGTGAAACTAGACGGAATGTCACTGATGATGATGATTCACAAGATGGTAACTCCGATGGAATTGAAGAAATGATTCACGATATTGCAGCAGAACAAATTGAGATAGAACTGATAGTTTCACGTCTATATGGTGATGATGAAAAGCCATTATTTCCTAGTTGTAAAGATTTTATGGTTTTGTCGATGGTGTTAATATTGATTAACCTGAAGTAGAAACATGGATGGAGTGACAGATGTTTTATAGAGGTGCTACAATTGATGAAAGACATTCTTCCAAAAGATAACAATCTTCCATATTCACATTATAAGGCCAAGAAAATACTATACCCGATGGGATTGGGATACAAGAAAATACCTGCCTGTCCAAATGAATATATTATATTTAGGAAGGAATATTAATTTCTTTCAGAGTGTCCTAAATGTGGGATATCACGGTATAAGGTGAAAGACAAATCACTGGCGGATGTAGATATTACAAAGATAACTTCAAACTTATTTTGGTATCTCCCTATAATTCATCATTTCAAATGTTTATTTGCTAATTCACATGATTAAAAAAGGTTAAGATGGCATGCATATGAGCGGTAATGTGATGAAAAAATACATCATCCAGCTGATTGTCCACAATGGAAGAAAATTGATGAGCAATACTCTACATTTGGAAATGAAATTAGAAAACTCAGACTAGGGTTGTGCACAGATGGAACAAATCCATACTGAACCCTCGGTTGCGCACATAGTTTATTGCCTATTTTTTTGGTAATTTGCAAACTCTCTCCTGATGTTTTTATGAAGCACAAATTTTTCATGTTGAGTATAATGATCTCTGGTCTGAAGCAACTTGACAATGATATTGAGGTTTACTCGTCACCGTTGATTGGTGATTTGAAACTTTTATAGGCTGATGGTATTAGGGTGTATGATTATTATAAAATGGAATATTTTCAACTGCATTCTGTGATTTTGTTCACTATAAATGACTTCCCAGCATATGGAAATTTGTCTGGATATAGTGTTAAAGGGCATAAAGCATGTCCAATTTGCGAACAACAGACGTCATATTGTCAATTGCATCATGGGAGGAAAACAGTGTACATGGGTCATTAAAAGTTTTTGCCGATGGATTACCCATATAGAAGACTAAAAAAGGAATTCAATGGCTTAGAAGAATTTAATATTTCTCTAAAACATTTATCCCCTAAAATATATTTTGAGAGGGTGAAAACCCTTGATGTGACATTGGAAAAGACATAGAAATCTGGTAATGATAGACATATTTGGAAGAAAAGGTCAATATTTTTTGTTCTACCACATATGGGGATATCATGAAGTTAAACATAATATTGATTTCATGCATGTGGAGAATAGTATCTATGATTTTTTGATTGGAACATTCTAAGATATTAATGAAAAGACAAAATATGGGTTGAATGGAAGATTAGACTTACTATCAATGGGAATACATTTGGAGTTATCTCCCACTCTTAATGGAAGACAAACATTGCTTCCCCCAGATTGTCATACATTATCAAAGAGGGAGAAAATTATCTTTTTTCAGTGACTTCATGATATCAAAGTGCCTCAAGGTTATTCTTCAAATGTAAAAAATTTTGTCTCCTTGAAGGACTTGAAGTTGATAGGTATGAAATCACATGATTTTCACATCATGATTCAACAAATTCTACGAGTTGCATTGCGTGGAATATTTCCCATCCATGTCATAAAGACTATAATGAAGTTGTGTTATTTTTTCAAATCAATTTGCAATAAGGCGATTGACGTGAATTCTTTGAAAATTTTGGAAAAGGATGGAATTTTTATACTTTGTCAATTGGAAATGAATTTTCAACCAACTGATTTTGATATAATGGTGAATTTAATGATTCATCTGGTTCAAGAAATATTGCTTTGTGGACCTGTATATCTTCATTGGATGTATCCTTTTTAATGTTATATGAAAATATTGAAGTGGTATGTTAAGAATCCATATCGACCTGAAGCCTCCATTATTGAAAATTATATTTCTTAGGAGGTTGTAGTGTTTTGTAAAAGCTACATGGCTGTAGTGCACCACATAGGTTTGCCTCCATCTCACCATGAACGAGCTAATAATGAGGTAAAGGGGATTCATGGATTGAAAGTCAAATCATTATCAACTGAACATATGAAGAAGTTAGTATCATACATCTTGAATAACATAGCTGATTCTCAACCATATATCACATTGCATATTAATGAGTTGAAACAATGTCATCCAAAGAATAATGAAATGTGGATTTTGAATGAGCACAACAATTTTTTTTGTCATGGGTTAAAAAGACCATTCTTGGTAGATTAGATGTATCAGAGACATTAAAATGGATAGTGGGTGGTCCATGTTTAAATTTGACAACACGGTCCAGTTATGACATTAATTCCTATACATTTCATACGAAATCTGAGGAAAACAGAAGTGCAGTTCAGAATAGTGGTGTATTGGTGTTTGCAGAAGCAATGTATTTTTAGAGTGCTAAGGACAAAAACCAAATTTCTGTATCAAGTGCATATTTTGGAGTGATTGAAGACATATGGGAGGTTGATTAATTTAAAATTAAATTTCCTATTTTTAACTGTAAATGGTTTATCGGTAACAACAGTGTCAGACATGATGAATTTGGAATGGCACTTGTTAATCTGAATAGATTGGAAGATACAACTGATTCTTTTATAATGTAAACACATGAAAAACAAATTTTCTATGTTGTAGATCAATCAAATATACACTGAGATGTTGTTTTACAAGGGAAAAAACAATATGATGGTGAGGATGAACTTGATGAAGATGCTGATTTATCTGAGATCCCCACTTCCATGGAATGATTAACAGAACATAATGATGATCATATTGAAGACATGGTTTGTTCCATAAGGAATGATCATGATGAAGGAATTTGGGAAAATAATCCATTTGTACATTTCTAAAATTATTGGTAGCATATGTTTATTTCTTGTTTACATTTATTTTTTTCATAAAATGTTAGATATTGTAAGTTTTTTCTTTATTAAAAAATGTATTAAAATAGAATAAGTATAAGTTTTTGTTTGTTTTCAGTTTTTTTAGTTTACTTTATCATGTTTACCATTACATGAATTATATATCTATTATTTTTGTTCAGTGAAAATTACACTACCATGTTTACCAGGTTTACCAGGTTTACCATGTTTACCATGTTTACCATCTTGACCATTTTGACCATATTTACCATTGTTTAACATACATACCATATTAACAATGTTTACTATTACATAACTTAGTACAGTTTTCTATTTTATGATTACAATAGTATTAAAATATTTGAATTTGCATATTTGTGAACTAATGTTTGTTTTTTTGATTTGAAGGATAATGACAGATCATTCAGTAGATCAACAACATGATTCTGGATATGATCATATTAGTCATACCCTTAGGGATGAACATTCACATGCTCCTCTTGATGTTCCCCAATCTTCCTCATGTGCTCCTATTACGACAAAGAGTTCAAGAGTTGGTAAATGTGGGTGCACACGTTTACCAAAATTAGCACTTTCCCATACGTAGGATCAGAGGATACTCATTGATTTTGATGATGATGATATTCCTAGAGGTCCAAATGAAAAAGATTTAAAGAGTTTTGTATCAACTCAGGCTTAGAAAAAAATAATCATTTTGTATGATGACTGGAGAATTGTGGATAAAGCGATAATCTCTCAGTTTTTGGAGACAATTTTGTTAAGATCTTTTGCTATTGTTTGACTATTCTATAAATGTTCCTATTATATATAGTATGTTTAACATCTTCTTCATCAGATGAAATTTGATATTCTTAACACTGGAGGATTCAGGAAGAAATGCTTATCGATGGCTGCTAGGAGATGGAGGGATTTCAAATCAACCATCTCATTTGATTTCATTTTTGGTCATAGGAGTCATGACAATCCATGTCGTATATATCATTTTATAAATGAAGACACATGGTGAAAGTTTGTCGAATGTAGAAGAAAAGAGTCATTTTTTGTAAGGGCAATGTAAACTTTTATAAGTTTTCTTGTATAAATGATCTTATTAATGTTTTGTTAATGATTTATTATTCTTAATTTACAGCAAACAAGGAAAGCTCATCAAGAGATCCAATCTAAAAATGTACACCCTCATAGTTTATCTCGGGGAGGGTATGCATTTTTGGAAGAACAAATGATGGTAGAAAAATTTAAAAAACTAAAAGCTGATACTTAAAGCTCTGGAGAGGTGGCCCCTCCATCCCCTCCATCTAGACATGAAAAAGGAAAGAGAGCTCAGATGGGCAAAAAAGGTAATATCTTTTAAAAGAATCGAGAATCGTAGCTGAGAGGATTATAAGATATCTATTTTATTTATTTAAGATAACTATTTTCTTCATATAATTTCAATAATTATAGAATTTTTCAATTAATTTATACGTGACTCTCTTAAGGAGCAGAGCTCATAGGGGCCTTTACAACTACTGGGAGGCAAGATAGTTTATCTGTAGCATTGGGAAATCCCGAACATCCTGGTCATGTAAGAGGATATCCGACAGGTGTATTAGTAAGAAAAGTGTTTCAGCATTCTTCAACATCTAACATTGAGGATATTTATAATAAAAAATAGAATCCTTGGAGGCTTATGTTCAGAATATTAATGCAACGATGGAGGAAAATATTAGAACGTCGATACAGTCTATTTTTTCAGACTTTCAAAGGCAATTCTAGACTGCAGCTCCCACTCCTCCACCTCCCCTTGCCGAACCCATTATTTATCCTCCACCTCCGACAGTATCTCCCACTCCCCCACCTCAGCATGCAGACACCATTTTTTATCCTACTCCTCCGCCGCAACTTCCTACTAATTGAAATTTGTATGTTGATGATCCTCAACATCATATAGTTCCATATGGGTTGCTATATTGTATAAGAGATATAGTTCATCATCAATAATTAGAGGTAGAGAATAAGAGTGTCATTGTAAAGGATATTATAGATAAATCAGCTCGAGTACCATTACCAACAGATGAGGTGACGACAGTTGGACATAGTATCAACCATTTTTTAATTTGTCCATCCAGACTTCTTCGACTCATTACCATCGAGGTATGAATGTTATATCTTTTATTTTATATTTTTTTATTAAAGTTGTTTTATCATTTGAAAACTAATATATTTTTCTATTTATTTTTACAGGAATAGTTCAATTTTAAAGAAATACTATATAGAAAACAACAATGACAAATGGCTAGGACATAAGATACATATTCTAGTAGTCTTGACAGATTTTAAAGATATTCAAATTTGTTGGTGGGTCCTTATGTGTTTCCAATGGAAGATCATGTTTGTGGAAATGCAATAACTTTGGGGATTATGAAAACTAATATCATGGAGCTTTTTACTGGAGATAATTTGGGCATCAATGTGGTGCAATTTTTTTCCATGTAAGTCTTAACACATTTTCCCTGCGTTATATTTATTAAAAATTTATACATATGTCTGTTTTGTATTAGGTGTCTTTATAACATATGTGATAGGAATGAGTTGACAGATGTATATGGATTCATGGACCCACAATTGATTTCCCCTGAAGCATGTGCATTGGATGAGGAACAAAGAATGATTTATATTGTAGAAATACTTGAACAGAATATAGTCACACAATGTTGTATGAAGCCTTTTTGTCAGAGGAATGAATCACATCTCTCTCAAAGACTTAATTATCTTTTAACATAAAAACACCACTAAACTTAAATTTTCTTTTATCAGTGATCATTGGATGTTAGGGGTTTTTTCCCAAGGGAGAAAAAACTTTATTTTATATGCTCTGTCCATGATGATGTGTGGGAAAGTTTTATGAATATATTGGAAATGAAATTTTCAATTTCTCAATAGTTTTATATATTATAATGAATTTAAAATTTACACCATTCATATTATTTTCTAACAGGGCATGGTTCTACTTTCGAAAAAACACAAAGAAAAGGAGTGCAAAGATCAAATATGTAAATGCGATGGTAAATATCCATTTATAATTTGTACTTTTTGATTTATTACATAAAAATAATATATTGATTTTACACTCATTCAAACAGAATTTTCATGAAAAACAAGGCTTCATCGAATGCAGATATTATATGTTAAGATTTATGTATGAAATAATAACAATTGGGACAGTTGTGAACTTTTACCTGGTAAGATTTCCTTTAATATTTTCCATAATATTTCAATTTTATTTATTCATTATACATGTTAACTACTATCCTTTTCATTTGTAGCTATTTGATGACCCTCAACCCTATACTGCTCAAGACATCAAACACTTACAAGTGGAGTGGTGAAATTATTTTACAGGTTTGACTGAATTTTAGTTGATTGTAGTGTAAAATGAAATTTCGAATATTTTCATTGTAATTATTTATTTGGTAGTTGTTTATTTTGGATTTAGTTTTTTTTGAAGTTGACAGTGTATTTTTTGAATGTTATATATGTGAATGTTTAATTTTTCTCCACTTCTTGTTTTGGTCTACTTATGATGGGTTTTATGGTATGGATTCTGGTTTGGGGGAGGGGTTCCAAGGGTGTGGGGGGTGTCTAGGGGGGGGGTCCTGGAGGGTGTGGGGGGGGGGAGGGGGTCTCCAGGAGGGTGTTTGTGTGTCTGTGGGGGGGGGGGTGTCCAAGTGGGTGGGGGTCATCCAAGGGTTTTAAGGGTCTTCCAGTGTGTGGGGGGATGTCCAGGGGTGTGGGGGCTATCCAGGGGTGTTGGGGGGTGTCCGGGGGTTGTGGGAGGACTGTCTAGTGGGTTGGGGTGGGGGTGTCCAGGAGGGTTGTGGGGGGGGGGGGGGGGTGGTGGTGTCAAGGGGTGTGGGGGGGGGGGGGGTCCAGGAGGGTGTGGGGGGTGTCTAGGGGTGTAGAGGGCTGTCCAGGGGTGTGCGGGGCTATCCAGGGGTGCATGGGGCTGTCAAGGGGTGTGGGAGTGCTGTCGAGGGTGTGGGGGTATATATGAGGGTGGGGGGGGGGGGGGGTTGTCCAGGGGTGTTTGGGGCTGTCCAGGGGGTCGAGGGGTAGTCCAGAGGTGTGGTGGGGGCTATCTAGGGGGTCGGGGGGGGGGGGGGGGGCAGTCCCGGGGTGTGGTGGGGGCTGTCCAGTGTGGTAAATGCTTAATTTTTCTTTGGTTATTATTTTGGTCTACTTCTATTTTTTGTGGTACGAATTCTTGATTTGGATTCTGGTTGTTTCATGGGAGTGCATAGGACTGCATTCTATTTAAATAAAATTAGTCTTTCATGTCAGTTATTTTTCATAACCGACGTGATAAAAGGCCCTCAGACTGGTTTATCATGTCGGTTATATAATAACCGACCTGATAACCCATTTCCTAGGCCTTTTATCACGTTGGTTATTCAATAACCAACGTGATAAAATGCCCCTGGACTGGTTTATCACGTCGGTTATATTATAATAGACGTGCTAAATGGACCTCAGATGGGTTTATGACGTCAGTTATATAATAACTGACCTGATGAACCATTTACCAGGCCTTTTATCACGTCGGTTATGAAAAAAAGTTGTGATTAAAGGCCCCCAGACTGATTTATCATGCCGGTTATATAATAAACGACGTGATAACCCCCCCAACCGGTTATATAATAACCGAGGTGATAAATTCCCGAGAAATGGTTTATCACATCGGTTATTATATAACCGATGTGATAAACACCCTCGCACTATTTTATCACGTCGGTTATATAAGAACCAACGAGATAAACGCCCCTGGTTTTTGCACGTCAGTTAATTAATAACCGACGTTATAAACACTATGATGTTATGTTTTTACGTCAGTATGTAAATAAGAGATATAAAAAATAGTATTTATAACATCATCCGTATTAACTTCGGCTAAAAACTGATGTAAAAAATGAAAAATAACCGACATAATTTTTTTTTCTGCACTAGTGGGTCCTGTTTATCACTTTTCAGGGATAGGCTTTTGAAGCGATTGGATGTGGAAGTAGGGACAACTTGTACCACTGCATCTTTACCTGGATGATACAGATTCATATGCTTAATCTTTTTGAGTAATTTACATTTAGTCTCAAGTATCAAGATCATATCATCTCAATATTATTCATGAACCACCATGTTTTCCACCTAAAGCTGAAGACATTGGGTGGGTGAGGTTATTTTGCGACCTGCAGAGGCTGCAGCCATAGATGAGGTTCTAGAAAATACTCTCGATGAAGGCATTAGGTGTTATTTGTGGGAGAATAATTTTTAGTAAGACAAATAACAAATCACAAGGACACTGGTAAGCACATTGTCAAAATTATGAGACAAGATTAATTAGATGTGAATAGTTAACACAATTTCCCTTTATTATGTCTAGTTTTACCATTTTCTTATTAAATAACCCTTTCCCATCAAGGATGGAATTATTTTCTTGGAAACTAAATTATGTTTTATTTCACTTCAGGCCGACCATTTGGGTTTTCATAGGAGATAAAAATAAAAATGGAACAACTCACGGTTAGATAATAATTTATTTTTTTGAGAGATTAGCATTAGGTTAAATATTTTTTCATCTCATAAATTCATCTTTTCCCTGGTCAAGGAGACAAGGTACCTTAATCCTATAATGATTTAGTCATTCCATAATTGGATTCATTTACATTAGGTTTTCCATTTCGGTTTCCTTTTGAGGTTTTATTGTGGGGGTTCAAGTATGATTACACAATCATTCACTACCAGTTCATAATTTTCATCTCATATAATCTACCATTTTACCCCAAATACAAAAAAGGTACAAACCTACTTTCCAAAGGTAGGAGGTCAATTGGGATTTCAGAAAAAGTGGTTCCTAGGAACTCATATTAGTCAAGTGGATGTGATGTTAGGATCATTACACCCTTTGGTTGGGAATTATTGCCTATTCTCACACTCTCTTATAGATTTAAGAAATGTTCATGATTTTCTACCAAATCCCATTATAGAACTGATTACCCTAAAAAATGACCAGGTGTTAAATACTTTGCATGTAGTATGGGATTATATAAATGAGAAAATTTTTATGTATCTGAGGTCATTCATATATTTATCATTGTTTCTTAGTAATGTGTATCTGCTTATATTTTGAATCCATATAACTAGAGACTATGGAGTTTAATACCATCCAAGAAGGTGACTAATATCAAGGGTATGAGACTAAACCTTTATTAGAAATATTTTATTCCATTTTTATAGAAGGAATCAAAACCCAGATTTTTCATTTAAATCATACAGTTTAACATCATGAGGATATGACATATATGAGGGAATATAAGCATAGGATATTGAGCTCAAGATATAGGAAGGTGTTATATGTATCTTTTTTATAATAGGAATTAGATTCATAATAGTTTGATTTCACTTTTAGAACATACCCTAAGGTGGATTCCATTATATGGGGGCATGCACGTTATGATGATGGATGGGGTTTACACAATGATGTTTAACTAGATGATAGAAATTTATGATTTGAATGATATGATCATTGAAAATCCCTAAGTCCATGTAATCCATGCAATCAGTAGGAGAAATAAGGGATATTAAGTGACTATTCTCACTGAATATGAAAATGGGACTTATGCACTCTGGCGGCCCTGATCGAGTGTTTGATATGGATCTCAGGCCATTGGAAGGAATCCTACAAATCATGTTTCAAAAAGAATCATATCTATCATTTGATACATTTTCATATCAATCCATTAATTTATAAGGATAATGTTGAAACCATAGATTATTTTGGGTCGTATGGCTTAGAATTTCAATGATATTGAGGGACTTAAACTGTGGTCAATACCAATTTGGAGTTCAACCCTTAGGAAGGAATCCTATATTTCCTACTTGTGCATGAATCAGAATCCTTGTTGTTCATTATTTGGTATACCCAAATATGTCTATGACACAAGATTATCATATCCTGAGGTGCCTTACCAACATATCCTGAGTGCCATCCTGACCTGTCCTGAGTGCCTGCCTATGATGGGTGACATGTCCTAAGATCCAATTTGACTAGGGTGACATGACCCAAAGGGCTTCACAAGATTCGACTAGAAATGTCGAGAGTCTATTATAAGATCTAGATCAAATTTTTAGAGTACTATCACATGAACAGGTTGAATCATTTGAGGATCTTTCTATGACCAACAAAGACATGTCCAAGGGTTTCAAATGATCAAGGATGACATGGGGGAAGGTTATCACCGGAATCGACTGACATGTATTGAAGAATTTTCATGACCATGCCAATATGTCTGGAGGAATTAACGATACTTGGGTGACATGTATATACAAATTTTCATGAAATAGTTGAAATGTTAGTTGACTTTATGAGACTTGTTTGACACGTTCAATGGACATTGTGAGACATGCTCAACATATTTAGAGGACTTCACGAGACTTGGTTGACTTATCCGGATGACATCGTGAGACATAGTCAACATGTCCTGATAGAGTCTCATGATCTGGATAGGGAATGTGAAGAATATGATTTCTTCACATGAAATGAGCATATTCATATTCACATAATACTTCCATCACTTTTTAGTGTTATATTTCTCTATGCATTAATGTTCATCAAGAATTAACTTGTTTAGGGTTTTCGTTACCAAATTAAAATGCGAAGACCCCATCCCATAACCTGGATGACATTTTGAAAATACCTTACATGATATATATGTCAATAATGTGATGAAAATATTCATGAATACTGATCCCTTCGGTTATTACCTCATTTTACATCATGGAATGCTCATGCGATCATGTGACTGTTCACTATGACAAGTCTTCTCTTATACGCTCCCATGAGTGTAGTTTCCGTCGTGTCTCACACCTATCATTTTGTTTAGGGGATGAATCTTTAGGCCTCCATTTTCTATTAATACATCACCTAGAATGGATTGTATATCACATATATGAGCTGGAGTTAGTGGAGGGAGTATTTCATCACATGCTTTGCATGATCCGGCAATGATTCGTTCAAAGGGTGGCATGATATTCAGTGACTGTGAGAACACTATATCTTCTCAAAATTTATTGGTACCATATATTATCAAATGTATTTCACACAATCATGTCAACATGAAAAAAAATCTTTTTGACCCATGATTCGACATGACTAATAATATTCACGAGATCAAGAATATTGTGGAATGTCTTTCATGTTATGGAATAAGATTTTCCAGGGTCCTTCCCGAGATTAAGATATCTTGTTAGAGGCCATCAAAAGATCTAGGTAGCTTGTCAGGGGCCGTTATTTAATCCAATATGTATTTTTACAAGGACCTCTAGGAGATCGGGCTTATATTACAATGGGACTTTGCACAATCGATGGCGCTCATACAAAGATCATAAACCCTTTCACATAAAAATTAATTTATCTTCCCTTTTCAAGAAGATTCTCCCCTATCCAGCCATTTTTACAATATTTTTTGATAAGTCTCGCCTTTTCCCATTAGTTTTTCATTAAGGAATTTTGTGATAAATAATGGATCTCATGATGGCATGCACGCCTTGTCACAGACCGTCACTATTCTTGTCTACGATATGGAACATTATAAATGATGGATCTTGTGAAGGTGTGCCAACATTATTATAGAAAATCACTCAAGTTGTATGTAGAGACAAATGAGTGTCTCACGATCCAATAGAAATATCCTAGGTATTTATATGATGATGGTGAAAGACAACATGTTATCACATGATGAGGTTGATATCTCTCTAGGGGGCTTCATGAAGTATTGTTAATGTCAAAGAAGATCACATTAAAATCAAAAGAGCTCTATATCACCTGAGTATTCTTATTTATTAAACCTTTTTATAAGAGTGTTTATGTGATATTAAAGATCCTATAAATTAAAAAATTTCATTATAAAAGGAACTTATTTTTCTACCTTCAAATGATCAATAACACTTGTCAAGATTCCTTCATGAGAAAACTGGGGCTTTAAATGATCATATAAAAATATCTTGTATAATTCTTGATCCATTCACATAACCATACCCGATTCTTGAAATCACATGTCCTTCTAGAATATATATGATCTGGTTGATTAATCATCTTGGACTTCAGGCTACTCCTGCTTTCAATTTCCAGAGAAAATAATACCCATTATTTGGGAATTTAATTAATCGTAGAAATGTTGGTGCTAATTTTTTAGGCATCAAAAATTAATTTTATTTAGAAGTGTCAACCGATTTTACACATCATGATAGTTCCAAACTATGTCACAAGAGACACCTTAAAGAACCAAATGAGCCTTTTCATTTTAAATTCAAACCATTTATGAGGAAAAATCCTTTCTTTCAAAAATCCATTTTGATATCCAAGGTTATAATACAGGTAAATTTCAAAGGTTACAAATGGTCCTTTGAAACAAGCATTTAGAAATTCCTCTTCTTAGAATACTAAATGAGCCTTTAAATAATGTATTTGAATACAAATAGTTCAAATGTGAAAAAAGTCTCTAATTAAATCCTTATAAATCTCAACAAAAAAACACATTTATGGTTTATTTTGAAATCAAGAAAATATTTGGAGATCATTTAGAAATCGATAAATCATTAAAAAAAAGAATTTATAGAAAAATTAATTCTATATAAATTTAAATTTATTTCAATTCACACATCTATATGTATACCTCTCACATATATGTATATGTACTTATCATGTCGGGATATATTTGTAAATATAAAATAATTCCAAAGGTTCAATCAAGGGGTATAATGAGTAAACTCATCGAAGAATAAGAGGCATCACAAAAAAACTTAATCTATAATGAGGAAAAAAACCCACATAAAGAACAATTCCACATTCCATAAAAGGTCTATTCAATAACAAAAATGCTAAAAAAAAATTAAAACACCAAAATCAATTTTAAAGGACATTTTTAATTTTACCAAACACCTAACAGTCATATATTTTATATTTATATATATATATATACCAATTGAAATCTTTTTAAACCCAATTTTCATCAATTAATAATCCAATAAAATAAATAAAACTCCATATAAACCAACCAAAATCATGAAAACAAATTAAAAATCATTTAGGAAATCTCATGCATCGCATGGTATGTTATATAAACAAATGAAAAAACACTAACCCTAATACTGTGTAAACTAAAACAAACTATCGAAGAGGGAATATCTCGGACGAAAAAACCCACACCTAAACATTAAAATAAATAACCCACATATACAACCTTTACTCTACGAGTTTTCCAAGAGAGAACCAATATAATAGAAAACCGTATAACAAGAGGGGAAGAAGAAAAGAGGAGCAAATGATACCCAAATCCCAAAAAACAAACCCCTATTGACAGAGGAGTGACAAGGATGAGAGGAGGAAACAAGGAAGAATGGTTTTTGATCCCATTCATGGAGAATGAAATGTATGGGGATAGAGAGGGTTCGAAATGAGTTTCAAACATAATAAGGGAAAACCTATAATTTCTTGTTTTGGGGAACTTGGGAAATATTCATGGGTATGATACATTGATTTCAAAACCTTACACTAACCATGAAAACCCTACAATAAAGAAACTAGATTAATCTATGGTTTTGAAGAATGGTATGTAAACCTGAGGAAACCATACAATATCTTCTAGAAACAGAGAAACCCCACACAGGATTGCCATGATGTTTGAAAAACCATGTGATGACCATAAAAAATACCTCTACCAAAAAAATGATTACACCTCACAACATTTTTACATAGTTTCACCTATACAAGAAAATCTATGCACCATAAAAATAACACCCAAAAGGCCTAATGAATACCCATTTAACTCATATTGTTAAGGGAAAACCATTTTTTAACCATGTAAGACAAACCATTCAAGAAAATAAAAAACTTGAAACACCATTTTTACCCACCAACAATATAGTTTATTACCAAACATGTAATATAACCCTAAATAATGAAAAATTGAACCTTTAAAACATTGAAATAAAAACTGGGAACTCAGCTTGATCATCCATTGGATGTTAATTCAACAAGAAATAAATAAAATAATGAGGAAAACCAAGGTTGCGGTCGAGAATTCTATCAAGAGACACTCCAAAAAAAATAAAAAATCAAAAATTATATAAATAATGTATATATCCCATAAAATATGTTTTGGATCTATTTGATTTATTTTATTTTATTTCAATTAAACTTAAAAATATCCATGGAAAATAATAAAAAGGTATTTAAATCCTACGGTACTTGTCACTACCCCAACACTTATCTTAGACACAATTCAATTTAATGTCAGCATGAATTTATCAAGGATAATAATTTTTAAAGATTTATTAACTTGAACAATATATTGGAAGGAGGAAACTTGGAATTATTTATTAGAATTTAGCGGGTATTTTTTTATACTTCTCTATTAATTCTTTAAAAAATTCAACACTATAATTATTCACATACTAGACACTCCAGATTTTAAAAACATAATAATTCTATGAGGTCTAAAATATCTTCGACAAGAATGTGTATGAAAATATATATGTATAAAATTGAGCTCTTTAATATGGATGAATCTCCAAATGACATGATAATAAATGATTTTACCTAAATAAATATTATCCTAGATATAAAATGTTTAACCAAATTAGAATTTATTAATTTGAGGATTTGAAAATTAGGGGGTGTCTTTGATGTGGCCCAAAATATTACTTTAACTAAATACCTATGATTTTTGTGATATATTATAGTTAGTCAGTAGGGAGGGATCCATCTATATTTTTTTATTTGGAGGTTCTACCTCAATGGTGTCATGTAATCTATATATGTGGTCTGTCATAAGATCTTCACAACCCTTTTTATCCTTGATTTCCATAATGAATTCCTATAATAGAAAATCTACCTAAAAATAAATTACTTTTTATATAGTTTTATTAGTATAAATTTTTTTTACATGATTAGAATAAAATACTACATTAATTCTGAATAGGTAGGATAAAATTATTTCTAAATAAAAAATAATTGAAAAACCACTTTCTCTATTTTTCTATATTTTATCTGGGTATTTTATAAGGTATATGAAGTTTAGGTTATCAATTTATAGTCAATTAATATTATAATACAACACTAATCCCATGAAATTGTATAAATCATCACACATCAACATAAAAGATTTTTTCTAGTCCGAAGGGTATATTATTGAGGTTGTGGTATTTCTCTCTTTTAGCGTATCAAGTGACATCTTGTATGAATAATAAAAGAGAAAGTTATTATACTTATTTATTAGTTTAGTAATATGAACATAAATATTACTAATGACACTAATAAACCTCTGGTAAAATCAATAATGACATAAAAAGGGTCAAATGTATCACATAGTGGTGGAGAAAGGTTGTGTAAACATATTTTCAATTTTGGCCTTATCCATTTTAATAAAATATTTTGAAATTATATTGCAAATGTTTTTTTTCCTTTATCGTCCATGGAATGAAATTTTTGTAATTTCAAAACCATGATTTTCATAATTGATTTTTCAAAACTTTTTCTATAATTTCATAAAAATTTTGGAATCATATTCAATAAATAGTATTGTCCTTGAATACCTCCAAGAATGTCTCAATGATGTTTAGTAAAATTATTAACATATAACATTGAATTCTAGCTAGGAAATTACAATGGAAAAATAGAATATTCTAGTAAGAAAACCAAAATAAGGTACATGTGAATATTGTTTGGTCCTTTCCTTCTAGTGATATTGGAAAAATAAAATACCATAAAACTGCATCATGGAAGCAGTAGGGAAACCTTCTTGCTAGCCAATATTAAATATTTCTATTAAACAAATGTGGAATTATTCTTTTCTGGTTAGAATATTTAGTTTCTAGTATTCCATTAATAATCTCAAATTATTCTAAATACATTTGTGCACAAACTCATTGTTTTTATTTAGTAAAATATTTTTCGCTGATTTTTTCTTTAATATTTTTGTGGGAATAACCTATTTTCACACACAATATTGTAATTTCCATTTTAACAACTTTCATAAGGGTTGTATTGAGTCTCGTTTGTGGTTATACTATGATTTTTGATTCATTTTATTGAAAACTATGGTGCATACCATTGGTAGGGATATTCACTGGGATTAATCCCAGTGTTTTTCATATAGATCTAGCTTATGGATATATATTTTTATTTCATTATTTAAAAAAGATTATTCTCTTGATTAATCTTTAAATTGTTTTAAATTACGATTATTGGTTTCTTTTTTACAAAAGTAAGTCACAGTTTTTATTAGATATAATCAAAATTAGTTTCAGGTTTGGTAGGGTTTATAATATTAATTTTAAATAAGATTTATCCATGGCTACAACCTACACATTTAAACAATAACTTTTAGTGAATGTTTTGACTACGTCATAAAAAGATATTTCAACAAATTCATTAAACTATTGATTATATAAAAAAGGTTCTGGGTTATGTTAATTTTAAAAAGAAGATTCATCAAAGAAATCAATTGTTTCAAAATCATATGATAATAATATTATGTCCTTAAACATTTCAATATACTCCTTAAAACAACATGAAAACTCAAAATGGGTCAATGTAAACACATATTTCCCATCATAATGGTATTTCATTAAAATAAGAATGTAATAGATCATTATTTTCACTCCAAAACACATTTAAATCTCTCCTTAATATACATTTATTAGTTTCTTAGTGTCTAAAGAATAAAATTATTATAATTAATGGGGAGAATACATTAACTATTTTTTCTTCTATGATCACAGTGTGAAAATGGGTAGGAAAAAATAATACTTTCACTCTTACAAAAAACGCTTCAAGAACTCCAAAAGGGTAGCTAGTGGTGTGGAAATCATGTTGTAAAACTACTTGGGTGGGTTTTTGGTCTCATTTATATAGAGGATAATAATTTTAATATATATTTACATTAATTTATGTTCCCAAATCACACAATTTATCTGAAAAAGAGAGGTATATTATAGTGTAATTGATAAAGAAGGTACATGTGTCCTGGAATTTCATTGGTAATTACTGGGAAATAAGTGAACAGACATTTATACCTAAATTTAATAAATTATATCTTTGATGTATTCTTTTATAGGGGTAAATTAACTTAATAAATATCACATACCATGGGATTTGGAAGATGGATTCTAGTAGTTGGATAATGACCTCCACTCATTTAAATATTTATAAGATTTATAATTATAATTTTTCTTCATCAGTAATCATCGGTGGTATTATCCTTAAAGGGAATGAAATTCAGGTCCAATTTAAGTCTTTAATTCTAAATCTTCCTTTATCCTTCTTCAAAGGGGGTTTTTAATATGATCTTCTTCTTCTACTTCTATTTTAGAGATGGATTTTTTGGGATTAGTGATATTTCCACTTCTATACTTATCTTGATATTGTGATTCATAATTATTTATCATCCCCATTGCACTCCTTAATGAAATTAAAATAACATTCCGTTTAGGTTAGTTAGTGACTATGTGGGATGTTTATAAGAACTATGCTTTTTCATGTAATTTCTTGTGTCATGATTTGGATGTACTATCCTTGTAGCTATATAAATATTGATCTATGAGTGTTAAGTTTATTTTTATGAGTGGAGTGATAGTCTTGAAGCTATTTCAAATAAACTTTCATAAAGGGTTCTTGATAATTCCTCTATTAGTAGGATTTAGAGGTAGGAGAATTTACACTTTTTAAGGGTGATAGTTGGAAATATGATTTGAAATTATGCTAAACCTGGGGTCTTTGGGGATGTTAGTTTTGAGATACATTTTTCATGTTGGAATATTCTATAAATATTTGATTATAGGTTGGATACTTCTAGTACTTATTCTAAAAAAAAACAATTAGAACATTAAGTTCCTTGAATTTTAGGGTAGCTATTGGTAAAATTATCTAATGAATTACAATGTTTGAACACCTGATGGGGTGAAAAAGTTGTGGTGTAGTGGACCTCTATAAAAAATAACTTTCATACTACAGAGGTTATTTAAAAAATTGTTTTTGAAATAATTTTATTTATTAATTATTACCTCGAGCACTCTCCTTATTACAGTTCTCATACCTATTAAATGAAATTTTTTGGAAATCCGTTGAATTATTTGAATAACATTAGCATGGGAATTTTAAATAGGTGATCTTCAAGAGGAAGTATCTAGGAGGTTCTAGAGGTTATCCACTAAACCTTGTTAAATTAATAAAACCAAATGGTTCTATTCATAGGGATGGTGTGAATAGTATGTTATCAATTACCTAAATCTTTCCCATAACTCATAATGATTTTCTCTATTTTCTTGTATAATTAAATATATATTCTTTATCATCTAGGATCACATTGATATAAGTAAGTATATCTAGAGGAAGGACATATGTAGTTTCTCTTAGTTGGTGATCTATCTAGGATGGGTATTATAGAGAAGATACACGGTAGACCCCACATGGGAGAATGAGAACACTTTATAATAATAACGTTCTTCTAAAATTCCTCTAATATTGAATTTAGAGAAAACATCACCAAATTATTTTAAATTCTTTTTAGGATCCTCTCATGCGTGTCCATGAATCTTTGGTAGTAATTGGGTCATTGAATTTATTTTCCCGAGGGTTTATATTTTATTAGTATTCTAAATATGATTACTAAAATTGAATTTGGGTTAATGTAATTTTATCAATGTATTATTTGATATATAAAGATCATATTTTATATTTTCACTAACTCTAATGACTCTATTAGATAAAGTGGATGATGGAGGATATTTATTTAATAAAATTATAAAATGAAATATCTCAACTTATTGACTGATTCTTAAATTATTAACTCTTAGTAGATAATTGAATTCAAAATATGAATCGAAACCAATACGGTGATATGAACTAGATCTATTCATCTGTTTAAATAATTTTAGAAAAATAAAAACACCACAACGGAATCCTCATTAATGATTCTTGGTTGATGAGCTGTATGTTGTGGGGCCTCAACAAACAATATTTTGAACGTAGAGTTGTGAGTTTTAGAAGTCATTTTGGATATTTTTTCAATCCAAATGGCTTGATATGTGTGAACAAGTGAGGGTAGTGAGTTCCATTTTATAATTGAGTAAGAGAAAATTTTTTGTAAATAAAAAAATTATTAACTATTGAGATATCTCAATTACATCATCTTCCTTAAAAAAATTGCATAATAAAGGAGGTAATGGTTTATGTGGTTTATAAAAACATCAAACACACTAAAATAAAAATATTTCTATAATTTTATTACTTATAATTTATGTTTAATCAATTTTATAATTTTAGTTTTTACAATGGATACTTGTATGTCATTATTTAACTAGGTAATGTTTCTATTATTAATATAATTAAAAATAATTTTTTTATCTAATTTATACCAAAATTATTTATATATAAAATGAAATTAAATTAAAAAAATTATTTGGTTGTGTAAAATTATTTTTAATACAAACAAATGTATTGCCAAAAACCCCATTTTATCTTTAATCACAATATTTATTTTTAATTGTTTTTATTAATTATTATAATAAAAAATTAATATAAACTTATTATATATTATAAATTACTATTATTTAAAATGTGTAATGTATTTTCCCAAATTCAATTCAAAAAAGTGGCACAATTCAATTTAAAAATTATACCATAAGTGGGACTAGATTTCAAGTTTTTTAAAAGAGATAATGTTCAAAAGTTTGAAATTTTTTATATCCAATTTCAATATGAAATTTATTAAAATGGCCTAATTTTTTAATATATTTATAATTTAACTAATTATACTTTAAAATATATTTAAAATATAATTTAACTTTAGAAATTTATTAAATGAAAAGTTAGTTTACAATTGAAACTCAGTTTTCCCTATTCATCAGAAAATGAATCTTTTCAAAAAAAATACACAAGTATTTACCAAAAGATAATTTTTACATGATTAATTAGAAAATGTTTTTTTATCAAATTATTTTTTGGAAAATTTATAATATTATGTTTTTTTATAAAGATACTATTTTGAGAAAATAATATTTTTGAAACATATAAAAACATTATGGTAAATTATGTAGTTTTTTTTCAATATGTTTCCATATATAAAATGATTATAATTTAAATTTGTATATATATTATTAAAATTCATATCACACATTTTAATGGATAGGTTATAATTGTAATGACCCAAAGTTTCATTAATTGAAATCCCTCTTGATCTAATTAAATGTATCTTTATGTTTATATAAAATGTCAACTTCATTGGTTTTATGTTAATAATTTTGACTGTTGCTAATATAGCCATTGAATAGTGATCACATGATTAGTATAAATATAGGACTTTAACAAATCCAATTTACTCAGACAAAAGAAGCAATGGCCTCATCCAGTAGAATTTCTCTATACGAAGCCCATTTTTCGGAGCTCAGAAAAGAGGTGGCATCCTGGGGCTTCTCTCTTGACCATGCCCAAGCTAAGATTCATCATGTCAAGCTCGAACATGACCGTCTACGGGAAAAGTGAATGTTGATTGAAATTACCACTCGAGTTATGTTATCTGAGCCACCCCAAGAGTCTGTCACCATCGCACACCTTACCCTTAGGTCTTATGTGGTTGTTTTTAGGGGGTATGTAACAAATAAGTAGTTCTATGTTCATGTACATTGTTTTTTTGTATATAATAATGAATATAATTTCTAGTAATTTTTGATACATTATAAATAGTTTTTAAAATAAAAATGGTGTTTTTAGTTATTATTTAATTAAGAAATCTATTTTATTAAATTAAGGTATTTTTGAATTAAATAACATTTTAATAAAATAATAATAATATTATTAAATTAATTTTTATTAAATATAAATGATCTTATAGTTTTATGAATACAATTAAATTTTTTATTAAGTTTTGAAAGCCATTTCTGTCAAAACCCGTGAATTTTCGATAAATGACTGTTTTTATTTTAAAAGAGAAAATTCACATATTTAGAAAGTTATTTAGATAAAATAAATGTTTTTTTGGAATCATGACGTCGAAATTATCCAACGGTGATCTTTTCATAATTTTCTGAGACAGTCAAATTTTTGGGTAAAAATTAAATACTGTTTAAATATATAATGTCTTTTATGACATCATAATGACCCAATAGTGATGTAATAAAATACTATAACTTTTATTTTCTTCCAATATATGTTTTAACATTAAAATAATGTGATTATGGGTTTGTTTTAATTACTTTTCAATGCATTAATGGACCCCTCAAGACTTATTTAACACTTTGCCTTTTTAAATTAATTTCCATGGGAGTGTGACTCACCTCCACATAAGCAACCTTATTATTTTAAGAAGTATGGAATTTGGCCTTATAAAATATTTTTGTCCTATTCCCTTTTCCAAAAACCATTGGCAAAAACCATAGGATGGTTTGTGGTTTGGATTAATTTAATATAAGGGGTCCCAAACCTAAATAATAAAGAATTCCCTCACCGTTCCTATATAAACCCACCCAAGATCCCACTTCCTCCTCACTCAAAGCCCTTGTAGTTCGTCCAACCTCTTCCCCACTCTCTCTTGAATCCTCCCAAGGTTCCCCATGCTCTCAAGAATCCTTTCACAAGCCTCTCTCTAGCCTTTGGAAGCACACTTCCGAGTAAGATTATTTTTCTTCCTTTCTCATTTTGTCCAATTTTCTTTAAGTTGTTTTGAACTTTTAATTTCAATTATGAATGTTGGCGTATGGTTTCAAACCTCCCTCATACATCCCTCTGTATGTTTGAATAATGGGATACCCCTTTCTCTCTCATTAAATTCCTCTCAGGTACACCCGTTACTATGCCGAAATTCCGAAAGGAATTTCTCTCTCTTCTTTTACATTCAAGAAATACTTTTGTTTCATGAATCTAAATTCCAATAAAATTGTTGGGACATGTATCTATATGACCTCCTTACTTTCCATTACATTTAACTATGATTAAGAACCCCTTTAACTCTCATCAACTATTTTTATGAATTTTTATGTCACGCCGTTACGCTGCCGAGATCACACCGATTTTATAAGCCAATGCCATTGTGTAGTGAATACCACACCCATTTCTCCATCAAGGGTATTCACCTTTATGCACAATTACTTATTGATTATAATGTTTCATGTATGAATTCCACATTCCTTTATCATGTAATAAGTGATTATGTTTTATGAATCCATGTATTATGATCCATGTGACACACTAATGCATAAAATGAAATGTTTAAGAAGGGTGCACCCTTATAGCACTCCAATGCATTAGGTAAAGTATAGTTTCAAGATACGTCATGTGCAATGAGTGTTGACTCATGATAATTAAACTGAAACTAGGGCTTACTTGTGCTTTATGTGCAATGATTATTTACTCATGCTCCATGTGCAATGGGCCTTGGCTCATGCTAATTCCATGTTAAGTGTTGTTGCCACATTTCCATGTGATGATTACCATGCTTTATCACGCCTTTATGTTCATGTTTCTCGTAGGCTCTATTGATATTCATATTGTCTAAAATGTAATGTACTCCTCATGTTATTCCATGTGTACTCCCTTACTGGGATTTATAGCTCACCCTTTTCTTATGCATGTCCTCCGGTTATCCCATGCAATGCTAAGTACGAAGGAATGTAGTGGTCATGTAAAGGAAGTTTTCAATAAAGATGTTTTATTTCATGTTTTATGTTTTTATGTAATGATCCTAAGCCCCAAAGACACTAAACCTCTTGATCTTCTTTTTTGTATCACGTGATGTTTTATGTAATAAATCATGATTAAGTTGTAATAAAATGCAGGGTTGTCATAATAATGATGGTGTTTAAATATACATGTTAATAATATATCATTGGTTTTGTTAAAACTGATTGTTTTGTGTAATAGAATCTTACATGGTGTTGCATATAACACATGAATAACATGTTATTGAGTGTAGTAGAGCCAAAAATTAAATTAAATTTATCCAAAAAATATATTTTATTGAAACTAATGGTGTTCTATTCTACCCCCCATGAAATGAATTTTTTCCTTAAAATTCATCACTCTAATACAAAAAATGAAGATAATTATGCCTTATCATATCCTTATATCCCTATATAGATTCCTTAAGATAGATTTATTTCTAAAATAAATTTATCAAGTGAGTGGTCTTGTTTCTAATAAAATTCTTTGTATGATCCAAAATCTCCATTGGTTGTTCCTCGCATAAAAGATCTTACTTCAATGGTATGGCATATGAAATCAGTACATGTGATTAGTCAGGTATATTCTTCCTCTAACGAGATACATAGAAAAAATCATGAATTTTATTATGGTTTTATGGAATACCCAAATGATATCCTACATTCCCAAAACAACAAATTATTATTTTCGGACTGATATACAAAGGCGTTAGTTCTCCCTCCTATCTTCCATGGAAAAATTTCTCAAAATAACTTCTCACCAACATCAAATTCTATATAATGTTGATGATTAGAAGCCGAAAACATTCCTAAAATTTAGGAATTCCATTCATGTTTATAAAGGGTTGTAACCTTATATTTCATCTGATCATATTTCTGGGGTCCAAATAGCTTTGTTTCTTCAACTTCATTCCATTACATTGGAGTTCTATACATGATTAAATAAAGTGCTTCATAAAAATCCATATGATTGCTCAAGTGAAATCTAACATTGTAAGAACACTCAAATTGATGAAGGAGTTGGTCCCAGCCACCATTTAAATCCATAGGGAATGATCATAGAGTATTTTTAAACCATATATCCATAATTCATAAAGGAATTCATCCTCAAATGAAATTTTCAATTCCTATAATACTATAGGGTTTTATTACAATAAATGTCTCTTAAAATATCTGTAATCATGATAAAATTCCATCATATAAAACATAAAAGGGGGCGTTATGAACTCTGAACTTATGATCAACCTTATACTCATAAACACTTTATGGTATTCAAAAATATTAAGTCAATCATACCTGGAGACATATATGATTACACAATATAATTCACCCTTTATTCGTTAAATAAACTCTTATCTCATATAAAAACATTTTCATTTGAATCTTCTGTTAATACTTATATCAATATAATGTAACATGTTATTTTACAATTATTTAATCCATGAACAAGGATATAATAAGATGATATTTCACAAAAGGATGAACAATATTATTTTCCTAGGGGACATTCATAAAAATCAAGAATAAAATTCCCAACCATGTAGGGGAGGATACATGTTTCGTAATTTTCTTGATTGTAATGCCCCGACCCCAGTTACCCAAAGTTAGTGCATTATTATATAACATTGGCATGATCACAAGAAAGATCAAATCTCGAAAGACCAATTAGTTTAGTATCCTTGGAAACACTAGATATATTCATAAAGTTTTATATTACATCATAAAATGAAAACTACAACAATATAGTCTCCATAGTCCACACTCTTATCCCCTCATACTATCCCTGCAGGTCATTAATAAATTACTTCTTCACATCCTAGGAAAAATAAAACAGAGAAATAGGTTAGCTCCGATGCTCAGTAAGGATAATAATACAGTGGAAACTTTTATAAATAAGAATAAACATTTAAGACAATGTAAAACTAAAACAAAAGCCTTTTTAAACTAGAACATCATCATAATATGGAAAAAATGAAATGAAATAATCCTATTTACTTACTCACATGGATATTGTACTAGTAGAATAATCACATGAAATATCAATTACAACTTTGATAATGATGAAATGCATAATTCCAGACTATCATAACCACATAGCCAAGGCCTCGTGCCAAGACTACAAATAAGATTTTTCCAAGGCCTTGTGCCAAGACACTAGTTTGTCTCATGAGACCTACCGATGCATCGAGGAGCTATAGCAGGATACACCCATCACATATTAAGTCCAATGCATTCCCATCTAAAAAGGTTTAAAAAAAACATAAACATTCGTATTAAAACTAGCATAATAAATGTCAATAATTTCACCATAAACCATGAATGATATAAAAATAACACATCCACAGTCAAATATATCAAAAAACCTTCAATACAATATGGATGTTTTGTATCATAATAAATAAACATAAAATAATCTTAAAATCAATCAATGGATGTTAACATAGATGAAATCAAAACTATTTGAGAGAAATATCTCTTTTTATTGAAATCATTTAAAACTCACACATTTATAAAGAAGTAATTTAAAAGAGATTTTTGAATCAAAGTGTCCCATACCACTTTGGAACTTTTGAAAAGAAATATCATTTCAAAATATTAATTTCCATATAAATAAATCCTTAAAATCATAATGAAAACATCGATGTTAATTAAAAAGATTTAGAAACATAAATCTTTAAAACATTTAAAATTCTGATCTTGATAAAGAGTACCTTTAAAAAATTCTTAAAATATTCATTTTGAAATCATTTAAAGGTCACATAATTATAAAATAAAAAATTTACTTTTAAAATATTCTTATAAGATTATAAGGGAAGCTTCGAAGATTTTATAACGGCGGAAAATAGCCGCACCCACCGTATAAGTTAAAAAAACAATCTTACCTTAATTCTGTCGAAAAGGTTAAAAAGCACCTTGTTTGGAAAACGACAAAAAGATTCTTTTATAAAACTCTTATAAAAAGTCAACAAGGGTATAAATGAATTTATACCATAGTCTTTAAAATAGTAAAAATGATTTGAAAAACATTTTTAAGAAACATGGATGTGGATGATAAAGAGGTCCCATTAGATTATTACGTATAAACAACATCAGATAATGAAGAGATTGCGAAATAACCCCTTACCAATTTGGTAACTTATGAAACATACACCCCATGAAAGAGGTAACATACAATGAATATTTAAATACACATAAATTAAAGTGTATTACACAAATAATTCAATTATGGGCAGTACATACACCACACAAAAGGTAATAGTGGTAATATGGCATGAATCTCACGAGAATAAGGAGTGAGATGAAAACCCCTTACCTTGAACTTTACTTTAGTTGAGAGTACGTTTAACTCATGTACGAAGATCGTAGAAAGTAATTGAATTATACCAGAACCATATTAATATTTATGATATCATACATGATTCATTTAGGACTTTATACTACCCATTTAATAATAATTTCCATGTTAAATTAACATTTCGTGTAATAATCGCTTTCTTTATCATACATGTTTTAACTTGTTACTCTTGATTGTATGACATAGATCATGATTTAAATACATCCAGAATATAAAACATGATAAATATATCATATATACTTAGAATATAAATATTTATAATAGGCATATATATGAAATGGAAAACACCATTTATGGAGACGGTAGTCCGTACGTACACATAAACTCTGTTTCTGTTTTCATATAGTATTGAATGGAAGTAAGTGAATGTAAGTACATAAGCACTTATATATATATATAAATATATATATATCCATAAGAATTATTATGTAATATATTAGAAACTTATTAGTTATATATATTTTTATAATCGTTGATGAATGGTGAACTTGGAAATGAATCTCATCGCATCGTGGAGACGGTAATCCGTACGTACACACGAGCAAATATATCATTCTTTTGATATTAAAATAATATATAATCGAATGGTATATCATATATACAGAGTAATTATCATGTTATATTTATTATTTTCACGAATTATACACCATTATTAAAACCATATAAATAATAATATATTGAATAATAATTACACGACAACGTGGAGAAAGTAGGCCGTACGTACGCACGTATGGTGACATGTCTTTCAAGGGATGGGTAGAATAATGAATTTGTTTGTTACATAATTATAATAAAATCACAGTATATATAAGATAATAGATTTATTATTTTAGAATAGAAATAACAAGGAAAGAAGAAGTTGAAGAGGAAAGGAACTTTAAAGAGGGTGGTGAAGACATTACCTCTTCTTCGGGTTATTCCTTTTGATTTGATCAAAAGGGCTCCATAGATTGACATTATGATGAAACTAAGGCCTCTAGGATGAAGTGAAGGGTGTTGAGAGAGTATTTGTTTAGGGGTTGGCCTAACCTAAAGGCTTTGTAGGTGTGAATTAATGAGAAGGGGGAGTGCCCTTTTATAAGAGGGGTGAGGGGCACCTATGGAAAAGCTAGAAATATTATGTTATAATAAATTCATATTCGGTTTCTAATGGATCCAAAGTGGATTATTTAAAAGTTAAGGTGGGGATAGGTCGAAAAAAACTCAAACAATAGAATTTATACAGGTTTGGGTCACTATATTAACCTTATCTTTAAGTATTAACTCTTAGTTAATTAGTTTCACTTTTACAATGTCTCTTTGTATTTTTATATTGTATGGTTAATAAACATACTATATACACCCAAGAGACCCCAAAGTGGTCCATTAATGATACACCTATCATGATATAAGTCTCTTTGCCGAACCATAGATTTTTAGGAATTGAATATCAATTAATAATATAATATATGTTTTAAAAACTCTTTTATGTCAATTTTGACACTATTAAATAATTAATTTTTTTGAAACTTATAAAAGAATTATTACTTCGAAAAAGTTAATTAAGTCAATCTTAACATGTCATATTAACCTATAAAAGTAGTTTAATTCATAAAAAGTCTCAAATTATATTTATTTGGGTAATTATAATATCAATTATTTCAATTTTTCACTATTATGGTAATTACTGCATCATCATTGTGTCATAAATAAATTAAATTATATAATGTCTAAAAATTATAAATAAAATTTCATTTTGTAGGAAATATTTTTATATTTCTAATGAATATTTACAATAGAATTTATCTTATCTATAACCCAATATTAAAAATGTTTTAGTAAATAAACTTTGATTTTAACTCTTTTTACTCTTCATAGAATTAAATAATAATAAATGTCCTAATCTAATCCAAGTGGACCGAAATGATAATATTTTACTCCTAAGGTTGTTTTTGGTCTAGATACACTTGTATAATAGAATTAGGACATGTTTTATGGTAATATTAATATCTGTTTTACCCTTAATTACCCTATTTACTTTTAACCGTGGTAAATAAAATTAAAAACATACTATTGACCAAAAATTATTTTCATCTCATTGAACCACATTTTACTCATTGATATTAACTGTGTCTCTCGTATTTTTGAAATTCTACTCACAGAAGTGGTAAAATTATGTTTTATGAAAAATTCAGTTTCTTTATCTACCACTTAGTGGTTTCACTATTCATCAAAAAAATGAAAGTTTCTAGAAAAATACCAAAAATTATGCCTAAGCTATATTTGATATTATGAATTCAGAAATGATATTTATTTTACCAAATTCAAAACATATCATTTGCATTAATTAATTTAAAAAGTAATTCCCGTTGTCAAAACAAATAGCGTGTTTTTAAGAGATAATAACTATCAAAAGATTGACACTTGTTTATGTCTGGTTTAAATGTGAAATTATGTTCAATGACCAAAATTGTATTAAATGGTAATAATATATTCTAAATATACTTTAAAACCACTCAAATTAATAATTTATCAATATTAATTATTTTGATTAAAAAAGTTTTTTTAATTAAAATTTAGTAATTTTCACTATTCATCAAAATATGAAAGTTATCCGAAAAATACGAAAATATCACCCTAAGAAAATTTTGATATTACGAATCCAAAAATGACGTCCATTTCGAAATATAAAATTTATTAAATTTCAAAATGTAGGTATTACTATTCATAACAGCTAGTTTGAATAGTTTTGGTGTGTTAGAATCTCGATGTTGTGTACAATTCACGCCATTACATTATTCAAAGGGAAACACACCGTTGAATCTTGGGGTGTTTCATTTTAAATTTTTGATGTCCCCATTCTAATGAATAAATTTATTTAGTCAAATTGAATATATATAAGTTTAAAATATGGGATTTAAAAAAAAGGGTTTCACTATTAAAAGTTGGTAAAAGTGCATTTTTTGAAAAATACTTCTTTTATCTGAAAAAAATGAATTTGTTCTTACATTATGTCTAAGAAACTCTTAATATGGATTATAAAATTATAAGGATTATATAAAGTTTAAAATTTAGTTAATACTATTCATAACCTCTTTTGAACAACTTTTTTGGTAAGTCATGGTGTGCTTGAACTCGGTGTTGCGTGTAGTGCATGTTATTGAAATATTTTGAAGAAATAACACACTATGAAATCTTGGGGTGTTACATTCTACCCTCCTTAAATAAATTGCATCATCACAATTTGAAATTGTTCTTCGAAAATAAAAGGTTGAAAATAGAAAATATCATGTGGGAAAACCCATATCAGAAATTGGGTTACTAAAATTTAGTCTTAATACGAGGAAAAGGGAAGTGAAAGGGTCACCACCAAATCATGATCTCGATTAGGAGAAAGTTGTTTGCAATTAGAGGCATATAATTTAAGGGAAAACGTAAATATTTATAAGTAGTGATTGAGGTCATCAATCACAAACAAGTGTAAAATTGAGGTCCTTAAATTCATCAATCTAGGATGATTTGAAATACCATCAGTTCAACAAAACATAGGGTATTAGGATAACACATTTTTGGTTTTAGTATTCCTTAAATAAAGTATAAGAATTAATTTTTTCATAGAATAAGATAAGAAGAAAAATATATACATGACAAGTAGATTCTAATCCTTTATATAGTTCTACCACAAACTCATCTTCCACTCTAAAAGATAATAGAACTTAAAAATAATATTCTATTTATCTTATTAGTATAGGGTTAAAAAATGAATTTATAATTCATCTAGAAGAACCATTAAAAAAACGACATTATTCAATCCAGGACATCACCTGGTCCAGTGGTAGGTGATACGCCCCTGTCGCCCTTCGGCTGTGGGTTCAAGTCTTGTGGCCTTATCGGACGTGACGGGTTGCCACTCGACATCCAGGTAGTCATTTTATGGAAATCCAAAATAATCCAAACTAGAACTATCCAAAATACTTCAGTCCAAAATTTATAAGGAAGGTAAACATAATGAAGATCCTTTTTACCGCGTAATAACATGTGAACACCTTCATCATGTATTCTTTTAAAACACTGCAATATCCTGAATTACCATTAAACCTTATTGATTACATTCATGATCCCTTATTCCTTAAAGAATAATGGATATACTCCTTTAATCGAAAAATGTTGTGAACCCCAACAATGATGGAATATACCAATCATTAATCAGTTTCAAGGTATTCAAGAATATCCAATATAATTTATCCAAATCAATCATGTATTATTCTAAAATCAATACCATGGTATCAAAACCATATTATGGTTTAACTTTCTCTCAACCATATATTTTCGAAAAATTTAAACTGCTATTGAGTCACTTTTCTTTATTCCACACAATCTCAAGTCCGTAATGAAATAACACTGCAGTACAATCCATATATACTCCATAATTATTATAACAAGTACATTGTTGATACAACACTAAAATGACATAATCAACATAATAACTCTAATCATTCCCTTTCATCTGTGGTAGCATCATAACTTGATTATTATCCAATAGCATCATTTGAGACATAGTCTGATGACAGGGACATAGGTTTACTTAGTGTCCAAACTAATTGCAAATGAATCATTATACATTTGAAACCATATTCTTACCCTTACAGTCACGTACTTTGTGCCCTTTTCCTCCACGCTTATAACAAAATCCCATTCCTTTCAGGAAAGTTCCAGGGTGTTTCTTCCCACGGTTATCACATATGGGAAAATTCTTCTTTTCCCTCTCCCCTTTATCCATATTTCACTCTTCAATCCTTTTATTCTCTTGCTTCCCTTCAAATCCATAGGACTTAGTAAACTCATTACTTATCTTATCAACACATGATATTATTTCTTCATATGATGATAATACATGGGAGACTATTTCTCTTATAAAGTCTGACTTAAGACCATGAAAGATATGATCCTTCTTTCTCTTTGGATCATGTCCATTGTTGGAGTTCTCATTTCTTCTACTAGGCACCATTTCTAAATAATGACATACACTAGATTAGTTTATGAATAACAATACCTAATACCAAACTTGTAAAACACATTACATAAATTAAATAGTTTATGGATATAATCCATAATCATAAAAATGTCTCCTTTGGGGAAGTATATACTCATAAACCCTTCATAATGGTTTGTAAAGAAAATGAGAATTATCTTAAGCATATCCCTAGGAGTGTTGTATCCAAGAGTGCAGTAAGGCCCATTGTCGAGCACCAGTTTCAGTTTGAGTCTATCTCAAAGCGGTGTTTTCGGGTTTTACCCCTACGTACATCTGTGCTAGAGCCGCCTCTACCTACTCGTATCCAGACGGGGATGTATTGCTCGGAAAACTCAAAAAATATCTACAATACCAAAATTATAGGAAGTTCTTCTATACTAATCCTCAAATTTCATCTTAGGTCTATGTGATCTAATCAAAGTTTATCAATATATACCTTCCAAGGTTTGTACTAAACTTTCTCTAATACCAACTATAACGCCCACGACCTCAGTTACCCAGAGTCGGTGTATTATTACATAACATTGGCATGATCACAATAAATATCTAATCTCAAAATACCGATTAGTTTAGTAGCCTTGGAAACAGTAGATATATTCATAAAGTTTTACATTACATCATAAAATGAAAACTATAACAATATAGTCTCCATAGTCCACACTCTTATCCCCTCATACTATCCCTACAGGTCATTCATAAATTACTTCTTCACATCCTCAGAAAAATAAAACATAGAAAGGGGTGATCTTAGATGCTCAGTAAGGACAATAATACAGCAAAAACATTCATAAATAATAATAAACATTTAAGAAAATGTATAACTAAAAAAAAGCCTTTTTAAACTAGAACATCATCATAATATGGAAAAAAATGAAATGAAATAATTCCATTTACTTAATCACATGGATATTCTACTGGTCGAATAATCACATGCATTATAAATAACCACTTTCATTATGATGGAATGCATAATTCCAGACTATCATAACCACATATCCAAGGCCTCGTGCCAAGACTACAAATAAGATTTTTCCATGGCCTTGTGCCAAGATACTAGTTTGTCTCATGAGACCTATCGATGCACCGAGGAGCTATAGCGGGCTCCACCCGTCACATATTAAGTCCAATTAATTCCCATATGAAAAGGTTTAAACATAAAATAAACATTCCTATTAAAATTATCATACGAAATGTCAATAATTTCTTCATAAATGATGAATGGTATAAAAATAACACATCCACAATCAACTATATCACAAAACATTCAATATAATATGGAAGTTTTGTATCATAATAAATCAACATCAAATAATCTTAAAATCCATAAATGTATGTTGAAATAGATGAAATCAAAACTATTTGAGAGAAATATCTATTTTTTTTTAAATCATTTAAAAGTCACACATTTATAAAGGAAGTAATTTAAAATATATTTTTGAATCAAAGTGTCCCATACCACTTTGAAACTTTTGAAAAGAAATATCATTTCAAAATATTAATGTCCATATAAATAAATCATTAAAATCATTTTGAAAACATGGACATTAATTAAAAATATTTAGAAATATAAATCTTTAAAACATTAAAAATTATGATCTTGATAAAGAGTACCTTTCACAAATTCTTAAAATATTCATTTTGAAATCATTTAAATGTAACATAATTAAAAAATAAAACATTTAATTTGAAAATATTTTTATAAGCTTATAAGGTAAGCTTCAATGATTTTATAATGGTGTAAAATTGCCGCACCCTCTGTATAAGTTAAAAAAGAAATCTTACCATAATTCTGTCGAAAAGGTTAAAAAGCACCTTGTTTGGAAAATGACGGAAAGATTCCTTTATAAACCTATTATAAACCTCAAAAAGGGTATAAATGAATTTATGCCATAGTCTCTAAAATAGTAAAAATGATTTGAAATACATTTTTAAGAAACATGTATGTGTAGGATAAAGAGGTCCCAATAGATTATTACGTATAAACAACCTTAGATAATAAAGAGTTTGCGAAATAAACCCTTACCAATTTGGTAACATACGAAACATACACCCCATGAAAGAGGTATCATAAAATGAATATGTAAATACACATAAATTAATGTGTATTACACAAAGAATAAAATTATGGGTAGTACATACACCACACAAAAGTTAATAGTGGTAATATGGCATGAATCTCACTGGAATAAGGAGTGAGATGAAAACCCCTTACCATGAACATTCCATTAGTCGAGAGTACTTTTAAACTCCTGTAAAAAGATCATAGTATGTTATTGAATTATACCAGAACTATATTAATATTTATGATATCATACATGATTCATTTATGACTTTATACTTCCCATTTAATAATATTTTTCATGTTAAAATAACATTTCGGGTAATAATCGCTTTCTTTATCATACGTTTTTTAACTTGTTACTCTTGATTGTATCACTTAGATCATGATTTAAATACTTCCAGAATATAAAACATGATAAATATATCATATATTTTCAGAATATAAATATGTATAATAGGCATATATATGAAATGGAAAACACCGTTTATGGAGACGGTAGTCCGTACGTACACATAAACACTGTTTCTGTTTTCATATAGTATTGAATGGAAGTAAGTTAATGTAAGTAAATAAATAATTATATATATAAAAATATATATATCTCCAGTATAATTATTATTTCATATATTACATACTTATTAGTAATATATATTTTTATAATCATTGATGAATGGTGAACATGGAAATGAATCTCATCGTATCGTGTAGACGGTAATCCGTACGTACGCACGAGCGAAAATATCATTATTTTGATATTAAAATAAAATATAATTGGATGGTATATAATATATAAAGAATAATTATAATGTTATATTTATTATTTTCATGAATTATACAATATTATTATAACCATCTAAATAATAATATATTGAATAACAATTACACCACAACATGGAGACGGTAGGCCGTACGTACGCACCTATGATGACATGTCATTCAAGGTATGGGTAGAATAATGAATTTGTTTGTTCCATAATTATAATAACATCTCAGTATATAGAAGATACTGAATTTATTATTTTATAATAGAAATAACATGGATATAAGAAGTTGAAGTGGAAAGGAACTTTAAAGAGGGTGGTGAAGGCGTTACCTCTTCTTCGGGTTCTTTATTTCGATTTGATCAAAAGGGATCCATATATTGTCTTTATGACCAAAATAAGGCCTCTAGGATGAAGTGAGGGATGTTTAGAGAGTGTTTGGGTAGGGGTTGGCCGAACCAAAAGTCTTTGAAGGTGTCAGTTAATGAGAAGGGTGAGTGACCTTTTATAAGAGGGGTCAGGGGCACTTTTGGAAAAGCAAGAAATATTATTTTATAATAAATTCATATTAGGTTTCTAATGGCTCAAAATTGGATTATTTAAAGGTTAAGGTGCGGATAGGTCGAAAACCACTCATCCAATAGAATTTAGACAGGTTTGAGTCGCTATATTAACCGTATCCTTAAGTATTAACTCTTATTTAATTAGATTCACTTTTACAATGTTTCTTTGTATTTTTATATTATATGGTTAATAAACATACTATATACATCCAAGAGACCCCCAAGTGGTCTATTAATGATACAACTATCATGATATAAGTCTTTTGGCTGAAACAAAGTTTTTTATGAATTTAATATCAATTAATAATATAATATTTGTTTTAAGAACCCTTTTATGTCAATTTTGACAATATTCAATAATTGATTTTTGTGAAAATCATAAAAGAATGATTACATAGAATAAATTTAATTAAGTCAATCCTAAAATGTCATATTAACCTATAAAATTAGTTTAATTCATAAAAAGTCTCAAATTATATTTATTTGGGTAATTATAATATCAATTATTTTAATTTTTCACTATTATGGTAATTACTGCATCATCATTGTGTCATAAATAAATTAAATTATTTAATGTCTAAAAATTATAAATAAAATATCATTATGTATGAAATATTTTTATCTTTCTAATGAATATTTACAATCGAATTTATCTTATGTATAACCCTATATTAAAAATGTTTTAGTAAATAAACTTTGATTTTAACTCTTTTTTACTCTTCTTTGAATTAAATAATAATACATGTCCTAATCTAATACAAGTGGACCTAAATGATAATATTTTACTCTGAAGTTTTTTTATGGTCGAGATAAATTTGTCCAATAGAATTAGGACATGTGTTAGGGTAATAGTAATATCTTTTTTACCCTTAATTATCCTATTTACTTTTAACCGTGTTAAATAAAACTAAAAAGTTACTATTCACCAAAAGTTAATTTCATCTCATTGAACCAAATTTTACTCCTTGATATTAAACATGTCCCACGGATTTTCTAAATTCCACTCACAGAAGCGGTAAAATTAGGTTTTATGAAAAATTCAGTTTTTTAACTAGCACTTAGTTGTTTCACTATTCATCAAAAAAATGAATGTTTCTAGAAAAATACAAAAAATTAGGCCTAAGCTATATTTGATATTATGAATTACAAAATGATGTTTATTTTACCAAATTCAAAACATATCAGTTGCATTAATTAATTTAAAAATTAATTCCTGTCGTCAAAACAAATAGCGTGTTTTTAAGAGTTAATAACTTTCAAAAGATAGACAATTGTTTATGTCTGGTTTAAATATGAAATTACATTCAATGACCAAAATTGTATTAAATGGTAAAAATATATTCTAAATATACTTTAAAACCACTCAAAATAATAGTTTATCACTATTAATTATTTTGATTAAAAAGTTGTTTTTAATTAAAATTTACTAATTTTCACTATTCATCAAAATATGAAAGTTCGCCGAAAAGTACCAAAATTTCACCCTAAGAAAATTTTGATATTACGAATCCAAAAATAAAGTCCATTTCAAAATATAAAATTTTTAAAATTTCAAAATATAGGTATTACTATTCATAACAGCTAGTTTGATTGGTTGTGGTGTGTTAGAATCTCGAAGTTGCGTACAATGCATGCCATTGCATTATTCAAAGGGAAATGTACCGTGGAAGCGTGGGGTGTTTCATTGAAATTTTTTGACATCCCCATTCTAAAGAATAAATTTATTTAGTCAAATTGAATATATAAAATTTTAAAATATTGGATTAAAAAAAAGGGTTTCACTATTAAAAGTTGGTAAAAGTGATCTTTTTTGAAAAATAATTCTTTTATCTAAAAAAAATTAATTTGTCCTTAAATTATGTCTAAGAAACTCATAATATGGATTCTAAAATTATAAGGATTATATATAGTTTAAAATTTAGTTAATATTATTCATAACCTCTTTTGAACAGCTTGTTTGGTAAGTCATAGTGCGCTTGAACTCGGTGATGCGTGTAGTGAAAGTTATTGAATTATTTTGAAGAAATAACACACTATGAAATCATGGGGTGTTACATTCTCCCCTCCTTCAATAAATTTCATCCTCACAATTTGAAATTTTTATTAGAATATAAGAGGTTGAAAATAGGAAATATCTTTGTGGGAAAACCCACATCGGAAATTGGGTTACTAAAATTTAGTCTTAATATGAGGAAAAGGGAAATGAAAGGGTCACCACCAAATCATGATCTCGATTAGGAGAATGTTGGTGGAAATTAGAGACATATAATTGAAGGATGAACATAAATATTTATAGGTAGTGATTGAGGTCATCAATCACAAAAAAGTGTAAAATTGAGGTCCTTAAATTCATCAATCTAGGAGGATTTAAAATACCATCGGTTCAACAAAACATAGGGTATTAGGATAACACATTATTGGTTTTAAGATTCTTTACATAATGTATAAGAATTAATTTCTTAATATAATAAGAGAAGAATAAAAATATATACTTGACAAGTAGAGTCTCATCCTTTAACTAAGTTCTACCAAAAACTTATCTTTCACTCTAAAAGATAATAGAACTAAAAAATAATATTCTATTTATCCTATTAGTATAGGGTAAAAAAAAATTTATAATTCATCTAGCAGAACCATTAAAAAACGACATTATTCAATCCAGGACATAACGTGGGCCAGTGGTAGGTGATACACCCTTGTCGCCCTTTAGTTGTGGGTTCAAGTCTCACAGCCTTCTCGGACACGACAGGTTGCCGCTCGACCTCCGGGTTGTCCATTTATGGAAATCCAAAATAATCCAAACTAGAACTATCTAAAATAATTTAGTCCAAAATTTATAAGGAATGTAAACACAATGAAGATCCTTTTTCCGCGTAATAACATGTGAACACCTTCATCATGTAATTTTTTAAAACACTACAATATCCTGAATTACCATAAAACCTTATTGATTACATTCATGATCCCTTATTCCTTAAAGAATAATGGTTATACTCCTTCAATCCAAAAATGTTGTGAACCCCAAAAATGATGGAATATACAAATCATTAATCAGTTTCAAGGTAGTCAATAATATCCAATATAATTTATCCAAATCAATCATGTATTATTCTAAAATCATTACCACAGTATCAAAAACTTATTATGGTTTATATTTCTCTCAACCATATATTTTCCATAAATTTAACCTGATATTGAGTCACATTTCATTTTTCCACACAATCTCATGTCCTTAATGAAATTGTACTGTATTACAATCCATATATACTACATAATTATTATAAAAAGTACATTGTTGATACAACACTCAAATGACATAATCAACATAAGAACTCTAATCATTCCTCTTCATCTGTGGTAGTATCATAACATGATTATTACCCAATAGAATCATTTGCGGCATAGTCTGATGACTGGGACATAGGTTCACATAGTGTCCAAACTCCTTGCAAATTAAGCATTGTATATTTTAAACCATTTTCTTACCCATACAGTCACGTACATTGTGCCCTTTTCCTCCACACATATAACAAACTCACATTCCTTTTAGGAAAGTTCTAGGGTGTTTCTTCCCACAGTTATCACATATGGGAAAATTCTTCTTTTCCCTCTTCCATTTATCCATATTTCTCTCTCCCATACTTTTCTACTCTTGCTTCCCTTAAAAACCATAGGAATCAGTAAACTCTTTACTTATCTTATCAACACATGATATTATTTTTTCATATGATGATAATGCATGGGAGACTATTTCTCTTATAAATTCTGGATTAAGACCATGAATTATATGATCCTTCTTTCTCTTTGGATCATGTCCATTGTTAGAGTTCTCATTTCTTCTAATGGAATCCATTTCTAAACAATGGCATACACTAGATTAGTTTATGAATATCAATACCTAATCCCAAACTTTTAAAACACATAACATAAATTAAATAGTTTATGGATATAATCCATAATCATAAAAATGTCTCCTTTGAGGATGTATATACTCATAAACCCTTCATAATGGTTTGTAAAGAAAATGAGAATTATCCTAAGCATATCACCAGGGAGTGTCGTAACCAAGAGTGCAGCAAGGCCCATTGTCGTGCAGTAGTTCCCGTTCGAGTCTAGCACAAAGCGCTGTTTTCAGGTTTTACCCCTAGGTACATCTGTGCCAGAGCCGCCTCTACCTGCCTGTATCCAGACAGGGATCTATTTCTCAGAAAACTCAAAAAATCTCTACAATACCAAAATTCTAGGATGTTCTTTTATACTAATCCTCAAAGATAATCTTAGGTCTACGTGCTCAAATCAGAGTTTATCTAAATCTAGCTTCCAAGGTTTGTACTAGACTTACTATGATACCAACTGTAACGCCCCGATACCAGTTAACCAGAGTCGGTGAATTATTACATAACATTGGCATGATCACAAGAAAGATCAAATCTCGAAAGACCGATTAGTTTAGTAGCCTTGGAAACACTAGATATATTCATAAAGTTTTACATTACATCATAAAATGAAAACTACAACAATATAGTCTCCATAGTCCACACTCTTATCCCCTCATACTATCCCTATAGGTCATTCATAAATTACTTCTTCACATCCTGAGAAAAATAAAACATAGAAAGGGGTGAGTTCAGATGCTCAGTAAGGATAATAATACAGCGGAAACTTTCATAAATAAGCATAGACATTTAAGACAATGTATAACTAAACCAAAAGCCTTTTTAAACTAGAACTTAATCATAATATGGAAAAAATGAAATGAAATAATTCCATTTACTTACTCACATGGATATTCTACTAGTAGAATAATCACATGAAATATCAATAACCATTTTCATAACGATGGAATGCATAATTCCAGACTATCGTAACCACATAGCCAAGGCCTCGTGCTAAGACTACAAATAAGATTTTTCCAAGGCCTTGTGCCAAGAAACTAGTTTGTCTCATGAGACCTACCGATGCATCGAGGAGCTATATCAGGCTCCACCCATCACATATTAAGTTCAATGCATTCCCATATTAAAAGGTTTAAACATAACATAAACATTTGCATTAAAACTAGCATACAAAATGTCAATACTTTCTCCATAAACCATGAATGGTTTAAAAATAAAAAATCCATTGTCAAATATATCACAAAACCTTCAATACAATATGGATGTTTTGTATCATAATAAATCAACTTCAAATAATCATAAAATCCATCTATGGTTGTTGACATAGATAAAATAAAAACTATTTGAGCGAAATATCTCTTTTTTTTAAATCATTTAAAAGTCACACATTTATAAAGGAAGTAATTTAAAAGAGATTTTTGAATCAAAGTGTCCCATACCACTTGGAAAATTTTGAAAAGAAATATCTTTTCAAAATATTAATGTCCATATAAATAAATCCTTAAAATAATTTTGAAAACATGGACATTAATTAAAAATATTTAGAAAGAAAAATCTTTAAAACATTTAAAATTCTGATCATGATAAAGAGTACCTTTCACAAATTCTTAAAATATTCATTTTGAAATCATTTAAAGGCCACATAATTATAAAATAAAACATTTAATTTTAAAATATTCTTATAATCTTATAAGGGAAGCTTCAAAGATTTTATAATGGCATAAAATAGCTGCACCGGCCGTATAAGTTAGAAAAAACATTCTTACCTTAATTCTGTCGAAAAGGTTAAAAAAACCTTGTTTGGAAAATGATGGAAAGATTACTTTATAAACCTCTTATAAAAAGTCAACAAGGGTATAAATGAATTTATACCATAGTCTTTAAAATAGTAAAAATAATTTGAAATATATTTTTACGAAACCTGGATGTGAATGATAAAGAGGTCCTAGTAGATTATTATGTATAAACAACCTCGGATAATGAAGAGATTACGAAATAAACCCTTACCAATTTGGTACCTTATGAAACATACACCCCATTAAAGAGGTATCATACAATGAATATGTAAATACACATGAATTAATGTGTATTAAACAAAGAATACAATTATGGGCAGTACATATACCACACAAAAGGTAATAGTGGTAATATGACATGAATCTCACAGGAATAAGGAGTGAGATGAAAACCCCTTACCTTGAACTTTCCTTTAGTCGAGAGTACATTTAACCTCTTGTACAAAGATAATAGTATTTTATTGAATTATAACAGAACCATATTAATATTTATTATATCATACATGGTTCATTTATGACTTTATACTACCCATTTAATAATAATTTCCATGTTAAATTAACATTTCGGGTAATAATCGCTTTCTTTATCATACGTGTTTTAACTTGTTAATGTTGATTGTATCACTTAGATCATGATTTAAATACTATCAGAATATAAAACATGATAAATATATCATATATATTTAGAATATAAATATGTATAATAGTAATATATATGAAATGTAAAACACCATTTATGTAGACGGTAGTACATACATACACATAAACACTGTTTATGTTTTCATATAGTATTGAACGGAAGTAAGTGAATGTAAGTACATAAATACATTCATATATATTAATATATATATCTCCAGTATCAATATTATTTAATATATTACATACTTATTGGTAATATATATTTTTATAATCGTTGATGAATGGTGAACATGGAAAATAATCTAATTGCATCGTGGAGACGGTAATCCGTACGTACGCACAAGCGACAATATCATTCTTTTGATATTAAAATAATATATAATTGGATGGTATATCATATATACAGAATCATTATCATGTTATATTTATAGTTTTCATGAATTATACATCATTATTATAACCATCTAAATAATAATATATTGAATAACAATTACACCACAACGTGGAGACGGTAGGCCGTACGTACGCACATATGGTGACATGTCATTCAAGGGATGGGAAGAATAATTAATTTGTTTGTTACATAATTATAATAAAATCACAGTATATAGAAAATACTATTGTTATTATTTTAGAATATAAATAACAAGGAAAGAAGAAGGTGAAGAGGAAAGGAACTTTGAAGAGGGTGGTGAAGACATTACCTCTTTTTCGGCCTCTTCCTATTGATTTGATCAAAAGGGCTCCTTAGATTTTCTTTCTGATCAAACTAAGGCCTCTATGATGAATTTAGGGATGTTGAGAGAGTATTTGGGCAGGGGTTGGCCTATCCAAAAGGCTTTTAAGGTGTCAATTAATGAGAAGGGGGAGTGACCTTTTATAAGAGGGGTGAGGGGCACCTTTGGAAAAGCTAGAAATATTATTTTCTAATAAATTCATATTCGGTTTATAATGGCTAAAAAGTGAATTATTTAAAGGTTAAGGTGGGGATAGGTCTCAAAACACTCAACCAATATAATTTAGATAGTTTTGGGTCACTATATTAACCTTATCCTTAAGTATTAACTCTTAGTTAATTAGTTTCACTTTTACATTGTCTCTTTGTATTTTTATATTATATGGTTGATAAACTTACTATATACATCCCAGAGACCCCCAAGTGGTACATTAATGATACAAATATCATGATATAAGTCTTTTGGACGAAAATTATATTTTTATGAATTGAATATCAATTAATAATATAATAATTGTTATAAAAACCCTTTTATGTCAATTTTGACACTATTCAATAAATGATTTTTGTGAAAATCATAACAGAATGATTACATCGAAAACAGTTAATTAAGTCAATCCCAACATGTCATGTTAACTTATAAAATTAGTTTAATTCATAAAAAGTCTCAAATTATATTTATTTGGTTAATTATAATATCAATTATTTTAATTTTTCACTATTATCGTAATTACTACATCGTCATTGTGTCATAAATAAATTAAATTATATAATGTCTAAAAATTATAAATAAAATATCATTATGTAGGAAATCTTTTTATCCTTTTAATGAATTTTTACGATCGAATTTATCTTATGTATATCCCTATATTAAATTTTTTTTAGTAAATAAACTTTTATTTTAACTCTCTTTACTCCTCTTTAAATTAAATAATTATAAATGTCCTAATCTAATCCAAGTGGACCTAAATGATAATATTTTACTCTAATGTTGTTTTTTGGTCGAGATAAACTTGTCCAATATAATTAAGACCTATGTTAGGGTAATATTAATATCATTTTTACCCTTAATTACCCTATTTACTTTTAACCGTGGTAAATAAAAGTAAAAAGTTACGATTCACCATAAATTATTTTCATCTCATTGAACCATATTTTAATCCTTGATATTAACCATGTCTCTCATATTTTCAAAATTCCACTCACAGAAGCGGTAAAATTATGTTTTATGAAAAATTCAGTTTTTGTAACTACCACTTAGTGGTTTCACTATTCATCAAAAAAATGAAAGTTTCTAGAAAAATACAAAACATTAGACCTAAGCTATATTTGATATTATGAATTAAAAAATGATGTTTATTTTACCAAATTAAAAACATATCAGTTGCATTAATTAATTTTAAAATTAATTCTTGCCGTCAAAACAAATAGCGTGTTTTTAAGAGATAATAACTATCAAAAGATTGACAGTTGTTTAAGTCTGGTTTAAATGTGAAATTATATTCAATGACCAAAATTATATTAAATGGTAGAAATATATTATAAATATACTATAAAACAACTCAAATTAATAATTTATCACTATTAATTATTTCGATTATAAAAGTTGTTTTTAATTAAAATTTAGTAATTTTCACTATTCATCAAAATATGAATGTTATCCGAAAAGTATCAAAATTTCACCCAAAGAAAATTTCGATATTACGAATCCAAAAATGAAGTCCATTTAAAAAGATAAAATTTATAAAATTTCAAAATGTGGGTCTTAATATTCATAACAGCAAGTTTGATTGGTTGTGCTGTGTTAAAATCTCGAAGTTGCATACAATGCACGCCATTGCATTATTCAAAGGGAAACGTACCGTGGAAGCTTGGGGTGTTTCATTATAAATTTTTGATGTACCCATTCTAAAGAATAAATTTATTTAGTCAAATTGAATATATAAAAGTTTAAAAAATTGGATTAAAAAAAGGGTTTCACTATTAAAAGTTGGTAAAAGTGCATTTTTTGAAAAATACTTCCTTAACTGAAAAAATGAATTTGTTCTTACATTATGTCTAAGAAACTCATAATATGGATTATAAAATTATAAGGATTATAGAAAGTTTAAAATTTAGATAATACTATTCATAACCTCTTTTGAACAGCTTGTTTGGTAAGTCATGGTGCGCTTGAACTCGGTGTTGCGTGTAGTGCAAGTTATTGAATTATTTTGAAGAAATAACACACAATTAAATCTTGGGGTGTTACAATGATTCAATTCATCCATTATTATTTCATAACATTTCCCTTTTTATGTTTTTCATTAATGGTTTTTGTGGATAATTATCCACATTAGCAATTGGATTGGGTAATTGATTCGCATAATGACCAAACTCATTACACGTGAAACACTGGATTGTTAGTGGTAAAATATTTGGAGTTCTCTTCTCCTCCATTTTATTAACTATCAAATTACCCAAATTTATAATTTCATTGACATTGTGCCCTTTTTTTCTATAGTCTAAGAACCTCCCAGTACCATTGAAGAAATATCTTTTATGCTTCTCACATATTTTTGGCATATATATGACTGAAATTTCTTTCCACCATTTTTTTCATTATACTCAATATTACTTTTCTTATCAAAACAAGTGGAATGATGGGAATATCTAGTTTCTATTTCTTCCTTTAGTGAATATCGAATGACTTCATTGTATGTACTAATGTCTCTTATAGATAAGTCCTTTTAAATACTTGGTTTCAATTCCCCAAAGATTCAATCAATATTTCTTTTAGGGATGATGACTAAACTAGAATCATACCTATGATGTCTTGTAAAATTAGCTTCATAGGCACTAATATATTCATCATCCTTTTTTATTAAGATAAAGGAATTAATTCTCTATATTTTTTCATAGTAAATAATGGAAGATATTATAGAAAAATATAACATTAAAATATTCCTATTCCATGGGTTCAATTTCTTCTTATTGCCCTATGTTCTTATTATGTTTCCTTCACTGATCTGATTCACCTTCTAAATGATAACCAACCAAAATTACTTTTTAATTATCCAAACACTGAATGACAAAAAATATATTTTTTATGGTACTTATCCATTTATCAGTAACTAGTAGATCATTAGAACCACAAAAATAAGGTGGATATTTCCTTATAAAGGACTCAAAAGTATATTGTTTCTTCCTTTTCACAGTTATATGTTTAACACGATTCATATATATATATATATTTTTCTAATCATATCAATAATATTTTTCTTTCTAACTCCTACATATTTTGGTTTCTTAGGAGGTAAATCATTTAATTATTTATTTCATTCAACATTAAAATATTTCATTATGGTTACATCCATTGACTACAAAAAAAAATTTTATGGTGAGAAATATTAATCACAGTGGACAAACAAATAATTATTAAAATAACATATATGTGGTATAAAAAATTAAACCTTATTTTTCATCTATGGCATATTAGTATTACACTACATCATTCATTGTCATCTAATATTTAAATCATTCATGACAGTTCATAAATATTTTGTTAATATCAAATGCACATCCCTTGCATCTGTCAAACTAGGTGTGCAACAACGAATGTTTTCATGCACCAGCTCTGTATAGAGTGTAGCTCAATGCCACGTTTTCAAGGTTATTTTTCCTAGGTATATCTTTTCAAGAGACAAATCCACTTTTAGTACTCTGACATGGTTTTATTTCATACAAACCGCTCGACCTATCCTTTACCAAAATTCTATGAAATATTCATATACAATGTCTTATACTTTGACTTATCCTTAAACATATCCTTAGGGATATAACTAAGGTTTTCTTATCCTAGATTCAAAATGTTAACTAAAATTATCCACTGATACCAATAATTGTGATCAAGTATTCTGATACATGGACATTACATAATTTTATATGAATATGCAATACATTACACAATAGACACATGAGTAACATAATAACTTCATTCCTTTGGGAACATGGAAAATTATCTTCTAATTTTGTGAAATATCATCAAAATATCCTACAATGATCTTATAAAATAGTACTCTTAATAATGATTCCATACTAAGAAATTTCTTTATAACCCATACATGTAAACATATGAAAGGGTGAGCTCAAATTTTCAGTAAGTGTAAACATAAGAGGTATCTATATTTTTTCATTAAAAGACATAATATAATTAAAATCATATAAGATCATGATCCTATTGCAGAAAATTCATATCCAACTTATCATGGTTCATAAACATGATTAATGGAATTAAACATTTTGATTTCATAAAACATGGGTTATAAGAGTGAGAAATAATCATAAGTCAATAATGAAAAATATTCTTCTATGATAAACGTGTGGGAAATCATAAATTTAGAAATCCATTTCATGTGTGAAGGTTAACTACCCAGAAAATAAATATAGTGGATTCAGATACACCTATTTTCTCCTGTGGATCAAGACACACCAGTTTTCTTTTGTGGATCTGGACACATCTATTTAATATTGAGTATTAGGACACACCCATTTACAATTATAGATTAGGACACAACAATTTTCCATTGTGGATTAGTATTTTCCTCTTCAGAAACCATATTAATACTATGAGATATAAATCTTTAACCAATGCATTGTAGAAATATATAGGTTTGACTCATCACATGATGAAAATCATACATATGTGTGCCACAAGTTCATAAAACATTCATTATATAATAACCCCTAAAATGAAATGGATATCATAAAAATTTCCTCATATCATATCTCATGGAAAATATATAGATTTTATAATCATTTTATCATGGAATAACCTTTGAAAACAAGTGAGATTATTAACCATTTTCTCAAGGTATAACCAATGGAAGAGAAATGGGTTTCATAAACATCATGCCATCACAACACAAACCATTCATAGAAAAAATATGAATGGTATACTTGGATCATATCCACATTAAGGCACAAATAGAACCAATAAATTTTATCTTTGATTAATTTTTTTCAAAAGACCATTTAAACATTTTTTGATGAATATATAATCTCTTCTTTAAAAAACACTTTTTTAAAAAATTTATAAATACTATTATTTGAAATTAAATTTGAATCTTTATAAAGTTAGATTTTAAAAATTATTCTAAATAGTTTCTGTGGAAAATATAAAATATTATTTTTAACAAACTTTTTAAAATAATTTTGAAAACATATTTTTAAAGAATTATTTTTGAAGAAAACGAGTTTTTGACTGAAAATGTGATTTTTTATAAAAACATTATTTTGAAATATTGAGTACAAAAAGAGAGAAAAATTCATGAAAAATATATATTATCTTGAAATATAATAAGTATAAAAAAAATGAGTTTGTTAAGATATTTATCAAATGATCTACTCTTTGGAATCATAGTCATTACCAATCTTGGTAAATGATGAGATTATAACATAAAATCTTTTCCACATTGGTAACATTGAATCTTAACCCCATGAAATAATAAAATTTAATAAAACATATAATATCATGAATTTATTTATATACATTATAAAAAATTTCATAGGGTTATTATATACACATCATAAAAGTATATAGATGTATAACATAATATATGTTCCAAAAAGGAAAAATGAGAAAACAATCCATTACTGATTTTGTATATTTTTAATTGTAAACCCCATTAAATAGATATAATAAAATGGATATGTAAATTAGAATCTATTTTAGGACAATAATAATTAAATACATTCATGGGTAGTATATACACACACACAAATCATCTATTTAATATGACATGTGTCTCATATAAAAATAAAATTATGACCAAAATCTCTTACCTTAAGTCGGCAATTCCATCATACACATTAAAAAATACTATATAATAAATATAATATTATTATAAATCTATTAAAATATTATATTAATCTATATTAAACTATATATAATTTTCTAATAACCTTCTATTCCCTATTTATTAACAATTTTACGTTAAGGTCATGTTTTGGGCAATAACTACTTAGTTTTTCATGTCTATTTTGACATGTTCTTTTTGGTTCACTTAATTAAATAATATTTTAATCACATAAATATTATAAATAATTATATAAATATTATTTATATTTATTATATATGAATTTATATTATTCAATAATATCTAGAGATAGAAAATTAAATACACTTTTCATAGAGAAAACAAGCCGTACGTATGCATGAAAGTTGTTTCCATTTTCATTTTAGATTGAATGAAATAAAAGTTAATGATATATATTATCATTTAATAATCATATTTACATTAAATATAACATATATTTACTTTAAACCCATCCTTAATTCAATCTATTAAAAGCTTAAATGAATCTGGTCAATTTGTTAGGTTATAATCCACCAAACACACAAACAACTTTATCATATTCGCAAAAATTGGAGAGTATAATGTATGTGTGGTATAATAATAGTAGAATAATACTTACAAAAAAATATCAAATATAAATTATGTAAAAAAACAATTACATACTACTGTGAGGGGTAGTAATGGAAAAACAAATGGCATCGATTCGTGTGACGGTAGTCCACTGTACACATGAAAAATCATTTCATAAACCATTTTATGGAAGTTGAGATGGATGTAGGATATTAAATTTACATAAAAAACATTATTATATAGAAGATAATGATTTTATTATATCATCATGGTATAGTAATAATTAAAGTATGTGGATGATGCAATAAAAACAGTCATTTATGAACACTACCTCTTCTTCTAATATCCACCATAAGTTTGGAACAAAACCTTTATAGGATGGATTTACACCCATGTTAAGGAATCTATGTTGATAAAAGGGAGGTATGTAAGTGATTTTTTTAGGTTTTGGTCGAACCCAATGGATTTACATGTGTGAATAAGTGAGTGTAGTGAGTGTGCTTTTATAATTGAGGTGGACTAACATTTTTATAAATACCCAAAAGTATTCACTATTGGGAGTTCTCCATTTCCTCATGTTTGTAAAGAATTGAATATTAATGTACAAAAGATATTATGTGGTCTAAAAAACAACAAAAACACAAAACAAATATAGTTTTATCATTTTATTCAACATTATTTTAGTTCACTCAAATTTACCCCTTTAGTTTTTACCATAGTAACTTGTGTAATTTTATTTAACAAAGTATTTTACAATTTAAAAATATAATTAAAATGTGCTTTATTATATAATTTAGACCCAATGATTATAAAAATTAAATCCAATACTTTAAATAATAATCATATTCGTGTGTAAAATTAATTTTAACAAAAACACATGTAATGTGAAAAACACTATTTTAAACATAATAGTAGTAAATAATTTTTTAATGTTTTCACTAATCATTATAATAAAAAATTATGTTAAACTATGAGATAATTTAAATGATTATAATTCAAAATATGGAATCCATATTATAAATTTCATTTATAGAAGTAGAAGAATTAAAATTTCAAAATTACCCCACAAACATGATGAGAATGCATGTTTTTAATGAGAAAAAGTTTAAAAGTTTGAATTTTTATATATCAAATTTTTTTATGATAGAGATTAAAATAAACTAAATTATATTAATATATTTATAATTTAAATAATTACATAGGTTAAAAAAATGTATGTCAATATTTAAATTTAGGAATTATAATTCTAGATAATGGTACCGTTCTCCCCAGGCGGAGCTCTCCCTAAGCTATAAGGGTTTTCCTCCCATTCCCCTCCCTCTTTCTCACTTGCTATGGTTCTCTTTAGTGATTCTCTTTGCATTATTCATCATATTGAGTGGTTCTTCATTCATTGGGTTTATTTTCGATTTTGGATTTCTTTCCTCTCCTTGCTTTTGATTCTTCTTCCGCTTCTGTTATGTGATGCTCTATTGTTCGTTGTCGATTTGTGTTCCCCGGAGGATGGTACCATGCTCTTATCACCTGAAAATTCATTCCAAAACCACACTTTGGTTTGACCTGAATGGGCTCTGGTGGTTTGGGATCTATTGGTATCGATGTTCGGTGGTTATCCTGTTGTCTCGAACATACATCTCTTCTCTGGTTTTCTTTCCCTTATACTGGATTCCATTTTGGTCTGGTATAAAGGTGTTTTTGGCTATTTTGGGATGGTGTTGGTGGTGTGTTTAGTGTCAAGGGAATGTATCTGTGGTGTGGATACGTTGCTTGGTCTCAGCAGCTACGGTTCACGTTTGTTCTCTTCTGTTCTTAGGGTTCTTTTCTCTTGTTTCTTCTCAATTTCTGAAGGTCCTTCAATCTTGGTGGGGGGTTTTTCCTCAGATGATGTTTTTCCTAGTGATGTTTCAGATTGGATGATGGTGTACCTTCTGATGGTTTACTTTTTTAATCAGTTATTCGCATTGTTCTGGATTGGGTTTCATCCTTGCGACATCAGCAGTGATCGGCAAAGGGTTTTGTGTTTGACTACGATGTTTAGGGTTTTATGGTTTTTGATTGTTCTGGTTATTCAACCTATGGTTATCTTATTTGGATCTAGTTCTCCACCACTCGCTCCGAGGTCGAGTTATACAATGGTCACCCTGGTGCTTTGGGATGTGAGTTTGACCAGTCTTGCAACCCGTGGTGGTTTCATCTTCGTTGGCCCTGGGAGGATAAAGGTTCTTTGAGGGAGATATGCTGTTCTATGAGGTTTCATTATAGTTTTTAATGGCGGTGACAATGGAATCTGACAGTGAGGGGATGTTCACAATTGCTGTGGAGCGCCGCTGATCGACTTTGAATAAAGGCATTCTCCGACATACGGGTGTGATGAAGGATTGAAAAAATGATAGTGATGATGGGTTGGCGTCGATGACAGACGATTTTAGGTGGTTATGGAGACCGAGGAGTTTTTATACGATGTCTTCAGTGTCAGGTGTGCATCCCTAGATGGACAACAACCGAGGCATGATGATGGTATGGCTATATTTCAAATTTCAAATGTTGAAATGGCTATTTCGTTTTGCGTCATTGTGATTTCATGGGTGGCGTTGATGGTGGAGGATGGTTTTTTGTGTACTGGCATTGGTTGGCACATGACAACTTCTTTATGGATTTTGAATACATTTTTAATGTCGTGTTTGTTTTTGGATTTTGAAGTTGGCGGTTTGTGATGGTCTTTAATCTCTTGAATATTTATTCTGGTTGGTACTTTGTAAAGGGTCACACTTATCCTTTAAAAGTGTTATTAGAAAATTAAAAAAATATCGATTTGGAATGGTTAAAAACAATTTAAAATATAGTTTAACTTAATATATAAATTAAACAAAAACGTAGTTTTCTATTAAAATTCCGTATTTTTTCCTTTTCACCAAAAAATGATTCTTTTTATAAAAATACAATATATTAACCCTAAAACAATTATAAATTTATGAATTAAAAAATGAATTTTATTTTACAAAAATATATTTATAAAATTTTCAAAAACTAATTTTAGTATAAAGATACTTTTTTGATAAAACTGTATTTTTGAAACATATGATGGCTTTAATGAAAATTATGTTTGTTTGTTTATTAATAACTTGATTTTAAAAAATAATATTATAATTAATAATGAATAATTATTTTTTACTATTAATATCTGTATGTTAAACAATTTGGTTATAATGTCCATGATTAAATAAATATATTAGTGATATATCATGGTTTTTATTAAAACTCGGTGTTGTGTATAATAAAATATTAACATGGTATTGAGTGTAATAAAATATTATCATGGTAATTATTATAATGAATGAAATCAAATAAATTTAATTTTTTTTGAAAAAAATAATTCATAATAACTCATGGTGTTACAACGAGAGGGGATGGAATTTTTCATGAATACCTAGAATGGTGATGAATTTCTATAACCTGTAGCTTCTCACTAAATATTTATACTAGTACTAAATATAATATTTATATTTTTCATAATTTCCACTATAAATCATCGAATGACATCCACCAGATGTGTCTTTTATTGAATGTCATAGTTTTTAATTATCATACACTTCTTTCTTCCTGTAATGTTAGTTGCATAAAAGTGTGAAAATAACTCTACATCTTGTTTCTCATATTACATTACCAAGAGATTGTCCATCCAATAACATCACCTAATCCTATTCAAATAATGATAATTAAATTGGTGATAGTTTACTAGATCCTTCTTCTTCACCCCATTCCCATGATCACTAATTGATAGGAAATATGTTTATAGTGTATGGATCACCCATTATTCTTCTTATTGACCTTATAGTACCTATTCCTTCAGTTCAACTCAATCATCTGATAGATTATACTCAGTCTGATACTTATTCATCTGATCACTCCTTCAAATCTTATTCATTCGTTGCTTTATTTCTCTGACTGATGATTTTTCTCCATCTGGTACTGCAACACCTTCTAGTATATCTTATCTTTTAATTTATTCCAAATGATATTTTTCTCAAGATCTTTGACTGACACATTCAAATGAAAAATCAATTCTTCATAACAAAACCAAAATACAAATCCCTATTATCATCATGGATTCATACTGTATCATCATCACATTATATAGAAACTATTTCTAATCAATTACTGGGTGAGGTATGTACTTTAAATTCAACCTTCCTTCCCAATATTTCTAATGAGTAGCTTGGAAACATCCTTCTATTAACCAAATTCAATCTTCCAAAAATACAGGAGTTAACCAATATTTATCGGAAACTTCCTTATATATCAACATCAACATCATTCCAAAATTGTCCAAAAATCCCATTCTATACCCCATGTGAAAACCAATAATGATATCATTTGGGTTCCTCCTAAAATAAACGCCTTTTTTCATGATCATATCTATCAAATGCATATGTTCTAACATCCATAAGACTCACCCACAAAAGATATGTGGGTTGTGTAAGATCCATAGCTTTAACCATCAATGTTCCCATGTGGTCTAACTACTCCGCATGAGGTCACTAACCATTAACATGGGCGGTACACTATGAACACTTCCATGTACCTACAGAATTGGATGAGTTCTTACTACATGGAAAACCATCCATAACCCTAAATTTTTCATGGAAAATAATTTTAATAATAGTAGAAAACAAACCCATTTAATTTTTTAAAATTATATGGGATTATTTCGTGACTAGACGCTCAAAAAACACTTGATTTTGAGGCCTTGTGAGCCTAGAATAGATTTTAGAACTTTTTTAATTTTATTTAAATAATCAAGTGTGAAAGGTTTTGTAACTTTTACACTTGTGATCAGATCAAAAATATGAGGGAAAAAATGAACATAGAAAGCTAGGATTCACCTAGAAAGAATCTAACTTCCCCAATAGTGGTTCCATCAAAAAATTTAGCTTCCTGATATTTCACGATAAAAATAAAATTAACTTAGAAATTTATTTTTTTTGTTTCCTTTACCATTGAGTAGTTACAAATACACAATATAGAGTGGTGAAGAGGAAATGATGAGAATTATTAAATTAAATCCTTTAATTGATCGTTAAGGTGCAGTGCAATGACTCAATAAATGAAGTGTAACCGATATGTTGTTTCATAAATGAAACAGCGCAATGACGTGATGATGGAACATCACAAAAACACTGAAACACGTTTCTCATTTAATGTTTTACAGGACAAGAGAAATGGGATTAAAAATGTGGAACTCCACTGATGAATTGATTGCAAGGAATCTTATCCGATGAATTCTGAAAAATCGCTACCGACATCGACACACTTCGAAGAATGGGATTGACGTGAGATGAATGACGACTCCTTGAAACTATTGAATCTCCATGAAAAAATATACCCCAACAATGAGCATCCCTATAGTGTGAGTCCAATATAGATATGGGTTTACTTTTTCAAGATTAAATTCCCCATTATTTTTTCTAAAAAAATTAACGCAGATCGAACCATGAATAGTTTGATCTACGTGTCACTTGTTCTTGTTGGAGGGTATTATTCTATCTCGTTGATTTCATCGGGATTAGACTATTGTTTTAATCACAAAAATCCCCCCATGTTTTCAAAACCTCTGACGTGGAGGGTTTCGGATAACACAAACAAGTCCTGGGCCCCTCCTCCATTGTGCGTTATTATGAGTTCTTTGTGTCCACACCTTTGAAAATGAGTCAAGGAGGTTTCATGGACTTAGAAGAGAAGTTGGTATCCCACTAGAACTGGAGGCGCATATGACACAGGGAACTGACCACTGGAGTGCACCAAGTGGTTTGCAGAAGGCTTCACTGGTGGTGGCACACAGCTGGATCAGGTTATGGTGGTGCGGAAAGAGCTGCCGGATGCAAGACAACATCTTGTAGTCAGTGACCCAACCCACACTGGATGGGCCATGGTGACCCGCACACATGTGATCTAGTGGAATCGCGTGTGGGAAACAGGTGTGACCGACTTATCCGGCCACAAAATGCAAGAAACGGTTGCCCCGCTGGGCATCGAGGCTAAAGGGGACTGGCCCGCCAGGTGGGTCGGGCTAGAAGGGCACGAACCAGGGTGATGATTTTCACATGATGAATTATGCTATCCCACTATAGTTGGTCGGGTTGATTGAATAATAAGAGGCCACTGGGGGGCACGGGCTGAGAACTAACTGGCCCACCAGTTCCGTCCGGGTCCAGCATGGCATAATGGGTCTGGCCCAGTGGCTAAGATGAATTGGGCCAGACCAGACCTGAATGGGGTCGGGTCAAATTTGTCAAACCAGACCAAGGCATACGGGACCCTCTGGCTGGGTAGATCGGATTGGTCTGGCCTGGTCGGACCAAGCCCAGACACGACCAACCCATGATTACTAATATGTTAATACCTTTTATGCCAGAAATCTGATTAATGAGTCATTTATTGTGTTAAAACCCTTAAAATGAGGCACTTCTTTTGGAATACTCTAAGGATTTTTTCATGGACATTGAAATTCAACGAATTTCATGAGGAGTTGTTTCTCCCAGAATGAAGCACACTACATGCTGAAATCTTGAATCTAATTGAGACCAAGAGATTACTAGAAGGAGACCAATGAGGATCATCTACAAGATACCATATTTTAATTAGCTACAATGGACCCATGGGAATCCAATCTATATGAACCACCAGGCCCCTGAGGTAGAGTGGCTTTGTGTGACTCGAAAAAACTACAATTCTAATCAGAGATGAGCACCTCAGTGCGATGGCTAAGGTGGGAAGCGACTGTGTGTGACCAGGAAATCCCATGGTGGGGAGAGGATCTATGTGACTCAGCATACCAATGGTACTCCTTCGGGATGAGTTCCCAAAAAGTCCAAGGTGTTCATTATTGCGAATGATGGTCTTTCATTCTATACTCTAGATTATACTTTCATGATCTGAGATTCCCACATGTATACATTCCTTTGTGGTCTTTCATTTTTGTTTTATGATAACTATTGAGTATTGTGTTACTCTAACCTGCATGGGATTTGGCCGCACATGTCATGTCCTGTGCAGATTATGGATGCATAGATGGATGGATTATTGTCCTAGAAATAGGTGGGGCCCAGTGACATCAGGTAGGTGGGGCATACTTCTAGAGCTTTCAACAACTAATCTACACTTACCCATCACGTGGGGTTTTTAGAGGATGGATTTTTCGAGATCTTTTACACATTCTTGTTTTTAAGTTTGTATTTTCTTCGGTTTTTATTACAGACCTTTTCACTTACAACATTTTCTTTTAATTAGTGGTTGTTTAGTGGAATTCATGTTTTAAATTTCAAATTTTTAGGACTTGGTTGTGTGTTTTTTTCATATAGGTACTCAAGAAAATTCATTCAATTTGTAGGGTTACGACTTCAATGCTACTCTCCAAACCCTGGTCATTGGGAGGTGGGCTTGGGGGAGTCGTAGAATGGGCCCCAGGGGAAGGGTCATGAAAAAGTGGTATCAAACGTGGATGGTTATACTTCAAAGACTGAGAGTATGTTGTTTTGTTTTTGGAAAAAGTGTTAAATTTTTTGAGTTTGAAGATCAGATTTAGGGAGTCCAATATTGGTGTAGTAGCCAACATATCCATACACAAGGATCATGAAATCTACATTTCAGCTCTTTAAGTTAAAAAAATGGTTGCATGAATCAGAATTTAATAGTTTGTTTCCTCAGGTTATTCTTGAATTAGAGTCAGTTCACCAGGTATATTCTATTTATAGTGGTACATCATGATCTCTTTTAGGATGCCTCCATGTAGACAGATAGCTAGGATTCAAATTCATGACTATGAGGACATCTCACCTAGAAATCACGTGTTGGTTCAAGGACCCGTTCTAGAGATGGTCTCGTTGGGTGGTGTACCAGTGTTACCATATCCTGTTGATCAGTAGTTACTACTAGACTTACCAGTAGATTATGTTTGTAGACATAGTTCATTGCCTGAGTTTTAGACAAATAGTCATCCCAGGATAAGGGGACAGATAGATCCTCCAGTCTCTGAAGACTTTCTTGAGGTTGTGATGTGAGTCTATCAATTAGTGAGGACACCACATGACCATATGGCATGCTTAGCTGCAAGACTTATTCAGGGAACGATAGGGAGATGATGGAGCATTATGATCCAATCTCATGGTGAGGGGAACCTCACCAGGGAGGACATTGAGTGCCTCTTCAGGGAGTATTTATTTTCTGTGATGTTGTGGTCTGTATGCATACAAGAGCTGCTACACCTTCAGTAGGGTATCATGACATTAGGAGAGTACTCAGTGAGGTTCAATAAGAATTCTGGATACTCTACAGACATGGTGTGAGACTTGTTCTCCTGGGATAGATCTTTTGTCCTGATATTTCATCGGGAGATCAAGGCATCTATGATGTATCTCAGCATCCCTACTCAGTCAGGGGTGATGAAGAAATCCCTTTTTGTGGAGAGATTCCTGGAAGAGAAATCCCTGAAAACTGGAGTGACTAGTAGACACCAGGGGGGAGAGACTTCAGTGGTGAGAAACATGCGGTAGACGTGGGGACCCAATTGAGGCATATCTTTCAAGGGATGACTCGAGGACTCAATGATTATAGTGAGAGGATCCCAGATTAGAGGGAGTTTGTAGGGAGCTAGGTTGTGCTTCAGGTGTGGCAGGCAGTGACACATGGCTTCTGACCTCCAGACCTGCTGCACAGATGATCACCAGACAGTCGAGAAACCACCAAGGAAGAGACATAGGTTTGACAAAGGAGGTATGCAGGATGTAAGATGTGGCTGAGTAGTAGGACGAGTATCAGGTGGGGGGTGAGAGTTTGAGGTACTACCACCACCACCCCCAGGTGGTCCACCCCTGCCTCATGGAGTAGGTGGACCGGGTCGGGCTCAACTTCAGGTAGGGGAGGACTATGATAATAAAACACTAGAGATGATTTGAGGTATGATCTATGTTTTCTCCACCATATATGTAGTTTTTAAAGACACATGCATCGGTCAGTTTATTAATTCCACATGCCTCATTTTAGGATCTAAGATTCTAGTGGAGCCATTGGATCGATCGTTAGATTAGAGACTCCTATAGGAGGGTATTTTACAATTACACACTAGTTCCAGTAGTGTGAGCTTACTCTTGGAGGTGAGTGATTTGGATGAGATATCCTAGTAGCAGCATCAAGGCCTCACGATGTCATCTAGGGTATGAATTGGTTATCCATAGTTCATGCTCAGATCAATGATATTAGGCGTAGAGTGCGGTTCGTATGTGAAGATGGGACTAGGTTTGCATTCACCTATGAGAAGGGAAATCTTTCAATATATGATATACTTTCTTGGAAGAGGGTGCAGCCGATAACTCACCAGTCATCTAGACTGACCCACATTGTAGTGGAGGAGAGGAGTCCAAACATTCATGTAGTGGTGGATGGGTATGAAGACTTCATTCCTAATAATTTTATGAGAATACATCCTTATAGGGAGGTAGATCTGTATATTGATCTGTATACTGGGATGACACTGATATCCACACCGAAATATCAGATGGATATCTTGGAGCTTCGGGAGTTGCTGGTACAACTAGAGGATTTTTTAGAGAAGGGCTTCGGGCGGCCCAATGTTTCACATTGGGAAGCCCCCGTGTTGTTTTCAATGAAGGAAGACGGATGCTTTAGGCTTTGTGTGGAATACCGATTCTTGAACCTGGTGACCATGAAGAACATATATCCACTTCTTATAATTGATGAAATCTTCAACCAACTAAAGGGAACAAGGTTGTTCTCAAAGATAGACCTCTCTGGTAAGGCTATCACCAGATTTAGGTACGAAATGAGGATGCACTGAAGATAGCCTTCAATTATTGTTATGGAATCTACGAGTACTTGGTGATGAACTTTGGCATGACCAATGACCTCGTTTAGTTCATTAGACTCATGAACATGATCTTCAATACTTACCTTGTTCGTTAATGGTGGTCTTCACTAACTAAGTCTTAGTATACTCGACATCACAAGTGTAGAATGCTATATAACTACAGATAGTCAAGGATACACTCCAAGAGAACCAAAATTATGGGATTCTCTTGAAGTTACAATTATGGATTAGAGAGGTCCATTTTCTAGGACACGTCATCAAGGAGGCTAGAGTAGTAGTGGATACGACGAAAATAGAGGCAGTGATTTTTTAGGAGACACCCATGAGCCTGACTGAGGTGTAGAGTTTCTTGGGTATGGCTTGATACTATTGGAGGTTTGTGCTCGACTTTTCAAAAGTATAAGCACCCTTATCAGCATTGACATAGAAGGGGATGCCCTTCATGTGGATGGAGAAGTGATAGAAGAGTTTTCTAAATATAAGGTGTAAACATAAGCGCTATCCCATATTGAGACTACAAGATGAGGGAATTGAATATGTAGTTTAATGTGACAACTCAGTGACCAAACTGGGTTGTGTTATGATGCAAGTGAATGTTGTGATTGCTTACGATTCTAGGTAGTCGAGGCAGCATAAGAAGAACTACATGACCCATGACCTGGAGTCAGAAGCATGGTCTCTTCTATGAAGATGTGGAGATACTACTTTATGGGTGAACGATTTACCATATACTCTTATCGCAAGACTCTTAGTTATATCTTCTCACAAAAGGGACTCAACATGAGGCAGCTACGATGGATGGAGTTCTTATTGGATTATTACTTCAAGATAGTCTATACTCCCTGGAAGGGGAACATGCTTGTAGACAAGCTCAATAAGTGTTCCAGTTTGTAGCTAATGAGTGAGGTAATGGAGCAGTTAGCCATGATGCATATATTATTCCTGGATGATGATGGAGTAGTTTACCATCAGTCGATGACTATCACTTCCCCACTCTTACTGCATGTTTGGGTGGCACAACTTGTTGATGTTGACTGTGATACCCAATGTGATTTTTTTATCAGGACATGATATTGATAGATTTTTGATAGGTGGGGGGAACATTATCCTTTCTAGAGGGAACATAGTAGTACCAGTGATATTGAGAAAGGATATTTTGAGGGAGTAACATACACCCCCCTTAGCGGTGCAAAATGGAGTGGAAAAGATGCACCTGGTTCTCTGACACCAATATTGGTGGCTAGGGATGAAGAAATAAGTGGCTAAGTTTGATTCATGGTGTCTCACTTTTTATCAAGTGAAGGCTGATCATCAGGTTCCAATAGGCCTGGCACAACCACTTATGGTACCGGATTAAAAGTGGGATTGTTTATTGATGGAATTTGTGATGGGATTAACATGAACATCTAAGGACCACGATTTGATTTGGGTGATCGTTGACCAACACACCATGTTGTCTCACATCCAACCCATATAAAAGAATGGTTTGGTAGAGGAATTAGGACACATCTATGTCCATGACATAGTGAGGCTTCATGGGTTCCCTTAAGAATCATCTGAGATTGTGAATTTCACTTCACATTATGGATTTGGAAGTGATTACAATAGGCGTTTGGGACTCAGCTGTGCTTAAGCATAGGTTTTCACCCTTAGATTGATGGTCAGATAGAGCAAACCATAGAGTCCTTGGAGGAAATTCTTCATTCGAGAATCCTTTATTTTGGTCTTAGTTGGGAGTACCAACTGGAACTGGTAGAGTTTTCATACAATAATATCCATCACTCCACCATTGGAATGTAACCATTCAAGGATTTGTATGGGTGGCCTTGTAGATCACCACTATGATAGACATATCCAGGGGAGTCACACTCATGGGTCCAAGCTTGGTACAAGCTACCACTAAGAAGGTGAAGATCATCCAAGACAATATGAGGATTTCATAGAGTAGGAATTAATCTAATGTTGACAAGAGATGTAGAACCTTGAATTTTGAGGAGGGAGACCATTTGTTCTTTCAGGTATCACCCCAATGGGGATTATGAAGATTTGGTTGGGGAGATATATTTTCATTGAGGTTAATTAGACCATTCCAGATTCTATGAAGAGTTTTAAAAGTGGCATACTGACTAACTCTCCCCCATAGATTCTCGAGGTGCATGCTGTTTTCTACATGTTTTAGTTGAGGAGGTACATTCATGATCCATAACACATCATCGATTGAGTAGAGTTGGAAATTGATGATGAGGAAACATCTACGGACATCATAGTGGAGATATAGGATTTGAAGGAGTGGTTCCTTCATTGATGGTCTATTTTTCTAGTGTGATTTTTGTGGAATCACTTGAATCTCCAGTAGAGCACATGGGAATGGGAGGCTCGGATTTTTGGACAATACAACCATTCGTTTGTTTAGTCTAGTTTTGGCTTATGAGGACATGAATCCCTAAAAGGGAGGAGTAATGTAGTGTCTCAAAAATTCTATGTAATTGTTTTCAAATTACATGGGATTATTTTAAGACCAGACGCTTAGAATTTACTTGATTCTGAGGCCCGATGAGCCTAGAAATGATTTTTGAACCCTTTTTATGTTCATTTAAATTAACATGTTCACGAGTCTTTCTAAATTTTAAATCGGTGGTCAGATCAAAAATCATAGGGCACCATTGAACTCAGAATGTCATAATTCATTTAAAAAGGACCTAACGTTGACTAGTGATTGTCTACCAAAAAATTTTGTTTCTAGAATTTTCTAGAGAAAAATAAAAATAACATAAAAAGTTATATTTTTGTTTCCTTCGTCATTGAAAAGGAAATGTCTGTATTGTAGAGCGGAGGCGCGGGGAAGACAAGTCACATTAAATGAAATCCTTTAATGGATCATTAATGTTCAGCTTAATGACTCATTTAATGAAGTGTACCAGATACATTATTTCATAAATGGAGCAACATAATTACATGATGAGGCAGTGTAATAGAAACGCAACAACACTTTTCTCTTTTAATGGATTAACGGGGTTAGAGAAATCGGATAAAAGACACGAAACACCTCTGAAAAATCGAAGAAAATGAATCCCCTCCAATGAATACCGAAGAATTGCTAGCTTCATCGACACACCTTGAAGAATAAGACAGGGGAGTGACCAATGTCGATAGGTTTGAACTCTTGAATCACTATGAATGGATTTCCACCAACAACAAGATTCCCTACGAAGCGAGTACATCCTAGGTAGGGGTTTACTTTTTGAAGATTAAATTACCCATTCTTCTTTCAAAAACAGTGAATGTGGATCAAACCATGAAAAGGTTGATCCATGGGACTATTGTTCTTTTGGGAGGGTATTATTCTATCATAAGGATTGCATTGGGATTAGACTGTTGTTTGAATCACAAACCTCCCCTCCCATGTTTTCAAAACGACTAACACGGAGGGTGCATGTTGACATGAACATGGATCAAACCCCTCCAAATTTGTGATTTATACATTTATACACCATAAAAAAGCGACAAGGTAGTTTCAAGGCCTTATTACGGAAGGTGGCCTCTCATGGGAACTGAAGCCACAAATGACACGAGGAAGGGACCACAAGAGTAGACCCATGGCTTTGCAGAAGGCACCGCCGGTGCAACTACGTGCCGACGCTGGTAGTAGAGAAGATGACCAATAGTGGTGGACTGTGGAAGTGCATAAGAGTGGGTGGCGACACGCCCAAACATTGTGCCGAGGTGGAAGCTGTGGCTGGCTTGGGTAGCGACGGTGGGACCAGAACCACCGACAGAGAGCCGAAAATTAGGGATGCGGCCCACCCCACATGGGCTACGATGACCCTCCGACTTGTAGTTCAATGAGGCCGTGTGTGGGAAACATGTGGGTCCAGCTTATCCAGCCATGATGCACAAGAAACAAATGCACTAATGGGCGTATGAGATGGATGATATCCGCCAGCTAGGTGGGATAGGCTAGAAGGGAACGATTTGGGCCGTAGAGTGGCCCATGTTGGTTTAAGCTACCCCGGTTTTGTTGGATGGGCTGCTGGAATAACACTTGGCCACTAGAAAGCCAATTCTTGGAAAAAACTGGCCCATTAGTTGAGGTCCAGGCTGGATTAAACTTGGTTGTTGGGAGGCCCAGCGGGCTGGATCATGGACGAATAGGGTCTGGTCCAGCAAGGCCAAATGGGCCCGAACAAGTGGCCAGGCCATCCCAGAACCGAATTGGGTTCGGATAGATTGGTCAAACAGGGCTAGGGCATGAGTGCCCCTGGGATGGGTTGGTCAGATCTGTCTGACCGGTTCGAACTGGGCCTTGACATGACCAACCCCGATTACTAGGAAGCCAATATCGTTCAAACCTTACATCCAATTGAGAATAAATTTTTGTTTTTGCAACCCTTTATATGAGGCAATTATTTTATCATACTCAAAGGGGGTTTTTATGGATGTTGAAACATGGATAATGGCATGAGGAGCGGTTCCTCCTAGAATCAAGCGCACTAAATTTGGGAATCCTATAGCTAACTAAGACCTGAAGACTATAGACAAGAGACCCTGTGTGGATCATCTACAAGTGACCCTATGTGGATCAGCTATGATGAAGTATTGGGAAGCGGATATGTGTGAACTGGAAGGCCCATAGTAGGGAGCCGCTCTTTGTGACCTGGAAGACCTGAAATACTCATAAGGGATCAGAACCTCAGAATTATGGGCATGGTGGGAAGCGTCTCGATGTGACCCAACAGGACAATAAGGGGGAGCATCTCTGTGTGACCCAACATACCCATGGTAATTATCATGGCTGAGTACCCCAGTAGTCCAAGGTGTTCGGTGTTGTGACTGATAGTTTTTCCTTCTATACTCTAGATTATAATTGTGTGAGATGAAAATCCCCAGAATATACATCCCTTTGCAGTATTTACATTATTTTCAAGATCCCGACCGAGTATTGTGTTACTCACCACTACAAGGGCTTCAGCCGCACATGTCATGCATTGTATAGAGGACCAATGCCTAGACAGAGGGCTTGGTGGCCTAGGAATAGGTTGGGACCAAGGAGATCAGGTAGGTGTGGAATACATCTACAGATTCTAGAAACTACTCTACACATACCCATCATGTGCGGTTTTCAGTGGATGAAATTTTAGAGATCTCTAGTATTTTTTTTTCAGTTTTTATTTTATTAGGTCGATATTATGGCCCATTTTACCTATAAAATGTACATTTAACCAGTTGTTGTTTAGAGGAATGAAAGTTTTTACATTCTAGTTTTTGGGATGTGGTTGTTTGTGTGTGCATATAGGTACTCATGATAATGCCTCACATTTATAGGTTGACTCCTTATGTGCTAGTCACTGACACCTGGCCTTAAAGAGGTGGTCATGGGGGAGTCACGACACGAGCCTCAGATGACGGGTCCAAATTGAAGATATTAATTCAAAATGATAGTAAAAATAGAGGATCCATTGAACATTATTTTTTATAAATGTATGAATTCAGGGTATATTTGAAATAGTTTTCATGATTAATTTCAAAATAGAATGTATCTAAATGATCAGATAAACATTAAATAATGATGTCGTTGAAATCATTGGAAACATGAAGTGTTTGTGAATTTCTATCATTAGATAGTTCTTCAAATAGCTATGATATTGAAAAGAAGGTTACTTTTTTTATATTGTAATACCTAGATGTGGGAGGTTCTTCAAAGAGGAAGTTAATATTGATTAATTAAAAAATTTAGATTATGGTTATAATTATTATTTAGATGATGAGGATAAAGTATCTTCATCATATAAATAAATGATTTATTATATCATATATGTTATATATTCAAATCCAAATATTATTAACAGAAAATATAAGGTTTTTAATGCTAAATGTGGAACTCTTACTCTTACATTTGAGTTAAATTCTAAAACAATGTTATTTAAAACCTATTTTAATAATTTAAAATATATTTAAAACATATTTATGAGTTTTGGGGACATGATAAGATAAATTAAAACATTAATTCTATTGGGATGAAATCTGATAAACTTTTCCGAGAGTTAAAACTATTTAAAAAATCTCCAATAGATTGGTTTAAATATTTGGTCTTATCGAATTTGTAGTCTACTTATTTTTTTATAAACAATGTATTTTTTACAAAAAATATTCAATAGAAAATCATTGAAATAACTATTGTTATTATATTAATGATAAAAAATTATAAAATAGAATATATTTTATTTTCAATGACCTTACAATTGTTTAACATCATACAGTAGTGAAAATTAGGGATACAGAAGTTTTATTATATCATATTTTCATACCCATGCAGGTTTTGTGTGAGAGATAAATAATTTATTCTCAATTAAAATAGACTAGTGCCAATAGTTGAAACTATAAGTATTATGATATGTATGAATGAATATATATATATATACACACACAAATATATTGATTGTTACATGTCATTAATTGAAATAGTTTATGTGAGATTGATAAGTTTTCAATGTTTGAGAATTTTTTTTCTATATAAGTTTAGCTTCTAATTATGTTTTTCTCATTAATAGAGGGGTGGTGATTTGTTCTAACATTTATATTAGAATATTATATAATTCGGAGTGTTTAAATTAAATAAAAGATATGAATTAAATTAAACTTCTTGAACCATATTTATATAAATAAGATCAACTGAAGGCATCAGAGGATGAGTTGTGGAATAATATTTTTTTCTTATATTTTAGAGTTATGAAATTTTGTAACATTTATTGTTATTTGTTTTTATTCTTGTTTTATGAAATTTATAATACTATAAATCAATGATATTTATTATGAACATTTTTCAAAATAATTTGATCCAAATATCTATTGTTGTTGAGATTAATGTATGGGGATCACTGTGGTTATTTACAAAATGTCAAGTAGACCCCAAATATCTATTTTATTCATTTATTATAATGATTTTTTTCAAATTAGAAATTATGAATATCTAATGGTACTTTAAATTCATTATAAAATTATTCAGTGTTATTTTCAACCAGTGAGATAGTTCTAGAAATGTTAATTATCTTTGATTGGAAAAAATATCAATTCATATTGAAGGAAATTATTCAATTTTAATAATGAGAGGTAAGTTATTTTATGCGTAACATTTTTAATTATTTTAACCCCATATTTGATGATATATTTTTATGTAATATTTTTGATTAATTGGAATATGAATTGTAAATTATTTTTATAGTGTAAGGATGTGATTTTTCATGATGTTGAAAATTTTGTAGAAGAAGTCACACTATGAAAGGAAGGTGAATAATATTTCATTTTGAAATAAACATATAAAAGTTTGTATAAAATTAAACAAGAAATTTTTTTTGGTATCTTCTTTACATTGAATGAAAATTTCTTAATATAGGGAATTTTGATCTACCATTTTGGATTGTTTTTCAATGGGTATACAAATTTATACTTCCACAAAAAGAAGGGAAATATATAAAAATGGTTTATGATATTTTTTATCACTGAATATCTCTATAAAATGAATAATATTTCAAAATTTAGTTGATATTACATTGATTCTATTTGTTCTTTCCTGGTAAAATTTAGATAAATCTAGATTAATAATATTTTAGCTTGAATATAGTTATTACTCTTGAAAAAGGGTGATATTAAGACTTCCTAAATCCTAAAAGGTTAATATGTAATCCACTGAACAACTAGGTAATATCATGGTTTTATTTAGTTAATGATTTTATAGAATGAAAAATTAATGAGAAATTAATTAAAGATATTATTACTGAACATGATAGTATATATGATAAAATTTATAAGTATTATAAATAGAAGGATGTTGAAAAATATATTGAAGTTAAATATAAAAAATAAAAGAAGGAATGAATTATAGAGACTATATATGTGAAATTATAGAAGCAAGAGGAGAAGAATGGAGAAGATTTGTAAATAAAAGCTAATGCGATTATACAGAATATTATATAAAAGAAATCGGGGAAATACTATTTCAATTTGGTGAAACAAGAATACAAAATTCTTAATGAAGAAGAAATTAATCTGAATGTTGCTATAAATTAGATAATGTTTTCATTGCGAGGGAAGGAATAGAAGGTTTTTATTTCACTAGATAACATTATGAATTTTGATCAAGATATTTCAAGAATAAAGAGTTTGTAGTTGATTTTTTTATATGTATTGACTCGAAAAAAATAGTAAAGTAATTAAAGGTTTTTTCTGAATATTCTATTGAATTTATTTTTCCAATAACTCTAGAAATTTTTTGCATTTATAGTGAAATAAATAAATAAATGGTAGATGTTACATCATTTAAATCTATATTATGTGAGGCCTTGATATGACCATTTTTAAAATGTGCTTCATCTTCTGAGTCATATTAATCTATGTGCTCATCAAAATATGAAACCCATAACACTGTGTACTTTTGATGATGGAGAGAAATTTAGGAAATATAAATTAGTATAATATCACAAGTAGGTGAAATTATTCTATCGTCCAGGGAATATGAAAATAAAGTTTCAAAATTAGAGACATAGAATGATGAATAAAAAGAAAAAAATTATGAAGAATAAATAAATGTAGATAATGTTATTGAAATTTTGAAAAATAAACATTTGAATAAATACTATATTGAAAACAAAAATAATATGATGGGATAAATTAGAGTTTGATAAATACTAAAAATATATCATTATTATATGTTAAAGGATGAATTAAATTGAATATAAATTATCATTAATAAGAGAAAATATGGATAGAGTTTATGAAATTGTGTCTCTTATCATATAAATTATCTATAGACATATTCTTTTATTTGATTAAATTATGGGTTCTGAAATATCATATTATCCAAAGAAATTTTTTGATCAATAAGTGGAGTCAAAACACATATATTTTCAATTTTAAAAACAACTGACAGAAACAATTCCATAGCATCAACAGTATGGATAAATACATTAAATAGTAAGACATTAATATTTTATAATTTCTGTAATATTGGAATATAGCTCTAAAGAAAGGGTTTTTCTAGATCAAGAAATAGTCATAAGAACATAATTATGAGATGTGTTATCAATAGGAATAATTATAAATAAAAAATATTTGGTTAAAAAAAATTAATTTAATGAAATTCAAATTTCTATATTTTAAGTAAATATTGATTAAAATATTGTATAACTTTTATTATTACTCTTATTACCTAACATTACATGATTTTATTTTTGGGGATATTTTATTTTTGAGAATAATAAAGGTGGATAAATGTGATATATGAGTGTGAAATGGGTTTTCCTTTTACTAAGTGGCAAAATATTATTCTAGACCATGTTTTCTACTAGGGTAAGAATGTATGAATTTTAGATTATGAACATGGGTAAATTTTTAAGAGCTTTAATTAATTATTGTTAATTTAAATTTAAAATTTCTTATTAAATTACTTTGATATTTTCAATAATTTCAATTTGTTAGTGTGTTCAATAGAATCTATGTGTACAGTTTCTAATTTTTAATTATAATTGCTTTTGGATTGTCATTATTTTCATTTAATTTATTGTGATCATATAGATTATATGGATATTATTAATTACTTCTAATCATTTTGTTCTCTGATTATTGGGGATAATAATCATTTGTAATCTTGTTTATCTCTACAATTGAACAAGAGGATTTTAACATCTATCTAAGAAGTGTATAGAAATTATTTATATCTTATGTTCATGTAGATAGCAAAACTTTTGTGGTATATGTAAATATATCTAACTGATATTGGTATTGTTACACCATTATATTTAGTGTTAATGTGAAGAATCCCATTAAATTAAACTATTTTACACCCTTTAATAATTTCTTTTAAGGGAGATTACAATTTTTCATCCAGATATCTATTGGATTTTTTATCCTATTTCTACTCATATATTGTTTTTATTTATCTATGGATAGTTTGTAACACATGAGTAGTTTAATTTTAAATAATTATATCTTTATTTTTATTTTCCTTGTTTTGGTTATTATATCTTCTGAATTACATAGTATCTTGAGTAGTAAAAATAACAAGTTTTAGTTAAACTTAAATTCTTCACTCATTATGATTCCATATCTAGAATAAAAAATAATCAAAAAATAATTAAATACCTCTCACAATTATCTAGATTCACATTCCTCAGTCCACACACACATGAGTGTACTAACTTACGAGGTTTTTCAATATCAACTTGGTTGTAACAGTTAATCCACATTTTCCCTTTTGACAAGTAATAAACATGTTCTATATTTCACATTGAAACATATATAGATTTGTCAAGGAATTATTCTTGATAATATAATACCTAATACTCACCATCAAATAATTATTAATTATATTACAAATAAGTTATTCCTGTATAATAACGAGTAAAAACTGAATTTTTATCAACATAAATCTGGAAAAAATTTCTATATTTTTTGAAGACCATTAAATGTCGGAATTTAATCCTTCAATGACTTTGAAACATATTCATTATTCTAAAATTTCAACTCATTCCATTATTATAATGTTGATAAACACTAATAAGGATGTTCCCCAACTTATAAATAAATATAAAATCAAAATACTTAAATCTAACAATTATTAGTTTTTCCAACACCTTTCACATTGAGTGTTTTTACAATTTTGAATGATATAGATCCTCTATCATAACATCAGATATATTTTATGATTTTTCGTTTCTGGTTATATGTGATGATAAAATACTATCATGAATCCATGTAATATATTTTTCTATCAATATAGTCCACCTCAACCACCGTTGAATATTTTTTATCACTCATCCCCTTAAAATATTTTGATCCTTTTTATGATTTAGTTACTCTCGAATCAAGGTAAAAATATTTTTGGGGGTGTTTATAGGTTAAGAAAACCTCTCATAAGTTTCCTAAAAGGAATTAGTGAAAAAATTTCAATTAAACTTTTTCAATCGAATGATATCTTGTAAGGAATTTTTTAATTTCATATTTACAACCTCTTGATTCAATACCTCTCTTTGATCGATGGAGTGAGAGATTATACAATCACAAACACGATTTTTCACATATAATATTCATTAAAAATGTATTTATTCAATGTGGAATAAACTAAAATAGAAAAAATGGTTCATAAAATATATTCCAAAGTGTTTCGATTATTTTTTATGTATATATTTTATTGATATCTATATTCCAAATTTCTTACTTATTTACATTTACCTTTACCATATTTTTTCCTCAATATTATTTTACCTCCACACCTCTTTGAATTTGGAATTTGTTTTAGAATAATAAAATATAAAAAATGGTATAGATTACTCATTAGGTGATGAAATCAAATTTTTATTTATTTATTCTTCACTTCACAACATCAATTTAATGCATGGATTTCAAAATATGTTTTTTTACTATTGGTCAATCACAAAGATACCAACTAGAATCATCATCTTATCTACTATTTAATACCTTTCAACGACATTTTTCATCCAATTTCAGAATACTGAACCTCCTGATTTGATATGGAATTTATTTCTTATGCTAGATCCTCATATAGATCTTTTCCCTCATCATTATTTCGCATTTTATTCATAGTTTTAATAATAATCCCTTTATCTATTCATCCATTAACATCATTGAGGTATCTTATCTTTCTCTTATAATATATCTTGGTATTAGTATTATCTTTATATTTTAACTCAACATGATTTTTCCTTAATAAATCATTATATATATTTAATGATTTATTTTCTATATCATGACTTTTATTTTATTCAAATCACAACGATATGTCCACATTAAGTTGAAATTATTTCTATGTTAACTCATCAGCTTGTTATTAATAGATACTCCCTTCTTCAATTTTCTACTGGTTAACTCATTGAATTTTCCCTTTATATTATTAGTTGAATTTACCTATTTCACTTTCCTCAAAATGTAATGTGGAATACTGTCAGGAGAAAATATATTTTCTTATATTTGAATTTAAATTTACTTTACCTTTGAATAATCACCCTCTAGTGTGACTCGTAGAAATGTTATTATTCATAAATGATATTTGGGTTGATCATCCTGATCATATTCTACTTTCTTATCAATGAATAATCTTTAGAAATGAAAAATAAATTTAAATTTAAGTAATTTTACTAGAATAATAAAATCAATTATTACCTCTATATTTAACTTATCCTCACTTCATGACTTTTTGTAATAAATAGATACATTTTTTAAAATCAATGATATCAACTTCAAATTTTTTTCCATCATAAGACATCATTTAATCAAGAGTATTTGATCCTTTATGAAATCTAATAATTTCGGAATTATGATTTTTCATTTTCACCATGTGTAATAACCTCTTATCATCTCATAAGTGATCATAACATTATTGATATTTTTTACAATATGGTCATCCATGTCTTGATCATTTGGGAAGAAATATTTTAATTGAATTTATCTTTTAGGATTATCATCATTTTATTTAATATGGTATAATATTCTAATTTTTTTCATGTCATTGAATCTAAAATACAATATTGTACAATTTAATAGAGAATCCATCCACCAGTTAATCTTATCCCGTGATAATTTATTCAAACTAATCCAAGTAGGATTGTAAAAAAGAATATTTAACCTGTTTTCATTCATGGATATCATGGAAATTACTCTATATTCCATTTTAATTCCTCTTTTCATGACTTATGTTAACTATTTTAATAATAGGGATGAATTTTACACATCATGTAATCTCAAATTTCCTTTGAAATTCTTAAAATCTATTTCAACGTACTTCTTTACCACATTGAGAAGATTAACCCCATTTCTAGTGATATAAATAACTCCCATGTTAAGTGAGATAAGATGCAGAACAATCCTACCTCTAAATAAGAAAATTTTATTTCCATAAGATATGTGTAATCTATTATAGTTGGTGGAAATCATTAACTACAAGAATCTCACAAAAAATTATATAATTTAATTAAATATCAAATATTTTGGAATCATAACTAGAACTAATTTCAAGGATCCTCAAATAATAATGGGTAGGTATAATATTTTAAATAATATGAAATATATATTCATGTCTAAAATACCAATTGGTGGTCCTAGTAGAGATAATTCAACAACATTGGGGGGGGGGCTTCCATAAAAAGATACTCTAAAACTATGTGATTCCCATCATTAGTTAGTGTGAGAAAATATTGATGCTCATAATGTGAGGATGAGAGATTTAGAGAGAAAATAAACAAATGGACAATATAGTTTTTATAATATTCACCCTCCATTATTATTAGGTAGACAGATCATAGTGTGTATAAATGTTTATATCATTATACACATTAAAATTTATCATCAAAAGAACATGTAATAGAGAAATATGATTTTATTTAACTCTAATTACAAATTGAATGAAAATTTTCAAAGATTTAAATGAAATTTTCTTCTCGTACATTTGGTTTCATCAAAATATGGACCAAATGATTTTTATTTACTCCCTAATAACCAGACAAATAATTATTAACATACTAGGAAATTCTCTTAAATTATCCACATTTCATCATGAATTTCTTTCAATGTAAAGGTCACCAAATATTAATAGGATTAACTGACATTGAGGTATAATGATTCTGACTATGGTGTTTCCTTTAAAATCATAATATATGGAAGAAAATATCCTAATGTTCTTAAAGATTATAATAATATATTTGAGTATATTTTTAATGTAAAAACAATATTATGACATAGAACAATAAATTTTTCTTGAAACATATTCCACTGATATTTTGAATACAAACTCAATGTGAAATTGTTCAGGCTTTTTTAGCATGGAAAGCCTCAAACATGTAGAATGAGTTAATCATCAAAAAATTTCACATAAGTTTTAGTGGTTTGGTTTCACCTACCACATCATGGTCTTCCAAACATCCCCAAAAAGTATATAACACACCATTATGTCATGATGTATGACTAATAGACTCCCAAACATAAAAGAAGATTATTTTTCGGTGGATTGTATTAAAAATATAGTCAACTCCTCAGAAGTCCTCATATGATATCTTACGCAAAAAAAAATTTAATCTATTGAATCGTATTTCTAAAATCAGAATAATTCCTTCATCATATTATATTAACTCCAAAGGTGAAGCTTCTTATATAACAATAAATCATTCATATTTTAAAATCATCATGACTTGACAATCATGTCAATGTTCTAATCCCTCACAAATGAGATACATTTATTTCTATGTATAAATAAATCTAGGATTATCACTTATCACAAAAGAAAAACCCATTATTATGTGTTATTGAATCAAACATTTTTTTGAGGGATCACCATCATTTAGGTCATGATTTTCCCATTTTCTATAGAATTTCACTCCCTTAATTCATGTGAATCCCCACTCAACACTAATGAGATTATGACTCATCCATGAGAATGATTATACTGAATGAAACATGAAAACATCCAAAACTCATGAATGTAATGTATTAGTTAAAAATTCATTGAATTATATAAAAAATAATGTCATCTAAAAACCCCAGTATAGGATATAATAGAGATTTTGAGATTACTCTAGACCCCAGTGTAAGATCAATAATGTTTTTATCATATTTCAATTGATATGTACTCATCCATACCTTTGTTAATTCACTTAATGGGTTCTATAATCATCAATATCTTAATGGGATCTTAATAAATTCCAAATAATTATTTCATAAGTGGATCCACATAAATTATATATGATATGTTTTATTTAATATTCATTCTAATGGTTTTATACAATATATTTATTTTAGTTATATATCAAAAGAGTTAGAGGTTAGCTGATGAACAATAATATATATCATATATACATGAGAAGTAAAATTTTAATTTTTTGTTGTAATTTCATTTATATTTGTAAATGGGATTAAAATTATATATATACATATACATATATTATTTTTGATATAATTTGAATTAATTTTTAGAAAATAAAAAATAAAAAAATATATTATTTATATGAAATATCTATGAAAACTATTTGGGAAACATATTAGTATTAAATAGTGATAAAAAATATTTGAAGATAAAATTTTCAAGTTGTGATTTGAAGGTTTATTCTAAATAATTTCAATGATATTTCAACAAGTATTTTAAGATATTTAATTAGAGATAACTTCTTCCTATAGAGAAATCAATTAAATGGTTAATTTTTTTGGATTACTATAGTATTCTTATGTGAAAATATTCTGAATAGAATTTTGAAAGATTATATATGTTTAAATATTAAAATATATTATTATAAAAAATATATAAAACACGTATATAACCATCATTCTTGGATATAGATAATGTATATATTTAAGAGTGATATAATTTATAGGAAACCGTGAAAAATATTTATAATATAAATAATATGTTTGCATGAATTGAATTCCCTGGAGGAAACAACACTTGATATAATTTTGTCAAAGTATGATCAAAGAAATTGATATGGTTATATGAAGTCTCAAGAAAACATGAAGATTTTAAATGACTGATATAGAGATTTCAATAAGATGAATAATAATAATTTTCAGTCTATTTAAGAAATTCAATATAAATTAGATGATTCCGATATTTTGATAGAAGATAATTCACATAGAGTAATGATGATAAATTTGTATAAATATATTGTATAATTGTTTTTATATTAGTTAAATATCCTAGCCACATATTTATATAAACCAAAATAAGGATGAAATTAACAATTTAAGTGGTGGAATATGACATTTCATGTTTTATTGTTAAGTCCCCTATCGAGTTACAATGATTTTTATCCTTGTTTTTGAGTCTTTTGAGTGATGTGAACTAGATAAACTTAATTATCATGGAAAAATAGGTCATGAATTAGAACTATATTAGTCTCGAAAAAAGTAGATATATGAGTATATGGCCAAATAATTATGCTCAATGGCTATGTATTTTAATAATATTACTATTGTTTTGTGAGAAAGGGAACCAATATGGATGGTTCTATTCAAAACATACCATGTAGCCATACCATGTAATCAGACTTATATTAAGAGATATAGATTATAATTTTTTAAGGTCTTATAATCCCCATTAAATTCCCAAAATATATCCCAGGATAGAATTAACGTTCCATAAGAGTGAAATTAGGAATTATCAACCATTAAATGAAAATTATTCTCTATAGGATTGGAAAGATCAACACTAGATTATGGGTTTTATCATGATGTTGTCATGAACTCTTATTTATCTAATATCCTTCCTCTAATCCTATTTATCTAGATAGCTCTATTTTTCAGGATATAATTATATTTGTGAATTTAAGATGGAATTCGTGAATGAATAATTCATGATCATGTTTCTTGCTGTGAGGGTTTGAGGATAAAATCATGAGCTTTGGAAATGGATTTTGGAATCTAGGATTTTTTTCATAATTTTTATTTATGGAAGGTGAATCATATTCACCCCTCATGGTATTATGATTCTTTTTTGTGTGAGTGTTCTAATTTTAAGCTGACATTATTTATGAATAATTATCTAATAAATTAGTCACATTTATTATATAATTTAATTCTCCACAATACAATAACCATTAAGGTTTATAGTTTAGAACCTGTATTTTATTTTTGGATAGTGGTTTGTTAAAATTTATTTTTAGGAAATGTAATTTTGTTTATATTTAATATAAATTTTTACATCTATTATTGGGTGAATAAAATTCATAAAGTAAAACTTTTTATTTAATTTAATAGTTTGGGTATGATAAATGGTCAATAAGTGTAACACCCCAAGCTTCCATGATATGCTTCCCTTTGAATAATACAGTAGCATGTGTTGTACGCAACTTCGAGTTCTAACACACACCACAACGAATCAAACTAGCCGTTATAAAGAGTAATACCCAATTTTTGAAATTCAATAAATTTTGTCTCTCAAAATGGAAATCAATTTTGTATTTGCAATATCAAAATTATCCAAGGGTTAATTTTTGGTATTTATTTAGAAAACATTCAAATTTTGATGAATAGTGAAAAATACTAAACAATAATTAAAAACAACTTTTTTAATCCAAATAAATTATAGTGAAATTTTTTAAAATTGAGAGGTTTTAAAGTATAATTATAATATATTTTTACTATTTAATCCAATATTAGTAATTGGATGTAATTTTAATTTTAAACTAGACACAAACAAGTGTCAATATTTTGATAATTATTATTTCTTAAAAAACACACGCTTTGTTTTAACAAGATGAATTAATTTTAAATTACTTTCAGCCACTTCTATATTTTGAATTTAGAAAAATGGATTCCATATTTTGAATTAGGAAGTCCAAATTTTTTAAATATGTATCTTTTATTTGTATAAATTTTAAATAATTACTTCGGTAAATATTTTATTTACCATGGTTAAAGGGTAAATCCAGTAAATAAGGGTAAAAAATAATATTATAATAATATTAAATTAACCTAAAACGTGTCATAACCCTATTTATTGATACATTTTCGACCGTGGGGATATTAGAGTCGATTTTGGGACCCCATGGATAAACTTTTAAGTGATAATGATACATTATATTAATAAAGTTAATGTAAATTCAAAAATGACATATGCATATATCTTTTAGAAATACAATTTTTTCATAGGGTTATATATGTTATATATTAGGCTATAAATATTAATTTGAAAGATAATGCGATTTCATACATAATGATATTTTATTTTTAGTTTTTAGACAGTGAATAATGAAATTTATTTATCACACAATAATGATGCAGTTTTTTGATTATAAATGAAAAAAAATCAATTAATTGGTATTATAAATGTTAAAATACATATAATTTGAAATTTTTCATGACATACAAGAATATAATTGATTAATATGACATGTTATAATTGCTTAAATGAATTTTTTTTCGAATTAATAAAGTTTTTTTGACTTAAAAAATCAATTATTTAATAGTGTCAAAATTGACATAAATGTGTTATTAAAAAATATATTATATTATTAATTGATATTCTATTCATAAAAATCTAAGGATTGGAAAAAGGACTTATATAATGATATTAGTATCATTAATGAACCAGTTGGGTGTCTCTTGGAAGTTTATAGTATGTTTACTAACTAAATAATATAAAAATATAAAGAGACATGGTAAATGTCATACTATTTAACAAAGAGTTAATTATAAAAGATAAAGTTAATATAGTGACTCAAACCTGTATAAAACCTATTTGTTGAGTGGTTTTAAAACTATAACCATCTTAAACTTTAAATAATACACTTTTGATCCCTTAGAAACCGAATATGATTTTATTATAAAATAATATATCTAGCTTTTCCTAAGGTTCCCCTCACCCTTCTTAAAAAAGGCACTCCCCCTACTCACTAATTCACAACTTCAAAGCCTTTTGGCCCAGCGAAACCCTGACCAAATTTCCTCTCAACATTCATATATTATTCCTATAGGCCTACCTTTAGTCATAAAGCCAACTTAAAGAGCCCTTTTAATCAAATCAAAATGAATAACTTGAAGAAGAGGTAATAATTTCACCACCCTCTTTCAAGTTCTTTTCATCTTCCTCTTATTCTTTCTTTGTTATTTTCATTATAAAATAATAAATCCATTATCTTATATATACTATGATGTTATTATAAATATGGTATATCCATAATCATTATTCTATCCATAGTTTTAATGACATGTAACCATACATGCGTACGTACAGATTACAGTCTCCATGTCGTGGTGTAATTGTTATTCAATAATATATTATTTGGATGGGTATAATAATGATGTGTAATTCATGTAAATACTAAATATAACATGATAATGATTCGGTATATATTATATACCATCCAATTATATATTATTTTAATATCAAAAGAGTTATACTATCACTCGTGCGTACATACAGATTACCGTCTCCACGAACGCGATGGGATTCACTCCCCACCGTATCCATTCAAGATTAAATTTCATTTGATGGTTAAAAAAAAGTTTAGAGACATGATATAATTCTGTATATGAATATGATACATCCCATACATAACAAATATGGCTCAAATAACAAATAATATAAAGAAAAATGAATCTGTTAACACCAGAAATGATGATAATACTAAGATATTATTAACAAATCAATGTCAAAAGATCATATATGGTATCATATTAATGTATATAATTCTTTTATAAATCAATAAAAATTATTTCACCATTATTCATGAGGTTAACCTACTCTTTATCAAGGAAAAAGTACAAAGTAAGGGGTTTCTTATCTCACTTTTAATTCCGTGAGATATCCATTGTTCACCAATTATTTATTGCATGTGGTGTGTGTACTGCCCATGATCGTATTCATTGTGTAATATACATTAATTTATGGATATTTACATAATCCTTTTATGGTCCTTATTTCATGGGTGTATGTTTCGTAAGTTACCAAATCGATAAGGGAATTTGAAATTTCAATTTCCAGTCATTCGACTTTACAGATACTTTATTGATTATTTTACTCCAAGATTATGTGTAGAATCACTATTAATTTGATTATGACATAATTTACACTCCCCTTTCTGTGGATACACTTTTTATGAACATAATAAATCAATTTATAAATTCTCAAGTCATCTATATGAACTTGAAAAGAGTAATTTTAACTCAACCACCATTTATTGAGTTAAACATCCAAATCATTTGTGTTGTTTTTACAGGAATATGTGTGAATGTCCTATAATTTATTTACAATCAATATAAAATCATATTGAGTGTATAAATTTTTTTCACACATAATTATGTCATTTATTTATCCTTAATCTAAGGATACAGTCTTTATAAGATATTTCATCTCAAATTCCATTGAGACTACTTTGTTGTTATACACCAAATCACTTTTATATGGTGTATATAATGTACTTTGACATAGTATATCATGAATCCCTTTATTCTCATGATAATAAAAAGTTTTTATTACCTCAATTATTTTTATTCAAGTGTCTCTATATTGGTTAGGAACTCTATCTAAAATATCATTTAAATATTTTAAATATTTATTCTTCTAAATAATTCTCATTAATGTCCATGTATTGAAAATGGGTTTAAGGATTTATTTATACGGACATTAATTTTTTAAAATTAAAATTTATTTTCAAGTTTTAAATGTTTTATGGGACACTTTGATTCAAAAATATATTTTAAATGACTTCTTGATTAATAGTGATATTGTTTAATGTTTTCAAGAAAAAGGGTGATATTTCTCTCAAATAGTTTTGATGAATATTTTCATCTATGTCAATATCCTTCATTATTCTCGATTGAGGTTAATCTATTACAATAAAATATTCCCTATTGTATTGGATGAGTTATGTTTGTCTGTGGATGTGGTATTTCTATACCATTCATGGTTTGTGGATAAAGTATTAACATTAATATGCTAGTTTTAATATGAATGTTTATGTTGTGTTTCAACTTTATATATGAGGAATGAATTGGACTTAATAAGTGACAGGTGGAGCCCGATTTAGCTCCTCGATGCATCAGTAGGTCTCATGGGACAAGCTAGTGTCTTGGCACAAGGCCTTGAAAAAATCTTATTTGTAGTCTTGGCATATGGTCATGACTATGTGGTTATAATAGTCTGGCATTATGCATTCCATCAATATGAAAGTGGTTATTGTTATTGAATGTGATTATTTGTCTAGTAGAATATCCCTGGGAATAAGTAAATGACATTATTTCACTTTATTTTTTTAAATATTATGCTGAAGTTCATGTTTAAAAGGGTTTTCTTTTAGTTATACATTGCCTAAAATTTTTATGCTTATTTATGAATGTTTCCGCTATATTTTTATCCTTACTGAGCATCTGATATCACCCTTTTCTATGTATTATTTTTCTTAGGATGTGGAGGAATTAGTTATGAGTGACTTTCAAGCATAATCTAGGAATCTTGGATGTTTCTAATGGAATAATTTTGTGTTGTTTTTCTTTTCAAGTTGTAATGTTGACCTTATGAATTTATGTAGTATTTCCAAGGCTACTAAACTGATCGGTCTTTCAGGGAATGAATTCCTTGTATCATGAAAATGTTATGTAATAATTCCCCAACTCTGGGTAACTGGGGTCAGGGCATTATAGTTGGTATCAGATGAAGTTTAGTACAATCCTTGGAAACTAGATTTAGATAAACTCTGATTAGAGCACATAGCCCTAACATAGAGTTTGAGGATTGATATTGAAGAACTTCCTAGAATTTTTGTATTGTATAGATTTTGTGAGTTTTCCATGAAATACATCCCTGTCTGGATACGAGCAGGTAGAGGTGGATCTGGCATAGATGTACCAAGGGGTATAACCCAAAAACACCACTTTGAGCTAGACTCGAACGATAACAAGTGCACGACAACGGGCCTTGCGGCACTCTTGGTTACGACACTCTTGGGGGATAATCATAGGATAATATATTTTCTTTACAAACCGATTTGATGTATTTTAATATAAGATGCGAATAAATGACCTTGGTTAATCCTAAGGTGTTTCAAATTGTGAATATGGTGTCATGATATTCTCTAAAATATTTTATGACTACTGTTACTCACACAATGATTTCTTGTTTTAGTTAAATGCTTGATTCCTAGGTAGTCATAGTAACTTTGGGAATGATGTACAAGGTGGGAACGGTGGTGTATATGAGCAACAAAATAGAATGTTGATAGGTGTAAAAGATATCGTGTTCATGCCATATCAGTTTTCCAAAAATATGATCAACAAAATTTATATTAACCAACTCTCGGACTCAACAAAGAAGGGAAATGCGATGAATGATAAGATCTCCAACAGTGGAGACCATGGAGAGAATAATCCTCAATTTCCATGATGCATGAAATGTGGAAGAAGAAACCCCAGAAAGTGTCTCAATGTAAAAAATAAATGCTTTACATATGGGAAAGAAGGACATAAATTGATGAATTACTAGAGAAAAATGAAGAGTATTATGGAAGAAAATAAAAGTGGTCCCAAGAATCCATTTTCGGTCATTTGTCATAAATGTAGTGGACCTGACCATTACCCGAGTGAATACCTTATTCTATAGGATATTTTCTTGTTCAAAGAAGAAGCTATGTGGAAATAAATGTTTTGAAAAATGTTTAAAAGTATTTGTGCTCTTTTTTGATGGGATTACATTTGAATAATTTTCCCTTGTATTTTTAACCCTGCAGTTTTCCATGTGAGAATGATATTTGAGGAATATTTATCTTTTCTTTTGTGTATATAGTTATAAATTACCATTCGGTTTTATATGATCATTGGGTTTGAGGAAATTACAATTTATTATATTTTGGGATGAAAATTCAAGGTATGAGATAACATTTGTGGTTGAATTATGTTATGGTTATTTTGAGGAATTTATCTCATTTTGGTAATTTTATAAAATATAGTTTTTGAAAAAGGACAACACACATACCGTGTGAAAACCCATCGCGTCGGACAAAGATGTGGGAATAAAACCCACAACCAAAGTGTGATTGGGATTTACCACCTACCACTGGACTTCGTGAAGTCCCTGGTTAGTGTGACTAATTAATTTTAGTTAAATGATTTTAATGATAAATAATATGATTATTATGGATCTTATTTCTTATTAAATGAACACCCTTAGTATAGAAAAATTATTTGGTGATTAAGTGATAAATGTTATTTTGGAAGACGTTTTCTCTGTTGGGAACACTATATGCCTATGGAAAATAGAATACTATGAGATTTCATTGGATGAGTAATGGTGGATTTTTATCTATGTTTATATTTTGGATTTATAGTGATTTGGTTTATTTATGGAAATGATTAACCTATAATAGAAAATATGTGATTAGGTTAATTATTTTAATGTATGTGACTTTAAGAGTAGTCGATGTTATTTGGAGTGAAAATTTAAAGTGGAAGACTAAATAACCAAATTCTTCTATGTTTTGGGTTTCAATATTAGTTTGGATTATATTGAAGGATTTTAAGGACAATTTTTTATTGCATGGTATTTATTTAACTTTGTGGTTTTATTGGAATAATTTTAGAAAATAAGATTAGTGTTTTTTTCTATAAAGGAATATCTTTTTGGGGGATTATATAATATTGTACTAACCATTTTAGTTTGGATTAATCTCTAAAGAAAAGGTAAATATATACTTTATCCATTGTGAATCATGTGATTCTCATGAAGTTGATTCTAGCCCTTCTGGTGTGACCAAGTCATCATGAATACTCATTGTATAAAAATATGAGTTAGTAGTAGAATTTTATTAAAGAATAAAAAACTAATTAAAAATTAAGTATATATCTTTATGTTCTTAGTCAATCTCATAAATTAATTCTGAATATTTATGTAATGTATCTTAAAACAAAATAAATGTTGTCCGTTTACTTTTCCCACTAGGAAATCATTGACCATTTATCCCATCACATGTTTGTGTTTTTCTTGTTGTTAACTTTCTCCTGATCGTGTTTTCTATCCCTCTACATCAGAAATTGACACTTACTTTATCACCCATATCCATGTTTTCCTACATGGAATCCTAGTATGTGTTATCTTGGGTGACCATTGTACCTCTCTTTCTTTCTTTTAAAGTGATTGTTTTATTAACTCTTTTTCTGATGTGAGACTTTCCATTATATTCCCAAGCCCAATTTTAAAAAAAGAATTCGAGGAAAAAATTATTTATAGAATGGGAGAATGTAACACCCCAAGCATCCACTGTATTCTTCCCTTTGAATAATAGAATAGCGTGAATTATATGCAACTTTGAGTTCTAACACACACCACAACCAATCAAACTAGCCGTTATGAATAGTAATACCCAATTTTTGAAATTTAATAAATTTTATCTTTCTAAATGGACATCATTTTTGGACTTGGAATATGTAAATTTTCCTAGGGTGAATTTTTGGTATTTTTTAGAAAACATTCAAAATTTGATGAATAGTGAAAAATACTAAACATTAATTACAAGGAACTTTTTTAATCCAAATAATTTATAGTGATAAATTATACTATTTAGAGGTTTTAAAGAATAATTATAATATATTTTTAATGTTTAATCCAATATTGGTAATTTGATGTAATTTCACATTTAAACTAGACATAAACAAGTGTCAATCTTTTGATAGTTATTATTTCTTAAAAAACACGCTCTTTGTTTTGACAACATAAATTAATTTTAAATTAATTTATGCCACTTCCGGGTTTTGAATTTAAAAAAATAGATTCCATATTTTCAATAAGGAGTTCCAAATTGTGTAAATTTGTAGCTTTTATTTTTATTCATTTTAAATAATCACTTTGGTAAATATTTTATTTACCATGGTTAAAGGGAAAATCCAGAAAATAAGTGTAAAAAATAATATTATAATAATATTAAATTACCCTAAATTGTGTCCTAACCCTATTGGTTGATACATTTCCGACCATGTGCATCTTTGGGTCGATTTTGGGACCCCATGGAGCCACTTGTAAGTGATAATGACACTTTATATGAATTAAGTTAAAGTAAATAAAAAAATGACAGAAGCATATATCTTTTAGAAAAACAATTTTTACATAGGGATATATATGTTATATTTTCAACTATAAATATTAATTATAAATATAAAACTACTTCCTACATAATGGTATTTTATTTATAACTTTTAGAGATTGAATAATTGAATTTATTTATGTCACGATAATGATTTGGTATTTTTATTATTAATGAATGAATCAAATAATTGGTATTATAAATGTTAAAATTAATATTATTTGAATGTTTTGATGACATCCACGAATTTTATTGGTCAATATGACATGTTATAATTTCTTATAAGAATTTGGTTCGAATTAATGAAGTTTTTAAGACTTTAACAAAAATCAATTATTAAATTGTGTCAAAATTGACATAAATGAGTTTTTAAAACAAGTAGTATATTATTAATTGATATTCTATTCCTAAAAATCTAAGGATTGAAAAAAGTACTTATATAATGATTTGTGTATCATTAATGGACCACCGGGGGGTCTCTCGGATGTATATAGTATGTTTATTAACTGTATAATATAAAAATACAAATAGACACGGTAAATGTCATACTATTTAACTAAGAGTTAAATAAAAAAGATAAAGTTACTATAGTGACACAAAACTATCTAAAACCTATTGGTTGAGAGCTTTTAGACCTATCCCCACCTTAAACTTTAAATAATACACTTTAGAGCCATCATAAACTGTATATGAATTTATTATAAAATAATATTTCTATCTTTTCCTAAGGTGCCTCTCACCCTTCTTATAAAAGGGCACTCCCCCTACTCACTAATTCACACCTTCAAAGACTTTTGGCTCAGCCTAAAACTGACCAAATATAAACTCCACTTTCCCCAATTAATCCTAGAGGCCTTCCTTTATTCCTAAATCCAACATCAGGATCCCTTTTAAACAAATCAAAATGATTGACTCGAAGAAGAGGTAATAATTTCACCACTCTCTTTCAAGTTCTTTTCTTCTTTCACTTATTATTTATTTGTCATTTCCATTATAAAATAATAAATCCTATATCATCCATATTATGTGATGTTATTAAAAATATGGTATATCCATATTCATTATTATATCAATCCTTTGAATGACATGTCACCATACGTGTGTACGTACGGATTACCATCTCTACGTCGTGGTGTAATTGTTATTCAATACATTATTCTTTGGATGGGAATAATAATGGTTTTAATTCATGTAAATAATAAATATAACATGATAATGATTATTTATATTTTATATAAATCTAATTATATATTATTTTAATATCAAAAGAGTGATATTGTCGCTCGTGCGTACATACGGATTACCGTCTCCATGAACGTGATGAGATTCATTCCCCATCGTATCCATTCCTGACTAAATTTCATTTTATGATTAAAAAAATGTTTAGAGACATGATATAATTCTGGATATGAATAAGATAAATACCATCCACAAAACATTTGGCTCACATAACCAAACATATAAATTAAAATGAATTCGTTAACACCCAAAATGACAATAATACTAAGATATTATTAACAAATCAATGTCAAAAGATCAAATATGAATTTATATTAATGTATATAATTATTGTATAATTCAATAACAATTATTTAACCGTTATAATGTATGTTAAACTACCCTTTAACAAGGGAAAAGTACAAAGTAAGGGATTTCCTATCTCACTTTTAATTCTATGAGATTTCCATTGTTCACCACTTATTTATTGCATGTGGTGTGTGTACTGACCATGACTGTATTAATTGTGTAATATACATTAATTTAAGGATATTTACATCATCACTATATGATCCTTCTTTCATGGGTGTATGTTTCGTAAGTTACCAAATCGATAAGGGAATTTGAAATGTTGATTCCACTCTTTCGACTTTACGTATACCTCATTAATTATTTCACTCCAAGATAATGTTAGAATCAGTATTAATTTCCTTATGAAAAAATTTCCACTCCCATTTATGGGATATACTTTTTAGACACATAATCACTCTATTGATAAATTCTCATGTCACCTATATGAACTTCATAAGAGTAATTTAAACTCAACCTCTATTTTTTGAGTTAAACATCCGAATCATTGGTGTTGTATTTACAAGAATATGTGTGAATGTCAGCTAATTTATTTACACTAAATATCCAATCATATTGAGTGTATTTATATTTTTCACACATAATTTTACCATTTATTTATCCTTAATATAAGGATACGGTCTTTATAATAGATTTCATCTCAATTTACATTCCATTGATACTTATTTGTTGTTATACACCAAATCACTTTTATATGGTGTATATAATGTAATTTGACATAGTATATCATGAATCCTTTTATTCTCCGGATAATAAAAAGTTTTTATTATGTCAATTATTTGTATTCAAGTGTCTCTCTTTTGTTTAGGAACTCATACTAAAATATCATTTAAATGTTTTAATGATTTATTCTTCTAAATAATTCTAATTAATGTCCATGTTTTAAAAATAGGTCTATGGATTTATTTATACAGACATTAGTGTTTTAAAATTATAATTCATTTTCAGGGTTCCAATGTGGTATTGGACACTTTGATTCATAAATATATTTTATATGACTTCTTGATAAATAGTGAGACTTTTAAATGTTAAAAAAGGGTGATATTTCTCTCAAAGTGTTTTAATGAATATTTTCATATATGTCAAGATCCTTCATTATTTTTTATTAATGTTAATATGTTACAATAAAATCTTCCATATTGTATTGAATGACTTATGTTTGACTATGGATGTGCAATTTTTATACCATTCATGGTTCATGGATAAAGTATTAACATTTCATATTCAAGTTTTAATATGAATGTTTATGTTATGTTTCAAAATTTCATATGGGGAATGCATTGGACTTAATAAGTGATGGGTGGAGCCCGCTATAGATCCTTGATGCATCAGTAGGTCTAATGAGACAAACTAGTGTCTTGGCACAAGGATTTGAAAAAAATCTTATTTTTAGTCTTGGCATAAGGCCTTGAATATGTGGTAAAGATAGTCTGGAATTATGCATTCCATCATTATGAAAGTTCTTATTTATATTTCATGTGATTATTTGACTAGTATAATATCCATGTGAATTAGTAAATGGCATTATTTCATTTTTTTATATATTATGCTGATGTTCAAGTTTAAAAGGCTTCTGTTTTAATTATACATTGCCTTAAATGTTTATGATTATTTATGATAGTTTCCAAAATATTGTTATCCTTACTAAGATTTTGAGCTCACCCCTTTCTATGTTTTATTTTTCTTAGGACATGAAGAAGTTAGTTATGAGTGACTTGCTGGAATAAGATAGGATTCTTGGATGTTTCTAATTGAATAATTTAGTGGTGTTTTTCTTTTCAAGTTGTAATGTTGACCGTATAAATGTATCTAGTATTTCCAAGGCTACTAAACTGATTGGTATATCGAGACATGATTTCCTTGTATCATGCCAATGTAATGTAATAATAAACTATCTCTGGGTAATTGGGGTCGGGGCATTACAAGAAGCATCAAGTTTGGAGATAAATTTTGGATATTTTGTATGGATAAGAAGTTATATATTAAAATGTGATATAGATTAAAAATTCAATAAAATTTTGATCAACTCAACTAGATGATGATCCCTGGTGGGATCATTCTACGATCAGCGGTAAGAATTCAATTTTTATGTCCATTTATTACTCATATATCCATTATATATATTTGTTACCTTTTTTTGATAAATATTGGAATCAAATAAGAAGGGTTATAATGGATGGGAAAATAATTTATTCTATTATATTCATCTTCTACTTTTGATTTAATTTATATATTGCTAATCAAATTTTAAACGGGATAACATGATTTTGAGAGGAATAGTAACGGGATGTAATTTTTTCTGATAACTCTTAATCATGAGATCCAGTCAAGTGTGATATTTCCTGATATACCTTCATATGAATTGTTGATAAATATGTAAGTGATTTATGAGGATGTCCTGATGGATGTAAAATTCAAGGATTCATTTCTTCTCTAGTTAAAAGGAGGAAATCATTTTTTTGGATGAAAACAATGACAAGAATGATTACACTCATTAGGGAAGCTTCTAAAATAAATTAACAATCTTGGATTCTTCTCAAATGATGTAGAATAATTTTTGTTACTTGTGTGAAAAAATGATACACATAAATATGAATAATCCAAATAATATTAGGAAATTTCATCACTGTGGGAATCATGGGGATAATAAGTTGTTTGTAAATTTTTACTCTATGGTGTAACGAATAGATATAGTATACAAGCACAATGATAAAGAATATCCAAAAAAAGTCCTATTCTGGAAGGAGTTATGAACTAGGTGATTAATGTTGTTAATTCTCATCAGGGGTAGGGTTAAAAATGATATGGATTATTAATTTCTATAAAACATGTTTCATAAGACATTATTTCTAGACCAATGACTATGAGATGAAATCTTCTTAGTACATTAACTATTCTATGTAAACTACTTGATACAAGTTATCATCCCCCCACAATGTATGTGTAAGTAATCATTTTGTAAAATATAAATTTAAAGTTAATGTAATACTCCTAAATTTTTTATAAACATCCTAGATAAAAGATAGAAATGGGGAGTAGGTTCATGTATAAATAATATTTTATTAGTTTTACAAAAAATTTATCACTGGTCTTATCTATACAGATGGACATGTTTAGTGTCATAACTGATATATATTTAAAGGTGACATCCATGTCCCCTGTGGACTAATACTTGTGGAATATTTTCATTTCTTCACATAGTTGTAGTGTTGAGAAATTTCTAGGGGAAAAAATATCCATTCATGTTAGGACTTGATTATCATTAAATAACATATGAATTTATCATTTCAAATTCCTAGGCCAGTTCTCAGATAAGTATTATCAAAAAATTCATTTTAGTAACTTATGATAGTGGGGTATTTATCAGATGTTTTTCTATAATAATTCATTAAAATTTTATAATATGAGGACACAAATTTATATATTAATTTATTTTTAAAGACAAGTCTTATCCCTTTGATTTTATACCACATGGAACCTATATTGCTACATGAGATGATGATTTAAATGTTGGTTATAGAATAAATATTATTTATTCAACCAAGTATTTCACGAAGTGAAAAACTATTAATATTTCACATAATGGATAATGGTATTTTATACTTTTGAAAATTATAGTAAAAGTTTTATTTGGTAATAATTTAGAATAAATACCCTACACTATTAATTAATAATGCATTCTATTCGTTGAAGATTTCTATTTTATCTTAAATGATATAATTTTGATTAGGATATAACCATATGATGTTCAAGGAAGAGTAAAATCAAAAGATAAAATTAAATAGAAGTTGTCAGAATTATATGTTTTTGGTAATTTAGATTAGTGTTACTAATAATCAATATTTTCATGTACTTGATGAGTCACATTTTAACTAAATACATTGAATCAATCACAATGTCATTTATGGATGAAATATTGTATTATTATAGAGTCTAGGGGACCATTGGAAACATTTAAAGTCTAATTTATATGTGTTTTGAGAGGATAGGGTGGACATAAATCTAACCAAATGTTGATTTTGGATGATGTATATGAAGTTCAAGAGACACATGATTTCTGATAAAGGTTACTCAATGGATCCTGAGAATGTTTTGGATGTTATGTATAGGGAGTATCCCAAGAATATATTTTACAATTAAATTTCTATTTTATTGGTATGATAATATTGAAACATTCATCATGACATTTGAAATTTAGCTTCACCGATGATGGTGTTGAGGTAATGTGTCATGTAGTTTAAATATGATGAGAAGGGTAATATGAATTTCAATGAGATGAATAAGAAGTTGAAATTTTTTCTAGTGATTATATTTTTAATTCCAATTAATAGTTCTATGTGTATTCTGATACATCTATAACTAGACAAGGTTGTGTGATCATTTAATTAGATGACATTGTTTTGTAAAGATAATTTAAGTTATGAACACATGATAACTATCCCAAACATGACCTAGAGTTAGAAATAGTTAATTCATGACATGAAAATATGAATACATAGTCTATTAAGTGCGAGTGTAATAGTTTATTTAGATCATAAGTCTTTGAAGGATATATTATATTAATGAAATTTTGACCCAAGGTAGTGCAGATGGGTGAAGTACATTTAGAAATTCGATTTTTAGTTATCCACTACACTAATAAAGGGTAATGATAGTGTGGATTCATTATGTTGGAATATTCAAGAAATGAATGAATCCAATCAGCAGTTTTCATTGTAAGGTATAACAAAATGTTTATGGTGAAGCCTGTGATGAGGGAAGTGACATTATGTCACATAATATTGAAAAAACTTTTACAATTTTTGAGAAAAAAATGTGGAGGGAAATATTGATTCTAAATTTATGAAGAGTATTGACTGATTAAATACAAAGGAGGTCATGAAAGGGTGTATAATAGTGGTGGAATCAAATTTATATTTCTAAGATAGAGGTATGGTTCCATTGATTCAATGAAAAGGAAGATACAGGTTTGTTCTGTAAATATATTTGAGAAATTAATCCTGGTTTGGGGAAGACAAATCCTAAAATAATAAGGTAGTTCTTCTAGGTGGGGATAATGAGGTAAATAACCAATTGTATCTCTTGGTGTTTTATTTTTCATTATATAGGAGTGGAGTATTATAAACTGATGATACATTTAAATCCTTTTATTTTTTTTAAAAAGCAAGCAACTAGGCTTTATATAATTCAAGAAAAGAAACAAGGGTTACAAAAGTAAGAAGCAGGGAATTTTACATTTATCTCTGAAAAGGGTAGGGAGTAACTCACGAGGAGTATTGGAATGATAGGTGCAAGTGTCACCCGAGGCTCCCATGTTTTCAAGGCAATCAGCGAGATGAATGGCTTCCCGGTAGACATGTGTGTTAATATAATGCATTGAAGCAAGTGTGTTGAGGCACTTAATCCATTTCAAAGTATGATTCCAAGACAAGTGAATTTGACCCATTTGAACCGTTTGATCAATTGTGATGGAATCAAATTCAACCCAGATGTTCGTCTAATTTTTCTTTTGAGAAAAATCAACCTCCTTGATGAGAGCCATCATTTCTTCTTCAAGAGCCATGGCCATAACACACGTACCATGAACCCCATTCAGAAAGTCACTATCATTATTTCTGAAGACAAAACCATAACCATCATGACCTAGATTACCTCTCGAAGATCCATCCGAATTGAATTTAATCCAGCCTGCAAAAGGAGGTAACCAGAAGACTTCTATGATTCCGAGAGGCCGAGGATAATAACCTTACACATTCAGTTTTTTCAGAACAATGAAATCCCGAACTGAGTTATGACAATTTTCATCATGTGAAATATTTTCTTGTTGAGCAACTGGAATAATTTTAGAGAGAAGAAACCTGTTATTTATCCTAGAATTTGTGTGTCATTCCTGATTTCTACACATCCATATTACATTAATGACTTCAAAGCAAGCAGCAAGGAAAAGAATACGCACCTGTTTGGATAATTGAATCCCTGGGAGTAGCAGCAACAGATCTTCGATACTGTTCACATGCGCCAGAGTAAATTCAAACCATATGAAGACCATGTTCCAAAGAGAAGCTGCTATTTTAAATGACATGAATAGGTTATTAAAATCATCACGGTGCTGATGACTGAGGTTTCATATAGAGCATAGGGAGATCCCAACCTGCTGTAGATTGGTATCCAATGGCAATTTATTGAGATGGAGATGCCATAGGAGAGTGGCTCGAGATGGTAGCAGCCATTTTTTATTGTAATTTGCAACTCCATTAATGAAAATTTGATGGGGATTATTATAGATTCATTTGGATTTCAAAATTACATTAGAGCTCGGTTCCCAAATAAGAATGTCATGTGCATCCAGAAAGTCATAGGAGGAGACAATGTTCTCCATCTAAGGTGGATGTTGGTGATATTCCTCTAGCTAGTTTTGAATAGTGACATTGTTATTTGTAGGCAGTTCCTGAATCTCAATAGTAGCAATCAGCATGGTTCATGTCCAGTAATCCCCTTCGAATTGGAGGGAGGATTTCTTACTGACCAACCAGTGAGACTTCATTTTAGTCTTCTTGAAAGTTTATTTGAGACCTGGACACACCGAGGATTGTATGTAATTCATGTTTCTTGCAATCAGCCATCTATGAAGTTTAGATCATAGGAAATTTAGGGACTCACATTTATCATTAATAAGACACCAAAGGAAATGATCTTGAAGAGGTTGATTAAGGAGCTTGATGTTTTTAATACTGAGGCCTCCCATGGTCTTTGTCAAGAAGCACGTCTTCCATGGGGCTATTAAAATTTTCTTTTCCAGAATAATTCCACTCCACAAAAAGTTCCTCATGAGTGTGTTGATAGTTTTAACGATGGAGGCTGGCCATGAGTACACCATGAAGGAATAAACAAGATTAGAGATAATCATGTGCTTAACTAGGAAGATTCTCCCTACCTTTGAGAGTGTCTTACCCTTCCAGGTGGAGAGTGTTCTTATAACTTTTCCAACAACGTCAGTAAAATAAGAGGTCTTGGGTTTTCCAATAAACATTGGAACTTCATGTTAAGTGAAAGGAAGGGACCCCTCCCTTATGCCCAGCTCATGAACCATGCTTTTCTTCATTGAGACCGAGATGTTATTCCCACATAAAATGAACGACTTTCCCCAACTGACTTCTTGACAAGAAGATTTTTCATAATGAAGAAGAGTTCTCTTGATATTTTTAAGCTTCCTTCTATCCCCTTCAGTAAACATAATTATATTTTTAGTAAAAAGGAGATGTGAGGGAGCCGAAATACCTCATGCAACACAGATTGTTTTGATCCCTCATTTGTTAACATGATCAAGAATAAGTCGACTGAGATAATACTCAGAAATTGCAAAAATAATACTGGACGAAGGGTCCCCTTGACTCACTCCTCTAGAACATTTAATGTAACCTTCTGAAGCCCCATTAATCAAAATAGAAATATGGGAAGAACTCATAAGAGCATGGAACAAATGAATGAATCTATTGTGGAAGCTGAACCCATGTAGAATTCTTCCAATGAACACCCAGTCAGTAGTGTCAAAGGCCTTCTTAAAATCATGCTAAAGAGAAATGTTTCCACCTCGTGTTTTCTTTTGAAGGAGATTAATTCATTCAGAGGAAGTTATAAGGAAATATTGAATTCTCCTTCCTTTGATATAAAAAAACTTATTCCATGAGACAATTCTCTCAGAAATAGAATCAAGGTGAATAGAGAGGATTTTGGTGATGATCTTGTGGATAGTATTGATGAGGGAAATATCCCGGAACTGACCAATATCACTTGCATTCTCAACCTTAGGAATTAATGCAATGAACTGGTCCTTAAAGACCTGAGTTTAAGATCCATATAAGAAGAAATGACTAATAATTATCCATATATCTTCATGTATGCCTCCCAATAGAATTGGAATAAATAATTAGTGAATCCATCTTTCCCTAGCATGATTTCTTTTTTAAGACAAAAAAATGCCTCCCTGATTTCAATATCTATGGGAGTTGAGATAAGAGAATTGTTTTCAGTATCAGTGACCTGCTTTGGGATAATTCCATCAATCAAAGCTTCATTTCGTGGGGGGATGTTGAAAATATTCAAATAGAAGGAGAAAATGTGATGGGAGAGACATTGTCTGTCATTAATTATAGAGTCTCCATCCTTCAGAGGAGATACAGGCTTGTTGACTCTTTTGCCTTGTTGAAGTGCATTAAAAAATTTGGTGTTCCTGTCACCATTAGTAAGCCACTTGACTTTGAACAAATCTCTCTGAATGTTTTCCCTGAGCATAATGTGATTCTGGGGCTCTGAAAAAACATTCCATTCCTGGTCATCATCGTCAAGGAAGTTTTTGAGTGTAATTGATACTTGAATCTTATGAAGAGTTGTTTCAAGAGAATCAATTTCCTGATCAAGGAGGATGAACTTATTCATTCTCTAATTCTGCATTATCTGCTTAAGGACATGATGTTTAAAAACACAATCAAGTGGACTGTGATTGTAGTCTTGCATCGACAAAGTATCTCTAACAACCTGGGAGCAATCTGGAAGGATGGTCCAAGAATTGTTAAACCTAATAGGAAGAGTCAATTTTTCCTTCTCATCAATCAGGTTAACTAGAATAGGTTGATGATATGAATTATGTCGTGCAAGAGTAACACATGAAATGGTTTTCCATTCTTCGAGGATATGGATGTTAAAAAAATCCTGGTCAATTGTTCTTGCTCTCATGCCATTCATATGCTTTCTGTACCATGTGTACTTATCTCCCAACAAATTAATTCCAGTCAGATTATAATCCTCAATAAAAGCTCTGAAATCCATTATGGAAGTGTTACCTGTTACATACCAAAGCTTTTCATCTACATTTAGAATGGCATTGAAATCCCCTATGATGATCCATGGATCCGAGATGAAACAAGACATATTTTTAAGATAACTCCATAAATATCTTATATTAATATAGTTTTTGGAGGCATAAACTATTGAGCATTGCATATTTTTTCCATAGTATGTAATCCTACCCCTGAGGGCCTGCTCAGGATGAGATATAATAAAAGGGTTAACGAAATTGTTGTGAGAAAAGAGCCATAATCTGTCATAATTAGAATCTTGAATAGAACCAAACATTGAATAACCCTTTCCTTGAAGAAGAAAATTACTGTTGTCCTGCCTTTTATTAGGCGCAGAAATACCAAGAATGTCAGGTTCATAATTTCATACTAGCATCCTAAGGGAACAAGTAGTTCCAGGGTTGGCCAATCCCTGACAGTTCCAAAAGAGTACCTTCATTTTGACTTAAATTTGGGGTTAAAACCTCCTTTTTCACATGCCACATGTGTCTTATGCTGCCCAGACCATCTCAGATCTTCCTTCTTGGAGACTGAAGTGTTTTTTACAGGAATTTATCTAGTGCAGTCCTTACCGTCAACTCCATCATCAGTTTTCGACTCTTACTTAGAGGGAATGTCCTCATTTCCATATTTTTTTCAAGCCTCCTCCCTTGTAATAGTATCCTCATTTATGTGATGAGTTGGGTTAGGAGGAAGTGAGTTCATCATCATCAGACTAGAGTGAAGAATGTTTTTAATAGTATCATCAGAATAAATGTTCAGTGCCACATTAATTTCTAAATTAATCAGATTGAGAGAAAATTCTTCCTGTTTCATACCATACACAAGAGTAAAGAACTCATCCACAAAGGTTTGGGGATCCATCTTGACAGTTTTCTCCTCCGCTATTATGCCCACTGATATTTCATTAGAAATACTTTCATTTTGAAGATTATGATGTTCTTCCTCTTCAGCAAGATCCACCCAATTATTTCTCGATCCCACCATTTTGTCACATTCAGCCTGTTTTGAGGCTCTGTTATCACTTTTTTTCACATACCTCACAGTACCAACAACCTTCTTTCTAGGAACCACTTTACAAGAGTCATTTTTTGATATCAGCTATACAATTTTTTGTACAATAGGACATTTCTCAATCATGTGCCCAACCATTCTGCAATGCTCACAATATTTAGGAAGATTCTCAAATTTGAGTCAGACTTCAATAAGGTAATGATTTTCCTCAAGTATAACACAATCAGGAAGTGATTTTTCCATATAAATTTCAATGAGGACCCTGTAATAAACGCCAAGATCTCCATTATTGTTCTCTGATCAATCTTCAAAGGTTCTCTAATACCATAGGCAAGATCATTGAGTATTTTAGGAAGCCAGTACATCCATGAATGTCGACGAATTCTTTCCCATTCCTAATAAATGGATTGCTTCTCCGTGTAGGGGTTAAAATTAGTATCCAATTCTGAGAGTCGGAAGATCCCAGGCATCAGATTAAGGGTTCCAAGCTTCCATATTGAATTTAATTCCTCTTACTTCTAAACTATTATATGGAAGTATCCTTTTCTTGATGTGTTGTATATAAGGACCTATTGATGAGCATTATGCTGTGAGGAATTATTTTAGAGAGTTATTTTTGGGGGAAACAAGGTGTAGAAGAATATGGATTGAGATTTAATAATTTAGATCTGATTAGTGGAAAAATAGACCAGCTAAAAGTCCTAGATTAATTATTATCGAAGGCTATAAGTGTTTTTGGTTGAGGATCAAGTCTTTTTGTGAGTGTTTATACAACTGTAAAGTGAAGGGATCAAGAGAAGAAGAAGCTTTCACCTCCATTTACTGGTTAATTTTATATTATCAAGAGAATTATATAAGAAAAATAATTGTTATAGTCTCCACTAATGTTTATTGTAGTATTAGATGAGTTTCATGTCACTATACAAAGGAAAAATCATCAAATATTTCTCATGTTATTTCTTATTATACATCAAATTTAAATATGGATATTGGATTTATTCAAAGAAATATGGTAATTTTTAATAAGAATATAAAGATATTATGTGGCTGAATTTATATAGTAGTGAATGTATTATGACAACATGGTGTAATTTAAGAGGTGATGTGTGAGAGAGAGAATCATTTACAATAATAATGACCGTTATTATTTGAGAATATAAAATGATAATGAAATTTTATAAATTATAAGTCCTATAGTAGTGATAATTTTTAATTACTCAGTTTGGTAGTTATTCCCCCATTTCATAGTTGACTATTTTTTGATGTTTTTGAGTTTTTTATGGTGTAAAGAAAACTGAATTGTTGGGGTGATCACCTTTTGGAACCATATATTAGAAAAATTTATGTCACTTGGGTGAGGTTGAGATGAGTTTTTAGTTAGTGAATGTTCTTAAATGACCATGTTAGGTGACTGTGTTACTCATATTTTTGGGTATATGGTCACTTGAACAATAATTTCACAGTTATAATGAACGGCATATCCTTAACATGTAGTATGGTCCACATTATATGATTTATTTTTTAAAAACCTAATCAGTCTCTTTTAATCCACATTAAAAACCTAAACTTATGTAGGTACGTGTATATGGTTTTTTGGCTATGAAATTAGGGGTTCCCTATAAAAAATAATGATTTTATCTTTAAATTAATATTATTATCCCTATATTTGAGATTTGATCAGGATAATCAAATATTCCCTTCCTTCTATAACATGTCAACATAATTTGGAGATCCTTATTGATATCAGTATATCTAGTCAGGTTATATTTTAGGAATTGTATTTTGTAATGAAATCATTAATTAAATAATCATGATCTCATATTCTTGTTTCCATGTTTTGGAGTATTAGACTAGGATTTTTGGTGTTGGAATTGTGGTCCTAGGATGATCGTGTTATATTAAATAAAGGTAACTATCTCTTATTCACTTGTTATGGGATTATTCATTAATGTTGTGTTATTTGTGTTATTTTGGATTTTTTACATATACGGGAAACTATAAGATAATATGTAGAAATTTATTTGATTATTTTTTATTTATAAAAATAATAATTAGTAAGGTTTTTGGAATAAATTTAGAGACCCTCACTTTACAAACATATACATTACAAAACTTTTGCAGAATAATTAAATATTATAAAAAATCATTCCCAAAGACCGTAGTTGTATAGTGGATTTTGAAACATGGAAACAAAGACACTTGTACATAAGTGAGATACAATATCTCCCATTAGGTTCTTCATTTTATCAACTTTCATATACAAATCAAACATAATATATATCTTTATAACCTGGAGACGGAAACATAAAAAATGGTGTTCTCACATGCTCAAAAAGGGTAAACAATGGAGACATATAAACATAAACATGAGAATAAGGGTATGAGAACATGATCATGAAAATAGAAGATCATACCCTAGATATCAATGATCAAATACTTGAATCCTAGAATAAAGCATTGGAGCTCAGATGACATGAATGTAAATTATGTAAAGGACATAAGCCATGAAATCATAACATAGGAGTAAGACAAGGAACAGTGGAAACACATAAGCATATACTAATTCAAATAGTAGTAAGCACATCAACGCCAATACCATCTTAGTGGTAAAATTTCTTTACTGAACAGGGTGAACCCCCATTCCAGACCTGTAAAAATGAACTGATTGAACCCTCATTCCAGACCTGTACTACTGAACGTAGTAAACCTTATTTCCCACCCTCTATTACTTAACCGAGTAAACCCTCATTTCTACACTGTATTATAGAATAGAGTAAAACCTCATTCCAGCCTTATATTACTCAACCGACTAAACGCTCATTCCATTCCTGCCTATCTCATGATATATAAATCATTTCCCAATTCTTTGGAGTGAGATATAGGTAATATTCACCACATAATGATATCATATATACATGTTCCACAAGATTATAAAAAAACATATCATATCCCATTAAATGAATGGGTATCATAAACAAGTAAAAATATCAGAACTAGTAGAAAGAGATTGGTTTCATAATCATTTCATCATAAGTATAACCGATCAAAAAAATTTGGGTTCAAAATTATATAACACATGAAAGAGAGAATGATTTTAGAAACATATAACCCTTGAAAGAGAAATGGGCTCCATAAAGACTATGTAATTTATAATAACTGATTAATAGAAATTATATGAATGTATCCTTTAGATCATTTCCAATAAAGGCTTGAGTAACATCAATGGATGTCATCTTAGATGGTAAATAATATTGAAATATCAATAAAAAACATTTCTTAAGGAAAATATTTTTTCTTATTTGAAAAAGTATTTTTAATTAATAAACCATTTTAAAATTATTTTCATAGAAAATAGCATTTAAAACATATCCAGAACACATAAAATCATTTTGTAAACATTTATTTTTGAAATATTATAAAATAATCTTACAAACATTTTAAAAAAAATTTTATTTGAAAACATTTTTAAAACATTTAATGAAATGCTCTAAACATTTAAAAAATAATTTCCCAGAAAATAATTTTAAATAAATTAATGAAATATTGAAAAAACATTTATTTTTTTTATTTAAAAATAATTTTAAAACCATTAAATAAATTATGAAATCTTTTTGAAAATCATTTCATTGAAAATACATTGAATACTTATAAATAGGCCTTGAAAACATTTGGAAAACCATTTAACTTAAAAACCATTATAAGAAGCATGAGAACGTTTTTAAAATAATTTTCCATGAAAAAAAATTCTAAATATCATTTTATTAAAGATTATATTTTTAAAAATAAAAAGAGATATTTAAAGAAATGACGGTGAGGAAATCTGTACCTGATGTATGAGGTCAGAAGAACATTCCTTTGGTATGGTAAAAATGATATAAATATTTCTTTTTTGGAAAGGCATATGATGATTCCTTTGAAAAGATTTCTAAAATACAAAAAAGAAAATGTATTTTAATTATCATAGAAGATTAGTAAATTTAATATTGGAAAAACTTTTTTGAAAAAATGTTTTTAAAGGAAAAAAAATTTCAAACTGAAGAGAGGGTAAGGTTGGGCTAACATAAACTATTTTCATAACTATATTATGTAAGAAAGACTAGAAATATGTTTCCATTACATGATTTTATCATGAATAATAATAGGATAATTACATTTATGGATGTTCTGGAGAGATTTAATATAAGAATTAATCGAAGTAAGCGTAAATGTAAAAAATCTTGAAAAGAGATGAGATTGTCTCAATAAACACTTATAACATGGTAAAATTGGATCATAATCTACATGTAAGGATGAGAAATTAAATGTTTCTTAAAATATCATAAAGGAATGATAATCATAATCTAACATGTAAAATTTAATTATATACACATCAGTAAGGTGTTTAGGTGCATAAAATAAATGATTCTGAAAATGAGAAACCATCACATAAAATTAAGAATATAAAAGGACCCTTATATCCATAGATAAAATTTACTCTCTTTAGAAATATATTAAATTTCATATAATGAGATATTCATGGAATAAAATTCCAGTAACATAGATCTCTACATCTCAATGCCAATTTTTGGCATAACATTTCTATGGACTATGAGATACCATAATAGGTTTTTGAATGAATTTTAATATCTATTACATTTTCTTAGTTATCTCAGGTATCAATATTATTCTTTATCCAAATTCCAATGATCATGTTGGATTTTTTGACTTTTGTCTCTAGAGGGATTCATAAGGAGCCATCATAATTCTTGAGTGAATGCTATTATTGTATGAAAACTCATCCTGAGAAAGGTATTTATCCTAATGACCTTTAAAATCCTTAAAATCGGATCATAACATAATGTCTTGGGTTTGGATTGTTCTATTAAATTAAACATATTTATAATGATGATATATAAGGATTAAGTCCAACTCTTTATTCAATTAATGAAAAAGTATCCTCTATAACATTGAGGTAAACCATAGACACAAAGAAGATATAATTGTATGTGGTGCACCCAGAAATTTTACAAATTTCTGAATGTATACACTATAATGAAAATCAAGAGGTAAATATTCTCTAATTTATATGTAATGTTATGATTTTATCATGTTATCAACTACAATACAAAAACAATTATACCCATTAGATGTCATGGGTAGTTCTACAACAAAATAAATTGTAATTTTTCCAATTTCCATTATAATAAGGGTAATCATTATGAAATTACATTAGACATCAGTCACATAAACTTTAAATTCTAAAATAACAAACATTAAGATACACACTTTGGAATATCCCTTTTTTATTGTAGCTAAAAATAAATACACTTTCCCAACATTAAACATCTTTGAAATTCTAGTATGAATAGAGAACAATTATCTATGAGGTTTTTTCCAATAGATCCTTCTCCATGCTCGGAATTTCAAAAATCATTTTATGTTCTTGAACATTTTCATTCCATCACAGTCATGGTTGAACTGAAGAAAATTTTAGACTTTTTAAAACAATTACACATCCTACTTCCTGACCGTGATGTGATGATATCTTGAATGAAGGATGATCTTTGAAAAAAAACATATATCTATATAGTTGATAAAATAATTCTTAAATATGGTGTAAATGGTTGTTTTTATTAATAATGATCTTGTTATGTTATTAGAAATAAATAAAATTAATTATTATCCCATAATTCTTCGTAAAAAACAATTGGCCCAACCCATGGTGACACACTCAGGCATATAAATCCTTTATCAATAATATCCTCGAGATTTCTCTTCATTGATTATAACTTGTTTGGGACCACTCTATGAGGTGTAGTTGAAATTGGTGAAGTAGTAGGTATTAGTTATATTGAAAACTCAACTTCATAACTTTTGTAAATATGAGGAACATACTATGAAAATGAATCATTATAATTCTATACAATAGGAATATATATAATCATATATTGATAATGTTGTGTGAGAATATTTATAAAGAATAATTGGAGTTCCCATTCTTCATTTCAACCTTCATATAACATTGAACAATTTGTTCAATGTTATCAAATTATCTTATGGATAACAACTTTTAATGAAATAGTTTCATTCCACTAAATAAATGGTCAATTTTTTACACAGTTTTGGTGACAAAGGATGAAATATACCCTTAATTTCTTATAATGTTTACTTAAAATTTACTAGTGGATTGATCATACTCATGTTTTTGAACCATATATTCTCTTTTAATATTAGTATTAAGAGTTTTAGGAATGTATTTATTAACAAATACCCTCTTAAAATTCTCCCATTCAATGGAGTTTTATTTATTCCTCTGGCCTGATGTTCTTGATAAGAGTCCATAGTTTATTATATTTTCCTTCCAAATAATAAAAAATAATGAAATTATTCTAATGTTCCTATAATTTATGAATGGAAAATATCATTTCCAATGGATTTATCCATTGCTTGAAAACTATATAATCATAATAACCATATATGGATGGGGTGTATTGTAACATAAAAGACTCAATGGAATGTGTCTCCATCCATATTGTATTTAGAATATAAACTTGTTTTTAATTACTGATGATATATTAAGATAGTTGTTTGAGAATAATTATAAATTATTTCATCCAATATCTAAATCCATTTGGTTTTTTTTGAGTATTTTCTTTTTATTGAATGTCACATTCATTGTTCACATGATTCCTCTTGGTTCTAGTGATTGAATGAAATCCAAAACACTAATTTTTAATATCAAACATTAAAAATAACATTAAGAAACTATATGATGATGAAAATAATTATTATGATATAACAATTTATGAAACTGGCTTTCATCCCAAGGCTCTATAAGATAATATCATATTATCATGAACCGTTCTAAATACCCAAGTATACTGACACCCAAGATGATATTTACATAGGCTAAAGTTCATTCCCAATCCCAATAGTTTTGATACCCCAACATGTAATAATATAATATGAAATTTGGAATGAATTTTCCATAAACTCAATGGAATAATGAGATACCTATTAGTATAAAATATATAAAACTCTACATGGAAAACTATATCATACATCAACTAGGAAAACAAATCCAAAGGTAAAATAAGTATGCAATATAAAATAGTATAATAGCAATTCTCAGTAGAAAAATAAGCTCAAGCACAATGGTAAAAATAAACAACCACCACCAACTTGTTCTTTCTACTTACTCAAAAATAGAAAGAGAAAATAAAAAATTTCCCAATGTCATAGGTATATTGTGAGATAAAATCCCAATAGGGTCCAACTAAGGAATCCATAATATGATTCCACGGTTACTTAATCAAATAATGGTTTCAATTTTAAATAAAGAGGAATGAAAGTTCAAAATAATATTTAAAACAAATCAGTATTTACATTTCAATTAATGGAAATAATGTTAAAAAAAGAATGATAAACCATTTTTAGAATTAGTTTATATAAATTCACAAGGCATGATTCAAAATTTACAAACAATGGAATATAAATGAAAATAATCGCAATGGAGAAACATGTTCATCTACTAAGTGGTATGATAGTTCTAGGTTATGGGATTCTCACACACTTATAAAATGAAAATGAAAATGCATAGACACATCTCTTTGAAAATGGAAAAAGAATAATAACCAATATACCGATAGGGATAAGATCTGCTTATATTTTTATGTTAGAGAAGGAAAGAATCAATATATTGATTAGGAATTCAAATCCTTTCTTGTTTGTCCCTAATAACTCAATAACTAACTAGGATTTATTTTCATAATACAATAAAAAATAAAGAAAAATTTATTTGAAAACATCTAAAAATAAAATTAACTAATTTTTATCCATCTAAAAATCGATTTTTTCATTTGAAAACCAATAATGGGTTTTTAATGAAATCATTATTTTTTCAAGATAAAACCCACGTGATTATATCAAAATATTTTTGGACTTTTTATAACATAATAATTTGAAATAAATTCCAATATTAAATTTCATAATTAAAATTTACAATTTTAATTTTAAAAAATCAATTTCATAATTTTCCACCAATTCTATAAAACAACCAAATTTATTGGAATTTGGATTTTCCCTTAGAAGAATGATAAATCAAAATCAAAATATCCAATTCACTAAAATTGGGTTTTTATAAAACCAATTGAACTCAATGTCATTTAAATCAATAAATTTAATTAAAATCAATAAATTTAGCATTAAATGAATTGTACAATCATAATTTGAACCAACTACCTTAGGATCATAGGATTAGAATGTACACCACCCAGAACAGAAAAATCCAATGAATAATGTCAATAATGAATATCAAAGAACCCTGATTAGATCAAACACCTAAAACAATTGGGATTCGATCCACCTTAAACATGGAGATATAATAAACCCTTGGGAAGATAGAATTAGAGGGAGAGAGAGAGATAGAATTAATGAAGCTAAAAAACATATCGGGGAAGGACCAAATGATGAACTCCTAGCTTTGACTCACTTAGAAAAGGTTGGATCAGCCAAAATTGGATCTTGGGAGTCTCAAATACCTAGTAAAATGTTTAACCCTGAGTTAAGGACGAGATTGGAAGAGAAAATAAGGTTATTTTTAAATCTAATGAATTTTATGATAAATTAAAAGTCGCACACATGGTTTCCAAGGAAGGGGCACACAGTTGGACTAACCGTGCACCCTAGTAGTGTTCCCATGGTGGTGGATTTTCAGGGTTTCTATTTGGTGGGTGCATGGTTTTTAAAACCATGTTCAAAACATGAAAACAATAATTATTTGTTCATGCATGGTTTTCACTAGCACATCACACCATTTGGGAAAACTAGGAACCAACTATTTCCAACCTAAAATCCTTTCAAATTCCTATAATTTCACCTAAATCAACCTTAATTGAAACCCACCCAATGGATTATCAAAATAAGGGATAAAAATTATATGAAAATAGTAAGTGTATGTTATAAAATCTATACTCTAGAAATATTTTTTAACTAGAAATCCTATTAAGAAGCATTCATTGCAAAAAGGATTAGGCCACTAGTCTTTCATCAGTGCCTCTCTCTCCCAATCTCATGAGATTCTGAACCATGATTCAACATCACTTGAGCCAAAGGTATCATCCTACCATGAGGTACCTTGGTTTTAGAATGAACTATCGAGACTGGATTCATAGTCATGGATAAATCAGCCTCAATATTAAGATCACTAGAGCATAGAAGATGAGAAGTGTTTGAAAGAAACATTCAATTCTAAGATACATGAAACATTTAATGGTCCAATATCAGCTGTGGAAGAAGCGATCAATAGTGAGAAACTTTCTCCATATTTTTAAAAACCTAAAAAGATCCCACAAGATGAGGAGTAACTGTTCCTTTTCTCCAAAGCTGTCAAACCCAATAGACGTGAATCTTTTAATAACACCAGATCACCAATTGAAAATTCCAATAGTCTGTGATGATGATTAACATAATATTTCAAATCGATCAATCCCATCAACATTCAATGTCGAATCAACTAAATATATTATATCATCTCTTGAACCAAGCTTGATCAAACCAAGGATGTTTTACATAAATGAAACAAACACACTTATGAGTTACATGGTCATCTCCAAAGTTCCTCAAAAGGATCCATCCTGATCACATACAGGTAGATGTCGTTATATGAAAAGTTAAACATCACTACATGATCATCCCATGACCCACCAAAGTCAAGGATGCAGGAACAAAGAATATTATCAAGAATCTATATTGCTAATTATATATAGCCATCCAACTATAAATGTTATGTCATAATCAAAAGGATTTGATCCTATTTCTTTTTGAAGAAACCTCCCAAATTGAGTAGAAAATTGAGGTTCCTTATCATAAACTATATCATATAGAACTCCATGAAATTGAAAAATCTCATTCACTTAGAGATTTCCAATCTCTTCAACTCTGTTTGTATTCTAAATGGGTATAAAGTGAGCGGATTTAGTCCACCTACCAATCAAAATGAATATCAAATTATTCATTTTCTATGTACATGGAAACCATAAAATAAATTCCATAGATATCTCATCTTACTTCCAAGTCATCACTCAAAGTGGTTGAAGAAAACCAGAAGGTCTCTAGTGCTCATCCTTGACTTGTTGGCATGTATAACAAGAAGAAAACAATCATTAGTAAACTATTTCTAACTTGTCCACTATAGTCATCGCTACATGTCATAGAAGTTCTTTATTGTCCCTGGGTGCACTACAAAATGGAAATTATGTAAATGGCCCATCATAGGCATTCAAACCGATAATAGTACGATAAAATTATTCAGATAAGATAGACTTCCCTATATGGAGAATGACTATTAAAAAATGGTCTACCCACTATAAAGAGAGTCTCTAATATTATAGAATACATCATCAAGATGATGTTCTTGGAGAATAATATCAAAATATAGAAGGTAAAATAAACATAAGATAGGAAAACCTCAACCCAGATTCCATGACTCAAATATGAAACCCTCTAAAAAGGGACATCGGGTTATACTATTCTATTGATTATTTTTACATCCTGAGTTGGAAGTTTCTTACTAAAATCAATTGTGATGAAATTAAATTTCCATGGGGTATAAAGGAAGTACAGATTGATGGATTTTAGGTATTTCACCAAATTCCTCAGATGGAGAATCAAATATTTTTTTTGTGAGAATATTTTACTGAAGAACATGTGGTTAGAATACATAGTGAACCATTCTAGGAAACAATAATGCTACTAAATCATAAGAACATTAATCATAGATGATATCTCAAGCTCTTGGGTCAAAAAATTCATCCCATATGACTTAAGATTCTAAGGGCCACATGTAATGGAATTATCACCATATATGTGAATGAAACTGAAACTGGAACCTGTTACATCATAGAAGACCACATAGCCCTTGCTGGCCATTGGAAGAGTCAACACCAATGTAGTAGTCAAAAGAGTTTTCATCTCAAAAAACTAATTTATGCACCTTTTATCCTAAGAAAACATTAATCACATCTGAGTAAGAGTATTCATTGGAGAATCCAAATTTAAAAACTCATTCACAAGATGTCAATAATCTCTAGAAAAACCCATGAATCCTTGAATCTCAAAATCATTATGTGGTTGTTACCTTGAAATAAAAGGTTTCACCTTTTTAGGATCAACTGAAATATGATGTTTAGACATTAAATTTCCGAATAACATCACTTCCCAAATCCACAAATCACATTTCAAAAGCCTGTAAAAGTGTGGGTGATTTCTCAATATCTCAAGAACTGATTTCAGATGTTGTACATGATCATTCCCAGACATAGATTAAACTAAGATTTCATCCAAAATGGATACAATAAATATATCAAGATTCTCATGAAAAATCCAATCCATCATATCCATAAATACTGCAGGATCATTGGTTATAAAAAATGGCAAGAAAATGTACTAGGAATGGATATTCTTACTCTAAAAGATAGTTTTTTGAATATTAGATTCCTTTATTTTCAAATGATGGTAACTAGATCAAAAATATATCTTCGAGGAACACTTAACCCATCGAATTTGGTCAAAAATATCACTAATATGTTGAAACTAATAAATTTTATTTATTGTTACTCTTTTGAGTTTTTGGTAATCAACAGAAAGGAAATGTTACCCCATAGTTTTCTTAGAAAAGATATCTGGAACCAATCAAGGTGACACATTGAGGAATAAAAATAATTTCTCTAAAATATATTCATAAATATTCGTCAACTCGTTAATTTTAGATGGATCCAAGTATTAATAAATAATATATACCTTCTGAGTACCATGTGTTAAAATGATAGAGAAATTTACCTCCCATACTAGTGTAAAACCAATGATGTTTGAAGGAAAAACCTAAGAAAACATGATTAAAACTGGTGTAAGATCATCAATAATTGATTATAACTCTAGATAAAAAGTAAAAAGTGATATTAACCATCATAACTGTAGATATGATGGCCCAAATCTACTCTACCACATGACCCACTGTCCATGAAAAGCACGACACACCCAATCGAGTGTAATGAAGGGGAGCCATCAAAGATAATAATAAATTTGAGATTTATTGGATGTTATCCAACCCATCCTAAATAACAAATTAAGAGGATTAATGTCTAGAACAAAAAAATCAATGAATTCTCGGTAACAGATAAAGGTAATACACAACATAGACTATTGAGACGTTTCCCTCACTTCATTCCAAGGGGTGTAGTAATATCCATCCTATAAGATAAAGGCTCCATATTTTGTTTAATAATATTAATAGAATAGGTTGAAATAAATGAATGAGATTCAGTAGAATAAAATGAAGGAGTCAGCAATGATGAATCTATAATTATGGTTTGTCTCATAGTCACTAGACCCATATCTTCTTCTTCTAGATACTCTTACACCGCATGAAAAAAATTCATTCCAGATTCCTATGAATGGAACACATTTGTTCATGAAGTATCTGATGGAACCAAATTATTCATAGGTTCATATGATTCATTTCCATTATGTGGAGTGGAATTGACATAGAGGAACTTATTAAAGTAACCCATGCTTCAAGAGGATTCACAAAACTTGTGTGCCATAATGAAAATCTACTTCGAGTACTGAGGTTTTCCACAATGGAAATAAATCAAAGGGAGAATTCCAGGAATTGTAGGAGGTCTAAAAGAACCATGATTCCAAGAACCATGATGAGAATCATCATGGATCATATTTTATTTAATGTATATCACACCTCCACTGGGAGAAAAATGAACTTTGGTAAACCTTACCATTCTAACTAGCTCTATTTCAACCATCAATGCTCTATCTTTCAAATCAGTATTAGAAGCCATCTTCAATAATAAAATCTAACCAAAAATATCATATCAAATTACCATATCTAATCATCGAGTTTTAATCTTATAATTCTATACTATCTCATGTGAATACTACACAAGCTCAACAAAATTGTTTGAATATTCTGTCTTGGTCTTGTCAACCTTCTCGAGTTTGAATAACTCCATAGACTTGTCCAATAACATCGATTCTATATATAAAATTTCAGTGAAAAAATGTTTAAAATATATCCACTCTAAGCCCTCATTATTACTTTACATCACTATCATGTTCCACCAGCACTAACTTGGTCCCAATATACTGAATAAGGAACATTTTACCATGATTTTGTACAACAACACCATGAACTAAAATAGAAGCTCAATATCCCTCAACCAATGTTCATATAGTGTTGGATCATTAGATACTTGGAATTTTAGAGGATTTTGGTGGTGGAAATCTAGAGAATAAATAAAAAAGTCATCCTTCTATGGATACATAGCAGGATCCTAAATGAAAATGAGTACAGGTTTGAATCCCAGAGATTGAGAAAATGAATAATAATCTCAAGTACATTATCCTCCATTTGATAATTTTCTCACTATGGTTCATCAGAATCATCCTATGGTGTATGAGTTATACATCTTCTTGGTGGAAATATAGTATAAAACATTAGTATACAATAAGGAAGACATTAGATTAAAACTTTAAAAGAGTGACATTGGGAATTAATCCCAACAGATAGACAAAAAAGATTTAGATTTCAGTCTATCCAAATCAAAATTAGTGAGAGGAATAGAAATACTCTTCATGATGTCTTTCCTAAACCACCACAGCCGGCTTAAGGCTCATTATGATGAGAGATGGCCTAAAACATAATTTCTACAAACTCCCAACTCTAGAAAACATGAATCAAAAGCCACTAAAATAAAGGAAATATTCCCAACCTACTCATTTGATAACAATTATTCACAAACTAGACCATATAACCTATTACCTTGAAACCTGAGTAGATCCTAACATATAAAACAGGGTGTCTCGATCTCCACAGGTTGGTGACATGCACCATACATCATACAATATGAATTTGGGGACTAAATTTCCAGAAACACAATGTAAGAAAGTGATATAGACCAGAATGAAAAAATGATAACTCCGTAGGGAGAACTATACTAGAAGGGAAAAAAGTAAAAAAACCATAAGGTACAACATCAAAGTACCAGAAGACATGATAACAACCAAAGCCTTAAGGGAAATGGTAGCATAAACCCAAAGATCAACAAATATACCACCTCTATTTGGGGCATTCCCCTTTCTCGAACAGGAAAGGATGAATCCTAAAAAAAACCAAATCACCAAATAAAAATATTGGGTGTGATGTAAAATCTAAATTGGGTCTCCCTAAGGATTCCATAATATGATGTGCCCTTTAATTATACATATAATGATTTCAATTTGAAATAAAGAAGCAGGGTAATTAAAAACCACAATTAAAAATATATTACGTTACATTAAAATTGATGGAAATACTTTATGAAAATGGATTGATAAAATTTTTATATAAAATAGTTTATATAAATTCACATGGAATGTGTAAATAGTTACAAAAAAATTGCATATATTCCCATATAATCACAATAGATAAACATGGTCATCTTCAAGCGGTATGATAGTTCTAGGTTATGGGATCCACAACCTCTTATATAAGGATGACTAAATTATGCGCACACATATATATTACAATAGAAAAATGAGACTAGACAACATCCTAATTGGGATAATATCAACCAATGTGTTTAGGTTAGTGTTATAAAGCGTCAATCCATATCTGGATAATTCCCATCCTAGCATGTTAGTACCAAATAAATAACTAACTACCGAGGCTCTCATGTGCTATGAAAGAAATCAGTAGTGGGCCATTTATTTCAAAACAGTTTCAAATATTATTAACTAAATTTTTTCCATTTAAATATGAAAATTTCTATTTGAAAACCAAAACCAGTTTTTAATCAAATCATACCTTTTTCCAATGTAAAACAACAAAATTTTTATTAGAACTGTTTAATACATTTTCTAAAATATAAATTTTATATCAATTCCATAAATAATTTTCAAAAATCAAATTCAAAATTTAAATTCCACATATTAAATTTCATTATTTTCCATCAATTTCATAAAAAATCCTCAATTCATTGGAATTCAGGGATTTTATTAATATTATGCCAAATCAAAATCCAAATCCCTAATTCATTGTAGTTGGATTTTTAATAAAACCATTGAAATAAATCTAATTTAAATAAAGAAATTGGATTTAAATCAATAAATTTATGGTTAAATCAGTTTTTTAAGAATAAACTGAACCACCTACATCAGAATCATAACATCACAAAACAGAATGCATGTGATAGGAAACTCAAATAAATATTGTAAAAAATGATTATTAGAGAATCAAAAAAATATTCAAGACCTAAAATTATGAGGATTAGATATTCCAACAACACAGAGATCTAATAAAACATATGGAGGATATATGAAGATATTTGAAGGGAAGGAATATGGATAGGAATCTTATAGGGGAAGGAACAAGAAAAGATCATATATCTTAAATTCTCTTCGTAAGGGGTTTAGAGGAGGAAAAATTAGATCTTGTGATCCCTAACTACATTAGAAAATAGTCAACCCTGATATAGGGTTAAATGAGGGTCAAAATATGGGTTTAGGAAAATTTTAATCAAATTTTTGATTAACTAGATGATAAACGCTTGGTTTCCTGAGTTGGGCCACACGGTTTGACAAACCATGCACCCTAGATGTGTGTCCCCTACTACTGGGGTTTCATTAATTATCCTTGGTGGGCACAATTTTTTTAAACCATTTGTGAGGAAAACCCCCCTTGCGTGGATTTACACAATTTTTCTTATCGGGGTGCATGTTTGTCTAAACTGTGCACCAACCATGACAATCCCAAAAGCCCTTCAAAATTTCCAATGATTAACTCGATGCATCAATAAATGAATCCCAACCAAATCGTGGAAAAAAATGGGCTAAAGAGTCCATGAAAATAGTAACAGGATGTTACACATATCATTATGGATAATCCTTATTTTTCCATTGGTTCTATACTATCATCCATTATAATGGGTTATAAAGAGAATATCCATTTACTATATCATATCGATTGGGAGTGTCTATCTAACTATTTAGTCTCAGGAAAACTCATCCTACCCTTGTGATGATTGGGTTAATACCCAATCATCCCATTTCATATTTTTCACTAATAGAAGAATATAGGCCGTAAAAATATCTTCTAGCTATTATCTAGACATGGATAAATTTTCTATAAAAACCGCACAACATTATTTTCCAATAATTTGGATTCTCTCTTATACATAGGCTTTTACTTAGGTTTATCACTTATTATATTGAAATAATAATCTCCAAAAAATAGCTAAGTCATCATCTCCTAAATATTATAAAGACATAATATTAACATACATAAGTATTACTTCATTGTTGATTATTTTTCAATACATATCATAGATATACATGTTTAAATACCACAAATGATTAGATTTATTGGATCCTAGATACATAATCAATAAATTTCTTAAATGATCTTAAAAATATCCTATAAATTTGTTTATATTTTTTACCCTTATAGACAAGTCATATAAATAACCATCAGACAATACACGGGGATGGTAAATATAAGAAATAGTGAGATCAGATACTCAATAAGGGTAAAAATGTGATATATAAATCATAAGATAATAAGATAATAATAAGATAATTAAGAAATAACATATTCAACTTCATAACATAAAATAATAATAACAAGAAAATATAGATTATGAACTCCAAATTCAATTCATATCTAGATTCACGAATAATAAGGGGTTCAAATTAGTAATCACCATTCTAGATTCATAACACTGATATGTGGAATCATAAGAATATGAAATCATATTATTTTTAACAAAGTACTTAATAATCATTTATAATCATAATTTTAGAATAATATATATAAATAAATAATTATCACGCATACAAATGTAAAACATTTATATATAATATTGTCCACGTGCAATATTCTTTATATATCCAGAAAGAAATCATACTCACCATCAATATGTGAACAAATATATTTTCAATCATGACCATTTTAATCCTCAAAATCTCATGATATATATATATATATATATAATATTAACCCATTCATTAGAAGATATATCTATTATGTGTCCCACCCATCAGATAATCATAATCTATTCATATATATTATTTGAAATCATAAAACAATCATAATATCATCATCACATATCTAAAAAAAATAAACGAGTTTAAAAAAAAAATCTCATTAACATAATTACCAATCATCAAGACAGTTAATAAGGATTGTATTATTGGTTCATATCTCCTTTAAAGTATAATAAACATCAAGTTATTTTATAATAGATGAAAAATTACTTTAAAAGATTATATTAATATTTATTAAATAAAATAAATTATAATTTTGAAATAAGAATTTTAAAATATGATAATATAAAAATATTATTGAAAAAATATTATTTCATAGGAACCATGGAAAAATTTAAAGGAATTTTCAAATCATGGTGTTTTCACGATGGTGGGTAATCTGGTTTATTCCATAGTAATTTAAAATAAATATTTTGTTCACATATTCAGTTTAGAAGAACCTCATTCCAAAATTTAAAAGAGGATTCATTTTTTCTTTTTTTTTTAAATTTATATATATTCAATGATTAATTTAATAAATAATTTATGAATATTAAGAAAATTCTGGAAATCCACTGAATAGAATAATAAAATAGAATAAAAGGATCATGTTCCAATGATGAAGTAATCTATATTTTTCTAAAAACATTTTCTTGGTGAATTTATGATCTAAGAGAGGAAAAGGGTACCATTAATTTTAAATTACATTAATAAATAAGGGATAATAACATATATTTTTTAATGGATAATATAGTTATAATTTCCCTCAATGAGAATTTGTTATATTGAAAATCATGAAAAGAAATGTTAATGTAACATAAATCCCATAACTCATGTCTCTACTTGCATCATACATGTTTGCACCACCTATATAATAAATATATATTTATTATTAATACACTGAAAAATGATACTAATATATGTCATATAATATTTTTTTTTCTTATTTTATATTATGACATGTTTATTTGCAATTCCTTATTAAAATCACTATTCTGGTTAATAAAAACTATGCTTTTTGATGTATGCTTCGATGTAGTAGTCTTAGACCTTTTACATTGATAATTATTAAATAATATCTTGGTTTATAATCAATAAATGAAAATACTATTTTATAATTATATAAAATTTTATAAATATTAATGTTATACGATGATGAAAAATTAATTACATCACTTCATGGAGAAGATAGTTAGTAAATACTCCTGAGTGATGATTCAACGTTTTATGGATAAAATAAAAGAAATTTAAATAGTAATTTAACTTCACAGAACTATAATAATATTTTATATATCATATATATTTCAAAATTCCATCACTATAACCATCAAAGTGAAGAAGTGATAAAAAAATGATCACCTTGTAGAGCTGGTAGCTGACATGTTCACATGAGGGATGTTTTATTTTAATATTGGATGAAATTTAGGATAATAATAGTTGTTACATAAAAATAATAACATCAGATTAGTATATTTATTATAAAATACTAATGATGTAAGGATGAATACAGTAGATTTATATGATGTAGAACAATAAATAAAATTGAAAGTACATGGTTAAGAGTCATACATCTTCATTGAGAAACCTCATTTAATATAGAAATTAATTTTTGAATAGATTGTATTTGAAGTAAAAAACTATAGGAATTAGGTAAGTAACATAATATATTACTAGGTAGTGGTGTTTCTGAGATGGAGGTCTCAATATTTGTGATAATGTAGGAGAGGTGGTGCCCATTTATAAGTAAGGGAAGAGAAACACTTTGAAATAATTAAAATATTTTAATAATATATAAAACATAATCATTTCATGTGAAACTAAGGAAACCATAATATGAATATAATATGTGATTGAGTAAAAATAAACTGATCTAGTCATATTTAGACATGTCTTTGAAATATATTAGGCTTCATCTTATAATTAAACAAATTTAAACCCATTTGACCTTAACTATGATAAATTATATTTTTTACTATGATAACATAAATATATCACAAAATATATGTATGAACCCAAATCTTCATTGTGGTGTATATTTTGAATTTTCTTTCAGTACATAGTATGATTGATTTAATATAACATAATGTGGATTCCTGTTGAGTACATGAGAGGTTTAGAGGTGTTCGGGAATCAGTGGAAGCTTGAATCCCAAAGGCCTAGTGTTTTCTCCACATGCCTCACGGTTAGAAGAAACCATGAGGTGTAGTCCAAATGGTTTAGATAACCCTGAAAGAGTAAGAAGTAGTGGCCACATGGTTTTAGGATATCGTGCGGTAGCAACCACACAACCTTAGAATAGGTCTATTGAAATTGATGGCCGAGGTAGAGACCTACCACACAGTTACTATATGGTTACAGAACAATTAGACAAAATGTTTGAGGTAACTAAGAATGTGATCCATTTTCTTCTAGATATCCATGCATGGTTTCCAAAATGTTTGACAAATCGCGAGATTAAACCTTCTGACAATGATATTTTGTGTAAAATGATCATTTTCCCCTAAAATGTTTTTAACTTAAAATTTATTCTCCCTCCATCATTGAAAAGTTGGAAAATTTTGGGAGTGATCCATTTGAATCATATTTAACCTTCTATGATCCCTTAGGTTTCCTACCTCTTAATCGAATGTCTTTAATCTCATTGGATCTGAAATGGTGAGTCCTCGATTCCTTTTTATTCTTTCTTGATAATTCAAAACAATGGTTGTGTTATTTTGATTTAGGGTCATATGACCTAATATACCATTCTTTTCCCATTCTTAAAATTTCTCCCAATTCATGGAGAATCAATGCATGATACTGGATGAGCTATATTGAATGATCTTAAGGTAGTTGTCTGGTATCTTTCGTTAAATGTCAAGTTGTTTATATATCCTGGTGTGTCGCGTGCCCATTTTGTGGTGTCACATTGATTTATAAATCATACCAATTATTTCCTATCATTGTTTAGGTAATTAAATAAGTGTTTAAAATAATTTATTTGGCTTTTTACCTAGATTGAGGGCTATCCCATGGGTGCGTGCCCAGTTTGAGAATTTTATGGTCGTTTAGGCTTGGGTAACTATGAGGTATTCTTTGAATTATTATTCTTGGGTTTTTTTGAAATGAATTGTTTATTAAATAAAATTTATATGTTTCTAGAGGAATTGTTAATTGGATAAGGGTATGGGGTTTGTGACTTCCCCCATTGACATGTGTTTATACCTATTCTTGTTTAACCATGTCTGGATGGTTTGACTCCATCTGTGAACATTCCCATGTGAGTTATGATATGATTAAGCCGTGTAATATTTTAGATTACATGAGTGTCTAGATATTTTATATGTTCCAATGTGAGATGTTATATTCCAATCCTTAGAGTTTGGTATAAGTATGGGAACTCTTAGTTGTGATATGTATATTAAATTCATTTGGTGTTGATTCCATCATGGAAAATGAATTGTTAAATTGAATGAGTTATAGTTAATTGGTAAATAACATTTTTTGAATCATGGAATCTGTTTAGAATAACATGTATGAGATTATATGTATATTATACCTTGGTCCCATGAGTGAACCTTGGATTAATTATAATGCATTGGAAGGGATCAATGGGATTTTTCTTAATGTTAATCCATGAGAGACCCATAGATGCCACAGATGGACTTATAGAGGCTATGTACTAAAATGCTGAGTAAATATTGGATACCTATAAGATTCCATGGACTAGATCAAGAAACATTGACTATATGACATGAGTGATACATGGGGTTCCCTATAGGTCTTCCAAGGATGAGCATAATTGATATGGACTTACCACACCTAGAGTGATACCGGGCTCATGTGAGGTCCATTAGGATGGGATTGTAGGGTATTGGTGGATTTTCACCTATAGTTATACTTTAATTACATAATAATAATTTCAAGGATGGGATTTAGTTATATGTTATATTTAAATGGATTACGTTGCATCGACAAAGCCAAATCACTATATTTGATTTGGTCTATACTTTTTCATTCTTGGAAGTCCATCTGTGGAATCTTTTGTGATTACAATTACATGGATCATACTGGGCTTAGGTAGAATAACAAAATTTATAACATTCAATGTAATTGAATTGTTAATTAAAGGTAAAAATATTTTAAACATAAACTAGTTCTTGTAAGAATATTTACTTTGGAGTACCTCCTAGAATACTTATTTTACTATTTTACACTGCCTCAATTATTTATACTGACAAATTATAAAAACCCATTGGTGGTTTCCTATTGGGATGTAGTCTCTCACCCTATTTGGGTCATGATTTGGGCCCAAATAGATTATATGGTTGTAGGTGTTGACAAGGGTAAGTGCCCTCCTACAGGTACATGATATAACTACTAAATTTTAGGGCTATAGCCATGGACCTATAGCCACAGTTTTATTGTTCTGTGGCTATAGGTCTTTTATTTCAACGGTTTAATTAAATATACATGGATAAATAAATATAACATTGCGTGTGACGTTTTTTCCCAATCTGTATCGGTCTCCTCCTCCACCCCTGATCCACAGCACTCCTCCTCCTCCCCTGATTCTCACCCCTATCACCGCATTGCACTCCTCCCCGACGACGTCTCATCCTCCCCACATCCCTCCTCTCCTCCCTCTATTTTCATCACTATCACCATGAAACCCTCCTCCCCGACGGTGTCTCCTCCTCCCCACAACCCTCCTCCTCCTCCCCTAATTCACAGCCCTATCACCACGCAACCCTCCTCCCCAATGACGTCTCCTCCACCCGACGATCTCTCTAATGATCGCACCGTGTAGCCCTATCTCACAACGGCGCCCTCCTCCCGAAGGAACTCTCCCACAACGACGCCCTCCTCCCCGACGACCTCTCTCACAGGCGTGCCCTCCCCCCTACGAACTCTGTCACCGTGGCATCCTCCTCCCCGATGACCTCTTCTCTGTGGACTTTCTATTTGCAGGTAGAATAATATCACAACTCATGAAAGTATGTCTGATTCTTTAATGGTCTTCAATTCCTTTCTCGGATGTGGTCTCACACCATGGAGTAATGAATACACCATATACAGAAGAAAAATGTTTATAAAAAACAACATGGAGGTTCTTCATGCTTGGAATGAAAAGAACACAGTGGCATCCTTTCTAGGTTCGAAGGTGAATTATGAATTAGAGGTTACTCTTTTCACAGGTCTCATATCACTTCTAGGGGAGTGGGAAATGCTGATCATCACAGATACTCATGCTCTTTACTATTACAGGCTGGCGTAATTCCTGGTGAGAGTTTTTTGTCTTCCCCTTTGTTTGATTCTTTTCTGAATATGGATTTTACCTTCTCAGAACTATTTTATTTATTATAAAAAGTAGTTTTTGAATCATGATTTATTCATCATTTGGAAATAGAACCAATCCACCTTTATCATATTTGATATCTGTGATAATATTTTTATTTCAGGTCTTGTGTGAGGTAAATATTTTATCCAAAAACCAAAAATTGGGAATGTATATATCATTCAAAGAATCATTAGATACATTTTCCTTCTGATACGTTTTCATCTTCGTTTATGAACAATGTGGAACTTCTTCTGATGTTTGATAATTATGACGATCTTTTTGTTCAGAACACACCCTTTCATCATGAAAAACTAAAACACTTTTCTATGTGATGAAAGATTTTTTAAGCTACCGAAATCCCCATTTATGGGTCTCAAGAGTCACCTTTTGTTGTACCCTATCGACATAGTAGGCATCCCTGTGTCAACATCGAATCCAATATTTTTCTTATAAATTATTAGAATAATTTTTTTAAAAAATATTGAAAATGAATTATCAATTTTCATCATTGAGATTAGATATATAAAACATTGAAATGGCTATAGAACCCATTCACACTTAGTTTTACACTTATACAATACCTTCAAAGAATTTTTTTACACACAAAACTTTCACGAAAAACTCAAATTTGTGACTATTCCAAAGAGTGGGAAAACTATTTTCAAACCTGAACCATTTATTCCCAAACCATTAGAGTCTTCAAAATATTAGGAAAACACTAATTAACCAACATTAGAAACTAAAAAAATAAGAGCTAGATAATTAGTGAATTTTTTAGGGAATATTGAAATTCAACGAGAGGAACATGGGGAAATTTTTGATTGGTGTTAAAATTTGGTAAAAAGTGATTTGTTATATTCAAAAGTGAAAATTGACATCTTGGAAATATTTTACTAAATAATATTTTATTATTTCCAGGTGTGTCATGAAAATATAAGATATTCAAGAGTTTAGATAAAGACATAAAAACCCTCAAAGATAGACACATGTAACCCATCTAATGAATAATGAGATTGATCTATCAACACTAAAATAATAGCTGGAAGATAGCCTTGATGTGGTCATTAGATAAATAACCACATTCCCACTTATAAATAGACGGGTCTTAAACAAAATTATAATATGTCATAGTGTTTTTAGATTTGTTAATTGTTTTATATGGTGATGATGTTTAGACGACTATGGTGTGGTTTAGGAGACATCCCCCAATAAAAATCAATGTATTTAAATGAATTTGTATTTTCATTCCTCTAGTGTTATTTTCATGAAATCATATTGTTTCCATATGAGTTGTAGAATATTATCCATGATCCTTTAAATTTTATCATGGTTTTATATATTAATTTGGTTTACACATAATACCACCACAATTTTCATTCATTTCTAATATGATGTATGGGAGTGAGGGGTGATAAATGAGTGATTAAGCATTCTCAATTACCATGGGTAAGTGAAAGTAGTGTATCAAAAATTATTTTTTCACTACCTAACCTAACACACTAAAGAGAGAGTGAATGGATTGCGATCTTGAGTCATTCATGGGTATTATTAAGGTGGTGAATTTATTTTATAAGAGATTATTATATAATTAATGAGAGAATTGTATAAGGGAACCCTTCATTTTATTCCTTGTTTTTCAATTTTATTTTATTTCTTACATGCACTTGTGGTTCCACTCCATCATTATTTCATTATTTTCAAATTAATAGTGTTATATTAGTGTAGGTGTGAGGAGAATGAATGACTATATCCTTTCACGCACTTGTGGTTCCCTATCAATTTTCACCATAAAATGTAGTATTTTTAATTTTCTATTGTATTACATTTCCATATTAGAGTTGAAAATTAGTGGTAATCATGATCTGGTTCCCAATCTCTTTTCACGATAAATTATAGTATTTTTAATTTTCTATTGTATTACATTTTTAGATTGTAGTTGCATATTATTGGAAATAATGTTCTGATTTCTTAATCAGATCTACCTGTTTAATTAGAAATCACTATTGTTTTTCATGATGCACATTGATCATCCTTTTGGATTCATGCTTTTGTTCAAAGACGTTCTTATTTAAGAATATCTGTTAATACCTATATGATAGAATGATTTAAATATATGTTTCATATAATAATGCTTAGTTGAATCTGCATTTGATTAACTTGGAAAGAGGGCTTGAAAATGCTTATTTACTTGATTGTGAGGTTGTTCTGAGAGGAATATGAAGACTTCTTGTTGATGAAGTGAAACACTTCTAATTATGGAATAGTGGAAAAAGAGGATGTTGCAATAGGATTTTCTATATGGAGTTTTGCTGCACATTCCGGCTCATATGGTGACTCCTTTTCCTCATTATATGAAATTTTATTATAATTCATGCTTATATCCTCTTTCAATTACTTGATTGTGCATGCTCATCGCACCTCATGTTTTCACTGTTGCTTGAACCTTCAATTTTTTTCCGGGGTATGGATTGGAAAACCGACACACTTATTTTGTCACTGTTGTAGTTCATTCGTCTTTCATTGAATATTTACATATTAGAAACAGTGATCATAAAATGGGGGTTGTGTAGCCTGTGGTGTACAGTTTTCATTGCTGGCTTCAAAAGGGGAATTTCGTCTTCTAATTGTCTGCCCATACAAGTTCATCCTGTTAATTGATATGTTGTTAAACCTAAACCAGGTTTGATTGACAATGATGACTTACCAATGATGAAAAGGAGGTGGGGAAAGGGGGTGGGGTCGGGGGTGTAGTTAGTCTCTATAGGGTTCTTTATTCTTTGATAAGGTTGAATAACCATTACAATCCATCTCTAACTCCCCCATTTCTTCATTATTAGGTTTCTCCAAATATGCCCTCCTATTTACAACAGATTACTTTCACTAAATCAGGCCATGATATTAGTTGCAAGAAATCAAATATTGTATGATACCAATAGTTTTTATTAGTATGGCTTTAAGATCTTTTCTTTTTAAAAGTCCAGGACATTATGTCCACTTTTCTATTCTTTCACATGTTTATTATTGTTTGAAAATTTCATATTCACTTGAGCAATTAGAGAACTCTCAATGTTTTTCGTTTTTTGGTTTATCCTTTTACAACTCCTCAGACAATATGATAAAAAATTATTTATTATCATGTTCAACCTTCTTCATAGGTGTGGATCCATTTTTTGTTTTGATATATTCTATATGATTTGAAATTGGTCCTCTATTAAACATTTATTATTGGGTGGGATAAAAACCTGTATCGGACAAAACCAAATTAAGTTGAAAATCGAACCAAACTAATTATATACCATTAAAAGGAAGAATAATTGTTAATTAATAGGAATTTACAATTTGATAGTATCATTTTGAAACATGTATCTATTCCCCCCTTGCTTTCAGGAACATAATTTGACCGATGTGGAATTTTGGGTCTTATATGTTGGGCAGTGACGTGTATAGTAACAGGGGACATGTATGTTTTATTTTAGTTTTTATTTTATTTTCTTTATCGCATTGGCCACTTAGTTCTTTTACATCATTATGTAGACAAAGGGTAATTATATTCTGCGAAGGGGGGAAATGGGGTTCCGATTGATTTAGTCCGCCATATTTAATATAATTGTTTCATTTGATAAAAAAGTCATCTTTTTGTAATAAAACCCCTCCAATGGAGGTGCATTTTCTGCGAAAACTCACAGTGATAGTTATGTTAATCTAGTTGCTTAAATTATTGCAGTTGATTTGTTCTGAATGTGTTTTAAAATAAATGTTAAATATAATATAATGAATTGTGTGATAATGCGATTCCATGATTTTATAATAATACCCCTCCAAGGGAGGTGTGCTGTCTTCTAAACCAAGGAGTTGTGATAGTCGTTTGTATCATGTTTATATTTGGTTTGAGTCTTTCAAATGCCTCTTGTTTTTGTTTGTTTTGTGGCTAGTTAGTTTTTGTTTTCATTGAATGATATAAATTGGCTTATCATACTCGTTTAACTCAAATGACATTGCCCGTGTAGGCATATTCTTTTACCATGACACTTTCCTTTTCACGCATTGAATATTATAAATAAAATTTCATGTTTAGGAAAAGAGATTGAATTTATAAACGGGTTGTGTAGGGTGTATGTTTCTTTTCTATCATTTTTTCCCTTTAGACGTTGAATCATTATGCCACTCTCTAATACCTTTTCTGGCGATCCCTTGTTATATCATATTAACTAATTGATCTGTTCTATCATCTGCCAGCGGGGTGATGGTCGGAATGTTGCCCCGCCTCTTCCCACTCACTTCGCTCCTGGCCGGAAGATGCTGCCCCACAGATGTCGCTGGACTGGGCCAACATGCCATGGTCACACCGCTTTCACGCCGCGGGCACGCCGTGGTCAGGCCACAGTCACGCCATAATTTGGCCCTGTTCGAGGACGAAACCCCACAATAGTTTGCAGTGATTGTACTCCCTAAGTCCTTTGATCAATGTTGGGACTAACTGATCACAATTTCTGCCAGCGGCACGATGACCGGAATGTTGCCCCGCCTCATCCCACAGATGTCTCTGGACCAGTCCAACACGCCGCGGTAACACCGCGGTCACGCCGCAGCCACGTCGCGGTAACACCGTGGTCACGCCGCAGTCACGCCGCAGTCACACCGTGGTCATGCAGCAGTCACGCCATGGTCACGCCACGGTAATGCCATGGTCACACTGTGGTCACACCGTGATTTGGCCCTACTCCAGGATGACAACCCGCTGTAGTTCGCAGTGATAGTATTCCATGAGTCTTATGATCAATGTTGGGACTGAAAAATCACAATTTTTGCAGGCGGGGCGATGCCCAGAATGTTTCCCCACCTCCTCCCGCTCCCTTCGCTCCTGGCTGGAAGATGCTGCCCTGCAGATGTCTCTGGACCAAGAAAACATGCCATGGTCATGCCGTGGTCACGACGCTATCATGTCGTGGTCACACCACGGTCACGCCGCGGTAATGCCGTGATTTGGCCCTACTCCAGGACAACACCCCACAGCGGTTTGTAGTGATAGTATTCCATGAGTCTTGTGATCAATGTTGAGACAGACTAATCACAATTTCTTCTAGCGGGGTGACGACCGGAATGTTTCCCTGCCACCTCATGCTCCCATCGCTTTTGGCCAGATGATTCTGCCCTGCAGATGTCGCTGGACCAGGCCAACACGCCGCGGTCAAGCCGAGGTCACTCTGCCGCCACGCCGTGGTCAAGGCTCCGTCACGCTGCGGTCACACCGTGGTCACTCCGCGGTCACACCGCGGTCATGCCACAATCACACCGTGGTCACGCCGCGGTCTCTCCATAGTCACACCGTGGTAATTCCATGATTTGGCCCTGATCCACCCACATCCACCCCACACAGCCCCCTTCCACCTTCATTTGAGCCCGCTGCCACAAGCATTCCGGCCCGAAACAGGGGATGCAACAAGGGATATTGTTGGATTGGTGTAGCCCAATCTGGTTGGGTATGATGTCATATCAAATATCCTTACCTATAGTTTGATATCCGGATGGTGGAATATCTAGAACATACAAGATTTTTAGGCCTTGATTGCAACCAAAAATTGGGCAAATCATAGCCACTCTATGAAAAAATAAGATTACATAAAGAAATTTCTAAGGCTCTTCTACAACTCCATAACCACATGGTAATAGTCCAACTTTATCATGTTAGTAATTTATTTTTCATAGAAAACCTACATCAATTTTTTCGTTGAATGATCATCCTGTCTTCTATCTTGATTAATGGTATTCCACCATCAAAAGGTTTATTTATGGAAAATAGAGGTCTCTAGCATCACTCTCCCATCCACAGATGTCTTCTATCTTGATTAATGGTATTTAACCATTAAATTTTTTATTTATGGAAAATGGAGGTCTCTAGCATCACTCTCTCATCCACAGATGTATAGACCCGAGAAAAAATGCACTTGTTTTTTTCTATCCAATCATTTGCATCCTACATGCATATAATACCTAGAATGGGTGTTGGATGTGGGAGATAGAACACCTAATTATGTGTGGTCATGGAATTTAGAATGTTTCCCCCTTAAAAAAGAACAATATAACGAAATCCTTAGTAAACTATCTCTGTAGGATATGTCACCAGATACTGTATAGGGAGGGGGGAGGGGGCAGGGGTGGGGTGTGCAGGGGGGGGGGGAGGGGGTGTGTGCATGATACCAACTGATTCTAATTCCCATGAATCATTTAGGGACTGTTCAAATGTCCTCATGTTGAAACCAAATGATGCCAATTTATATCATCATTTGTTTTGGAATTAAAACCTCAGTTCTTGCACTCATCGCAACACACATGTTGAAAACATTCAAGTACATGTAGAAGGTTTTAGAAATCAGACTTGAGATCTCAAATTTTCTCAACTTCTTGTCATTTATTAATTCAATTTCTCCCCCTTAATATCATACTTTATTAAGTCATTAACAGGGATGAGATAAATTCTTACATCATCAATGATTTTTCAAGAACTTTCTAGAAATTCTAGATTTTCATGGAGTAAATAAGTCTAGAAATTTCTCAAGGGTCTTCTCCACTCATCTCCCCATTGAGGAGACACATTATCTTCAATCCATCAAGGAAGATCTTTCCTTTTTGTGTTATTTGGGACACCATTTGATAAATCATACAAAGATGTGCAGGGGGCAGCTGGGGGGTGTGCAGGGGGGGGGGGTGGGGTGCAGGGGGGTGTAGGGGGTCAAGGGTGTGAACATGATACCAACTGATTCTAATTCCCATGACTCATTTAGGGGCTGTTCAGATGTCTTCAAGTTGAAACCAAATTATGCCAATTGATATCTTCTAATTTTTTTGAATTAAAACCTATGATCTTGCACCCATATCAATACATATGTTGAAAAAATTAATGTACATATATCAGGTTTTAGAAATCAGCGTTGAGATCTCAAATTTTCTCAAATTCTTTCCATATATTAATTCAATTTATCCCCCTTAAAATCATTAATTATTCAGTGTTTAATAGGTATGAGAGAAATGAAATCCTCATTAATTATTTTTTCAATAACTTTCTAGAAATTCCAAATTTTCAAGGAATAAATAAGTCTGGAGGCTTCTCAATGGTCTTCTCCACTCATCTCCCCATCATGGAGACACATTATCTTCCCTCCATCAAGGCAGATCGTTCCTTATAATGTTCTTTGTCATACCATTTGATAAATCATACCAGGATGTGCAGGTGGGGTAGGGGTGGGGTATGAAGGGTGGGGGGGTAGTGGTTTGAACATGATATCAACTGATTCGAATTCCCATGAATCATTTAGGGGCTGTTCATATGTCCTCAAGTTGAAACACAATTATGCCAATTGATATATTCATTTTTTTTAATTACAACCTAAGATCTTTCACTCATCTCAATACACATGTTGAAAACATTAAAGTACACGTATCAGGTTTTAGAAATCACCATTGAGATCTCAAATTTCCTCAACTACTTGTCATTTATTAATTAAATTTATCCCCCTTAAAATCACACTTTATTCGGTTTTAATAGAGATGAGAGAAATGAAATCCTCATTAATGATTTTTTCAAGAACTTCAAGAAATTCGAAATCGTCAAGGAATAAATAAGTCTGGTAGCTTCTCAAGGGTCTTCTCCACTCATTTCCCCATCAACGAGACACAATATCTTCACTCCATCAAGGAATATATTTTCTTCTGATGTTCTATGGAATACCATTTGATAAATCTTACCAGGATGTGCAGGTGGGGAAGGGGTGGGGTGTGCTAGGGGGAATGGTTGGGGTGTGCAGGGGGGTAGGGGTGGGAACATGATACCAACTAATTCTAACTCCCATGACTCATTTAGGGTCTTTTCAAATGTCCTCAAGTTGAAACCAAATGATTCCAATTGATATTTTCATAATTTTTTGAATTACAACATGAGATCTTGCACTCATCTCAATACACATGTTGAAAACATTCAAGTACATGTAGAAGGTTTTATAAATGATCCTCGAGATCTCAAATTTCGTCAATATATTGTCATTGATTAATTAAATTTCTACCCTTAAGATAAGACTTTATTCGTTCATTAATAGGGGTGAGAGAAATGCATACCTCGTCAATGGTTTTTTCATGAACTTTCTTGAAATTATAGATTTTCATGGAAAAAATAAGTCTGGAAGCTTATCAAGGGTCTTGTCCACTCATCTCCCCGTCGAGGAGACACACTATCTTCAGTACAATAAGGTAGATATTTCCTTATGATGTTCTTGGATATACCAATTAATAAATCATACCAAGATGTACAGGGGGCCGGGTTGGTGTCTGAAGGGGGGAATGGGTGGGGTGTGCAGGGGGGCATGGGGAGTGTGTGCGGGGGGCAGGGGTGAGGTGTGTAGGGGGTAGGGGTGTGAACATGATACTAACTGATTCAAATTACAATGAATCATTTATGGGCTGTTCAGTTGTCCTCAAGATGAAACCTAATGATTCCAACTGATATCTTCATTTTTTTGGAATTATAACATGTGATCTTACACTTATCTCAATACATATGTGAAAAATATTCAAGTACATGTAGAAGGTTTTATAAATCAGCATTGAGATCTCAAATTTACTCAACTTCATGTCATTGATTAATCCAATTTTTTCCCCTTAATATCAGACTTTTTTCAGTCATTAATAGGGATGATAGAAATTCATACCTTATTAATGATTTTTTCAAGAACATTCCAGAAATTCCTGATTTTCATGGAATAAATAAGTCTGGAAGCTTCTCAAGGGTCTTCTCCACTCATCTCCCCTTCGAGGAGACAAACTATATTCTCTCAATCAAGGAAGATCTTTCCATTTGATGTTATTTGGAATAAAGTTTGATAAATCATACCAAGATCGTGACTTTTTTCATAAGTGGAATAGTTATTCCATTTTACTACCCTTCATTTTCTCTCCTCTTGAGAACTAGTTTCACCTTCAATTCCCTGCATTGTATGTCACACTAATAATTCAAAAATAATAAATAACTATGGATTAAGGTGGATGTCCTTGCTCATCAATGTGAGCTGATAGGTTTTGAAAATTTTCTCAAACAGTTTGTATGTTCAAATTTAGCTCCAAGTCTGGGTGGACTCTTCATGCATGCACTTCTGGATTTTGAAGTTGCCATGGGCAACATGGATTTCTTTCTTACCTACTCATGTGATATTTTCTTTTTAATATGATGATAGCGCACATGATTCTCCAGGATATGTTCAAGGGATGTGTGTGTGGGGTGGGGGGGCTGTCTAGGGGGTCCAGCAGGGGGGCTTCTATCCAAGGGGGATGTCCAGGGGGTCCAACAGGGGAGAAACTTTCCAGGGGGCTGGGGCTACTGTCAAGGGGGGGTGGGGGTCTAGTAGGGGGTGCATGAGCTATTTTCTAGGGGGGCCCAGTAGGGGGGGGGGGAAGGGGTGTTCACGGGGGGGGGGGGGGGGGGGTCCAAGGAGGTGTGTGCACGAGGTGCAAGGGATGTGGGGAGGGGGGGATGCTATGCAGGGGGGTGTCCATTAGCGGTGAAAGGGGAGGGGGTGTACCAGAAGGGTGGAAAATGGGGGGTCAAGCAGGGGGGATGCTATCTAGGGGGGCTGCTGTTTAGAGGAGGTCCAGCAGGGGGGTGCCCTATTATTTTTTATTGAGTTATATTCTTTGTTAATATTCTAAGATATATTGTTTTTCCATTATTTTAGGGGATGCAGACTACTATTTCCTACCTTGAGTTGTAGGTACTTTTGAGCTAGTTTGAGACTTATTTGATATTTTGTCTTCTAGGGTGACTCATGTAAGTGAAGTTATGTGTTTTTTTATATTTCAATTTGTTTAATTCTTATTATGTATGTAGATTTCGTGTATAATTTAATTTTCAGGGGACTGGAAAGGGCAGGGGGAAACTGGCAGGGGGGAGGGGGCTGGCAGGGGGTGCAAGTGGGGGCTAGTAGGGGTTGCAAGTGGGGGCTATAAGGGGTAGGTGGGAGGAAAAATGGGCAGTGTGTGTGTGTGTGGGGGGGGGGAAAGTTTGGGGGTTTGGGGGGGGGGGTGTTCTAGGGTTTGTCCCGGAGGGTGGGGGGTGGCTGTCCAGGGGAGTGGAGGTCTGGGCTATCCAGTGGGATCATTCCAGGGTCTGGGGGGTGTCCAGGGTCTGGGGGTGGGTGTCTAGGTTCTGGGGGGGGGGGGGGGTTAGGGTCTGTCCAGGAGGGTGGGGGGGGGGGGGTGTTCAGGATGGTGGGGGTTTCTATCTAGGGTAGTGGAGGTATGGGCTATCCAGGGGGATCTATCCAAGGTCTGGGGTGTCCAAGGTCTTGGGGGGGGGGTGTCCTGGGTCTATCTGGTGTGGTGTCTAGGGTCTATCCAAGAGGTGTCCAGTTTCTATCTGGGGGGTGTCCTAGGTCTTTCAGGGGGGTGTCCAGGGTCTGTCTAGGGGGTGTCCAGGGTCTGTGGCTATAACCCAAATTTCCAACAGTGTATTCTATTGAGGAGCTAGAGAGCATGAGACCAAGCTGAGGCTAGTGATTCTACTGGGATTCTTTTTTTTCTTTTGAACATTTTTAACATATATTGTATAATTTAACATTAGGAATTTTTTTGGATATTTAAAATAGAATCATGTGACATGAATCTTCTTTTGTATGATATGACCCTTGGTTATTTATATTATCAGTCATCCGGTGTTTACTTCTGTTATTGTATTACTGCTTCTGATATCTGTGTTTATTTTCCCCTATGTTACACTCTGTCAATAAGGGAATAGTTTCCCCACTAACATTACTTTTTTTCAAAACTACTAGCCAGAACCCACTTTTATTTGGGGTGATGCGCTTGGATCCATTTGGCCAATCGGTCCTGGAGAACTATTAGGTGGTATCTAGTTTCATGATGTTACAATGAGGTATCTCAGCCTATATTTTATGGTTTCCAATAGTTTTTTGTCACAATATACTGGAATTGTAAGGAAATAGGATATTTTAACAAGTGGTCCCCAGGAGTAGATTGCCACATACATGTAAAATCCAAATTACCTCAAATTGAATTTCAACTTTCTATTTTTTGATGATTACAGGTGATCTTATTTCATTGTTGGATGAAAAAATTTTGTTATTATATTATTAATGAAATCAATTTCATTATATTTTGTTGATACCCAATGAGATGAGGGTATTCCATCACATTCATCATATAGGAACCTATTAGAAATAAAATGACATGAATTATTTGCATTCCATTAAAGAGAATACTTGATTTCATGCAGTAGTGATTTGTACCATGATAGATATGCCTACTGTTGTGATAGGTGTATCAGTATATGTTATGGTTTGAATTGGATAGAGGCCATGTTTTGGTCATTGAGGTGTATGGTCCTTCTTGAATTGGAATTTGGTGGATCATGTTTCGACCATGTGTTAATTTGCGATACAATGTGCTACAGGTGGATGCCAATTATTGATTCACAGGGAGTATTCCCCCCAAAGATCGGAACTCAACACACCATTTAAGATATATTACAAGAAGGGAATGTGATAAATCTAGAATGAGTGCCAATTATAGTTACAAATTTGAACTCAGTTTAAAATTTAAATGAATTTGACAAGAAAGTGGTATTTAAATTTATTTTGGTAGGGAACTTGACCAGACCTGACCCTATTAGTTATATTTTGGTAGTATCTCTCTGGTTTTTTACACCTAGACCTAAACCATGGGGTTGATAGTCAGGTGAGTGCATAGAGGAATATTTTGACCTATCCTGCTTTGTTTTGTGATTTTTAGTTGTGACATTGAAATTGAACATGATTTGAGGAGTGTGATTGGATTTTAATGTCATTCCACCATGAAAACCGAAATATGTATGCCAAGTGGGTGGTGATGATCATATCACAGAGATGGTAGGTCATGGGATACAAGTGGATCCAATAATTTTTCTAGTTATGGAACCATCTGTTATTCTAGAAGAAGATGTTGATGCAAAGTTACATGACATATTTATTTAGTTCATTAAAACCTTTTAGGGGGAACCCTAGCCTTGAAAATCTATTGATGAGACAACACTGGGATCTAGAAGAAACATTCACTCCTACGTTTAGGATATGGAATACCAAATTATATAGAGAGATTTTCTAGAGGCCATGGTTTTTATCTTCGACTATTTAGATACACCTCTAAAGATGAGGTTAAAGCTCATTACATAAATGTTACATGATTCCTACAAGAGATGGTGGGACATTGTCATTATGGTGGATTATTATTGGGATACATAATGAGGAGCTCTTCAAAAAGTATTTTATGATTACTACTATACCATGATTCTGAGGGCTAATAGATCCTTGGAGTTTATGCATTTGGAGCAGGGATCTTCATCAGTTATGGACTATTAGGCCCATTTTTTTGAGCTCTATAAGGTCACACATATTCTAAAGGGAGATGATGTATCAAATTCATGATGATTTGAGGATGGTCTCAGGTATGAAATCCGATCATAGGTAAGTGTCTTGAAGTTGACTACTTTGTATTCTATAATGAATCACACATTGATAAAAGAGTGTAACATAATGGAATCTGGAAGTACAAGCTAGAGTAGATCATCCAGTTCATCCAGTACTATCTCAATCGTTACTAGGAAGTGCCGTCTAGAATTTCTTTGAATTGATTTTATAAATCAGAAAATTTCTTCTGGTTTCCAGGTGAGGTGCAACCAGTGCGGTAGGATGGGGCACATGAGACCACAATGTCCGCATAACCTAGTGGAGTGAGGATCTAGTGGGAATATGATCCATCATTAATTCTTTTTTAAGATGTTATTTCTATCAATTAATGAGAGAGTTTCTTCACCTTCTCCATGTTTAGGAGGAGGTTCTATAGATTATCACTTGTTGGGGAGAAAGAATGCATCGGGTCGTTAAAGTGGAGGTGGTGGTCATGGTAATGGTAGAAAAAACCTAGGATTGAAATGAAAAAAGGGAGTGTCAACTCAGGGAAGCCAGGCAGTGTCATATGGCCATGGTATCGGCTAGATATATTCAATGCAATCAACCTTGTAGAAGAATGACCCATAACATCTACTATAATAGGAACTATTATACTAGCCTCCATTTTAGCTTTTCCACTTTTTGATACATGGGATTCACATTGTTTCATATCTTTTCCCATTTTTGATCTCATTGGGCCTTGTATTATTGATTCTACTGATGTTATGATGCTAGAAACTTTGTTAGGCATTAGACCAATAGGTGTGCATCTGTGAAAGAATTTTCCCCTTGAGGTTTGTGGGTGTCACTTTCTGTGTAACCTCAATGTCCAAAATATGAAATGCACTGACATCATTCTCAGGAAGGAATGGTTGGTTTCCATTATGGTCTTTGTTGATTCCTATCACCATTGGGTGATTTTTACATCACCAAAGGGTTGATCATTCCTACACCATGGTGAATGGGATGTCCAGGTGAGCCAAGCTAGATCTGAACATCATGAGTTGGGTAGGATGACATGAAATATTGGAATTTTGGATTTAGAAGACTAGAGAACATGTCAGATGGATTTACATCCAATGGTTGATCATTTCAGTGACATTTTACAAAAAAAAATTTATGTTTTACCATTAGTGAGAGAGGTGGATTTCTCTATTGAGCTAGTGCCAAGAGATGCACTGGTATCCATTCCTCCTTACATGATGGATAAGATGAAGTTACAAGAGCTAAATAGGAACCTAGGGGACATAGAGGATAAGGGTTTCATCTGACCCAATAGATTTCTGTGGGATTTTCTGGTCATTTTATTGAAAAAGGTGGATGGTTCCCTCAGGATTTACATGGATTATTATAAGATGAACCAATTGATGGTTAAGAACCAATATTATTTATCTCAAATATTGTTCACTTCTACCAGATATATGAAGCATGGGTTTCTCAAAGAATGATATGAGATCTGGTTATCATCTGGTGCATGTGATATCATCAGACATACATCACACAACCTTTCATAGAATATATGGTTTGTATGAGTATCTTGTTACACCGTTTGGTCTCATGAATGCACTAATGGTTTTTATGCTGTTGACGAACCGTGTGTTCCATCATTTTCATGAAACGAATCTTGCAATTTTCATGGATGCTATCTTAGTGTATTTTCACAATCCACAAGACAGATCCGAACATCTTTAGATCATATTGTGTACACTAAGGGATCACTAGTTATATGACACTATCATAAACTGACAGATTTTTTTAGATTAGACTAATGTCCTAGGTAGCATAATCTCAGAGAAATGAGTATCAGTGGACTCGGATAAGGAGAGAGCAGTGATTTCCTCAGTGAATCCCAATAACGCCTTTGAGATGCAGAGTTTCATAGGGTTCTCTAGTTACTACATGAATTTCATACATGACTTCTAACATTTAGCAGGTCCATTGACTGGGCAGACTAAAAAGGGTGTGAAGTATGTATGGATATATTATTTTAAGACATCCATTCAAGAGTGGAAAGAGAGATTTAATTTAGCGTTGATACAAATTTTTCCAGAGCCAGGCAAGAGTTACACTATATACAGCAACACATCAGGTATCAGGTTTGAAGTCCTTATGCAGGGGGACCGAGTCATTGTATATGGGTATTGGAAGTTAAGGCCACATGATAGTTATTACCTAACACATTATCTTGATTTGGTTGTTGTTTTTTAGGATTTATCCTATTGGAGACATCACTTACTAGGAGAGAATTTTGCGGTGTACACAGACCACAAAATCCTTATGTACTAATTTACTCAATGTAATGTGAATCTAATACAAAAAATGTGGGTCAAATAACTTTATTATTTCGACTTCAATCTAATATTTATTCATGATAAAGGCCATTCATAGGTATATGCATTGAGTTAGAGGACTAAGGTGCATGCAGTGCAACCAGCTAATAGTGACTACCAACTTATGAATTTTGTCTGTGAGATGCACTGGGGGGTACATGATAGTCATGTGAATAAATTTTAGTTTTTTAGATGGTAACTATACCCTAATTGATAGAGTGAGGATAGGTCATCAGTCAGATTTCTGAGGCCTACTTCTAAGGGAGATTCTGGTAGGTTAGGGCCCTCCTATTTGTTGGACCATCGATGAGGATGATGTTCTACGATTACATGGTCGGGTATGGGTTTCATAAGAGATAAGTGAGGAGATAATACAGGACTTTAATGCCTCAATATGGGTAGTGAAACATGGTTTCCCCATGATGTATCATTATTTAAATCTTTAGTATTGGTGGGCATGTATGAAAATAGATGTAGCTAGTTTTTTCATGAGGTGCTCCACCTGTCAACAGGTGAATTCGGAACACCAGAAAATAGTTGGGGTTTTATAGAAGCTACCCAATAATGAGTGGAAATGGAATTATGTAATTATGGATTTCATGATGGGTTTGTAGTCGTCACATTGAGGTAAATATTATTTTTGTGTTGTCATTTAAAGGCTCATGAGGGTTGAACCTTTTCTACTAATCAAGAAAGTATTCATTGCTAAGGATCTTGTGGGGTTTTATATCAATGATATTGAATGACAACATGGGGTCCCTAATTATATAGTTTCTAATAGAGATGAATATTTTACTTCTTGTATATGGTAAGGGATTTAGAGGTCACTATGTAAATAGTTTCTTCTGAGCACAACATACCAACCTCAGACAAATGGGGAGTAAGAGCACACGATTCAGGTGCTTGAGGACATGCTTCGAGCATGATTCTTGGATTTTAGGGGTTCTTAGGAAAGAAAAATACCGCTTGGGTATTTCTCCTATAATGATATATTCTATGATACTATTTAGATGGAGCCATGTGTGGCTTTATGTGGTAGTCCATTCTATTCACCCCTTTGATGGGTGGAGTTAAGGGTGGTATCTATGATGGGACCTCATCTTGTCCAGAAGACCACATAACTGGTGTAGTTGTTTCATAAACAGATGGTTAATATGTATTCTCATTATAAATTTGACTCCTATCAATGAAGATGTCCTCGGGAGTTCATGTTCAAGGATCAAGTATTTCAATGTGTTTCACTGAGTTTGGGAAACAAGTAGATAAGGAGATAGTGAAAGATTACAATGGGATATGTTTGGTCATTTGAGATTCTAGAGAGGGCCAGGCCGATTTCCTATAAGTTGTAGTTACCTCATAGGTAGTGGTATATTCATGACATATTCCATGTTTCATATCCATATCATTATTATTCTAACCCATCACACACATTTCATCCTAAAGAGGTTGAGTTTTAGGTTGATTCATCCTTTGAAGTGCATCATATATGGATTTTGGATTATAGAACGATGCTTCTCCATAGTTAGTTCATTCCTTTAGTAAAGGTGGTACATCAGCCTGACATAGTGCAAGACAAGACCTGGGAGAGGGAGGATGAAGTATGATCATTTTGGACAAATTTGTTCATAGATACTTCTTCACCTCCCTTAGAAGGGAAATTAAAGAAAGAATTTCTTTAAGGGGGAATATTTTAAAAACCAAGTTCTTCTTTGAGGATTAATCATGGTTTTTTTGTAAATACTCAATTTAATTTCATTAATATGATCTAATTTAGATTGTCATTGAGATAATGAGAGGTTATTATGTGTCTGGGGCTCATTGGAAGCCCAAAACCCAAAGTATTGGACTGTTCTACGCCTTCCACATGATTAGAGGAAACCATGTGGGGCATTCTACATAGTTAATCTAACCATTAGGAGGTGGCACTAGTACCCTCAGGGTTTCAGGATAATATGAGGTAACGGCTGCATGAATGTGTGGTAGGTCTACAAAAATTTCAATCCGAGGTAGATACCAACTGTATGGTTAGTCAAACTGTGTGAGGTAACCATGAAAGCACCCCTTTATCTTGTAGAGATCCAGGAACAATTTCTACATGGTTTGAAAAACCACACAGCTAAAAAATGTGACCAATATATTTTGGATAAAATATTCAATTTTCTCATGAATTGTTTCTTTATTAAAATTTCGTATCCCTCCTTCATTGCACAATAAGGGAATAGTGGGAAAGTGCCCTTTTAAGTCTATTCTCCCTTTCTAGATCACATCTTCATCTGACCTCCTAACCGAGTGTTGTTCGACTCTTGGATCTGCAATGGTGAGTCCTTGATTCCTTTTTAGTCATTCGTGATTCTTCAAAACAATGAATTCACTATTTGGATTTAGGATTATATACCCATATATCCTGTTCTTCATCCGTTATTCAGATTTATCATGAACCAAAGAGAATCATAGATTGATACTGGTTGGTAAATCTAGAATGATCTTAAGGTAGGTGGTCTCATGGCTTTCGTTAAATTTTGAGCTTTTTATATATTCTGGAGTTTCACACGACCTATTTTTGGGGTGTCTCCTTGATTTATAAATCATCACTAATGTTTCCTATCATTTTTAGGTAATTAAATAGGGGTTTCAAATTATGTAATTGGTTGTATACCTGTATTTTGGGCCACCCCATGGGTTAGATTCCATTTTGTCCATTTTATGGCCATTTGATATAGGGTACCTGTGAGGTATGCCTTGGATTCACATTCATGGTTTGTTTAAAATTAATTTTTTGTTAAATTTAGTTTTTATTTTTCTAGATGGATATTGAATTGGAAAGGGCTATGGGATATGTGAATTTCTACTTGACTCATGTTTCTACCGATTCATGGTTAAGTATTTTTAGTCTATTTGGCTCCAATTGTGAACCTTCCCATGTGATTTTGGTTGTGATTAAGCCATGTAATAGTTTGGATTACATGAGTGTATTTCTATGATATATGTTCCCATGTGAATTATGATTGGACTAGCATTAATGGTAGTCCCTAGAATGATAAACCCTTAGTGGTGAGATGTATATTAGATTCTTTTTTTATTGACCCTAACATGGCTAATGAATTGTTAAATTAAACAAGTTATGGTTAATTGGAAAATAACATGGGGTGAATCACAAATTCGGTTTAGAATTCAATGGATGAGCTAATATATGTATTTTTCCTTGGTACCTTGAGTGAACCTTAGATTATTTATAATATCTGGGATGGTCTCAATGGGGGTTTTTATTATGTTATTTTGTGAGTGAACCATTGATGCCCTAGCTGAGATCATAGAGGCCATGATCTAAAATGATGAGTGAATCATGGAACCCTATAGTGTGATATGGATGTGCTTAAGAGGTATGGACTGTATGTCATGAGTGATCTTGTGGTTCCTTATAGGGCCACTAAGGTCGTGCTTAGTTGATGTGGACATACAACACCTAGAGTGATACTGAGCTGCTATGAGCTTCCTCCAGATGAAATCGTAGGGTGTTGATGTATTTTTACTAGGAGAGATAGTTTAATTATAGCTTAGGAATGTCATGGATGGACTCAGTTTATATTGTATATTAAAATTGTTTATGACACGTCTTCAAGGATAAAGAACAATCTTGGATACATACAGTAATTCTTCTTGCATAGATAATAATTTAAGGCATCAGTTGAGGTAACAGTTACAAATGGGGTGTTAGGATTTAGCTGGATCTTGAAAATTATATCATTAAATGTAATTTAATTGATAATTAAATGAAAAAATAAATAAAATGGAATCTATTTCTGATAGTAATTTTTTTACTTTGGAGTACCTCCTAGCTTACTGGTTTTATTATTTTACACAGCCATTTATATATATATTCAAGGATAGATTGGAAAAGGCCATGGGAGGTTTCTATTTGAGATTTAGTCTCACACCATTTTTGGGTCATGCTTTGGTCCCAAATAGATTATATGTATGTAGGTGTCGATAAGGGAAAGCACCCTACAATAGGTACTTGATATGCTATTTAGGAGAAGGAGAACATGGGACCATGCTGAGGATTTTAATGAAGCTAGGATACTTTTTTTCCTTCTTTAATTTTGGCACTTATATTGTATAAGATATCATTGTGAATTGTTTGACTATTTAAAATAGAAACAAGCAACAAGCATCATATGTTGTAAGATACAAATCCTAGTTATTTGTATTATCATTCTTTCAGCGTTTACATTTATTATGTTATTACTGCTTCTCCAATCTGTTGTTATTTCCACTATGTTACACTATGATAATTATGGAATAGTCTCCCCACTAACATCACCTTATCCCTCACAACTATTCTGTAACTTCTGTCATTTGGGGAGATACACTTGAGGCTATGTAATTGACCGGGCCCAAAGCACAATTAGGTGGCATCCATGTTTGGGAAGCTACAATTTAAAAGTGGAATTATAAATGTTTTTAATCTATGATTCCAAAATTATAATCCATTTTATTAGATTCTATTTCTATTGTAGGGAGAATGTATTTTTTTATATAGTAATAATGAATGCATGAGAAACATCTATTAGGGTCATACCCAAATTGATCATAAAAAACATTTCACATTGAAATCATGTAAAAAAATTAGTATAAGAGATTTTTTTATTTAAAATATATAGAATGAATATTTTTATATTTTTTTGGAATTAAAAAACTAGATTTCATCTTCCTACCATACTATAAAATGTAAGGACCCCAAAATATTTTTTATTTTGAACAAAACGACACGTTCACAATAGTCAAGCATGAGTTCCCAAATAAAAAATGATGTTTAAAAATATGTTATTTTTCTTCATTAACATATAATTTTTTGATATAAATATTTATCAATGTAATAAGTAATCCATAAATCATAAAAATTTCATAAATGTGAGTATTTAAAAAAATTGGTATATCACTATGTAACAAAAAAATCAACTATTTTATAAAAATATAAAAAATAACCAATAATATAAATCCAATATGATGAATCAAAAATATATATATATTTTTTAAAATATAGTTTATAAATGTTGTATAGATTAATTATAATTTATACACAAAAAATAAAATCAAAATTATTTTTGATCGAATTGTATTTCTAAAGCTCAAAATGACATTATTAAAAATATGAACTTTTTTATTATAAATAAATATAAACATTTTCATTATATAATACCCTTATACAATACTAAAATAATATTATTATTCTGATTTATAATTCTAATTTTTGTTTCTCTTTTATAACAACCACATTAAAATATTAATATTTTTATACAATATCAATGTTAATTTAAAGATTAGTGTTGCAGGTTATGAAACCAAATGAAAACCTAAAACTAATTTAATGTTAAATATATCATAAAATCGTGTAATTTTATATAATATAAGATATATTTTTTATATATTTTATATGAAATTTTTATGTAGTTCTATAATTCTATTTTGAGATTTTAAGTGAAATATTTATATATATATTTTTCTAAATGTAATATATTTTGATATAGTGAAGTTGGATAAATTAAGGAAAGCATCAAATAAATTAGACATGAACTTTTTATTTAGATAATAAAATTAGTAAATAATTAGATATATATTCATATGTAATATTTTTCACTAGATGAAACATATGAGGTTCTTTGAGTTTAAGATGTGAATATCGAAAAAGTAAAGAATATATCTGATATTCATTGATCTAAATACAAAAAAGTAAAAAACAATTATTGTACATTGGAAAACAATTTAATAAATGATATGTTTTTTCAATAATATGAATATTTATTTAAAACTAATTAAATAATTAATTAACATTATGGATAGGTATTATATATTGGATAAATATATAAGAACCACATTTATTACGTAAGAAGTTTGTAGTATGGATTGCCGAAAACTAGTAAATGAATAGACCCTTAAAAAATAAATTAGTGGAACAAAAATCTTTTTTATAAATGTTCTATATGTCATGGATTTAGAAAATGGATGATCTACACTATTATATATAAGAAGAAATATTAATTTCTTATATCCTATAGTTACCTAAACATATTATGACTACCAAATATGATGTTTCTTAGCTAGAATCAAATACTAAAATATTAAATACTATTTGTAAAGTCATGATTCAGGATATTAATTGTATAAGTAAAAAATTATATGATCATAGGGATGTAAATTTTTTATTTTGAAATGGTGTATATTAAATTTATAATCATGGTCATAGATGAAGGATTATCATGATATTTTTTTCCATTTTTAATGAACAATATAGTGGGATGATCGTATGACCAACAATCATAGAAGATTTCCCATAAAAAATTATATAAATAATATTAACATAAAAGGGGAATATAAAATGAAAAAAAGTGAAAGGGATGAATCTAATTGTTATTATCAAACATTGAGTTTTTAGAATTGATAATTTTAAAAAGATAAATTCATTAGAACCATTGTATCAAATAGAGTAAAGAGAAGTCAAGAACTTGTTGAAACCTATTAATAATCATGTTTAAGGTAGGATAATATTCTATTTATCATATAATTTCATTTTTTATGAGGAGTTAGAATATGGATTTTTGTGTTCATGCTCCCATGCACAGTTATATCATTTTAAATTCATAAGAAGTAATTATATCATACAATCTTGTCAGTTGATATTTTTTGTTTGAAGAAAAAATAAACTAAAGAGTAGAAAGATATATGTATATGATGATGAGGGATACAAAATAACTATTTGGATATTGTTTTTAATTAGGATACGAAATGATAAATTCTTTGAGACTGTTGGTTCTTATATAAACAATTCCTCTTTTCATTCATGGAGTGGGTTATAATTTCCATGGGAAGGGAATGATACCAACACAATGCTTTTTACCACAATTAAGAACATTGTTCCCTTAAAATATAATTGATATAATCCATGTATCTTTAATAATCCAAAAAATCTAAGTATATTGTTTCAATATTAGATATAATCTATGTACACATTTATAATTCCCTAGCCTTAAATATTACATAATCTTGAATACGTTAATAATTCACATTAAGGATATTTTCAGGTTTATAGATTTAGAGAATTAGGTAATAACATATACATAACATTTTGAATTTTACAAGTTGACACTACTACTCACAATTCAATTTTTTAAATAAAAACATCTTTAGAAAGAGACATGTTTAATGAAATGATTTAAACAACATAAATTTTCCATGATCCCATCCGTGACTCTATTCGTCTTTAAGTCATATGAAAAACATTTCCAAACAAGAGATGATCATAAAAATCTCAGTAATGGATATGTAATGATTAAAAATTTATTTTTCTTAAAAAAACAAGTAAACCATGAATACTTTATCATAATGTAATACTTTTCACCATTAAGAAGTAGTAAAAATACTTCATGGAATATAAGATCATTGTTTACCATTCTGTAACCAAATAATTACTATGAATCCCATAAAAAGAAATATATAAAATATAAAGGTAACCTAAGAAATAAACATACTTAAATGTAGTAACTATATGGTCGACTTCGACACATATCACTAAATGGAATAGCCATACGACCGACTTCCATAACCAATGCATTTGAGGTTATTATGTAACCATCCATCCTTGGTTTATCATAAAACCTCCCATCATTGGGATTATCACATAACTACCCATGATTGCTTTATCATGCTACCACCCATAAAATTTCTAAGTACCATTATATAATAATAATACATGAAAATTTTAAAATATCTATATTTCGCTAATAACATATCATTTTCAATAATAAGAAACCATTAGAAGATTTCAAAATAATCAATCCAATTCAAAAAACCATATTCATTTCAAAAACACACCAAAAGGGTAAACAATATTACCAAAGAATAAGGGCAGGAAAGAATTTATTTTCTCCCTCACATTTATTCTATGCTGATGATATACTTCTATTCTATACGGCTGATAGGAAAACAATTTCTTGCATTAAGATCATATTCTCACATTATGAGGATGTTGCAGGCCATGTTATTTTCTGGAAAAAATCCATTTTTTTGGGGGGAAGGCATTAGAACCTTGAAGCAAAGGAGGGTGGATCTTAGACTTGGTGCTAAAATATATACACTATCATTTTTCTATCATGGAATTTAATTGTTTTGGGGAAGAGTGAAATGTGTTCATTTAGAAGGTATTGATCTGAAAATTTCAAATCAGTTGGCAAGATGGAAAGGGAAGACTATATCCCAAGATGGTAGAGTTTTCCTTGTCAACTCTGTTATTACATCCATGTTTGTCTACTCCTTTTCTTTGTATAGATGGAAAACACTTATTATCAAGGAATTGAGTGCTATGATTTGGAATTTCATTTGGATTGGATCAAGCCATCATAGGGAACTTGTTACAGTTTCCTGTAAAGACTGTATAAATTCAATAAATATGAGAGGAATGTGAATTAAGGATATTACGATCTGTAATAATTATATTCATCAGAATATCACCTAGAGGCTTCTTTCCCAACCTGATTTATCTCTTGAATTTTTGGTTGGCAGGTTTGTTGGTAGACTTCAAAACAGTAAGCACACTTATCTGAAATCCTTTGTGTGGTCCGCGGTTAAGAGTACCTATTCAAATATCACATCTCAATAATTATGGTTATCTTGTTCTAACTCTCATCTAAATTTCTGGAATACCCCATGGTTGTCCTCTACAATAAAGGAGTGCACTGACATTTCATATTCATTGGGGAAGCTGTCCATTTCTGACTTGCAGGGAAATATGGATGCTTATGATTTTAATCCCAATAATCATATTGTGGAAATTATTAATTATTCCTTTGTTGATATTGACATACTGATATGGAAACCTTCTCTTAGTGGACTATTTTATAGTAGGGATTATTGTAATATACATTGTGGTGCTTTTTCTGGCATACCTTCTTGGCTGGAAGGTGTTCATCGGCCTTTAATATCGCCTAGTGATACTCTTTTGATCTGGAAAATATGAAAAAACAGAATGCCCATTCAGTTTTCTATATAGTGAAAAGGGTTGAACTTGGAATCAATATGTTACTTATTTATGAGCAGTGATGAATCTCTCACTCATTTTTTATTCAATACTATTTTTTCTGTGCAATTATGGCACTATGTGAAATCTGTCTTCAAATGGTAAAGGGATTTATGCTCTGTTGAATGCGTCTTAAACTTAGACTTCAAAACTGACTTCAGTGATCAAATGAAATCGCTTCTTACTACTTCTATAATTTCATCATTCTCCTATATGAGGAAATCTTTAAATAACATTGTATTTAACAATGTCAAGCCATCTTTTAGGGATTCTTTTCTGTTTATACATCGAGGCATATAATCTACATCGATGAACCAAAATGGATCTATGAATAATGATGTCTCTGATTTTGTACTCTTGAGATATCTTAGGTATTAGTGGCAGGGAAAGGGAGCCTAGAATGGATAAATACATCAAGTAAATACCACCAATTTTAGATCGGCTATAGTGAATCTGGATGGGGCAGCCCCCGGTGCATCGGGTCCTCCTGGGTGTGGTGGAGTCTTCAGAACTCATCAGGGATTTGTAAAATGCTGTTTTTTCACTACATTGTCTATGTTCATGTTATTGAGGATGAATTGTGGGAGATGATCAAAGATATCAGGTATACAATTTGTAATGGATGGCATATGGTATGGGTGGAGTCAAACTCGTCTCCTGCTGTGTAGATTCTAAATGATTGCTCTTGGAATGTTCCTTGGAAAATGATTCCTACTTGGATCTCCTGTCATACCCTTTTGAAGGGTTTATGTATCAACATGTATCATGTATATTGAGAGTCAAATGAGGTTGCTGATGCTCTCTCTAAATGGGCTATCATGGAGGTTAGTTCTAGTTGGTCTTTTATTTTTCCCTCTTATTGTGACAGCTTAGTTAGCAATGATTGGGATGGTGTTCTACATACACAGCTTTGTAAAGCCTCCTGTTTTTGAGTTGTTTTGTAATGTTTACTATTTTTATAATAAATTTGTTGGGAGAAGGTTTCTGCCTATCTTATTAACCTTTTGGCTATTCCATTTTAATTAATATATAATTAAAGGGTTTTATTATACACCATGTAAAATAAGGAGGGGTATATTATCAAAATATTCTGCAATGAAAAGAGATTGAGATGATGTCCATTCCCTTGTGTCTGGCTTGACTCACACATTATTTCATTTAATGAATAATAAACTTATGTTAAATATTTATTGATTCAGAACCTTTTTCATGTTTATTATACATATTATATCACTTTTCACCACCATATAAAAATTTCATAATTATTTAAGTTACTATCGATTGTTTTGTCGATATTGGGTACTTGAGTCGAAAATGATCTAGTTATAATTACAATTTTTCCATGTGGTAAAAAGTTTATTATTTAAATATTTATATTCAATATTTAGATATCATATATATCAGTTAAATCTATTATATATATATTTATAGTAGTCCATAACATATTGAGAAAACAAATGAAATGCACCGTTCGTGAAGACGATAAGCTCTATGTACACATTAACGTTACTTTCATTTATCTGTCATATTACAGAAATGAAAAATAAATGATACATTGGTATATTATAATTATAGTATAATATCCTATGATATATATGTTACATAATTAAATTACCTCTATTCTTTATACATTCCATGTATGGAATGAATGAGTCATATCACATTGAGGGGGTGCTAGTCTGCACTTCCTCAAGTGAAATTATCTTGATTACACATCATGAAAAGCATAAATATATGTTGTAAATAAAAATTACATATTCATAAAGGTAATATAAACATTATATATATCATATCAATACAGTACAATCATAATTTCCACCATAGGAGGTGGTAGGAGATAATTGATCAATCATCATTTCATGAGGTAGTAGTTTGCCGACCAGAAAAATAGTATGTTCTAAATCCATTAGATGGAGGTGTGTATAAGTAAAGTTATAATACTTCACATAAAAACATCCTAGTATATTTAGGATAAATGTTTTTTTATTTAATCAAATAATAATAATTGAATAGTGAGTCATGAAGTTGAATATTGGAAAGAAACATTATAGAAGACGCTACCTATTAAAACGGGTAACTCTCTTTTATTTGATTAAAAAGGATATATTGGATTGCCTTAATCATAAGGTAAATATTTTATAAAGAAAAGAGGGATGTTGGGATATTATTGTAGTAGAGGTTTGAAAAGCTAAGGGGCATTAGAGGTGTGACTAAGGGGTTAGAGGTGGCAACCTTTAATTAGAGGGAGGAGGGGTACTTTAGTAACAACTTGAATGATTATTTGATTATAAAGTAAATTTCAATTTTCAAAAGGTCCAAAACCCATTTATTAAAATATAATATTAGTATTGATAGAAATCCTATAAAACAATCAGTTTAGACAAGTTTTGGTTTTAAATTTAACATTATCATTTAGCTTTAACCCTTACCTAAATAATTAAACTCTTACCATGTATTCTAGTATATACATACTATATGGTTAATATAGTTACCCTAAAATGAAAATAGAAACAATAATGGTTTAGTAATGACATATTAAATATTATCTAATTCATCTAGCTGAATCATATATTTTTATGAATATTATATCATTTAATAAAATAGAATATGTTTTATAAACTCATTTATGTCAAATTTCATACTATTCATATCATGGATTTTTTTAAAATCCATTACAACTTTATTATATAAAAAAACAATAATTAATTAATATATAACAATTTATAATCAACATAAATTTTTTTACATGGACTAAAAAGTTTCAAAATAAATTTATTTTAATATTTATAATATCATTTATTTAAATCATTCATTAATAAGGTAATCACTACATCATAATTGTATCATAAATAAATTTATTTATTTGATGTATTAAAATTATAAATTAAATACCATGATTTAGGAAAGTGTTTAATCTTTAAAATGAATATTTATAGTCTATTACATCACTTATATAATTACATATATGTTTTTTACTAAACAAGACTTGTTTAGGTAATATTTTCCTTAACATTAAATTAAAAATAATTAAATGTCTTTTACCCACAAAAGTGGCTCCATGGGGTCCTTAAATCTACCCAGGGAAGCCCATGGTCGGTTATATCTCATTCAATAGAGTTATGATATGTGTTATAGTAATTTAATGTTATAATAATAATATTTTTTACCCATATACTACCAGATTTAACCTTTAACCATGGAAATTAAACATTTACTAATGTAAATATTCATAATGACTAAAAAAGTTACCTATTTACACCAATAGGAACTAATGCTTGAAAATATGGAATTTATTTTTTAAAATTCAAAACATATAAGTTTCATAAATTAATTTGAAATTAATTCTCGTTGTCAAAACCAAATAGCGTGTTCTTATGAGGTAAAAACTACAAAATAATTGACATGCGTTTAAATCCAATTTAATGTGGAATTACATAGAATTAACTAAATTTGATGAAATGATAAAAATATAATCCAATTTAACATTAAAACAAATTTAAATTATAATCTATCCATATAAATAAGTTAGATTAAAAGGCAGTTTTGAATTAATATGCAATATTTTTCACTATTCATTAAAAAAAGAACATTAGTAGAAAAATACCAAAATTTAATCCAAACTAAATCTTGATGTTCATATTATAAATAAGAATTTTATTTTGTACAATACAACATATAAATGATACAGAAAACTAGATTTAAAAAGGGTTCACCATCAAAAGATGGTAGAATTTTATTTCTAGGAAAATATTTTTTTATTTGAAAAAAATGAATTTAATATTAAATAGTATATAGAAAACATATAAGAATAATTTAAAACATTACATTGAATATATATCATATATTTTTCATTAAGTAAGAATCCATAAATAGTGATATTAAAACACAATTATACTATTTTAAATAGGTTTTTATAAAAACACATCCATTATATTAAATTTGTTTTTATTTTCATTTCTAATAAATTTGGTAACCAATGAATCATAATTTAAAATGTGTAAACCATATTATAAAATTCAGTTAATACTATTTATTCTAGATATTACATTAGTTAGGCATTTACTATCATTTAAAATATTAATAATATTATATTATTTTCAGTACAACTTAAGGTTCAATGCAATATAAGATTTTGGAGATTCCCATTGTTACATGCCAATTAGGCTATCTGAAAAAATGGCCCCTTTAAATTACAATTAATATCTTATTCATAAGTATTAAAAGTATTAAAAAAGTATTATTCTATAAATACCTAGGGAGTTGCAAAATTCTTTTGTGATATGCCTCTATACATTTTACCAACATATACGTGATGAAGAGTTTGAAGAGGAAAGGACCCCAACATTAAATAATCACCAATATTAATTTAATAAATGAAATTGTGAAAAAATACAGGAAATTTCAACCCCACCTCATTATAATATTTAAAAAATCTAATCTTAAACATAGAAATAGCACATTAGATTAAAATATCTTTATAAGAAATTGATGTATACAATAAGGTAATGAAGAATGTATATAAGCTATCAACTATTTATATTGAAGGATGTTCCACATTAATTTTTCAGTAGGAGTTGTTACTGAAGGCCATGATCATGAGAGGGAAAATATCAATGGTCTAATTCATAAATGTTTTTTTATCTTTTTGATTCAAATGATTTTATACATTATTTACATATATTTTCAATTGAATATGTTAAACTTTTATATCCAAAATAAAATAATTAATATATTATTTTTATAGATTAATCATATAATTGGATGAAAAATCATTTATAGTTTATACAATAAATGATATATGGATTTTAATTTCATTAAAAACATTGATAATAAACCATTATGTGAGAAATATGTTGACGCGAAGATTGATTCAAAAGATTTCGTGTTAATTTTGGAAGCTAATGGGATTAAAACATTATTTTATGAAATAACATTAAAATATAATTTCTTAAGATTTTATAGTGATTAATTAAAAAACTATTATTGTTATTCACATGTTGATGTCCTAATTTTATATAATTTATATATATTTTAAGTGACCTGCACACATCCTTAATGTTATGAAGATAATGAAAATGTATTGAAATGATTATTTAAAAATAAGTGGGAAAAAGTATTAACTCAAATTAATGAGTTTAGTTATAAAATAATAACGATAAATTAAAAACTATATTGTTATAAAAATTTCAATTTTATAAATTTTATAGATGAAAATTAAATATTACATTTTTTAAATTAACAATTTAACAATTTTTTGTCTGATTTAGTAATGAAAAAAGGACTTTGATTAAAGTATATCATAAAATAGTCATTACATAAATTTATTTCAAATAAAATTATACATTAATCAAAATAAGATGATGATTTTTGATTTAGAGACGTTAAAATAAATGAAAATTATGATAAATTATAATATTAATAAGAAGAAATAAGCTGAAAGAATTATTATCAAAGGATTAAAGTGTGACTTAGATAGAATTAAGGAATTAATAATGATATATAAATTAATAAAAATAATTTTAAAAAAATCTAAAAATTTATAGAAGTTCATAAGAAATAAAACTCTATTATTTATATAGAGACAATGGAATGACTTTATAAAAGATATGTTTATGAGGTCCCAATTCCCATGATTTTTTTTTCATAATGAATGGTTATTTGATTAATATTTATACTTTGAATTTGATAATACAAAAACTGAAATCAGTTTTGGATGAAAAAAAATTATAAGTAATATATATCATTAACAAAATTAGTGATATAGTCTCAGTGGAAACTAAAAAATAAGAAACATAAATATAATCATTCATCACCAATTTATATAACTATTTTATACATGGATAAAATAAAAGAATCCATAAAAATTATGAAACCATATTAAAATATTAATATTTAAAAATATATTTTTTAGTTAACTTATAACTTTTGAATTATTATTTTTATAAAAAGGAAATGAATTTTTGAGGAAATATTTATAATGGAAAATGGAATAAGGAATATGTCCCATGAATTTTCGCTCCTGAATTTGAGATAAGAAATGGCCTCAAATAAAGAAAATTATTAGGTTATATATTCTTGGTAGAATTTGTGTTTATTGAAAAAATAGTGGTTCATAGGTCTATAATAGAATAATAGAATATTTTTACATATATCATTAGACTATTGTCATGATAAAATAATAAAGGGGAATTATAGTATCCATGTATCATGGAATAGGAAACAGAAAACATTCTGAAATATTTAAAATTCTAGTAATATTGTTTTTATGGATGATTCATAATTATGGGGGATATAATAAATGAAATCATAAGACCTCTAATTTTGTTCAAAAATCGATGTTACAAAATTAGTATAAAAGATATTAATGAAAGTGTTATAGTAAATTATTAATGGATCCATAATTATAGGTGGTGATCATTAGTATCTTGATAATACATTTATCATTTATAATAAAAATGATAAAAAAAATTCCCAAAATCCATGAATACTATAAAAATTCTCTAAATTTAACAGTTATGATTCCTAATCCTCTAATTGAGAATTTTCTTATGGTTTAAAATTAGGGATATTAGTTTATATAAAAATATTGTTGAATTTCCCTTGTAATTAGGGTGTTTCACACTATTTGATTAAAGGTAAAGTGTATTTGTGGTATATTATATCAATTATATGATAATGATTTTGTTTAAGTGTCTTTATGTTTTCTCACAATGACTGATATGATTTATGATTATTATGAATTGAAAAAAAATCCAACAGGGCGTTTTTATTATCATAGGAATTCCTGAGGAATTTCATAAAAGTTAAGATGAAAATAATCCATGACATTGTAGAGTTGAAAAGGAGAAGAGAATACAATGACAAATATGTGTCCCATTAAGGTTCTAAGAAATTTTATATAATGAAAAATATGTCTGTATATAAAAAAACAATGATATGTGTTAAAAAATAATGGATTAGTAAACACGAAGGGAAAAAGTCTATTATATGAAAAATAAGTAATTTTTTCGGACTGATGAATAATTATTCCTTTTAAAAAGAAAATCCATATAGAGATATGATGTAAATAACCTCTATAAATTTTATGAAAATGGTTTTTATAATATAATAAAGTATAAACGACATACTCATCTTTATCATATATAAGTATTTTGTTTCTCTGATATCCCACATTTTCAATGCATTTTTTTTTAAAATATTCTGTTATAAAATTATATTTTTATGCCATTATTCTTTCAAGATACAAAAATTGAATTTTTATTATTATTTAATATAATGTTTCTCTAAAATTTTAATTCAATTATAACAAGATTTTTTAAAAATTATCTATTAATTTTTTAAACACATTTTAATGAATTAATGATACTTTTAGACATATAAATTTTTAATAACAATACCTTTATTTCAATGTTTATTTTTGTATGAACATTTTAATCATAATTAGTTAATTATAATCTAATTTTTAACAATTTGTGATGCATTTTTTCGTATTAAAAACATTATAATAAATAAATATTGAAATTTTTTTAATATATAATTTTATGCACTTCATAAGATAAAAATGGATAAATATATTTCTTACAATATAATAGTAAGTTATCATAAACTTTTAATTAAATTATTGGTCATTTTATTTCAAAATAATTATTATCATATAGTTTTAAAAAAAATTCAAAAAAAAATTATTTTTAAATTTTAAGTAATGTTTTTTCTTGTAAATAATGTAATTAAAATTTTATTATTTTTACTTAAACATGAAATTGTTCTTTTTATTGTAGTTTATTATTATATAAAATTTCTATAGAATTCATGAAATTTAGTTTTTATAAAAACTAAATTGGTCATTGAAATGGAGTTATAATTAGTGAAAAAATATTGTGTCACTTTAACCTTTATCTTGAACATGTTGTTAAAATATAAAATCCACTTGTTTTATGTATAATTTCATAAATTAAAACAATTATTTTGAATTTTGAAACAAATATATGATATTTCATATCTTAACATATAATTAATTCAAATAAAAATCAGTTTTTGATTCTCTATATTTTATATAGTGGTTCAAGGGATCTGTTCGGTTTTTTTCATGACATAGATTTTAAATAACACTAAATTTTATTAATTATAAATTGATTATATTTCAAACCATTAAATTTTATAATAAATTACTATAATAATAAAATAATCATTATTTTACTATAAAACACCACTATCTTCCTATTATAAATACCACTAATCACCACCTCACATATTGTCACACCATTAACTTTCTATATCAATCAGTATCTTACAAAACACTACCTCAATAATATTATTCATGTCCTTGAGGTTATTATCTCACTAAAATACCACCGTTCATAAGAATAATCCAACTATAAAATGATAAATCTAAAAAAGAAATCTAATAACTCTTAATCAGTATATCATTTCTATTCCATTAAATTTTAATATTCTACTTTAACTAAGACTATTATAACTATAATAATAGAATTTCATCAATAATATTAATATAGGAAAATGTTATTATGATAATGGAATAACCAATTTCTACCTTCCACCCATCTATTCTATAAAAAAAGTTTTCTCATATAATGGTTGGTTAATGCCTCCATGAACAACATATTTCAATTTTCATCAACACAATTTATAGATTTTTCTAAAAATTAATTTAATGAATAAATTTTTTATTTAGAAAATTATTATGATTCTTTAAAGATAAATTATATGTAATACTATTGATATTAATAATAGATAATCATAGTGATTTGGATCTCCCAAAATTAACATAAATATACATCATTCACTATTTAAATAAATTTATGATAATATATTGAGATATATAACCTATATTATAAATAAATGATAATAAACTATTACTATAAAATAATATATATTATGGAAATATTTGATTACAAATTTTAACAAATTCTCTAGAAAAATATTTTTTTAAATAAATTAGCAAAACAAATCTATGCAAACAATGATAAGAAAATAAATACTAAAAATGAATGATTTTGGATAATAAATAGAACAAAAAAATTAAATAAAATTGAAACATATTATTAATAAAGTATGTAATAAAAATAATTTTAATATTAATGAGGATAGTGTAACGTATCAAGTGAGTGGAGAGAAAAGGTAAGGAAACTTCAAAACCACCCTATTTTCCCATTGCCAATGAAATCTTTTTATACAATACTTGTCTCTATAATACTCATTTTAATTTGCTAAATATTATATATAAAAATATTTATTAAATTTATTCAACATTTATTTTCCATTTCTGAGATGGGGTTAAAATTTTTATTAAGGTTCCTATCCTAATCATTCTAAAAAACAAGCCAATTTTAAAATAACATTCCTATTAAGTTTTCCTACTCATTTTTTAAACTATAAATTTTTTTATCCTTCCATTATTTCAAAAAATTTAACTAATTTATAGAAAACAAATATGCGTTATTAATATTTTTAAGGTAACATAATGTGACTTCCAACTAAAAAGGTTCTTTATTAATCCCATAAAAATATATTTACGAGGTTCAATTATACACATAATTCTCTATTAATTTGTTATGGATTTTATTAACATAAAAAATCATATATTTTAACTATTACTCTAAAATAAAATATAAAAAACCAAAAACACCTACTTACTTCTTCAATTCATAAATATAATGAAATTACCTTCGGTTATGACTTAATATAATATTAGGTAACACATTTCCATCTGATAGTGTTTTCTGAAGATTTTGACATATCATTGAAAAATTTATAGGGCACACGTACATTTTTACATATTATAATGTGAGGAGTGGGTCCATAATTAAATACCACTAATGTATTGTGTAATGTTTTTATCTCACGAGATACCATTTATGGTGGATTTGTAGCGATTTTATTATATTATGTTTATGAACTATTCGTATTGATCCTGAAGCAATTTTTATGACTCGTTGGTAGTGATATTTGTCCTATGATATTGAGTAAATGCCTTATGTTTGTGCCACATTACTATGATTTTCATGATTACCATTATTGGATGAAAACTTTTCTATTATATCATGTCTCTATGATTGATTCTATGTTATGATTATTTGGGATCATAATATATCAAAAAAATTTAATTCCATGATTTTAAATTATTCCCTCTTTCATTATTTCTATATATTATGAATTTATGATATTATTCCATTAATCATTACTCTTAAAACATGAACATGTTTTCCATTTGTTTAATATAGATTGTTTAATTGAAATTTTTTAGCCCTTATAGGGTGATTGTAATCACTACACTCCATTGTTTTCCCATTACTATAGGTGATCCTAAATTTCAAAATCTCTTTATATATTTACAATAAAAATATTCGATTACATTTTATGTTATAGTTTAGGTTGATGATGTATTATGTTTTTTGTTATTGAATACATTAAACTTTTAATATTTGTTGCTGATTGTAATTATTATGATGTATTAAATATAAATATCATCAAGACTAGATTAGTAAGTGTAGGTCTAGGGGGTATCATTTGATATCTACATGGAGTTTAATTATTTTTAGGAATTGAGTTTTTTACAATTTTTTTATCATGAATTATATAAATAAAAATTTTCTCTATAATACTAGTTTAATGAGAACTAAAAAATATATAATATTACAATTTGAAAAATATTTATGTGTTTCCTTGACATAGATAATTATTATGTTTTTTGTCTATTTTATAATGGGGTTCATGACTTTTTTTAATAATTTTCTATCACCGAGTTAAAAAATTTGGGGATGCAATTTCTTTAAAGTGGTATAATTTAAAATCCATGATTGGAAATGAAATTATTTAATGAATTTCTACTTCTACATTTTATATTTAATGAATTTTAATTTATTTTATCAACTTAGAATTTAAATTAATATTTGAATTCCCATTTTATCTAAATTTTAATTTATATATAATATAATTTTATCAATAATAATCAACTGTTATATTTTAAATTAGAATCAATGAATTCATGATATATTTAATTTATATAATTTTATAACTACATTAATCTTACTAATATTTTTATTTTTATAAGATTATTTTGATGAATATTATGTAAATGTAATCCATTGGTTAACAATTATTAATACTTGTTTTTAGAGTTTGAAAATTATAACATTAACAATTTAATGTTTTTAACACGCCATTGGGTATGCATCACCTGGAAAATTAAAGAGGTAATATTTTTATAGTAAAATAATACTTCAATGAATTTATATTTAATATTAAATTTCATTTTTTTATCAATGGTTTATACCATATTTTGTGTATTTGTATTATTACTCATGAAATTATGTTTTGAAATGTTAAGTATCATGTTTTATAAAAAAAAATATAATTATGACATACTATATATTTTTATTTGAAAATGTAATTCCTCTTATGTATAGTGTCTTATTATAACATAATGGTTGTAGAATTTAAATAATGTTGTTTTTAGAAAATGTAAAATTTTCAACGAAAAATAAATATATTAAAAATGTACAATGTTTATTTTAATGTTTTTCTCAATTATCTTTTTAAAATAAAAATTCTAATAAATTTGAAATATAATTTAATGAAATATATATGTTTTATAACTATTTATAATAAGTTTCAAATCATATAATAAGTAATTGATAATAACATATGTAAATGTAATCACTCATAAAAAGTAGACTTTATTCTGAACAAATTGATTATCTATGTAATATGTTATTTGATATAAAAGGTAAAATTGTAAATTTTAGAATATTAGTTATATAAAATATAAATCATATTTTTGAATAAAATGATTAATGTTGGATGGCGGTTACTTTTATATTTTACCTAAAAAATGTGTATATAGTGAATAGGAAAAAAAATACACTTTTAAAAAGCAGATGACTTTTACATCATTATAATGATTCAAAAATGAATTAATATTTATAAAACAATTTTATTGACAAAAAACTTATAGAGGAAATAAAATAAGTAAATTAAAAATATTTTCTGGAAATTGAAACCTATATTTGGAATTTTGAATATATATTATATTTAATTATAATAAAAATATTTTACTATTTTTTTGAATTTAATTGACTGGTCCAAAGGAACTAGTCCGATTTTTATTGAACTGTAAGGGCCTTGATCCATAATGATTGACCTTTGGTGCTTTTCGGTAGACTGCGATGCTTGAAAGAGGCTTAGAAGAATTATGGAGGAGTTCATATGCAAAACATTAGAATCCATGAGATTTACGACAATGTAAAAATTTACACAACATGATAGTGTGTTTCATGGATTGTGCTAATTGGATCACAACATGTAATAAATCAGCGATTAAAAATAAAAATGTGACATGTTTTTCATCATAAACTATACCCCAAGGATTATATGAAGAGAAATGGGTTTACACATCATGCAAATCCCAGATGTCATGTATCGTTAATTGAGGTAGTGCCATGGGTTTATCAAACCCTCTGGCCTGCAACACCTTCCTCTCAATCAAGCCGACCTTACAACCCCCTCTTCAGTGTTTTTGGGATTTCTTTGTCAAGGATCGATCTCTAGCTTCCCTCCTTTTATCATCTTTTTTTCCATGGTTTTTTCTACCTCATTTATTGTGGTTTCCTGAATATTTCCCTTTAGTTTCTCTTTTCCATTTGATGGCACTTGATATCCATATTTAAAATGGAGTGTTGTTGGTTATTTGACAGTGCAACATCATCAGGTGGATGTAGTTCTTGCGAGAGAGGAAATTAGGATCTTCAATTTTGTTTCATTCTCATGTGAATAATGTTGACATCTTTTTGAGGTAGAGGATTTGTTGCTTACCATTAATAATGTGATATCATAAACTGGTTATAATTTATCCCCTTGTATGATAATGAAATTATCCTAGTAATTACTTGAACTAGATTAATGAATTGGTATCGATCCCATGTTGATGTTTCTATTTTGTAACATAAAAATAGATTGACACTTCTTTTCTAGATAGTGTGATATATATGCTCTGCCTTTTAGGCTTATATTACTATTTGAAATTGGTAACGAAAGAAAATATGGAAATAATTAATAATTAATTATCTAAATTATTAAAGAGGAATGTTTAATGAATATAATGTGTTGTAAACATAACGAAAAAATAATGTTTAAAAATTATTACCTCCCATGTGTTAATGTAATTGAATAAATATGTGATGAATTTGGACTGTTATTAATAAAATATGTAAAAGAATGTTAAATTAATTTTCTAATTAATTCTGAAATATTGATCTAGATTTCTTCTTTAGTTTCCCACAGCTGGAAAATATAAATTATGAATCAGTTAATTCAATATGGAATAACAATTGTTTGTGTTATTAATGACAATTCATTTCTAGGTCCAATGTTTCTCGCTCTCTTGTAATGACTGAGTAACTTATGATTTGAATTCGTGTGGGACCATTATGTGTGAAGGCTGAATACCTTTATTTAAAGCCCATATCCCTATTTATATGTTTGTTCCTTAATTCTTATGATTACTTTTGTATACGATCCTTGTCATGTGGGGTGGGGAGGCTAGAATGTGATGTGAGACTGGGATGGATAACCGTGGATGGGTGTTGTTGTTGAGGGGTTGGGAGGCCCAGATATTTTTGTAGTAGTTGATGCTTATGGTGGAGGGATACATTAGGATATGTATATGGGTGTTATTTGGGACATATTATATGATTTAATGGGTTGAAATTGGGATTACCAATTGATATTAATGTTTGATGAGTATTCGAATCTATTTTTTGGATGATGACCATGTTGTTTGTTCATCTAGTTTTCGTTCCCCATCTACTTGAGGTAGATGTATATGCTCCATTTTATACCTTTTTTGGTATCTTATTATGTATTCAAAAAATGATGGTAATATTAAAGGTGATATTGTTAATAAATTAATAAATGTTTAACCCATGGGGTTGGAGCTATCTAGGATTCAACAATGAGGTTATAATTCTCAAAAGTTATAGACTCATTTGGATTATTCCTTGAGGTCATGAATCATTTTTTGAAGCTAACGTAATATAATGTTGAAAATATTAATGCTTAATTAACATATAATGAATTAAATATCATAAAATTTAACCGGTGACAATGAATAATATAATTTAACTTAAATATTAAAATTGTTGTTCTCTTATAGGATATATGGTCACAGAAATGGATGATGGGAGTCCGAAGATGTTTTCTGAAGTTGAGTTTGAGATTAGTTTATTCCCATAGTGTGGTGTGAGATATATTATATCATATGTGTTTTGTGTTTTGATATTCTACTCCACCCTATCAATTATGGAAATGGAAAGCTAGCGGATTTTGAGCCAAGGGGTGTTTTCTCCAACATCTTTGTGGGAGGATAGATGGCTGACTACCCCATATGGCCTTTCTCTCTTTTATTGGTATTTACTTTTAATTGTATGCATTATAGTTACTTTTCATCATATATGTGGGTAGAAGAATGTAATGGATTTGGGTTACTAAACACACTTTTATTCAAGATATTGTTTCTTGAGTTACACTATTGGTATAACATGTATAGATTATTGGTGGCTTGAAAATCCTTACTCAGTGTATGGGCTGTGATGGATTGAGGTTTAATACCTGATGTATGATAATGGTTCTACGAGTTGCGGTGACTCCTGTAAACAACCTATTAACATTCTGTTATGTAGATGTGGAGGCATGTCTCATGAAGTCCACATTGCGATGCTTCCCCCAAGGGGCTGTGGACCATCCTCTTTGGAGTGAGATGCCCAGGACATGTGATGTTGAAAAAAATGAAACAAACCAGTAGGGAAGTGGTAGGGAGGAACCCTATATATTATTTACTATGTTATATGCTCTTTTATGTGACATTTACTCAGAGTATGCATGGTGAGGACTAGAACATAGAATACAATTTTCGGTGATGAATTATTTTCACCTGTTGTTCACTATGATTTTTAATTCTTTATTTATCTTTTTTCATGAGGGGATTCAGGTAGGATCCAGGAAGTATACTATTATACTCCCACTATATATATGTATTTATTTTATTTTAGGTAAATGGGAGATCATTGGAGATCAGTGAAGATGAATAAGTAAATAACACAATTAAAATAGAGAATATCCACATCATTCAAGAATATGATAACGTACTTCATGAGGAGTTACCTCAAACACCCCCTAAAAGAGAGGTATGGTTATCCATTTAACTCATGCCTAAATCCATGCTGATATCAAATTCCTCATATAGAATTGAAAATTTGTAACTAAATAATTAAAGAAACTACTCCATGATATTTCCGAGAAAGGGTTTATTTTTCCATGTTTTTCTCCTTGGAGATCACCAATTCTCATTTTGAAGAAGAAGGATGGAATAATGAGGATATGAATTGATTATATAGAACATAACAAGATAAAAATGAATAAAAAGATCCCTCTTCCAAGAATAGATGAAATATTTTACTCGCATCATGGCACTCAATTCATCTACAATATTGATCTTTGATCTTCTTATCATAAAATGTTGGTGAAGAAAGAAGATATTTCAATAACCACAATTTGATCAAGATATAGTCATTATGATTTTACTATTATTCCATTAATCTGGAATAATTATCACACAATTTTATGGATTTGAGGAATAGAGACTTTAAGGACTACCTTGATAACTTTGTGGATGTTTTCGTAGATGAAATTCTGATATATTCTAAATGTATCAAGAATCATGAGGTTTATCTTAGGGTTATATTAAAATATATAGTGAAATAGAGACTATTTGGAATGTAAAAAATTTAGTTTGTTTTACAATAGTTGTCTCTCATGGGGAACACTATCACCCATGATAGAATCTCAGTTGTCCAGATTCGAAAATGGTTGTGGAGGAGTGGCCTCACCCTACAATAACAATTGAGATTCAAAGTTTCCTTGGATTAGTGGGATATTATAGAAGGTTTTTGAAAAAAAATTAATGAAATTATAATCCAATAACTATCTTAACTCGATAATGGGACGAGTTCATCTATATTAAGGAGTGTGAAGAAATCCTCCAAGAGCTAAAGAAGAGATTGATTACTGCACCCATGTTAACTCTAACCTCTATGAGAGAATTAGTCGTTATTTTTATTGATGAATATCTGAAAAGGGATTGGGAGAGTCCTAATGTAAGATGTCAAGGTGATTTCTTACGTATTTCGACAGTTGTAGCCTTATGAGAAGAATTTTCCTACCCATGGCCTCGAGAAGGAATCAATTTTTTTCCACTAAAGATATGGATACACTACTTTTATGGTGTGAGATGTAATTTATAAAAAATTAATCAATGTTGGAAGTATATATTCTCACAAAATGAATTGAAAATGAGATAGAGAAGATGGATGGAACATATTTATGAAAATGATTGTTCAGTTAATTAGCATCCTAGAATAGAAAATAAATCCACTAATGTATTAAGTAAGAAAGACCTTATTATTATGGAAATTATGAGGTTTGATGGAGATAATTTTTTCAAAGACATTGTAAAATCAGACATGGTAATTTGAAGGGAAGGGGAAACATCAACCTTGTCCCAAATGGTTTATCAACAATCATTATTATATAAGATAAATGAATTTCAAATAGATGATCTTTTTTTATATAATAGATAATGTAAATGATGACTGGTATGTTTCTTAAGTATAATATTAATCAACATTATGTACTGAAATTTCATCCAAGAGTATGTGTTCCAACTATTCTAGAAAAAATTTATTAACAAATGAATGATTCACATAGATATTCTTTATCTATACGTCTAGGAAGCATAAAAATGTACAGGGACCTTCATGACCATTATTTGTCGGATACCGTGTAAATGGAGATTTTTTACTATAGTAAAAAGTACTGGATGTGTCAAAAAATGTAGTCCTAGAGAAAACATCCTAAGGGGGTAATATGACCACAACCCATACCAGTATGGAAGTTTGATATTTTCATTATGGAATTTTTCACTAGTATACCAAAAAAATACAAAAGGAAACAATTTAATATGGGTTATAATGGGCCATCTCACCAAGACTGCCCATTTTATCTCTATTTAGGTAGATTTATATTTCAACCAACTTTCCACAATATATATAAAATATGTGGTAAGGCCATATGGGGTGACACTCTCCATTGTACCTAAACCTGATCCAAGGTTGAAATCTAAATTCTAGAGAAGTATTCAATATGATTTGAATACTAAATTGAATTTCAATATGACATATCACCCTGAAACAAATGTCCAATCTGAAAAGAATATTCAGACACTTGAGGACATGAAGAGAGCATGATCGATGGAATTTAAAGGCAGAAAGGATCATCCTCTGCCATTATCCGAGTTCTCATGAAAAAAAATCAATTCTAGTATTATAAAAGAATAATATGAATTTCAATTTGGGAAATGATTCAAAACTCATAATTTATAGGGAGACGATGTTGGGAGAATTTTTATTTGGGCTCGCTCACATACAAGAGATAGAAAAATAGGTTCATTCCATCAAAAAACACATAAAGGAAGCTCAGAGTAAGTATAAGAGCTATTCAGACAACCATCAAAGACACTAGGAGTTTTGTTTTAGTTAAAAAGTCTTATATTTAATATCATCTTGGATGAGAGTCACGTGGTTTGGGAAGAAAGGGAATCTTAGTCTTAGGTAAATTGTCCCCTATGAAATCCTTGATTGGATAGGATAAGAATCCTATCAACTTGAACTTCCTCTAAATATATCTCAATTGAATGAAGTATTCCATATACCTCGCTAAAGGAACTACATACCTGACCCTTCACATGTACTGAATCTTGAAGTGGTATAACTAGAACATGAAATCTCTTATGAGGATTTTTCGATGGAGATCATGGAAATTAGAGAGAAGGTTATACACAAGAGGACTTCCTGCCACATTAAATTATTCCAGAGGAACTATAAATTGAAATTTTGAATAGAAATTGAACTTTTTAGAAAATATGTAGATACTATAATAAACAAATGTATTAATAATAATATGTATTTTAATTAAATGTTATGATAAAAAACACGTAATTAAAGTTAACATAATTTTTCTCATGTGTAATAAATTTTACTATGCATTTTACTAGAAAATATATATAAACTACTTTTTTAATAAATACAATTTTTTTATTCAAACAAATATTTATCATAATTGTGTAATTTTTATAATAAATAAAAATCAATTTTGAAATTAGAACATATTAATTTGGTTAGTGTGAATTAATGAGATTTTGATAAAATATTTTGTTTTCGAAAAATAGTTAAAATATAGTCTGAGTTTTTCCGTATGTTTAATAAAATAATAATAATATTATATGAAATATAAAATCCTAGTCAAATCTTATGGACTATAATAACATAATAGGTTTCCCAACTATCCAATACTATGGTAAAATACCATTGGAAATACCATTATTTTCAATCTACCCCTACCTAGGTGTCCAAGGAAATTAATAAACAAATCATCCCCTTTTACTACAAATAACCACCCATTTATCTGATATAATTCATTTAAAATTAATTTTCAACAAATATATGATATTTTTACATCCCAAGGCCTCCTCCCCATGGTTCTTTAAGTGCCCTAGGTCCCAATAATTTAGTTTTAGAAGTTACTCTTCAAAGTAAGGAAAATCTCACTTTTTTTTTCTTTAATGTTCCTTTTTTGTGGTACATATTCTATATTTACATACAATGTTCTTATGTACATTTTATTCTATAAATTTAATATATTAAGGGTAATGTTTCAATGTAATTCCTATTTTCCCTCTATTTTAAATGTTTTTAAATCAATGTTTCACACCTGTTATGATCTTGAATTTTCTTGTCATAATTTCCCTCTTTTTCCCATGAAATTATTCTATTATCATTATGGGAATGACCATGACTATTTTCTTCCAAGTTATTAACCAATATGTAAAAATTAATTATTTTATTATGTAACTAACATAAATGAAGAACTCATTCCCATTCCATGGGTTGTAAAAGAAAAAAATGATCATGTTTTTAATAACTTTTTAAAATATATTGATTTTTATACAAAGCCCATTTCATTTATTCCTCACAAGTAATTTATGAGTGGTTTGATTATGATCAATGTTTATCAAATTAAAATTAATACATAGTAATGGTTCACCCTAAAATATTTCCAATGAATTGGTTAATAAATTTAACCTCTAGATATGACATGTTTTACAAAACCTTGGGGAATAGCCTTGGTAATTTTTATGAAACCTCAGTTAGAAACCATTGTGATATGATTATGAATGTATAATAATAATTTAGTATCCAAATTTAAAATTTAATATTAATGTTAATTTATTTATAACATTCCCCATGTTCTATTTATTTATTCCATAATTATATTCTTCATGTTGTTATTTAATTTCCAGAAGATCACATGTAAAATGTTTCCTTTTCTTTCCCATAAAATTCCTTATGATCACATATTACTTTGATGTATTTAAACATGCTTTGCAATGAAGTAATTATAATTAGGATGAAATTTTGATGAAGTTTTTTCATTTTTAATATAATATTGCTTTAACTTTTCAGGTGTTATGTATGTTTTTTCTGAGAAACTAATCATCAAGAGACCTTCTATTTTGTAAAATGTAATGAAAGTTATGTAATAAAAGGAAATATTCCATAGTTCGTATCAAAGGATGGTTTAGTTATATATGGAAATTAGGATTTAAAATCTTTATAAATATCCTTATATAAATGTTTAAATTTAGGAAAACATCATGGTATTGAGATGAAATATTATGGAAGTGGATTTAGATAAATGAAATCTATGAATGGGTACAAAAAATTGGATTTTAATCTCATACAGATGATCCTAGGGGGAACAACTCTAAAAAGGTGTGTTGGCCCTGAAATGAAGTAACCTAGTACACAAAAATTGGCCTCTCTACACTCTTTGTTTGACAACCGTGAGGGTAATTTTTGGTAAATCAAAAGTTCTTTATGAACCATTATGAAGGATTTATAGAAAATGTAATTGTTGTTAAAGAATGAAATATTTATGAATGATGTATTAAACATTAAATATGAAACATGTTTCTCACTAAGGAGTTATTATTTTTTAAAATGGTTGGAAATAGGAGAAACCCTGAAGATAGTGAGCACAATAGTACAGGTGCAGACAAACCTCTGATGGAACCCATAATATAAAACATAATGAGAATAAGGAATCATATGACTCGAGCTGTGCACAATAACATGAATGAAGATGAAATATTAAATTCATCTCCATGGGAACAAAATTCCATTGATTCTTTTATGCATCAACAAAAACCTTCTTTCAGTGGATTTATTAACACAATGATTTCTAAATAATGGATTAGCTCTACAGAAAAGTTAATTTTTTTACTTTATTTTTCTGAAGAAGAGAAATTCATCCAAACTATGCACAATTTGGAGAAAGAATCTGATCTATTGTTGAAATTGGATCAAAAAAATGAATCCATGAGGGTAGATTAAAGATATGGAGTGGTAAGAGTTCAGATGATCCTTTATAAAAACTATTTCCCCAGTACAATGAAAACTAAAATAGATATGGAATTCCAAGATCTGAAGCAAAATGAAAATGAATCTGTGGGAAGAAAAGAGATGAAAAACACAATACTTTCCATTACACCTCTTTCAATTTTGTGGACACTAATGGAAGGTTGATATATTTTTTCCATTTACTAAGACCACATACACATAATAATATGGACAGCTGAGATTATGAATACTATGAAAATATTTTGAGGAGTGTAATAAAGGTTGAGTTAGAGCTCAGAGAGAGGCATTAGCCATGTATATCAAATGAATAAAAGATATCTTTGGATCCAAACTTGAGGAGAAGCTTTGATCAGGTAAGATGATGAAATAAAGTTCAATATTCCAAATGAAAAAATGTAGAATAATGCATCTAGGGAACTTCTTTTATGTGAATGAGAAATGTTACATGTGTGGAAGAGAAGTTCATATTGCTCAGAACTATCATAGTGAGGTGAAAACTCATCTCATCAACACTAATGAAAAGGGAATTTTGTGAATTCCATTAATGAAATTCACTTCTTCATTTGAGTACAATTTGGGAACTTTTCCAATTACTTTCTAAATCCAAATTTAATTGAGGGGAATCAACATAATACTCATCATAGGCCAAGGGAGAATGGTCAAGATTTTTCTATCATGAAGGCTAAAGTAGAGGATCCATATGATGTGGGGGGGGTGTCAGTATTCATTAAAATCGATAAATTAATTTGTTTTATTATTGTTCTATTCATTACATTATTTACTCAATTTTTTCTAAGAAAATTGATTCAATCCATAAACATCAAGAAGTATAGTTACTAATAATGACTCATATAGGGACTATCTGAGCATCAATAGTTTATAGATACTCTAGTATTTAATTGGGTGAGAATAATCTCATCATAAATCCAGTAGTCATTCCCATGATTGAATTCGACATTATACTAAGGATGGACTACATGTCAAAGTAAACTGATATGATAATTAACTAAAGCAATGAAATATCAGCAATATTGAACATAAAACCAATATATATTTTCAAAGGAGAGATATCATGACCTGAGGTTTCCATAGAAGTACTACCCACAGACTTATTTATAGATATGGTCAATGAAGATGAATAAGTAAATACAAGTATACAAATAGAGACCATCCAAATCATTTTGGAATACATTGGCATATTTAATGGGGAGTTACATTTACCTCTAATGAAAATAGTGGTAGAGTTATCCACTTAACTCATTCTTGAATCTAATTAGATATCGATGACCTCATATAGAATGAAAAATGTATAGCTATAGGAATTAAAGAAAAAACTCCAATATATTTTGGAGAATGGTTTTATTTATCCATGTGCATCACCCTGAGGAGAATAAATTCTCTTTATGAATAATAATTATGGATTAATTGGGATAATAATTTTTTATAGAGAACTTAACAGGATTAAAATGAAGAACAAACACCATCTTCCATGAATTGATGATTTATTTTACCCACTTCATGGGGATCAATTCTTCTCCATGATTGATCTTCGATCTGGTTATCATCAATTGAGGGTGAAGAAAGAAGATATTTAAAGACCAAATTTTGATCAATATATGATAATTATGAGTTTTTATCATTCCCTTCATATTGAATAATTCACATTCTATTTCAGTGGAGTTGATGAATAGAGAATTGAAGGAATACCTTGATAAATTTTTTGTAGTTTTTATTGATGTTATTATGATTAATTTAAAAAGTATCATAGAGAATATGGATTATATAAGGCTTATATGGAATACTCTAGGGAAGAAGAGGCAATTTGTAAGGTTCATAGAATGTGATTTTGGTTTAAATTAGTGTATTAATTGGGGAACATTGTAACCCACGATGGAATATCTTTTGATCTTTCCATGAAAAAGTTTGTGGATGAGTGGACTCATCCTATAATAACAACTGAGATTTTTTAGTTTCCATGGATTATCAAGATATTAAAATATGTTTGTGGAAAAAATATCATGACATTACAATCCACTAACAAATTTAACTCAAAGAGGGGATATGTTCATCTGGACAAAAGAGTGTGATGATATTTTCCAAGGGATAATGAAGAGATTGGTTACAGAACCCATGTTAACTATACCCTATATTGGAGAATGATTCATTATTTTTATTTATGAATCTTTGAAAGGGATTGGGTGAATCATCCTTGAAGATGAAAAGATGATTTCTTATGCATCTTGATAGTTGATGTGTCATAAATAGATTTATTGTACAAATTACTAGTAGTAGGCTACAATTGTTTTTTCTCCAATGATATGGATGCAGTATTTTTAAGTCTACAAATGTGATATATACATAGACCATCAATGTTTGAAGTATATTTTCTCACAAAAATAATTGAAATTGAGATAGAGGATATGGTTAGAACATTTTAAATACTATTATTATTTAATTCATCATCATCCATCAGGTGAAAACAAATTCTTTGATGCATTAATTATGAAATACCATGTTGTTCTGGAAATGATGATGATTATAGGAAATTAATTCATAAAAGACCTAAAAATATTTGACATGGATATTTTAAGAGAAGGGATTTCATCTAGCCTATACCAAGGGATATCTCAACCATTATTACTTGAGAAGATAATGAAATATCAAACAGATGATCTCATTTTGTAAAATAATATAGTGTCTATGAAGGTTGGGAAGTTTCCTAACTTCAATATTGATCAAGAAGGTGTAATAAAATTTCATACAACACTATGTGATTTATCTATTCGTGAAATATAGAAAGAACTAATCGATGAAGCTCATAGATCTAATTTCTCTATATATCATGGAAGGAAAAAAATTTAGGAACCCTTGTGACTATTATTGGATGGATAACAAGAAAATAGAGATTGAGACTACAAAATAATGTTATTAATGTGTCATCAATTGAAGGAAGAGACACAACTTTTAAAATGGGTATTACAACCCCTACCCATACTAGTATGGAAGTGGGATATTATCATTATGGAATTTGTCACTAGTATACCAAAAACATCCAATGGAAAAAATGTAATATGAGTTATAGTGGGCCGTATTTCTAAGAAATTTTATTTTTTCTATATTTAAGAAGATTTATCTCCCAACCAACATTCCAAGATATATGAAAATAAAGTGGAAGGACTGTATGGAGGACCAATCTCTAATTGTACCGGATTGTGATCCAAGGTTCACATCTAAATTTTGGAAGAGTGCTCAGTAGCCCTGAATACTGAATTGAATTTCTATAAGACAAATCAACCTCAAACTCATGGAAAATCTGAAAGGTTTCTTCAGACACTCAAGGAATTGCTGATAAAATTATCTATGGGATTTAACGGAATATAGGATCAACATCTCCCATAATCTGAGATCTCTACCTACAAAAAATTTCATTCATGTATTAAAATGTAACCATATTAAGATCTATATAGGAAGAATTGTAGATTTCCTAATTTTTTAGGTGAGGCTAATGATAGAATGTTTATGGATCCAGATCATGACAAATAAATAGTGGAAAAAGATCATAACATCAAACAACACATAAAGGATTCAAAGAGTCAGCTGAAAAGCTATTCTAACAACCATCAAAGTGTTTATGAGTTTGGGGTTAGTGAAAATTTCTTCCTTTGAATATCACGTTGGAAGAGAGTGATGTGTTTTGTGAAGAAAGGGAAGCTCATCCCTAGTTACATAAGACCCTATGAAATCCTTTATTGTATAGGATCAAAAGCCTATCAGGTTTAACATACTCAAAATATATCTACTGTTCATGATGTATTTCATGTATATCATTTGAGGAAGTACATACCCAACCATTCACATGTACTAAATCTGTATGTTGTAAAAATGGAACATGATATATTTTAAGGTGCAACAGATTGAATTATTAGGCATTGGAGTCAAGGATCTATGAAAAAATTCTTCCCACCTCATTAAATAGTTTTAGAGGAACCAAAAAATTAAAAAATCTATGTTAGAAGTATGGAAGATGATGAGGAAATTATACGCTAATCTTTTTACAACTGAGGGAACAAGTTGAAATTTTGGGGACAAAATTTCATAAGGGGGATGAATGTAATGACCCGACCTTTTTTAATAATAACATTTTCTAGAAAATGTGTGTTCTATTATTTTTAATCAATATAAATATGTCCCTTTAATAATAATGTGTGTATATTTTTTACTCAACCTGTAGAGTCATGCTATATAAATCACATTTATCAGAGTATGGAAATGAGTTAGCTACAATGGTCTTCATTCTTGAACAATACTCAACTGAGATTCAATATGTTAATTTTGGATGAAATCTCCTTCAGTATAATTTCATGTTTGTGGAAATTACCACTCAGGTGTTGTTAGCTGAGTCGTCGCATGAATCTATCACTACCACACAGCTTACCCTTAGGTCATATTAAGGTTTTATAACGGTTTATGTGTCAATACCTTAGTTAATTAATGTATTATAACTATCTATAAATAAAATTTTTGATTCATCAATTTAGTTTTGAGTTTAGTTTTTCTAAAAAAAATATGATAAATTGGATGAACAAATTTTATGAAATGAAATATTAATTTTCAGAAAAGATATAATTATTATAAAAAACTAAGGTATTATTAAAAATCATTTTTAATTAAATATTATGATTTAAAAACTCTAATTTAAATTTAAATGATAAAATAATTTTATTTTATTCAGTGTATTATATTTTACTATGAATTTTATATCTGCTATAATATTATAATAAATACTCACTTTTATATTTAAAATTTATATTTAAAATACTTATATATATATATATATTATGATAATATAAACATAATTTTCAAAATCATAAAGTCAAAATTAGGCTAGCGTGAATTTATTATAATTTTCTAAAATATTATTTTTTTTCAGCAAATGTTAATTTTTTTATGTTTTTCAGTGTGTTTAATTACATCATAATGATGTAATATATAATATAAAATTTTCAAAGACTCTTTTGGAATTTAAAAACAGAAAATAATTTCTATGTTTCAAATACCATCTGGAAATACCCAGGGAAATCCCATGATCTTAAATTTTCCACTATTTAGGTGTCCAAGGAAATTAATAAAAAATTATCCTCTTTTTCTATAAATACACACAAATTTATCCATTATATTTCATTCCTAATTAATCTGAAATAATGTATTGATTGTTTTACCTCCCATGGATTACTAACAAGGTGTCCTCAAGTTCCCATGGTCCTATTATTAGAGGTATAGAATGTAACCTTCAAGGAAAGGGTAATATCAACTTCTCCTTTTTTCATTCAAGTTCCCTTTTTATGTGGTATATATTTAAAATTTACATAATATGTTCTTTATTCCATTTTATTATATGACTCTACCATTTTACGTGTCTTTTTTTAATGTAATATCTTTTTCCCTTAATTTGTTTTCTAAATCTATGTTTCACACATATTATTTTGTCAAATTTTCTTATCATAATTTCCCTCTTTTTTCAAGAAATTCAACTATTTTATTTATGTGAATAACCAATCCAATTTAATTTTTTGTGGTATTCAACAATATGTAGAACATAATTATTATATTTTTTAATTGACAAACATAAAACCCTAATTCTATTTTCATGGGTTATAAATTACATAATGATCATGTCTTTTAGAACTTTTAAAACATCATGATTTCGATACAAACCCAATTTATTTTTTCCCCATAGGTTATTTAAGGGATGTTTTATTTTGATATATGTGTCTCTCATTAAAATTAATACATATTAATGGTTCACCCTCAATGATCTCAATGCATTTGGTAAATAATTTAATATCTAGAGATGACATGTTTATGATACCTTGGTGAATAACCTTAGAAATATTTGTGAAACATCTGTGAAAACTATTGTCATATACTTATGAATGTATAAAACAAATGTAGTATCCAAATTTAAATTTTATAATTTATGAAGTTTATTTTATGACATGCCTCATGTTATATTTTTCATTACATGATGATATTCTTCTTATTCTTATTGAATTTCCTCAGGATATCATATAAAATATTTACTTTTCTTTCCCTTAGTAGGCCTTATGTTTATTTATTCAATAAGGTTTCATTATGAATTTTCCATTCCTCTATGTTTTGAAAATTTCAAAAACATTATTGTACGGGAAATTATATTTTCCTTAAGATATTTTCTCATAAATAAAATTTCAATTATCTAAGGAAAATTTCAATTCCCGAAGGAAATTTTTATACTTACCTATGTTTTCATTGTTGATTTTATAGTATTTATAAATCTAACTTATCGTATTCTTAAGTTTAATATTCTGATTCACATTTAAATCCTCAAAATCTTATAAATCATTTGTTATAATGTATTCTTTTTTTTCCAGATCTGAATTCTCAAAAACTCAGACTCTGAATTCTTTGAAATTTGGACTCTGAATTGTTTAAAATTTAGACTCCAAATTCACTGAAATTCAGACTTCGAATTCTTTTAAATTCATCCTTCAAATTATATGAAATTTAGGTTCTAAATTCTATGATATTAGGATTCCAAATTCAGCAGAATTTTGACTATGAATTCCTCAGAATATAGATTCTAAATTCCTTTGAATTTTAACTATGAATTACCCAGAATTCAGACTATGAATTCCTTAGAATTCAAAATCCAAATTCCTCAGAATTCAGAATCCAAATTCCTCAGAATTCAGAATCCAAATTCCTCAAAATTTATACTCCAAATTATTTATAATTTAGACTCCATGTTCCTTATAATTCAGGCACTACATTATTTAGAATTCAGATTCCGAATTCATTGGAATTCAGACATCGTAGTATATAGAATTCAAGTTCAAAATTCATTGGAAAATAGAATCCAAATATCAATGATTTGTAGTCTATAAATGTTTATTTTGATAGAATTCAAAAAATATTTTTCCTGGAATCCGGACAATAAATTTACTTAAAAATCATCATTTTCCTTACACATATTATGAAATAATGTCATAAAATCTATTTCAAACTAAAATTTTTTTAGCTGAAACATGTACAAGTCACTCATATATTCGACGAAGAATATGACCATTGGAGGAGGGGGAAAACCTTTGGAGAAGTGCCTATAAATAAGATCTCAATTTAATGAAACCAATAACTGTCATTCACTATAGAGATTTCATGTTACTATAGTGATTTCTAGATAAGGAGACTCTCACGACTTATGCGCACAGAACATCTTGTTCATATTGCTTTGTGAAACTTTGATTGTTGCTGTGTACAATACAGGGATTCTATGGATAGTAAGAGAGAGGTTCTAACTACCTTAAAGTTCGAGGACTTTCTGGGATAGGAAGAAAGAGGTTCTGAGTCCCTTCATGATCGAGGGCTTGTAAGGATAGAAAGACAAATTCCAATATTTCTATCAAGGATTTATCTTGTTGTGGGTAAGATAGACATTCTTGAATGCATAAATCAAGGGACATTTATCCAAGGTTATTGGATACCCTACTCTTTGGTTTAAAAGATTTCATATATGTTACATGTTTTGTTTCATGTTTATTTCCACTGCATTTTGATATAGGAATAATGTATAACCTTTTTATACTCTATTCTTACTTTTATGTAATCTAATAAATAAGATTCTATACAATTAAAGGTACAATCATTATAGATGTAATCTTTCCTTATGTTTTACTTCCGGAACCATATTTCCGTAACCTAGAATGTTTTTAGAACTAAAAGAGTTATTGTGAATTTACCTTGTTTTATTTTTTAAATATAGTTATCCTTATGGTTAAAAGTGAATGTTTTTAAACATACAATTCTCCCCCACTCTTGTAAATTGAGCATCTACATCATTATTTATATCCTAAAATATTCACCCTTTCCCTTGATATATGACACCAGGTTTTCAGATGCAGTAATTATACTTAGTATAGACCATTGATAAAGCCTTTCAAGCATAATATAATAATGTTTTATCTTTTCATGTGTTATGTATCTTTTTTTTCAACAAATTCATCTATAAAAGATCTTCTATTTTGTACAATTTAATTAATTTCATGTAATAAATATAGGGATTGCATTGTTGGTATCAATGAATTGTTTAGTTTTTTGTGAAAATTATAATTTTTAATCTTTAAGAAGAACCCTATAGAAATTTATAAATATAGGAAAAATATCTTGGTATTTTGGTGTAATATTAATTTAGTGTTTGTTATGAAAGGAAATCCATGCATGGATACATACAAGTATATGTGGATCTAGTATAGATATACCTAGAGGTACCAAATCTAAAAAGGTACATCAATATAGTATTTTAGTAACCTATTACATGAAAATGGGCCTTATTGCACTCCTCATTTGACACTCCTGGGTGATATGTTTGGTAAAACACAAGATTTTTATTAATCATTATGAATGATTTATAGAAAATGTAATTATTATAAAATAATAACACATTTATTCAGGATGTTTTATGAAATGAAAGATAAAACATGTTTATCACTAAGGATTTGTTATATTAGAAAATGGAGGGAAATAGGAGAAACCATATAAATAGTGAGTTCAAAGAACCAAAGGTTGAAGACCTTTCACTAGAAGCCAGAATCGAAAACATCATGAGAATAATGAATCATCTAACTGGAGTTGTGATCAATTACATGAATCTTGCTGTGAGACATGATTTACCTCAAAGGGAATAAATTTTCACTGATTCCTTTATGTATTAATGACCACCTTCATTCAATGGATGTAACGACACATTTATTGCTAATTAATTGGCCAGATCTATAGAAAAGATCTTTTTTGTACTTCCTTATTCACAACATGAGAATGTATCCATAACTATATACCACAGAGAGAGAATCTAATATTTGGTCTATAATGGTTACAATTATGAAGCTAAGAGGGGTGATTGTAGTTATTGATCTAGAAGAGTTAAAAGGATCCTTTTTCAAAAAATATTTCCCCAGTTCATTGTGAATGAAAATGGATAAGGAATTGTTAAAACAAAAGTAGAAGGAAAATCAATATGCGAGAAGATATGAGATGAACTTCAAAAGAAATTTCAGTTACATCTCATGCATTTTTGTGGATCCTAATAAGAATTTTGACAGATTCTTCGATGTACTAAGAGCACATCTATTAAATAATAAAACTAAATGAGTGTATAACAACTATAAGAATATTATGAGGAGTGCAATGATAGTTGATTTAGAGTTTAGAGAGATGTAGTGGTCCCATTGATCAAATGAAACAATGAGTTCTTTGGAACCAAACATGGGGAGAATCTTTGATCAAGGATGATGAAGAAGGGAAGTGGAAATTTACACATGAAAAAAATGTGGAATGAAGAATCCAGGGAACTACATCACTCTGATCGGAAAATGTTACAAGTTTCAATGCAAATTTTTTATTTCTCAAAACAGTCGTAGTGAGGTGAAGCCTTATCTTTTCATCATTAAATACAATAGAGAGATGATAGAGGCCCTACCATCAAATTCAATGCTTCTATTGTTGAAAATTTGTTCAATTTTCCAATCAATATGCAAATGTCAATTTAATGGAGTGGAATCAACATAAACTTCAAAATATTACAAGGTAAGGGGTCAGGATTTTTCTTTTACAACAGTAGGAGTAGAGGCTTGAAATGATGTTGTCGCAGTTACTCTCGTTGTTCTATCAATTCTAGCATGTACATTGTTTGATTCTTGGTCTACTCAGTCCTTTATTTAATCCATTATTTTTAAGAATATAAAATCAATACATTATATTATATAATAATATTTATATATCAAGATTCCTAGATGGATTATCCAATAATGAATAGAGAATATAAACTCTAGTATTTACTTTGGTGAGAAAAATATCATCTCAAATCTAGTAGTCGTTCACATGCTTGAATTCAACATTATGATTATGATGGATTGGATCTCAAAGTAAAATGCTCAGATCAATTGCGTAAGAAAAAAATATATGTAGTCTTGAATATTAAACCAACATTTGTTTTAAAAGGATAAATTTCTCTACAGGAGTTTGTATAAAATCACCACCCATAGCCTTCTTTATGGAGATGATCGGTGAAGGTAAATAAGAAAATAAAAGTATACGAATAGATAATATTCAAATAATTTGGGAATAAATTGATGTATTTAATTAGGATTTAACTATAACTCCCCTGAAAATAGTGGCATAGTTTTCCATTTAACTTATCCCTCGATCCAAGACGATATCAAAGACTCCATATAGAATGGAAAATTTGGAGTTTTAGGAATTAAAGAAACAACTCCAAGATATTTTGGAGATGTACTTTGTTTGTCCGAGTAGGTCTTCTTTGGAATAACCTATCCTCATTTTAATGAATAAAGATGAAACAATATGGATATGAATTGATTTTAGTGAACTTAACGTGTTCACTGTGAAGATTGATAAACCACTTCTAAGAATTGATGATTTATTTGACTAGCTTCACGTGGGGTCAATTTTTCTCCAAGATTGATCTTCAACCTAGTAATAATCAATTGAGGGTGATGAAAGAAGGTATTCCAAATACCACCTTATTATAAAGATATGGTAAATATTATTTTGTTATTATTCTCTTCAGCTTGACTAATGATCCTACTATTTTTATTGATTTGATGAATATAGTCTTTAAGAACTACCTTAATAACATTGTGGTAGTTTTCGTTGATTATATTCTAAAATATTTAAAAAGGAATTTGGATAATTTGGATTGTCTAAGGGTTACATTAAAAACTCTAGGGAAATATAAGCTATTTGGAATGTTCATAAAAAGTGTATTTTCATTAACACATGTTCCTTTCTTGGGGCATATTATACCCCATGATAGAATATAATTTGATCCTTCCATAAGAAATGTTGTGGAGGATTTGCCTCATCCTAAAACAATAACTAAGATTTTTAGTTTAAATGTATTATGGGTATATTATATTATGTTTCTGAAACAATTTTCATAACTTTTATATCCACTAACCTAGTTAAATTGAAAATGTGCTAAGTTCATCTGGACTATTGAGTGCGAAGAAAGCATCCAAGAGCTGTGGAAAAGATTAGTCATTGCACCCATGTTATCTCTAGCTGCTATGATAGAAGGATTTTTCTTATTATAGATGAATCTATGAAAGATATTAGGTGCATCCTCATGAATGATTATTATGTGATTTCTTATGCATCTCGATAGTTGAATCCTAATGTATAGAATTATCCTACACATAACCTCTAGTGGGCTGTGATTTTACTTCCCTAAAGATATTGATTCACTATATTCATGTTGAGAAATGTGATATACACAAAAACCATAAATTTCTGAATTATATTATCACATAACATATATTTAACAAGAGAAAAATGCGATGGTTGGAACTTATTAAAGAAAATTATTGTTCAATTCATTGTTATGCAAGAAGATAAAACAAATTTCTTGATGCATTAATTAAGAAATACATAGTTGTTCTATAAATTAAGAGGATTGAAAGAGATCCTTTGATCAAAGACCTATACAAAATGGACATGGGAATTTTAAGGTAAGGGACATCATCTACCCTATCCCAAAAGATTTCTAAACCAAAATTACTAGATAAGATAATGAAATCCCAAAGAGATAACCCTTTTTTGTAAAATATGATAGTGGATATGAAGGATGGGAAGATTAATAAGATCAATATTTTGATCAAGAAGGTGATTGAAATTTCTTACCAAACTATGTGTTCAATATATTCTAAAAATGAATAAAGAACTGATTGATGAATCTCAATGATATACTTTCTGTATACATCCTACATGCACATAAATATATAGGTACCTTTGTTACCACTATTGGTGGGATAATAGAAAAAGGGAGATTTATGATTACAAAATAAGGTATGTGATGTGCTAACATGTGAAGTCCGAGTAATAATTTCAAAAAGGGGTTTTATAACCTCTACCCATACATACAACAAAGTGGGACATTATCACCATGAAAATTATCACTGGTCTCACGAAAACATCAAAATTAAATAATGAAAAATGGGTTATAGTTGACCATCTCACCATGATTTCCCATTTTATATCTATTTAGGATGATTTATCTCTTGACTTACATGACATGATATACATAAAAATGCATTAAGGATTCATGGGGTACCACTATTTATTGTACATAATCATGATCCAAGGTTTACATCTAAATTCTGGATAAGTATTAAAAATTATCTGAATATTGAATTGAATTTTAGTTTGATATATCACCCTCAAACTGATGGAAATATTGAAAGGACTATTTAGAAACCCAAGGACAGTCTAAGAACATGCTTGATGTAATTTAAAGATGGGTGAGATCAATATATCTCATTATATATGTTCTTATACAAAAAAAATCCATTATAGTATTCAAATGGCACCATATGAAGCTCTATATGGGATGTGATGTAGAACTCCTCTGATTTAGGGTGAATTTGGAAATATTAATTTTATTTGGCCTGATCGTGTACAAGAGGTAGAGACAAAGGATCATTCCATACGACAATATATGATGGATTCTCAATGTTGGCATAACACCTATACTAACAACCACTAATGGGTTAAGAGTTTGGTGTTAGTGAAATTTTTCTATTGAATATCACCTTTGAAGAGAGTCATTTTTATTGGAGAGAAAGGGAATATCAGGCATAGGTACATTGGTCCCCATGAAATCCTTTATCGCATTGGAGAATAAGCCTATTAGCTTTCACTACTTCTTAATCTAGATCAAGTTAATGAATAAGTCCATGAATCTATCTTGAGGATGTTCAAACCTGAAACTTCACATGTATTATATCCTGAAGTGGGACAACTGGAACATAACGTATCTTATGAGGAGTAGCCAGTGGAGATCTTGGAAATTAGTGACAAGGTTAAACAAAAAAAGGCTTCCCACATCATAATTTTTTTGTGTATGAACCAAAAATATGAATGATCTCTCAGGGTTGTATAGGAGACAATGAGGTAATTGTACCCTAACCATTTTCAAATGAGGGAACTAGTTAATATTTTGGGGACTACATTTCTTAAAGGGGAAGAATGTAATGACCTGAAATTTTTTAGTAGTAAATTTTTTCCTGAAAATGGGTGTTATATAGTTTTTACTCAATATAAATAATTCTCTTTAATAATAAATCTAGTATAATTTGAAATATGACCATAAGATTTCTACCATTATATGACCACTTGTAAATTATGCTCGTTGATCAATTATGATCGTTGGTCAGTTATGACTGTTGGTCAATTATGATTATCATTCAATTATGAACACTGAAAAATTATGACCATTGGTAAATATGAAGGTTGGAAACAATACATAACATAATAATTAATGATATATATATAAATTATATTGGTTAGTTAATGTAGAATGGAGAAATGATGGCCTCAACCAATTGAGACATTATATACAAATACCATTTATTAGATCCTCATAAGGAAGTAGTGTTATTAGGATTAATTCATGACAAATCTTAATCTATGATTCTACATGTTAATCTTGAATGAAATCAATTTTGAGATATGATCGTGTCAATGGAAATTACCAGTTAGGCGATCTTAGCTGACCTGCCCCATGAATCTACCACAACCACACACCACAGCCTTAGGTCATATACTTGTGTTATAAGTGGTTACATGCCATGTCATTAGCCACTTAATGTATAATACCTTTTGATAAATAAAATGCCTGTTCTATCAATTCCATTTTGAGTTTAGTTTTTCTTAAAATTGTGATGATAACATGAATTTTTTGACAGAAATTATACATTTATGAAAAGATATTTTTATTATAACAAACAAATATATTGTTAATTATTTTTATTTTAATTAAATAGTATTATTAAAACACTCTTATTGAAATTTAAATGATAAAATAATTTTAATTTTTTTCCTGTGTTAGAAATATTACTATGCATTTTTCTAGGGATTTTTTATCATTTATAATTTATTATAAAGAATAATTTTTGTTTTTAAAAGTAAAAATTATAATTATTATATAATTATTATGATAAAATAAATTCCATTATTGAATTTATAATGTCAAAATTTAGTTAGGATGAATTTATTCAAATTTTCTAAAATATTTTATTTTTCAGCAAATAATAAAAATACAGTTTGAGTTTATCCGTATGTTTAATGAAATAATAATGATGTAATATGTAATATAAAATTATTAACAACTCTTATAGACTATAATAACATAATATTTGTCCTAGTATTAAAATACTATGGTCAAATACTATGTTCAAGCCCATGATTTTAAATTTACTACTACCTAGGTGTCCAAGGAAATTTAAACAAATAATCCTCTTTTTCAATAAATACCAATCCATTTATCCATTTAATTTCATTCCAAATTCATCACCAAAAATGATATGATAGTATTACCCCCCAAATACTCCTCCCAAGGTTTACTGAAGTCCCCAATGTCCTAATATTTGAGTTTTAGAAGATATTCTTCATGTTACGGGAAATCTCAACTTCTCTTTCCCTTTCAAGTTCCGTTTTTATGTTGTAAATCCTTTAAATTTATATACTACGTTATTCCTTACATTTTATTATATAAAGTTTCTAAATTAGGATTATTTATTGAATTTAATAACCCTTTACTCTATATTTTTAATTTTTTCTAAATCCATTTTCCAAACCAGTAATGCTGCCGAATTATCTTCTCATATTTGTGTCTTGTTTTCTGAAGAAATTATTCTATTTTATACATGATAATGGAAAAAATATATTTATTTTCTAAGGGATATTAACTAATAGGTAAAAATTAATTATATTATTCTGTAATTTATATACATAAACCACTCATTCCCTTTATGTGGATTATAAATTTAATAATGATTATGTTTTTAAGAACTTCTTAAAACACTATGATTTTGATTCAAAACACATTTATTGTATTCCCCAAATTATATTTATGAAATGTTAGATTATTATCTGTGTGTTTAAAATAAAAATTAATACATTTTGACGTTTCATCTTTATTGCACTCCAATGCATTGGGTAACAAATTTAATCTCTAGAGATGACATGTTTTACAATACCTTGGTGAATAAACTTAGTAATGTTTTTTCACGTTGGTGAAAAAACATCCTTATATGCTTATGAATGTTTAAAATTAATGTAGTATACAAATATAAAAGTTTTGATTCATGTTATTTTATTTATGAAAAGCCTCATGTTATATTTTTTATTCTATAATAATAATGTTCATGTTCTTATTGAATTTCATCTAGATCACATGTAAACTATTTCCATTGCCTTCCCTTACTGGGCCTTATGATCACCCTTTCCATTAATATATGTCCTTAGTTAATTTTTTGTAGTAATTATACATATAAAGAACCTTTTATGCGGCCCTTCATGTTTAATAGAATAATTTTTTAATTGTTCAGGTATTATGTACCTTTTTTCAAAGAAAATAATCTTTAAAAGATCTTCTATTTTTTAAACTGTAATGAATGTTATGTAATAAATGATGGGATTCCATAGTTGTTATCAAAGGATATATTTTTTATTTGTAGTAATTAGTATTTCTAAACATGAGTAATAACCTAATAGAAATATTTAAATTTAGGGAAAACATACTATTATATTGCTGAAATATTATGTAAGTTGTTTTTGAGAAAATAAATCCATATCTAGATTCAAAAATGTGGATGTGGATTTGGTATAGATTTAACTAGGGGGTAATAACTCCTACTTGGTTCATTTAACATGACTCAGAGTATCATGGTACAAAAAATTGGGCACTGCTGCACACCTCATTTGACATAGCTGGGGTATATGCTTGGTTAATCATAAGATTTTATGAACAATTATGATGGATTTATTGAAAATGTAATTTTTGTTAAAGAATAACATATTTAAGAATGATTTTTTAAGATAGGAAAGATGAAATGTGTTTCTAAATAAAGATTTATCATGTTGAAAAATGGAAGGAAATAGGAGAAACCATATAAATAGTGAGTGCAATGAACTAGGAGCTAATGGCCTTGTAATGGTAGCGGGAATGGAAAACATTAACAGAATAATGAATCATTTCACTCAATTTATGAACAATAACATTAATCAAGATGAGATAATGGATTCACCTTGAAGGGAACTACATTCCAATGATTTCATTATGCATCAATGACTACCTTCATTTAGTTGATCTACCATCCCATTGATTTATAAAAAATGGATAACCTCTTTAGAAATGATATTTTTTTACAACATTGTTCAGAATAAGATAATGTAACCCTAACTATGTACTGCAAAGAAGGAGAATCTGGTCATTGGTGCACACTGGATAAAAATATGAAGCCAAGAGGAGATATTAAATCTATATAGAGGGATGAGTTCAAAGGATCCTTTTTCAAGAAATATTTCCCTTTTTAAATGTGAACGAAAATAGAGAAATAATTGTTAGAGAGGAGACGAAAGGAATATTAATATTTGGGATGATATGAGATGGACTTCAGAAGACATTCTAGTTAGACTTGTAGATTTGTTCTGGATCCTAATAGGAAGCTTAATAGATTCTTCAGTGGACAAAAACCACATCTATGAATGAATCTAGCCATATGAGACTATAAAAACTACGTGAATATCATAAGGAGTGATACAAAGGTTGAGTTTTAGTTTATAGGAACATAGAGATTTTAGAGATCAAATGAAATTAAAAGTTATTTGGAACCTAACATGGGGATATTATTTGATAGAAGAAGAGGTGGAAATCAAGTGCAACTTTTTACATTTAAAAAATCTGGAATGATGAATCAATATAACTACTTGATTGGGAGTGAAAAATGTTACAAGTGAGGAATAAGAATTAATATTTCTTGGAACTATCATAGTAAGTTGACTCCTAAACTTCTCAACAATAATGAAAAATGGAAGACATTGTATAAATTACCAGGATTTCAATGCTTCAAGTGTGCACAACTTGGTAACTCTTCCAATCTATATCCAGATCCAAATTTAATTGAGGGGAATCAACATCAACCACAACATAGTTCATGGGAGAAATTTCCTGATTTTTTCTTTTAAAAAAGCTGATGTAGAGGTTCCAAATGATGTATTGGTAGGCACTATCATTGTTATATCAAATATAGAAAGTACATTATTTGATTCTAGTTGAATGCATTACTTTATTTACTCTATGTTTTATAAGCATATAGAATTGGTCCCCAAACTTATAAAACAAGAGTTATCTATAAAGACTCTTAGAGGTATTAACCAAGCATCAATTGGGTATAGAAACTCTAGTATTAACTTTGGTGAGAAACATTTCATCGCAAATATAGTAGGCATTCACATGCTGGATATAGACAATATTTTATGGATAGAATGGATCTAAAATTTAAAATCTATGATCAAATTTAGAACCAAGGAATTTTAAACAGTATTGAATTGGAAACCTATACATATTTTCGAAGGGAAGATATCTCGACCTGAGTTTTGTATAGAAGAACCACCTATATATTTCTTTATTGAGATGATTGGGGAAGATGAAAAAGTAAATATAAGTAATGGAATAGATAAAATCCACATAATTCATGAATAAATTGATGTATTTAATGAGGAGATACCTAAAATTAATCTGAAAAGAGAGGTATAGTACTCCATTGAACTCTTTCTTGTATCCGTGATGATATCAAAGACAACATACGGAATGGAAAATGTGGAGCTAGAGGAATTAAAGAAACAACTCCCAGATATTTTTGAGAAAGGGTTTACGTGGAAATGTTTTTCTCTTTAGGTGGAACCAATTCTCTTTATAAAGAATAAGGATGAATCAATGCAGCTATTAATTAACTATAGTGAACATAATGGGATCACTGGGAAGAACACGATCCCTCTTCCAAGAATATATTATTTATTTGACCTGCTTTGTGGGGCTCAATTATGGTCTAAGATTGATCCTCGATCTGGTTATTATCATTTGTGAGTAAATTAAGAAGATATTCCAAATAAAACCATATGATCAAGATATGGTAATTATGAATTTATTATTCTTCCTTTCATCCTTACTAATGCTCATACTATATTTATGAATTTGATGAATAGATTCTTTAAGGACTTCATTGATAACATTGTGGTAGTTTTCATGGATGATATTATGAAATATTCCAAAAGTCACGAGGAGCATGAGGATCATATAAGGGTTATATTAAATACTCTATGGATGGAGATGATATTTTTAATGTTGATTAAATGGGTATTTCGGTCACAATAAGTTGATTTATTGGGGAATATTGTAAACCATGAAAGACTCTCAGTTAACCATTCCATGATAATGGTTTTGGAAGAGTGGGCTCATCCTACTATAATAAAAATGATTAGTAGTTTCATTGGATTTACAGAATATTCTATTAGGTTTTTGGATAAATATTCATGACTTTATAATATAATGACAAAGTTAACATTGAAAGGTGATAAATTCATAAAGGCTAGGTATTTCGATGATATCTTTCAAGAGCTGAAGAAGATATTTGTTATTGCACCCATGTTAACTATACCCACTATGAGAGAAGGATTCATTATTTTTATTGATGATTATATGAAAGGTATTGGGTGTGTCATCATTTAAAATGACAAGGTGATTACTTATGTACCTCGATAGTTAAATCCTTTTGAGATGAATTATCAAAAGCTTAACCTAGAGTGAGATTCTTTTTTTACTCTGATGATATCGATGCACTAATTTTATGGGTATAATGAGATATATACACAAAACCAAAAAGTTTGAACTATATTCTCTCGTAAATGGAATTGAACATGAGATAGATGAGATGGTTGGAACTTCTTAAAGACTAAAATTGATCAATTTATTATCATATCAGATGAGAAAAAAAATTGCTAATGCATTATTTAGGGAAAACCTTATTGTTATGGAGATTAGGAGGATTCAAGGAGACTCTTTGATTAAAGTCTAGGTAAAATTGGACATGGGGATTTTGACGAAATGATTATCATCAACCCTATCCAAAATGATTTCTCAATCATCATTACTATAGAACATAAAGGAATCTCAAAGTGGTGATCCATTATTATAAAAGAAGATAGTGGAATAGAAGGTTGGGATGTTTTTTGAGGTCAATATTGATGAAGAAGGTGTAAAAAACTTTTATACAAGACTATGTGTTCAATATATTATAGTAATATAAAATTAACTGATGGATGGAGCTTATATATCTAAATTCAATATACATCATGGAAGTAAGAAAATATATAGGGGCCTTAGTGACCATAATTTTGGGATAACATGAAAAGGGAGATTGCCAACTATACTACAAGGTTCCTGATGTGTCAACAAGTGAAGGTAGAGTGACAAATTATTAATGGGCTATTACATCCACTACCCATACTAACATGGAAGTGGAAATTATCACTATATAATTAGTCATTATTCTCCCAAAAACATCGAAAGGAAACAATGTATTATATGTAATAGTGTAACGTCTCACCAAGACTGCCCATTTTATCTCAATTCAAGATGATTTATCCCTTGACCATCTTTCCAAGATATACATAAAGGACGAGGTAAGGCAACATGGGGTAACAATATCTAGTATACCATATCATGATCCAAGGATTGCATATAATCTCTAGATATGTCTTTAACATGATATGAACACAAAATCAAATTTCAGTACAACATATCACCCTCAAATTGAAGGACAATATGAAAGGACTATACAAACCCCTAAGGACATACTGAGAACAAGATCAATGTAATTTAAAGGTAGATAGGATAAAAATCCCCCATTATCTATGTTCTCATGCAACAAATAATTCAATTATATAATTCAAATGGAATCATATGAATCACTACATGGGAAGAGATGTTGAACTGATTCTTTTTTGGGGTCATGTTGGTAAGAGAATATTTCATGGGCCTGATCTTGTGAAGGAAATAAAACACAAGGTTCCTTCCATCCAATAACACCTAAAGGATTCTCAGAGTTGGAAGTAGAGCTATGATGACAACCATTAAAGATACTATTAGTTTGGAGTTGGTGAAAATGTGTTACTTCAATTATCTCCATGGATGAGAGTTATATGTTTTTGGAATAAAGGGAATATCAACCCTATGTAAAATGGCCCATAATAAATCCTTCATATCATTGGAGAAGAAGCCTATTGAATTTCAAATCCTCCAAACATAGCTAATTTTAATGATGTGATCAATGTATATCTATTGAGGAAGTACATACCTGACCCTTCACAAGTATTGAATCCTAAAGTGGTACAACTAGAACATGATCTATCTTATGAGGAGAAACCGATGTTGATCTTGTACATTCGAGAAACGGTTCTGTGAAAAATAGACTTCCCACATCATTAAATTGATGATGAGGAACCACAAATATGAAGAATCCACGTGGAAAGTAATGTAGATAATGAGTGAATTGTACCCAAACCTTTTCTCAGTTGAGAGAATGAGTAGAAATTTGGGGGATGCAATTTCTTAAAGTTGAAGAATGTAATGACCAGACTTTTTTTAATAATAATTTTTTCGGAAAATTTTTGTTATATTATTTTTTAATAAAAAAATATGTTTCTTTAATAACAAATTGAGTATAATTTGAAATGAGACCGTCAGGTTTATACAGTTATATGATCGTCTATAAATATTGACTTTTGGCCAACTATGACAATTGGTCAATTATAAATATTGGTCAATTATGAAAATTGTACAATATGACCATTGGAAAAAATACTATTAATTATAATTTTCACATAATAATTAGTCATACAGATAGAAATGATAATTGTTAATTAATACATAAAGGAGAAACAATGGCCTCAACTAGTAGAGTCATGTAAAAAATGGCCATTTATTAGAGCATGGGAAGGATGTAATCCCATTAGGATTAATTCTTGACGAAGACTATGTATATATTCAACAAGTTAGTCCTTAATGAAATTGAATTAAGGATAAGTTCATATTAATAGAAATTACCAGTCAGGTGATGTTATCAAATCCACCTGATTAATCTATCACTATCTTACACCTTATCTATAGGTCATATAATGGTGTTATAAGGGGTTTTGTGTAATGTACTTACCACCTAATGTGTAATCCCTTCGTATAAATAATATTTTTGTTCAATCTATTCTGTTTAGAGTTATGTTTTTTATAAAAGTATGACGATTTTGATAAATTGAATTTTAGATAGAAAATATAAATTTGAAAAACGATAATATTATTATAATAAATTGAGTAATTATTAATAATGTTTATTTTAAAGAAATTTTATTATTAAAATAAACATATATAAATTTTACTTTTAAAATAATTTTATTAATTTGATGTGTCAAAAATTTTACTACAAATATATTTTTCATTTTCTATCCGCTGTTATTTTTAATAAATACTGATTTTTATATTTAAATGGTAAATTTTATCATAATTAGAGAATTATTATGATAAAATAAGAACCATTTTTGAAATCATAATGTCAAAATTATTCTAGGGTGAATTTATAAAAATTTTCTAAAATATTTTGTTTTCCAGTGAATTAAAAAAATATAATTGAATTTTTTGGTTTCATTAATGACATAATAATGATGTAATATGTAATATAAACTACAAAAAGAATATTTTAGATTATTTTAACATATTAGGTGACCTAAATGGTCAATACCATGTGAAAATACAGGGGTAAATCCAAGGGTTTTTATTTACCACTACCTAGGTGTCTATGGAAATTAATAAAAAATTCCTCCTATTTTTGTATAAATACCCACCCATTTCTCCATTAAATTTCATTCCCAATTCATAATACATAAAGATGTAATATTTTAACAACCCAATGATTCCTCCATTGTTGTCCTCAATCCCCCATGGTCTGAATCATCATTTTTTAGGATTTACTCTTCAATGTATGATAAATCTGATATTCTCTATTTTATTCAAATAGAAATTTTTATTTGGAATTTATTTTAAATTTAAGTAATATCATCATCATTAATTTTTATTATATAACATTAAATTATTAATAGTTTTTTATGAATGGTATACCATTTTCTTCTATCCTTTTATTTTTTTATAAAACCATGTTTCATACTCGTTATGCTACAAAACATTCTTCTCAAAATTTATCAAATTTATCATGAGAAATTATTTTATTTTTATTTTGTGAATACCTAAACCTCTTTATTTTCTAGGTGTATTAACCAACATGTAAAATTTATTTATTTTATTCCGTAATAGACATTTATAAAACCCTCATTACCTTTCTATGGGTTATAAATGACATAATGATCATGTTTTTTTGCACTTCCTATGGAACAATGATTTTGATACAAAACCCATTTCTTTTATTTCCCACAAGTTATTTATGAGATGTTTTATTATGATCTATATAAATCCCATGAAAATTAATACATATTATGGTTATTCTCTGACAGTGCTCCAATGCATTGGGTAAATTATTTAATCTATAAATAGGGCATGTTTTATGATACCCTGGAGATTAACAGTGGAAATATTTATGAATCCTTTATGATAAACCTTGGTGAAATTCTTATGAATTCCTAATATAAATGTTTTATCCAAATTTCAATGTTATTATTCATGTTAATTTCTTTTTTATATTCTTCATGTTCTATTTTTTCATTCAATAATGATATTCTCAATGTTCATTTTGAATTTCCTCAAGATCTCATGTAAAATATTTCAATTACTTTCTGTTACATGGACTTATGCTCACCCTTTTCTTTGATGTATGTCCCCAAGTTATGAGATGCTGTAAAAGTACATATAATGAAACATTTATGAAGCCATTAAAGTGGAATATAATATTTTAATATGTTTTCTTGTATTATATTCATTTTTTCTAAAAAAATGAATATTAATATATTCTATATTGTGTGAAATGTAATTGAATATATAAAATAAAATTGTGTGATTACATAAGATTATTGTTTGAATGTATTGTTTGGAATGTGAAAATATTTTTTTATCTTACTTCGTGTACCATGTACATGAATCATATGGATGTTCTTGATTGTATACCTTTTTGGGTAGCTTCTGATGTTTTCCCAGAATACCTAATTATAATAAAAGTGATAGAGTTAATAAATGAATAAATGTTTAACCCATGGGGATTGAGCTTTTTGGGATGAAATGTTAAGGCTATAATTATGAGAACTAGTGGACTCGGTTTTCATACGATTAGAGGGAATGCAACATTGGTGTGATGATAATGTAATTTATGGTGGAAAATTATATTAGTTTATTAATGGTTAATGAACTAATTAAATTAAAGTGAAATTGATGAAAAATATTACATTGATTTAATGTAGCTATTTAAATGGTTGTGTTCTTATAGGATATCTAGTCATTACAGGGATTTCCAGGAGTGCAAGAGTCATTATCTATAGTTGAGTTTTAGACTTGGTTATTCCCAAAATGTGGTTGTGTTCTATATTATATCATGTACATTTTTTGTTTTCATACTCTACTCTAGCATGTCAGTTCGGTCAATTAACACTCATAGGATTTTGAGCCCCCCAAGGAGGGGGGGGGGGGTGTTTTCCACAACATCTTGGTTAGAGGATGGAAGGATGATTATCTCCATAAGTGCCTCTCTCTTCTATTGGGAGTTATTTGTGCTGGTAGTCATGATGTTTTGTTTTCCCCATATCTATGTCTAGAGGGGTGTAATGTATTGGGTTTATTTCACACACCTTTATTATAGATATATATTCCTATGGACTAATATTACTTTGAAATATATAGGTCATGATTTCATGAGGATCACTACTCAGTTTATGGTGGGTGATGATTTGAGGTATAATACCTGATGTATGATACATGCTATATGGGATGTGGTGGCTTCAATAAACTATCAGATTAATTTTAGGTATGTGGACTTGGAGGTGTGTTTCAGGTGGTAAAAATTGGGACGCTTTTCATCGATGTCCTTGGGCTAGAATTTTTAGAGAGATATGCTCAGGACATGAAAAATTGGGGTTGAACAACGAAATAATGGAGAAGTAGTCATTGGGTACCCTTGATATTAATTAATATTTTATAATCTCTTGTATGTGATATTTGATGATAACAACCATTGTGAGTATGATAACTTATCAAACCTATTCAGGTTATAAGTTAGTTTAAAATTTTGATCCCTGTGATTAAGTGTGATTTCATTATCTTTTTCACGAGATACTTCAGGGTAGATCCTACTATGTAAAATATTATACCACAATAAGTATTTGTAAATATTTTATTTTTGGTCAGTGGAAAAAGGTTTGAGATTAGATTAGTTACTGGTAGATTTTGGTTTGTAGGAGATGTTTTAGCTTCATGGTTATCACCACCTATACCCATTTTTATTTTGTTATATGTAGTTTCATTTTAGTTTTAGCAGTTCTATAAAGTCATTACATATGTCAAAATGGGTTTTCATTTATATTGGAGTCTTATTAGAAGTTGGATAGTGTTTGAATTAACACTCTCTTTTTCATGGTTTCTGTTAGAGGGTAATGCCTCCAATCTATGTGTTTACTACACCATCAGTTCTAGTCACAAACACAGCACCTATTGGAGGCCAGACTTGGGTGTCACTATCTCTCATCTCACATTTACATCCTTTTAAGGGTAAGCCTTATGGGGACCCATTCCTGACATGATTTGATTTTGAAAATTTTATGGTTTTTATTTAAAACTGATACATTTTGTGGGATCTATCACTATTCTTGGGGAATGGCCTAAATGATAAAAAACAAATATCTTACTCCAAACCACCTCTCTCCCCATAATATAAATTCTTGCATTTACCAAATCAATTAACCTCACATATTAAAATTTTTAGCGTGAAAAATATCTAAAAACCCTTCAAAAACACTGTTAGTAATTTTATAGTGTTCTAGTGCCATAAAAATACCACCCTTTAAAGGTGTAACCTATTTTTCAAAGGAGTTAACACACAATGTAATGTTAGAACTCATATTTCACTCTCATTTACATTCCTACAAATTTTTCACATCTATATCGGATATGTCTACTACAAAAATACTAATAAAATTAAATTAGAACAATTAAAATTATAAAATGTTTTTATATAAATTAAATTACCTTTATCTACCTTCCATCAATCTATTACCTGAAAATCTCAGTAAGAGGCAAAGCCTCAGACCATTTATTAAGAAAATAAAATTCCAGTGAACAGGAAAACAAACAAGAGGTACCAATTACATGTCATAAAAGTCATACCCATCTCCACACCCATGAAAATCCTCTGCAATTACTGATTCCCATTCTAAGATATCATAGTGCTTAGGGATATTTGCATAATTCCTTCTGAGAATCAATTTCTCTAAAGATATCAATTCCCTAGAGGATTTCAGGATAGAGGACTTAGTTGACACCGAATTTGGAAAATCATAATAATCCTTCCTCGGTTTTCTTTTAACTGGAAAAGGTTCCTCCATTCGAGATTTCTTCTTCCCATCCTTTACAGCGTCAATATAAGAGGGATTGGACAAACAACTATGATTTTCTTTTTCACTCTCTGACACGTCCCCCCAGTTTCCAATGATAAGAACATCTTGGAAAGCATCTTGGGCCTACTCATAATGTCCATTACTGTCAATCATATCCAAACCCTATGGGGGCTCCGCAAAAGCATGACCATTATCTACCTACTTCCTCAATCCACACTCCAAGGCAATCTTCAAGTTTTTTTTCCTCATTGAAGAGCTCCCCTCCAATTCATCATGAAACAATTCCAAGAAATGATTACAAGTGTCAACCGTGATATGCAAACCACCATCAGATTTCAGATTCACATTATCCTAAATAGCTGGACAAAGATTATGTCCATAATGTACTGGCCCATCACCGACTGATCTCAATGGAAACTCTCTATCCTTCTTCTCAACATCACCCGAAATTAATATCCCACTGACCTCGCCTGTAGCATCTTGACTAAGACTATTCTCACGATATAATGAAACCCCTAAGGAATCAATCACTCCCTAGCTGCATCCAAATCCATTACCAGGACTAGGTCCAGTCACCCCATTACTCAAGAGAATACCTTACTTCAATATATCAAATACTAGAGCCACATAAGGGTTATTGTGTGCCCCCACCTGTTTTCCAAAAGATGAACCACCCATCTCAATATCATTTCCCTGCTTGCCAGCATCTGTGTGAATCGGCCCCTGACCAGATATCCTACCAGGCTTCTTCATCACAGTAGCCGACCTTCTCCTCCTTGCTCCAACAAGACATAGACTATCCATATGACCCAGGCGGAAACAAATTTATTAGTAGTCAACCTAATCATAAAAAATAATAGCTTTCCTCCATCAGAACTCCTCTCCAACAGTAATCCATATCTAATCGATCGGTGGCTTTGAAGCATCCACCACAACACAAAGCAGTGGATTCACCGGGTGGCTCATAGAGGATGTTCAAGCATCAGAAAATAAAAATCGACCAAACAGGTTAGCTATCATATGGATTATTGATGTATTTTGAAAGGGAAAATGGAGATGTAGAAGACATACCCATGTCGCTACCACAGGAGGATCCTGGTTCATGTAAAGGTCAAATGACTATCGAAGAAGGAAAATTTGCATCTGTTGCATCTACGAGGGGATCTGGAACAAGCACAAGTTAAGTCATCCTATGAAGCGAATCGTATCATCATATTATGATTATCAATCAACCCCATTACTTCACGGTCCTATAGATCCCATTTTTCTGAGCACAAAACAGTCAAAATCATCAACTAAAGGTCGTCGATGAGAAAATCGGGAAGCCATGGTCAGATCCAGGAAGATCGGGTCCTCAAGGAATTCTGATAATGTGATCGAGATCTGAGGATCCCCAAGGTGAAGATCAGGAACTTTCGGGCTAAGAGAAATAGACGGGAAGTTAGGGAGGTAACTAGGGTTCGAAAAAGGAACAAAGGGTCCCTGTGACACCGAATGATGTGGAGCCAAAACGTCCTCCCCCTTCCACCACTAGGAGGGGGGGGGGAATCCATAATTAGTCATGAGCTAATGAATCACCTCACCATCTCCAAACCATCCTTCCATCAATATATTCTATAATGAAAATGTCACTAATATTACGGTCAATTCACCATCTTTATGGATGACAAATTTCAGTTTTCATCACCATCAGACAATGAAGGTTATAAAATAAAATAAATTAATAAATCTACTATTTATGAAATTATTATGATATTGGTATGTTAAAAGTTTTATTATATTAATGTTATTATATATAAATGATTATATTGATTTCAACCACCCGAAACTAGAACACTGAGGTAACATTTAAAATTTTAATATATTTGGGACAATATGTTGAGATGTGTAATTTTTTATCAAATTAGAATTATAAATTATCTATAAATATATAATTATAGATATTATGAATCTATTATATAATTTCTTTGTTCATGCTCAACATACCAGTGATGGTTTGAAGAAATTGACTAAACATCCCAATATGGATAATGACTGAAAAATTTATACAATAAATGAATGACATCTGATAATAATATTTCCCTAAAAACTAATAATACATGAAACTATTTATAAATATTTATTAAATAAACACAATTTTTTATTAATGAGGTTAGTCGTACATACCATGCATGATGGGACCTGTGGAAAGGGAACTTCTAAACCACCCTATTCACCATGGGGTTATTTAGTGTATCTCTCTACCTCACATCATCTCTATAATATTATCATTATTTAATTATATTATATTTATATATGAGAATTACATATATAAATGTTTTATTTTAACTATATTTCAATTTTTTATATATATGTTTGTCAAGTTTCTTTTCTCAATTAGCCTTAAAAAAGACATGTTTTAAGAGAACTAGCCTATTCATTATTCCCATACATGTGTAAATATTAAAATATGTTACCTTTGATGATTTTAAAATATAATTAATATTTTTTTAAATATCTTTTTTGGTTAATTAAAACATTCAGTGAAAACAACATGTTATATTTTTTCCAAGATATTCTTTACTCATCCCATAAATAAATGTTTATGTGGTCCAAATTTATAAATTCTGATCCACTTATTTCATAATACACTTATTAATTTGATCATAATTTTTAAAAAATATTCATATTTTTTTAAATATGATACTCAAAAAATATATAATTACATCATCACTTATTAATCATTATAATATATCCTTTGGTTATTTTTTGAGATAATTTTGTTTCTTATTTCATTTTGCTGTTTTTTTTCATGTATATTATATACGATTTCATTGTATAGAACATATATTGATATACATATTATTTTGTGATGGGTAGGGAAATAAATATATATCCCCCAATTTAAATGGGTAGTTCTTCCATCTTATAGAACTATGTATCATGCATGGGAAATGAACTAAGGAAATTATATTTATGATGTCATGGAAGAGAGCCTAGAATTATGTTTATGAAATATTCATTATGATACCTTTCTTCTTATTATGATTAAATTACTTATGTTTTTTTCCACATTGTAGTTATTTTAAGGATTAAAATTATCATATGACTTCTTATCATTATTATATGATTCTAGGATTTATTCCATGTAATAATTATTTACCCTGAGTATAGCTCAAACAAGTTTATTGTCATAATACATGATTACGATTTAATTCATTATTTCCTCAAGTAATGATATAATGTTTTTACTCCTTTAGTCATTAAATTTATTAAATTTCAATTGTCTCATTTTTTTGTAATGTATTGTCTCAGTGTAATTTTTTACCCCTTACTAAGTGTTTGAGCTCACTCACATTATATGTTTCCTCTTTTTATTGGTTATCAATGAGAAATTACTAGTTTATAAGTTTACTACAACATGTATTGTGTTACATTTAATGGTACAATATTGTTATATGATGTATTATGTGCATATTTCCCATGTATAAAAAACATTTTATTTTTGGGGTTGGTTTAAATTTTATTATGTATGAATGTTTTGTATATATAACACAAAATTTTAATGTGTGGGTATCAGGTCATGTCAATGTTTTATGCCCCAAATCACATATAATAGTGTTTACATGCTTTTTGTTTTTCATATTTTGGGAAACAATTTAGGTTTGGTGATATTTTTAGTAATAAAATTGTTTTTCTATATATTATTCCAGTCATGCATAAGAATAATGTGTTCTAGGATTTGATAAATGAGCTCATGTACGGTCAGTTAAAAATTTATTTAACATTGTATTTCAGTAAGTCATGCTTAAAAATCATTGACAGTAAATACTAAATGATAATTTTCATGTTTTAAAAAACTGTACAACAAAAATTTAACACCCATATAATATATATAATTTTGTTTTTCAAATAAATTTAATTTTTTAGATAGGATAATCTACATGAAATATTGAGTTTAAATGAACTATTAAAAACTATTATTTTTATAATGTAAACATGATAGTTATTACATAGCTATTAAAATTCCATAATGAATAGGAATAATTGTTTTTTATAAAATTATGTATCGTTGATATATATAAATAAAACAACTTTATAACAATGTAGTTACTTTTTTGTAATGTCTTTATATGGTTTGAAAAATTCTTTTTTTCTTGAAAAATTATTCTTATTTATTTTTATGATAAAAAGAAAAAATAATTTTTGAAAAATTTTGAAAATTTATTTTGAAAAATTAAATTCAAATTTGGGATCATACTAGAAAAATTATCTTAGGGAGAGTTTTTTGTATTTTTATGAAAATATTAAGTGTTGATGAATAATGAAAAATATTGGTTTCCATTGATTTTTTTTTCATGTCAATAATTTATAATGACCAAAATTATTTTCAAATGGTTTCAAAATTAATATTATGAAAGTAATAACTTAGTTATTTCAATATAGGTTAATGTAATTTATTTAAGTTTGAATTTTTATATTAAAAAATTCTAAACTATTGAGATTTTTCTTTTTCAAAAACAACTTTTTCATCACATCCGTGAGTTTAATTTTAAATTAACAATTTCCACCTATGAGAATTGAATTTATAATTTTTTTTATATTTTTTTAATAATATAAATTATTATTATATAATAACTTCAACTTATTTTTTTCATCAAAATGAGCATTAAAAAAGTAAAAGTTGTTTATTGAAATTAAGCCTAAAAGAGGTTTACCTGGGTTTAATGTAACAAAGAAAAGGGGTAAAATGAACTATAACCTTATCCCGAACCTATTTTATGGATTTATTCTAATATAAAAAAATATAAATTTTTATAATGTTTCATTTTGGTTCCTTTTATCATGTAAAAATCATGGGTATAATCTATTATTTTCAAAACATCCATGTCATCCCTCCCTCACATATAAAAGACATCCCCCTATCCTCTTATCTTAACACTACCATAAAACCATTATTTAGCCAATAGATTCCAAAATATCATATTTTATTCCCTAACCACATTCTATATTTCATTTCTTTTTTAGTAAAAATTCCTATGAAGGAATTTTGTATAAATTTGAAGAGGTTCTCTGAAGAAGAGTTAAAATTCATAGAAATGTGTTTTTGTTTATTTCTTCTTCACACCTATATCAGATATTATTAAACTATGGTAGTATAATAGAAACATTATATACCACAAAATTATAGGTTATTATATTAAAGTAATTGACAATATTTGTATACTATACCATCAAATCAGAAATGGGATTGTTGATCATGTGTACTATGAACTACCACCTCATGAACCATTGTTATTCATCTTTCATCACCACTACACAATTCTAGAGATACTAATTTATTTAATTTTTATATATTAAATTAATGATATTAATATTCTTATAGAATTATAATATATCATATAACTTATCACTTTCCTTTATATGGGGATATGATAACATCCCTCATGAGTATAGTGGACAACCACCTCATGAAGCGATGTGACACATTTCTTACTTAAGCTCTACATAGAAGGAAATAAGGGAATATTTAATGAATATATGTGATAAATATTGCATAAAAGTTACTATATAAAGGTAATATATTTTTTTACTTACTTTTTTTTCACCCGTTGTGATAATTTAATCAACATTCATGCATACCTACGACATATCTTCTCTAGAAATAGTGTAATTAATTTTCTATGTCTATATTTTATTGAATAATATAAATACATTTATAATGTATATATATGATATTTATATCATTATTTTTATTATATATATTATTAGACCATTATCATAATTATAGGATCCTAGATACCGAACTAAAATTAACATAAAAATGATGTAGTTGATACAAAAAACATGAATTTAATAAGTAATTTTTAATAAATATATAATAAAAGACCATCATTAAATCATATATGGTATGATAAATATGATTATTTCACTTTAATATATGTATATAAAACATATATTTATTATAATAGAGGTTATAACATGTATGTATAAATTCAATACTTAAGGTAAGGGATTTTTTTCTCAATTTTTCATCTTTGGGACATGTGTTTTGTTATTAAGATATCTTATTTTATGAGGCTTATTCACAACTCCATTGAAATATTTTATGAGATTAATTATTATAATTATATTTATATATTCATTTATTTTTATTATTTCATGTGGATTACTATTCAATATATACAAATGTTGTAACTATCTGATGTTACAATATCATTATTTATCAGGATTATTTATGATTATTTTTCTGATGATAAATTATTATAATATATTTAAAAATATCATTGTGAATTTTCTTATCCTATGTTTTACTCTTGATAATAAATTTTCAAAAATTATTATAAACTATTTATTTACTAAATATTCCAAGTTTTGTTTTTTATTAAAATCTGTTTACATATCTCTTCGATCAAAAACACTTCTGCTTCTATATCAATGTTTTTTAACATATTTTGTCAATAGATTTTTAGTGATATTTAATAATTTTTTGAACTAATTTTTACCTTTTTAAATTTTTAAAAAAGTATTTAAATGGAATCAGTATGAATTTATCAATCAAGGAAAATTTGGATTTTACTAAGAATGAGAAAGGAATCACCAAATTAACATGTATGAGATTAATATAATTTCCAACAATTATGTACAATCAATTTTTTAAAGATTAAATTTAATATTTCAAAGGTTATATTCAAGGAAAAGGAATTTAACAACGTCTTATGATATTTTAGTTTAAAAAATGCTTTTTTTGATGAGAAAGTGTTATTTTACTCATGAAATGATCCTAGTGATCTTTCAAAATCATTTTACATGAAAAATGAAATCCTTTGATGTTACTTAAGATTTAATAGGGATGATCTCATTTTACCATCCTTATTCTTTCCATTGATGGTTTATTATTATGATTAAAAAATATTTATGAAACACATTACTTTTATATGGGTTATTTGATGATGAAAAGATGAAATTTCTACGATTCCCAATTTCATTAATGAGTTTTGATACAGTAAATGTATTATTAAGCCCATTTATTATCAAGTGTTTTGATATGGTTAAATGTTTATGAAACAAATTTCAATTGTTGGTTCATGAAATACTGAATGTTTTATTATCTTGTGTCACAAATATATGTGGTTTTTATTATGTGATTGTGGTTACATTATAACCAAGGTTAGTGGTTATGTTATAACCATGGACAGTGGGTGTGTTGTAACCAAAGATTGGTGGGAACTATATCAGCCTCCATTAAATTGGGTAATGAGTAATTTCATATAAACTCAAATATTATATGAGTGTTTATCAAAATCCAAAAACATTGTACACTAGTTTTTATCCTGATCCCGAAAGAGGGTGCACGCGAGGTTATTCCAAGATCAAAGTAGGTACAAAGATGGTCATCCTAAGTATGAAATTTTATGAATGTATTAGTGGATATTATTTAAATAAGATTTTTTTATTCTTATGTGTATTTGAAAATTATATATCATATTCCTATGTTATTTTCTCATGGATCACGTTCTTTTATTTATTTATGAGTCATTTCTTTTAAACTATTAATATTTATTCCATGAACCATGTTTTTGATCTTGGATATGTATAGTATTTTTGTATGAATTTTACTAATTTATTCTCATACCTTTATACCCATGTTATATTGATATATCCCTTGTTTACCCTTACTTAGCTTCTAAGATAAAATGTAATTATTTTTAATTTTTCTAGGATTGGAATAAAAATATTATGTAAGATTTTTCAATAAAGGTTTTTAGTTATAAATAACTTAGTGTGAGATGATTTAGGCCACTAATGGTCCCCCAGTTTATGTATCCATGATTCCAAATGTCACGACCTGTCCTCGGGGTCCGTGTCATGACTACCCCAAGCCCGCCTTCCATAGGCCAGGGGCAGGCGACTAGCACCACGGCGTAAATCCCGATAAAAAGGGAAGGCATTGCCTTTGTAAAGTAAACAAGCACCACAGATTACAAGCGCAAGACGTAAACACTAAGTAAAAACAGAGTACAACAGTAAGTACAGAATGTAAAAGGGGCCGAAAATACAAGCCCAACTGTAGAGTACAACTAGAAAGGGAAAAAAACAACTGTAAAGTAAAGCCGCTACACCGAGCTGTCCACTGGAAATCCCACCTGAAGGGTGGGTACAGATAGATCCACTGCTCCTTGGGTCCCGCCGTCCACTCCGAGCACGTCCCGCCCAGTGGTCCACCTCCAGGTACCATCCTCCTCTGCAAGCCTCAACCACGATCAACGTTGTCTGTCGTCCGCAACCAACACAACGTAGTGCGGGAATAGCCCGTGCAGGGGTGAGTATAAGCTACTCAGTAGGGACCCCGATACCCCCGAAGGTCTCCCAAAATCCACAAAGGATAAACCACAAAGGAAATATACAATCACAAAGTAACAACCGACACTACTTAGGTATATGCCCGTACATATACCTAAGTCATCAATTTCAATACGCTCCAACCTCCGAGCCCAAGTACAACTCAGTCCACACAGGAAAGTATACGTATTCCACACAGGAAAGAAAAACGTAATCCACATAGGATAGCACAACACAATCTACACAGGAAGGTAAAAAGGATTCATCTCACACAGGTATAAATCTTCAAAGACGATAGAGATGATCACTAATCCATCTAAGTCGTCAGACCCACAAAGGATCGATAGGTACTAACCCCCGTAAAGACCCACACAGGATCAGACCCACACAAGATCTGTAGGCGCTGATTCACACAGGACCGCTGAGCACTGACCCACACATGATCGGACCCACACAGGATCGGTAGCACTGATCCACACAGGATCGCTGAGTGCTGTAGTCGTCGTCATCGAATCCACTAAGGATCTCTGCACAGTCGTCGTCGCAGTCACAGTAGCAGTCGCAGTCACAGTAGCATTCGCAGCCAGCTCTAGGGTTTCCGCACACAGCAAGCTCGTTCGGGAGGGTCCGCTCCACGAGCCGATAGGATGATACATCAACTGTCACATAGTCTAGAGTTGATGTATCCAAAAGTTCTGTATCGTCAACAGGAACTCAACGCAACAGACGGCACGTCAATCGGACGCCCGGTCTGAGAGTTATTGGTTTTTTCGTTCTAGGGGCCCGGTTGGTTTTTAAAGAAAAACCAACCCGACCATACTACAACTTCATCCAAACCTCGGGCGGAGTATGCCAAAAGATTCATCTCACTAAGAGGAACTCAACAAAGCTGACGGCACGTCAATCGGACATCCGCAGCTCAAGATATGAGTGTTTCCGCTCCAAGGGCCCGGTTGGTTTCGTGTACGAACCAACCCGGCCGAACTCAAAGTATCTCGAAACCTTGAGTGCGATATAATGAAACGACCGGATCGATCCAAGGATCGCATTGCCGCTGACAGCGCGTCGTTTGGAGGTCCGTAGCTCGATTTATGGGCATTTGAACCCAAATAGTTCGGTATCGGGGGTTTCGGGCCCGGGCCGACCCGGCCCGAGACCCCCCGGTTGGCCCGAGCCGGGTCGACCCGCCACGGACAGGGTCAGCCCGGACCGAAACGGCTGGGCGCGGCCTGGCCCGGCGCGGCCCGGCCCGGCGCGGCCCGACACGGCCAGGCCCGGCTAGGCGCGACCCGACCCGGCGCGGCCCGACCCAGCTCGACCCGGCGCGGCCTTCGGCCGAGTTGTTGGAAAACCGGGGGGGGGGGCTCCTGCCCCCATGTGTAACCATGGCCCCCCCTCATTATGGGGGGCCGTTGATGCTGGCCGGGGGAATTTATTCCCCCTGGTTTTCTCCTTTCCGGCCGGCCGGACCTGGCCGGACGACTTCTCCTCAACGGGACCGGCAGTGGCTAGTCCCTTTCCGGCTCCATCACCGGCGGCCCGGCTGGCCGCCGGTCACCATGCCCCGCCGTGGCCCGGAACCGGCCGCGGCCCTTGTCATCTTGTGCAGTGCGACGGCACCGCGCCCCTATGCTGTGGCTCCTCTCCGGCCGCGGCGCCTTCGACTTCCTTCGATGCGGCGCGACGGCGTCGCGTTCTTGTTCGACTCCTCGGCATGGCGTGACGACGTCGTGTAATACTTGCCGAGCGATTCTCGCGTGGTGAGACAGCACCAGGCCATCCCGTTCCATTCACAAAGAAACAATCATGAACAAAGGAGGGGGTTAGGCCGTGTTTATGCGGTCCGTCCCCCTCTCGTTAAATGATAACATTTAGTCGATTAACCACGAAGTTCAACATGGTATAATCAAGAATGGAATAATTAATAAAAATAACAATAATACCCTACCTCGGTTCAGGAACGGCGTTCGTCAACGTCCCGTGGAAGACGAGCGTCGCGAAGGTCGGGCGTCGCGGGGAAAGAATGTCGACGTCGTGAAGCGAGGATTCGAAGTCATTGACGGCGATTTCATCGCGGAAAACCGTCGTGGAAGAGACGACGCGGAAGAAGAATGTTGCATCGTGGATATGGCATCGCGGAAGAACCATGTTCTTCGACGGAGAAGTTCTTCGTTGAAGAACGATGTTCTTCGCGTTCTTCGTCGAGGTTGAAGAGGATGAAGAAGAAGAAGATGCTTTCCCAACTCTCTCACGGAGTCAAAACTCTAACAAAAATAAAATAAGACTCTTTCTTATTTTGTTAACACAACAACACATTTGAATTTCAAGAATTTGAAATTCCATAACCACACACAACTCACCTCATTAAACTCATTACATTTAAGTCATAGGTTATAACTTAAGTTAACATAATTAAAGTGGGAGTTGAGGGGGGTTTTAGAGGATATGAAGAGGTGGGGTTTGTGTGGGCCCCACCACCGTCATAACCTCCCAAGGGAGGTTGGGTGGTTACCCAACTTCCATCAAGAGCTAACTCTTAGAGTAAAATAATAAAAATTGTAGTGTAATTATATAATAAACTTCCACAATTTTTATTATCAACACTCATGTAAACGCAACTCTAGAACAGGAGTTCCTAAGCAATTACCGGTGCTGCGGTTCCATCGGTGCCCTCGGAATTCGATTCCGGGCACTGGATCAAAAGTTAGAAAAACCCGCTCGTTCGTTCACTGAACGTACCCGAGCCAAACTTCGGAAATTGATTCCGGGCACACCGGGCCTCAGAATTAGGTGCCGTCAGAAACCGCACTCTTGTCAAATTCTAAAGAAAATTAAAAAAAAATTCCCTTTAATTTTACGGGTCTTTACATTACTCCCACCTCAGGGATTTACGTCCCCGTAAAGATACATCAAAACTAGGGAAACAAATGAGGGTACTGAGCACGCATCTGAGCCTCCCGCTCCCAAGTGCTCTCCTGGAGATTCTCGTGCTGCCATCTGATGGGCACTAGAGGAATCGACCGTCCACGTAGGACCCGCTCTTGTCGATCCTGGATCTCCATTGGGACCTCCGTAAAAGTCTCCCCATCATCAACGTCAATCTCCCCATGGTCAATGATGTGTGTCGGGTCGTGCACATATCTCCTCAGCTGAGATACGTGGAAGATGTCGTGCACCCGGTGCAACTGAGGTGGTAGAGCCAGGCGATAAGCCACCTCTCCTATCCTGTTGAGGACATGGAATGGTCCGATGAAAATGAAGAAAACTTTCCGCCTCGGCCAAATCTCCGTATACCACATCGAGGTGAGACCCGCAAGAAGACGTGGTCGCCATCCTCAAACCCCAGTGGCCTCCGCCTCCTGTCAGCATAAGACTTCTGCCGGCTCTGAGCTGTCCTCATCCGCTCCTGGATGACCTGGACCTTCTCTGTCGTGGCCTGGAACATCTCTGGTCCCACAAGTGCTGACTCCCCAGGGTCTGTCCTGTACAATGGAGATCTACAAGGTCGGCCGTACAACGCCTCGTACGGTGCCATCTCGATGGTGGAGTGGTATCTGTTGTTGTATGCGAACTCCACCAAGGGTAGATGGTCCTCCCAGCTATGACCAAAGATGGGGACACATGCGTGGAGCATGTCCTCGAGAGTCTGAATGGTCCTCTCTGTCTGACCATCCATCTGAGGGTGAAAGGCTGTGCTCAGACGTAGCTACATCCCGAACGCCTCCTGCAATCCCTTCCATAGCCGGGAAGTAAAACGAGCATCTCGATCGGAGACGATAGATGATGTCACACCGTGAAGCCGCACAATCTCCTGAACGTAAAGGCGTCCCAAGATCTCCACTGAGCCCTGCTCTATGATGGGTAAGAAGTGAGACGACTTGGTGAGTCTGTCGACAATCACCCAGATAGAGTCATGACCTATGGAAGTGCATGGAAGTCCAGTCATGAAGTCCATAGATATGCCATCCCACTTACACTCCGGAACCTCTAAGGGCTGAACCAAGCCTGATGGTACCTGGTGCTCAGCCTTCACCTGCTGGCAGGTGAGGCATTAGGAAACGAACTCTGCTACAGCCTTCTTCATGCCTGGCCACCAGTGCTGTCGTCTGAGATCCTGGTACATCTTCTCCACTCCGGGATGTACTGCCAAAGGAGAAGTGTGAGAATCTCTTAGAACCTCCTCCCATAAAGTGATTGGTACCATGGTACGTCCTCTGAAAAGGTCTTCGTGCTCTTCTCCAAAGGAGAAACCATCAGGTGCCTATCCTGAGGATATCTGTGCACGCCGCGTCTCACAGTCAGTGTCCCCATGTTGTGCCTCTCTGACCTGATGTAGAAGTGGAGGAGTGACTGTGAGAGACTGAAGGAAGGCTGCTCCATCTCTATCCATGAAGGATATCTGCAAAGAGGCTAGCTGCTCCGTCTCCTCCTCAAGTAGCTGAATGCCCGTCCTCCTACTGGGGGAATCAGATACTACGTTCCCCTTCCCAGGAGTATAGACTATCTCAAAGTCATAGTCCTGAAGGAACTCGAGCCCTCACCGCTGTCTCAGGTTCAGGTCCTTCTGCGAGAAGATGTACCTGAGACTCTAATGATCAGAAAAGACTGTAAAGCACTCTCCCATCAAATAGTGTCGCCATGTCTTCAGAGCGAAGATCACTGCTGCTAACTACAGGTCATGGGTAGCGTAGTTCTGCTCATGCAGCCTCAACTGACGTGATCCATAGGCGATCACTGCCTGCTCCTACATCAGGACTCAAACGAGTCCGGTCCCTGATGCATCGCAGTAGACTACGTACCCTACTCCCTCCTCAGGCAACCTCAAGATAGGTGCGCTGGTCAATCTCTGTCTCAGCTTCTAGAAGCTCCACTGACATCTGTCTGACCACACGAGGGGTTTCCCATTCTTCTTCAAAGTTGTGAGTGGTGCCGCAACTCTAGAGAAGTCAGGCACGAATCTTTGGTAGTATCCAGCTAGTCCCAAGAAACTCCGAACCTCTGTCAAGCTCCTGGGTGGCTCCCAAGCTAACACTACCTCGATCTTCGCAGGATCCACTGCAACTCCCTCCTCAGAGATGACGTGTCCCAAGAAGTGGAGCTCACGTTTCCAGAACTGACACTTCGAGAGCTTACCATAAAGCTGGTTCTCTTGGAGTGTGTCTAGTACAACCCGTAAGTGGTAGGCATGCTCCTCCTCAGTCGTCGAGTAAATCAGAATGTCATCGATGAAGACCACGACAAATCGATCGACGTATGGCTGAAAGATCCTGGTCATGAGGGCCATGAACACTGTTGGAGCATTGGTTACACAGAACGGCATATCCAAGAACTCATAGTGGCCATACCGACATCTGAAGTCCATCTTCTGCACGTCCTCATCTTTAACTCTGAGCTGATGATAGCCTGACCTGAGGTCTATCTTCGAGAACCACCGTGCTCCCTTGAGCTGATCAAAGAGGTCATAAATCCTCGGTAGTGGATACTTGTTCCTCACTGTCACCTGTTTTAGGCGACGATAGTCAACATAAAGTCACAAGCTCCCATCCGCCTTCTTGGTGAACAAAATCGGGGAAGCCCAGGGTGAAACACTGGGTCGGATGAACCCCTTGCCCTGCAAGTCCTCCAACTGTACCCGTAGTTCTCAAAACTCGGCGGGGGCCATCCGATATGCTGGAGTCGATATCGAAGCTATCCTGGGGTACCGGTCAATATAAAAGTCTACCTGTCTATGAGGAAGTAACCTTGGAATGTCGTCAGGAAAAACATCCGCAAACTGATCCACCACTGCAGGAGAACCCGGACTCCGCACGTCAACTGCTCCTAGGATGAGGCTATCCAACTGATGAGTGATGGGCTGTCCTCTCCTCCGCGGAATTCCATCCTGTGCTGTAAAGGCTCCCTTCTCGCCGGTGAAGGTGAACCTGCACCCATCGGTGCGTACACATCGCACCTTGCGCCTAAAACAATCAATCTATGCATAGACCATAGATAACCAATCCATTCCCAAGATGACATCGTAAGGCCTCGACGCTGCTACAAGAATATCCCAGAAGAAGCTATCACCTCCTAGAGTAAGCTAACACTGCCGGCACTAGTGCGTAATCATCGAGTCTCCTCCCGTAGGAGTCTCTAGCCGTAAGGATCGAGCCAACGGCTCTGTCAGAATCTCCGAGCTCCGTACAAGGGCAGCGGCTATGAAAGAGTGACTCGCTCTTGTGTCTATAAGTACTGCAGCAAGGGTGGAATAGACACAGATAGTACCTCGAATCATCTCGGGTGAACCATGGTCATAGGCCTCTGCTGCCTGGAGCAGTGCATGTCTCTGCCCGCCAGCTCCCTGTGGTCGGGGTGGACCTCCTGGTGTTGGTGGTGGTAGAGCCTCAAAGCGTCGCCCACCACCTGCTGCTCGGCCAGCTCCTCTGTCTCGTCCGCCTCCTCCCTACGGACCTCCACGGTCGACCCTCTGCCTCTGCCTTGGTGGTCCTTCAACCATCTGCTGGTCCTTGGCATGGTAGGTCGGGCAGTCACGAGCCATGTGGCGCTGCCCGCCACACGAGTAGCACTGCCTGCCTCTCGAAAGACTGGCTCCACGCTGTGTGCCCCACACTGCTGAGCCAGTGTCCTGAGGTCATCTGCCTGAGGGTCTCGTCTGCCTGGACCCAAGAGTCATCCATCGACTTCCTGCTGCAGAAGACTCTGCTACGTACCGCCCTGCGGTGGGTCTCGGTGCTGGTGTAGACTCAGCAAGAAAACTCTCGATCAAAAGGGCCCGCTCCAGTACTCCCTTCTGAGTCGGTATGATGAGGGAGATCAGCGATGCCCTGATCTCGTGTCTCAATCCCTGCTCAAAGGTCCGGGCCCGGAAGAATGGGTCCCGTACCATGTCGGTCGAGTAGAGCGAGAGATCGGTAAATCTCACCGAGTACTGAGCGACCGTCATGCTATCCTGCCGCATCTGAAGAAGCTCCTGAATGCGCACCGCATAGAGGGTGGCTGGGATGAACTCCGAGCGGAAGAGGCTCTCAAAGTCCGTCCAAAGTAGAGATGACTCATCGTGCACCTGGAGCATCAAGCTCAACCATCGGCCCGCTGCTGCGTGCAGTAGGCTCGCAGCGAGGATCACCATGAGGTCTGTTGGTGTCCTCACTAGCCTGAAAACCCGTACGACTGCCTCCAGCCAGTCCTCGGCTGCCTGGGGGTCTATCTCCCCATGAAACCCGGGCGGTCGCCGGCGCTGAAACTCATGCAGTGCGCTGAGGCGACGTGCATCGTCAGCGGCTAGTGCTAGAAGTATCGGTGGCTCGGTGGGTAGTGCTACCGCTAGTGCCACTGCTGACAAAGGGCCCTGCACCGAGGCCTCGCCTCTCGGTGGGATGTCGTCACGCTCGACTCTCGAAACCCTAGCTGGCTGCCGTCGTGGGGCCATCCTGAAAAGGAAACAGGTGCGCGACGGTCAGAAGAGTATACCTGGTGAGCTGATACAAAGTAATCACAAAGAAAACTTGAAACACACACGCAATCAATGTTTTCGTGCATTAAGTCGGAAATCAGAAGTCAGGGTCCTGGTGTACGGATACGTTGGCCGCCGCACTAACACTGGACTCCCTGTACTGATAACCACACTCAATACGCTAAACACTATTGCTTCACATTGAAAAGATCAGAGTTCGCGGTAGAACTGAACTCCTCTGATACCAATTTGTCACGACCCGTCCTCGGGGTCTGTGCTGTAACTACCCCAAGCCCGCCTTCCATAGGCCAGGGGCAGGCGACTAGCACCAAGGCGTAAATCCCAATAAAATGGGAAGGCATTTCCTTTGTAAAGTAAACAATCACCACAGAGTACAAGCGGAAGAAGTAAACACTATGTAAAAACAGATTACAATAGTAAGTATGGAAAGTAAAAGGGGCCGGAAATACAAGCCCAACTATAGAGTACAACTCGAAAGGGAAAACATCAACTGTAAAGTAAAGCCGCTACACCGAGCTGCCCACTGGAAATCCCACCTGAAGGGTGGGTACAGATAGCTCCACTGCTCCTCATGTTCCGCCGTCCGCTCCTAGCACGTCCCGCACAGTGGTCCACCTCCAGGTACCGTCCTGCTCTGCAAGCCTCAACCATGATCAACGTTGTCCGTCGTTTGCAACCAACACAAGTAGTACGGGCATAGCCCGTGCATGGGTGAGTATAAGCTACTCAGTAGGGACCCCGAGACCCCCAATGGTCTCCCAAAATCCACAAAGGATAAACCACAAAGGAAAGATACAATCACGAAGTAACAACCGACACTGCTTAGGTATATGCCCATACATATACCTAAGTCATCAATTCCAATACGCCCCAACCTCTGAGCCCAAGTACAACTCAGTCCACACAGGAAAGTATACGTATTCCACACAGGAAAGCAAAATGTAATCCACACAGGATAACACAACACAATCCACACAGGAAGGTAAACAAGATTCAGCTCACACAGGTGTACATCTTCGAAGACGATAGAGATGATCACTGATCCATCTAAGTCATTGGACCCACAAAGGATAGATAGGTACTAACCCCCGCAAAGACCCACACAGGATCGAACCCACACAGGATCTATATGCGCTGGTTCACACAGGACCGCTGAGCGCTGACCCACACATGATCGGACCCACACAGGATCGGTAGCACTAATCCACACAGGATCGCTGAGTGTTGTAGTTGTCGTCGTCGAATCCACTAAGGATCTCTGCACAGTCGTCGTTGCAGTCACAGTAGCAGTTGCAGTCACAGTAGCAGTCGTAGCCACCTCTAGGGTTTCCGCATACAGCAAGCTCGTTCGGGAGGGTCCTCTCCACGAGCCGAGAGGCTGATACATCAACTGTCACATAGTCTAGAGTAGATTTATCCAAAAGTTTTGTATCATCAACAGGAACTCAACGCAACTGACGGCGCGCCAATCGGGCGCCCGGTCTGAGAGTTATTGACTTTTTCGTTCCGGGGGCCCTGTTGGTTTTTAAGGAAAAACCAACCCGAACGTACTCAACCTGCATCCAAACCTCGGGTGGAGTATTCCAAATGATCCGTCTCACTAAGAGGAACTCAACAATGCTGACGGCATGTCAATCAGACGTCCGTAGCTCAAGATATGAGCGTTTCCGCTCCGAGGGCCCGGTTGGTTTCGTGTACGAACCAACCCGGCCGAACACAAAGTATCCCGAAACTTTGAGTGCGATATACCAAAACGACCGTCTCGATCCAAGGATCACATCACCACTCACGTCGCGCCGTTTGGAGGTCCTTAGCCCGAGTTATGGGCATTTGAACCCAAACAGTTCGGTATCAGGGGTTTCGGGCCCGGGCCGACCCGGCCCGAGACCCCCCGATTGGCCCGAACCGGGTCGACCCGCCCCGGACAGGGTCGGCCCTGCCCGGCGGGGCTCGGCCCGACCTGGCAGACCGGCCTTCGGCCGAGCTATTGGAAAACGGGGGGGGGGGGGGCTGCCCCCTTGTGTAACCGCGACCCCCCTCATTATTGGGGGCCGTTGATGCTGGTCGAGGGAATTTATTTCCCCCGGTTTTCTCCTTTCCCGCCGGCTCCTCCTCAATGGGACCGGCAGTGGCCAGTCCCTTTCCGGCTCCAACACCGGCGGCCCGGCTGGCCGCCAGTCACCATGCTCCGCCGCGGCCCGGAATCGGCCGCGGCCCTTGTCGTCTGGTGCGGTGCGACGGCACCGCGCCCCTCCGCTGCGGCTCCTCTCCGGCCGCGGTGCCTTCGACTTCCTTCGATACGGCGCGACAGCGTCGCGTTCTTGTTTGACTCCTCGGCGTGGCATGACGGCATCGCGTAATACTTGCCGAGCGATTCTCGCGTGGTTCGACGACACCACGCCATTTCGTTCCATTCACAAAGAAACAATCATGATCAAAGGAGGGGTTAGGCCGTGTTTGTGTGGTCCGGACCCCTCTCGTTAAATGATAACATTTAGTCTATTAACCACGAAGTTCGACATGCTAGAATCAAGAACGGAATAATTAATAAAAATAACAATAATCCCCTACCTCGGTTCAGGAACGACGTTCGTCAACGACCCGTGGAAGACGAGCGTCATGATGGTCGGGCGTCGCGGGGAAAGAACGTAGACGTCATGAAGCGAGGATTCGAAGATGTTGACGGCGATTTCGTCGCGGAAAACCATCGCGGAAGAGACGACGCGGAAGAAGAATGTCCCTTTGTGGATATGGCGTCGCGGAAGATCCGTGTTCTTCGGCGGAGAAGTTCTTCATTGAAGAACGATGTTCTTCGCGTTCTTCGTCGAGGTAGAAGAAGATGAAGAAGAAGAAGATGCTTTCCCAACTCTCTCAAGGAGACAAAACTCTAACAAAAATAAAAAAAATCTCTTTCTTATTTTATGAACACAACAACACATTTGAATTTCATGAATTTGAAATTCAATAACCACACACAACTCACCTCATTAAACTCATTACATTTAAGTCATAGGTTATAACTTATGTTAACATAATTAAAGTGGGAGTTGAGGGGGGTTTTAGAGGATATTAAGAGGTGGGGTTCATGTGGGCCCCACCACCCTCATAACCTCCCAAGGGTGGTTGGGTGGTTACCCAACTTCCATCAAGAGCTAACACATAGAGTAAAATAATAAAAATTGTAGTGTAATTATAAAATAAACTTCCACAATTTTTATTATCAACACTCGTGTAAATGCAACTCCAGAATAGGAGTTTCTAAGAAATTACCGGCACTGTGGTTCCATCGGTGCCCTCAGAATTCGATTGTGGGCACCGGTTCAAAAGATAGAAAAACCTGCATGTTCGTTCACTGAACGTACCCGAGCCAAACTTCGGAAATTGATTCCGGGAACACAGGGCCTTGGAATCAGGTGCCGTCAGAAACTGCGCTCTTGTTAAATTCTAAAGAAAATTAAGAAAAAATTTCCCTTGAATTTTACGGGTCTTTACACCAAAGTCACAATACCAAAATGATTCTAGAAAGAAACATTGTATTATATAATGAATATTCATCAATTGAGTTGAAATATTTATATATGAGAATTTTGGTTCTTTAAAGATGGTATCATAGAAAGGTTTATTTAAAATTTGGAAACTACAATTAGAAAAAATTAGTGGGAACCCTTAAGATGATCAAAAGAATATGATAACATTATACTGTTTTGTTAAGGAAGATATTATATGGTTTACCATGAAATAAATACCTCATTGGAAACTATATGTTGATAGGGTTATTGTATAAATTTTCCCAGGGGTAAAAAATCTATAAAAGGCATGTTAGGGTTGACTTGACTATTACCTGATATACAATAGTGGGCCTTAATAGAGGCTTGATTTGAAACTCTTGGGGGATTTTCTTAGATTATTTCACATTTTAATTATGAACCATCATGAAGATTTCAATTAGATAATGACCATGGATGACATAATCCTAACTTAGAGTGTCATATGTTAAATGTAATGTTTTATAATTTAGAGATCCTTTAAGTTATTCTTCAGGTCAATGTTTCTTCCCACTAAGATTAGTGTTTCTCACACCATGATGTTTGGATTTAGTCAATAAATGAAATTGAATGGAACCATTATAATGGGAAATGTGATTGAAAATTCAGTGATTTCATAATTCAGAATAAAATCCTATCAGATATAGAATAAAAAGCCTTATTTATATGGCCAGACAACTTTCTCAAAATATAAATAATGATGAAAATTTAAATCAGAAATGGAGGGAACAACATTCACTTGAGTCCTTAATGGGGAAATTACAAACATAATTTAGTGGTTATTGCTGATCCACAAGGTGATGAGAAATGTTATAGTACCCCTAAAAAGATATTTTACATTCTCTAGTGTTTGAATTATGAAATAATAATTTTGGCTATCTATCATTTGGATGAAGAAGAAGACCAATGGTTGGTTCTTATAATAGATATGGTGAAATGAATAAATCAAATTAATTATTTGGGATGTGTTTATGGGATTATATTTCAATAAGTACATTCCTCATATTCCTTATAAGAAATGGAGAAATAATTCATTGAGATAAAATAGATGGATGATGAATCTATTGGTACATATGAGGATCATTTTTACATGACATTCAAGGTATGATTTTGGTATATCATCAAACATTAATGTATGGTTTCTTTCTAACTTAGTTGTTAAAATACAATTCTACATACGGTGTTATCCATATAGAACATTGGTAGCTATGAATTTTTTTCTACTCTAATGTTGTAAATAAAGATTAGAGTTACCTACCAATCACATGGCCATGATAAAAAATGAATCATGGAATTAAATTGATACTCAAAAAAACCATGGAGGAAAGAAGTTTATCATTATTTTATTCTCAATATGTGTAAGGAAAGAAACTGGAAATTGTTTTATGGGGATAAATAACTGTTTTACATGTGGAAAATAAGTCCATAGACAAGTTTAAATTTGATGTGATTAGAAGAAGATAGATGATGATTCAAATCGGGTGAAAGATCCATAGAATGCACCACCCCCACTCTAGCAATTCATGTGTAAGGAGTTTGAGAATTATGAGAATCAATTTCCCAATCTTTTTGATAGTGTGTATGATAATACAAAATAATATCTGAATAAAAATGAAAAGTGGATGCTTATTCAATCACAAAAATTGATGTGAATCATGACTACTAGGGCACACATGAGCATCACTCGTAGGATGTGATATTCTTGATTGATTTTGTATGAAGCATCCCTATAAAAATATTATTGTTCATACTTTGATGTAACATTATTTGATTCTATGAATTTATTATATCTATATATAAGTATTATGTAATAATGAAATAAACATTGATATTCATTTAGTGCAAGGATATACCCTATCATCCAATAGAATTTTTTTTATATAAGATAAGATATTATTTAAGGAATAAAAGGGTAATTAACTTTTTAAAGTTTATCTGTATCCATGTAGAATTAAAATAAGAGTTATGGATACAAAAATGATTGTTTGATTTTATGGTTAATAAAAGTTAACATTCCTAAACATCCCTTATGAGGTTATATGTCATGCGATTTATCAAGATTACGTGTATTTTGGGAGATATAATGACAATAAAACCCATTATTTTTTTATATTTTTTTTGAAAATTTAATTTGAGGAAGAATGACATTAAATTTTGTGGATATAATTTTAATACGATTTGTAACCATTAGTGTTTATATTTTCATTGATGTTGTGGTAATTATGTTTTATTACAATTTGTTAATTTTTTTTTAATTTATTTTATCATATTTTTGGAAAATGATTACTCCCATGGTCGGTGAAAACCTATCACATTTGGTAAGCTTGTGGTTCTTGAAACCACAACTAAAGGGATACAATGGTATAACACATAACACATCTCTAAATAAAAGTGTATTTATAATGGGAAAACATGAATAGATACAATTTCAAGTATATATATCCATTATTTTTATGTCATAAACATCAATAATATAAGAAAATGTATATGGTATTTCAAAAACATTACACATACCATAATACAAATATGAAAAAATCACCATGGATTGTGAAAATTGTCTCCCAAAAACAAATAATGTACATAATGCTATTTGTATTATATTTTACCACATTAAAAAGTTACAAAACATTATTTATATTAGATTATATTAAAATTTGGACCAGGTTTATAGGATATACATTAAGTAAGTTGTAATATTTCATGGAGTACCACATTCCATTGTCTGTGATTGAGATCCAAGGATTTAAAAAATGTTTAGGTGAATTATTAAAAAATTTCTTGATATAGAGGTGAGTTTCAGCACTATGTATCATACACAAACATATGGCTACTATTAGAGTGCCATCCAAACCCCAATGGATATTATTACTCCCAATCTATGAATTAAAAATGTGGTTACCATAAACACCTTCTAATAATAGTCAATTTATTTTAATAAAAATAAATTTCACATGAGTTTTTAGATTTCTCCAAATGAAGCCATATATGAGAGAAATGTTAGAACTCCAATGTATTGGGATTTAATTTAAGAAATAACTCTATTGGAACTTGAGTGAGAATAATAAATAATAGAGACGGTTATATCCAATCAATAACATATTAGTGTAGAAAAATTTCAGTAGAAATGTAATGTTAAAAATCTATGGCATGATATGGAATTTGATTTTGTGAATAATGTTTTAATAATAATTTCCACAAGAAAAGAGATAAAGATATTTTTAAAAAAGGGGAATCTATGAACTAGGTTTATAATACCCTTATAATTCTCAATCGAATTGGGGTTGTAGCATATCCCTTAAAACTACTAGTAAACCTCACTTAGGTTCACATTATGTTCCATGTATCTATCCTATGGAAGTACATAATTGATCCATAGATGTACTAAAATGAAAGGTTGTTCCATTGGAACATGATTTTTCATATAAGGAACAACCAATGGAGAATCTTGAACTTATAGAGAATGTGCTAGGAAATATGACCACTCTCCTGGAAAATTTTTCTTGATGAATCAGTCAGTTTGATGAAGCTTTGTGAGAACATAAAAGTGCAATAAGGAAGATGTATCGCCAATTTCATAGCAAATATATGGAAATAAAATGTATAATTTCATTTTATAGGGGGTGTAATTTAACACTATTATATATTGTTTGGAAAATTCAATAAAAATTAATTTCTTTGACATCTTTCATAACATGAAACACTATGTTTTAACAAACTATGAGAAACTATTAATAATATTATTAAAATATACATTTATTTCCAAGATTTAAAACATTAAATAATAAATAGGAATAAAAATACTTTAAAAATGATATATATTATATATATAAATAAATAATATTGATAAAAAAACATATTTTTTAGAAAGTCTTTATATGCCTTAAAATATCTTTGTTTCTCTAAAAATGATTGGTATTTATTTTTTGTGACCAAATAATTATATAATATTATAAACTTATATAAAATAAATTTGTAAAAATGGACGTTTTTGGAATTAACATTTAAAACCATTCATAGAGATATTTTATAGGATTTTTATAAAGAGAATATTTTTTTGATGAATAGTCAAAAATTATATTTTTTTGGAAAATTTATTTTTTAAAAGAATATATAAGGTTCCATTTAGTATAAAAATGGGTTAAAAATTAATCTTAGACCAATTTTATTATATTCATTGTAATATATTAAATTTTAATCTATTTCATATTTAATTATCATATAATAACTTTTGAAGCATTTAAAAATTATCTCTTTGGAAAACTGAATTTTCTTCACATCTGCAGATTTAAGAAAAAAGTAATTTTTACCAATTATATTAATATACTTTAGGAAATTTTTTTACGTAAATAAAATAAATAAATAAAATAAATATTTTATAATAATGTCTCATGTTTTTTTCGTTAAAAATAATACTATAAACACTAAAAATTAAATACAGTGATTAATGTTAAAAAGAGATTACATGAGGTTAACATAAAGATGATAAGGGGTAAAATGGAAAATAAAATTTCCCAAAACATATTTTATTGAAATATGTAGACCTTATAACATCTAATTTTGTTATTAAAACATTTTGGATCATTTTTAAATTTGAAAAACATAGTTACACAATATTATTTTTATATATTCAATTTGTGTCCTCTCCCCCACTTATAAAATACTAACTAAATTCCTATACTTATAAGGCCCCGGCCTTAAACCTTACTTAATCTTGAGTTATCACAAGATTACACATTGAGGATCATTTCGGGTTTAGAGTTTTAGAGAATTAGATAATAAAACTTGCATTACATTCCACATATAAACAAAGTGGTTACATAAAGATAGTATTCTTCATTCCCATCAATGGAAACATATTTAAAATTAACATGGATTATTTCTTGACACTTCCTTGACACTATCATCATATCATATACCTTTCCCTTGACCTGTGAAAAACATTTCAAAATAACATGGGATGAGCATAAAAAGCTCAGTAAGGGATATAAAAATATGGAAAGGAAACATGGGTACATATATACATAAAGATGAGATCATACTTTACCCATAAAACATAAGCACTTTAACATACCTCATCAAATCATGAATAAATCATATAAATCATAAGACATAAAGGTAACTTGAGGCATTCATAACATTATTACGTAGGGAGTAACCCTCTTGGTTACGTTTGGAATACCCATCACAGTATATTCCCTAAAATCTCTTTGGAGAAACCTTAACGTTTCACTCCTTCGCGTTACCCAATGCATTGGAGAGCTATATCGGGCTCACTCGCCCTTATTTTATCACGGAACCACCCATCTTCATAATAATTCCCAAGAACCATAACATAATCGTATCACATAAAACATGCATAAAGGAAACATAACATTTCCACATTTCAATCACAAGATATCAATACAACACAAAAAAAATTGTGAAAACCATTTTCAATACCAAAATAAAAGAAAAGTAAAACATGGTATTTATTTTTCTTTTAAAAGAAGGTATGGCTTGTAGAGGAAGCCGAAACTCAAATAACGGTCACAACGGCGGAGAAGTCATTGTCGCCGCATACGTACGACAAAAACATTCCCTTTTGTCATTTAGTAAACGCTTCGTATAAAAAAATATTCCTTTTGAATAAACGGAAAAGTAAAAGGGTTTTATAAACCGTATAAAAGAAAGTTGTGTATAAAATAAAATATGCCTCAATGAAAGGAGATTGAGACGAAGTCCCATACCTCATATCTGACTTGACCCGACTGTTCTTTAATCTCCTGAATAATAAACTTGAGTTAATCTCTACTTGTTTAAGAGCCTTTTCCAAGTTCATTATTCCTTTTATACCATGTTATGGACATCATGTAATCATTTAAGTTAATAATGTTCATTTTGTCGGTATTTGGTTCTTAAGTCAAAAATAGACTTCTTACACTTACATGTTGTTAATTTGGTCAAAGGTTCTTTATATCCAGAATGATATTAATGATTTGGATAACATATATAACATATATATTCATCATATACATGTATTTATAATATTACATCACATTTAGAGGTAAGAAATGAAATGCACCGTTCATGGAGACGGTAAGCCGTACGTACGCATGAACGCTACTTCCATTTCTATTTCGTATTTTTTGGAATGGAATCATAATGATATAAGAGTATATTAGAATTCCAGTATAATAACATATATAATGTCATTAACTTTATCCTTTAAACATCCCACATATGGTATTAACGAATCAAATCACTTTCAGGGGGCAGTAGTCCGCACATCCTAAAATGAAGATATCGTGTTTACCCATAATGGAAACCATAAAGGTATGCCCAAAATGAAAAAAAAACAGAAGATTAAGAAAAAAATAATCATATCATATATCATATATAAAAATAGTGACATCATAATGGCCACCTTTGAAGGTGTTAAATGTTTATTGAACAATCATCGTTTCGGGAGGCAGAATTTCGCCATACACAGAAACAGTATGTTCTTTAACCATTTGATGTAGTTTTGTTAGAGTGTAGCTCAAATAAATCTTATAACAACATCCTAGTATATTTAAGATACTGTTTTTGTTACAAAATAAGTAAATAAAAAGAGTTTAGGGGGTTGGAGAAGAAAAATAAAACAAATGAACATGAGAGAATGAATTACCTTTAAAAGTGTATCTCCTTTTGATTTGAGACTAAAGGATTTCTTTGAAAGGATTGTTCCCAAAGGGAATCCTCTAGGATGAGGAGAGGGATGTGGAGAGAGTAAATGGGCAGGGGTTGGCCGAGCCAGAGGCTCGAGGAGTGTGTGAAATGAGGTAGAGTTGGGGGCCTTTTATAAGAGGAGAGGAGGGGCACTTTTGGAAAGTAAAGAAATATTACTGTATTTGAAAATGTGTTTCGGTTTTTGAAGGTCCCACATTGATATAATTCTTGGATAAGATGATAAGGGTTCGAAATACACTCATCCAATTGGTTTTGTCCATGTGTTGGTTTTAGATTTTTCATTATCTTTCCATTTTATTTAAATCGTTAAATAATGAGCTCATCGCTGCATCATCATGATGTCATAAATAATTTAATTTATTTGAAATCTAAAAATTATAAAAAAAATACTATGATGTAGGAAATCTTTCTAGCTTTCCAATTACTATTTATAAAAAAAACTCTGATCTTTATAACCCCATGTAAAAATTGTTTTCGTAAAACATATTATGTTTGTGTCATTTTTACTTTTACATTAAATAAAACGTTATTTATGTCATTTCCGAACCAAAGTGGATCCATGGGGTCCCCAAGTTGTCCCATGGCTTGTCTTGGTCGGCAATGACACAAACAATGAGGGTAGGACATGTCGGGCGGAGAGTGATGGCAAGAGGGGGGTGAATTGCCTTTTAAAAAATAATTAACAATTTAAAATCAAAGTTAAAGTGCAGCGGAAATAAAAGAGGCAAGACACAAAGCTTGATAACGGAGTTCGGCTTAAACCAAAGCCTACGTCTCCGCTCCCAACTCAACCATTGAATGATTTACTACCGCTTTCTTTTTAATGGTTTTAGCAAGAAACCCACTAGACTTTAAGGTTAGTCTAGAACCTATTACAGCTTGCTTTTAATGGTTATTCAAGAACCCACTTGCTTTTAATAGTTGAGCAAGAACCCACTAGCCTTCTTACAGGTGAAGGCTAGCTCACCTATGACTCAAGCCTTTTGAAGGGAAGGCTTGACTAACCTCTTCACACCTTGAAGGAGGTGTGAAAACCCAAAGAAGAGAGAATGAGAGAAATGGGGGTTTGTAGGTACAAACCCAAATTGATGCTCAAAATAATTAAAACAAGAAAAACCGTAATGAGGAGAAGTCTTGGGCGCCAATGGATTGATGAAGTTGATGAAGAGCGCTCCAAAGCTTCTTTGATGGTGCTCCTTGGATATGGAAATGAGTTGGAGCAAGTGGGGTTCCTTGAAGCAATCCGCCGGAGGTTCGCCAAATGATGGAAAAATGTTCTCGTGGGCTTCCGTGTGTTTCAGGGGCTTCCTAGTCCTTTATTTATAGAGGGGGGCCCCTCAAATGGCCTTTGGGGGTCTTCGGAGCCGTTGGAGAGGCCTTCGGAGCCGTTGGGAGTGAAGTGGACAAGTCTGGTCAAAGCCCAACGACAAGTTTGACTGGCTCCACCGGCTGACCGGTGCTTGGCCACCTGTTGGCCGGTGCTTTGGAAAAGGGAGAGGGCTCGGGCTCAGGCACCACCAGTTGGCCGGTGAGGAGGCCACCGGTTGGCCGGTGCTGAGGCAGTAGGTGTCACTATTCTGTCTGGGTCCAACGGCTGGTCGGTGGTGGGACACCGGTTGGCCGGTGGTCTGGACAGAAGGATGCCTTCTGTCCAGGCTCCATCGGCTGGCCGGTGGTCATCCACTGGTTGGCCGGTGGACTGAAAATCAGTCCACTTTTGCCTTCTTTCTTTCTTGGCCCAATTCCTTGGCAACCTGAAATCATTCCTATCATCCAAAAACACTTAAAACAAGATTAGATAAATATGAGAGTGATTGTGATCATGAAAATTAAACCACTAGGGGTACGAGAGGTACAACAATCTCCCCCTATTTTAATGATCACAATCACCAAAACAAGCAATGAAAAAGACTGAAATTATAGGCATGCTTTAAAGGATAAATTTAAAAGTAAAGCAAAGCATGAGAGAAAGATTTCTCCCCCAATCAACTAAGAATTTGTCCCCCTTTGTGATTATCAAAATAGCACGGGGCATAAAACTTGATTGAGGGAATGGTTGAAAAACAAGATAGAGTTTTTAAATCAATTTAAATTTTTGAAATTTGAATTGAAAGATTTGAATTGAATGTTTTGAATTGAAAGTTTTGAAATTGAAAGTTTTGAATTGAAAGTTTTGAAATTTAAAATTTTGAATGAAAAATTTGAAATTGAAAATGCAAAAAGGCTTAAATGATCCTAACTCCCCCTAAATAAAAACAAAAAATCACCGGGGAGAGGATTTTGAAACCGAGACAAATTTTGGTCCGGTGAGACTCGCTAAAAGGGATTTTTCAATCCATACTTGTCTAGTGGAGGGTCTTCTCCCATAAAATTCATCATTAAAGGAAATGGTTTTGGGCCTTCCCTACCGGGCATTTTTGCAATCGCACTCATAAATTAAGTGCCCGGGTTTTTTTTCAATAGTTACAAAATTTATTTTGAGAGCTCCCCCTTACAAAAATAGTTGGAGCATGGGAAGAGGAAGCTTGCTTGGAATAGCCAAGCCCTTGGGTGGTTCTAGATATGCGTTGGGAACCAAGCAATTTGGTCAAATTTTGTTCACCTTGGGTTAACTTGGCAAGAGATTCCCTTAAATCTTTGATTGTTAATTCCATAGAATCAACATCGGGAAGGTTTTGGATCTTGAGGGACAAATCTTCCTTTTCTTTGAGAAGTTGTTCCTTTTCGGAAGAGAGTTTTTTGAATTTCTTTTTTATAGCAAAAAATTTGGAAGAAAGCTCGTGAAAACCTTCCTCCAATTGATCCCTCGCATGTTGGAGATCCTCATAAGATAAATGATTGAAAGAATTTGAAGAACTAGAGGATGAGGAGTCGGAAGAGGTTACCTCATGAAATGCCATTAGGCATTTTTTACCGTTGTCACTTGAGGAGGAGGAGGAGGAGGATGTGGAGCTATCACTCCATGTGGCCTTGAATTCCTTCTTCTTTTCCTTTTGCTTGGCCTTTTTCTTGTTGAGTGGACAATCGGGCTTGTAATGGCCTTTCTTGCCACACTCGTAACATGTTACCTCGAGCTCGGATTTTTCGTTTGGTTGAGCCTTGCGGGATTTATTCTTCTTGTGCTTCTTCATGAATTTGTGCATTTTGCGGGCAAGATTCTCCATTTCTGAATCGCCGCTTGAAGAGGAATATGATGAGGAGGATGAGCTTTCTTCTCTTTGAACTTTGAAGGCGATGTTCTTTGGAACTTTGATTGGTTTTCCTTCCTTTTTAGCTTGCCTCCTCATGGTGATCTCGTAGGTCATGAGGGATCTGATGAGCTCTTCGACCGGCATGTTCTTGATGTCTTTTGCTTCTTGAATTTCCGTGACTTTTGGTGCCCATAAGCTTGGTAAGATCCAAAGGATCTTTTTGACCATCGTTTCTGCAGACACATCATCACCAAGGGACTTTCTCCCATTGCAAACATCAGTAAAACGCGTAAACATTTTAGTTATTGATTCATTTGGGTGCATGATGAAAGACTGAAAATCTTGATGAAACATATCCAATCGAGTGTCCTTGACTTTGTTGGTCCCCTCATGGGTAACTTCCAAAAGTTTCCAGATTTCATGTGATGAGGTGCATGTGGAAACTCGATTGAATTCATTACGATCAAGGCCGCAATGAAGAGCGTTCATGGCTTTGCCATCAAGCTCGAAATTTTTAATATCGGCTTGAGTTCATTTGGATTCATCGGGAGAAGAAAGAGAATAACCATGCATGACAATTTTATAAATAGGATAACCTATACTTCTATGAAAAGTAGTCATGCGGGTTTTCCAATAAGTATAGTCGGTTCCATCAAAGAATGGAGCACGACCCAAAGAATAGCCTTCGGGGGTGAAAGAAGTTGAATCCATCATAAAGGATCTTGAATTTGAAACCGGTTAGGGTATTACTCAAATCTTGCCTCTGATACTAATTGTTGGGCGGAGAGTGATGGCAAGAGGGGGGGTGAATTTCCTTTTAAAAAATAATTAACAATTTAAAATCAAAGTTAAAGTGCAGCGGAAATAAAAGAGGCAAGACACAAAGCTTGATAACGAAGTTCGGCTAAAACCAAAGCCTACGTCTCCACTCCCAACTCAACCGTTGAGAGATTTACTACCGCTTTCTTTTTAATGGTTTTAGAAAGAAACCCACTAGACTTTAAGGTTAGTCTAGAACCTATTACAGCTTGCTTTTAATGGTTATGCAAGAAATCACTTTCTTTTAATGGTTGAGCAAGAACCCACTAGCCTTCTTACAGGTGAAGGCTAGCTCACCTATGACTCAAGCCTTTTGAAGGGAAGGATTGACTAACCTCTTCACACCATGATGGTGGTGTGAAAAACCAAAGAAGAAAGAATGAGAGAAATGGGGGTTTGTAGGCACAAACCCAAATTGATGCCCAAAATAATTAAAACTAGAAAAACCGTAATGAGGAGAAGTCTTGGGCGCCAATGGATTGATGAAGTTGATGAAGAGCGCTCCCAAGCTTCTTTGATGGTGCTCCTTGGATGTGGAAATGTGTTGGAGCAAGTGGGGTTCCTTGAAGAAATCTTCCGGAGGTTCTCCAATTGATGGAAAAATGTTCCCGTGGGCTTCCGTGTGTTTCCGGGGCTTCCTAGTCCTTTATTTATAGAGGGGAACCCTCAAATGGCCTTTGGGGGTCTTCGGAGCCGTTGGAGAGGCCTTCGGAGCCGTTGGGAGTCAAGTGGACAAGTCTGGTCAAAGCCCAACGGCTAGTTTGACTGGCTCCACCGGCTGACCGGTGCTTGGCCACCGGTTGGCCGGTGCTTTGGAAAAGGGAGAGGGCTCGGTCTCAGGCACCACCGGCTGGCCGGTGAGGAGTCCACCGGTTGGCCGGTGCTGAGGCAGTAAGTGTCACTATTCTGTCTGGGTCCACCGGCTGGCCGGTGGTGGGAGACCGGTTGGCCGGTGGTCTGGACAGAAGGATGCCTTCTGTCCAGGCTCCATCGGCTGTCCGGTGGTCATCCACCGGTTGGACGGTGGACTGATAATCAGTCCACTTTTGCATTCTTTCTTTCTTGGCCCAATTCCTTGGCAACCTGAAATCATGCCTATCATCCAAAAACACGTAAAAAAAGATTAGATAAATAAGAGAGTGATTGTGATCATGAAAATTAAACCACGAGGGGTACGAGGGGTATACCAGGACATGTGTCAAACTGATCTCATTTTATTAAAGAAATATTTTTACCTTAAACTACACTAATTACCACTAATCGCGATTAAAACTTAATAAGTTACTATTCATCAAAAAATTATTTTAATCTCATTGAACCACATTTTACTTCCTAATGACAACCATGTATGTCGGATTTTTGAAATTCAAAACACAATGATGGCAAAATTTCATTTAAATGGGAAATCAGTTTTTATAAGTACCAGTTAGTGGTTTCACTATTCATCAAAAATTGATGTTTTTCAGAAAATTACCAAAAATTCACCCTAAGAAATATTTGATATTCCGAATTCAAAAATGAAGTCTATTTTACAAAATTCAATACATATAAGTCACATTAATTAATTTAATAATTAATTCCTGCTGTTAGAGCAAATAGCGTGTTTTTATGAAACAATAAGTATCAAAAGATTGACACCAGTTTAAGTCTAATTTCAAAGTGAAATTGATTCCAATGAACATCATTGGATAAAATGGTAAAAATATATTCTAACTTCACTTCAAAACCAATTCAAAATATAATCTAATCATATAAATAAATTAGATTAAAAAGCAGTTTTGATGTAAAATGCAGTATTTTTCATTATTCATTAAAAAATGAACATTGTCAGAAAAATACCAAAAATTCACACAAAGTAAATTTTGATGTCCCAATAATAAATAATAAGTTTATTTTGACAAACGTAGCTTATAAAATTGTCAAAAGATAGATTTAAAAAGGGTTTTCCATCACAAGCCAGTAAAACAATCTTTTAAAAATATTAGTGTATTCCATGCTTAAGATGAGATTTATTTTCATTTTAAGCTTCTAAAACACTATCTTAATCATTAATAGACATAGATAAAAATATCTATAATTCATTACTTACATGGGATGTTACATCCTTCCCCCCTTTAGAAAATTGCGTCCCTGCAATTTATTTACTTATCGAATAAATGGGGGTACTTATCCCTCATTGCATTTTTAGATTCCCATGTTGCCTCTTCAATCATGTGGTTTTTCCACAAAACCATTACCTGGTGAATCACCTTATTCCGTAACACTTGCTCCATGTGGTCAAGAATCTGGACCGGTTGTTCCTCATAAGATAGGTTCTCTTCCAGCTGAACTACCTCTGGACTCAAAACATGAGATGGATCTGGCATATACTTTCTCAACATCGAAACGTGAAAAACATTGTGTACCTGAGATAAACTCGGAGGTAAAGCCACTCGGTATGCAACTGATCCAACTCTCTCCAGAATTTCATATGGTCCAATGAACCTTGGACTCAACTTTCCTTTCTTACCAAATCTCATCACACTTTTCCAAGGAGAAACCTTGAGAAAAACATGATCACCTACCTCGAAAGATAGATCCTTCCTCCGGTTATCCGCATAACTCTTCTGCCTGCTCTGAGCTGTTCTCATGTGCTTCTGAATCAGTTGAACTTTTTCTGCCATCTCTTCCACCAATTCTGGTCCCATCAACTTCCTTTCACCCACTTCATCCCAAAAATCCGGAGCTCGACACCGCTTCCCATATAATGCCTGAAATGGTGCCATCTTTATACTGGAATGAAAACTGTTATTATATGAAAATTCAACCAAAGAAAGATGTTGGTCCCAACTTCCCTGATAATCCATAGAACAAGCTCGTAGCATATCCTCCAATATCTGAATTTTTAGTTCTGACTGCCCATCTGATTGAGGATGAAAAGCTGTACGAAAATTTAATTTAGTACCCAACGACTTCTGAAGGCCTTTCCAAAAGTTAGAAGTGAACCTGGGATCACGATCAGATACAATGGAGAGAGGAACTCCATGTAACCTGACTATCTCTTTAAGATACAAACGGGAAAGTTGATCTAGGGAAAAAGTATCTCGTATAGAAAGGAAATGAGCAGATTTAGTCAAGCCATCAACAATTACCCAGATTACATTATTACCTCGAGATGTCTTCGGTAATCCAACAACAAAGTCCATGGATATATTCTCCCATTTCCACTCTGGCACTGGTAAAGGCTGAAGCATCCCTTTAGGTAACTGCCGCTCTGCTTTAACCTGCTGACAAGTCAAACACTTCACAGTAAAATCCGCAATATCTCTTTTCATTACATCCCACAAGTAATACTCCCGCAGATCTCTATACATCTTAGTACTGCCCGGATGAACTGAAAACGAAGAACTATGAGCTTCACATAACAACTCTCTCTTCAACTGTGAATCAAAAGGCACACACAATCTCTTCCCAAATCTCAAAACACAATCATTATCAATGTTGAATTCAGGAAACTTACCTTTCTGAACCAGCTCTACCTTTTTCTGCAACTCACTGTCTTGCTTCTGTGCTTTCTTGATTCTATCTGATAGAGAAGATCTCACTGATTCCTGAAACAAAACAGAAGGGCTTCCTGCACCAACAACTTCTATGCCAATGTTCATCAAATCCTTAACCAAAGGATCACGTTCCAAATGCAACATTGTTAATGAAGCATTACTTTTTCGACTCAAAGCATCAACCACTTTATTTTCTTTTCCCGGATGGTAATGAATTGTACAATCATAATCCTTGATTAATTCTAGCCATCTCTTTTGTCTCATGTTCAATTATTTCTGAGTGAATATATACTTTAAACTTTTGTGATCGGTATATATTTCACACTTTACTCCATACAAATGATGCCTCCAAATTTTTAAAGCAAAAACAACAGCAGCTAATTCCAAATCATGTGTAGGGTAATTTACCTCATGAGTTTTCAACAGTCGTGAAGCATAAGCAATTACCTGATCATTCTGCATTAGGACGCAACCAAGTCCTTTCAATGAAGAATCACTGTATATAACAAACTCACCATTCCTGGAAGGTAGTGCCAAAACTGGAGCATTCACCAATCTTCTTTTCAATTCCTGAAAACAATCATCACATTCTTTTTTCCAGATAAACTTAACACCCTTCCGAGTTAGCTTAGTAATTGGACTAGATAACCGTGAACACTTTCTAACAATCCTTCGGTAATAGCCTGCCAAACCAAGGAAGCTACGAATCTCGGTTACACTTGTGGGTCTTGGCCATTCTTCCACAACTTTTTTTTTTGCAGGATCAACAGTTATTCCATCTTTAGAAACAATGTGACCAAGGAAAGAAATTTGTTGCAACCAAAACTCACACTTTCTGAATTTCCCATACAATTTCTTTTCTTTTAAGGTTTGAAAGATAACCCTTAAATGTATTTCATGCTCCTCTTTACTTTTAGAAAACACCAAAATATCCTCAATGAAAACCACCAAAAACTTATTCAAGAACTCATGGAAAATTCTATTCATTAAATCCCTGAATACAGCAGTTGCATTGGTTATCCCAAAATGCATTACTACAAATTCATAATGGCCATATCTCGTATGGAACGCGGTCTTCAGAATATCTGCCTCCTTTAACTTCAGTTGATGGTACCCCGATCTCAAGTCAATCTTTGAAAAAAACTGAGCTCCCTGGAGCTGATCAAACAAATCATCGATATGAGGAAAAGGATATTTGTTTTTAACAGTGATATTATTCAAGGGTCTATAATAAATGAAAAGTATCATAGAACCATCTTTCTTCTTAACAAATAAAACAGGATCACCCCATGGTGATGTGATAGGTCTAATGAAACCTTTCTCTAATAAATCTTGCAATTGCTCCTTCAACTCTAAAAGTTCAATTTGTGCCATTCGATAAGGGGGTTTTGAAATTGGCTTAGCATCAGGAACTAAGTCAACAGTAAACTCAACATCCCGCTCTGGTATTATTCCAGGCAACTCATCAGGAAAAACATCAGGATACTCATTTACCACTGGCACATCATTAATCTGAACAGTTCCTTTATTTTCAATGATGTGTGCAAGGTAACATTCATTTCCATCTTTTACAGTTTTCTCGGCCTCTTGATATTTTATCAAAAGTAAGGGTTCATTCTTGTAAACAAACTGAAAGTCTTTCTGAAAAGAAACTTCTTTAGCTCTACAGTCAATCTTAGCATGGTAAATAGAGAGCCAATCCATACCCAGGATAACATCAAACTCTACTAGAGGTAGAACAATAAGGTTTACAAGTAGGTTCATTCCACAGATAAGGATAGGAAGATTCTTATAAATTCTTTTTGCCTCAACATTTCCCCCAGGTGTTTTTACCAAAAGTTCAGGAGTCATTTGTTGAGATGGTATTCTCATTTTACTAGAAAAGGTTTCAGAGATGAAAGAATTTGTAGACCCCGAATCAAACAACACACTGGCATAATCTGAAAAAACATACAAAGTACCTGATACAACTTCATTTGATGGCCCGACATCTGCTGAAGTAGTTGGAAAGGATTTCACCACCCCTTTCTTCTTGTAGTCTAACTGCTTCCCATCACTCAAGCTCTTTGTCAGACACTCGTTTTCATAGTGACCCATCTCATTGCAGTTATAACATTTCACTAACTGTAAATCAAATTTGTTCTTACCTTCACCTTGATCATTTTCAGTGCAATCACGAGCCTTATGTCCCATCTTACCACATCGGTAGCACTTTCAAGAATTCATGAGACATTCCCCAGTATGCCTTTTTCAACATTTATCACAAACAAGAAACTTAGTTTTCTTACCATCAGACTTTTTTGAAGAATTATTACCTTTCTCCTCCCACCTCGGTCTTTTCTTTTACTGGTTGTTATAGAACACTTGGTCATCGGCAAACTCCATTTCCACCTTCTCAGCACATCGAACAAGCTTTTCATAACTTTTAAACTCACGAGAAGCTAATGCCCTTTGATATTTTGGATTTAATCTTGAGTAAAAACGATTGATTTTACTATCAAGGTCTCAGATAAAATTTGGAGCATACCTTGCCAATCGAGTGAACCTTTCTTCATTGGCAGCCACTGAGTCTTCCTCTTGCCTCAATTCCAAGAATTTCTTTTCCATCCTATGTCGAACAGCCTTAGGAAAATACTTCTCAAGAAACATACCTTTGAATTCATCCCAGTCAAGAGCATCAATCTCATCGGCGTCCCTGATATTTTTAACCATAGACCACCACTGATCTGCTTCAACCTCCAAACGGTAAATAACAAGACTAACCTTTTGATTGTCTGAACACCCCATGACCTCAAAAATCTTCTCCAGTGCTTTAATCCACCCTTCAGCTAGCACAGGGTCATACAATCCTCTGAATTATGGTGGATGTTGCCTCATGAAATGTTCCACCACTGACATGTTCCTCTGCGGTTGGTCTGGCTGATCTCGTGTATAGATACCACCGCCATTTATCGCTTGAGTCAACTGCGCCATTACTGCAACAAACTGTTCAGTTCCAATTCCGACCATTTCTGGATGCTGATTCGGAAGTTTATTTCCTTCTGTATGCCTTCCTAACACTGCTTCCCTGTTTCCTCTGCAGAAAACAATTCTGAACAAACATGTCATAAATGAAGCAACATGGTAATCTTCAAATTCTATATCAAAAAAAATTCTTTTTTGGATAATCATTATTAGAATTATAACTCCTAAAGTTAGCTAAACCGTCCTTTGATACCAACTATAAGGCCCCTGACTTAAACCTTACTTAATCTTGAGTTATCACAAGATTACACATTGAGGATCTTTTCGGGTTTAGAGTTTTAGAGAATTAGATCATAAAACTTGAATTACATTCCACATATAAACAAAGTGGTTACATAAAGATAGTATTCTTCATTCCCATCAATGGAAACATATTTAAAATAAACATTGATTCTTTCTTGACACTTCATTGACACTATCATCATATCATGTACCATTCCCTTGACCTGTGAAAAATATTTCAAAAAAACTTGGGATGAGCATAAAAAGCTCAGTAAGGGATATAAAAATATGGAAAGGAAACATGGGTACATATATACATAAAGATGAGATCATACTTTACCCTTAAAACATAATCACTTTAACATACCGTATCAAATCATGAATAAATCATAGAAATCATAAGACATAAAGGTAACTTGAGGAATTCATAACAATCTTACGTAGGGAGTAACCCTCTTGGTTACGTTTGGAATACCCATCACAGTATATTCCCTAAAATCTCTTCGAAGAAACCTTAACGTTTCACTCCTTCGCATTACCCAATGCATTTGAGAACTATATCGGGCTCACCCGCCCTTAGTTTATCACGGAACCACCCGTCTTCATAATAATGCCCAAGAACCATAACATAATCGTATCACATAAAACATGCATAAAGGAACCATAACATTTACACATTTCAATCACAAGATATCAATACAACACAAAAAACATTGTGAAAACCATTTTCAATACCAAAATAAAAGAAAAGTAAAACATGGTATTTATTTTTCTTTTAAAAAGAAGGTATGGCTTGTAGAGGAAGCTGAAACTCAAATAACGTTCACGACGGCGGGGAACTCGTTGTCTCCGCATACGTACGACAAAAACATTCCCTTTTGTCGTTTAGTAAACGCTTCGTATAAAAAAATATTCCTTTTGAATAAACGGAAAATTCAAAGGGTTTTATACACCGTATAAAAGAATGTTGTGTATAAAATAAAATATGCCTCAATGAAAGGAGATTGAGACGAAGTCCCATACCTCGTATCTAACTTGACCCGACCGTTCTTTAATCTCCGGAATAATAAACTTGAGTTAATCTCTACTTGCTTAAGAACCTTTTTCAAGTTCATTATTCCTTTTATACCATGTTATGGACATCATGTAATCATTTAAGTTAATAATGTTCATTTTGTCGGTATTTGGTTCTTAAGTCAAAAATAGACTTCTTACACTTACATGTTGTTAATTTGGTCAAAGGTTCGTTATATCCAGAATGATATTAATGATTTGGATAACATATATATCATATATATTCATCATATACATGTATTTATAATATTACATCATATTTAGAGGTAATAAATGAAATGCACCGTTCATGGAGACGGTAAGCCGTACGTACGCATGAACGCTACTTCCATTTCTATTTCGTATTTTTTGGAATGGAATCATAATGATATAAGAGTATATTATAATTCCAGTATAATAACATATATCATATCATTAACTTTACCCTTTACACATCCCACATATGGTATTAACGAATTAAATCACTTTCAGGGGGCGGTAGTCCGCACTTCCTAAAATGAAGATATCGTGTTTACCCGTAATGGAAACCATAAAGGTATGCCCAAAATGAAAAAAAAACAGAAGCTTAAGAAAAACATAATCATATCATATATCATATATAAAAATAGTGACATCATAATGGCCACCTTTGAAGGTGTTAAATGAGTATTGAACAATCATCGTTTTGGGAGGCAGAATTTCTCCATCCACGGAAACCGTATGTTCTTTAACCATTTGATGTAGTTGTGTGAGAGTGTAGCTCAAATAAATCTTATAAAAACATCCTAGTATATTTAAGATACTGGTGTTGTTACAAAATAAGTAAATAAAAAGAGTTTAGGGGGTTGGAGAAGCAAAATAAAACAAATGAACATGAGAGAATGAATTACCTTTAAAAGTGTTACTTCTTTTGATTTGAGCCTAAAGGCTTCCTTTGAAAGGATTCTGCCCAAACAGAATCCTCTAGGATGAGGATAGGGATGTGGAGAGATTAAATGCGCAGGGTTTGGCTGAGCCAAAGGCTTTAGGAGTGTGTGAAATGAGGTAGAGGTGGGGGCCTTTTATAAGAGGAGAGGAGGTGCACTTTTGGAAAGTAAAGAAATATTACTTTATTTGAAAATGTGATTCGGTTTTAAAAGGTCCCACATTGATATAATTCGTGGATAAGTTGATAAGGGTTTTAAATCCACTCATTCAATTGGTTTTGGCCATGTGTAGGTTTTAGATTTTTCATTATCTTTCCATTTTATTTAAATCGTTAAATAATGAGGTCATCACTGCATCATCATGATGTCATAAATAATTGAATTTATTTAAAGTCTAAAAATTATAAAAAAATACTATGATTTAGGAAATCTTTCTATATTTCCAATTACTATTTATAATAAAAAATCTGATCTTTATAACCCCATGTAAAAATTGTTTTTGTAAAACATATTATGTTTGTGTCATTTTTACTTTTACATTAAATAAAAAGTTATTTATGTCATTTCCCAACCAAAGTGGATCCATGGGGTCCCCAAGTTTACCCATGGCTTTTATTGGTCGTCCATGAAACAACCAATGAGGGTAGGACATGTGTCAATCTCATCTCATTTTATTAAAGCATTATTTTTACCTTAAACAACACTAATTACCACTAATCGCGATTAAAACTTAATAAGTTACTATTCACCAAAAAATTATTTTAATTTCATTGAACCACATTTTACTTCTTAATGAAAACCATGTTTGTTGGATTTTTGAAATTCAAAACACAATGATGGAAAAATTTCATTTAAATGGAAAATCAGTTTTTATAACTACCACTTAGTGGTTTCACTATTCATCAAAAATTGAAGATTTTCAGAAAATTACCAAAAATTCACCCTGAGATATATTTGATATTATAAATTAAAAAATGAAGTCTATTTTACAAAATTCAATACATATAAGTCACATTAATTAATTTAATAATTAATTCCCGCTGTCAGAGCAAATAGCGTGTTTTTATGAAACAATAAGTATCAAAAGACTGACAGTAGTTTAAATCTAATTTCAAAGTGAAATTGATTCCAATGACCATCATTGAATAAAATGGTAAAAATATATTCTAATTTCACATCAAAACCAATTCAAAAGATAATATAATCATATAAATAAATTAGATTAAAAAGTAGTTTTGATGTAAAATGCAGTATTTTTCACTATTCATAAAAAATGAACATTGTCAGAAAAATACCAAAAATTCAGACAAAGTAAATTTTGATGTCCCAATCATAAAGAATAAGTTTATTTTGAAAAACATATCTTATAAAATTGTAAAAATATATATTTAAAAAGGGTTTTCCATCACAAGCCAGTAAAACAATCTTTTAAAAATATTAGTGTATACCATGCTTAAGATGGGATTTATTTTCATTTTAAGCCTCTAAAACACTATCTTAATCATTAATAGACATAGATAAAAATATCTATTATTCATTACTTACTTGGGATGTTACAATAATATTCACACTTTCAAAATAGTTTATTTTTATAATAAATACCCAAATATATTAATTAATTAATTACTAAAAACATTGATTATTTTTTAGGAAACCATCCTATAAAGGCTTTTCCTAAAAACATATAGATGTTCTTATAAGAAGATTTGAAATTCATAGAGATGTGTTTTTTTTTGTATTTATTATTCCACCTCCTTTAAATATTATTAAACTATTATAATATAATAAAAATAGTATCTACCATATATTGATATGTTATTATATTAATTTCATGACCCACATCAATAATTTCTTCCATACAATGGGAAATGAAACCGTCAATCAAGTGTGTGATGGACTGTCACCTTAAGTGCCGATGTTATTCATTTTCTATCACCACCTCTCATGAATATATATAATGATGTATGAAATGTTTATTTTTAAAATTGATTATATTAATATACTTATTTAATTATAATATCATATACACAGTTTTTTACATTTCATCCTCTAGTAATATGACAATGCTTGAAGGTTATAACGGTACATTTATTTGATTTATATTACTTATAGGACATTAAACTTATTATGGAATGGTAATATATTATATACATTCCTTTTTTATAATGAATCATAAAAATGAAAAAAATAAATGTGTACATAAGGCATACCAACTCCCTGAATGGTGTAATTCATTTTTTGTCAGTAAAATTTATAGATTACAATAGATACCAATATAATGTGTATATATGAAATTTATATAATTATTAAAATTATTTGTATGATGAAAAAATGATCAAAATTAAAGGACCAAAGATTCCAAACCAAAACAACATTAATAATGAAGAAGTGTTTAGCTGAACAATTATTTTAATAATGAATTGTCAATAAAAAGTTAATAAAATGTCATAATAAAATCATATAAGGAATTATAAATAATATTATCTTATATATTATATTTATAATAAAAATATAATTATTTTAAATGTGGATTGAAATTATATTAAGGAGATAAAGAATTAATATAATGGATTTTTGTATCAATTTTTCTTCTTTGAGACATATTTTTTGTTTTCAACCATATTATTTAATGAGGAATATAAAAATCTTTTTATATATGTGATATCTTGAAATTATATATTATCATTATAATAAATGTTTTATTTAAATTTATTCTATCATGGGGAATACGATTCAAATTTTATAATAGTGGTATGGGTTTTGTGTTATAATATCACAATTTACCAGGATTGTTTATGATTATGTTTTCAATGATGAAATATTATGATTTATTTCTCAATAAATTCAGGAATTTTATTATCAAATTATAATATCATGGGAATACATGTCTTACCTTTATTTTCAACTCTTTATTAAGATAATATTTATAAATATATTTTTTAATAAAACCAATTTTATTTATATCTTCAGATGAAAATGGGTTTTCATCCAAATCCATTTTTAATAATATTTTTTGAGATTGGTTCAATTTTAATATATATTTTTTAAAAGTAATTTTTATAATTTTAGATTTTTTTTAAATGTTTTAAATATAATATTCATGTTTTTTTTCCAAACATGGACCATTTTAATTTAAATTTTTTTGAAATGTGTAATTTTTAATGTGTACAATCGGAACAAAATTTGACTTTGACATCATAACTCGATGTTTTAAATATTCCTTTAAATGATTCATATGTTATTTTTGTGGAAATCTAGTTTCACAATGTCTATTGGGTGTTTAATTAAAAAAATTCTAATTTTAAAGTGAAAATGTTTTTTTACTCATGATATTTTCCATGGAATATTCTAGAATAATTTTCCAAAAATGATGAAATTATCTGATGTTACTTCTTCTTTAATGGGTGTATTATCCGATTCTACAATCCTTATTATTTCTCAGGATGGTTTACCGTTATAATTAATGATGTTTATGAAAAACCTTTTTTTTCTGAGGTTTATAATTTTATTAAATTACAATTGTGTGTGAGACCCATTTCGTTTCATGGGGATTGACATGGTAAATTTACTATAATGGTAATATTTTTAAATGTTTTTGACATGATGGAATTTTTATGATACCTGTTTCTTTTCATATGTTCTAATGTGATAAATGTTTTGAGATATTCTAGAAAACTTATGTATGTTTTTCATTATGTGAGTGTAGTTATGTTATAACCAAGGATGATGGTAATTTTATAAATAAGGATGAGTGGGTCCTATATCTCCCTCCAATGTATCAGGTTCTGATTAATGTTATATGTTGTCATTGGGTACATGATTGGGTATCCAATTCCAAAAATATTGTAAATGACATGTTATCTTGATCTCGAAAGAGGGGACCAGGAGGTTATCCAAAGCCTGAATCCAGTTCATGGGTGGTTAGCCCAAGCCTAACATGTTATTAATGTCTTAGTGGATAACATTGACATATGATTTTCTATTTTTTTTATTCCAAAAATATATATCTTATTCCAAAGATATAATCTCATGGGTTATGTTATTTGATTCCATTATGATTCATGTATTATGACCAAAAAAGATTTATTCCATGAATCATGTTTAGAATCTATGATATATAGACTATGATTTTCTTCAAATATTATCCAATAGTTATCATACACTTATGATCATGTCATGTTGATAAATAACACTTTACCCTTATCGAGAATCTTATATCACATTTTCTTATGATTCATTTCCACATGATATGAAGAAACATATTATATATGATATGTCATAGAATGGTTCTAGTTCAGATGAACATAGTGTGAGATGTGGTATCTCACTTCTGACATGTGTTTTATTTTTCTATCTTTCCAAAGGAAATATTCCTAAATTATTCTATCAATGATTGATATGTAATTTAATGAATATATATCTGCTAATATGTAATACTTATGCAATAGTTGTTTTGGTCTTTACATGTGGTATTAGAGAAAGCCATATATCACCTTTATAAAAATGGATGAGAAAACATTGGTGAGAAACCATAATATGATCCTATATATAGGTTAACACCATAATAAATTTTTAAGGAATAAATATTTTATTTTATATTGGAATAAAACCATTCATGGATACTATAAGTTTATGTGGTTCTTTCATAAATGTTACTAGGGGTAATAACTCCAAAAAATTTCATCAGTATTCACTTCAGTGTTACCCAAACCATGAAAACAGGACTTACTATAAAACTGGCATGACACTCGAAAGGGACGTGATTTGTCTAATTCACATTTCATTTAGGAACCATCACGAAGGATATGAGTAGATTAATATCATGGATGGACTATATTAAATTTATTGTTTAATTGATTTAAAATAATTTGACTTGATTTATAAAATATTTAAATGATTTTTCATGACTATTTGTTTTCCAACTATGATTATTGTTTCCCACTCTATAATCTTTGGTTGTAGGAATGTACTGGAACTTAATAGAATCATGATAACGATGAATATGGAGGAAAATACCATGATTTTATCCTTGACATACCATACATTATTTAAGGATGAATGAAAATTTTCATTGACATGCACATTCAAATTTCTTAAATTATGAATCAGGATGAACTTCAAAATAATAATATGAGAGAATAATTTTCTATTGAATCCTTCATATATCACAAAACTCATTATTTTAGTGGGTATGTTGGTCTAATAGTTTTTATGAAATGGATCAGTATCACTAATTTTTTTGTTATACAGTATTTTGGCCATGAAAATTTAATTTTGGCTATATATCATTTGGAAGGAAAGGTGGGCCAACAATGGACTCCTATCAAGAATACGATGCAATATAATGAAATAAAATCCCTATAGTGAGATGTTATTAAGATGTTATTATTCGATAATTGCTTTTATATTATACATCATATTAAAATCGGGAAGGAACTTTTTAAGAAAAAATAGATTCATGATGAACCATCTATACAAATGAGGGAAATTTTACTAGACTAGTGCAGTAGGCTTCTAGTATTGTGATCCATCTTAGAAGTAAGGTTTATTGATTCTTTAGTGTCGTAAAACCATGTGTCCAAATGGTGATAGACATATGGGGATTTATTTAAAATGAAGAAAAATTTTTTTTACTTTCATTATGAAAATGGGAATTGGAGTTACCTTCCAATATCATGGGTTAGATAAGATAAGAAAGTCTAAATTTACAGAAAACTCAAAAAACCATAGAGAAAAAAAGATGTGATTTTCTTTATTCTTGAAACTTGGATGGAAACATGGAGAAAATTGTCTTAATGGGTAACTAAGAGTTTTATGTGTGGACAATATTGTCATCAAGTGGATGGATGGTTATGCGATATGATTAAGTTACCCAATGATGCAAATAATGAGAAATCTATATAGAATACACTACCCACACTCCAATTCATGAAGTGAAAATAGTTTTCAAATTATGTGAATCAATTACCCAATCCAAAAAATAATAATTATGATAAGCTATAACAACCTACAAATATAAATGTAAAATGGATATTTTATGAAATCACAATAGACGAGGTGAATCTAGATAATTAGGGATAAAATACCCCCACTCCTTATTGAGAATTTCATGCTTGATTTTGTATGAATGACCCCTATAAAAATAGTATTTCTTAATTCTTTAGTGTAACATTATTTGATTTTAAGAATTTAATTATCTCCATCTATATGGATTCCAAATATTGAAATCAAATTTCTTATTTTATTGATCAAATGATGAACCCAAAATTTTAATATAAATGATTTTTTATAAGATAAGATAATTTTATGGGATAAAGGGTGAATTATATTTTATAAGCGTATATGTCTACATGTAATATTAACTAAAATTTATGGATACCTTCATGGTTTGATGAGTCTTAGGATGATCATAAAGTCAAATTCGTAGAGACCCCTTCTGAAGTTTTATGTGATGGGAGTTTATCAATATTAATGATTTTTAGGGAGAATTTATGGAAATAAACCATATGGTTTGGTATATATTTTAGAGAGAATGTTATTTGGGGAGGAATGTAATTAATTTTTTAGGATATAAGTTAAATCATATTGAAAAAAAATTATGTTTTATCTTATCATTTTTGTTAGGGTAATTAAGTGTTATTGTATTTTTAGGACATTATTGGAATAATATTAACATATTTTTTGAAAAAATAACATGTATTAAGGGTGAAAATATATCACATCCATTAAGGTTGTTGTACATGAACACACAACCCAAGGGAGGAAAGGGTATAACTGAAACCACTAGACTTTTTAAAACATTATTTATAGTGGGAAAGAAAGAGAGATTTTTTAGAGTATAGATATCAATTCATGGTAAGTATGTATGTTAAGGTGGAGAGACACAATTGTAAGAAGATATTATAACCATTACCCATTCCATAATTCAAATGGGAAAACTACACCATCAATTTTGATATATGGATCTCCAAAAAAATATAATGGTCATAAATATATTTGGGTAATAATTGATAATATTAAAAATTGAACACAGTTTATTTTTATAAGAGATGGTTCCTCGTTGGGTCATCTTTATTGGATATACATTAAGTGTCAGGTTTTATGGAGTACCCCATTCCATTGTATCTAATCTAGATATGAGTGCGACCAAGATGTTATGGAGAATTATTTATCAAGAACATGATATAGAGTTAGGTTTAATCACTTTTTATGGTCAGTATGAGATAAATATTCAAGACCTAGAAAATACATTGAGATCATGTTCTATGGATTTCAATTGTGGTTGTGATCAAAACCAACTTCTATTCGAGTTTTATTTCAATAATGGTTTTCACTCCAGTATTCTGATGGATCCATATAAAATCCTCTATAGAAGAAATTGTAAAACTGAAATTATAATGACCCACCAATTCATATTGTCTTGAGAGTTCAAATAGTCATTACTAGGCCTTTAGCGACATCCCCAAGGCGCCAAAGGTAGGTAATAAATGTCGGATGGTTTCAATGAAAGTGGGGGATGATTTACACTTTAAGAAATAAATCCGTCCATTAATCATTCACTATATGATGCATGAACAGTTGAAAGACCAATCAATAACTTCATTTATGTTAAACCACATCAGAGTACACAACAAAGGATTAACAAAACAAATATCAAAATACACAGCAGAAGAAAAACTCAAAACTCTCAAAAGACACCACGACTCTGTGGTCCACAAGCTCCACGCCCCACAGTATCTCCCAAACATCACCAGAAGCCACTAGTAACGAGATGATTTACCTTTACCTATGTCTCAGAATACAACATCTATAAAAGCACCGAATTTCCAAAGTAGGGGTGAGTATAAAACTCATTAGGTTCTCCCCAATGACTTCCCTACTCATGCTACTAGGATAGAAGAGTTTGAAACGTTTATATAAAAATAGTATACATAAAACAATTGCACCAAAGAAGTTTATAACTAAATATAAACTTGATTTCCAAAACCATCAATGCTCAAAATCATCCAAGTGACAGTTAAACCAACTTTTCCACATGTTATTTTTCCAGAAGAATAACCAAACAAATTTCCAAACCATTTAATAAAAATCCCATTTTGACATACCCATCCATTTCAAAAACCCATGAATTCAACCATGCAATATTCGTTATGATAGTTCCATACTCATGAGCTGTCTCTCATCAATCTACCAAGTCTTCACAAGGTAATTATTTCCCGTGTTCCATTACACCTTTGGCATGGAGCACAAGGTCATACTTAATCCAAGACTCGTACTTAAAAGTACCATGTTCCATTAAACATTTAGCACCGAGCAGAAGTTCATATTTCAACAAAGCCTCGTATATGTAACATGAACACACACACCACACATACCCAAAAAACAATCCAAAACTATCCTTTTAATAAAACACATTTTATTGAAAACCATTTTCCATGAAAACCACGTGTGTTCAACCAATTCAAATCATTTCAATAAAAATCCCTTTTTATTGAAAACCAAATCCATCAAATTCATTTAAATCACAAACCATTTCAATAAAACATCATTTTTATTGATATCCCATTTCTCATCAAACCATTTACAATTTCAGTAATTTCATAATTTAAAATAAACATTTTAAATTCAAATATCCAATTAACTTTGCAAAACAATTCACTAAGATTTTGCAATTTCATGAAAAACATAAGCCATCACTCAAGTAGATTTATTCCATGCTTTTGAAAATTAATACCATTAAAAAAATAAATTTTAAATTAATCCAATCAATTCTAAAAAAAGGTGTCAACAGTGAATCCACCTACCTCCACAAAAAGGTGAAACCAAGCAATAGACGAAGAACACTCAAGAACACCAGGTCAAATCTCCACAAATCCTACTTAGATCTCTTCTCCTAACACAAAAAAGACCAAATCTCAGCATATTTGGCATCCACATACATAGGTATACCCATAACAGGCACATATCAAAGAAACCAAGAGAATGGTTGAAGTGGATCTATGTAGAACTAAGAAACCCTTCATGAATGATGGAGAACGATCACATACCTCAAGAATCTGACTTCGATTTGACAATATAAGCCTCCGGATCAACTCTAGAACTCTTGGGAGACGTTTTCCAACCTTCAAGGGATAATAATCACGAGTTATGGCCACTTAGTTGCTTTAATGAGGCAATTAGAGGAAAAACGAGTTAGATATACAATTTAAGGATCTAATTTAAGTGATCGCACAGTTTGAAAAACCTTGTGCTAACCGTGAATTAGCTACATCCTCGATAACCCTTCTTGCACGGCCCCATCGCACGGTTTCCCTTAATCATGTGATGACCTTGCGGAAGCCACTGCCTCCCCAGTCAGCCACGTACGGTTTGATCGAACGGTTTAGAAAAACCCTACACCGCCCGTGCACCTTCCCCTTTGCTTCAAACTTCAAGCCAAGATCTCCTGACTCTCTCATACGTCACACATAACTTTTAAAACCAAGGAAAGAATTAACTATGGGTTACATACCAGATACCAAGGGTACTACATTCTCCCCACCATTGGTCTTTCCGTCCCCAAAAAGTAGAAAACCATTGCTTGTCTGAAAGAGTTCTTGCCACTGCTCTATCATTTCTTTCTCACGTTCCCAAGTCTCTTCCTGAATCTGACCATGTTCCCACAAAACCTGTATGAGACCAATGATTTTTCCATGCATGAAATTATCCTTCCTATCCACAATCCGCACTGGGATATGTACCAACGAAGCATCCAGCTCTAGGACAACGTGATCCCATCTGATAACATTGTCAGGATCAGGTTGATACTTCTTCAACTCAGATACATGGAAGACATTATGCTCTGCACTGAACCATGGTGGTAATTCAACCGATATTCCACTTCTCCAACCTCTTCTAGTATCTCAAAAAGGGCCTATATAACAAGGAGATAATTTTCCCTACTTCCCAAAATGATGATGTCTAAGCCTTGGAGAGATTCTCAAAAAGACATGATCACTCATTGCAAAAAATAACGGTCTTCGGCGATGATCCAAAAAATATTTCTGACAACTCTATGCCGCCTCCATCATCTTTCTAATCAACTGAATCTTCTCTATTGTTTCTTGGACAATGCTTGGCTCAACTAGTGATGTTTCACCAGCTTCCACCCAACATAGTGGAGAACGACAAGGACACCTATACACTGCTTCAAACAGAGCCATTCTTATCGAGTCTTGATAGCTATTATTGTATGAGAAATCCACTAAGGTTATAGGCTTCTACCATGAGCCACCAAAATACATTACACAAGCCCGCAACATATCTTCCAACATTTGTATCATCCGCTCAGATTGCCTATCCACTTGAGGGTGATATGCCGTGCTCATTATCAACTGAGTCTCAAGGGCTTGCTGTAATGATTTCCAAAAACGAGATGTGAACCTTGGATCTCTATCTGAGACTATAGACACTGTTACACCATTCCTCTTTACAACTTCTCGGATATAGATTTTTGAATTATCTTCGACAGTATGAGTTTCACGAATAGGGATAAAATGGGATGTCTTGGTTAGATGATCCACTATCACCCAAATGACATTATGTTTCCAGATTGTTCTTGGAAGACCTGTAAAAATATCCATTACTATCTTATCTCATTTACACAATGGGATCGGTGAATACTGTAGCATACCAGCTAGTCTCTGATGCTCTGCTTTAACCTACTGAAAAGTTAATCATCACGAGATGAACTCGTCCACATTCCTTTTCATGCCGCTCCACCAAAACTGTGCCTTCAATGCCTTATACATCTTCTATATACCCGGATGTACATCCCATATTGATTGGTGGTAAGCATGAAGTAGTTGTTCCCGAAAGACCATGGGTACAACCGTCCAATCTCTAAAACACAAGACTTAACTCCCATCCAGCTTCCATCCCTCAATGGTCTCCCAACCATTGAGTTTGAAGTCAAATCAACGCAGTCTACATCGGTTGCATTTTCCACCTTTACTATCTCCACCAAATCAGGAACAAGTGTAGCTGAAAATAAAATAACAACATCACCTTGGACTTCACATTCCACATACATGTCGTCTAAGACCAACATCAACTTCCATTCATCTCAATCTTCCTTTTCTAACTGAGCATACTACTTCTTGCTTAATGAATCAGCCACCAAATTGCCTTTACCAGATGTATACATTAAGTCATAGTCGAACATTTTAAGATACTTTATCCATCTCCTCTCCCTCAGATTCAAATCTCACTGTGACAAAATGTGTTTCAAGATTTTTTGATCTGTAAACACAGTAAATTTCTCACCAAAGAGATAGTGTCTACATGTTTTCAAAGCAAGGACGAATGCAGCTAACTCCAAATCATGTGGTGAGTAATTCTTCTCATGTGCCCTAAACTGCCTTGAACCATAAGAAACAACATTGTCTCCCTACACGAGAACATGGCCCAACACTTATCCTGAAGCATCACAATACACCACATATCCTTTCCCTGATTCTGGAAAACTATGATAGGTGCCGATGTAAGCCAAACATTCAACTCTTGAAATGATCTCTGACATTCCTAAGTCTATTGAAATGAAATTTTATTCTTTTTCAATGCTGTCATAGGTGAAGATAGTCATGAGAAGTCATAGAAAAAGTGTCTTTAATAACCAGATAGACCTAGAAAACTTCATATTTCAAAGACAGTCTTCGGTGGTTGCAACGAATGAACAACATATATCTTTTCTAGATCCACTGAAACACCTTTTTTAGAAACAACATGGCCCATAAAACATACCTCTTGTATCCAATAATCTCACTTTGATAATTTTCCATACAACTGATGGCCTCTCATGATTTCCAACACTATTGCCAAGTATTTCTCATTCTCAGCCCTTGTTCTTGAATACAACAATATGTCATCCACAAACACCACAACAAAATAATCCAGATATGGCTAAAATATCAGATTCATAAAATCCATGAAGACCGCTAGAGAATATGTAAGACCAAAAGGCATGAATACATATTCGTAGTGGCCATATCTACTTCTGAAGGCTGTCTTCAGAATATCCTCCTTTTGAACTCACAACTGGTGATATCCTGACCAAAAGTAAATCGTGGAGAACCACTAAGCTCCACTGAATTTATCAAATAGGTCATCAATGTGTGGAAGTGGATATCTATTCTTTATCATAACATGGTTTAGTTTATGAAAATCCACACATATCCATCTTCTTTCCTTACAAACAAAAATGGTGTTTCCCACAGAGACATTCTTGGCTGAATAAAACCTTTGCTATCAAGTTCTTACAACTGAACTTTCAATTCCTTCAACTCCATTGGTGCCATCCTATAAGATGGAAGTGAGATAGGAATGGTCCGCAGAAGGAGATCAATCGTAAACTCCACTTCTCTCATAGGTAGAAACTTTGAGAATTTTCAGGATTAAACATCAAGAAATTGATCCACGAATACTGGATAATGGTTATTAGCAATCCCATCCATCGATTCCAAGTTTAACGCAGCCAACTGGTATGAGATCATTGCCACTAATGGTGCAAACAAGCCCATTGTACATATCTTCACTACTCTTTCTTCTCTAAAGAGATTCTCGACGCCATCCTCAGTCGCAAAACTGACTGTTCTACTATAATAGTCGATGTGAGCCCCAAAATCTGTCAACCAATCCACACCCATGATTATATCATAGAAATCCATCTCCAGTGCGAAGAAATCCCATTTCAGTTCAACTCCATCAACAGTTATAGATCATTTTTTACATAGGAAGGATCGACATTCTCTTTCACCGAGAAGAGTTTTATGTTTTATCATAGAAGGAATCATTTCCATTCATATGATCAGAAAACCAGAAATACGAGAAGCAAGAAAAGAATGCGATGGACCAGTATCGAACAACACTTGCATGAGGGTAGAATTCAAAAGAATCGTACCTCTCACTGTAGATAGTCAAGCCTGATCAATGACCATAATTTACTCGGCTCCATCCAATATATTTGTTGATGAACTTGGCTCCTAATTTCCTTGTTTAGATTTTCATGCCTGAGGAGTCATGGTATTCCTGGAATCACCATAACTAGCTCTGTTCTGCTGGCGAGACTAATTTTTCTGTCCTCGCCTTGTCGATGAATATGATGCTTGCGACGCCTGACAAGTTTCACGAACAGCCGACCGTGGTGATGTACGACAATATCACTAAAGATGCCCCATATTGTTGCAATTGTGACATATTCTCAGTGGTTCTATACATTCTCGTTTCATGTGATCAGTTGAACCACATTGAAAGCATCCTACTTTGCTCTGGGGTCGTGGAGGAAGGTTGACTAATCCCGCCGCCTGATTCTGATTCTCACTCCCACCTTGGAATTAGGTGTCACTATTCTTCTTGTTCCCAGCATTGGATTTCCTACCCATTCCCGTGGGTATCATCATGCCTCCTCCTATCGATCCCGAGATATCACGTTTAGCAACCGTTACTCTGTTCACCATCTCTGTATAATCCGTAATACAGAGCACTGCAATCTTCGATCAAATCTCCTGCCTTAGGTTCAATTTGAAGATGCGTGCCTTCAAAGAAGCACTTGCCACAACTTCTGGTAAAAATGGACTAAATTCATGAAAATAGCCGCATACTCTGTGATAGAGAGGCTCTCCTTCTTCAAGGTGAAGAAATCCGTCATTTTTTGGATCATGAACGTGTGAGGACAGAATTCTTTGCTAAACATTTCTACAAAATCATCCCAAATAAGGCCTTCATCCAATTTAGCCTGCACCGCTAAATCCCACCACTGACATGAAAGATCCTCGAGCATATATGTCGCCATCTTTACATTCAAATGTACTGGTGTGTCGATGAAATAAAATATATGATTCATCCTATTTAGCCACACCTCTGCTTTCTCGGGTTCTGCATCACCACGAAAGTTCAGTTGATTCTGCTTCAGGAACTGGATGGTATGATCCACATGTCGTGGCTCATTCCTCTAGTTCCCCATATCCATAGATTGAAAAGCTTGGACAATACTCTGAACTAGCTCTTGGTTCACATGTGGTTCCGGTGTAACCACATTCTCTGCAGCTTCTTCGAGTTGTTTTCGACGATGCCAACCAGGTGCCATTTTCTAAACCAACAACAAAATCCGTCAATATCACTCTCTCACAATGGTTGGATTAGAATTTAAAATTCTATCACATAAACTATCACAACATTTTTCTCAACCAACCCTTTTTCCATGTTCAACCATTTTTGAAAACATTCAACATAATTTTTAAAAATCAATCCATTTTCAAAATACACCAAATACCTTGTTTTCAAAGTCTTTTAGTTGAAAACAATTCTAGAATTTTTCAAAAATTTTCACTCTTCAAAAAATTGTTACTCATTCCGAAAAATAAGATATGAAATCCTAGTGGGAATTCATTCCTCTACCATTGATATCATGCTCCTTTTAATGGATAATCCCACAAAAATGAGGTTTCCATGACTCTAGAACTTTATCAAAAACATTTATGTACCCAACACCCCGGTAACTTGAAGTTCAACATAAACGGGCTAGCTATGTCATTTTATTCTATACCTTTCAAGTTTAGAAAATCCTACTACTGTCTAAGATTCCAACCCAAGGAATAGACGAAAATGAATTTCAACTCCATGATCGAGAACATCGGTGACTACTTGTTAGGTAAGGACCGAACAAGCTGATACCACTTTTAGTGACCCACAAATTCCCACTGTCTTGAGAGTTCAATGTGTCATTACTAGGCCTTAAGCGACATCCCCAATGAGCCAAAGGCTGTCAATAAATGCTGGAGGGTTTCAATTCAAGTGGGGGATGATTTACCTTTTACGAAATAAACCCATCCATTAACCATTCAATATATGAGGCATGGACAAATGAAAGACCAATCAACAACTTCATTTATGTTAAACCACATCAAAGTAAACAACAACAAAAGAACAAACCAAACATCAAAATACACAACGAAGGAACAAATCAAGACCCTCATAAGACACCACGACTCCATGGTCAACAACCTCCAAGCTCCACAACATCTCCCAAACATCACCATGATCCACGAGTAACGAGATGATTTACCTTTAACTGTGTCTCAGAATACAAAATCTGAAAAAGCACCAAAGTTCCAAAGTAGGGGTGAGTATAAAACTCAGCAGGTTTTCCGCAATGACTTCTCTACTCACATTACTAGGATAGAAGAGTTAGAAACATTTATATAAAAACAGTGTACATAAAATAATTTCCCCAAAGCGATTTATAACTAAATATAAACATGTTTTCCAAATCCATCCATGCTCAAAAGCAACAAAGTGCAAGTTAAACCAACTCTTACAACACATTATTTTTCCAGAAAAATAACCAAACAAATTTCCAAACCATTTTACAAACATACCATTTTGACATACCCAACCAATTCACAAACCCGTGAAATCAACCATGCATGCTTCTTTATGAGAGTTCCATACTCATGATCGGTCTCTTGTCGATCTACCAAGTCTTTACAAGGTAATAATTTCCCGTGTGCCATTACACCTTTGGCACTGAGCACAAGGTTATATTTTAACCAAGCCCCATACTTAAAAGTCCCATGTTCCATTAAATGTTTGGCACCGAGCACAAGGTCCTATTTCAACCAAGCCTTGTATATGCAAAATGATCACACACACCACACATTCCCAACAATCATTCCAAAACCATCCTTTCAATAAAAAAACTTTTATTGAAAACCATTTTCCATCACAACCAAGTGTGTTCAACCAATTCAAACCATTTCAATAAAACTACCTTTTTATTAAAAACAAAATACATCAAAGTCATTTCAATATCAAACCATTTCAATAAAACATCATTTTTATTGAAATCCCATTTTTCATCAAACCATTTACAATTTCAGAAATTTCAGAATTTAAAATCAACATTTTAAATTCAAATAGCCAATTCACTTTACAAAAAAATTCACCAATATTTCAAAATTTCATCAAAACCATAAATCATCACTCAAGAAGGTTTATTCCCTTCTTTTCACAATAAATACCATTCGAATAAGAAATTTGAAACTAAGCCAATTGATTCTAATAAGAGGAGTTGAGAGTGGAGCCACCTACCTCAAAAAAAAAGTTGAAACCAAGAAACAGACAAAGAATGCTCAAGAACACTGGGTCAAATCTACACAAATCCTCCTTATATATCTTCTACTAACACAACCAAGACCAAATATAAGCATATTTGGAATCCACATACTTAGTTCTACCCATAACAGGTATAGATCTAAGAATCCATGAGAATGGGAGAAGCAGATCTAAGTAGATCTAAGAAACCATTCTATAACAAAGGATAACGATCACATACCTCAAGAATCCGACATTGATTAGCCAAGAGAAGCCTTCATATCACGTCCAAAATGTTTGGGAGAATTTTTCCAACTTTAAAGGGAAAGTAATCCCGAGTTATGGACGCTTAGGAGAATTAATGAGTAAATTAGAAGCAAAAATGAGTTTGATCCACAATTTAAGGATATACTTTATGTGACCGCATGGTTAGTCCGCACAGTTTGACAAACCGTGCGCTAGTTGTGTGTTTAATACTGCCTCAACCAACCTTCTCACACGACCTCATCATATGGTTTCCCTTAACCATGCGCCGACTGTGGGGAAGCCACTGCCTCCCCAGTCAGCCACACATGGATCAGTCTCACTGTTTGGACAAACTGTGCGCCGTACGTGCGCATTCCCCTTTCTTTCAAAATTCAATCCAGGATCTCCCTACTCTCTCTTACATCACCCTTAACCTTTAAAGCCAACGGAAGAATCAAGTAAGGGTTATATACCAGAAACCGAGGGTACTACAAAAATGTCCCTGTATAATGTTTGAGAGATTAAATAATTGGGGTATGATTGATATTAAGAAATTTTTGAGAAGGCTAGATAAATTCAATAAAACATAATAGAAACATTCATTTGGTTGAAAAGGTATAATGAAAATATCTGGTGTGATTTTGAATTTGAAGATAGTGACAATGTGTTTATATGAATTTCTACAAGGGATAAGTTAATGACATTTGGATATAAGGGAAAACTTATCCCTTGGTATATATTCCAATTTGAATTCATTATCATATCATGATTACAGATTTTTGCTTTGAAAATTCACCAAACCTCTCTAAAGATCAATATATGTTTCATGTATCAATAATGAGGAAGAAAATAACTGATCCATCATATGTATTAAACCTAGTGGTCATTCCAAAATTTCATGAGAATTCTTATGAGAATAAACAATATTATATTTAGGATCATACAAGTAAAGTGTTGTAAAATATGATCACCCATACGGTCAATGATTTTTGGTGAAACCACCATCTTGAGGAAGTTATCTAAGAACCAAAGGATGTAACGTTGTAGAAGTATCCATATTTGTTTATATGAATGTGAAATAATTTCTGGTGAAAAATTTATTTTAAGGTGGGATGAATGTAACACAATGATATATTATAAGATATATTTTTCTTATATAAAATTAATTTATTGTATAGTTTGTACTACAAGAAAAACGAAGTTTTAAAAAACCAAGAAAATCTATTAGCATTAGTTTTTAAATATGACCATTTTTTAAAATAAATTAAAAATGTTTCCTATGTAGTAATAAATAAATTTTAAAAAATTATGTACAATTTTTCTTTATGAAGAAATATTTTTGTTAAAAAATTACATAATATATGTTTCAAAAATACATATTTTTCCCAAAAAATGATTTTATTGCTTTCTGTAAGAAATATAGGATATAAATTTATAACAAATTTAAAATATTTATTGGAAAAAATGACAATAGTTCTAGAAATAGACATTTGAAAATTAAATTAGGGTTATTTTTTTATTTTTTTAAAAGATATTTTTTTCAATAAATAGTTAAAAGTACTAGTTGTTTTAGTTAAAATTAAATTTCTGTTGAAACAGTTTATTAGTATAACTTTTGTAAGAATTTGATTTACAATTTAAAATTTTATTAATTATTTATATATAATCAACTATTGGTTCACGAAATAAATTTCATGTTTAATTTTTAGATAATTTTTTTTAATCATTCAGAAATGTTCTGTTTCGAAAATTTCATTTCTATCATGTATAAAAGATTAATTTAAAATCATGATCAAGTAATTATGTTAATAGAACAATAAAATTGTATAAAATAATTTTAATCCTAATAATTAATATTATATAACAATTTCATCATATATTTTCATCATAAATAATATTAAAAATAAAAAAACATTATTTTATTCAGTTAAGGTTAAAAGGTATTTACCTATGGTTAAACATAAATGTTATGTTTTAAAATATACTATAAACATGTAAAAAATAAATTATATAAACATATTTCTACATTAAAACCTATAATGTTAAAAAGTTTACATATTGGATTCTTATGTCCTGTGAAAAAACACATGTACACTAAATTTTTTTTAATATATTGATTATGAGTCCCCCCCCACATATTAAAGGTCACCCCTATCCTATAAACCTAAAACATAAAAATACTTTTGTTTGGATTGGAGATAACCAGATATATTAATCAATAACCGTTCCACATAATATAGGACTTAATTTAATTAGAAAACCATCCTATGAAGGATTTAGTTTTAAACATACATATGTTATCCGAAGAGGAGTTGAAGTTATTAAACTTGTGATTTGGATTTATTTCTTATTAAACACCTTTAAATTTTTTTCCAAATTTATTAATGTTAAAAAAATTATACTATATATGGATACGTTAACATTTCAATTTAATGAGATTTATATTGCATCTTCTATCAGATGGGAAATGAAATCGTCGATCCTGGGTACGGTAGACTACCATCTTGTGAACCAATGTAATTCATTTTCTATCATCACATCTCAAATATGTATATAATGATATATTTAACATTTAAGTATTATATTTATGATATTAATATAATAATTTAATTATTATATCACATCTAAATTCTTATTTTATATTCCATGGGAACTAAAAAACATCACTTGTGTGTATGAAGAACTACTATCCCTCAAAGTGATGTGATTCATTTTTCGCTTAAGATTTACAAATAAGGAAATATAAGTAAATTTAATGAATATATGTGACATATAACACATAAAAATTAGTCTATAAAGGTAATTAATTATTTACCTTTACTTCATTTCATTAATAGATAAAATGGAAACAATGTTCATGCGTATGCACGACCTACCACCTCCATTAATGTTATAATTCATTTTGTATCTACAAATTGTAGAGATTACTATAAATAAATATATATGATGAATATATATGATATTTATATAATTATTAAAATTATTTATAATATTTAACCTTGAAAAAAATGAAATTACTAATGAAACACAATTGAAACATACATGTACAATGAAGTAGTTATTACCAAATACATGTTTTTAATCATAAATTTTTAATAAATGGGTATTAAAAGGTAATAAGTAATTCATATATGGTATGATTAATATGGGTATGGTTCAATAATAAATATATAAAAAACTATATTTTCTAAATATGTGGTTAAATATCTATAAAGAAATTCAATACATAATGTAAGGGATTTTGGTCTACATTTATTTTTCATAGAGACATATGTTATGTTATGAACCAATAATCCTTTATTAGGATTATAAAAAACCCCTTCGATCATTGATATCATGATTTTTTTTTAATAATAATATTTAATGATTAATTTAATGTTATTCATTAATGGGGCTTATGATTCCAAAGTAACCAATTTAGAAATGGTTAGATGTTACAATATCATTGTTTTATAGAATTTTTTGTGATTATGTTTGGGGTGATGAAATATTACGATATATTTCTCAATAAGATCTTCAATTTTATTATCCTATATTTACTAACTGAGAATAAAAGTATTCTATTTTTTTCTATGTTTTTATAATCTATATTCCAAAATTATTTTTTAAAAAAAATAACTTTTTCTCTCACTTCATTCAAAAATACTTTTTATTACCTATGAATATTTTACAACAATGATTTCAAGATTGATTATATTTTTCTATATGATTTTTAAATAAATGTTAAGCATATTTTTACATTTTTAAAAAAAATATTAAATGGAATATGTATTTCATTGTCCAATAGGCATGTTTTACTTTAACTTAAAATGTTAAAGGAAGATTTGATTTTACATGGAATACATAAATATAATTTACCTCCATCAAAAATAAATGTCTTAAATCTAAAATATATGTATTAATGGTTATTTAAATATATTATTATTTAATCAATTTTTTATGTGAATTTAGTTTTATAAATGTGTTATAACATTTATGTTTATTTTCCTCAAGATATGATTCATGTGGTATTCCGAAATCATTTTTTATCTAAGATGACACCATTTGATGTTAACTAAGATTTACTGGGTGAATAGTAAAATTGTACCATTATAGTTATTTATTAGGATGATTAATCTTTATGATGAAAATATGTTTATGAAACCTACTGTTTCTACCATGGGTAATGTGATAATGAACTGATTAAATATTTATGAAACCCATTTATTTTCATGGGTTCTGATATATTAAATGTGTTATGAATCCAATTTCTATTCATGGGTTTTGATATGATGAAATTTTAAAGAAACAAATATCTTTTTAGGGTTTAGTATATAATTAATGTGTTATTATCTTATAGCATACATATCTGTTGTTTTTATTATCTGATTGTAGTTATGTTATTACTATTGAAGATGGTTATATTATAACCTTTGACGATGGTTTTGTTATAACAAAGGATGGGTTGACATTAAATCTCCCTCATTTAATAGGGTAATTATTAATATTATATAATCTCCAAGGGACCATGATAAGTTATCCCAATCAAAAAATGTTACAGAATAGATTATCACAAGACCACAAGAGGGTACAAGGGAGGTTATGCTAAGCTTGAAGCAGGTAAAAGGGTGGTAAAAATAATCCTAACATATTATGAATGACTTTCTTGATAGTGTTGACATAAGATTTTATATTCTTATAAGTGTGGAATAAATATATATCTTATGAAAATTTAATTATCTCATGGATTATTCTCGATGATTCCATTACTATTCATTTCATTTCAATTTCTTGGATTTCTGCCACATCATATGTTTATGATATTCAATATAAAAGCTGTGGGTTTTCAAATTTTATTATAATGTTTTCAAACCCTTATGATGATGATACTTTTATATATACCTGTTTTACCCTTACTAGTTATATGATCTCTCTCTTTATTTTGATCCCATTCCTCAGGATATCAATAATGGTATTATGTATGATATTTATTAGAAAGGTTCATGTTATGATGAACGTTGTTGGAGGTGACATTGGTAATTTATGGAAGAGTCGGTTCTGTGTCTATGTTTCCAAAGGAACAATATATTAAAAATTCAGGAATGGATTTTTAGGTTATTAATGCAATATTTTTCTATTTAGATGTAATATTTATGTATGAATTGCTTTGGACTTTATAGTAGCCAGGGAATTAGAGTATAAGTCCACAGTTTGTTAAAAATGTCCATAATTTTTTTCATTTCACACTTTATAATCCATCATTATATATTTGGATATTAAAAGTTATTTCATGTTCTATTATTTAATATTTTACATTATTGATTAAGGTGAATCAATATCAGATGATGTAAATTTATGATAAATTAAATTTAAGAGATATCTAGTCTATTTGGTTCTTAAATACCTCACTCTCTAACTCTCTCTGTGTATTATTGTGGATCCATAATGGTTTATAGTTCATAAGTTATTTAGTAATGATTAATGGGGTTATTAATTTTAAAATCATTATAATGCATTCTAAAATATTTTTTCTTGATTAATTATATGTAGGAATTTTTTATTAGACATTTAAAAAATGTATTCCAAATTTCATTGTCTAATTTAGTTTCTTAATATTCCTTCCAATATAAATTTTGATTCCCTAAAATATGATTAGTGTTTTTATAAATAATTTGATCATAATATAAAAATAGTAAAAATTTAAAATATTAATTGTTTTAAAAATTTATTTTATTCATAAATTTTAATTAGACATATATATTTTTAATAATTCATAGAGATTAGGATATTTTGTTCACAGGTTTGATTTATTGAAATTAATATTTTTTAGTTTCTATGAGGTACATCTGTAATTTGTTTTAGATATATAAAATTTCTGTTATATTTTAATTTAAAAAATGATATTATGATACTGTGTATTTGATGAAAAATATTATTTTCGATAAAAAATTTGTATTAAAAATAAATAAATAATGGATATGATGAAAATAATTGAGGTTTTAGGAAATGTATGAAATATTTACATCCAAATTTTGTGACATTTTATCTAATTTTCACTATGAATGATAATTAAAAGTTAAATTGATAGATGATATATTATAATATTTTTATTAATATTTCACATAATTTTTGATAACTAATATTTACAGTGATTTTTTGAATTCAGGACCTATCTCACTCTATTAACAAGAATAAGAAAAGATGGTGAAATGTACCTAAGGGAGCATCCCTTTATGTTAGAGGATTACAACTAGTAGTGAGGGTGTAGGGTGTGACTATGGGGAGACTATGCACTCATTTTAGAGTAAACTGTATTAGAAATAACAAAAAATCATACAAATCAGTATCAATCAGAGTGAAAAATAATTAAATACAAATAATATGGGAAGAAATAATAAAATTAAGTATAATCCATCGTGGATATGTTGTATATAAAATATTTATCTTCCAAGATCCCAATCATATAGAGGGGAGCGAAACAAATAAACAATAATAAATGTAAAAATCTTTAATGTATACACCAAGATGAAGCATAGAATAAATATATAAACACATATCCAAGCCTTTTTTATTTATTAGTACTGTGCCTTATCACATCCTATGTCATCAACCAAGTAAATTTCTACTCAGGTACCCTTGTACAATAGTAGATGTGCGAGGTGTGTAAAAAATATTAGGGAACAACCAATGCAGACTTAGAAATAGACAATAAATGTAGTCTATATATATGTTAACTACTCATTCGGATAAAAATATTGATAATAAATAATTATGAAAATAAATAGAAGATATGGTATTAAAATAGATATACACTCATACATGCATACTAATGAGAGGTTCATTTCCACTTTGAGAGACAATATGGAGGAAAATTATAAAATAAATCCACAGTTGATCCCTAGGTTTGTATTCCCAATCAATTTGAGGTAATTTGGGATAAATAATTGAGATAAAAACCATAACATTCATGATATGTATAATTATTTTGATCCTTTAGTACATAATCCTGTTCTAAGATACCTTAATTGGATAACACTGTAAAAGTATCTGAGAAAGTTACATCAAAACATTGTGATGCATGTCCTTGCCCTAGGTTCACCCAAAGTCACCTCCAATCTATTTAATGAATTATTCCATGTAATAACTGGAAATAAAATAAATATAGAACTAAACATGATATCATACCACCACATCCATGTAAATCTATAATGATGTCGGAGCCCTTTGTCCCAATCAATTTGCAGTCAAAAAAAGCATGACTTAGAAATTCCCAATAGGGGTGACCCTCGGGTGATTTACATAAGGTATAATTTATTGATATAAATAGATAACTTTTGTTATATTAAATAAATGGATAATCATCCTAATCACTTGAAAAGTCTAGGTCATGAAATAATAGTGTATTCACCCTATCCTAGGGATAACCATAGGAATCACACAAGGATAGTGTAGTTTTCCCCGAGAGAATATAAAGGAGTGGTTTTGATATCTCATTCAAAACATCTTCTATGATCCTTCAGTAGGGCGGAATCCTAGTGAAATATTGGAATTTTTTAATATTATAAATCGATTATTTTAGGATCATAGATCGGATCCCAGGAAGTACATTTGGGAATCACCAATAATGAAACTGTCAAATATGCAAGACCCACATCTGGATCCAAGGAAGTGCAAATAGTAATACCAATAAAAATTTAGTCACATAAGATAGATCCAATGAATCACGTCTAGGAATCCCATATAATTAAATAATCAATCAAATATGGTCAGAAGACATTTCCAAGGTAGTAACCTTGGGTATCCCTATCAAATATCACATTGTGTTAGGTCCCATGGGCCATGTATCATGAAGAACCTCTAGAATCATAACTACATAGTCAATGGCTATATTAATGCGTCAATAAATAGTGTGGTTGACCGAATAATTAAACCCACCACCCCCGCCACACCCCTTGGGATTACATGTTCGATGTAGTTTCTACGTTTTCACTCACTACCATCACATCCCAAAACCATGACACAATATCATAGGGTTGGTCAACAAATGTACCACCCACTATAGATCCCTACATCAAGACAATAGAGTGGTATCCCCCTTTGAATCCTTTATGTCGTAATAATGGTTTTGGGTACATACTTAATGCACTAGGGGGTCATGTCCTATGGAATCATAATAAGGATAGCCGGACATTGCTGGCAACATGAGATCTTTTCAATATGGAAACCAATATGAGGTTGTTCATGAAAGAACCAAATTTCCATGATCACTCTATGATGTTCTAAAAACAATGCAATCCTAGTTTATTAATGGTTTTACAAACATGCCTATAAAATTTTTATAATGCCATAACAATTTAAGAATATCTTATACTGAGGTCTTGATGATACTCAGTCCCTCAAATAGACAATCCATGTGACTATCCAAGAGGTGTTTTTATTGATCCCTAGAATTCATCAATTACATATTACCTATATAAATAATTTAATTTTTCATTAGAATAAATTAAATTGGATGTTTCACTCTCATGGAAGAGATATAGAATTTACATACTACCATATACAAGAATTTATACCATAGTGAATGTATGACAGACCACATCCCATTCAAGAATATTTCAATTTATTTTTCACTGGTCTTGTAGTAGCTGCCAAATCCCAAATAAGATCATTATAATGTGTGAGTTCCTTCCTCAGATTGAAACTATCAAAATTAATTTATTTCAACAATATTATAATTAATTTATAAAACCCAAAAATGTATAATGAATGTACCATATTGTTTTAAAAGATGTAATTCTGATAAACTCATCAGTTGATCCCATCAAACTAGATTAATGACCTAACACATTTTAAGAACCCACAAAAAAAATAATTATTGAACTAGGCATAATACCTAATAAAAAAAGTCAAAAACGTATCCATAAAATAATATTTATTCTTTATAGCATAATATATTCATAAAATTTAAAAAAATTAATGAAACAAAACATGAAAAGGTATTGATGGACTCAAGGGTTATCCTTTTCCAAGGTATAGAAAAATCATAATATATGGTATCTATTACTGTTCTCCCTTATAATCATGAATTGAAAACCTAATAATATAAATTTGAAATTATGGACAATGATATGAGGAATAAAAAATAGGTCAAAAAATAAGAAATTATTTCTCAAATCCCCATAAAAGGCCACTAAGAACACCCCAAAGATGGCATCTAAAAAAGGGAAGTAGAAGAAAGGAGATATTACTATTATAAGGGAGGAAAAAAATGATGGTGATTCCATCTTATAAATAACATGGAAATGAATACCTTACTCTTTTTTAATGGGATGTATGATTTTTTCACATGGTTTTTCAAACTATGGACCAATTTTGTGGCTGGAACTTCAAAAATACCACACCCCCACGTATGGGAGTGATTCATAGTTTAATAAAACATGCACCACTCCTGTGACATGTTTTCAATTTATTATTGAAACTCACATGGTAATCCCTATTGTATAACATGTTTTCATATACCCCGTGCTTGTAAAAACATGAATAAAAAAGTTTACTAACAATGTAAAAACGGTGTTCTCTATACTTCATTTTTTCAAAAGTCCACCTTTTGGTCTAAAAAACCTATAACAACACCAAACCCCTTAACTAATTCCCAAACATAAAAACAAGTCTAAAAACATTATTTATTTCAATGACAACATTTAAATTTCCATTATGAATATCTAATAAAAATTAAACCATCAAGTTATTAAAAATATCAATTTCCTTTGATCATTTGAAAATTAAAAAACATGGTATATTAGAATCCCACATCCATAAATATTATCATCCTAGAAATTTTATAATGGTATCAAACCAAAAAACCCACCCACACATATCATGATCTCTGTTTAAACCATAAAATTGAATTTTAGAATTCATAACATTTATTCAACATCTTTTTAAACATACATAGATTAACCCACTAAAATTTATTCCAAAACCTATATCCACTACTGGATAATTGAGAAGTGCTCAACTAGGAGTTTTTAACAAGAGACATGACCAAGTTGTTTCCTCAGTCATTAACCGGCCTATGGAGGTTCCCACCACAGGTTATTACATTAAATAGAAAATTTAGACCCATAACACTTCCACCATAATTATTACCTGATGAAACATATCCAATGAATTAAAACAATTTTCTCGTATTATTATCAATACAAAACACCATATCCCACATGATGGAATCACCCTTAATCCTAGACTTTATCTAATTGGTTTAATTCAAATAGAAGAAACCCTACCTAGTCATGATTGTTTTTCCATGAAAATCCCTAGAAGTCCATTAGGATTCCCCCATCTCATCTTTAGGGAATTTTTATTGTGCTTCACCATCGACCAAATCCTATTAAGCAAGAAAAAATAAATTTGAAACACATCGTTTCTATTATTTCTGGAATTGCATTACTTCAAAAATCAACACATCATCAGAACCAGATATATTTTTCCCAAGTAAATATCAAATCATAACGATCTTTAATCAAACATCATAAGATTAGAATCTATGTCCAATGATCCTTTTTACGTGAGGGTTAACTTATATGAACTACACCATAGTTCTCACTATAGAATCACACTTTTTATCACACAGATGACATAAAATCCCAATTACTACATCCCATGATCCATCCATTTGTGGACATATGAAATTAGAAGGATATAGACCCACTAATACCAAAGCACCAGTGTAGACATCACATATCAGCCCTTCCTGATAAAAAATGATATCCAAAACAATAGATGATTTTCAACTAATAAATATGATCAACAACATCAAATAGAATATTTTTATTCCCCATAATACATCTCACCGTATACTAATCATTATGAAAAATCCCAAGGGGAAAATTCATCCAAATAGATATACATTTATAATGGATAAGTGTATAGATGACGATCTCTCATCATACTACAGAAGATATCATGATATTGGGAATGATATTATCTAAACTAAAATTGCATTAAGACTCCACTAATAGAAAGTTATCACTATCCATGATCCATGATCACATAAAAAACATGCTACAATTAACTTTAACCTTCATTTGAAATTGCATCTCACAATAATAGGTTCCTATGTCCCACTGAGGTTTAGACACTTCCCAATATCCAATATATTCTCATAGTCTCCTCTAATATGGAGGTCCATTACATAATTTATGACAACTCTCATGAAATCATAACAACAACATTGCATTGAATCATCGATCGCAAAATTTCACCCACCCAATCATTGACTTATAGTTGAATATTACCACGGATAATATATGTGTACCATTATAACTTGAATCATGATCCCACAAGATTCATGTTAATAAAGAAAATATAAATTTCATATAGGGAATTGTAGTATCTATATTGTGGAACCTCCCCTTGAACATGTCCTCCAAATCGAGAACCTCCCTTATACCATAATTTATTTCATGACAACCCATCACATGACATAATTTTCTAGGATTAAAGCATCAACCTACCAACCATTGGTCAACATGGACAAGAACATAAATTTTACTATTCTTCAAACTCTTACTCTATACATAAGAACCCTAGGTGTTTCTCCAAAAACCAAATGCATCGTCATTTCTATATTTCAAAACCAATGAAGTACCATGAATTAGTCTTAACAAGATAATTCAAACAATATCACCGCCTTAAAAGGAATCTATAGAATAAGGCCAACCGTATATTGTATGTTTCCCTTGATCAAACTAAATTTCAACTTACCATGGTCTGAGATAGACATAAGGTCCTCCAAGTCTCAAACAGATCCCCACTAATTGAGTCTCATATCAGGTTCAGTAGGTTTGACCACCTACCCCAAAAAAATCCAAAATTTCTATGTGATGTAATATGGACATTGAACTTCAAGGTTCAAACCTATCAACATGGGTTCAATTATACATGTTTTAAATTACCATGTTATAGGGGAATACACTATATAAACTATAATTGGATAACCGTTAATGTGAAAAACATTGGTAACTTATAAATGTAAAATGATTCTAATGACGTCACCTACCAAGAATCTACCAATCAGGTCCTGATTTTATATGATAATCCAAATAGGGATGTACACCACGAAGGATCATAACATCAAGAAAAATGATAAAAAAATAATCTAAATCTGGAATTCATTCACAATAATACCCCCATGAAGTTCTATTTTTCTATAAAAATTTTACTACCTATCATCATCACATTCAATGATCTAGATAAATAAACCTAAAGAAGGTCAGTTATGTAAAATATCATAGAAATATAGATGGGTGATCTCCATGTTGTTTTTATTAAATCATTATTAATCCACAACTAAAATGACAAAACCATAAAGGACCAAGTAGAAGTAATTTTCATTGAACTCTGAATAATCAGGGTCAATAGTAAATGTAAAACATTTCATCAATGATCATGCTCATACAACAATCTAATGGTTTTTAAGTATAATTTCATTCCAAGATATGTGGGAAATCCACAAATTGGTTGTCACATAAATGTTAAATTACCAAAAACCTTAAAAATCATACCACAAAGGGGTCAACATTGAGATTCATGTGCCCTATTGGCCATCTAGGGTCACCTCACCTCCAGTGCATGAAGAAGGAGTCACCAGCTTCTTAGTAAAATTTATCTTCATAGATCCACATAAAAATTTATCAGTAGGTAATGTATGTATGTTGGTATAAATGAGTATAATTACACCATGAACCAATGTGGGAAAACCCATTTAAGATGTTGTTGAAAATTTTAGTAATTTGCGTCAGCCAAAAACAAAATCAATCACCAGGATGCCTATAACATGTGGACCCCACATGCCAAATATGATGCACGATTCATCTATTCACATTGAGATCATTAGTCAAAATCCACCCCTGGTATCTCACAAATAGTTCAAGATCCATAAATCAATAATAAATCTTATCCTCCACACCATATTTATAGCAATCTTCTTGAAAATAATATACAACTATAAAATCATAGATCAGGAACAAAAATACCATAAACCCTAAAAATCAAGACATATATTCTAAACAAGTGTTCTAAACACACCAGTTCAATATCCATCATAGATTCCAACACATTCCAAATATTCTAGTCTATCAAATCCAAAATAGTAAATGAACCAAAAAATAAATAACCCTAACACGAATTTTTCATATATTGACTCAGATCAATTTATAAATAGCAACCAAATAGGTATGTGACAAGGCATTAAAATTTCCTCCCCACGCACTATTGTCTACTGACTAGTAGAAAATACCTATGGTGTGACAGTGGGGAGGTTATGTCATTTTTAGATTAAAATAAATAGTAGAAATTACCAAACATAATCTATAATAGTAATAATAAAATTCTAGAACAACTAAATATAAACAAAACTATAATATTTAATTAAATTAAGTAAAGGCCTAAACAACCATTTCGGGATTACAAAAGCGTCCACCCCTTAGTCGGATCAGAAATACCAGATTAAATAAAAAATTAAAAATTTCCTGGATTAACAATATATAGTGAGGGGGAACAAATTACTGATATCCACATGCATATATGATCCGTCCTGCTTGATCAGTCGTGGGCCTTATCCCATCTTGTTCCTACAACCAAGTGAGTATTTTCCAGAGTACCCCAGTTCGATGGTGGCCTAAAGAGGGTGTGATGTTAAAAATCAGTAGGCAGCTGATAAAAAAGTCTTATACATAACAAATAAATTATTTATATATATATATTTTATCTAATAATCATGATAATAATAATGATAACAATTATAGACTGGATAAAACACATTACAATAGAGTAAAATGGGATTAATGTCATAATTATATTCTCATGTGAGGTTCTCACCCTTGGTGAGACACATCTTTATTGAAAAGGATAAAATATTGCAACTTTTATACCTAGTACATTGATCCTAATCCACTAGATATCATGTTAATAAGGAATTCATATATATATCATACCAAAAAATCAATGTATAATTATGATGATCCTTGGATTCTTAATCCCAATCAGAGGTACCTGGTTTATCAAACATGGTTAATGCCTCTAATAAAGCCATTTCAATAGAGGGGGATACATTTCATAGCTATGGGATCACCTTCACACATCACTAATCATTATAATAAAAGATTATAGTTGACAATATGATAGAATATAAATATGGAAATCAAATGGATGTCATACCAATTAATCAATATAAATCATATTTGAGGTATGTTCCACATGACTCGTTTAGTAAGAGGTCATGAAAATGAAAATCAGATAATTTTTAAGGGGGATGAAACTAAGGGGATATATATATGGAATACTCTCTAGATATAAAGTAATAACTTATGATCTGTCTAATAAATGTATCATCTACCCCATCCTCATAATACTCTAGGCAGTGGATTAAAAGTGCATACACCTGATCATAGGGATTATCCCTGGAATTATTTAAAGAGATAATAATCATCCTAAATAGTATCTCAATGAGGGGTTCTGATACTTCTTTATAAACATCATTTATTATGCTTTAGTATAGATTAATCCTAGTGTAAAATGGGATATCATGAAAAAGATTAAATTAATCATGTATAGATCATAGGATGGATCCTAGTATGTATATATCATAATTTGTAAAAAAATAAATACATAAACAAATTGGAACAACAAAAGGATGCCCAAAATTATGTCTTGAAATCCTAATAAATGAGTAGGCTCATATTCTTCATCCTAAGATGTATTTCTAGAAATCTTCAATAATTTAATTTTCATTTTAATAGGCTTATAGTAATGATCCATGGTAGTTCCCCGAGAGTATCCCTATTAATGATCACATTGTATTAGGCCCCATGATTTGAGTACAGAGATGCACCTATAAAATCATAGAAGAAATATTAATAACCTAGTGAATGAATAAATAAAGGGTAATGTTGGTCAAACACATAAAACCATCACCGCTTCCATAACTCGTTTGACATATTAGTTCAGTGTGGGTTCTAAGGTGGCACCCCCTATAATATCTAACTAAACAACTGAGGTTGTAGATCTGGTTTTTTCAATAACTGGGAAACCTATTAGCGTCCCCTAGGATAATAAGATAATGTTATATCCTTCATTGAATCCTCCATGAAAAAATAATATTCTCAGGTCAACACCCAACACACCAGGATATGACATCCTATGGCATCATTATAAGGGCATCATGGTCGTTCTGGCTACATTTTATCTTGACACTGTGTAAGTTGATAAAAATTTGGCCAAGAACCATCCTTGATGCCATGAACTCTCTTGGAAGTTCTTCATATAAAATCTAGTAAAAGTTTTCCTAAAGTTTATTCATATCAACTTATACAATATATGAAATTATAAATCAAGTATAGTCTCATATCCGAAGAGGTCTAGAGGCTTCTGGGTCTCATAATGGTCAATGTCTTTAAACTAGTGCACATGTGTTGTTAGTGACCCTTAGACATCATCAATTAAAAATTACCATTTTTTAATTATAAAAGTCATTAGAATAAATTGAATAAGAGGTTTCCCACTAAGGAGAAAGGCCAAAAATTCAAATACGACCATATACAGTCATTGATACCACAAGGAAATTACAAAATGCCACATACCTTTCAAAAAGGTTTCCATTTATTTTTTCAATAGCTAAAAATAGCTATGAAAACCCATCTAATGTCATCATTATGTGCGGGGTCTTGTCTCTTAAATAAACTTTCAGAATTATTGAATTAAAAAATAATATAATTTACTAATAAAAACCAATAATTTATAATAAAATACCATATTTTAAAAATAAATATAATTCCCAAAACATAACTATATGATCTTGGTGAACATGAACCATGAGATTTTTCTATTAAGTAATCTCTAGATTTTTCTCATCCATGAAGTAGGAATAATCACTGAGAAGTTATGAAAAAACACACAATAATTTATAATTAACCTTGAAAGCTTTGTAAAATCACCGTGGTGACATACCTCAACGAAACGACATGCAGTGATGTGTAGATGACCTCTAAGATAATCCACATCATATGAATAGAAAAATCCATATCAGTGGTATCCAATTTCACCATTATACATATTAATAAGGAATTAAAAATAGATCTATTGAAATAATAAATTAATAATGAAGACATGAGGAAAGTAAGATAGGCCACCATATGAGATATCATACCATAAATATATTTATAAGGCCACAAAGAAAAGCCCCCATGATGGGGTTCTATGAAAGGAAGGGGAGTAAATGTGGGTTGATTCATATGAGGGAGGAAAGGAGAAGTAAAGAGATGGATACCCTCTTAGGGATCATAGTGGAAAGGAAAATTTCACCATTTTTAATGTGACAAATGGTTGTGAAAACTGTGTTCCAAATGTGTGGTTGGAAATTCCCAAACACCACACCCCCATGTACATTCATTTTTCATATTCTAATAAACCACGATACATCTATGGGACATGCATGAATTTTATAAAAGACACTCATGTAGTTATACCTATACTAACAAATTTCCCCAAATAATGCTCTTGTCTAAACTAGACCACATGGTTAGGTTTCATGGGTTTTTCTTACCATTCAACAATTTCATTCCTTATGAACCATTTTTATAAAACCACAACCTCATGACCTAAACCCCTAGAACTATCTATAAACATCCCAAATAAATTCCAATCCTCTAACCAAATATTATAAATTATTTTGAGTCACCCCATCAATTATATTTCCATTATAAATATATGATGAAAAGTTGACCCATGTAGTTGTTTAAAATCTAGTTTTTTTTGAAATTTCAAACTCATAAAAATCATATATTACAGATCTAATTTTATTATTTTGTGAATTGGGTATCACTATGTTAATTTAAGTTGCTAAATGTCATAGTTCATTTAATATAACGAGTCAATTTTATTAAAATATATAGTTTATCTTTTAAAAAAATGTTATTTACTATTATATAATGGAGTATGTAACATGTTTGGGATAGACCATATATGGGAAATTCATGTTAGTGATTTATAGAAATCATATAGATTATTTTTTTACATTCTCATACCTATAAAGTTTACTATATGCGTAGATTTAAATTACTATGATGCAAGAAAATGGAATATCCCATGTTTTTTGGGATGGGTTATGTGAGTTATGTTGGTGGATTAATGATTTGGTATCACACCACACATTATTAGGGGTCTAATAATATCATTGATACATGAATGTAATTCATATTTTTTTAAATATTTTCATTAATGTTTTTTCATGGGGTTTTTATTGAAGCATTTTTATACTTCATTAAATTTAGAAGATTAACTAAATTTGGATTTAGATTGTCAGAAAATATATTTTAATTTAAGATATTAATTTATTTACTAGAGGTAAAATAAATTAGCAATTGATTATTTTGTATCTATGAACACCAATTCCAATACATTGGTGATTAAATAATGTTCTTTAGGTAATGTTGTACACCATAACAAGGGTATTAATATAGTCATCCAATTTTGGGAATTAAAAAATTATAACAGTTCATGGATAAAATTTGATTCTTAGAAATGATTTCCTTAAAGTATAATGAGATATATATGATAAAATAGGTACCATTAAAAAAATAATTATTAAAAACTTTATAGAAAAAATTTATCTTCCAAATTATTAGGGTATGTAAAGGGATTGGAGGGTATATCATTGGATATATGTCTCCTGTGGCCTATAATTTTGTTAAAAAAAATAGTCTGAGATAGATAACATGTTCATGAATATTTATAGAAATTAATATACCCCAAATAAAAGTGAACTCATTTCATGGTTGATTTTATTAATTAAAAATAATTTAACAAATTATTATATGTAAAATATAATGCATATTTTTTTGAAACTTATTTGGTTGAATTTTCTGTTATATGTTGTGTTAAAAATTAATTAGGAATAAAATAAACTATCAAAAGTTGAATAGATAGACATAGAAATATATTATATGAATATATTTTATATTCTAAAAATATTTTAATCTATGACAATGAAATTTTCTCATAGATCCCTTTTAATATTTTAATTTTTTGAATTATATAAATATGTATGGGAAGAGAACTTCTTGTGAATAAATAAATGATTACATGGAATGTGATTCAAAAATCACGAGTTCTTGGGTTAAGTAATTTAATAATATAGAATGTTAATAAATCAATAATGGAAAAATGAGTGGATTCAAAATTTGTATTTCAGAGATAAAATCCTACCATATCAATATGAGGTAGTGGAGTATATTTAATTTATGATTTTATTAGAATTTTTCATTAATATATTTTATTTTCATTTTATTTGTGAGTCATAATAGTTGTAAAATATTGTTTTCAAGCCTAAGGGGTTAGAATGTATGTGATGGGAGGTGATACATGAAGTGGATAAGTTTAAATATCTAATAATCATTGAATTAAAAAAGCTATCTAGTCAGTAGTTGAATGTAGAGACACAATTTTTGAGAAATGCTAAAGAGTTTCTATAGTTGAATAATGGAAATATAAAATTTTTAGAGTAATTATTAAACCAATGTTATTACTCTTGAGTATATTAAAAAATTAAATTATTTATTGTTATAAAATAATATGTTTTTTTACAATCATGGAGAAAATATACTCCTATTGATTATGTTAGGTATGAATTGAGACATCAAGAAATTATTAAGAGTTTGTAAGAGCTTAGTGGAAGTTTCTTGTTATACCTTTCAAAATAATTACTATCATAGGTTCATGAGAATCATCACATGTGGATTTTAGGATTTACAATATACAAGTATTGTAGTGGTTTTACCAAATTAGACATCAACAGATGGAAGGCATGTTGTTTTGTTTCTATTAAGAGGGTCATATTATAGTGAATACCCTATATAATTATAGTGTTCTACTATATATGATGAAAAATAGTGTTACCCCATAAGACATATAGTCACCTTCCAATATTTATATGTATGAATAATGCTTTTGACTGTAATAATTTTTTATGAAATAGATTATAGATATGAAAAATTGGTGTTGTCATCATTTGTGATATATTAGTGGTTTATGGAATATCATATTTCTCACACTATAATAGCTTCAGAAAAATAGTATAACACAAAATCAAAGTCATATACTCTTTGAGAGGTATGTTTATGGTATACTTTTATTAGTGACCAATTTAATGGAGGTGGGAACCATACTCTATGTACAAGAACACTATGGAACAATATGTATAAACTTTAATAAGTTTTTAAGTAACTAGGTTACTATATACTAAAAGTTCTAAAAGGTAATATAATTTGGTTTTAAAAATTTGGTTGTTAACTAAATGTAACTTACAACGTACATTTTTTATGTGACAATATATATTTTAAAATATGTATCACATAATAATCATATCAAAATGTCATAATATCCAAAATTCCAATAATTTGTTAGGATTCAAATTTATTCTATATATTGTTGGATGAAAATTGATTTGGGTAATGTTTATGTGGAAATTTTTTTATGGGTTATTTGGGAAGATTAATTTCAAGATATTGGGGAAAATCATAATAGGATAAATTAAAGAGAATATTTACACATCAAAAAATAGAGATAACTGCCATATATTATGATGAAACCATAGATAATCATTTTTCTATGATAAGGATGAAAGCACAATGAAAACACATATACTAGATTATTTTTTTTCATTATATGGATTCCTTGTGATACATAATTATTCCATATAATTTTTTGCAATTCCCATTTTAATTAGTGTGATAATTTGAAGAAAGAGTGTTGGGCCTTAGTTTTTATAGTACACACTTCCCAAAATTTTAATAGTCAATAATGAGTAGTGATATCATCTGCTATATCAACACACCATCAGTGTATCCTCCACATAGTTTACTTAGTATTAATCCAAATAAAATTATCATCTTATTTCATTTACTTTTCAATAAGTGAATATTTTACATTATAGATATTGATATACTCTATGAATGGATAAAAATTTGAGAAAAAAATCAAGTTGAAGAAAAAAATATATTTTATAACCTAATTCATCCCACTTCATAGAGTGCATTTGGATTCCATATGTACATCATTTGGTATCAGATCCTCCAGGTTCAATCATGAAAATCATATTATCTTAGACTTTCAAATATAGAGAATATTATCAATAAGGAATAAAATAATTGATTTAATGGATGAAACTATCAAATATAGAAGAATAAAATAAGACCCCTTATACAATCTCTATAGCATGAAATTTATTATTATATTTGGATGAAATTCATATTAATAGTTTTATAATGTTTTTCATGATTGAGTATGATAATAAATTACGTAACACTGATAAAATGGTAAAAAATGTTTTCATGATAATTTGTAATTCATATTTATAATAAGTTAAATGTTTTTTTGATAAATAACGCAAATAATTTATACAAATTTAAAATTTAAAAATGGGATATTAATGTGAAGTATATGATAGTACATATTTCACACAACATGTTCACATTTTTCAAGATAATCCTTTATAAAAACTTTTATAGTTTTTTCGACCATATGATTTCAGTTGTAAGAAATATTCATGGACTCTATTTTGAAATAAATAATTTTAAAATTTATAATATGAATATAGGAATGCTTCTACCATAATATATCCCAACACTATTATCTTATGAATAATGTGATTTGAAAAAACATTTCTTTTATGATATTTTTTGTAACCTAGTTACATATTAGATTCATATAAATATTGACCGAACATTATGTCTCTAATGGAAGGAGAATTCATTTGAAATTGTGGGAATGATAGATATTCATAGTGTTCAATGTGTATAAGAATATGTTATTTATACATTTCAAGAATTTGTGAAAATAAAATTCAAGAGATATAAGGAATTATTCTAAGGAAATCTATTACCGGTAGATGCAACTATTGGAAAATCACAAATATTTTATAAATCATCTAGGTAAGGATTATAGAGATTTAGAATCTAATTTCTAAAAAAAATAATTTACTAGTTTCTCTTATGAAAAATTCTAAATCTTTAAACACCTTGATAAAACAATTTCAATGAAACAATGAGAGAACTCATGAATAAGATAAACAAGCAAAATGTCTTGATGATGAAGAGGATTAATGTATTTAAGATAAAGATGTTGTAATGATATTAATACTTGATATTTTAAAATATATGAAAATGGAATCATGAAAATCAAAATGTGTTCTTATCTCGAAGGATTAACAGGGTAGAGAACATGGGGAGTTAGATGGTAAACTTATGATGAATCGTAAAATTATAAGGTTTCTAAATGAATCATCTCTGTATTTTAACCAACTCAAATATTAAACTATTCATCTAGATTATGATATTTATGCGCATGAAGATACTCAAGATACATCAATGAAGATATTGATTCTAAATTCTAAATAGACTAAAAATATTATATGATAGATTTCATTAACTGTTTTATAAAAGAAAAAAAAATAACTAGGAACAATATATTAATTAATTTTTTTTTTCCTTGTAAAGTAAAAATGAAACTTACAACAAACTTTGGTGTTGATGGAAATAAATAATAGTTTGGAATAATCCCAAAAACAAAATTAATGTATATGGATAAATATGGAATCAAAGAGAGTTGTAAATTTTGAATGAGAGAAGTACAATACATGAGCCTCATCCCAGTTGGTGAGGATTCCTTAAGTGTATCTATGCAACCCGGGATCAATTCGAGGAAGCGGAATTTCTTTGGGTTACTGTAGTAGTACGGTAGTTGTTACTGTAGTGGTAACTGTAGCAGGTACTATTAGGAACTGTACCAGCCGAGACTATTCCCTTGGTTGGCACTTCGGGCCACCAATTTGGTCCTTGAGTCCTTTAAGGCCTTTAGGCCACTAAGGCCTTTGAGTCAATAAGGCCTTAGGGGCACCACAAAGCCTCTGGGACACATTAAGTGTAGATTCAAACAAGACAACCTACATGGATCAAGCTCTAGAAGGAGGTTGAGAAAAGAGATTCCACCATAGCAGAAGCCAAAAAAAAATTTATAATGGGAGGGTATGACACCTACCACCGGGAGCATCCTGTGCATGCATGGGAAAGCCTATCCTAACCATTACATGAATACGGAGAGATGATTTAACGATGATGATGCTAGGGAGGAGTATTTTGTAGTAGTATGTCTAGGTTGTATGTAATGTTTGAAGCCTACTGGAAATTAATATAACAACCCATAAATTACATACATTGTTATTACTTCAAAATTAAATCACACTTATTACAACATACAACAAAACCATGGTAGGACTGTATAGGTATACTATCTTTATAAACCGAGAAACATAAACAACTGGTTCATATAACATCTACATTGTCTCCCATTTATTTCATCATATCTAGAGTCCCTTTTGGCATATCATACATAATAACCTTCTTCTTGACCTGGGGAATGAAAACCTACAAAAGGGTGAGTTCAAATTCTCAGTAAGGGTAAAGAAAATAAATATAAATCATAAGAACATAAAATTTTGGAAATCTTAACCTGCAAAAGAGATCATAATTTCATAACATGGGATAAATAATAGTAGTGAAATGTAATCCCAATAATCATAACATAAAACATGAAACTTTGTGGCATACACACTTAATCATACCGAATCATTTCTTAGTAGTCAAGACTCATTTCCAAGACTATCATAGTAGAGAAAGTGCATTTCTGAACCGAGTTCACACCTCATTTCAGTATTGTATTACTGAACCGGTTTAACTTTCCGTTCCAGCCATGTCTATCTCATGATATATAAAATCATTACCCAATGAATTGGAGGGAGATATAGGTCCCACCCATCTCATAATGATACCATTCTTATGTGTGCCACAAAATCATAAATCATACATCATAGCATTACCCATGTAATACAAATGGGATTCTTAAACAACATGCCATCATAACATAAATTATATAAGATAAAAAGTCTTCATAAAAATAATTCCATCATAACATAATTAAATCAATGTAAAAATAGGGATAGTAACAGAACCCTATATGTTCTTAGATGGAAAATAATTTTGACAAAACACTTGAACTCTATTCTTGAGGAAAATATCCTTTCTACTTCAAAAACATTTTCCTTTCTTATCATGTCATATAATTTTAAACCAAAACAAGTTGATTAAAAATAAACTTGAAAACTTATAAAGGAATATTAATGGAAATAATGTTCTAAAAATCCATTCATGCCATATAAGTTAAAGAAAAACATTCTTCTCGTACTTTGGCCGAAAAAGTGAAAAAGTACATCATACTAAAGACGACAAAAGATTCCTTTCATATATTTTACTAAAAACTCACCTAAGGGTAAAATTGGATTTAAAAAATTGTAGGAGGGTATAAATCATATTAAATTTTGACGAAACATGGATGTGGATGATAAATATTCCCCAGTAAATTCTGAAGTATAAACAATCTCGGATAAAAATGAGATTGCGAGATTTTCCCCTACCTTAGTTCCGATTTGCTTCGTACGTGTCTGAAACTACTGTATAATGATTTAAATAATGTTATTGACTTATCCCAAAATCATAATCATTGTTATTATATCATATATGGTCATATTATTAGCCTCTTATTTGTAATATTTCATTTCTACTTGTTATTCGGGTGTTTATTACTTCTGTTCTTATGCATGTTTTGTCGAATAAATTATTATTCTTATTTTTAGGTTATAGATACCTCATTTACAGAATAGTATTAGTGTAATATATATCATATTTATTAATTAAATTTTTTAATATAATCATTATGCAGTGAGGATCATGTAGAACGAGTCGCATCACATCGTGGAGACGATATTCCGTACGTACGCACGGGTAATGATATCGTTCACATGATCGTGGAATTGTATTGGAGTGTATGTATACTATATCAGAATCAATATTACTATAGAATAATCATATATGGTTATTATTTACACCATTATACCCATCCAACTAAGGTTGTGGTGGAAAATATATTACACCACGGCGTGGAGACAATATTACTTACGTACGCACACGCTGTGATTTTTTTCCCGTAGGATGGATAGAAGGTGAATTAGGGTTGTTTCATATTTATAATAACATATATGTATATGAGTGATACTAATTTTATTACTTAATAATGAAACAACTAAAGAATAATAAGTTGAAGAAGAAATAAATTGGAAAGGATCGCTAATGGATATTACCTCTTCTTTGACGCGCCTCTTCTTAACCTCTTCTTAGGGCACTAGGGTTGGTCTTTGAAGAAGACCAGGACCTCTAGGATGTTTCTAGGTAAGTGGAGAAGAGAAATTTTCAGGGGTTTTCTGATCTTGATGGCTCAAAGTGGTCTGAGGAGGAGAGGGAGGAGGTGCCCTTTTATAAGGGAGGAGAGGGGAACCTTTGGAAAAACAAAAAATATTATTTTATTATAAAGTCATATTCGGTTTTTAATAGCTCAAAATTGATTTATTTAGAATCTAAGGTGGGGATGGGTAGAAATACTCTCATACAATAGAATTTGGACAAGTTTAAATTACTATTATAACCTTATCATTTAGATTTACTCTAAGTTAAATAATTTAACTTTTACCGCATCTTCTTGTTTTCTTACAATATATTGTTATTATACATAATATAACAAGACAAAGGTTCCCCAACTTGTTTGTTATTAATATATATAACCTTATATAAGTCATTTGGCCGAACCATAAAATTTTAGGAATAAAATAACAATTAATAATATAATATTTGTTTTAAAAACTATTTTATGTCAATTTTGACACTATTCGGTACTTGATTTTTTTGAAAATCATAACAGCATGATCAGTTAAAAAAAAGTTAATTATGTCAATAATAATATGTCATATTAACCTATAAAATTAATTTAATTCACAAAAAGTCTCAAATTACATTTATTTGTGTATTTATAATATCTCTTATGTTAATATTTCATTAATAATGAAATTAATGCATCATCATTGTGTAATAAATAAATTAAACTATTTAATGTATAAAAATTATAAATAAACTATCATTATGTAGAAAATATTTTTATATTTCTAATGAATATTTATAGTTGAAATTATCTTATGTACAATCCTATATTAAAAATATTTTAGTTATTAAACTTTGATTTTAACTATTTTAACTATTCATTAAATAAAATAATAATAAATGTCTTAATCTAATACAAGTGAAACTAAATGGTCATATTTTATTCCTAAGGTTGTTTTTGGTCTAATTAAACTTATACAATGGAAATAGGATATGTGTTATGGTAATAATAATATCATTTTTACCCTTAATTACCCTATTTACTTTTAACCGCGGTAAATAAAAGCAAAAAGTTACTAGTCACCAATAATTATTTTCATCTCATTGAACCATGTTTTACTCCTTGATATTAACCGTGTCTCCCAGATTTTCTAAATTTCACTCACATAAGAGGTAAAATTATGTTTAATGTAAATTTTTAAATTTTCCTAGGAGGCTGGTAAAAGACGGTGAAAAGTTTAATAAAATTTTTATATATCTAAAATTATAATAAAATGACTTCAATGAATTCATTTGATCATATATTAGTATTATTTATCAATTTTGACCTAAAATAAAATTGAATAAAATAAATAATTATTTAAATAAAAAGTCGGTTTTTAAATAGTAACCCAGTGTTTCACTATTCATCAAAAATTGAAAGTTTTCAGAAAAATACTAAAAAATATCCCTTGGATAATTTCGATATTCCGAATCCAAAAATGAAGTACATTTTGAATGATTAAATTTTTAATATTTCAAAACGTGGGTATTACTATTCATAACGGCTAGTTTTAATAATATTTTAATAATATCTCATTTAGTGAAACATGGTATTGCGTACTACCCACGCTATCGAAGAAGGTCTTGATTGCGTGTAATGCAAGCCAAGTCCGGGTTGCGTGTAGTGAATGCTCTATTTGGTGTTGCGTATAACATAATCAAAACTTATTTCATTTATACATTAAACAAAATCTTATTTAATGTTGCGTAGAATAATTTCCACAAAACATACTTGAAATTGTGTGTAACACGAGCCAAGAATAGTGTTGAGAATACTGCAAGATAATAAGGTGTTGAATACAGTACAAGATAATATTGGTGTAGCGTACGACAAACGACATCAATGAAATTAAAAAGAATAATTCTCATAAAATCTCATGTTGTTACAATTAATTACTATAAGGCCTATAGGCCATATAATACTTACGTCTACATGCCTTGTAAGGGTTCAACCTCACCCCTTTAGAGGTGGATTATCAAAATCAATAAAAAATGAAGGACATTGGGCCATTAGAGGAGTAGAAGTCCCAATAATATTAGTAAAGTCAGTATTACAATTAATAAAAAATAAAAAATGGAGAGCATGTATAAAGGATAATTGAAAAAAGGCTTCCAATGACACTCCATAATAAAGGGTCCATAAAAATAATTAAATTGATCATAATATAATAATATGATTTGAGATAAAGAAAACATATTTTCATATATTAACTGTTAGTTTTATAGCCATCTCTATCATGAAAAGACATATTGAAATGTCCTGGAAAGCAATGTTTGAGGAGAATAAATTGATATTCAAAAATATGGGGTGATAATATATCTTATAACATAATGATGGAACATATTTCCGGACATTTTTCCATTGTTCTCACTTTAATACGAAATAATGGAATTACTTTCATAGTAGGAGTAAATATTACACATATAGAAATCATAATGATAAAATTCAACAAAATATTAATCATTTTGAATATATATTTTCCATTTTAATATAATATGGAAAATAATATGTTTTTATGCCAAAAAAGCCGAAGGTGAAATTTTATGGCTGAACTAAAATATGAATATAATAGATGTAAAATAAGGAGAATAAAAAATATATTTTAGCAGACAATTCAATGTAAAATGAATAATAGTAGCACAAAGACCCAGGATAATAGGTGTTCTTCCCATATGAGAAAAAAACATTAGAATTCAACGAAGGAAACTATTGATGATATAGTTCGTTTTAGAAATGATAAAGCACTAAAAATTAAAGAATGTATAAAAAACATGTTAGTATATGGGGTGTTCAAAAATTTGGAAGTGTTAGACCTAAATGGTTTACCACATGACCTTTTTAGTGTTCTCTATTTTTTTGACATAAAACATGCAGTCACATTTAATTGTAATATATTTATTATCAATGGAATGGTTTGAAAATAAATAATATATATATATAGGTAAAAAACATGTATCAAGAGGACATTAAAGAAAACAAATGAATTATTTTAAGGGATAAAATTAATGATCTATGATATAAAAGGATTAGTTAAATAATATTTAATTTCCTGGAATTCTTATCAAAATTTAAGGACACAATTAAAAATGAAAATATGAGTTCTGATCAGTATAAGACATGTGATGCTTATATCCGTGGGAATATTGTATAAAATCCATTCATTCCAAATAATAGGAGAGCTTAAAATATGTTCAGCGTTATGAACATTGATATGTGTGTTGCAAAGAAAATTAGAAAAACATATGGTGAGAGATAAATTTTTTATTTTTAATGATTATAGTTCGATGAGTTTTCACATGTTCGTGTAGAAAAGAATACATGTAATTATTTTTAATTAAGTTTTTTTATTCAAGACAGGAAAAATAAATAGGGAGTACAATAAATATTTTATTATCAAACAATGACACATAGAACACATCTAGTGTGTTTGATTGTTTTATATAGATTAATTAATTCAATCTTTGGGGTTAATTGGAGAGAAAATCATAATAAATTAATTTCACAGAAAAACATAGACGAATGATGAATAATAAGGAAGAAACGACAGTAATTGAGAGTGGAATGTTTTAACATTAGTGGAAATATTCTATTCAATTGACTGTCTACATGATAAAAAATGTTTTTTTAAGAATTAAATAACGGAAGACACTATATAAAATATTGAATGGAATTAATATAAAATTAAATTAAATTAAAGTATTTATAAGAGGGATCGACATAATGGATAAATTTCATAAATCAAGGATTGTATAAAGATGTAACTAATGTAGGATTATTTGTATAAATCTCATTATTGAGTGTGCCTAAGAAATTATTTTAAAAAACATTACAAACACTAATATATAGTTAAAATTTCATTTTTAGAAGAAAATTTGTTAACTGAAATTGGTATCAAATATTTGGTTAAAAATTATGATATTGAAGATGATATACATACAAATTCTAGTGAATCAACTAATCTGACATAGAGAGATAATTTTTAATAATAATATGTTTATGGGGAAGCTACTTAATAGATTCAAATATTAACTCAATAGAGAAAAATAAGAGATATTAATGATGATTCATATGTAATTTTGGAAATATCTTCTACAATATAAAAACATTGGGTGGGGAATTTAGATGAAACCAAACTATTTACTCAAATGGTGTCACGTTTATTTGAAGAATAACTAAATGAAAAATACTAGGATAAAGATAATAAGGAGGTGTTCGTTAAATAGAGAAGAATTATTTACGAGATATTATGGTGAGGATGAAAGACCATACTGTCCTTAGAACAAAGGAGAGTATACAAATATATTTCAAGTCCTTGATGTTCATCATGTAGCTGGTGATTACCTTGTAATGAGTGTGGGAAGTGGAACTATGGGAATATATGAATTAGGGGACTTACCAATGTCGCCTAGGAAGAAATTTAGGCTTCGAAAGGACTAATCCTATCTTCCCAATCTAATGAAAAAATATATTTGAGGATTGAATTATGAAACAAGTCTAATTATGAATCCCCTAAAAAGTATAAGGGATGAAATAAGTGTTTAATCCTGCTATTCGTGAAATCCATGATTTTTGGAAGAACTTGTATCTTCTCCAACGAAATAAAAGTATTAAAAAACATAAAAAAGAGAAATTTATGGGTAGAAACCAACTCATAATACTATTCCCAAGCTATTGGAACCAAAAAATTAATAGGAAATGATGGCTCTTGATGAACTGGATCTAAGCCATTTCACATCAGCCACTCATTTTTTCAACATATGAAGTATGATCTTATAAAAACTAATCTACAATAAAAATATCAATGATCACTGTTGGGCCATAAAACATGTATTTCTTATGAATAATTCTATATATATTTGTGCTTCTATTTTCCAAGATGTCATGATTCTAGTACTTAATCAACCCAATTTGGTCTTCATGAGAATAAATAAAAAATGGAATTGAAGGTGAAGAAATGTAAATGAAAAGGTAATATACACATTCATTTGCCATGAAAAAATATTCTCATCAGATATTTAATAAGTACAAAATTCATGATAGAAAATTGGTTTCAACAATTATTTCAGCATTAATTAATACAGTAAAATGCAATCAAGGATGTACTATATATCAAAATATTTACTAGAAAATAATTTTATGTATTCATTACCTAACTATAATATGTTTGGAAAATATTTATTATTTTTTTTAACTTATCCATTTTAGATATGTGTGAAGGAGGGGCATCTCATTGAATTTAAATTTATTTTGAGGTAAATGAAATGAACTCTCAATTTTAGTTTGGTGTATTTTTCATTGAATAATGGAAGAAAACATACATAATCAGATATTTATATGGATAAAGTATTTTGGACAAAAAATCCATAATCATAGGAGAATTGCTTAGAAGATAGTTCTTTTGATATCTTAACATAAAGAAGGAATTTACATCACTATACAATAATGAAGTAGAATATAATCCAACAATAATATAAGGACACAATTATTTTTCAAAAAATAATAGCATGAGTTTCTCTTTATGTATGCAAGGCTACATATGGTGGTTGCTTTTGAAAAAAAGTAAAATTGATCTAACGAAGAATATTTTACAATAATAAAACAATTAAATGATTGTGATAAAATATCATTTAATTAAATTGAATGTAGATCATGGAATAATTAATATGGATCATGTTGTCATAACAACAGGAGTTGTTGAAATATTCAGAAAAAATTTCTACACAAGTATCCAATAATCATTTTTCAACACCTAGTATCAAATCACATCCCTCTTTTCTTGGTGGTTATATATAGCCCCCTCATCATATATATATATATATATATATATAATATTACAACATGGATTCCTTTTATTATTATGATAATGAAATTTATATTTATTACAATAGGAGTAGAAATTATTTGACGAAAGGTGAGTGATTAGTGTAATTCATTATTAAATTCAACAAATGAAATTAGAGAAAAATATTTATATGAAGTGAGAGTCTAATATTAGGGCTATTTATTGGTATGACATATATGGGATGATATGATACATGTGGATGATCTCTATAATTGATCTGAATTAAATTGGTATTCACTAGAAATGTATTGTAATGCATAGAATGCATTTCTCTCTCTCTTAGTCTATTTTTATACATCGATAACTGAAAACGTATAATTAGAGTGGTAGATGTGTAATTTCATTATTATTAGGCATAATAAATTAAAAACTTCAAAGAATTAAATGAATTTCTACTGGTTTTCTAGTAAACATAAGGGGCAATAATATAAAAATTAAGGTAATGTGACTTATTGATATTTGATAGTGGGAGGAGTACATGATATAGAATAATTTTTATTTTGAAAATAATTAATGAAATCTAGTGAAATTCATGATAATCAGGATTGAAAAAGGCTTTGAGTATTTTGGAGAAGTTTGGAAGATCTCAAGGAATGTTTTTATTGGACCTTAAAGAAATAAGTATTTATAAAGAGAAATAAATATCAATATTCCAAAAAGGTGATTTTTAATCCAGTTGTATTTTAATAGTTCTTCTAAATTGCACGTCTCTAAAACACAATATTATTTTCATGATTTATTTACTATTTATCAATCCATGTTATGTAAACATAGATATGTCATTATATGACTAGAAAAAACATTCCATCATTCCAATTTTAAATTAATTTTAAGTCTTGATGTTTTGTGTCTTAGAGAATTAGCTATATAAAAAATTCTTTTACATTACTAATTAACTATTCTGTATAACCGGTCAACAATTAAAACATATAAACATACCCAATATAATATGCATATTCAAATCCAATGGAATGGAAACATATGAAATGGTTGATCTCATATGATATGTAAGAGAAATAAATAAACATACCAACATGTCATCAATAATGAGTTCATAAGAATATGATAAAGTATGTAAATGGGAAGTTTTTTATATAAACATGATTAATAATCATAACAAATAAGGGATCATAAAAGGACATTACATAATATCGTTAATCCATAAATGGTCATTATGGATGAATAATAACTCTAACATGTCATAGAAAAATTTATCATAAATCATGAATCATGGGTGAATATGATATGTATGTTGAAAATATTTAAAATATATACCAAAAATTAGATTAGGGAACATTAATTTAAGATCCACATAATCAGTTCACACAATCATTAACAACAAAAATATACTCATTAACTTTTTTATCAAGTAATATAAAATTTTTACCAATGCATTGGTGGGTGATTCAGTACACCACCTAGGATTCATCCAGACTTATGTGTGGAACCCTAAAATACTTTACATATAACATCATAATGAATCCATGGAAATAAAATGGGTTTTATAAAATTTTAATGAAAATAATTCAATATTCCTAAACAACATAAGAATCTAAAAATGGTATAAAATACCACTACTAATTAAATCCATTAACACTAAAAACATGATCATCCAAATATAATCACATATAAAACAAAAATAGATCGTGAAACATGAATCATTACTATATTGGAGTTTTATATTTTTTAAAAAAGGGAAGAAAATTTAAACAAAATCACAATAGTTTATTTTTAAAACCATTTTCTAATCATGGATGAAAATTTCTTAGCTATAAGTCTCTTTTAAAAAAATTCTCATTTATTTCATAAAAATTTAACATGAAAAACATTCATTGAAGGTTATAAGAATTAAAAAATCAATTCCATCAACTATAGGAGAGATAAAATAATATAAAATTTAAAATAATAGAATATATAAAACATGAGGGAAAAAAATTAAAAATTCAATTGAATAACCCGTTGTATGGAGTTGTAGTTACAAAATCCATTATCAAACTAGAAAATATATTATAAAATCATCATTAATGATATGATTTAAAATGAAACATTAATTATTATGAATAATTAGTGGATTATGATAAAAAAAATATTTAAGTGGAATTAGGTACACCATTCTAAAGTAGGAATGGTGTATAATTAGAAAGATATCTTCAGGGGAATATTAGATAACAATCCCAGAAAATTAACAAAATATTTATGGTAAGAAATATTTGTTTCTTATTTTAAATAGAATAATTATTATATCACAAAAAATATAGAAAAAGTTTAATTAATTTTTTTTAAATATTTTAATAAATCAAACATATAACATACAAGTTCAATAAAAATGTACGTAACTCAATGGAAGAAAACTGATTTATCGTAATCCCATACTGTTAAATTTATTTCAATAGAAGTGATTTAAAATCCTATATTTGGAAGATAAACTTATTTATTACAAATTTAATAAAATTAATCACATATATATGATTTTATAAGAAAAATTATAATTATTCTATCTATGTGTGTAGTTAGTTATTATACATTTTCAATATCGAGTGTATAAGGCCCCAGCCTTAAACATTACTTAATCTTGAGATATTTCAAGAATACACATTGAGGATCTTTTCAGGTTTAGAGTTTTAGAGAATTAGATCATAAATCATGCATTACATTCCACATTTAAACAATGTGGTTAAATAAAATATAGTATTCATTTTTCCCATCAACAGAAACATATTTAAAATAAAACATGGATTCTTTCGTGACACTTCCATGACACTATCATCATATCATGTACCTTTCCCTTGACCTGTGAAATACATTTCAAAAAACATGGGATGAGCATAAAAGGATCAGTAAGGGATATAAAAATATGGAAATTAAACATTAATACATGTATACATAAGAATTAATGAAATCATAATTTGCTCATAAAAAATAAGCACATTAACATACCTTATGAAATCATATTATTTATGAATAACTCATAGAAAACATAAGACATAAAGGTAACTTGAGGCATTCATAATAGTCTTACATAGGGTTTAACCCTCATGGTTACATTTGGAATACCCATCACAGTATATTCCCTAAATATTTTCAGATAAACCATAGCGTTTAACTCCTTCGTATTACCCAATGCATTGGAGAGCTATATCAGGCTCACCCGCCCTTAGTTTATCTTGAAACCACCCGTCTTCAAAAACAATGCCCAAGAACCATAACATAATCGTATCATATAAAACATGCATAAAGGAAACATAATATTTCCACATTTCAATCACAAGATATCAATACAACACATTGATATAATTAAAACATTATAAAATCCATTTTCAATACCAAAATTGAATAAAAGTAAAACATGGTATTTATTTTTCATTTAAAAAAAATTATGGCTTGTAGAGGAAGCTAAAACTCAAATAATGGTCACGACGGCAGAGAAGTCGTTGTCGCCACATACGTAACACAAAACATTCCCTTTTTTATTTAGTAAAACGCTTCTTATAAAAAATATTACTTTTGAATAAACATAAAATTCAAAGGGGTGTATACACCGTATAAAAGAAAGTTGTGTATAAAACAAAATATGCCTCAATGAAAGGAGATTGAGACGAAGTCCCATACCTCATGTCTGACGTGACTCGATCGTTCTTTAATCTCCTAAATAATAAAATTGAGTTAATATCTACTTGATTAAGAAATTTTTTCAAGTTCATTATTCCTTTTATATTAATTATTACCATGTCATGAACATTACGTAATTATTTAAGTTAATAGTGGTCATTTTGTCGATCATTATTACTTGAGTCAAAAATAAACTTATTATAATTACAATTTGCCCATGTGGTACAATATCCATTCTGTCCAGAATTATATTCATGATGTAGATATCATATATATCATATATATCCAGTATATACAAGAATTTATAATATTACATAACATTTAGAGGTAAGAAATGAAATGCACCGTTCATGAAGATGGTAAGCCGTACGTACGCATGAACGCTACATCCATTTATATTTCCTATTTAATGGAACGTAATAATAATGATGTAAAATTATATTATAATTCCAGTATAATATCATATATAAAATCATTAACTCCATCCTTTATACGTCCTGCATATGGAATTAACGAATCAAATCACATTGATGGGGCGGTAGTCCGCACTTCCTAAAATGAAGATATCCCGTTTAGCCATAAAGGAAACCATAATGGTATGATGTAAATGAAAAATACATAAGCTTAAGGAAAAAATAAACATATTATATATCATATATAAACATATTGACATCTTAATGACCACCTCTAAAGGTGTTAGAAGAATACTGAATAATCATCGTTTCGTGAGGCCAAAATTCACCATCCACAGAAACAATATGTTCTTTAACCATTAGATGTAGGTGTGTGTAAGTGTAGTTTGAATACATATTATAAAAACATCCTAGTATATTGAATATACTAGTTTTGTTACAAAATAAATGAATAGAATGAGTTTATGGGGTTGGAGAAGCAAAATAATACAATAGAACATTAGAGAAGTCTTTACCTTTAAATCGGTTAACTCCTCTGGGTTTGAACCAAAATGGTTTCTTGAAGATCCTTCTACCTAAGGTAAGGCTTTTAGGATGAAGATAGGGATGTGTAGATTTTAAATGATCAGATTTTGGCCGCCCCAATGGCTTTAGAGGTGTGGGTAAGGAGGTAGAGGTGGGGGCCTTTTATAAGAGGAGAGGAGGGGCACTCTTGGAATGTTATAAAATGTTTCTTTATATTAAATTTATTTTCGGATTTTAAAGGTCCCAAATTGATATATTTCGAGGATAAGGTGAAAAGGTTTTGAAATATACTCATACTATAGGTATTTGACAAGTTTCAGTCTTATATTTTACATTATATTTTCATTTTATTTAAATCATTCATTAATGAGGTAATCGCTGCATCATCATAATTTCATAAATAATTTAATTTATCTAATGTATCAAAATTATAAAAAATATACTATGATTTAGGAAATATATTTAGCTTTACAATTAATATTTATAGTCTAATATATCGTTTACATAGACAAAAAAAATTTTTTTTTACTCGGGTGATACATTCTTTAGTGATATTCTCCTTTCATTAAAAATAAAATGATAAAGTGTCACTTTCACCCAAAAGTGATTCCATGGGGTAACAAAGATTGGCACACGGCATCCCATGGTAGGCCATGGTACAAACATTAGAATTAAGAAACATTTTAGGGGTTATTTATTATTATTGTGATATTATTTTATTATCCTTAACTACACTATTACTAATTAATCAAGATAATTAATGATAATTGACATCATTACTATTCATAATGTCCAAAAAACAAAAGAGTCTTAATTAGATAATTTTTACCTTTTGATTCAAAATATGTAATCAATTTTAACAAATTCCAAACATAGAAATTTCAATAATTAAATTAAAAATAATTCTCGTTGTCAAAACAAATAGCATGGTTTTTTGAAATAATATTTATGAAAAGTTTGGCAATTTTTTATAACCAATTACAAAGTGTAATTAATTATAATGACAACCATTTGATTAAATGGTAAAAATACATTCTAATTACACTTTAAGGATAATTAAAAATATAATCTAACCATATAATTAAATTATATTAAAAAGTAGTTTTGATGTAAAATGCAGTATTTTTCACTTTTCAATAAGAAATGAACATTGTCAGAAAAATACCAGAAATTTATCAAAAGTAAATTTCAATGTCCCAATAATAAAGAATAAGTTTATTTTGACAAATAGTGCTTATAAAATTGTCAAAAAATATTTTTAATAATGGTTCTCCATCAAAAGGTGGTAAAACAATCTTTTAAAAATATTAGAGAATTCTATGCTTCATATTGGATTTATCCTCATTTTAAGCCTCTTAAATCACTACCTAATTCAAAAATAGACATAGATATGAAAACATATTATTCATTACTTACTTGGGATGTTACATCCTTTCCCCCTTTATAAAATTGCATCCCCACAATTTATTTACTTATCGAATAATTGGGGGTATTTATCCCTCATTGAATTTTCAGTTTCCCATGTTTCCTCTTCAATCATGTGGTTTTTTCCACAAAATCGTTACATGATTAATCACCATATTTCGTAACACCTGCTCCCTGTGGTCGAGAATCTAGACCGGATGTTCCCCATAAGATATATTCTCTTCTAGCTGAACAACCTCTGACTCAAAACATGAGATGGATCTGGCATGTACTTCCTTAGCATTGAAAAATGAAAAACATTGTGTACCTGAGATAAACTCAGAGGTAAAGCCACTCGGTATGCAACTTATCCAACTCTTTCTAGAATTTCATATGGTCCAATGAACCTTGGACTCATATTTCCTTTCTTACTAAATTGCATCACACTTTTCCATGTTGATACTTTGAGATAAACATGATCGCCTAACTCAAAAGAGAGATCCTTCCTCATGTTGTCCGCATAAGTTTTCTGCCTGCTCTGAGCTGTTCTCATGTGTTTCTGTATTAGGTCAACATTTTTTGCCAAATCTTCTACCAATTCCAGCCCCATCAATGTCCTTTCACCTACTTCATCCCAAAAAGAAGGAGGTCAACATCGCTTCCCATATATTGCCTCAAATGGTGCTGTATGTATACTGAAATGAAAACTGTTATTATAAGAAACCTCAACCCAAGAAAGATGTTGGTCCCAACTTCATTGATAATCCATTGAACAAGCATTTAGCATATCCTCCAATGTCGGAATTGTTCATTCTGACTTCCCATCTGATTGAGGGTGAAAAATTGTACTAAAATTTAATTCAGTACCCAATGACTTCTGAAGGACTTTCCAAAAGATAGAAGTGAACCAGGATCACGTTCAGATACAATGGAGAGAGGAACTCCATGTAACCTGACTATCTCTTTAAGATAAAAATGGGAAAGCTGATCTAGGGAAAATTTATCTCATATAGCAAGAAAGTGAGAATATTTAGTCAAGCGATCAACAATAACTGAGATTGCAGTATTAACTCGATGTGTCTTTGGCAATCCCACAACGAATTCCATGGATATATTCTCCCATTTCCACTCTAGCACTGGTAAAGGTTGAAGCTTCCCTTTTGGTAACTGCTTCATTGCTTTAACCTGTTGACAAGTCAAACACTTCACAATAAAATCAGCAATATCTTTTTTCATTCCATCCCACCAGTAATAATCACGAAGATCTCTATACATATTAGTACTTCCTTGATGAACTGAAAATGAAGAACTATGAGCTTCAAAAAACAACTCGATCTTCAATTGTGAATCAATAGGCACACAAAATAACTTCCCAAATCTCAATACATAATCATTATCAATGTTTAATTCAGAAAACATACCCTCTTGAACCAGCTCTACCTTTTTCTGCAACTCACTGTCTTGCTTCTGTGATTGCTTAATTCTGTCTGATAGAGAAGATTTCACTGATACCTGAAACAAAACAGAATAACATCCTGCACCAACAAATTCAATGCCAAAGTTCATCAAATCCTTAACTGAAGGATCACATTCCAAACAAAACATTGTTAATTAAGCATTACTTTTTCGACTCAAAGCATCAACCACGTTATTTGTTTTCCCCGGATGGTAATGAATTGTAAAATCATAATCCTTGATTAATTCTAGCCATATCCTCTGTATCATGTTAAATTCTTTCTGAGTGAATATATACTTTAAACATTTGTGACCAGTATATATTTCACACTTTACACTATACAAATGATGCCTCCAAATTTTTAAATTCAAAAAAATAACAGCAAATTCCAAATCATGTGTTGGGTAATTTACCTCATGAGTTTTCAACGGACGTGAAACATAATGAATTACCTAATCATTCTACATTAGGACGCAACCAAGTCCATTCAATGAAGCATCAATATAGATAACAAACTCACCATTCCTGGAAGGTAGTTCCAAAACTGGAGCATTCACCAATATTCTTTTAAATTCCTAAAAACAATCATCACATTTTTTTTCAGATAAACTTAACAACCTTCCCAGTTAGCTTAATCATTGGACTAGATAACCATGAAAAGTTTCTAACAAAACTTCGATAATAGACTTCCAATCCAAGAAAACTACGAATCTCAGTTACATGTGTGTGTCTTGGCCATTCTTCAACAAAATTTGTTTTTCCAGGATCAACAGTTATTCCATCTTTAGAAACAATATGACCAAGGAAAGAAATTTGTTGCAACCAAAACTCACACTTTCTGAATTTACCATATAATTTATTTTCTTTTATGGTTTTCAAAATAACCCTTAAATGACTTACATGCTTCTATTTACTTTTAGAAAACACCAAAATATCATCAATGAGAACAACCACAAACTTATCAAAGAACTCATGGAAAATTCAATTCATGAGGTCCATGAATACATCATGTGAATTGGTTAGCCAAAAATTCATAACTACAAATTCATAATCGCCATATCATGTATGAAATGCGGTCTTCAGAATATCTGATTCCTTTACCTTCAACAGATGGTACCGCGATCTCAGGTCATTCTTTGAAAAATTCTGAGCTCCCTCAAGTTGATCAAAAAATTCATCCATATGAGGAAAAGGATATTTGTTCTTAAAGATGATGTTATTCAAGGCTCTATAATCAATGAAAAGTCTCATAGAACCATCTTTCTTTTTAAAAAATAAGATAAGAGCACCCCTTGGTGATGTGCTAAGTCGAATGAATCCTTTCTCTAATAAATCTTGCAATTTCTCCTTCAACTCTAAAAGTTCAATTTGAGCCATCCGATAAGGGGGTTTTGAAATTGGCTTAGCATCAGGAACTACATCAACAGTAAATTCTACTTCCCGATGTGGTATTATTCAAGGATACTCTCAAAAAAAACATCAGGATACTCATTTACCACTAGCACATCATTAATCTGAATGGTTTCTCTGTATTCAACAATATGTGCAAGGTAACATTCATTTCCATCTTTTACTTGTTTCTCAGCCTCTTGATATGTTATCAACAGTAAGGGTTCATTCTTGTACACAAAATGAAAGTATTTCTGAAAAGAATCTTTTTTAGCTCTACAAACAATCTTAGCATGGTAAACAGAGAGCCAATCCATACCCAGGATAACATCAATCACTACTAGAGGTAAAACAATAAGGTTTCCAAGTATGTTCTTTCCACGGATAAGGATAGGAAGATTATTATAAATTCTTTTCTCCTCAATATTTCCCCCAGGTGTTTTTACGACAAGTTCAGGGGTCATTTCTTGAGATGGAATTCCCAATTTACTAGAAAATTTTTCAGAGATGAAACAATGTGTAGACCCCGAATCAAACAACACATTGGCATAATCTGAGAGAACAAACAAAGTACCTGATACCTCTTCATTTACTGTCCCAATATCTTCTGAATTAGCTGCAAAGGATTTTACCACTCCTTTATTGCTTGTAGTCTGATTTCTTCCTATAACATGATCTCTTTGTCGAACACTCGTTTGCATAATGACCCATCTCATTGCACTTGAAACATTTAACTAACTGTAATTAAAATTTTGTCTTACCATCACCTTGAACTTTTCCAGTGTAATCACGATCCTTATGTCCCATATTACCACATCCGTAGTAGTTTCAAGAATTTAAAAGACATTCCACAACATTATTTTTACCACATTTATCACAAAATAGAAAATTATTTTTCTTACCATTAGAACTTTTTGAAGAATTTTTCCCTTTCACCTTCCACCTCGGTCTCTTCTTCTGTTGGTTGTTATAGAACACTTGATCATCGGCAAACTCCATTTCCACCTTCTCCGAACATGGAACACGATTTTGATAAATCATGAACTCATGAGAAGATAAATCCCTTCAATATTTTGGCTTTAAACCTGAGTAAAAATAATTGATTTTACTATCAAGGTCTCGGATAAAATTTGGAGCATACCATTCCAATCGAGGGAACTTCTCTTCCTTAGAAGCAACTGAGTCATCCTCTTCCCTCAATTCCAATAATTTTTTTTCCATCCTATGTTGAACATCCTAAGGAAAATACTTCTCAAGAATCATACATTTGAACTCATCCCAGTTGAGAGAATCAATCTCATCAGCGTCCCTGAAATTTTTATCCATAGACCACCACTGATCTGTTTCAACCTCCAAATGGTAAATAACAAGACTAACATTTTGATTGTCTGAACACCCCATGACATCGAAAATCTTCTCCAATGCTTTAATCCACCCATCAGCTAGCACAGGGTCAGATGATCCTATAAATGATGGGGGATGTTGCCTCATGAAATGTTCCACCGTGGACATGTCCCTCTGTGATTGATATGGTTGATCTCCTGCATGGATACCACAACCATTTATCGCATGAGTCAACTACGCCATTACTCCAACAAACTGTTCATTTCCAATTCCGACCATCTCTAGATGCTGATTCGGAAGGTCATTTCCCTCTGCATGCTATCCTAGCACTACTTACCTATTTCCTCTCTGGAAAACCATTCTTAACAAGCATGTCTTAGATGAAGGAACATGGTAATCATCAAATGCTATATCATTTCAATTTGACCATAAAAAAATATTTTTGGATAATCATTTAATAGAATTCTAACTCCAAAATTTGTCTAAACCGACCTCTATTACCAACTATAAGGCCCCAACCTTAATCATTACTTAATCTTGAGATATTTCAGGAATACACATTGAGAATATTTTTAGGATTAGAGTTTTAGAGAATTAGAACATAAATCATGCATTACATTCCAAATTTAAACAAAGTGGTTACATAAAAGATAGTATTCATTTTTCCCATCAATGGAAACATATGTAAAATAAAACATGGATTCATTCTTGACACTTCCATGACAATATCATCATATCATGTACCTTTCCCTTGACCTGTGAAAAACATTTCAAAAACATGGGATGAGCATAAAAAGCTCAGTAAGGGATAAAAAAATATGGAAAGGAAACATTAGTACATGTATACATAAAAATTAATGAAATAATACTTGTAAAGACCCGTAAAATTCAAGGGAAATTTTTTCTTATTTTTCTTTAGAATTTTACAAGGGCGCGGTTTCTGACGGCACCTGATTCCAAGGCCTGGAGTGCCCGGAATCATTTTCCGAAGTTTGGCTCGGGTACATTCAGTGAACGAACATGCGTGAATTTCTAACTTTTGATCCGGTGCTCGGAATGGAAATCTGAGGGCACCGATGAACTCGCAGCGCCGATATTCTCTTAAGGAGACCTTTTCGGAAGTTGCGTTTGTTGCGAGATGAAAGTTAGTTTTTGGGAGATTGATAAAAAGTTGAATAAAAAAAATGTGGAATTCTTTTTATTTTACTTTTGTAGGTTAACTCCTCTCAAAGGGAGTTAGGGGTGGGACCCACACCCACTTAACCTCCCTTGAAAGGATTAAGTGTGGTGGGACCCAAACGAACCTAAACCTCTCATCTTCCCCCTTAAACTCCCCTCTCTCCCTCTTAAAAGTTTGTTAACTTAACATCTAATTAATTACACATGACATGTATAATTAATTAAGTGTTATGTTTTTGAATTTGATGTTTTGAATTCCTTGGCGTGGTAAATAAAATAAGGAGGAACCTTATTTTATTTGGTTAGTTTTGTTTATTCATCTTGAGAGGTTTGAGAGCTTTTTCTTCCTTCTTCAATCCTTGACAAAGAACGCTCATGCTCCGACGAAGAACGCCACTCCTCTCTTCTTCGTCTTCCGTATCAACGAGAGGGAACACCGCTTCCTCCTCCGACCTTCTTCGTCGGCATACGAAGATTCGCCAACGACGTATCTCTTTGGGCGTATCTCTTCGTCAACGGATTTGAAGAACGACTACCGCGACGCCCGACCTCCGCAACGTTGTCTTCCGCGGGATGTTGACAAATCTTCAAACCAATACCCAAGGTAGGGGTTCTTGTTTTGTTTTTTTTATTTATCCTTGTTTGTGGATCTTGCATGAATAACTTAAGGATTTTATATAAGTGTTATTGTATAACGTGAGGGGGGCCGGACCGCATGAACACGGCCGAACCCCCTCCATCGTTCTTGTTGATTTACCTTGCGGGTGGAAACAAGGTGGCGTGGTGCCGTCGCACCACGCGGTTAATCGTGCGATTATATTACGCGACGCCGTCGCGCGCGCGCCATGGAAGAATCATCAAGAACGCGACGTCGTCGCGCCGCGTTGAAGGAAATCAAAGGCACGGCGGAGGGACGCGGTGCCATCGCACCGCGCCAGACGACGAACACCGCGGCCGGTTCCAGGCCGCGGCGGAACGAGAAGACCGGCGGCCGGGCCGCCGGCGTCGGAAGCCGAAAAGGGGACAGGATTTTTCCGGTCCCGTTGGAGAAAACCAGCCGGCAGTTGGCCGGCCGGAAGGTCAAAGGCCGGGGGAAATAAATTCCCCCAGCCAACATTAAAACCCTCCTCATTTAAGAGGAGGGCGGTTCCCTTGAGGGGGGGCAGGAGGCCCCCCGGTTTTCTTCAATCCGGCCCCCACATGGGGGGCCGTTTTTTTCAAAGGGCGCGGCATATAGCCGCGCCGCCTCTTCAATCAAGCGGGGGATTGATTCCCCCCGCGTGCCGCCTCCGTGCGGCGCCAGGCCGCCGCGCCACCGCGCCGCCGCGCCGCCGCCGGCCGGCCGGCCGGGCCGGGTCGGACCCGGGTCGGGCCGACCCGGGGGGGGGGGGGGGTCGGGCTGGGTTGGCCCGGACCCGGACCCCCCGTTTCGAATCAGTTTCGGTCTTTTGGACATAACATGAGCCACGGACCTCCGATCAACGAACCGTCTGCGGAAACACGATCCTTGGATCAAGACGGTCGTTTCGGTATATTGAACTCAAGGTTTCGGATTACTTTGAGTTCGGCCGGGTTGGTTCGTTCACGAAACCAACCGGGCCTTCGGAGCGGAAACGCTCATATCTTGAGCTACGGACGTCCGATTGACGTGCCGTCAGCTTTGTTGTGTTCCTATTAGTGAGACAATTCTTTTGGCATACTCCGCCCGAGGTTTGGACGCAGGTGGAGTACGGTCGGGTTGGTTTTGTCTTAAAAACCAACCGGGCCCCGGGGACGAAAATGCCAATAACTCTCAGACCGGGCGTCCGATCGACGCGCCGTCTGTTGCGTTGAGTTCCTGTTGACGATACGGAACTTTTGGATACATCAACTCTGGACTTTGTGACAGTTGATGTATCAGCCTCTCGGCTCGGGGAGCGGACCCTCCTGTACGAACTTGCTGTGTGCGGGAACCCTAGTGCTGGCTGCGACTGTTACTGCGACTGTTATTGTGACTGCTACTGTGACTACTACTGCTACTGCTACTGCTACTGTGACTGCGACGACGACAGTACAAAGATCCTGTGTGGATTCGACGACGACGAGTACTGCACTCAGCGATCCTACGTAGATCAGTGCTACATGTCATGCGTGGGCCCGATCCTGTGTGGGTCCGATCCTGTGTAGGTCACTGCGGGGGTTAGTACCTACCGATCTTTCGTGGGTCCGACGACTTAGATGGTTCAGTGATCATCTTTATCGTCATCCGAAGAAGTATATTTGTGTGAGCTAAATCTTCTGTTTTACTCGATAGAGGTGGTGCGCTTGGTTGTAGCGGCAGACCTGCGATACTGGAGACGAGCGTACGGAATACGGAGACCGTGTAGCCGGCTGAGACCTGAAGACTGCTCGACCGACTCGACTTGGAGTGAGTCGACTAGCCCAGTGGACGGAGCGCCCGGTATTTGGTGGAAGACCCACGGAGGACGGAGCGCCTGGTAGTTGGCAGCAGACCCGCGGTACTCGACTGGAGGAGTACCTCTGTAGGCTATTTGGGTGAGCGCCCAGTATTTGGCAGCAGACCCTCAGCGTACGGAGCGCCCGGTAGTTGGGGGCAGACCCGCAGTACTCGACAGGAGGAGTACCTCAGCAGTCTTAGGTTAGTGAGCAGTATCTCAGAGTCGTGACATGACACTGTACACTTCAGAGATGGGGCTCTTCAGTAGTTACGTTTTTGATAATGAAAATCCTATGTGAGCTGAAACCTATTGCTTTCCTGTGTGGATTGTGTTGTGCAAACCTGAGTGGATTACGTTTTGCTTTCCTGTGTGGAATACGTTTAATTTCCTGTGTGGACTGAGTTGTACTTGGGCTCGGAGGTTGGAGCGTATTTGAAATTGGTGACTTAGGTATATGTATGGGAATATACCTAAGCAGTTTCGGTTGTTACTTCGTGATTGTACCTTTCTTTGTGGTTTATCCTTTGTGGATTTTGGGAGACCTTCAGGGGTCTCGGGGTCCCTACTGAGTAGCTTATACTCACCCCTGCACGGGCTTTGCCCGCACTACGTTGTGTTGGTTGCAGACGACAGACAGCGTTGACCTTAGCGGAGGCTTAGAGAGCGGGACGGTACACGGAGGTGGACCACTGGGCGGGACGTGCTCGGAGCGGACGGCGGGACCCGTGGAGCAGAGGAGCTATCTGTACCCACCCTTTAGGTGGGATTTCCAGTGGACAGCTCGGTGTAGCGGTTTTTACCTTCAGTTGCTGTTTTCCCTTTCGAGTTGTACTTTATTTCAGTTTGGGTTTGTATACTGGCCCATTTACTTTTCCGCACTTTCAGTTGTACTCTGCTTTTTCTTAGTGTTTACATTCCGCTTGCTTTCTCTGTGGTGTTTGTTTACTTTACAAAGTCAATGCCTTCCCATTTTACCGGGATTTACGCCTTGGTGCTAGTCGCCAGCCCCTGGCCTATGGAAGGCGGGCTTGGGGTAGTCACGGCACGGACCCCGAGGGCGGGTCGTGAAAAATTGGTATCAGAGGAGTTCGGTTCTACCGCGAACTCTGATCTTTTCTATTTGAAGCAATAATGTTTAGCGTATTGAGTGTGGTTATCAGTCCAGGGAGTCCAGTGTTGGTGCGGCAGCCGACGTATCCGTAGACCAGGACCCTGACTTCTGATTTCCGACTTAATGCATGAAAACATTGATTGCATGTGTGTTTCAAAGTTTCCTTTGTGATTACTTATATCAGCTCACCAGGTATACTGTTTGACCGTGGCGCACCTGTTCCTTATTCAGGATGGCCCCACGACGGCAGCCAGCTAGGGTTCTGAGAGTCGAGTGTGATGACAGCCCACCGAGCGATGAGGCTTCGGTGCAGGGCCCTTTGTCAGCAGTGGCACCGGCGGTAGCTCTACCCGTCGAGCCCTCGATGCTTCCAGCAGCAGCCGCTGACGATGCACGTCGCCTCAGCGCACTGCATGAGTTTCAGCGCCAGCGACCGCCCAGGTTTCGTGGGGAGACGGATCCCCAGGCAGCAGAGGACTGGCTGGAGGCAGTGGTACGAGTGTTTAGGCTAGTGAGGACGCCAGCAGACCTCATGGTGATCCTCGCTGCGAGCCTACTACACGCAGCAGCGGGACGATGGTGGAGCTTGATGCTCCAGGTGCACGATGAGGCATCTCTACTTTAGACGGACTTTGAGAGCATCTTCCACTCGGAGTTCGTCCCAGCCACCCTTCGTGCGGTGCGTATCCAGGAGCTTCATCAGCTGCAGAAGGGCAGCATGACGGTCACTCAGTACTCGGCAAGATTTACCGATCTCTCGCGCTACTCGACCGACATGGTACGGGACCCATTCTTCCGGGCCCGGACCTTCGAGCAGGGTTTGAGACATGAGATCAGGGCATCGCTGATCTCCCTAAGCATACCGACTCACACAGGAGTACTGGAGCGGGCCCTTGTGATCGAGAGCTTCCTTGCTGAGTCTACACCAGCGCAGCGACCCAACAAAGGGCGGCACGTGGCAGAGTCTTCTGCAGCAGGTAGCCGACGAATGACTCAGGGTTCCAGGCAGACCAGACCTACCAGTGGCCGATTGCACGACTCAGGCTCAGTTGTGCGGGGAAGCCGGGGTGGAGTCAGAGCCAGGCATGCCGAGAGTGGGCAGTGTTACTCCTGTGGCGGGATTGGTCACATGGCTCGTGACTGTCCGACCCGCCATGCTGATAATCAGCAGTTAACTGAAGAACCTCCCAGGCAGAGGCAGAGGTTCGACCGTGGCGGTCCGCAGGGAGGAGGCGGACGAGGCAGAGGAGCTGGCCGAGCAGCAGGAGGTGGGCGACGCTTTGAGGCTCTTCCACCACCACCACCAGGAGGTCCACCCCGACCACAGGGAGTAGGTGAACATGCGAGATCTCAACTTCAGGCAACCGAGGCCTTCGATCATGGAGATCTGGGAGCCGATGGACAGGAGCAGAACTAGTGGATACATCCTTTGTACTTCTGGTTCCTTGTTGCATTTGTGTAGCGTCTTGTATTATGAGCTGCAATAATAAAAGACGCATACCTTTTTGATATTTTCGTTCCTGTCCTATTTTGTGATGTTACTAAGAGGTTCCAGTTTTGGCTGTTGACTTGACCCTCACTTGTGAGACATCTACCGGAGGAGACCCAGTTACCACACACTGATGCCGACAGTGTGACTCAACCCGAGGCGAGAGTAACGGTTGAATCTCTTAGTAGTAGCGTCGAGGCCTTACGACGTCATCCTTGGTATGGATTAGTATCATCCATGTTAGGATTGTCTGTATTAGGCAAAGAATGTGGTTCATCCAGGGGATGGGACCAGATTTCTCTTATCGGCAAAGAAGAAATCTTGCAGCTCGGATGGGACCGGAGATGGTCCAGGGCACGACAGAGAAGGTCCAGGTCATCCAGGAGCGGATGAGGACAGATCAGAGCCGGAAGAAGTCATACGCTGACAGGAGGCGTAGGCCACTAGAGTTTGAGGATGGCGACCACGTCTTCTTATGGGTCTCACCTCGACGTGGTATTCGGAGATTTGGCCGAGGCGGCAAGTTATCTCCGCGCTTCATCGGAACCTTCCAGGTCCCCAGCAGGATTGGCGAGGTGAATTATCGCCTGGCTCTACCACCTCAGTTGCACCGGGTTCACGACGTCTACCACGTGTCTCAGCTGAGGAGATACGTGCACGACCCGACACACATCATTGACCAAGGGGAGCTTAACGTTGACGATGGGGCGACTTTTACGGAGGTCCCGATGGAGATAGAGGATCGACAGGAGCGGGTCCTGCGTGGGCGATCGATTCCTCTTGTGCGCATCAGATGGCAGCACGGGAATCTCCAGGAGAGCACATGGGAGCGGGAGGCTCAGATGCGTGCTCAGTACCCTCATTTGTTTCCCTAGTTTTTGATGTATCTTTACGGGGACGTAAAGTCCTGAGGTGGGAGTAATGTAAAGACCCTTAAAATTCAAGGAAAATTTTTTCTTAATTTTCTTTGTAATTTTACAAGAGCGTGGTTTCTGACGGCACCTGATTCCGAGGCCCGGAGTGCCCGGAATCATTTTCCGAAGTTTGGCTCGGGTACGTTCAGTGAACGAACGAGCGGGAATTTATAACTTTTGATCTGGTGCTCGGAATTGAAATCTGAGGGCACCGATTAACACGCAGCGCCGATATTCGCTTAAGGAGACCTTTTCGGAAGTTGCGTTTGTTGCGAGACGAAAGTTAGTTTTTGGGAGATTTATAAAAAGTTGAATAAAAAAAATGTGGAATTCTTTTTATTTTACTTTTGTAGGTTAACTCCTCTCAAAGGGAGTTAGGGGTGGGACCCACACCCACTTAACCTCCCTTGAGAGGATTAAGTGTGGTGGGACCCACACGAACCTAAACCTCTCATCTTCCCCCTTAAACTCCCCTATCTCCCTCTTAAAAGTTTGTTAACTTAACATCTAATTAATTACACATGACATTTATAATTAATTAAGTGTTATCTTTTTGAATTTGAAGTTTTGAATTCCTTGGCTTGGTAAATAAAATAAGGAGGAACCTTATTTTATTTGGTTAGTTTTGTTTATTCATCTTGAGAGGTTTGAGATCTTTTTCTTCCTTCTTCAATCCTTGACAAAGAACGCTCAAGCTCCGACGAAGAACGACACTCCTCTCTTCTTCGTCTTCCGTATCAACGAGAGGGAACGCCGCTTCCTCCTCGGACCTTCTTCTTCGGCATACGAAGATTCGCCAACGACGTATCTCTTCGGGCGTATCTCTTCGTCAACGGATTTGACGAACGACTACCGCGACGCCCGACCTCCGCGACGTTGTCTTCCGCGGGACGTTGACAAATCTTCGAACCTATACCCAAGGTAGGGGTTCTTGTTTTGTTTTTTTATTTATCCTTGTTCGTGGATCTTGCATGACTAACGTAAGGATTTTATATAATTGTTTTTGTATAACGTGAGGGGGGGAGAACCTTATGAACACGGCCGAACCCCCTCCATCGTTCTTGTTGATTTACCTTGCGGGTGGAAACAAGGTGGCGTGGTGCCGTCGCACCACGCGGTTAATCGTGCAATTATATTACGCGACGCCGTCGTGCGCGCGCCATGGAAGAATCATCAAGAAAGCGACGCCGTCGCGCCGCGTTGAAGGAAATCAAAGGCATGGCGGAGGGACGCGGTGCCGTCGCACCGCGCCGGACGACGAACACCGCGGCTGGTTCCGGGCCGCGGCGGAACGAGAAGACCGGCGGCCGGGCCGCCGGCGTCGGAAGCCGAAAAGGGGACCGGATTTTTCCGGTCCCGTTGGAGAAAACCGGCCGGCAGTTGGCCGGCCGGAAGGTCAAAGGCCGGGGGAAATAAATTCCCCCGGCCAGCATTAAAACCCTCCTCATTTAAGAGGAGGGCGGTTCCCTTGAGGGGGGGCAGGAGGCCCCCCGGTTTTCTTCAAGCCGGCACCCACGTGGGGGGCCGTTGTTTTTCAAAGGGCGCGGCATATAGCCGCGCCGCCTCTTCAATCAAGCGAGGGATTGATTCCCCCCGCGTGCCGCCTCCGTGCGGCGCCAGGCCGCCGCGCCACCGCGCCGCCGCGCCGCCAGGCCGCCGCGCCGCCACGCCGCCGCGCCACCGCGCCGCCGGCCGGCCGGCCGACCGGGCCGGGTCGGACCCGGTTCGGGCCGACCCAGGGGGGGTCGGGCCGGGTCGGCCCAGACCCGGACCCCCCGTTTAGAATCAGTTTCGGTCTTTTGGCCATTACTTGAGCCACGGACCTCCGATTAACGAACCGTCTACGGCAACGCGATCCTTGGATCGAGACGGTCGTTTCGGTATATCGCACTCAAGGTTTCAGATTACTTTGAGTTTGGACGGGTTGGTTCGTTCACGAAACCAACCGGGCCTTCGGAGCGGAAACACTCATATCTTGAGCTACGGACATCCGATTGACGTGCCGTCAGCTTTGTTGTGTTCCTCTTAGTGAGACAGTTCTTTGGCATACTCCGCCCGAGGTTTGGACGCAGGTGGAGTACGGTCGGGTTGGTTTTGCCTTAAAAACCAACCGGGCCCCGGGGACGAAAATGCCAATAACTCTCAGACCGGGCGTCTGATCGACGCGCCGTCTGTTGCGTTGAGTTCCTGTTGACGATACGGAACTTTTGGATACATCAACTCTGGACTTTGTGACAGTTGATGTATCAGCCTCTCGGCTCGGGGAGCGGACCCTCCTGTACGAGCTTGTTGTGTGCGGGAACCCTAGTGCTGGCTGCGACTGTTACTGCGACTGTTACTGCGACTGTTACTGCGATTGTTTCTGTGACTGCTACTGCTACTGCTACTGCTACTGTGACTGCGACGACGACAGTACAGAGATCCTGTGTGGATTCGACGACGACGACTACTGCACTCAGCGATCCTACGTAGATCAGTGCTACAGGTCCTGCGTGGGCCCGATCCTGTGTGGGTCCGATCCTGTGTAGGTCACTGCAGGGGTTAGTACCTATCGATCCTTCGTGGGTCCGACAACTTTGATGGTTCAGTGATCATCTTTATCGTCATCCGAAGAATTATATTTGTGTGAGCTGAATCTTCCGTTTTACTCGATAGAGGTGGTGCGCTTGGTTGTAGCGGCAGACCTGCGATACTGGAGACGAGCGTACGGAGTACGGAGACCGTGTAGCCGGCTGAGACCTGAAGACTGCTCGACCGACTCGACTTGGAGTGAGTCGACTAGCCCAGTGGACGGAGCGCCCGGTATTTGGAGGCAGACCCACGGAGGACGGAGCGCCTGGTAGTTGGCAGCAGACCCGCGGTACTCGACTGGAGGAGTACCTCTGTAGGCTATTTGGGTGAGCGCCCGGTATTTGGCAGCAGACCCTCAGTGGACGGAGCGCCCGGTAGTTGGAGGCAGACCCGCAGTACTCGACAGGAGGAGTACCTCAGCAGTCTTAGGTTAGTGAGCAGTATCTCAGAGTCGTGACAGGACACTGTACACTTCAGAGATGGGGCTCTTCAGTAGTTACGTTTTTGATAATGAAAATCCTGTGTGAGCTGAAACCTATTGCTTTCCTGTGTGGATTGTGTTGTGCAAACCTGTGTGGATTACGTTTTGCTTTCCTGTGTGGAATACGTTTACTTTCCTGTGTGGACTGAGTTGTAATTGGGCTCGGAGGTTCGAGCATATTTGAAATTGGTGACTTAGGTATATGTATGGGCATATACCTAAGCAGTGTCGGTTGTTACTTCGTGATTGTACCTTTCTTTGTGGTTTATCCTTTGTGGATTTTGGGAGACCTTCAGGGGTCTCGGGGTCCCTACTGAGTAGCTTATACTCACCCCTGCACGGGCTTTTCCCGCACTACGTTGTGTTGGTTGCAGACGACAGACAGCGTTGACCTTAGCGGAGGCTTGCAGAGCGGGACGGTACCCGGAGGTGGACCACTGGGCGGGACGTGCTTGGAGCGGACGGCGGGACCCGTGGAGCAGAGGAGCTATCTATACCCACCCTCCGGGTGGGATTTCCAGTGGACAGCTCGGTGTAGCGGTTTTTACCTTCAGTTGCTGTTTTCCCTTTCGAGTTGTACTTTACTTCAGTTTGGGTTTGTATACTGGCCCATTTACTTTTCCGCACTTTCAGTTGTACTATGCTTTTGCTTAGTTTTTACTTTCCGCTTGCTTTCTCTGTGGTGTTTGTTTACTTTACAAAGGCAATGCCTTCCCATTTTACCGGGATTTACGCCTTGGTGCTAGTCGCCAGCCCCTGGCCTATGGAAGGCGGGCTTGGGGTAGTCACGGCACGGACCCTGAGGGCGGGTCGTGACAATAATTTACTCATAAAACATAAGCATGTTAACATACCTCATGAAATCATAATATTTATGAATAACTCATAGAAAACATAATACATAAAGATAACTTGAGGCATTCATAACATTCTTACGTAGGGAGTAACCCTCATGGTTATGTTTGGAAAACCTATCACAATATATTCCCTAAATCCCTTTGGAGAAAACTTAGAGTTTATCTTCTTTGTGTTACCTAATGAATTGGAGAGATATATCGGGCTCACCCGCCCTTAGTTTATCACGGATCCACCCATCTTCATAAACAATTCCTAAGAAACATAACATAATTGTATCACAAAAAACATGCATAAAGGAAACATAACATTTCAACATTTCAATCACAAGATATCAACACAACACATTGATATAATAAAAACATTATGAAAACCATTTTCAATACCAAAATAAAAGAAAATTAAAACATTGTATTTATTTTTCATTTAAAAAAAATTTATGGCTTGTAGAGGAAGCCGAAACTCTAATAATAGTCATGGCGGCGGAGAAGTCATTGTCACCGCATACGTATGAAAAAACATTCCCTTTTTCATTTAGTAAAATGATTCATATAAAAATATTTCTTTTGAATAAATATAAAAGTCAACGAGGTTTATACACCATATAAAATGAAGTTGTGTATAAAACAAAATATGCCTCAATGAATGGAGATTAAGATGAAGTCCCATACCTCATGCCCGACTTGACTCGATCGTTCATTAATCTCCTGAATAATAAACATGAGTTAATTTCTACTTGCTTAAGATCATTTTTCAAATTAATTATTCCTTTTATATCAATTATTACCATGTCATGAACACTATGTAATTATTTAAGTTAATAGTGGTGTTTTTGTCAATCATTGGTACTTGAGTCAAAAATAAACTTCTTATAATTACATGTTGTTCATGTGGTAAAATATCCATTCAATCCAGAATTATATTTAGGATGTAGATATCATATATATCATATATATCATGTATATAAATGCATTTATAATATTACATAACATTTAGAGGTAATAAATGAAATGCACCGTTCATGGAGATGGTAAGCCGTATGTACGCATGAATGCTACTTCCATTTCTATTTCCTATTAAATGGAATGGAATCATAATCATATAAAGGTATATTATAATTCTAGTATAATATCATATATAATATCATTATCTCTATCCTTTATATGTCCCACATATGGCATTAACGAATCAAATCACTTTGAGGGGGCGGTAGTCCGCACATCGTAAAATGAAGATATCACGTTTACCCATAATGGAAACCATAATGGTATGACGTAAATGAAAAATAAAAAATCTTAAGGAAAAAATAAACATATTATATATCACATATAAATATAGTGACATATTAATGTCCACCTTTTAAGGTGTTAGAAGAATATTGAACAATCATCATTTCGTGAAGCAGAAATTCACCATCCACAGAAACAGTATGTTCTTTAACCATTAGATATAGGTGTGTGTAAGTGTATCTCGAATAACTATTATAATAATATCCTAGTATATTTTAGATACTTGTGTTTTTACAAAATAAATCAAAAATAGAGTTTAGGGGGTGGGAGAAGCAAAATAAAACAATAGAACATTAGAGAAGTCTTTACCTTTAAATCTGGTAACTCCTCTTGGTTTGAACCAAAAGGGTTTCTTGAAGAACTTTCTGCCTAAGGTAAGGATTTTAGGATGAAGAGAGGGATGTGGAGAGATGAAATGAGTAGTGTTTAGCCGATCCAATGGCTTGAGAGGTGTGGGTAAGGAGGAAGAGGTGGGGGCCTTTTATAAGAGGAGAGGAGGGGAACTCTTGGAATGTTATAAAATGTTACTTTATATTAAAATGAGTTTCTGATTTTAAAGGACCCCAATTGATATATTTAGGGGATAATTTGATTAGGGTTTGAAATATACTCATCCAATAGGTTCTTGACTAGTTTAGGTCTTATATTTTACATTATCTTTCCATTTTATTTAAATCATTCATTAATGAAGTAATCACTACATCATCATGATGTCATAAATAAATTAATTTATTTAATGTCTAAAAATTATAAAAAAAATACGATGATGTAGGAAATCCTTTTATCCTTCCAATTAATATTTATAGTATAAATTATTTTTTACACAGACAAAAGTAAAAATGTTTTACTCGTGTGATACATTATTTAGTGATTTTCTCCTTTCCTTAAAAATAAAATGTTAAAGTGTTAGTTTCACCCAAAAGTGATTCCATGGGGTCCCAAAGTTTGGAACAAGGCATCCAATGGTCGTAAATGACACAAATTGTAGCATTATAACACATTTTGGGGCCATTTTTGATTATTATAATATTATTTTATTATCCTTAACAACCCGATTACTAATTAATAAAGATAATTAAAGATAATTACCGTCGTTACTATTCATAATGTCCAAAAACAAAAGAGTATTAATTACTTATTTTGTGCATTCCGATTAAAAATATGGTATCCATTTTACCAAATTCCAAACATAGAAATTGCAATAATTAATTTAAAAATAATTCCCGTTGTCAAAACAAATAACGGGTTTTTTTGAAACAATATCTAAGAAAAGTTTTGAACTTGTTTATGACCAATTCCAAAGTGAAATTAATTCTAATGACCACCATTTGATTAAATTGTAAAAATATATTCTAATTACACTTTAAGAAAAAATAAAAATATAATCTAAAAATATAATTAAATTATATGAAAAGCAGTTTTGATGTAAAATGCAGTATTTGTCACTATTCATTACGAAATGAACATTGTCAGAAAAATACCAAAAATTTATCACAAGTAAATTTCAATATCCAAATCATAAAGAATAAGTTTATTTTGAAAAATATATCTTATAAAATTGTCAAATGATATTTTTAAAAATGGTTCACCATCAAAAGGCGGTAAAATAATTTTTAAAAAATATTAGATAATTTTATGCTTAAGATTGGATTTATTCTCATTTTAAGCCTCTTAAAGAACTATCTAATTCATAAATAGACATTGATATGAAAAACTATTTTTCATCACTTACTTGGGTTGTTATAGAGTGTGAGTAATCTTGATCATTTATAATTTGTATCAGAATAATAATGTTGTTATTCATTATTATCCAAAAATTCATCATTAATATTCCATAAAAGGAAATGGAATTGATTATTTTCAATTATTTTGAATTTTATAATTTAATTTTATTGGAGATTTGGTTATGATAATTAATTATGATATCTGTTATGAGCACGTTGTAGTGGTTTTAAATGAAGTGATGTTTGTATTGAAATTAATGAGGTATATTTTATAATTAGCAGTAAATTAGCAAATTAGAATCAATATTAAATTATTTATATAATATATCATCTGATATTATATTTTCATAATTATCTGTGAAATTATTTTGTTCATTTTTTCATTTAGGTGGTTAGTCTAACCCATACATGAACACACCATTTTTAGTTGATGATTATGATTATGAGGATTGTTTCTTTTTGAATGTTATCACCAATAGGTAATTAAAAATTATATTTCAGAAATTTATTCTATGTGGTGAAGATTATTTTCTTATACTTTAATAAATAAGATAAAAATGTGATAAAAATGAGATACTGTACTTCTTAAAGGTGAAAATTTACAAAAAAAATAAACTTTTAGATTTCTTAATAAATAAAATATACGGAATATGGATTGATGTTTTTATAATTACAATAAAATATTAAATAAAATATTTATTATTTATTATTTAATTTTAAACATGTAATCAGTGAATATAGGTGGTGGTAAAAAAGGAAGTCATTGTACATATAAAAGGTTGTATGCACAACACATGGATTTCAATTTCATTATTCTTAATAAAAAAATGTAAATATTATCAACTTTTTTTACATATACTAATAAAATTTAGTATACATAAAATAATGATGTCATTACATATTTATTAGAAAGTAGGTTTTGGAAGGTTTGAATGAAAAGAAAAAAATGTAGGAAACAAGTAACCATGTTGAGGACATGGGATTTCCCATTAAAGACTCCTTATAAATGGAGATCATAAGAAAATTTCTCGTTTATAGAGGGAAATGGAAAAGGAAAATAATTAAAATGGAAAAAATATGATTATTTCCATGAATAATAAATTTCATATGAGTGGTCTTGAAGGTTTGGTTAGATGCCCCATTTATAATGATTGAGAATGCCATTTTTGAATTCATCACCATTTAATATAATTGGAGCCCATATTAAAAAACTAAAATAGCTCCAAAAAAAATCAATATATGATTTTCCAATGAGACAAAATTAACAATCCCTCAACCATTCATTTTCACACATCTTTAAAAAAATTTCAAGTCTTTAATAATGATGTTCTCTTTTAACATTAGCATTTTTATCATGGTACATTTTTTTACCTAAGTAAATTACATTTTTTCATAAAAAATAATTATTAAATAATTATTATCTGATAGTCCAAAATAAATTACATTTTAATAAATAAAACCATTATATTTATCCAAAATAAATTTTAGCTTTAGTACATTTAATGTTTAAAACAACTTATTTATAAAAAGTTAATTTTTAATCATGATATTTATGTTTAGGTATATTTATATAGGTATTTTATTTTAATTATATAAATTGATATATGAAAAAAATTGGATTTCAAATATTTTATTTATTTTAATAAATTATTATTCAACTAATTGAAAATAACAACAATGATTTTCTTAGTGAATAATACATATGTTCATAATATTTTTATACTTCGTTTTATAAAATAATAATTGAAATTTTAAATTGTTAATTTTACATTAGAAACATATATATTAAAATTTAAAATGGTTAAAAAATATTGATGTTATAATAATAACGATTTTAGAAAAATCCTTATATTTTCTCTATTCACATAAAAATTCAGTTATTTAAGAACAATATCATAAACATATCCAAGTTTATTAATTTTACATTGAATGTAAAATTTTTGTTTATTTTGTAAAATTAAAATTTAGAAAAGTTATATTTTAAATTAGTATAATAAATGTTATTGAAAATTTATTTCTTGTAAAATGATTTATAAATGATTTATTATTATTAATATTATATAATATTAATTTTCCATTTTAATAATATTAATATATTTCTTTATATATAATATTATTTTCAATGTTATAAATTTTATTTATTTGGATAAATAATAAAATATATAAAATAATTATTATATATAAAATAAAATTTTAAACCAAATGTTCATTACAAAAATTTCTTTATAATTAAATAATTCTATTATAGAATTGGAGTTTAATAATATTTTCTAATTTAAATATTAATTTTAAATTTATAAAAATGTTATGTCTTATTTTATTAATAGTAATATAAAAATTAATTCCCCTTGCACATATATATTTATAACTTTTAAATATTATATTATTACTTCACAGTGAGTTATCTCATTCTAAATTTACTACCAACAATACAAAGCTACAATATAAATGTTGGATAAATGTATAAATAATGAACATATTCTTAATGAATTTGTTTCAAATAAAAATATTTATGATGAAACACTTTTTTTCCTATATGTAGACATCCTATAATCTTTAATTCCATTATAAAATCATAAGGCATGCTTCTCATTTTCATAATTTCAATTTTAGATCATTCAATATTCTTTCTTCATTCATTACTTTTACTCACATTATAGGTTTTCATAGTATATTGGGGGTCCTAATGGGTGATAATGATCAAGGAACACTACAAATATTATGGATTCAATTCTTTTCTATTGATTTCCCACATTTTAATACATATACATTTAATGGATATAACAATCCATTTTGTGGAATACATAGTTTCATGTTATTTTTTATAATGACTATATATGAACAAATATAATGTTTTTAGATTAATTATAATATTTCATGGCTTATTTTATAATATAATTTAATTCCTTGAAATATTGAAAAAAAGTATTCCATTATATACATATTGTTTATTGTTGGATTATGATTTCTAAAAAATCTCGATTTTATATTATCCCCATTAAAATAAATAGTATCCTATAAATTTTCATTATTACATACCAATGATGATATTTATGTTTGTCTAAAATATAGATGATACTCAAGATATAAATCTTAGTGAAATATCATCCTTTCAAAATTATGACACATATATAATTCCATATAATATGATTTTCAATAATATTGAATTTTTTCTCCAACTATTTCTTCCAAGAGCCTATCATTATTCGATGTGAAGTCCCATAGTTTATAATATCATTATAATGATTTTCCATAATCATCCATGAATAGTATATCATAGATTGATATAAAAAGAGGTCTCATAATTGATATTATATTTCCCAAAAATATTAATATCCAATCCATTTCCAAAATCACAATAATTTTATCTAAATGTATAATAATAATATTTTCATAATTTCTATTTACAAACACATAGATCTGAGAAATAATATTAATATAACTAGATTTTTTCCTCAATTTAATTATCATTTTAGTGATGATTAAATTCTCTACTAAAAATTATTAATATTACTAGATTATTTAATCATTTTCAAATACATACAAATCTGTACAAGATGTTTTCATCACATTTAAAATTTATTTTCATAACACACTTTCTATAGTAGATCTGTTCTATTGGATGATCAGGACATTGATATCCATTATCATTAGTAATCTAGGTTTCGGGAATAAAATTTAATATTGGCAAAATTCCAATAATTTTATGCAGGGATGTGTATGGTGAATTAATGTAGAGTTATATATCTCTATAATATTGTATAAACTCATTATATCTCCTGTAAAATAAAATGATCGATTAAAAATCCTTATATAGTTGAAACATTATATAATTTTTTAATACGTTCCCTTTAGTTCTTCTTCACTAATTTTTGAGTTGATTAAAATTAAATCATATTTTTTAAATCATAATATCCACATGAAATTCCTTGATACTTCATCTTTTTCTTATTTTATGTGTCTTAGATTAAATACTATGTCGCTTTAATAATAATTCATGATAAATAATTATGTACATCCATTATAATTATCACTCCAAATCTTATCCTATTATGTTTCTAATTTGGAAAATCATCTCATTTTCCTGAGAATCCATTGTTATCTTGATTCCATTGGAATTTAACCATTACTAAAACCAAAATTAGTTTTCATGATAAATTAACACCATAAGATATTTAATGTAAGAAAATAAAATTACAAGTTCAACCAAAAAATCTCATACTCTTCAAAATTATTACATTAGTATTCTTTTCATCATAAATCTCTATAAGTTCATTCATGGTTTTTTATGTCAGGTTATCTTATATTTATAGACCTAAGTTTTTAACATAATAAATTCATCATCACGGATTGTATGAATAATGTGATAAACCAAATAATATCCCATATGAGTTGATATTATATTGTGTGGTTTTAGGCCCACTCATCATGCACCTAATTGAATGTAGAACTTATACATGACTAACCTTTTAGAGAGATTACCCATAGGTTCATATTTTCTATAGATGTATATGCTTCTAAGTAACCAAAAAAGATGTGATTTCTTAGAGAACAAAAAAATATCAACATTACACAAACATCAATGTTTTAACTTTAACATAGAATCAATCTATAAAATAATTAAAAGGGGTTTCAGGAATTTTATATAAAATAATAAAAAACCAATAAAAAAATGAATAAGCCCCCATTTGACACTAACTACAGAGACCAAATCTATAAAATCATTATGTAATTATTTTATATGTATGGAAAGTCAATATCACAAATATTCACAAAAACCCAGGGACTATAAGATTAGTGTATTGGGGTATTAGTTATATAAATAAAAAATCTATAATAATAATCAATATTTATTCATAACTGCTCAAATAAAAACCCCCATATAAACTTATGACATGTAATTCCCATTTTTATATCCCGTAGAATGAAAAAATAATATATGGGAGATCTCAAAATCGTACTAAAGGAAAAATAGGAACGTATGAAAATTTTATCAAGGATGTTATCATCAAAATACGAGATAATAAAAACCATGGATAAATTTAATATTCATATTATATGTAATAATAATAGATAAGTGTGATTCAATATACAAGTCATAAAACATTATGTGAGAAAATACCAACATTGAAGAACAATAATAATATAAATAATTTGAAAAAATTATAAAAAATCATTAATATTGAGACGAAAATATAATAAATGATAATATATTTCAAATACAGAAAATTAATTAGTATAGGGAAAATTAAATTAATTTTTCATTACATTAGTGATCTAAATATAATAACAAAAAATTTACTCACTAATACTCTATAATAATACACAAACAGTTTATGAATGTGTTAGACTGATATATTGGACCCCACCCATCATTAATTTATACTAATGCGTTCCACTAGAAGATCATTAATTTTTTATATCATACATAGAACAAGGAAGAAAAATTAGTTACATTAAAACGTTAAATGAAAACCATTCACATTTCAAAAGGATCCCATGCAAATAAATAATGTTTTGAAAAAACAAACATATGAAATTAATTCAACTTTTTTAGAATAAAGAACACTGAAATAAAAATGTCTTTGTTGGAATTTAGAAATAAAAAGAAATGAAATTCTGAATTAAATCTATTCAACCATAAAACATAATCACCCTAAAATAATACCATATTAAAACAAAAGGGGAATGTGAAATATTAAAAATAACTCAATTTGAGATAATTCCATTTTAAAAATAGATGAAATTGTAAAAAACTCACAATTATTTTTTCATGAAAACCATTTCGTAATAATTAATGTAAAATCCATAGTGGTGAGCCTCTTTTCAAAATATTTCCATTGACATCAGAAAAAGATTAAATAAAAACATTTATGTATGTTGATTTAGATTAAAAACTATTTTACCAAGAGATATAATACACGGTTGTATTTTAAAGGAGAAATTATTGAATGTAACGAGGATAGATGAATGAAATCCATTAAGAAATTTTATAACCTAAATGATGGCCTTTGAGTTATAAAATCCATTAAGAACATATTAATTTTTAATCCAACAACCTTTGAAAGACATTAATTAAAATGAATCATTAAATTCCATAAATATTGAGATTATTAAAAAAAATACTAAAGGTATTGTAGATACCCCATTCCATATAAAACATTTTTTATAATAAGATATATGATTTAAGGGGTGAAAATTTGAGTCATGAAACAATTATAAGAAATATTATCTTTGAGGTAAGGATCATTTGATAATGAATTTTGAAGGAATAATTTTAAAAACCCATAAAATAAGGAGGAAATAAATCACAATGTATTGAGTATGTAAAATAAATTTAACATTGAACATTAGAGTTCAATATGTTTTTCAATTACTCAATGAAACAAAATTGAGTTCACAAAAACCCTTGTTGCTACACTTGATTTCCATGAAACTAATTTAAACTATTGAATCCAGAATAAAAACATATTAATTACCCGTTATAGATACTTATTTACAGATAAAACCATTAATAAAAATATTAATAATTACTCTCTATATGTATTTTAGTTAGTTACTATCCACTTTCAATATCAGGAATAAGTGATCCTGTTCATTTTAACTAGTTACGTAATAATAGTGTTATCATTCCTTTTTCACCCATATATCACTATTTGTATATTATAAATGGTACACAAATTTATTATTATTAATTATTTTTAATCTAATAATTTAACTCTATGGGAGTTTTGGATATAATTCAAAATGAATAAATCAGCGATGAGCATGTTTCTTTAATTTTAATTGATTTGACATCAGTATTTTAATTAATGAGCACAATATTAAATTTACCCCTCGAAAACCAAAAAAATAATTATTTAATAATTTATACCATATATTTTTATTAACTAACTTTTCATATTCTTCCATTGTGATGCCCCAATAAGGAATCTATCTTATCTAGAGATCTACAAGGCCTCATGTGCACATCCTCGTATGCTAGAGGCTACCAACAAGTGATGTGGGAATGATCCATATATTGGAGAGAATATGGCCTCAAATTATATTCATATAAATATTTGAAAAAACCAAAACTCTTAAATATTAAATTATATAAAATATTCCAAATAATCATATATAATAATAATTAATGATATCATATACAACACCCAACTGCACGCCCACCTGGTCGACCCAAAAATAATAATAAAAATTTCGAAAACACATGGATAATGGCCATATTACGGAAAATTTGTGTATACATTTGACATTTTTTTTCCAAAAATCCCTGCATTAAGAAACAATTTCCTGATTTAGTGATATTTTTAGGATGCTAGGAGTAGAAGGGTGGGTTATCTCTAGGATAGCACCTTCAATATAATTATTTTGAAGAAAGAAGTTACCCATTCATTGAATTTTATATAAAATTTTCAATGATAGCTCTTTATAAGAAAAATAATTCTTTATAAAATTCTCGAAGAAGGTGATGACCAAGAAAGTTCCTTCTATAAAATATTATAAAGCCTCTTTCATTAACAACCTCCTATATTATTGATTATTTTTTAAATTTATTAAATTTATTTTTTTTGTTTATATATATAATTAAATGTTAATTAACCATATTTGTAATATTTATTTCTTGAAAAAAATCATTTAAAAATTATTACATAAATTTTCACCAAAGTGACCCTTTAATAAGGTTGGGATCCTTAAAAAACAGTATAATTTTTTGATGTGAGATTAATACACCAACTTTCCATCATTAAATCAACACTATAATATTTATAAAAAATAATGATAAAAAATGATATATTATGACATATTTTAATAAATCGAAATTATTTAACAAGTAAATAAATAGTAAGTAATAGATATTATATAATAAAGTTATAATAATGAAAAAATATAATTTAACTAATATTCTTAAAATTATAATTAATAATTAAAAATATTTTATGTATTACAATTAGTAATATAATTAAAAATGAAAAAATAAATATTAATAACTTATAATACATAGAAACTATCGGGGGGGGGGGGGGGGGTTATAAATACTAAATAATCTCTAATAATGAATATATAAAATTAATTTTCTAAAATAAATAAATTGATATTTAAAAATGATATATAATTGTTACCCATATATTTATTATGAATAATTATAAAAAAATATTTCATGTCATGTAATGATATTTATTATATTTATCAATAAAAATAATTATGATGTATATAATATTATTAAATAATTTTCTTATTTAATAATTTTTTTTAATATGGATATAAAAATAAAATTATTATTAAAAATTAAATATATTTTTATTTATTAAAAGAAATTATTATTTTATATTTTTTGTCAAATAAATTACGATAATAATAATTCTAAATATTTTTTATTAAAACATTTAAACATGTATCCATAAAGTTGACAATAAATAAAAAGGACTTTATAATAACATTACTAATTTTGACATTATGCTCTAATAAAAAGTGATTAATATTAATTAATATAATATAAATAATTATGAATTTAAAAATATGAATAATATAATTAATTTTAATAAGTATTATTATCATTGATAACTATATAATATTAATTTTTTAGAATAAATTATTAGTTTTTACCTTAATTATTATATAAAATATTATTATCGATACATAATATTTTCTATTTACATTTCTTTTTGAAATTATTCTGAAGATAAAAATTTCAATATATATTATCTTGATGTGTTATGTTTCATTTACACTTTGATTATAATTCTTATTTTTATGATTTTAAAATTTTCTACTTTTAATTTTTAATTGTTATGTTTTGAAGCCACATTGTTTTGTATCAACTATATTGTTGTCTATTTATTATTTGTATGAAAATATTTCTATATTTAATTACATTATATGATAATTCCATGGATTAAATTTCATTTTATTTGTAAATAAAATATATATTTTATAATCATTCAATGTCTCTCACTTGAAACCGAAAAAACTTATCATGTTTAAAGTAGGAAAATTTATAATCCTATAAAATAAAAAGTGTAAGTGTTATCTTAATAAAACATAAAACATAAAATAAAAATATTATATGTTTGAAAAAATATATATTTTTATAAATATATTAAACCAAAATATATATACATTACACAAACATTATAAATTGAAAACCAAAAAAATTGACACTAAAAAAATTATGCGCATAAATGATATCATAAATTTCATTTAAATTAAATTTAAAACATTTATTCTAAAAAGAGAAAATTATTGAAAATAAAATGAATTCTAAAAAATAATACACAAAAAATAAATGATTATAGAAAAAATATGTTATCTGAAAAATAATTACATGTATAAATGTTATATTTTGAACCAAAAATATTTTTCACCATTAAAATAAATTTTCATTAATTTTATTATAAAATTATTTTTTATTGGTTAGGTTAGTGTTTAAAATATCATTTAAATTACATTTATACCATAAAATTTAATGAAGTTCAATGTCACCTACTTGAAACATAATTATATTTCAACTTTGTGATTTTCAAGGCATATAAATTAAAAATTATAAATAAAATTTAAATGAAAAAGTTCACATAATCCAGACATATAAAAATAATTTAAAGAAAATAATTTCATAAAAATAAAAACATTACAAATTAAAACATTATTGATAAAAAAATAAAAAAAAAAAAAATTCATCAAAAAAAATATATTCTAAATAACCGCTAAATGAAATTTAAAAAAATGATTTTACGAATAAATTGTAATTAAAAATAAAATAAATTAAAAATATTCGAAAAAAATAAAATTATTTATAGAAAAAAATTTGTATGAAACGAAAATATTAAAGTACAAATGTTTATTTGGAGCATATGTATTTTAGTTCATTGAAATTATTTTAATTACTTTTTTTATGGTGATATTATTTTCATTTCCATTTATTATTTATATATTTAGTTAGGTTGTCAATGATAATTTAGTTAATATTTATACCTTTTAATTTATAAGGTTTCAATGTCACATACTCGAGACCTTATTATATTTAATTTATGTTATTTTAATTCTATATAGATTAAAAATATCTTACACAATCTAAATGATATTTTTCATAATGGCTCAACTTATAAAATATAATTGAAAATAAGAATAACTTCATAAAAACAATAAAAACATAGTTTAAATAAAACATAAATTTTTGATTTAAAACATAACATTCACATTTTAAAAAATCTTAATGAGAATAAAATATATTATAAATAACATTTAAATTAAATTTAAAATAGTGAATGTACAAATATAAATTAATTGAAAATGAAAGAAATTCCCAAAAAATGAAAAACACAAAAAGTAATTTTTTTATCATATTATCTTTAAAAAATATTAACAAGTTAAAATTTCATGATCTGAAAAAATAATATTATGTGTCATTATAATTATTTTACATAAATTTATTTGTTTTAAAATTATTTTATATGATTATTTAGTGTAAAATTGTATATTTATTTTACTTATAATTTATAATTTTTAGGATTTCAAAGTTACTTTTCTTGAAACATTACTCTATATCAAGTAAATGATTTTGAATGCGTATAAATTAATAATTATATAAAAAATTAAAATTATAATTTTAAAACATAAAAAATATATAAAAAATAATTAGAATTTAAAATTATTCCATAAATATGAAAAATAATTTTTCTGATGACTCACACATTATTGTAAATATAAAAAATAATTTTTTTGATGACTCACACATTATTGTATAAACATATAACATTTACAATATAAAAAAATATATGGGATAATTAATATTAAGTATTATATTATTAAATAAATTATAATAAAGTATTATGAAATATTTTATTATTATTAATGAATAAGAATTACATTATTAACAAAAAATAATTATGTTCATAAATATTTTCAATAATTACATTAATAAATATAAATAATGATGTATATAATATCATTATTAACGTGACTAATAAAGTGGTCATTATTATAATTTTTTATTAATATTAATGAAATTAGTAATGTCCAAATTATATTTAATAATAATAATATATTTATTTTTTACTAAAATATATTTTCATAATAAGAATAAAATTTAATACTATTTAATACATCATTTTTATCAGTATCATTATCATTTTTTACAATTAGAATAAAAATTGTATTTTACAGGTAAATTTTTTTCCCTAATAATAATTCATAAAAATTATATTAATAATAATAAATAATTATTCTTAAATAACTATTTAATTATATTATTAATTACATTTTTATAATGAGTTTTTGAAATTTTTCAACTTTTGTAATTCACCCACCCAGACCATTCAAAAATATTAGATATTATATGTAATTTAATTTTTATTATTAATAAAATTACTAATCGTATCAATTTTTTAAAAAATTAATATTAATTATATTTTTAAAAATTTTAATGATATTATTAGTGATCATTTCTATGACTTTATTAGCGACTATTTATTTCATTCATACTCAATATCTATTTGTTAAAAATTGTCGGTGATTAATAAATTATATCTAATAATGAGTCAATGTAAATAATATGTTATTCATTAAACAGTGGAACAATGATGTATAAATCCCACATTGAATGCCTATACTAGTTTTCATGTAACAAACTGATAAAATAGAAGGTTGAGTGGGATTTTATGTAATGTTTTCAGCATACTGATCTTAAAGTAATGGCAAATATAAAAATAGTTAAATATTGTATAATGGTATATTTTATATTTTTTAGTTATATATATAAATATTTATATATCTAAAATAAAAAATAAAAGGCTAGAAACATTGCGATAGAGCCTTATATTTATAAAAATTATAAAGAATGAATTGTCCAGTATTGAACATTCTATAGAATCTTTTTAAAGAGGGTGTTGTATAGGAAATCCCACACCCTTCAACGACTACATGATTTCAACCATATATTTGGAAATAGCTTCCCATTTTACTTGTTTTTATTATTCATTCTCAATTTTTCCTTTATATAGGTCAATTTATTTCCCACTTCCATCCTTTGGCCTCACACACCCTATATCAAAAATATAACAAGCTACCTAGGCTCATCTTGTGCGCATCCCATTCTCTAACCCAAAATAGAGACATAAGGTCAGCACAAGGATTGAGATGTCCATGTTGGGTGTGATTATAAACTCAGTATGGTCTCCCCAAGCACCCAAGATATACGTCATAATATTTTTGTGTATACATGAGTAAAATAAATAACATTAAAAAATGCTCTTTGAGTCTCCAAGAACATACCAGGTCTCCAAAACCCATAACAAGGTCCACATTCCCAATAGGTAATCATTTTATAGCTGTACAACCCTAACCCTAACTATACCTACTTTAGTGTCATGGTGGATACAAAAAATGTATTCATGAAATCATACGAATAATTTACCCATACCTATAGACATATGGTAGGTAAATGTCTAGAACCTCCAAAAAATACCCAATAACACTGGGCATAATCGTACATCCATAAGCTTCTGCTCATCCCTTTTAAATCAATGTAGGTCCATAGATATCATGTCATACCTTGTACTCTCCCCCATGGAATTACTTGATCCATTCCTACTAATACATTGTCGTAATTGTGAACACAAACTCCAACCATGTATTTAATGGTCCCCTACATAATACCTTAGCTCAAAGGAATGGTCATACACTAACAAAAACCATGTAGAGAATGGTTTTTGAACAAAAAAACAAAGGATCACGACATAGTCATCCACCAACACATTCCTCTATGGCATGGTCCATATCACACTAACTCATCCCTATTGAATCTTGGTGTTTCACATCCACAAAAACATCCCATTATAAATTTACGGGGTCAATCTTCACCCCAACCCATTCCTACTAATTAAATAGTTCTCACCCAAAGAATCCCGAACAAAGTATGCTCAAGAGAAGGAAACCTATGAAAAATAAAAAAGGATTACAGCCCATATCAAGTCTCTCTTGCTAATCACAAAGAACTATCCACTCGAGACTTATCCCCATGAACAAAAACTGTCTCATACCACCTATTAGGGAACCTACAAATTCCTCTCGACCCATTTTATTATTTCCCCCATTGATAATATCATGATATTTTCATCCATTTGTGAAATCCATACACAAATTCTCTATCGACCCAGATCCAACGTTCTAATCCAAATATATTATAGTCCCTCAACACTCCCAATACCACTAACTAGGCACTATATTTATCCATTATATTTTAATAAACCCTTTCATCAAGTGTAGGGTAAAATACATAAGTGAGGCCCACTTGGAATTCAAATTACTTGTCTGAAAAAACTTATGATATACTTACATAAGTCTAATACCAAGTCTTTGAAAGGATATATATCAGCTCATTTCCATGAGGAATCCCAACTTAATCATTATGAACATAGTCCTAAAAGACTCATCAATAACAAAAACACAACATGAGTCATATCTTCCTTTTAAAGGGATATCCTCACCACTCATGAGTCACACACATGTACCCATTATCATCATCGCATCACCAAGCCACACATTCTTTCCAAGTAGCTCTAGGTAGACCAACCTAGTATGTCCATTCCCAAACATAGGTACCATGAGACCATCCGATGTTCTAATTTTAGTTCAATGGTCACCTCGCCCATTACTAATGATGTTTTTAGGGATTCTTTAATTTATCAAAATGCTAAATATAACATTATCTCCTTTTCGGAGGTCCAAGAAACACCTTCACCAGGAAGGTGGATTTTATCGAATAATTACAATCAATTATAAAACATGTGAATTAATGTCAGAATGAACTCTGGAGTATAAAAAATCATATGAAATTATATTATTAGGGCCACCTATCTCAAATATGGGGTTAACATCTCATCAATACTTGTGAGACTCATCCATGGAAACCAACCCTAGAACAGACTTTTGAGGGCCTACCTCACATCACATGAAATCATTAATTAATTAATTAATAATAATAATTAATTAGATAAATTATACTAATATAAAATAACCCATAAAAATAGTATGAACTACTGTCAAGATAAAACTACATCTAGCTATACCTATTGGATCTTCCACACAATCTGAAATAATCCTTCATGAATGACCTATCATTCGACACGCAAAAAATCATAAATTGTTTTACAATTTTTTAATAATCCAAAATAAAAATAGTTTAGTGGATTATCTCCACTATAAAGTTGATGTAAAATTGATGGATAAAATCTCAAAATGTCATAAATTTTGTATACTCAAAATCCCATTAATCCACATATGATTTCACCATGATTTAATGAAATCATCACCAAAACCCAAGCCCAAGTTTCAAAAATATTTAATGTCACGATGGTGGAAGAATATTTAATGTAGGACACAGACATACATTGATTCTCAACTAGATTTCATCAAAGATTATACACCCTTCAATGGGGGGTCGAAGGACGTTAAATATTGAGGGGTTCTAGCCACAAATGGCCGCTCTTATACCCCTTTCTCATTAAATAATTGATGTATCTCTAGTGAAGAAGATGGTGGAGTACCTAATTAAAACTATTAACCCGATAATCCATTGAAATTTTGGTCCTTGAATATTGGAAGGTATGTGTTCAAAGGATTAAATAATGGGTTCTCTCTATGAACACTGAATTGCTGGTGGGTGTGGCCGAATTACATCAGACCATTAGCTGCTTCTATACTTCATGTGATGCTCACTCGACCATCTCCAACTACCACAAAAGCCTTAAACCACATCCAATTTTTTAAGTATGCTAATTCTTTAAAATAATCATTCCAGGACCTATTATAAAAATAAACCATTTAGTAAATGTAAAATTTAAATTTCCTCCAAAACATATAGACATGAAATTCACCCTGAATTATGAATTCACCAACATTATTCTTATTTTACTATAGATTATATGGAAATCCACGAACCACATCTATTGATTGGAAACGACCATCAACTCATTGAAAAACACTTTATTATTAATCTAAATTCCTATAGAGCTTCCTATATTTTTCATGGAGCCCCATCCTGGATATATCGGCTTCACTAAAATAAGTCTAATAAGAACAATGATGTACACCTATCATATTTGATATGTAATTCTTGACTAAGTTTTAAGATCACCATGTAAAATCCTATAAATGTTTTTAAAGACACCTACCCTAGTACCCCTAATTCTGTGGTTGCTTTATTACATAGGTATTATATACAAGGATTCGAACCCAAAAGACCAAATAGTTTATTATTTATGGGAAAATATATTCATACTTGAATATTACTTTAAAAGTGAAAATATAAAATACAACATGGGAATTATTTTGACAACACCTTTATTCTTCAAGATTATCCCTGCATTTCAGTTGTAAAATAATTACTCGAATAGTGCTAAAAATAAATATAAGAAAAAGGGTGAGCTCAGATGCCCAGTAAGGGTATGCTCACAGAATGAAGTTATCCTGGATAAATAATCTTAAATAGTAAAACAAAAAATATATCTAAAACACATCCCAAAAAAAAATTGAGAATAATATGGAAAAAATAAATTAAAATAAAATATTTTTATAATAACATAAGCTAATACATATCGATATATATAATAAACAACAGTTTAATCACATTTTAAATAATAACATAAATAATAATTAGGGAATACATAATTCTAAAAAACATAAACATATTATTATGTATTTAGACAACAGATTATTCGTATAGGATAACACATCACCCAATACCCAATCTAGTTTGTCTAATCAGACCTACCAGTTCATCGATAGGCAATAGGCGACCCCAAAAATAACTTACTATGTTCAATGAATTACTCATGAATAATAGGTGAAAGATAATAAATATATATATTCATATTTAAATTATCATAGGAAATGGAAATAACATCACAAATCAATAAACATAATCATAAACCATCCAAAGTAATATAATGAATGGAATCAAAATAGTACATTCCCAGTAAAAAATATATCATAAATCATCTTGAGTGATAATAAAGATGGTATCTTCATAACATATCCATTGTAGAGATTAATTTAAATAAGGGTTTTTATTGATGAATAGAAATACTAAAATATTCCTTTAAAAACATTTTTAAGGAAAATAACCTTTTCACTTTGAATATTACTTAATTTTTTTATAAAAAACAAATGAATATACAAAGGGAAAAAATTTCTTTTATTATAAACATGTAAATTTGTAAATAATACTTCATGAATATATATCTCATGAAGGAAGGAAAATACAATTATTCTATATAATTCCTTTCACAAATTTTTTTATGATTTAAAACAAGGTTGAAATGATATCAAAAATAAATAACTGACTAGAAAAAACTTTTTTAATAAAATGTACTGAGGAGAGAAATATTACCCAGTAGATACATAAGCATAAATAACGTCAAATAATGATGAGATTGTAAAAAACCCTTACCTTTGGCCCAATTTCATTTTTATGTGTTCCTAACACTGAAATAATAAATATATTTTTATTATAAATCTATCCAAAAATATTATAATATATATCATATAATATAGTATTTACTTAAACCATTTTATCAACCATTTATTTTTAAAAAAATTACTACATTTATATTCCAGGTGATAATTGCATCATTTTTCAGGTTCGTTTTAATTCGTAAGTCACGATAATTATACTTTGATCATGGTTAGATAATGTGAATAATGTTAATAATTATATTAAAATCAAATATATTCATTATATTTTTGATTATGGTACTCTTTAAATGGTAGAGACAAAACAATTACCAACACCATTCTTGTCATTTGTAGGTCATACATATGCACGAATGATAATTCCATTTTCAACTGATGTAAGAAAAAAAATTTAATATTAATTAATAATTGTAGATTCATATATATTTCATTAATATCATATATACTCATTATTTCCATCTTTATAATAATTCAAGTAATGTGGTGATTAATGGTGAATTACAGTGCTACGTGGAGAGGGTAAGGTATATGTATTCATGAGGGATGTTTTATATTTTTATATAATAGAGAAGCGATGGAAAAAAATTTTCCTATAAAATTATAAAATATAATTATTTTGCAGATAAATTAGTTATTATTTTATAATTTTCGAAACTCATTAAGAATATGTAGTAGAAGAAATAAAAATTAAAAATTAAGTAATGATGATTAACATATCATAAAAGATCGTCAATTGGATCTCATATTAGGGACAGTACGGTTGGTATTTTTTGAATACATGGACATATAGAACATGGATAAGTATGTTTAGAAGAGAAATGGTTATGTATTTATTGATATAGATGGCTCAATTTTGTGAGTATAAGTTAGGGAGGAGGTTCCCTTTTATAATTGATGAAAAACACCTTTGAAATTCTCAAGATATTAAATTATAATTTGATAATTTATCATTAAAAATGTATCATAATTGGTTGTTATTAGAATATTATATAGTATTGGGTTTTAATTATATCATAGAGTATAATTTATATTTGTTTGGGTGTCACTTTAATCCTTATCATTTTGATGAACCCCTAGGTTAGTGGTTTTTTACCTCAGTCTCGGTAATGACTATTTTAATTATAAATGGTAAATAATTTTACTATAAAAGGGAAAATGTATCAAAAATTGAAAATGGATTATGTATTAAACTGTATTCCATTCAAATGAATTATGATAATATTTTATTGAAATATAAATAATTTGATAATATATTATTTTGAAAAATCACCATTAATGTCAATTTTGAAACCATACAATTACGTTGACATGAAATAAATCAAAAAAATAGCGATATTACAATATATTTTCTTTTTTATCATCTATAATATATCATACAGATATATAAAATTAGTTTAATATATAAAATAATTCAAAATATATCAAAATATAAGTTTTATTTTCATTTATTTTATTTTTTTTCTATTATATAAATACTTTTTTTATTACACAAAACTTTATCATAGTTATATAATTCCAAAAAATGAAAAATAAATTTGTATAATAAAAGTATATGAATTAATATCAAAACTGGAATTTACATTCATTATTATATTTCGTTTTACCTTTGTGGACACAAAAAGATATTAAATAAAATGAAAATGACATGTTCCAATTATCCTTAATTTAAATAATATATATGTCATTTTCATGGAAACCTTTTCACTAAATGACTGCAATTAGAAATTGAGGTGATAAGGGTTGAATTATCACATCTATAATCAATTAGTATGTATAATTATGTATTTATCACTTAGATTTGAGGAAAACTTATACAATTTATCCTTTACAAAGTTAATAAATTTTACCACATTTACTAGTCATTTTGACCAAAAAAATAAGGACCAATATCAAAATGTTACACTACTGATTATATATATATTATTAATTTTAAAAAATTAAATACCTATAATTGGTTGAAATTAATTTTAATATTAAAACATAGAACATGATAAATATGAAATTATTGAAAATTCTATTTTTAAGACTAAAAATGGATTATTTCTTATCCCATGCATAATGAAAATGTTATAGGAATTTTAGAGTATTTTTTTGAAAATACAATATATGAATATAATTATAAATCATTAACCAATATTGACTGATTCTATTTATTATTATATAACTAAATTTCAATATTAAGAAATAGTTTTTGAGAAAAAACATCTGTTATTATTAATATTATTTGTTATTTCTAATCAATTGATACCCAATATATTTTCTTTGATAAACATATATATCATATATTTAAAAAATTTAGTTAGTAAATTTTTACCATAAATTTAATAGCTAGGTTATAATAGTCACACAATAATAGATCATGTCTATTGGAACTTTGTGTTGGATGCAACACAAGATATTAAAGATATTAATTTTAGTTTAAAAGAGAAATGAAGTTAAATCATAGGGTGTCAAATTCTTCCATCCTTCAAAAAGTTTAATCCTGAAAATATTAAAAATTTCACCTCATAAATATAGTTTGGTAGTACTTCATCATAATTTCCTCATGTTCCCACATATCCTCTTCTATATTACGATTTTCTCAACGCACCCTTACTAGTCGAGTCATATGATTACCCAAGAATTGTTCTCATGTATCTAAAATACTAATATTATATTCATAGTAAGGTAAACCAGGATCTAATTATATTTCTTTAGAAGTGACAGCATTCATGATGTCTTGAATGTACTTTTTTATAAAGAGGTCTGAAACACATCGTGTCCTTTAGAATGGTTAGGTGGAATTGATAAATAGTATTACATAACTCCATTTATTTCCATGATTTCAAAAGTTTTAATGTATCATGGGATTGTTTTTCCTTAATTTCCAAATTTTATAACACCATTCTATAGAGTTACATTTATGAATTTGGGATCTTCACCTTGATATTCCAAATCATTCATCCTGTTGTAAAAATAAATCTTTTCTTACTTTGAGATACATTTATATGTGATTGAATAGTCAATAACTTTTCTAAAAATTAGTTAACATATTTTGGGCCAAAAACATTCCTTTCAACAACTTCATCCCAATATGATTGTGTATGAGATCTCATTCTATATAATTATTTAGATGATACAATTTCATAACTTCAACAGAGTCTATGATTATAAAAAAATTATATAAAAGGTAAATACTAATCCAAAATGTAATTAATTTCATGTGATAAGGAACTTGTAATGTATTATAATGATTTTATTATCTAATTTGATATTTTGATAATTTGAGGATGAGAATTAATGCCCAAATAAAGTTTAATATCTGGACCTTATGAAGAATTTCCCCAAATAACAATGTAAATTGTGGACCATGATCAGAAAAATTTCAAATAGCATCACCAGGAAGATGTAAAATATCATTAATGTAGAGTATATCATAGTGATTTAGTGGAAAATCACCCATACTGTGAGTAAATGTGTAGATTTGGTAAGTTGATCAACAATAACCCATATTATATCACACATTTTTAGAGTATTTTGTATTCCTATTAAAAAAATTTATATTAATGTCATACCATATCTATGTATGGATAGGTAGATGATTCATGAATCCTCTATAATGTATTAATTCAGACTTCACCTATTAAAAAATTAAAAAGTTGAACAAATTGTCATCAATTTCCAACATCATGTTACGTGACAAATATGTTCCTTTAAATACCTAAACATATTAGTTCTTCCATGGAGTATAGTGAAACTTGAGCTATGATAATCATTCAATAATTCCATTTTTTACTCATGTATATATGGAACACAGAGTTTCTATCAAAATTACATAACACTATATTCATATATGATGTATTTTAATTTTCCATCATTTATGGATTTAATGTTCTTTTGGAAATAATCACCATCAGACTAATAACATTTTATATTTTCCAATAAATATGGTTGGGAAACCATTTTAGAAATGTGTGATATTTCTCCTTCATTAGTAACTACCATACCAATCTTTTGTAGATCCATAAAAATAAGATTCTTGAATATCATCATTTTTTCCGAACACCATGACCCTTCTTGCTCAATAAATATGCTACATCGTATTCTTTTAATGGGTGGTATTGTATTGAACAATCATAATACTTGATTATCTCAAGGCATGAACTATCATCATGTTTATTTATTTCATGTAGAAGATGTATTTTAGTGTCTCGGGATCTGTCTATATGTGACATAATTAAACATAGAGATAACATTTACATATCTTTAGAATAATGATTAGGACTAAAAACTCAATATATTTTTTACATAGTCATGTTCATCTGTATTAAATTACCTTGATAAATAGAAAATAACTATATCATTATGCATATGTAAATATCCATTCCCTTTACTCAATGCATCATTATAAAAAAAATACCACATTTCCTGATGGTTTAGTCGAGATTAGATCATTCACAAATCCACTATTAAATTATACTAAAAAATATTTTCATTCTTTTACCCAAATAAAATAAACCTCTTATGATTAATATTGGTTAATATGTTAGAAAAATCATGTAAATTTTTTAATAAATCACTGACATTAACTTGATAAAAAAATGAAACCTCATACCTCAGTTATGTTTTTTGGTATAAGTCATTATTGGAATACCTATTTATTCATAGGTTCAACTAAGATTCTATCCTTGGAGACAATATAGACAAGGAAAAATAACTTTTAAAAGAATAAATTCACTATTTCTAAATTTCAAATATGAGTATAATATCAAGAGGTATACACAAGTTTGTCTCATGGTTGTCATAAATCATGTATTACACCCCAATATCATTAATAAGTACGACAAAAAATTATCAAGATATACCTTCAATAATCAATTGATTATATCCATAAAAATATAGCATATATATGTTAATCACAATGGAAATATTTTAAACTATTGATTTGAATAACATAGTTTAAATAATTTAATTTCAATCTGTCCTTTCTTTGAATAATACTGAGATTTCTGAAGTTGGTTGTATAAGCCATAATTTCAAGGAAAATGATTCCATAAATGTTTCATAACAAAACATATTTCCCTATAATAAATGCTAAACCTAAAAGATCTATATTTCATCGTAATTAAATAAATGGGGGATCCCCAAGGAGAAACAACATGTCTTATAAATACCTTACCACTCAAATACTCTATTTTTTATTGAACTATACTAATTACAAGATGAATATTCTATCAGGAGTATTTTATATAGGACTATAATTGGGGATTAAATTAATAGGAAATTTATCCTCCCACTCAATTTTATATCTATGTAATTTCTTAAGAAATAAATAAATGTATTAATATTAAATAGGTACATCCTTTATTTTAACATTAGCTTTTTCATCCTTGGGTTTTGTCTTATCTTCTACCCGAGGAATATCATATATAAGAGCCACTGTATGAGGTTCCTAACATGTCCCTAATTATAAAATCACCTCTCTAATAATAAGTACTTTCATATATTTATCAAAAGTCACAATTTCCTAATCTATAAATAAAATGTTTCATTAGTTTTAGAAAGAGATTCCACACTATGTATAATATCAATTTGACCAATAAGTATGTTAATAAAATCAGCAACAGATCATTTTTATGCCTCATAATATGAAAATATTGACAAATCTTTGTTGCAATTGGATTTCATCTAGGATTTTTGACTGACAAATCCCTTCTTAATTAAAATAAAAATTGTTTATTTTTCATGGGAAAACCGGGATGATATAAAAGAATGTGATGGTCCATAATCATCTAAGTAATAATCTATATTTTTGAATATTATTAATGTACCGACTACCACATCAGTAGGAACTTCAAGAAAGGTTATGGGATCACATAGGCGTATCCTTTCTCCCTTGGCTTTTTCATTGGAATATTTTCTTTACAATTAATAATTTCATTTGAATAATGTACCATTTCATTAGAACTAAATCACTGCACATTACCAGCTTATTTATTTCCATTCAAATCAATGATTTGGAGGAATTTTTTCTCCTCTCTTTTAGAAAACTACCATTCTATATGGGAATGTTACCTGAGGTTTCATTTCACATTTATTTTTTATTACAAATTCTGACCTTCCATTCTTCCCCTTTTCCTTATTTACATTTCTGGTGAACTCAACAAACCCATTCTTATATTTCATCCCATCAAATCCATAACCCATATGGAATTCTTTATCCATTTTAATATCATGTGATACTATATTATCATATGATTTGAATGATTAAAAGACTAGTGCCTTACAAAGAACTAGGTTAAGACCATCAAATAAATGGTAAAAAATTCTCATTGGATTATATATATTTTCTGGAATTCCATGGTAACCTTGTAAAGTTGTTTTTATACATCGAAACATTGGAATCCTTGGTTTTTCTATATCTTAATAATTTCCTCCACATATGCACTTAATCTTCACGAGGAACATATTTTTCAAAAAAAGTACCATAAAATCCTTCCTGATTATGTTTTATATTTCCTTATCCTTCTTATTGTTTTGATTTAATGATAACCATTGATCTGTATCTCCATAGATATGATAAACTGACATGAAAAAACATCCACCCTTTAGTACTTCTAGATGTGGGAAATATATTCTCTAAGGAAATTATCCATTTATATAATATAAATATATTTTAGGTTCTATTGAATGATGTAGATTGTTGTTTCGTGATGTAGTATAACATTGTTACACCACATTGTGGATCAGGATACATTATATATGTAATTTTTTTGCTCATAACCAAATCATGTTTTCCCATTATAGTTATATGTCGATCAGCTTCATCTACAGATCATTCCTTAAAATCATTATATTTCCTATGAGGGAAATCTATATATGGGTTAAGTTCTTTAATATGTTTTCCATTACTTTATCTAGGATATATTTCTAAATATTATCATAGAATAAATTAGATTTTGAATCATTATGGATAAAAATAGTGAAACACTTAGCATAAATTTAATATTTATGTATTTCTAATCTCAAAATCATAATAGTTGTTTCCCTAAGAAAATTAACAATGTATTTTATAGGGTTTCATTTTCACTAATACACTTTTTCCTAAATATTATTTCTATTCTTTATACAAAACATTAACTGATAACAAATATAATGATCCTAATACTAGTTGTCCAATGTTGGCGGTAACATTATTACATTGGAATTATATAAATGGAATCGTTTCATGAAGGAAAAATAATTTAGTATTTTTGGGAATGTAGATACATTATTTAATCGTATATTACAGTTGAAAATTTATAATACAATATAGTAGTTCATTTGTTAAAACCATTTTTCTCATAGCTTACCCTTGTATATCAATTCTAATATACTTATTTGAATCATAAGGAAAAATAAAAAAAAAGAAAACAGGTGATCTCCGAGGCTCAATAAGGATATTCATACAATGATAGCTATCATGAATAAATAATCATAAATAGTATGATGGGGTAAATAGGTGAAACATATTACATATAAATAATAGCTTGAGGATAATATCTATGGAATAAAGAGAAATAAAATAATTCCATATTGACATATGCTAAATGTTATCCATGGAAGTCATAAAAAATCTTGAGATGACAAGGAAATCAATATCTAATCTCATAATTAGGGAATATATAATTATTAACAAAATAAATATACCATTAATAATTTTTACAAGGAATAATTCATAAGTATGTAAGACCACATCCCATACCAAAACAATTCTGTCTCATAAGACATATTCATGCATCATGGGGTTATAGTGGGCCTCCTATGTCACATACTTTGTCAAATTAATTCTATATATTGAATGGGAAAAAATAATCTAAATACACATTTCATTTGAAACTATCATATAAAATGATAATAACTTTATCCAATCAATATACATAAAATTAAACCATCCAATCTAATATAGATAATGATATAAACATAATAAATTCCACATTAAAAAATATCTTAATCCATATAGTGAGATAACAATGATGATATCATCATAAAATACCCTTGGTAGAGAAAAAAGTGAAATAAGAGTTGTTGTTATTGATGAATAAAAAAACTATAAATATTTCAATGAAATCATTCATGAGGAAAATAACCGTTCAATTTGAAAATTACATATTTAGAAAAAATAACTCGTTTATAAAGGAAAAAAAATTATTTGGAAGAAATATTATAAAATCATAAAAGAATCTTAAAATAACTGAGGAATAATGATTTTGGGAATATCCTCTTATTCTATATATGTTTTAAAAAAACACTTCCTTTTTTTTAAAACTCACGATGTTCTTTATTTTTAAATGACAAGTAAATTTCAGTATATTTTTTTAAAAAGTAAAACACGGGAAAATGACATTTAAAAACATAAGAGAATAAACAAAACATCTCTGAATTTTTAGAAATAATTAACTAGTAATTGAAATATTTCTTAGAGTATATATAAACATAACTAATACCAAATAATGATGATATAGTGATATATATTCATACCTTAGGTCTGATTTCAATTATTTGTTTGTTAATACTCATGAATAACAAATATATTTTTATTATAAATACATATAAAACTAATTATCAAGTATATATTACTATTTTTGATTCTCTAATTCCCTTTTATTACGTATTTATTAAAACAATCATTATTAAATAACTATTCTAGCGGAATAGAAGTTCGTTTTCACTTATGTTTTAATTACGAAGCCTCAGTACTTATACATTGATCATGGATAAATCATATATAAAATGTTAAATTATGATATTAATATCCTAATTTTTCCTTATATATTCATTTATATTATTATTTAATTTATAGGGATAGAAAAATGAATAACCTCATCCAGGATTTGGTAGGGCATACATATATAAGAACACTCATTCCAATTTTCAATGGATAAAAAAATAATGTTGAATACTAATTAAAAATTAAAAAAGTACTATTTATGTTATAATAATCATATTTAGACATTATTTCCATCTTTAAAACCATTTTAGTAAAGTTGTGTTGAAAAATGAATTGCACCGCTACATGGAGACGATAAGTCATATGTAAGCACGAGTGATGTTTTTAATTTTTTGTAGGATGGAGAATAGGTGTAAAAAGGTTATACCATAAACATAATAATGAATCATTATATTTATGTTACTATATTTATTAAATTAGAATTGGTAAAACACGTTAAATTAATTTGATGAATAAATAAAACTAAAAGTGTTTGTAAAGACAATTACCTTCTCTTAAAGAACTCTATACTAGATCTCATCTTAGGGACATTAGGGTTGAATTTTTTGGAAGACCAGGATCTCCAAAACATAGATAATGATTTTTTAAGATAAAATATCATGGATCTGTCGATCTATATGGATTAATCTAGTGTGAATAAGAGAGAGTGTAGGTTCCCTATTATAATTGAGGTAAGGGTCACATTTCCAATTTCTCATGGAATTAAATAATAATGACTTAATTTATCATAAAAACTGCCTCAAGATGGAAATTTATTAGATTATATGATATTATATTGTGGTAATAACATTAATAAATATAATATATACACTGTTTTTCCCCTTTTTTACATTATCATTATGAGTAACCCATCAGTTAGTTATTTTTGACCTTAATCATGGTGACCACTATTTTAATCATAATTACTTTATAATGTTACTATAAATTAAAAAAATGACTAATAAATTGAACATTAATTTTTTTAAACGACATTAAATTCACAAGGATGATGTTAATATTTATAGTAATTTTATATAATTTAATTGATGATTATTTTGATTAGTTGTCATTATTGTCAATTTTGGCACTATTCATTTATTTTAAGTTCATATACATCAAGGAAGAAAGAGAAGTTAAAATATAATTATTAAACCCTATATATTATTTATTAAAGATTAATAAAATAAGTTTCACAAATTGACTCTTCCAAATTATATCATAATCAATATTTTTAATGTCATTCGTTTTATTTTTATCTTAACTAATTAAATAATGTATTTGTGTTTTAAAAGAATTTATCGTAATTATATAATATATAAATATTAAAAATAAATTTATATAATTAAAATATTCTCATTAATATAAAAATACATATTTATTTTGGTTTTTATCATTATATTGTCCCTATGTGGACACATAAAAGATTTTATGTACAAAGTGAGTTACTATTTGTAACTATCGTTATTTAAATAATATATTAGTAATATTCTAGTAGAAGAGTCCATGAAAAGTATCCAATTAAAGGATATTTTTATAAGTGTATAACTTGGTTTATAAACTAATATTTAGGATGAATAATTATGCCCATACGACTAAGATTTATCCTAAATAATCTTAACTTACTCTTTACGAAGAAAAATAATTTTACCTCAGTTACTATTAATTTTGTACAAAAATAAAAGGGCCCCAATTAAATGTTTTTACCCCCATAATTATATGTATTTATTTAATTTTATCAAATTAAATACTTTTTATTTTCAGAAAATAATTTTTAAAAAATAGTGAAAATTGAAATAAAAAGAACATTTCAAAAAATGTTGTTATTTACAATAAAACATGATTTTTTAAAATTCCATGCATCGTAAAAATATAAAATAAATGTTTGAAGATATGAATGAATATATAAAATTTAAATTTCATTAAAATAATTGACCAATAGTAATTGATTTAATTTATAATTATAAAACTATATTATGTTCAAAAAAATAGTTTATGAGAAAACACTACTTTTGTTATTTATCTATTTATATATTTATATTCAATTGATAACCAACAATTTTTTTTCTATGATTTCATAAAAAATGTATTTTAATATTTTATACGGTCATATTGTTTCTCCCCAATTTGATGGATTGGTTATAATAGTCAAATAATAATAGATCATGGTCAATTTGAACATGGTGTTGCATACAACGTAATATATTAAAGATATTAAATTTATTTAATATGTGACATACCATAACATCAAGGTTTTTTTAAAAAATAATATGTTTGAACTATTATCAAATTTTCCACAAATATACAATCTAAATTTATGATTCCGTACCTCAATTTTTTATATTAGTTCCTTAACACCCAGAGGCATCATAACACATTCCATGAACTAACACTAAAGAGTAAAACTGAATCGTGAGGTAATTCCATGGGTTCACCAAAAACCAGAAGCTTCATCCTTGATATTTTCATACTAATCATAGATTTACATCCAGTCATACACATATCCAGATCATGAAAAACAAACCTCGAGCATGATTCCAATATAAGGACTCCTTCGAACACCACACCTAAAACACAAATCTACTATTTTCTATGGAATCCGTTTTTATTAGGTCTCACCAAAAAATGACATCAAGGTGCCTCCCCAAATATCCACATAATTATCCCACTGACACTAACCGTTCAACATGAGTGTATTTCACCTTAAACTGATACAATTCCATCCAAAATTGGAGTATTGTTATCATCACCAACTAATCTAACTATATGAGCTTCCTGTCCCACACACCATATGTTAGATCACACAATGATAGGACATGGAAAAACCTCACTAACTGATGCACCATATCTAGGTTCAAAATTATTCCATGCCTGACTCACCACAAATTGAATTCCCATAATAGCCAAAAATCATTCAAATTGAAGGTCACACCATCCTAAACTAAACTGTGTGTCCCAAAAAATGGTTTCCCTTATACCTCTCTCAAAATTCCAACCACAAATTGGTTCTAAAAATCATTAAAATCACTCCCCATAATCCACGTTCTCATATCCATGGACACTTTTTTTATAAGGCCATGATACATGAAATCATATCATTTTTGATTAATCCATCTCCAACACCAACACTCACAAAAAATAAATGACTTCCACTTCTCGAAAAAATGATAACGGTTTCGATTCAATATTTATTATTGAAAAATTAATTAGTCTCCACATCCGGATTGTGACTTTGAAACAAAACCTCTACTATTATATATTCATAGCACCATTATTTTTTATTGACTACCCAAACCATTTTTAACTGAATTTTTCATGTTCTGTTTAACTTATCCATGAACGAACCAAGAACTATGTGTTCCCATTGGGAACAATCCTTCAAATTCCAATACATTGCAACAAAATGTTTATTTAGTAAATAATATAAAATTGAATTGGAAGAGTTATTAGGTAAGAAACCATCTATAATTTCTATAATGCTGCCTAACAAGATATTAACTTATTCCAATTATTGTATACTCATGAAAAACATAAATTTATTCTCAAACTCATTCACACATGAGTCCCATCATTCATGAATTTGTTCCCATGAAAAACCCACTGACCATGATCCACTTCTTGTCAACTCAACAATCCTACCTATGTATATCGTATTAAATGTATAACCACACAACCAAGAATAATATTAACATCTTATCAATAACAATGATCACCCACCCATGATCCCACCACACCAGACTAAGGTGAATCCAAAACCACAAGGCTAGTTATTTAACTAGTCCTACCATCTGAAACCATCCGTAATTCCAATAAAAATTCCATTCACATAACTTTTAATAAACAACATTGGTTTTAGACATACATATAGTAAATAATACCCATCCTTATAGGACCTCAATGGCCTAAAATTCTTTATTATAGTCATCACTAGGGGAGAAAATGCACATTCTAAACCAAGGTATGATTCTATACACCCCTTGATGAAGGAACTATAATTAATTCAGTGGATAACCTCATGAAATTGTATACACATATCATTACAGAAAATTAAAATTCTCCATGGTCCATTTTAGTATAATTCCACCTAAAATTTATTGCGTAAAATTTCATATAAGTTGTTTTTGAAACATTAAATAATTACACATGAGGTCAGAAAAAAGTAGGCAAGACCACATGTCATTTGAATCCTATATATTGAACATGATGTTTGAAAACTGACATAAAAAAATTGAATGATATCCAGAGGTGGTAATCATTACAATTAGTAAAGTAAAAAATTGATAAAAAATATAATACCCAAAATCCATGAGTATCACCCAAGTTGAAATAAAATAAATGTTACATTAGAAGCTATGGATAATAGTCCTATCACCTTGGAAACCTATAATTTGAATCGAAACATATATTTTTCATGAACCTATATGATATAAATAAAATAATTTAACAAATCCCTTGGATATTTCTCTACAGTTTCCAAAAAAATTAAAAATAATAATCTATGAAACAACATTTTTTCACCCTGAACCAGAACCCATCTAAGATGGAGCACACCATAGCCTCAATCTTGATTCTCTATTCCGTAGAGTGTTTTAAATAGAGATAATGAAATAATCCATATAGTAGGGATATTATACCCTAAAATAATAGTAATATATACTATTTTAATAGTCAAATATAATACATTTTATTGTTTTCAACAATAAAACATCAAATCATATAAAAAAAATGATGCTGTTGTACACAACACAAAACTTTTTTCCCATTAGGCTAATCCAAAATATAAAAAAAATATAAAAAAATGAACCCTCTCTCGATTACAATCCTTGAGCCTCATACACCATATATCCACAACCCTTTGGGATACCTGATGATGATCCACTGCATGTGTTGTGGTAAGACCTAAAATGTAGACATATGGTATGCATGAGTACTTATATTCCCATTAATGGTGTGGTCGTGAATTCTATATGGTCCTAAAATTAATAAAAATTATATAATGTCAAATGGTTGTGTGTTCATGATAAAAATAAATAGAAAAAATAAACATGGTCATCAAGTAATAATTTTCTAACATGGCGTCCATGACTCTTATGGAGGTACATATCCCCATCAGGTCATCAGGTGTTATGCATGCCACATAGAATATGACCATAAATGAGATAGTTCCATGATGGAAACCAGAATTTCCTCATTATATCATGATAATTCATAAACCATACTCAAATAATTAGGGTAGGGAGGCATCCAAAACCATAATCATATACCCACAGTACATGGGCACAGTTATACATCCATGTTCCTCGACTCCTCCATTCTCATGTAGGGGTGGTCCATCAGGCTAACAACATACCATGACCCTACCAAAATAGGGATCCATGACAAATTATACATATGGAAATGGTTATAACCATCCAAATAAACCACATCATTGTTTGGAAAGGTTATTGACAAGATACTTGAGTGTTATGAAACCATCATCCACTATCAAATTCCATTCATGGAAATTTCATTAACTCAAAACCCAAAGGGTAATGGAACATTCATACACTAAAAAAATCCTATGAGGATGTGTACCTTACACACTGACCCATACATATAGACTTTATCATGTTCACATCCACTACCCCATTCCAATATACACTAGGGAGGTCCATTAGTGTACCATCACATTATCTATAGACTTTAGGGATGTAAAATAATGTATCTTGACCCATCCAACCCAAAGGAAATGTATGTAGAGAAAAAATATTATAGGTAAACTATATATCACAAAAATATCTAGGTAATATATTGGAACACGCCACTCATCACATAGATCCTTCACACTAACATGTCTCACCTCACCTATCAAGGAAACCTTTGGATCCTACATTCCAAACTTGGTCATTAATTATTGATACCATCATAAGATTTTGACCTACTAGTGACATAACTATCCAAAGGGTCCTCCGGATCATACCCCATGGTCTAGTCCAACTCCAATGATGTCTCCCAACACTCAAAATCTCGTAAAACTAGCACCAGCTCAATCAATCATGTTCCTGTCAACCCTAGCATCCCAAGTGGTGTCCAATTCCAAAAAAAATTCCATGTTAGTAATAAAAATAAAAATTCCAAGACAACTCTAGAGATACTCAAATGAGAAACACCATGCATCCGTGATAAGAGATATCTCAACCCATTAAATAGAGGATTCCCATATCCATTGTTTTACATAATGTCTTGGAGGACTCATCTTACTCCATTAACACACCAAATCTCACATATACCATCCATAGGGAGCACCTCATCTCTCATGAGATATATACACATCCCATTAAACATCAATCAACACCCACAACAATCATTATTTAAAAATATATCATGGTTTATCAACCAAGGAGATTCATTCCTAAAAACATACACTAATACCATCCCATGGTATCACATCTACTGCATGGTACACTTTCCCATTAGAAACCATGTTTTAGGTGAAACAAAATCTTATATATTACTAAAGGGAACATTTTCTCATCCTAGTATTCTCAATAAAACCCTCACCTAGCTTAGTTATTGTACCCTCCAATTTTAAACCATTCCCAAAAACATGTATTTATTCAATCATGCACTCTCAATCCTAAAAAACAAGTTCATTTGTATTATAAGTCCCAACTACCTAGACTACTAATTTATCCCCTCACTAAGATATGATGAGTGTCGTTAATATCAACCAAGACCCTAACAGACTATTGAAAAACTACCCCTTGGAATATGGCATTAATAATTAATTAGTAAAATTAAAACTAATTAATTAAATTAATTTTATATGGAATTATTTATAGAAAACTCATCAAGAACCCCTATTATAACCAAACCACATCCATAACCACCCTATGGTTCCATAATACACACCCATAACCATCTTTTAAGATATTCATATCACTTAAAACATGAGAAATTATCAATATCAACTGATTTAAAAAAAAATCATTTAAAATTTTTGGTAGTGGATTAAATCCACCGAAATGATAATGGATGACTACTAGATAGAATCTCATTATTACTATTACCAAAGAAAATAAAAATCTCTATAGTTATCCTTTTATTAACCCATTATATGATGAAATCATTATCTAAACCGCATCTCAAAATTCAATGAATTAAGAAAATCTAATCCTGGGTGAAAAACCGATGTAAGAGATGAACGTACCTAGATTTTTCACTATAGGTCATCAAAGATCATAAACCCATCAATGGGGGTTACAGGACATTCTATGCAGGGGGTATCCTTGAAAAGACATCCCTTAACCCTTTATGATATAAAAAACATTATGCGCTATAATTGAAAAAATATGGGACATACCTAATTAAAACCAAAACCCATGTCAACAGTCGTTGGTATGTGTTGGGTATTTAGAAGGATGGTGTGCCCATAAATAATTATCTTGATATTCCCAGGATGACCATCCACCAAGTGAGTGCTGAAGAAATGAATCATCCATCAAACCACTTCCTAGAATCATTTAATTATCACTTGAGGGTCTTCAAATCCCCATTTAAGACTCAAAAAACATATATAAATTTTATTTAAGGAATATAAAACTCTAAAAATAAAATTTCAAGCCCTGCATACTAATATGAGCCACATAAAAAGTATAAAATTCATATTCTATCTGCAACAAAATGTAATATAATTCAATGGGAATTACATACCAATTATTATTTAATATCATTATTTATATTACTGGTTGAAACAAAATAAATCTTACTAGAAAATAATTAATGAATGGTTATAATAATGAAATTTGTTTCTTTTTTCATTTCATCATTATTATAGAATCATAATAAGATTATTTTGACACTTTAATGTTGTTTTATAATATTTAAATAATTTTTAATAAATATGATAGAAACTATATGAGAAATGAGATTCATTACATCAAAGTGTCGGCAGTCCACAAAACACACGATTAACATTTTTATTTCTCAATAAATGGGATAGAAATTTTGAATTATATTTATTCTATCAAAATTAAATATTTAATTTCACGTCACATTTATTCAATTAATAACTTATATTTATTAAATAGAGATTCTAATGAAAGAAAAATATAAATCTTCCATTCGTGGTAGTGGTTGTCCATACAACACACGAATGATGGATTAACATTTTCTTAAGAGAATGTGGAAATTTTAGTTAAATTTAATTCATTTAAAATAATAAAATTTCATAGAAAAATTGACCTAATTAAATAGGGAATATAAAATTAGGGTTTAGAATTTGGGATAGAAAAATAGGTGTTTAGGAATAAATTACTGATGTTGAGTTCTTGATATTTATCTTGGAATTCTCCTTGAGATTGGAGGTATAAAGCTAATAAATCTTGATCTGAGGCTCAAGGAAAAAGAAAATGAATATAATGGATTAAATATTAGTCAATTTTCATATATAAACGTAATTATTTATGTGGTATTTAAGTGTTTGTGATAGGTCCCTATTATAATTCTTGAGAACGATATCTTACAAATTATAATAAATTGATATAAAAAAATATTATAAGATATGTTTCATGGGGATAAAAAAATTGAGAGAAATTTATCGGGGAATGATATAAGGTCGATAATCACCGAACCACTCATTTCCAAACATTTTTATAATCTGTCTACAATTATAATATTCTCATTAAAATTTTTATTTTTATTTTGTAATCTAATGTTTAACTATTGAATTTTCTTTTAGTGACTAAATAAAATATAATTTATTAAATTAAATTTTAAAAATGATTCCAAAAATGAGATCCATTTTATAACATAAAATTTACGTTTTTGAGATGAATAAGTATAATCGTAACACCAGAAGAATGAAAAACAATGTTTTTAGAAAATGTGTATTTTTGTGAGAAATATATAAAATAGTATATAATAATAATTGTATTTCAATTTTAAGATATAAATTAGTTTATTATAGAAAACGAAAACTAATGCTTATTTTTCTTTTGAAATATATAATTATATAAAAAAATGATTCAATAATATTAATTTTATAATAGCGAAAGTTTTAGAAAATTTATTATTTTTCAATATTCCCATAAATAATATAATTATTTTGAAAAAAATAAGGCGTTGATATTTTTATTCTAATTCCAAAAAAATTGTTTTTAAATTAAAAATCCAAAATTCTATAATTTATCTTTTAAATGAAAATTCATAATTATAATAACAAGTTACTTTTGTTGAAAAATAAAAATTGTAAACATATTGTGTTGTTAATATTATATCATATGAATTTAAAACGTAAGATAATTAATATTATAGTTTATATATAATAAAATTTTAAATTTGAAAAATTTAATTTTTTTTTGGAAAAATATGCAACACAAAATAAGGAGATTCATTGAAAAAATTATTAATTCTATAAAAAATATGATTTTACAAAAACTCAATTGAAACTAACAATACACAACTCTAACATACCTTTTTTATAAATGTATATCGAAAAACCATTATTTTTATGGCTGTATTCCTTGTGACCATATTATTAATGATTGTATTTATTTCCTAAATATTATCGTGAAAAAATATATCATTACATTATAATTTTTTAAGTTAGAGTTCACTATTTTATTATTTCATTTTGATCTTATAATCTGATTTCTAATTTAATGATGTTCTTCCTCAATATAGGTTTTCATGGGATATTGGAGATGCTAAATGGAGAAGATGATATTGTAGTCTACTAGTTTTGATGATTTTATTATTTTATATTGGAATTTCTATATTAAATTATACACATCTGAAGGATATAATAACAATCGATGAGTAATAATAAATTATTTATTATAATTAGTTTCATGTGTTTTTCTAGTAATTATTTCATATAAATGAATAAAATTTTGTTGTGTAATTTATATCATTTATGGATTTTTTCCAATCAATTTCATTTCATTGAACTAATAGCTAATAAAATTATTTATAAACACATATTTTATGGATGGAAAATTATTCCTTAAATAATAGGGAATTATTAAATAGGGTAACATCATAGTTAAACCCCCAAGGAATCTGGGTGTTATACTGTTTATTCTAGATGATTCTCTCATGTAGTAGAAAACATGTTCATTTGAAAATTCTTGATAAATATAAATAATATTTTGGATCATGAGAAATGGTTATGGTGTATATTTTTTCCATAAAAACTAATGTGGTTATATTTTTTATATATTAAGTGATAAAAATAATTATATATCCCAAACCATATTTTAGAATTATGTTGTAAATATCATGTAGAAACCAATTATCAGGTTCTATGAGTGGACTAATTTAGGAATAATTTCATGAGATCTTGATTTAATGAAGATGAGGACGATATACAATGATACATAAAAAATGACATTATATATCATTGTATAAAGAAGATGTAATCATATAACATTATGATATACCCAAATTATTGTAAGAGACTATAAAGAGATTTTATGGTTATAATTTTTTTATGAATGTATCCAAATAATGTTATGTGTCGCATAACAATAAAGTGTTTTTGGAATGAATTATGATACCATAAATAACATCACCATATGATATGATAAATTCTAAATTGTCCAATAGATTGCAATTATTCATATATTTTATAGGAATATTGGATACATTAAAATGTTTTTCATGATAAAATGTGTGTTTAAAGACTAAATAAATTAGTGAAAATTATGAAATCTATGTGGGATAATTTTATAAAATTAAATACCTGAAATTTTAGAGAATAATAGGAACGAAACTAGGGAGCACATTTACACATTTAGAAATAGAGACTACTATATAAAACTATATTTAATTCACAAGAGATATGGTTTTCAAGATTAACGTAAAATTAATATAAAAATACCCTTAGTTTTTTGTTATTTACTTTTATAAGGATTTCATGTCAGTCATGAATGTATCTTATAATATATTTGAAATCTCTGTTTATGTTGTGACAGAATATATAGAAATATTTGAAGTCCGTTGGTTCAGTTATTTGACCTTTTAAAAAATAGAATTTATATTAGTGATATGTGATTTCTGCTCTTCTTTCAAACCATCATCAACATATTCCCCTTGGGTTATACCTTAGTGGTGGTTAGATTCATTACCCCCATACATCACACATACACATTTGAAATTTATATGTTCTCCATCCTCACCCCCACCACCATGACCACCACCAACATCATAATAATAATGTATTAAAAACCACTCCCACATTACTAGTTACAACTAATAACTAATATAACACATCCTAAATTTATTCAGATCATAACTATTTATTTATTATCCCTACTATTCTACCATTTATACCAATGTACTAATGAATAAAAAAACACCAAATGTATATTCATTTCCCCCACCAATGTCCCCCAGTAATAGATCATTGATGTATTTCACAACATAACTATAATTTCTTATATACCATAAATAGAAATGATCCAGAATGTCATCATGTGTCCAACATATAATAAAGAACACCTTCAATAATGAATCACCATCCACATAACTATTCTACAGTTCACCTCAAAATATTCACACTATTTATAGTTTGTCTAATTGTTTATTCTGGATGCATGTGTCTCTACCCTGATCAACTTATCCAACTACCGACTCACACATTTTGAATTGGGTTTCATGACCCTTTCTGGATATGGAATGGCTATATTAAATCCGCACCACCATTAATAACTCACTACGTGAAAGTATACCCAATTAAAAAATTTGTAATGACAACAATATATGTCACTTCCACTGCATAAAGATGCATCACTTACGCCTCAAATCATTTTATTAATGTGGGATACAACTTTCAAACAATATTTTATGACCCATTCCAAAAGTTACAAATCAATACCTCTTACAAATTTAACTATTTTAAACTATATTTCATTCATTTAAACTCAATGTTAAATATGGTAACATTAAAATATGTTATACCTTCTCATAATCAAACATTATCAAATGTTTCCCCCATAAAAAACTAATTAAATAATATAGAAAAAATTATTAAAAAAACACAAATTGTATAATTTCTCATTAATTTAAATCATTTATAATTTTCATCTAGAAATATTCATCAATAATCATTATTTCAATTTATCATTATGTAGATATAATTCCAATCCACTTCCAAATATAAATTATAGCACTTTTCAATTCCCATCAATAGTCCATCATAATAAAAATATACCTATATGATTATATATGTATATATATGTGTATATATATATATATATATTAAATCTTGGATATTATCCCACCAATTCTAAATCCACTTTAATTTTTCAATTCTAATTTACCACATATCAAAACCCAATGTTATTATGAATAATCTAACCACCATAGAAAGAAAAATTTTTAAACTCCAAAGGTTTCTTAATGGGGATTCAAAATTTATATAACATTATTCAATTCGATGGAAAACAAAAATCTATAATCCTTAAATGAATTCCACTGATTATTTTTATTATATTTCCTCATCATTATTTACCTTAAATTCATTATGGAACACAATAATTGAGGGTATCTACCATGTGTTACAATCATTAATAAAGATAATATATTAAAAATGTTCTTGGTGATGGAAATGTAGAAAAGCCAATCAATCAATAATTTTTACCTATCAAAACAATTTATATCCATTTATAAATATCCTCTATTGACACTATTTATATATATAATTAGTTCATCAATTAAAATTATTCTACTAACACCACATCAATTAAATGACTAGTTATCTCATCACATTATTAATATTTTAAACCTTCTCCCAAAATTATTCTACATATTTATTACTATAAAATAATATAATATATAACAAAACTATTGTTAATTAAAAAATACTTCAATAAAATGTTTTTTAAAAAATAAATAATAATTGAAATTCCACTAACACCATAAATTAATTAAATAATATAATAACCGTTAAAATGTTTCAATGCACAACCCAAATGTAAAAATAACATTCTTAATTGAACCAAAAGATCAATTTTTTTACAAGAATATAAATTGTCAATTTTACCATTCTTGGCCAAAAATCTTCAAAAAGGTCACAATGTCATAAATTAGAATATCTAGGACTATATATTAAACACCAATATAAAAAATTTTCATCTTAATGATATTCAACAATAATTATGGAATGAAAAAATATCCATATAAATACTTTAATTAAACCTTCCATCATGTTATCTTTCTGGAAAATTACTATATGATTTCATATTATAGAATAAAACTATCCAAAATTATTTAAAAATCAACCATATGAATTAAAAACATCACTATTATATCCACCAATTATAATTAAATTATGAATGAAATCAGAGAAATGGTAGCCATTATTCATTAAATATATAGACTTAAATTTTTATAAAATAAGAATATATCATATTCTCATCAGTCAGGAAACTAATAAAATAGTTCCTCAACTCCATAAATACCAGTTGAAGTACCAAAGTATAATAACATTCATACTAAATCACTAACATATCTTATTCCACCTCTAGGTTATGAGCCTTGTATTCATTGTATTTCCAAGGGATCTCAAACAACTGGGCTACTTTTATCATATTAACATCGCATTATACTAAAAAATTAATCTTCCACTAACTTGATGAACCAAAAAATTACCTCGTTACAAAATTTAGTAGGTTCCCATCACCCATATAAATCAAAAATATTTTTTTTTCAAAATATTTTCAAATTAATAATAAATCTCATGAATTCTAATCATCCCCTCATACATCAAAAAATTATTATTTAGTAACTCACTTAATTTTTTCTTTTAATCGTATCCATCACCTTAGTATAATATCTAATTAATATGATCTTGTTTATTCTATAACACCACTAGATGCACTTCATGATTTTTTCATAAAAATTATATAATTAGAAATAAATAAATCATATTTCTATCAAGGTTATATATTCATAGAATAAATAAAAAACACCAAAACACCACACCCAAACATAGACTATCACCCCCTGAAAATCACATATAATAATAACGATATAGAAATATAAAATGAAATAATCCAAACCTATAAAGATACCATAATATAAATATACTAATACGTATGTATTAATATATTTGTTATAAAGTTGTTTTGTAAATCATAGTGTTTATTCAACATACATCTAGTTTCTTCGGTCTACTCAAACACTATATTCTCTACCTTTGAACCCTGGATTCCTTCGAATTCATGAATGGGACTAGAACATCAATCCCAGCTTGGTGAAGAACATATTTTCCCTGGAATGGATACACATTGATAAGTTATGTAGGCTTTATTGGCATCCAAAAATATTATGGGATATTGCTTCATCTGTTAGGAACCCAATAAGATTTGATAAACAAAAAGACAATCATAGCTTTGGCCATTATGCCAGGATTCTAGTGGAGGTTGATATGTCAACCACCTTAGTGGAAGCAGTAGTTTTTACCACTATAGATGATAGTATCAATCATGAAATAGGATATGAGTGAAAGACACAATTCTGCCACAATTGTCAAGTATTTTTTCATTAATTTAAGAATGCAATAAGAATAAGATCTGTTCCTCTTGAAAACTATAGAGGGAATGATGTTGGGTGTTGTTGAAGAATGATAGCTGAACCAGATCACCCAAAACCTTATGTCAACATCAGTAATGAGCAGGAAGTGATTGACAAGGCGAATTATCAAGAACCCAATGATGATGTTACCCCCCCCTGATGAAGACAGAAATCAGTGTCAAGAGAACCCACCTGAGGTGAACAAAGTGGACCCACAAGCGGCCAATGTGGATGGTGAGACCTCTTATGAAGGGAGAAAAAGTCTGGACACTCAGATTTTTTAGGGTGATATGTCAGTTGGTCAGGTGGAAACTCATATTCCTGTTGATAAAGGGGTATCACCTGGGAATGATTGTCCTAATCCATCTATAGTTGAGGGATATGGTACATAGGTTATATCTGATTCAGTGATTAATGATCCATTATGAGGAAGACAAAGTGCACAACCCATTGAAGACTCAGAAGAATATTTTTCACAAGTACCATTATCTAATTTTTCAAGATGGATGTTACTTGCAACTTTAACAGTGAAAATTAATTCAGAGAACATGTTTACCTATCTATTTGATTATGAAGCTCGATCCATCAATGATGGAGGTGCTTATAATGAGAGTAAGTTGGATTCTAAGTAGTGCCTAGACTCAAGCTATGTTGGACCTTGCACCAAACAGTGGTCCTCCAATCAATGATGATATTCTTCTAGAACTGCCAGGGTCTTAGGAACTCTCCCACAGTCAGAACCCGAAAGCATGTCATCATGACCAATAAAACTATGCTACATGGTATTGCATAGACATGAATGAAATTTAAATAGATGGATGGATTTTAATTGGATTACTCTGGGTTACTCACTTATCTCAGCTAATCTGCAAGTGAATAGGAATTAATCCCTATGGTTTATTAATCATAATACTGTCATCATTGATTCGTTTCAAAATGATCAGCAGTATGTAACCGTATTTTGTTGGTTTCATGCAAATAATTTTTCTGTAACATTTGTGTATGCTTTCAATCAGTATATTAGATGGAGGAAATTATGGGAATCCCTTCCTACTATCTCTGATAACATGTCTACTAGTTGTATTTTGATTGGTGATTTCAATACCATTTTGAGGCCTGAAGAAAAACTGGGAGCAACTTTTGTAGAGCCTCAGTCAATGATTTTTCTACCTGCATTTATCATTGCATGTTGCGTGAAGTTCTAATTTCAGGTGAAAAATTTACTTGGAGTAGATACACTTTGAATGGGAGGAAATCTAGTAAGTTAGACAGATTCCTAATTAATATGGATGACATCAGTGATATAATAGAGGTTTCTAGAATAACTATTCCTAAGAATCATTAGGATCATAATCCCATTTTGGTTGACCTCAGTTTTAGTATTCTGAGGTTTGTACCTTTTCCCTTAAAGTTCAATAATGCTTGGTTGGTTGTGCCTGGATGCAGGGAAATAATACTAGAGGCTTGGAAAATTGATTTCATTGGTAGCTCTTTGTTTATTCTGTCTGCTAACCTGAAAAATGTTAAATCTAGACTCAAAGAGTGAAGTCAAAAAAATTCATTAACATTGATAATGTTATTAATGAATCTGAATCTCACCACATATGTTTTTAGAAAAGAAACATGCAACATGATACTCCATCACAAGAAGATATAGATGCTTCCTCAAAGCTTGATAGTGTTTGACTCTTAAATAGAATCATGACTGAAACCGACTTAATGTGAAGTGGTAAAGGATGGGGACAGGAACCCAAAATTATTTCATCTTACGCACAAGGAGAAAAAGGATAGAAGAAATCTCAGGGCTTTAAAGATTGATGGCAATATGATGACATCTGAAAATTCCATTGTTAATGGTGGACATAATATTTTGAAAATATATACTCTCACTCTGGTGAGAACAATCTTGACAAGATTATTAGATTTGTTGAACGAACTGTTGGTTATAATCAGAACAGAATGTTTTCTGAGAACCCTTCCAAAAAATAAATACACTATACACATTTCACTTTAAATATGTATAATGTTTCTAGTCCTGATGGCTTCAGAAACAAATTTTTTATGTTCTACTGGGATATTGTTCACAATTAAGTTATCGATGATGTTAGGGAATTTTTTCTACACTTCGTTATGCCATTTGGGATGAATTCCAATTTTATTACCTTGATATGGAAAACAGACAATGCCTTGGATATTAATGATTTCAGGCATATTGCCATTAGAAACTCTATTTCAAAGTTAATCAGCAAAATCATGGCAATCTGGTTAGGAGATGTTGCTAAAATCCATGTCTCTGCAAATCAGTTTGGATTTTTACCATGGAGAATAATTCAGAACTGCTTCGTCACTGCTATAGAGTGCATTAACATTATGAAAAATAAGGTTCAACATGGTAATATGGCCCTGAAAATAGACATATCAAAGGCCATTGACACAATAAGATGGGACATTATATTTTTAATTCTGAAGATTCATGGATTTTCAGAAAAATTCATTGGTATGATCTATACGAAATTGAAAAGCGCTCGTTTATCCATTCTAATCAATGGGTCTCCCAGGGGGTTCTTCTAATAAACTAGAGTGGTCACACAAGGATATCCTTTATCTATGATTTTGTTCTCTATGGATGAGTATTATCTTAGTGGTTGTCATCATGAACTTGTCAACACTGGTATTTATCAAAGAATGAGGGAAGGTAGGAGCCTCTTTTCTCCCTCACACTTATTATATGATGATGATATACTTCTATTCTGCATGGATAACATGAAAACAATTCTGTGCATCAAGTGTATCTTCTCAAATTATGAAGAGATTACTGGCCATGTTATCAGCTGGGTCAAATCCTTTGTTGTCTTTGTTGAAGGAATCATAATTATGAAGAAAATTAGTGTTTCTCGTAGACATGGTGGTAAGAGAGGTACATTTCCCTTTAACTATCATCGGGTTCCATTGTTATTGAGGAACAGAGAAACGTTCCCATTTAGAATGAATTACTCTTGACATTACCAATCATATTTCAAGTTGGAAAGGAAAGGCCATGTCCCTGGCTGGTAGTGTTTTCCTTGTCAACTCTGTGATAACATATATTTTTGTCTATTATTTTTTTGTGTATAGATGGTCAACACTGCATTTAAAGGAGTTGACTGTAATGATTTGGAATTTCATTTGGACTGGATGAATTCATTAGAGAAAACATGTCACTGTTTCATGCAAGGATTGTATAAATCCAATCGATATGGGACTAATTGGAATTATGGATGTTAGAATCTTTAATAATTAACTTCTTCAGAAATTTACTTGGTGCCTTCTTTCTAAGCATGGATTTTCTACAGAATTTCTAGTTTGAAGATTTGTGGACAGACTTCACAAAAGTAAATTCAATCTTTTGAAATCTTCTATGTGGCCTTCAATTAAGACTAGTTATTCATCAATAATGTCTCAGTCAATATGGATGGTTTCTCTGGACTCTCATCTAAACTGTTGGGACACATCATGGCTGTACACCTTATTAAAGGATCATGTTGATATTCCCCCTGCTCTGGAATCTTTTTCCATTTATGATCTGCAGGGAAACTTGGCTGTTCATGAGATCATTCTTATGAATCTTCTAATGGACATGGATATTTATGTTTATGTTGATTCTGACATCTTGATCTAGAAACCTGTTCTCACTGGCTCATTTTCAGGCAGGGATTTCTATAATATGTAGTGTGGTGTTTTTTCCAGTATTCCTTCTTGGATAGAAGGTATTCGTCGACCATATATCTCCCCTAGTGATGTTTTTCTTATCTAGAAGATCTTGAAAAACAAGATTCATGTTTAATGTGTGTTGTAGTGAACTAGAATCAACCTTGCCTCGGTATTTCATTTTTGTATCAACAATGATGAATCCCTCCTGAATCTGTTTATTCATTGCAATTTTTCTATGCATTTATGAGATTATGTGATGTAAACATTCAATTGCTGTATTGATTTCTATTCTTTTGAATCAGTTTTAAGTTCGACATTGCAGAATGATTTCAGTGATCAACTGAAATCCCTTTTTACTACTTCCGTTATTTCAGTTTTTTAATACATCCAGAAAGCTTGGAATTCTATTATTTTTAACAATTTACAACCCACCTTCCTGGATGGTGTTCTGTATATTCACTAAATCATTACATCAGCTTCCAGAAATTAGACTGTATCCATGAACAATGAAATATCTGACATTGTTATTCTGAGATTCCTTGGTTTCAGTGGCAGGGAAAGAAGACCTAGAATGATTAAATATATTAGGTGGATTCCACCTATTTTAGACTGGCTGAATGTGAATGTTGATGGGGCAGCCTCCGGTGCACCAGGCCCTTCTGGGTGTGGTGGGGTTTTCAGAACTCAGCGGGGCTTTGTGAAAGGATTCTTCTTCTATTATATTGTCTATTCTCATGCAATTCAAGATAAACTATGGGCGATGATCAAAGCTATCAGGTATTGGTACATTACGGTTGGCATAGAGTATGGTTATAGTCGGATTCGTCTCTTACTGTGCAGATTTTGAATGATAGATCTCAAAATGTTCCTTGTAGGATGATGCATGCCTAGATCTATTGTCTTCAACTTGATGAAATCTTGTGTCTTGATGTCTCCCACGCATATCGAGAAGCTAACCAGGTTGTTGATGTTCTATATAAAAGGTCTATTACAGAGGTCAGTTCCAGTTGGCCCTTTTTCCTTCCCTTCAATTGTGAAAATATGGTTTCCAATGATAGAAATGGTGCTTTGTAAACAAGGCTTTGCAAGGCCTCCTGATATTGAGTTGTATTTTACTATTTACTATTTTTCTTAATAAATTTATTGGGAGAAGGTTTCTTCATGTCTTATGAATATTTTTTCTATATCATATAAATTTCATCCATCCAACTACTTTTGTTTGATACCACTATACCATTTTACATTCCCTAATACATCGTATTATTTGTCACATATCATCTCGTGACCACTGCTATAAGAATAACCATCTCCAATTCACATTCATGAAATATATATATTTATACATATAGGTAACTCACAATAATATGACCCCTACTGAGTATTTATCCTCCAATAGAAATATTCATATAATATACACACCACCATCTTATTATCCCACTGTAGGGAACTCTCTAAAATATCAATATCAATATATAGAAATACAAATATAGGGATCTTGTTATCAAATATCCCTCATAAGGTTTATATTCATTCGTAATGAATCCCCTTTCGAAATTTCATCTATTGGAATCATTCCTTCCACATGTATGGGAATTCACTAGTTTTTTTATAGTATCACCCTTAGGGAAACTCTCTATTATAACTAGAGTTTTCTGGGTAGCTATACACCATTAGGGATTATAACTATATAATTAGGTTTCAACCCTAGATTAGATCTTGCAACCTAATACAACATCACTATAAATACACATTACACATACGATATGGTAGAAATATCACCCATACTTACATCACCAATATACTCTTATTTATCCCCATTTACTCCTAATTATCCCTATTTATTAAAAATAACTACCAAACATATGGTCTTAATTGGGAATATATAAACAATATATATATATATATATATCATGATCCCACCTATTGTATGTACCCAACCTAAAACATTATAAATTATACTGAATTTAAATAATAATTAATATTATTACATTCCCAAAGACCATTTAGGTCAAGGGTTTTAGAGTGAAAGGTCATAAATCATACATAAAAAACCCATATATATAATATTTAGATACTTTTAATTAGTATTTTTTATTCCCATAATATAAAATTCAGAAATTAAATCTTGATTTATTTTCCTGAAAATTCATAACAAATTTCATCTTGACCTCATTATTTCCATAACCCATCCCTAAAAAATGTGAAAAATAATTAAAAATGTGGTATAATCATAAAAATATCAGTAAAGAAAATATAATGATGAAATAAACTAGTCTAGTAAATAATTAGAAAACCAATGAAATTATTTTTCATGGAAAAATTATTTTTATTCAGAAAAGTGTATAATTTTTTCCATTGAAAAGATCATTATCATAACTTTTGAAATCAATCAATTTCCCTAAAATATCAATATAAATAATATAAATGTAATATAAGTGAATTTTGAAATCATTATCTATAAACCATTATAGAATTCCAAAATTTAAAACAAACATATGTCTGACATCTATTATAATTTTCCAGATTACATAATCGATACCCATTGTATTCAGACAGTATATGTGTGCACCCATCGAATAATAATTATTGAGCTCACCAATGAGATATAATGGGGAACAACCCTTTTTATAAGATTAATCGAGATTAACCATTAGGTATAATGGGGATATCCCATTTTTATTCAATTTCTTAGAACCATTGATATTTATATTAAACTATTGTGAAAAACACTTTCAGATATCAAAATAACATTTTATATAATAAAAAAAATTAAAAAAAATACCATGAAAAATTTAGGGATTTCATTGAATAAAACATGAATTATTTTATAGTAATACAATCTTTAAATAACAATTATTGTGGTAGGAAATGTCTCTATAGCTATATATGTTAGAGTGATGTCGGCGACGTGATGATGGCGGTTAGGTGTTCGAGGGTTTGTTTATCGGGTGGCTCAGTGGCACGTGGTACGTAATCCGTTTTGACAGCTTCTTTGAATTTGAATTTGAATTTTGAAAATCTTCGGGCACGGTTCTTAAATGCAGCAGTTGTGGGATGTGATATTTTATTTTCTAGACTGTGATGTTTTATTTATAGGATGGGTTGAATCTGGTGGTCTTATGTTATGGTTTACACTCACCCTTAAAGGTGTTATTAGAAAATACAAAATATGGATTTAGGTAGCTATATATGGTAAAAATTGAACATTCATTTTATATTTTGTAAGTAAATAAAAACATTACATTAGAATATTCCATTATAAATACATTGAAATAAAGTCTTAATATATATAAGATTTAATTTTTAAATCATATATTTTCGTATAAAAACATCCATAAAGTAATTTTATGAAATATGGACATGGAAGAAAAATATAGTTTTATGGGAAACTATTAAAAGAAGTTTATTTAAATCCATTACTCATGTATTAATTTTCACTTATATTAACTATCTTCATTAATAATAAACTCATTGTAATTATTTCATTTAATCACAAAAATTTCATGTTTATTAATAAATATATTTCATTTATTACCATTTCACGTATAATTAGAAAATAATTTATGTTTATATTAGAAATTTGGATTATATTTGGTTCATATGTCTAAAATTTCTTTGGTAGAATGACTATTGTCGAATAGGTACTACATAAATCATATATTTAATAATAATTACAAAATTATTATCCATTTTTTTTTAAAAAAAAATAGTCATTTAAAACCAATCATCAGTGATTGTTATGAAAAATGAACTATGTTGCAATCATGAAGACAGTGGGGCATACATACACGTAAGTAATGATTCCATTTCTCGAAAATATTTATTGAAAGAATATAAGTATTATTTTATCATTACATAATTATAATAATATCATAAATATAATATTAATTATTTAAATATACATATAGATACCATTCATGTAATGCCCCAACCCTAGTTACAATGAGTAGGTGCAAAATTACATAACAATGGAATGATCAGAAGGAAATCATGTCTCGAAAAACCGATTAGTTTAGTATTATTGGAAACAGGATTCAAACATAAGGTCAACTTTACAACTAGAAAAGAAATAAAACACGAATTTATGCCATTAGAAACATCCAAACCTCTTAGATTATTCTTTCCAGACAGTCATAAATTACTTCTTCATATCCCTAGAAAATTAAACATATGAAAGAGGTGATATCAAATGATCAGAATGGGTAAGAAATACAACCGAAGATAACAAAAATATTAAGCATGGTGAATAATTGAAATCACATTCCTATAATAATAATAAACATAAATACATTTATGGAAGGAATATGAGTGGAGAAAAAATTGCCATAATAAAACATAATCATGGGTATTCCTCTAGTCTAATTACCACATAAATCATCATTATTATTTCATAATGACGGAATGTATAATGTCATGCATTCTGAAACATTTTGTCAAGGCCTTGGAAAAGACGTCTAAAAATGATTATAGCCTCATCCAAATACATATAAAAAATTGTGAAAGGCCTCATCCAATTCCATTTCTATTTGTCTCATGAGACCTACAGATGTATCGAGGAGCTATAGAAGGATCCACCTATCACTTACTATGTCCAATAAATTCCTCATATGAAAATGTGGAAATTTAGCATAAAAATTCGTATTAAAACGAGCATATGAAATGTCAATACTTTTACCATAAATCATCAATTGTATAAAAATAGCACATCCACAGTCAAATATATCACAAAACCTTCTACACAAAAGGTATTTTTTTTGTCATAATAAATCAACCTCAAATAAACATAAAATCCATCAAAGGATGTTGACATAGATGAAATCCAATCCTTTTTTAGAGTAATATCTCTTTCTTTTTTGAAATAATTTATGATTCACATAATAATAAATAAAACATTCATTTTTAAAATATTCTGATAAGTTTGTAAGGGAAGCATTGACGATGTTATAACGGAGGAAAATAGCTGTAGTCACCGTATAGGTTAAAAAAACTCTATTTCCTTAATTTGGTCAAAATGGTCATAAAGAACCTTGTTTAGAAAACAACAGAAATATTGAATTTTAAAAATATAAGGTTAAATAAGGTTATAAAATAATTTAACACTTTATCTAATAAAAAAAAATTCAAATATATTTTATGAAACATAGATGTTGATGATAAAGAGGTCCTAGTAGATACTTACGTAAAAACAACCTTGGATAATGATGAGATTGTAAAATTAACCCTTACCTTGTACTTTTCCTTGGTCTAGGGTATGTTAAAATTTGGTATAATGCTGAAATAATTGTTATTAAATTATACAAGAATCTTATATATTAATATTATATCATATATGATCTTTTAACATTGATTTGTTAATAATATCTCAGTATTATCATCGTTTCAGGTGTTAATGAATTCATTTTCCATTATATTATTTTTTATGTGAGTCATATTTGTTATGGATGGGATGTATCTTATTCATATCAAGAATTATATCAAGTGTTTAAACATTATTTTTAATCATAAAATGAAAATTAGTCTTTAATGGACACTATAGGGGTTGAATCTCATATTTTTCATGGAGACAGTAATCCGTATGTATGCACGAGTGACAATATCATTCTTTTGATATAAAAATAATATATAATTTGATTGTATATCCTATATAAATAATATTTATCATGTTATATTTATTATTTACATCAATTACACAACATTATTATACCCATCCAAATAATAATGTATTGAATAACAATTACCCCACAACGTGGAGACGATAAGCCGTACGTACGCATGTATGGTGACATGTCACTCAAAAGATGGATAGAATAATAAATATAGTTGTACCATATTTATAAGAACATCACAGTATATAGAATATTCTGGAGTTATTATTTATAATGTAAACAACAATGAAATAGGAAGTGGAATAAGAAATGAATGTGAAATAGGAGATGAAATATTTACATCTTCTTTGGGTTCTACCTTTTGATTTGATCAAAAGGGCTCCTAAGGTTGGATTTTTTACTAAAGGAATGCCTCTAGGTTGAAATTAGGACAGTTTATAGGGTATTTGGGTGGGGTTTGTCCAAGAAAAATGGCTTTGAAAGACTGAATTAGAGAGAAGGGTGAGTTCCCTTTTATAAGATGGTTGAGGTCCACGTTAGGAAAATCTAGAAATATTATTTTATAATAAAATATTTTTTGGTTTATAATTTCTCAAAATGGCTTATTTAATGTAAATTGTGGGTATGGGTCCCGAACCACTCAACAAATATGTTTTAGATAGGTTTGGGTCACTATATTAACCTTATATTATCGATTTAACTCTTAGTGAAATAGTTGGACATTTACCATGCCTATTTGTATTTTTATATTATATTGTTAATAAAATTACTATATACTTCCAAGAGACCCCCAAGTGGTTCATTAATTATATACTTATTATTATATAAGCCTTTTTTCTATACCTTATATTTTTAAGAATATAATATCAATTATAATATAATATTTGTTTTAAAAACTCTTTTATTTCAATTTTGACACTATTTTGTATTTTGTTTTTACTAAATTCATAACAGCCTTATTACTTCGAAATAAATTCATATAACCAACCCTAATATTTAATATTAACATAAAGAAATATTGTAATTCATAAAAAGTCTCAAATTACATTTATTTGGATATTTACAATATCTATTATTTTAATGTTTCATTAATTAATCAATTATTGCATCATCCTTGTGTCATAAATAAATTAAATTATTTAATGTCTAAAAAATTAAAAAAAAATCCATTTTGTAGGAAATTTTTTTATATTTCTAATTAAAATTTATAGTCTAATATATCTTATGTTTAACCCTATATTAAAAATGTTTTAGTTATTAAACATTGATTTTAACTCTTTTAACTCTTATTTGAATTAAATAATAATAAATGTTCTAATCTAATCCAAGTGGACCAAAGAGGTTCATATTTTATTAAAAATGATGTTTTTGGTTGAATTATACTTAACCAATAGAATTATGACATGTGTTAGGGTAATAATAATATCATTTTTACCCTTAATTACCATATTTACCTTTAAAAGTGTTAAATAAAAGTAACAAGTTACTATTCACAAAAAATTATTTTCATCTTATTGAACCCCATTTTAATTAATGATATAAACTGTGTCTCTCGGATTTTTAAAATTAAACTCACAGAAGTGGTAAAATTATGATTTATGTAAATTTTCTAATGCTTCTAGAAGGTGGGTATAATACGATAAAAATTTAAATAAATTTTTTATATATCTAAAATTATTATAAAATTACTATAATGAATTACATTGAACACATATAAGTATTATGTATCTATTTTAACCTAAAATACATTTAAATAAAATAAATAATTATTTAAATAAAAATTTGGATGTAAACAATAATTAAGAGTTTTTCACTATTCATCTAAAATTGGAGGTTTTCAAAAAATACCAAAAATTCACCCAAAGCTAATTTTGATATTCCGAAACCAAAAATAAAGTCCATTTTGAAAGATAAAATTTAATAAATTTAAAAAAGATGGTATATCTATTCATAACAGATACATTGATTGGTTGTGGTGTGTTAGAACTCGAAGTTACGTAAAACACAAGTTACTGATTTATTCAAAGGGTAATGTACCACAGATTCTTGGGGAGTTACATTCTCCCCTCCTTCAAATAATTTCATATTCAAAATTTCTAGAATATTACTAAAAAAAGATTATGGTGGCTCTTCATCATATGTTTCTCGGGTTCCCACGTTGCCTCTTCCATCTTGTGGTTTCTCCATAGAACTTTACCAGACGAGTCATCCAGTCTCTCAACACTTGTTCTCCTGTATCAAGATCCTTGACAGGCTCTTTGAAATAAGAAATATCGGGTTCCAGCTCTAATTCCTCATAGGTGAGTACATGCGTTGGGTCAAGCTAGTATTTTATCAACAGCGATACGTGGAACACATCATGAACTTTGGAGAGACTTGGCAGCATTGCCAACTGATAAGCTACACACCTAATTATTCTAGAATTTCGAAAGGTCCGATGTACCTTGGACATTATATTTCCTTCTTACTGAAATGTATAACACCCCTCCATGGAAATACCTTTATGAATACATGGCCACCTACATGAAATTTCAAATCATTCCTTCAATTATCAGCATACCCCATCTGTCTACATTGAGCTTCTTTGATTTAGGATTGGATTTCCATCACCTTTTCCATTGTTTCCTCCAAAAGTTCTGGGCCAACAAGTTTTCTTTCACCAACATCATCCCAACTGGTTGGTGTGCAACATCTCTTTCTGTATAATGCTTTATATGGTGCCATCTGAATACTTTAATGGAAGCTATTATTATGGGAATATTCTACCAGAGGTAAAAATTGATCCCACATTTCATGAAAGTCAAGTGATCATGATATGAACATGTCATATAATGTTTGAATAGTCCATTATGATTTTCCATCAGTTTGGGGGTGGTAGGCAGTGCTCAAACAATGTTCAGTATCTAGTGATTTCTGAAGACAATTCCAGAATCTTGATGTAAAACATGAATCACAATCAGAAACAACTGATAGGGGTACACCATGAAGTCTCATCACTTCATTAATATATAGTATTTTTAGATGTTCAAGTGGTAAATATTCTCTTATAGCAATAAAATGTGCATACTTGGTAAGACAATAAAAAATGACCCATATTGGATCATTCCATCAAAGAGTCTCTGGTAGTCCCATGACAATTTCCATCGTAATATTATCCCATTTCCAATTATTTATTGGAAGAGGTTGCATAACATTTCTAGGTTGATGCCTTCTAGCTTTCACTTTTTGAAAAACCATACATATTGACACAAAATCAACAATCTCCCTCTTCATATTGTCCCACAGAAATTGTTCCTTCAAATCCCTATACATATTGGTGCTACAAGGGTGTATGGAGAAATTAAAACTGTGAGCATCATCCAAAAATTCCCTTTTTAGATCAATTATATCAAGAAGAAAAAGTCTCTTCCCAAATTTCAAAATTCCATCTTCATACACAAAGTCACTAAATCTCCCATCATTCAAACCTTTAATCTTTTTTTAAACCCCTCATTATCAGCTTGATAAATTTTTAGCCTTTCTAATAAATATGGTTTGGCAACCATTTTAAAATGTTTTGATGATAAATCTTCCTTGGTTATTCCCATATCAATATTTACTAGATCCATGATAATATGATCCCTTCCATCTCTCATCTTGTTCAAAACTCCATGATATTTTCTGCTCCATGCATCTGCCACCTTATATTCCTTCCCCATTTGGTAGTGTATTGTGCAATCATAATCCTTTACTAGTTCAATCCATCATATTTGCTTCATGTTGAGTTATTTCAATGAAAAAATATACGTCAAACTCTTGTGATCAGTATATATATAACATTTTCACCATAGGGATAATGTCTCCATATCATAAAAATAATGATTATAAATTCTAACTCAAGATCATGAGTATGATAGTTTTTATCATTAATTTTTAGCTCACTTGATGCATAGGCAATAAACCTATCATTCTGCATAAGGACACAACCAATTAATTTCATTCATGCATCACTATAAGTAACAAACCCATCATTCCCCGATGGTTGAGTCAATATAAGAGCATTAACTAATCTTTTCTTCAGTTTATCAAAACATTCTTCACACTATTTTGTCCAAACAAATTTAACCGCTTTTCATGTGTGCTTTGTTAATGGGTTTTCCAACTAGGAATAATTCTGGATGAAACGTTACTAATAACCTACTAAACCAATTAAACTGCATAACTCTATTATACTCATCGGTGTTGTACATTCATTGATTAACTTGGTCCTAGAAGGATCAATGAAGATTCCATCCTTAGAGACAATGTGGGAAAGAAAATAAATCTCTTAATTCCAGAATTCACACTTGCTAAACTTCCCATATAATTCATGTCTTCTAAAAGTCTTTAGAATAATGCGCAAGTGATATTCATGATCTTGGTAGATTTTGGAGTATACCATGATATCATCAATAAATACCACTAAGAAGACCTCAATATATTCCTTGAAATCTCTATTCATTAGATCCATGAAGGCAGAGGGTGATTTAGTAAATCCAAAAGGCATTACTGTAAACTCGTAATGCCTGTACCTGGTTCAAAATGTTGTTTTCGGAATTCCTTCCTTCTTCATACACAACTAATGATATCCAGATCAAAGGTCAATCTTTGAAACGTATTGAACTCCATGAATTTGGTCGAATAAATCATCAATGTGAGGTAGGGGATACTTTTTCTTTATTTTTATAGCATTGATCTCCCTGTAGTCAATACACAACCTCCTAGAGCCATATTTATTCTTAACAAAAAGTACATGGGATCTCCATGCGGAAACGCTAGGGTGAATAAATCACTTATTACTCAATTCCTCTAGTTGTTTCTTTAGTTCCACTAATTCCACTATGGTCATTCTATAAGGGGTCGTCGACATGGGACTTCAACCAGGAATTAAATCAATGGAAAACTCAATTTCTCGTTCTAGAGGATGTCTAGGTAAATAATCGGGAAATACATCAACATACTCTTTCACAATAGTTACATTCTCTATTTGAACATTCTTTTCATCACCCACAGTTATTTAATTCTCTTCCTCCCGAATAATTTAATTTAATTGAGCTACGGGGGTGGATCTAGATAAAAATTAGGTGGTGATGATTCTTCTACAAAGATAAGGTGTTGTTTATCTTCATCATCAAGAATAGTAACCTCCTTCTTTTTAAAATAAATTTTTGCATCATGGTACAAAAGCCAATCCATACTGAGGATTATATCAAATTCGATCATGGGTATGGTGATTACTTCAGTATATAAAGAACATTTATATTCCCTAATGATAACTCATTCACAAAAATTTGTAGGAATGATACTTCCCTTAGGAATTTTGACTAAAAAATCCCTTGTTAAATCAAATTGGAAATATCTAATTTTCATAGAAAACTGGGAAGATATGAAAAAATGCGATGATCCAGAATCAAATAAAGCATTAGCTAAACTTGAGGAAAACCTTAAATTACATACCACCACATCTTTCGGGGCTTCAACCTCAGTAGTAGTGATTGTATAAGTTTGGCCTTGATCCCATGGCCTTTTATGAGGTATGTTTCCCAGATTCTTAGGGCATTCATTTTCATAATGTACTATCTAACTACAATTGTAGAATTGAACATTTTTAGTGTCTATATTTCAATTAAATTCACAATAAATATAGTCTTTCTATCCAAATTTGTAGCATATTATTTTTCCTTTTAGATATCCACCAGGGTTCTTCCTTCCAAAATTATCACAGGGTGGAAATTCAATTCATCCCTTCTTCCCAGTTTCCTTATTTCCTTTCCCATAGTGTTCAACAGATATTTTTGTCTAGTTCCTTTCATTAATTTCATATGACGTAGAGAGTTCCTTTTCTATCTTTATAGCACATGAGACAATATATTCATGTCATGAGAAGGATTTTGATGCTAATTATTGAAGGATAAATGGTTCTAACCCATAAATGAAATAGTAAATCTTACTTCTTTGGTCATGTATACAATTTTCATCATGCCTCGCTACCTTGTAATGTTAGCTTCATACTTTGCGACATCCTTATCCTCTTTTTTCCGCAGACTCAGAAATTGTCTTTCCTATTCCGCTCAATGGTCATGAGGTAATTAATTTTCTAAGAAAATTTATATAAAATCCATCCATTCAATATTTGATACTTCATCATCTTCCTTTGTGTTTTGAATCATTGACCACCATTGATCTGCATCTCTAGTGAGGCGATAAAATACCATGACATCATTTTCCCTTTCGATACTCCCCAAGGAATGAAATATTTTCTCTAAAGAATTTACCCATTTCTCACCTACTAATGTATTTGTACCCCCATTGAAAGTTTGTATTTGTTACCTCATTAAGTGTTCAAACATTGATCCTCTACATTGTGGATCAGGGTGATCCATATGGGTTAGGTTATTATTCATATCCTGTTTGAGTTGTCCCTATATGGTGATATGCTGATCAGCCACATTTGTGTCACCAGATCCAGTATAATTATATTGAGCAGGAAGGAAATCACAACATGGAGTTCGTGCATTGATAATGTTTCCATTTATTCCACTAGGCACTGTTTCTAGACAATAGCATACAATAGATTTTTTTATGAATCACAATACATAAATCCAAAATTGTAAAACACATAACATAAAATAAACTGTTTATAGATATAATCCATAATCATAAAAATTTTATCTCTGAGGAAGTATATACTCATAAACCATTCATAATAGTTTGTAATGAAAAAGAAAACTATCCTCAGCATATATCCCGAGATTTTTGTAACCAAGAGTGCAACAAGGAACATTGTCATGCACCTGTTCTCATTCAAGTATAGATAAAAGTGGTGTTTTCGGGGTTTACCACTAGGTACATCTATGCCAGTGTCGTCTCTATCATCTCATATCCAATCAGGGATGTATTCCATGGAAAACTCTCAAAATCTATACAATACACAAATTCTAGGAAGTTATTCTATACTATTCCTCAAAGTTTATCTTAGGGTTAGGTACTCTAATCAGATTTTATTTAAATCCAGTTTCCAAGGATTGTACTAAAATTTATTTGATACCAACTATAATGCCTTGACCCTAGTCACCTACTGTTGGTGCATTATTACATAAAATTGGAATGGTAAAAGGGAAATCATTTTCTGAAAGAAATATTAGTTAAGTATTATTGGAATCAAGATTCATACATAGGTCAAACTTTACAACATCAAAAGAAATACAAAACGAATTTATTCCATTAGAAACATCCAAGCCTCCTAGATTATGCCTACAAGTCACTCATAACTAACTTCTTCATATCCTGTAAAAATGAAACATAAGAAAGTGTTGAGCTCAAATGCTCACTAAGGGTAATTAATACATCAGAAGATAACATAAATATTAATTATAGTGAATAATTTATATCACATGACTTTTACAATAATAAACACGAATAATTTTATGGTTAAAATATGAGTTGAGTAAAAAATGCCATAATAAAACAAAATAATGGGTATTCTATATGTGAAATGACCACATGAACCATCAATATTGTTTTCATAATGAGGGAATGTATAATGTCAGACATTCCGAAACTGTTTTTCAAGGCCTCATCCAAGACATCTTCAAATGAATGATCTCTCTGCCAAAACCATATAGCAAACCAGGAAATGCCTCAGCCGATTCCACGTCTAGTTGCCTCATAAGACCTACTGATTCATCTAGGAGCTATAGCGCACTCCAATCATCACATACTAATTCCAATATCTTATTCATATGAAAAGGTTGAAATATAACATAAACATTAGTATTAAAACTATCATAAAAAATGTCAATAATTTAAACATAAACCATGAATGATATAAAAATAGCACATCCATAGTCAAACATATCACAAATCCTTCAATACAATATAGAAGTTTTGTATCATAATAAATCATCTTAAAATAAACATAAAATACATCAAAGGATATAGACATAGGGAAATAAAAACATTTTTTTGAGAAATATATATTCCTATCTTGGAATCATTTAGGAGTCAAATAATTATAATGAAAAAATTTATTTTGAAAATATTCTTATAAGCTTGTAATGGATCCTTTGAAGATGTTATAATGGTGGAAAATAGATGCACTTTCCGTATAAGTTAAAGAACATTAATTCCATAATTTGGTCCAAATGGTCATAAAGTACCTTGTTTGGAAAATGAAAGAAGTATTCCTTTCAATAATATAAGGTTAAATAAGGTAATAGATTACTTTACCCCTTTATCTAGTAAAAAATGTTTTGAAATAAATTTTAAGAAACAAGGATGTGGATGATAAAGAGGCCCCAGTAGATACTTACGTAAAAACAACCTTGGATAATAAAGAGATTGTAGAATTTACCCTTACCTTGTAATTTTCCTTGGTCATGGGTAGATTAACCTCCTGTATAATGGTGAAATATATTTTTTAAATTATAAAATAATCATATATATTAATATGATATCATATATGATCTTTTAACATTGCTCCGTTAGTAATATCTTAGTATTATCGTCGTTTCAGGTTTTAACAGATTAATTTTCATTTATATTATTTATTATGTGAGTCATATATGATATGAATGGGATGTATCTTATTCATATATTGAATGATATCAAGTCTTTAAACATTATTTTTAATCATCAAATGAAAAATAGTTTTTAATGGATTAGATGGGGAATAAATCTCATCGTGTTCTTGGAGACGGTAATCCGTATGTTCGCACAAGCGACAATATCATTCTTTTGATATTTAAATAATATATAATTGGATGGAATATCATATATAAATAATCAATATCATGTTATATTTATTATTTACATCAATTGAACATCATTATTATACCCATCCAAATAATAATTTATTGAATAACAATTACACCACGACGTGGAGACAGTAAGCTGTACGTACACACGTATGGTGACATGTCATTCAAAATATGGATAGAATAATGAATATAGTTGTACCTTATTTATAATAACATCACAGTATATAGAATATACTAGAGTTATTACGTTATAATAGCATCAACAATGAAAGAGGAAGTGGAAAAAGAAAGGAACTTGAAAGAGGTGATGAAATATTCACCTTATATTCTGTTTCTTGCTTTTGATTTGATCAAAAGGGATCCATGGGATAACTTTATGACAAAATGAAGGCATCTAGGATTAATGGAGGACATTTGAGAGTGTATTTGTGAAGGTTTTGTCAGAGCCAAATGGCTTTTAAGGTGTGAATTAGAGAGAAGGGGGAGTTCCCTTTTATAAGAGGGGTGAGGGGAACATTAGGAAATGCTAGAAGTATTATTTTATAATAAAACCATTTTCGGTTTATAATGGGTCCAAAATGGATTATTTAAAGTATAAGGTGTGTAGGGGTCTAAAAACACACATCCAATAGGTTTTATTAAGGTTTGTGTCAATATATTAACCTTATATTTTAGATTTAACTTTTAGTTAAATAGTTTGACATTTACCATGTCTCTTTGTATTTTCTTATTACACAGTTAATAAACATACTATATACTTACAATAGAACCCCAGGTTGTTCATTAATGATACAAATACCATTATATAAGTCTTTTTTCCAATTCATAGATTTTTAGGAATTAATACCAATTAATAATTCAATATTTGTTTTATAATCTCTTTTATGTTAATTTTGACAGTATTCTGTGTTTTGTTTTTGATAAATTCATAACTGCATTATTACTTCAACCAAAATATATATAACCAAACTAAATATGTATTATTAACCACAAAATTTAGTTTAATTCATAAAAAGTCTCAAATTACATTTATTTGTATATTTATAATATCTATTATTTAAATATTTCATTAATTAGGTAATTACTTCATCATCATTGTGTCATAAAGAAATTAATTTATTTAATGTCTAAAAAATATAAATAAAACAAAATTATGTAGGAAATTATTTTATATTTCTAATTAATATTTATATTATAATTTATCTTATGTGTATCACTATATTAAAAATGTTTTAGTTTTTAATCTTTGATTTTAACTCTTTGAACTCTTCTTTAAATTAAATAATAAAAAATGTCATAATCTAATCCAAGTGGACCAAAGAGATGAATATTTTACTCCTAAGGTTTTATGTTGAATTATACTTATCTAATTGAATTAGGACATGTGTTAGGGTAATAATATTATCATATGTACCATTAATTACCCTATATACCTTTAACCATGGTAAATAAAAGTAAAAAGTTACTATTGACCAAAAATTATTTTCATCTTATTGAACCACATTTTACTTATTGATATCAACCGTGCCTCTCATATATTTAAAATATAACTCACATAAGCGGTAAAATTATGTTTTATGTAAATTTGCAAATGCTCCTAGGAGGTGGGTAAAAGACAGGAAAGAGTTCAATAAAACTTTTATATACCTAAATTTAATATAAACTGACTCGAATGAATTACATTGGACTTATATAGGTATTATGTATCTATTTTGACATAAAAGAAATTTAATCAAAATGAATAATTATATAAATAAAAATTTGGTTTTAATCTATAACTTAGTGTTTTTTACTATTCATAAAAAAATTTAAAGTTTTCAAAAGAATACTAAAAAATCACCCTAATCTAATTTGGATATTCCAGATCCAAAAATGAAGTCCATTTTGAATGATGAAATTTATAAAATTATAAAAAGTGGGTATTAATATTCATAAGGACATGTTTGATTGGTTGTGGTGTGTTAGAACTCGAAGTTGCGTACAATGCAAGCTATATCATTATTCAAAGGGAAACGTACCGAAGAAGCTTGGGGTGTTACAATACATCATTTGTGGTGAAGAAAAAATAATCACATTGCTTTGTAGAGGTGGTAGTCAACAGGTATGCACAAATGATGTTATCTTTTTTCCATAAATGGAATGGTATGAAGGTATATGATATATAATATTTTCGTAATGAAAATATTTAAAGAATATAATATATAAATATTAATTCCATCACTATAATAATTCTTCAATGATAGTGATATAAATCCAATTACACCAGTTTGAAAGTTAGTATGTCACCGTACATACAAATGATGTTTATGTTTCTTACATTATTGACGAGAGGACGATATCAATTGGTAAATTAATATAAAAACAACTCAGTACATGAAATATTCTGGTATTATTATATATTCATAGTTATGGAATATTTTATGTATGTGTAAGAAGAAACAAAACAATAACATGTGATAAAAAATTATGCCTTTTCTTTGGGCAGTCTCATTTGATTAACAACTTAAGCACTCTATTGTTGGTTTTATTACTAAAACAATACAACTATATTGAGTTTATATATTCATAGAATCTATTTTATAATATATTTTACAAACCCAAATGGTTTTTATGTGTGATTAAATGAGTAGAATTGGTTCCGTTTTATAAAACTAGGGATGGACACTTTAAAAAATTTTAAAATATTAAATTAATATAAATTACATTTCAATTCCAAAAGGCACTAAAATAATTTAGTTTAAATATATTATTCTAAGGGTCCAAAATAATCTCTTTACATAATCTTTGGAAATGTTTATCTCAAATTTCTACAATTATGATTTTGTTTTATCTTCATTAATATTTTTAACATTTACCATGAATACAAGGGTTTTTACTATTTGAGGGAAAAAATATTTACTAAAAAATGAAAAAGTGACATATATGGACCCTGGATGATATTATCAAATGAATTATAATAAATTTTCTAAATATAAGTATTTTTTTAATTTTATATCATTTAATAAATTATTATTTATTATAATATTGTTTAATGTTTTTTATAACCAACCATTACATTGACTAAAATAACATCAATAAAAAAAATAAAATTAGATATAAATATTTTAATAAATTACTAAAATTTAATATTCATTTATTATATTCTTGTATGTCATTAATTATCTTAGATTATATTACTTATAATAAATTTAATATCATTTTTTCAATTAACAGTATAACTATAGTGACATCGTTGTGTAATAATTTAATATAATTATTTATATACTAAAATTTAAAAAATATGTCATGATAAAGATAATTATTTTCATTAAAAATAATTTTTTAGGCGAACATTTGAAATTTTATAAATATTTTAAAAAAAATATAGTTATTAAAAACATGAATGTGACATTTTATATTTTTCTTTAAATAAAATATTGTAATGGATGTAATAATATAAAAATAGAAAAAGTGACCTATAAATTAATATTTAGGGTTTACGTGGGAAATGGTATCATTAACTAAAATTAAGGCAAGTCTTAGGATCATTTTATTATCTTTATCATTTAATTTTTAAATTTATTTGCAGATTTACCCATTTCCATGGAAAAAAATACTATGAAAACTCTTCTTATTTACCAAAATTTAAAGGGATCTATTTACTAAATATAGAAACAATAATTCAAAATATGGAATAAAATCTTCATATTATATTACATAAAACTAATAAAATTTAATTTAAAATTAAAATGGAAAAACACAATGAACCATGGTGTTTTAGAAAAATGCATTTTTTAAAATAAAAAGTGATCTTATACAATATTAATTTTTTTTTATAAAATGATAATTGTGTATTTTTAAATAAAAATAAATAATTGAAAATCTAAATATTATATATTTTATAATTTTTTTTCTTAATTATTTTTTATAAAAAAACCTTTTCAATTAAAAACCTTTATTTTTCACTATTCATTTAAAAATCTATCATTTCTGAAATTTCTAAAATTTTAAATTTATGTTAATTTTGAAATTATAAAATATAAAATAATGTTTATTTTATCAAGATCATATTATATAATTTGAAAATAAATATTTTATAAAAAATCATATAATTCATGAAAATCTATTTTGGTCAGAATTAATGATTTTGTTTCTTATTAATGGAAATTATATAATACACTTATAATGAATATAACTATATAATATTTAAATAATTAATATTTACAATACATGTAAATTATTTATTATACAATTTCATGGGTTCTTATATTCTTACCCCTTTTGAAAATTGTTTGATTATGTTTTTATTAATTTATGTTACAATTGGGGGTATCGTTCCCTCATAGCATTTTCAGAATCAAATGCTTATTCTTTACACATAATAGTTTTCTATAAAAAACCATCCTCATGAATCATTAGTTTCTTAAATACATTATATCTATAGTCAAGAATATGAATAGGATATTCTCCATCAGAAAAGATTTTTTCCAACTAAACTACTTCAATGCTCAATACATGAGATGTATTTGGAAAAAACACTCTTAACAGATAAAAAATGAAAAACATTGTGTAACAAGATAAGCTTAATGGACATTCTACTGAATGAGAAACTAATACAATTGTCTCTGGGATTTTATATGGTTATATGTACTAAATAATTTACATCCCATTTGTGGGAAAACAAGTCAAACACTTAATTGGATATACAGTATGAAAAACATGACCACCAACCTTGAAAGAAAGACCTTTACACTAGTTATCTATACAATGTTATTTCATTATCTAAGGTTTCCTCATATGATGCTAAATTACTTCCACTTCTCAAATATTTCTTACACTTATTTAGGTACCATCATCTTACTTTCACCTAATCCATCCCAAAAAGTAGGTGATCGACAATGCTTTATTTACAATTATTCAAAAGGTTCTATCATTATACGAGTTAGAAAACTATTGTTTTATGAAAACTAATCTAAAGAATGTTTTTGATCTGAACACCACTAATATTCCTTTGAACATGTTTGATGCATGTTTTCTAGGGTATAAACTTTTTTTCATACTATCTATCACATTTAGGAAAAATATATATACAGAAATTTAATTCAGTACCGAATGAATTGAAATGTTATTTCATTATATTTATAGTGTTTCAGGGATCACATTAAAATAAAATGGAGATAGTAACTCGAAGTAACATGACTATACCCTTAATATATTTTCATGAAAAACGATCTAAATATAAATTATTTTGAATGGTAATAAAATTTTCTAATTTAGTTAATCAATAAAAAAACCGAAATTCAATTATTAACACTATATGTATTTGTAAATACCTCTAAAAAAATCAATGGATGCATTTTCCCATTTCAACTATAGAACTTGAAAAGGATGAAACGTCCCCATTATAAATTTTAATTCTACATTATGTTGTTGAAATGAAAAAATATCATTGTAAAGATAGAAATATCCATTTTCATTACATTGTACTAGTAATAACCCCATAATATTCTATACATATTAGTTCTATCAGTATAAAAAAATGGTAAACTTGAGTTTCACTCAATAATTATTGCTTCATCTAGGAATCAGAAGGTATACATAATATCATTCGAAATATCCAAACACCTTCTTTATCAAAATTAAATTAAGAAAAATAACCCCTATTAACAAAATCTATATTTTATTATGAATTACAGGATTCCATCAAAGGTTTAATAATATGTTTTGATAGAGATGACTATTATAACACCCTAATCAAAAATGGGGAAGATAATATCTCAAAAAAATTCTTGGGAAAAATTTAATTAAATTATAAAAAATGGATATGTTTTAAATTTTAAATATTTAATGTCTCATTGTTTTTTTATTCAAAGGATCAACTACATTTTTTTATATACATATACGTAAATAATATTGAAATTATAATCCTTAAGCAGATATTTCAATATTCTCTATCTCTTATTCAACTTATCCAGAGTAAATATATATTGAAATAATTTTAAATAATTATATATTTCATGTGAGGATAATTATAAATTATGCTCCAAATTTGTATGGTCAAATGACATAATCTAATCCTAGATCATGTGTGGGAGAAATTAACTTGTGATTTTTTAATTGTTATGAAGCATAAAAAATTACGTGGTCGTTCTACATCAGAATGAAACCAATTCTCTTAATTAAGAATCACTCTATATGAAAAAAAGTGTCATCTCTATGGGGAAAGTCCAAAATCATATAATTAAACAATAATCTTTTAGTTCCTAATATAAATAATAACTCAATTTTTTTCTAGATGAATTTAACTATTTTCATGTAAACATAGTTAGTTGTATAGAAAATAGAGATATTTTTTTAAAAAAACCTATGGTTGAAACCATATACACAACGAAAGCTATGAATAACTGTGGAAGTGGAAAGGCTTAGCAACTTTTGAAGAACATTATTTTTGGAAAGGTCAAAATCTAGGACATGTTTTGAAATAATATGACCATGGAAATAAATATCTTGAAACCAAAATTTATAAATACAAAAATTTATATATTGTTTCTTTTCAATAATGGCTTTCAAAATAATCCCTATTTTAATTCCATGATACTCATGAATTTTGGGAATATAACAATATGTCACCAATAAATATTTCCAAAATAATATCAAAATATAAATGGAATACTCTATTTGATAACATCAATAATATAACTGGTTCATTAGATAACCCAAAGAGAATAACTACAAACAGATAATTCTTATATATGTTTCGAATTGAAGTCTGTAAAATATCTTCCATATTTACCATCAATAGATGGTAGCCCAACCTAATATCAGTCTTATAAAATTGGTATGATCCCTATATCTGATTAAATAAATAATCAAAATTATGAAAATGACACTTTTAATTAACATTGATTTTATTTAGGTATTTATAATCATGTAAAAGTATTATTGAACCATCCATATTAATAATAAAAATCAAGGGCACCATAATGTGAATAACATTTAATAATTATTTTTTTTTCTAGAAACTCATGTAATTTACTTTTATGTTTAAATATTTTTACTTGTCCCATTTGATAATGGTTTTTTGAAATCGTCTCAGAAATAAGAACTAAGTCAATAGTAAAATCAACATCCCGACACAGAATAATATCAGGAAATTTACTAGGATAAATATCCATATATTCGTTTAATACTAGGACATAACTATTATGTATATTTTCTAGTTTTCTAACAACACGGACTTAGTTACATTCACTTCCATTTATAATCACATTCTTAGCTTTATGGTATGTTTTGAAGGGTTTGAAATAATTGTGCATAACATTCCTGGCTCTTCAATCTACCATAGCATGATTAAATAAAATCTAATCCATAACCAAAATAATATTTAACAATTACATAGGATTTTTAAAAATATTTTCATGAAAGGACATTATAAAACTAACAATAGGAAGATTCCTACAAATATTGTATTCTTGAATATATCTACCACTCATTTTTTTACCAAATGTTATATCATTATTTCGTGATGTGATATTCATAGAATTCATGTAAATTTATTATAAATTAATGAACTATAATAACCAATGTCAAACAGGGCATTTGAATAAATAAAATAAATAAGTATTATATCATCTACTACATTATTAGATGGATACACACCAATCATAGTAGTAGAAAAAGATTTATCAACCCATTAATGAATTTTATCTTGATGATTTTTATTCTAGGTAACTATCATTAGAAGCATGTTAGCATAATGACCCAACTAATTACCACTAAGACATAGCACTAATGGATATATATCAGTTACATAATTTTTGATTGTTCATGACTCTTTTCTTTACCACCTCAAGCCTTGTTACCAAACATACCATGTCACAACTAGACCCAAGCCATGATATGAGAAAAAAAACTATCCCAATACCACATCCATAAGACATGTGGGGGTGACCATCTTTAAAGGAATAAATTACTCATTGGGTCCTTCACTTAGGTACCTATATTCACACAAATAACTATCTTGATGAAAATTTACAGAGGGAAACTATAAAATATGCAACACAACAAGAATGTAAACCATTAATGTATAACCTCTAGGGTGTAAAAAATTATGGTAATTCAAACTGAAATGTAATGGGTGGAAAGAAACACACAACCAGAAATATTCCCTAACCTAAAATAAATGGAATGTAATTTGATGAGAGAGCCCAACTCTTTAATCACAAGATTCTACCACTATATATATATATGTATTCATAATTAAAGAATCCAAAATGAGAGTGTATGAGGATCCCCTTCTCATAACTCAACCCAGGTTGAGGATTAACCAATTGATCCAAACATCCCTCAATGATGCCCAACATCTCACACACCTGCCCAAAAGTAACCCTACAATTCAATCCATTCCTTTTCACTATGCCAAATAATTGAGGGCCCCCAAACTCTATGTAGAGGACCCACATCCTAGTACATTAGGGTGTTCAACTCTATAATATCCATTGAGGACCTGTTCCCTTTCCGGTGTGGGGTTAAAATAAGGTTACATGAAGAACTACACCCTAAGATGTTAGGGGGTTCCACTCAGTAGGTAGATGACCCACGCATAAGATGATGAAGGGTCCCATTTTATAGGATGAGGACTCGCACCCTTGTGTATCCTGGGGTTTCACTCAAAATAATTCAATATAAGACTCATGTTCATATAAATGGGGTGATAAAATCTATTAAGTAGATGAACTGGACCCACACCCTTTCTGATAAGGCATTCCACTCTAGTAGTTGAGGACCCATACCCTAGTATGATAGGCGGTTCCAATCTAATCATTGAGAACATCTACCTTATTTGATTGGGTGTTCCACTTAGAATAATACTTAGGTGATCCTTCATTATCACAACCATCTTCGATTGGAAAATAATCATGTGTTATTCCTTGAATTTTTCATATTGTTTCTCAATAGTGAAAAATGAGGGAAGCATCATGTTCAATGTAGAAAAAAACACATGACATGCCACATGCGAGAAAAACATTGAGTTCAAATGAATGAGATAAAAAAGATTAATGTTTTCTAAAAAGGAACCAAGAGATACACGACATGTGAGGTGACCCACACGATGTGTGGTCACACTCCATCGCCTTTCAATGTAGTAGTAAAGGCCATTCCTGTAGAATATACTACGTGTACATACTAACCAGGGCCAGGTCGTCTCCTTGAGTCCATATCCTTGCAATTTTATCATTTTATTGTGTACGTTAGGAAATTGAATGTTTACTCACTCGGGCTTCCACCCATGTTCTAAAAATGTGTCTGTATAATCTTGTACAAGACCGTGTGCCCATCTGCGTACTCCTTCACGTACTCTAATCTATGTGACACATCAAATGACTCTTCCAACTAGGGATATGGTACACATTATGTTGGATGGATACACACTCTATCATCCTTATAAATTTCCAAAACACTATGAACTGCACTCATGGGGATACACATTGTGTGTTCAATCATGTATATGTCATATTTTCATGATTTTTAAATAAAGTTAGGTCCCTCTCCCACACTTCCAATCTATCCTCACCGCTTTATTTTCATTCCCATATCAACTCGAAACTCATGAATCTGGCCATAGATAATGGTTTTAGGCAGTAGTTCACTAGAAAAATGTCACTCTTTTTTCAATCAGAGATTCGTTACATAACCTGCATTCCCCCAAACCATTCTTCATTGATGATTTATCAATTTTTTCATCAGAAATATTATAAATTTTTTTAAACATCCCATATATATACATACATCATCGAAATGTGCCTCCTTTTTTATTTCATTGTGATTATATGGATCCGATTGGGGTTAGTGCCACTTGGAAAAGATGAACTAAGAATTCAGGGTTCAACTAGTGGAGAATACAAATCAAATTTGGGATAAATGAACCATAAAATCGTTTTCAATTTTTAGCAAGGTTATCTTTCCCAATGATAAAGAACAGTGATACCTTGGTTATAAAATATTGAATAAATCAATATAGTTTGGCACATAGGCATATTTTTAGGGAACAATTGGTGCATGTCAGGGAACATCAATCAATATGCTCAATATATTTAATCAAATGGGTGTAAATCATCAATTGTAAAGTCTAACAAGGATATTTGATCATTCATCATCGAAAAACACATTCTCCAACTATTAACGGATTTTTTCTGATTCTTTTCACTCTGATATCCTCTGATCATAAGTTTCATCACCATCGTAATTGATTCACCCAAAGAAGGAAAATGAAAGTGATATAGAATACTTCCAAGGTTTATATAGATAACCATGGACAATTTTCTATGGTGATATTCTTAAAACAATTCATTTCATTAAATTGAAATAAATAAATAAATTAATCAATAATTATTTCACAAAATGTACCACTACTGAGAGAGGGGTCCAAAAACCTAGTTCCGACCCATTTTATATCTTTCCTAGCTTAAACACATCATTCCAGTCTCAAACGTGGTATTGTATTTATATTTCAATACCCCTTTTAATTTATATCTCATTTTCATTAAGAATAATCACATACTAAAACAAATATTACTGATTTTTTGTAATATTAATTCTCAGAAAATTGGTCCTCAAAAGCGGATTCCATCTCAGAACCCAGATATGAAAATATATTTAGAAATATTTCAAATCATAAAGGATGAAATATGATCTCTACATTGTCACCTCTTTCAATATTCTTGTCTCATAAAAAAAATTAAACAAAAAACTCCAGAAAGAAAGCACACACTTCGATCTCCCTCTCCTAGGAACTCTCCAGAACATTACTGCGCTATCAAAAAATGCAGACCAAAGTAATGGTACATCCACATAAGGATATATATCATCGATACTCTATCTCCACTGAGTGATATGAAAAGTTGAATCCATCCACAATGTCCATATCACCCGAGTCAATTAAGTGCATGTATAGAGACACATATAACCTCATATATAACACATAGAAGATTACATGCACCCCCTCTAGTAGTGGTGGTTGGGAGAGGTAGTAGGAAACCATGTGTACCCTCTATCAGATCTCAAATGGACCGATATATAATGGAATAGATTTTCTTTTTTTTATTTTTAAATATTATATGGATTTATTTAAAGACTGGGAATTGAGAAAATATTCTATTCTAAGGCCCATAAAATTTTTTTTGATAAATTTTAAAATATTAAATAGCACATGGGCATGATTATCCTAAATGTGGAAGAAAATATAAACAGGTGCCCGTATTTGATATTTAAGGGAACTATTGAGTACTAAACATCATCTTTACCCTAGTTATAACCTAAAATTTTACAATTATGGTCAATTTTGGAAAGTCATCACATGATCTTAAATGAATTAAATAAATTTAGGAAAATTTAATTTATTTCATCAGTGTAGTGAAACATGAACATGTTTATTTTTAAATAAAACCATTTTTAGAGATCTACAGTTTTATTCATAATACTAGATACCTTTTTCAATCCTAGAGAGAGAGATATATATAGTGAATTCTCTTGAGTATAAAATTAGAGAACATCAAATCGTTGATTGATGAACACAGATCATGATAGATGTCCCCACCAATGAAGATGCAGTGACCATTCACCTTCAGAGAACAATCGATATCAAGGTAGGATTCATTATTTAGATTTTTATTCCTCTTTCTTTATTCCAACAAGGAATACAAGCTAATCCATGGAATGATATGTATGTGGTTCAACTGTACTTGTGGGATATATTGTTTTTTCATGATTAATCTAGAATATATTATTTAAAATTTCATTAATTTTTTATCATTCGAACATTGATGAACCAAAATCGATGTGAACAAAAATTTAGCTTCATTACTGTCCATTTTATTGTTATTTTCTCTATTGATTCATTATTCTTCATGCAGTATTCATTTTTCTGCGGATTTGAACACCTTTGCGAACAATCAATCATTGCACTTTTTATTCATGGCACGATGATCCAAAACCATAGATCCAATATTAGGATTACTCAAAAGTGGTGAGACAGTTGGAAAAATAGAGTATCAAATGATGGTGAGTTCTGAATCCTTGCTCTTCGGTGATAACAAATAACTCTTATGATTAAATTTTTAGAGCTTATTAAAGTCTAAAATCACATTGATTTGGTGTTAGAGTGGAAAAATAGCCTTGGATGTGAATTTTTACAGCTAACAAACCACTGAAATGAGATATGTATGATTGATGATGTGATTGGGAGGAATAAGACACATTTCTAATAAACATGAGACTGACAACATGTATTCCATGAAAACTAGATGCGTAGTCCCTGTTGAAAGACATTCGTGTACATGGAATGTACATCTTCATAAGGTTGAGTACATGGGTTGACTAAAGGTCAGGTACACCCCCACGCAGTATGGCATGTACCATGTAGACATGTTACCCTATTTACTGGTACCTGGAAAGAGACACAAATGTTGATGTTGTGTATTGGTACATGACAAGAGTATATGGATGGACCCTGAATGCAAGGAAATGACGTGAAATCCCTTCTATACGTCATACACCCATCTTCTACATGGCTTATTTTAACAACCTGAACCATTATACAGAAGCAATACCCGGTATCAAGGGACATAGAGTGTGACCCAACAACATGTCGTGTACCCCTTCCTTCATGGATTGTGTTTCTTGTCCTTTATATCGTGTACAAGTTTTGTTTGGGTTTTATCGCGTTATTATTTCCCTAATTGCAAGTATGAGTCATTTAATACACATAGGAAAACGATCCATTCAACATGAATTCCATGATAGAGTTATTGGAATACCTTGAGAGTCCTGAGTAGGATCCACTATTCCTTCCTCATTCCCTATGTAGGTTTCTTGGTATTGACGTGACCAACAAAATTTTGGCATCGATCTTCTACATTTTGGGTTAATCTTAACTGAGTTGTTGGTTTCACCCGATGATCTGGGTTGCGATCTTAATCTATAGATCATATCTCTCTTCAAATAAATATGTGTATATTTTTCATGGAGAGACCCGAAGAGAAGTACCTCTCATTAGGAAATAATTAGTACTATCAAATTATAGATTGTGTTCTCTTGGATGACTTCTTAGTATAATCTTTGAGATGAAATCATAGTGATGGTATACAGTGGTGGTGACTTACCTCTGGGCTGTGTTTCATGGATTGAGTATATCTTTATTTTCTTTTTATAGGTTTTTAGAACATATACATGAGTGGAGATGACTCTATCTTTTTTAATATTTCATTGTGGTTTTACAGTGTCTTACTGAGTATTTTTATATTCAAACCTACCTAGGATTTTCTCTAATGTGTCATTTCTTATGTAGTTCATTTTAATTTTTTCAGATTCCTACGTAAGATAAGACCAGATAGTGCTTAGTGATACCAAAATAATAAAGGTGTATTCTTATGGTTTTTAGTCATTAGTCCCAGTAAATTTTTATTATACATTGTACTCATAATAAAAAAAATTTAAAGTGGGATTTTATTCATTCACTATTAACTTAATATTTATTTTTTTTGTACTCTTGTTGTGAGATATAGTGGTAGGAATTCATTTATTACATAGTGGATAGATCATTTTCTTCATTTTGTGGGATTGGAAATGAGTGTGTGAATACATTTACACAAGAAATTCCTCCCATTATCAGGATATTCCAAATAAGTGCTAGTCACCAGCCACTGGAAAATTTGAGGTTGACCTGAGGAGTTATTGCATGAGAGTCACCTTGATGGGTCGTGATAGGGTGGTATCAGAAGTGTTCAATTATACATTAGGGTCAGGAGTCTGTGAGATTTATTTGTGGAAATAGTGTTAAGTGTTTCGATTTCGACATTCAGAACATGGACTCTTATATTGGTGTGGCGTATAACATAACCATGCACAGGGATTCTTAAAATTTGTTTTTTCACATGGTAAATGGGAGAAATGTTTTCATGGGATATAATTGTAAATGTATAAAATTGGAATGGGTTTTGGTTTCCTTTTCCTTCTTCAGTCAGCTCCCCATATATAGTCATTGACTATGTTACATCATGTTTGATATAGTTGACTGAATGACATATACAATCTTGTATTCAACAACATGATAAGGAGTATGACCCCTCAGTGACTAGGATTCGATACATTGAATAGCATTCCTCAAGAAACATCTTGGTGGTGCACTAGCCATATCTCTGCCTGTAGAGCTTCACATGATAACTGCAGTTCTAGCAGATGAAAAGCATAGAGTGACCAGGCTTCATGAGTTTCAGAAAGAGAGACCCTTCAGGATCCCATGTGAGCCCAAAATTCAGGTGGTAGTGGAATGTCTTGATGTAGTGACAAAATTTTTACGTCTATTCAGGAGAGTATCAGATCATATGGTGGTCCTGGCGGTGAGCCTTGTACATGGATCATCAAGACGATGCTGGATTTTGGATATCCAGACTTATGATGAGGCAACTTTTCCATTGACAGAGTTTGAGTGTCTCTTTAGAGAGGAGTTCTCACAAATTATGATGAGATCAATGCATATATATGAGCTTCTTAATCTCTAGAAGGATATCATGATAGTAACTTATTTTTCAATGAGTTTCTCTAATAATTCAAGGTACTCGATTGATATAGATTGAGATTAGTACATCAGGGTTCAGACTATTGAGAATGTTATATATAAATTAGTTCGATCCAATATTACAACTCCATGCATTCATATATATTTTGGGGTTCTTGAATGATCTTTGGTTGTTTAAAGTCTCTTGGCTAAGTATTTGTATAGGAAAGTAGTCAGTAGTGGGAAAGAAATAGTTGAGACCTTGACAGCAGGGAGACAACATTAGTCTTAGGGACCTAGATGTGGTAGTAATTTCAAGAGGTGCTCCCATGATAGGGGATATGTAGTTCAGGGACCGCATTGTGGGTCCTGTCATCATAGAGATAGGCAGTGCTATTTATTCAACGATAAGGGACATCTCCCTTGATATTTACCAACCCACCATACTAATGCAAATGAGACTATGGATGGACCACTAAGGAAGAGAAAATGATAGGAGAAAGTAGATCTATAGGACAAAGGATGTGGTCGAGGAGTTGGGAGAGAAATAAGTGGTGGCCAGCCTTTGGACATGTTACCACAACCGCACTTAGGTGGTCTATTCTAGGCTCGGGGACATAGAGGATAGGTGGAGGGGAAAATTGCAAGTGATCAAGGATTTTGACCCTAGGGTCCAAGAATGATTCAAGGTATGATCTGTATCTTTTCTACATTATCTTTTGTAATGATAGACATAGTTGAACGTCATTCCTTTCTCACCAAATAACTTGTAAGATACTTATAGATTCTAGTTTAACCATTGATAAGAGGACCCCATCCTTTTACATATAACATTACATTATTTTAATCATAAATAAACATCAGAGTACAATCCCCAGATCATGGATTCTTTTGTCTTTGAAAATTATGTATATAAAAATAAAAATATGAGGATAAAAAAATTCTTTATTTAATCATCATAATTTGATCCTAACATCTATTTCACTCATACATCTGCATAGGATAACCAAGGGAAACAAATGAACAGTGGGATGAGCTAAAAATCATAGTAATTGAATGAACATATGAATAAATCTTAACCACATGAGTTAGGAGACATGACATATTGATATAAAAAGCATGGAACATATGGAATCATTAAATATAAACATGGGATCATATAAACATGAAATTATATAAATATTGAAGAAACATAAAACATGTCTTTAGTATGGGTCATGGATAAACGCCAATCTCATATCCCATAGTAATATCTGTCAAAGCTAGTCAGTATTCCAGTTTCACATCACATCTGATGAGACTTAACATTATCCAATGCATTAGAGTGCTATTTGGTCTCACCCATCTCAATATTTACATGAATATTCTTTCCACATGAATAATCATACATAATCAACCATACATATACATAAGGGTACCCATGGAAAGAACTGGGTACCATAATTATGACATAAAGCATAACCGATGGGCGTATCATGAAAGTGATCATGATAGAAATGGATTAGAACAGACATGGATGTTCATATTGTAAAATATCCATATATCATCATAAGTGATGTTAAACAGAAGTGATAAAATATAAGAAATTTATTTGAGAGACATTAGAATTAAAACAATTTTGTGCGGTTTTATGGAAAATACTACAGATATTTTAAAATATAAAAGAGGAAAATATATTATATAAAACCATAATTGAACCATTATAGTTTTCATAATAAAAGGATTGATTTTATAAAGATAATGGTGGTTTAAAATATAGGATAGAGTTCACCTGAAACTGTGTAAAAATTTGGGATGTTCCCTTAAAATATATTTGCTTATCGGGATGAATTAAGGAGGGAATCACATAAAAACATGAATACCCATAAATTGAAAAAGGGGTAGATCCAGAAACATGTTATTGGAGCATATAAACAGAATTTATATGTTTTTCATAAAAAAAATAAAACTTCTTTTGGGTAGACAGAAAGATAGAGCAACCCGAATGAATAAAGGCGGTTTGGGTAGAATCTCTTACCTGATGTCTGATGGTGTTCTCCACACAATAATAATGACTTGAATAAAAAAATAAGGTTCATTAATTAATAATTACATAACCTATTATTTATGAAAATGATTTAGTAAAACCAGTATGGGTTCATTCATAACCATTAGATTGGTTACGAGGTCCAATTTTATTGTTCAGGTCCGTTTGTTTCCTTGGCTCTAAGGACCCATTCACTTATATTCATGATTGACAAATCATGTAAAATGGTTATTATGTTCCAGAATTAGATTTATATGTTATTAGTGAACAACTAGGAGGTTACATGATTATAAATTTCATTTGGTTACTTTTCATTAAGTTGAATCATTTTATAAATTATTTAATGATTACTGTTTGGGTTAATTTGTTGTTTTTGAACAAAAAGAACATGTTTTGTTTTGTAAATCAAAACCTTGGGTACAAATTAATTCTAGAAACATATATGGGAAATAATACATATATTATGGCTTATTTCAACCATGAAAATAGTTTCATCTCTAGAATTGAATACAATAACATAAATTAAAAATCCACCATCCATGAATGTGGTAAATTAGCGCATCTCAGATGTTATTTTCATTTTACTATATAAAATAATAATTGATAGATTATGATGAATTATTCTCTTATCAGGACAATAATATAGTACATGTAACGTACCAGATTCATCACAACATGTGGACAAAAAATCATATTAGGAAAGAAAAATAAAAGATACGAACATGAAAATGAAATAAAAGTATAGAGATCCCTTATAAAAATTTGATAGCCTAACAGTTTCAATTAAAAATTCATAATATTAATTAATGAGAGAAAAGAGGGTATCTCATCATATATTAATAATGATAATAAGGGTGATAAAAAATATCAAACCCCAACATGAAGGTTGGATCCTTCGAGGCTTGAGGAAACTTTGAGAGGGATCCAAGGGATATGAAAACACCAGAGATCTGCGGATGATATATTTGGAATGAAATAAAATGAATAGATGAATGGGTATTTATAGTAAAGGGGATATGTTTTTATTAATTTAAAAAATAAACCTCATTAGTTGTTTTGGTAAAACCCTGGGCTTGCCCATGGTATTTTCCAATGGTATTAGCCTCCTGAGAAACCTAATATATTACTGTACTATACACAAGTAGAACATTAATTTTTATTAAATATTACATCATTATGATGTGATAAAATATAATGAAAAATCAAAAATGTATTTATACTATGCATAAAAAATTCAGGTATTTTAGAAAAATCCCAAAAATTAACCCGAACAATTTTCAAACATGTAGAATTAAAAAATAAACTCCATGTTTTCAAAAGAATTTAAGAAAATATTTTTAATTATAGTTATAGTTAAAATCATAATTCATTCCAAAAAATCAACATTAAAACTATAACTAATTTTGTAACTCCTTGTAAAATTAATCATGGTCCCATAAAATTATCTTATTACAATAAGAAAATAAAGTAACAATTTATGATTAAATTTTAGGAAAATAAATTTCCATTTCGAAATATCAAATTAAACATAAAATTTTAAATAAAATATTTTTGACATACACAAATACAAAATCTAATACTATGATCAATTTTTCACTTTTACGATATATAAATTAAATTTGGACATTCATGGGAGATGTTTCCATTTTTTGTACAATTTTTTATTAATTACTATCCATAAAGGTATGATGCTATTCATAATGGTATGTTACAATATTTAAAAAATTATATTTTTCTTATCAAACTCCAAATCACTTACTGATCCCAAATGTATATTGCTATTTTTTAAAATTAAAAACACACAAGTGATAAACTTTTGTTTATTGGTCACATAATTCTTAGTAGTTCACTGTGTTGTGACTCCATGTTTTTATATGACATAATTATAAGAAGGTATTCCATTGAAAACTTTTAGTTGTTACATTTTCCCCCATTAAGAAATTTCACCCTTGAAATTTTAGTATACATTCTAGGACAAAAACAAGTTCGGGTACATTTCCTTCATTTTATACTCTATTTCCCATGTTTCCTTGTCATACATATGGTTATTCCATAGTACCCTGACCAGGTGGGTAGTCATGTTATGTAGAACATTATATCTATGATCCATGATAATCATTGGCTCCTCCTCATAAAAAATACCATCCTCTAACTGTACAACCTCTGGGGAGAGTACATGTGAAGAGTCTGCTATGTACTTCCTTAAGAGGGATACATGAATGGCATCATGTACATTGAACATGGTAGGTGGAAGTGCTAGTCGATATGCCACAACTCCAACTGGATCAAGGATCTCTAATGGGATGATCTACCTAGGACTTGTCCTCCCCTTCATCACTAACCCTCATGACCATATTCAATGAAGATATGTGTAGAAATACCATGTCTTCCACTTTGAACTCAAAGTATCTATGACGATTGTCTACATAAAACTTTTGTCAAAATTGTGCTTTCGTGATGTAAAACTGTATGGTTTTACCATTCTGCACACTTTCTTCAACCATTTCAGGTCCTAGTATCTTACTCTCAATGAATTCATCCCAACATGCCAGTGTTCTGCACCATTTCCCCTAAAGGGCTTCAAATCGTTTCATTCAGATTCTCTTGTGGAAACTATTTCTGTAGGTGAATTAAACCAAAGGAAGATGTTGGTAATATCCTCCTTTTAAGTCTATAGAACATGATATCAACATATCTTCTAGTGTCTAAATAGTTTTCTCAAATTCTCTATCAGTTTGAGGATGATAGGCCGTACTGATGTTTATTTCAGGGCATTGAGCATGTTGAATCCATTTATAGAACATCATGGTAAATCTCGGATCATAATATAACACAATAGATAGTGGTAATCCATGAAGACTTACCCCTTCCTTGATATATATCTGTGTAAGATGATATAGTTAGATTTCCTCTCTAATCACGATAATGTGAGAAGTCTTCCTAAGATGATCCACAATGACCCATATAGCATTGTTTCCTCTAGATGTCCTTGGATGTCTAGTGAAAAAGTCCATGGTGATGTTCTCCGTCATCAATTTTCGTATGGGTAGTGATTTTATCATTCCCATAGACTTATGTCTTTCAGAATAAAATTTTTGACATACCAGACGATTTGATGTATATTCAACCATCACCCTTTTCATATTTCCCCACCATAAGTTCTCTATGAGATCTTGATACATCATTTTTCTCCCTCGGTGGATATAGATGGTTGTGCTATATGTGTCATTCAGAAGCTCCGTCCATATTTATGGATCATATGGTACACATAATCATGAACCAAATCATACAACTCCATCCTCATCAATCTGTAACTCAGATGATTTCCCACTGATGATAGTTTCCACCCTTTTCAGATGTTTAACATCCATTCTTTGAGCATCCTTAATTTTCTCCAAGAGATATTGTTGAGAAATCATTTCAGAATGGATTGATGATGTTTCTCCCTAAATTATTTCCATTTCCATCCTCTGTAAATCTATGAAGATCACATCCTTTTCCATTCTCCAAATTGATAAAGATGCATGATGGTTTCTACTTAGAGAATCTACCACCTTATTTCCCATACCAGGATTGTAGTGGATTGAGCAGTCATAATCCTTGATGAGCTCTAACCATATTCATTGGCCCATATTAATCTATTTTTGTGTGAATATATATTTTAGACTCTTGTGGTTAGTATATATATCACCCTTCTTCCCATTGTGATAATTCCACCAGATTGTCAACGAAAAGATCGCTGCCACCAACTCCAAATCATGCGTAGGATAGTTTTTCTCCTGAATTTTCAGCTGCCTTGAGGTGTAGGCTATCACTATATCATTATTCATCATCACTAATCCTATGAATGTTTTAGAAGCATCACTATACCACACAAAAATATATCCACATGCGGGGCGTGTGAGTAGTGGCGCATTGATTAGCCTATTTTTCAGCTCCTTGAAAAAGTATTCACATTCCTGAGTCCAGAAAATATTTAGTCCCTTCTGTGTCATTTTGGTCATTAGGTATGACCATTGTTAAATATTTATCACAAATCATCGATAACATCTAGCTAGACCAAGAATGTTGTGAATCTCTGTTACAGAAGTTGGCCTAGGCCACTCTTCATTTGCCTTTGTCTTGGAAGGGTCCATAGATATCCCTTTGCATGAGATAACATTCCCTATGAATGATACATCCTCCATCCAGAACTAACATTTATTATACATTGCATACAAATTATCCCTTCTCAAAGTCATTAACATAGTATTCAAATGCTCTTCATGTTTCGCATCGCTCTTGAAGTATATCAGAATATCATCAATAAAGACTACCACAAAATTATCAAGGTAATCTCTAAATACTCCATCCTTTTAATACATGAAAACTTCTGGAGAATTAGTGAGTCTAAATGGCATCAATATGAACTCATAGTGTCCATACCTCATTCTAAAGGCAATCTTGGGAATATCTTCCTTCCACACATTTAATTGGTGATATCCAAACCAAAGGTCCACCTTAGAGAAATAACAGGCCTTACAAAGCTGATCGAACAAGTCATCTATTCGTGGAAGAGGATACTTGTTATTTATCATGATTTTATTGATATCAATATAATTAATGTAGAGATACACTATTCCATCCTTATTCTTGATGATGTGGACTGGCTCACCCCACAGTGAAGAACACAGGCATAAAAAACCCTTCTCTAAATTCTACTATAACTACTTATTTAGCTCTTCCAGCCCTACGGTGGACATTCTATATGGTGTCTTTGAAATAGGCAGAGATCCAAGGATAAGTTCAATTGAGATCTCAACCTCTCAGTCAAGAGGGTGACCAAGAAACTGTTCAGGGAATACATCACTGTAACCCCACACGAGGGGTATGTCTTCATGAACAATTCTCTATTTTATCTCAATCATTTGAGCTAGATATGATTGATCACAAAGCAACAATATCCAAACTTGTGACGAGGATTCTAAAAGAGATTCTTCTTCCTACTTACACATATATTGAATTGGAGGATGCTTTAGGTTGTGAAGAGTGATCTCCTTTTTCTTGACTGTTGATGTTGGCATTGTAACAAAGTAGTCAATCCATGCCCAAGATTATGTTGAAATCCACTAGAAAAGTATGACAAGATTTGTTGAGTGTTTCAGTCCAAAAACATTAACTGAGGAGGATCTATAAACCATGAAGGTAATAATTTCCCCATTTTCTATTCTCATTGATAACTTTTCAACCAAATGTTGAGGTGTTGGTTGAATAGTTCTACTAAACATGAAAGGTATGAAAGAAACTGAAGAACCATAATCAAATAGTACATTTTCTATTCATGAATCAATATCTTGCGTATCTATCACCACACCATTTTTTGGATCCACCTTAGCAGTAGTGGTAATATAAGCCCTCCCTTGTTTCCTTGGAAGTTGTTTTTTCCTCTGACAACCCTTGGATTAGGGAAATTTTTTTCATAATTACCACACTCCTTGTAGTTGTAGCACTGCATCACTGGATGAGAATTGATATGAACCTCCTTTTCTTCTTCCATGTTAGTTGGATTTTTCATATACCTTTAGCCTATTTTATACATATGACTAAACATTACACATTTTAATCAATTCTTTTTTCCCTTTAATAAATTCACAGGATTATTCTTCCCACAACATTTACAAGTGGCATATTCGAGCTTCTTTCCATCATGGGATTTTTTTGTCAAACTACCCAAGTTGTTCTCAATTTTTTTTCTTTTCACTAGGCCCATGAGACAACTAAGGGTATCCATTCTCTATTTCAACAATGAGGAAAAAAACAATCTCTTCATAACTATGGAAGTCTCGTATCACCAAAACCTTCCATAGATTAAGCTTTAAACTGCTAAATAATGTGATCCACCTTGCTTTCAGTGTTCATGGTGAAGACAAAGGCGTACCTTGAAAGCCATGTAATGTTTTCTCCATATACCCTGATTGAATAATCTCCCTTATTTTTGAGACTTTGGAACTCTCTTTCCATCATGAGATGCAGGGTTCGAGGAAAGTATTTATTTAAAAATATATTCTTGAATTTCTCCCAATCCATTTTATCAATTTCATTTTTGGACTTTGTATTCTTCATCAATGTACACCACTAATCAGCTTCCCCATCAAAATAATAGACCTATAGTACATGTTTTTCGTCTTCTGAGCACTGGAGGACAGAGAATATCTATTCAATGGAGTTAATCCACTTTTTCTTGAGGAGGGGATTAGAAGATCTACTAAACATGGGAGGACATTTCTGAATGAAGGATTTAATCGAGAATTTCTATATTCTTAGATGAGGAGGGTGTTCTATATGATTCAAGTTATTATTCATAACATGATATTGCTGAGAATGTACTACCATGATGTTTTAAGCACTTATTCCCATCATAACAGGCATATCATTTGTACATTATTCGCATTACCATTCACAATGATTTTTGTAATGTATTCTTCTATTTCCCACCATTTACTAAGAAATAGTATGTAAAATCTGAGGTCTTGAATATATAGTAAATAAACATAAAAAGGAAAATTTTGAACATAAAAGGATAACTTTTTAAAGGAGAAGTATATAAAAACTTATGATTCCCCATGTTTTATTCTAAGTTATCCTTGACCTATTTCTTATCATATATTCTTGTGGGTTTTTTCTTAATAATAGTTTGTACCAGGATCGTGAATTAAAAAGGAATAATTCTCAAGGGTGTCAATACCAAGAGTGAAACAAGGCCCATTTTCATGTACCGGGACACACCGGGTGAAGAATGAAACTCCTTGTTTGTGTTTTCACTCCTAGTTACATATGTGCTAGAGGCAACTTCACCTGTTTGTATCCAGATATGGATGTATTTTTTTTATAAATCACTAATTCTATACTTATGAAAATTTAGGGATGTTCTAATATACATTGTCTCATCCATAATGTTTCTACTAATGTTCTCTATTAATAATGTCTAAGAATAACTAGACCATCCAATGATACAAACTATAGTTACCCTAGCCTTTGATATATAAAATGACTTTATTTTAAGCATAAATATACATCAAAGTACAAACCAAGGATTGTTAATTATAGTGTATTTGAAAGCTAGGTACCTAAAACATACAACATGGGGATAAAAAATTGTTATTTAATCTCCATAATGAACATCTGACTTCCCTTGATCTCATACATCTTCATAGGATAATTTGGGAAAACATATTAACAAAAGGATGAGTTAAAAAGCCCAGTAAGTAAATGAACATAAGAATAAAGCATAATCAAATGAGTTAGGAGGAATAACATAATGATATAAAAAGAGTGGAACATATGGAATAATAACATATAAACATTGGATCATATAAATATGGAATCATATAAATGTGGTAGAAACATAAAACATGTATTTAAAATGAGTCATGGCTGACCACCAATCTCATTTCTCATAGTATTACAGGTTATGGCTAGCCGCCAATCCCATTTCACATCGTATCTCATGAGAAAGAACTTCAACCAATGCATTGGAGCTCTATTTGGGAAATCCCATATACTAATTTTCATGAATATTAATTTCACATTAATAATCATACATAATCAACCATACATAAACATACAGGTACCCATGGAATGAATTGGTTACCACAATCATAACAAAAATCATAACCAATGGGCATATCATGAAATTGACCTTGAAAGAAATGGATTAGAATAGATATAGACGTTAATAAGGTAAAATAGTCATATAAAATTCTATGTGATCTCAAACATAAGTGACTACAAATAAGGAAAAAATTTTAGAAACATTACCATGTAAACATTTTTGTGTGGTTTTAACAAAAATACTATAGAGATTATAAAATAGAAAAGATGAAAATCATTTATATAAAACAATAATTGAACAAATAAGAATTTAATAATAAAAGGACTGATTTTATTAAGCCAATGGTGTCTTAAAATATAGGATAGAGTACACTTGAAATCGTGTAAGAATTCGGGATGTTCCCTTAAAATAGGTCTGCTTATCTTAATGAATTAAGGACAGAATCATGTAGAAACATGTTTATCCCTGAAATTGAAATAGAGATAGATCTTCAAACATGTGTATGGAGCATATAAACTTAATATAGAAGTTTTTCATAAAAATAAAAGACAACTTCTTTTGGATAGAAATAAATATTGATCAACCCAAAGGAATAACAGTGGTTAAGGTAGAATCCCTTACCATGTAACGCCCCGACCCCAGTTACCCAGATTCGGTGCATTATTGCGTAACATTGGCATGATCACAAAAGGTCAAGTCTCGAAATACTGATTAGTTCAGTAGCCTTAGAAACAATAGATACATTCATAAATGTTACATTAAATCATAAAGTGAAAAATCACAATAACATAGTCTCCATAGCCCACACTTCTATCCCCATCAGACTATCCATGTAGGTTAGTCATAAAATATTTCTTCACATCCTGGGAAAAATAAAACATTGAAAGGGGTGAGCTCAGAGGCTCAGTATGGATAACAATATAGAAAATGTTTTCATAAATAAACATAAACATTTAAGGTAATGTATGACAAAAAAAGCCTTTTAAACATTAACTTCACCATAATATGGCAAAAGTAAAATGAGATAATGCCATTTACTTATTCACATGGATATTCTATTGGTCAAATAATCACATGCAATATCAATATCCACTTTCATAAAGATGGAAAAAATAATTCCAGTCTATCATAACCACGTAGCCAAGGCCTCGTGCCAGGAATACAAATAACATTTTTTCAAGGCCTCGTGCCAATACACTAGTTTGTCTCATGAGACCTGCCGATGCATCGATAAGCTATAGCGGGCTCCATCCGCCAGTTATTAAGTCCAATGCATTCCTCATATGAAAAGGTTTAAACATATTATAAACCAGAACATAATCGTATCACATAAAACATGCATAAAGGAAACATAAAATTTCGACATTTCAATCAAAAGATATCAATAGAACACATTGATATAATAAAAACACTTTCAAAACCATTTTCAATTCCAAAATAAAAGAAAATTAAAACATTGTATTTATTTTTCATTTAAAAAAAGTTATGGCTTGTAAGGGAAGATGAAACCCAAATAATGGTCACGGCGGCGGAGAAGTCTTTTTCACCGCATAGGTAAGAAAATACTTTCCTTTTGTCATTTAGTAAAAACCCTTCGTATAAAAATATTCCTTTTGAACAAAAGTAAATGTCAAAGGGGTTTATACACCGTATAAATGAATGTTGTGTATAAAACAAAATATGCCTCAATGAAAGGATATGGAGACGAAGTCCTTAAAAAGATAATTTTTAAAATAAAATAGATATATTATGTGTATTCACTATAAGTACACATAAAGAATGTACAAATACAAGATAGGAAATAATAATATCATGACATATTTTGAAAGTAGGAGATTAACCCAAAGAATGGAAATTGGGTTATGAAGTTCCATTACCTCGTGTCCGACTTGACTCGACCGCTATTTATCCTCCTGAATAATAAACTAGAGTTAATCTCTACTTTATTAAGAACCTTTTTAATGTTCATTATCCCTTTTTTATATCACTTATTACAATGTTTCAAAAATTATGTAGTCATTTAAGTTAATAAAGGTCGTTTTGTCGGTCTTTGGTACTCGAGTCAATAATACAATTCTTATAATTACAAGTTGTTTATGTGGTAGAATATCCATTATCTCCAGAATTATATTCATGATATATATATCATATATATATCCTATATATTCAGTATATACATGCATTTATAATATTAGATAACATTTAGTGGTAAGAAATGAAATGCACCATTCATGGAGACGGTAAGCCGTACGTACGTATGAACGATACTTTCATTCCTATTTCATATTTAATGGAATGAAGTTATAATTATATAAAGGTATAATAGAATTCCAGTATAATATAATGTATAATACCATTTACTGCATCCTTTATACATTCCACATATGGCATTAACGATTCAAATCACTTTAAGGGGGCGGTAGTCCGCACTTCCTAAAATGAAATTATCATGTTTACCCCTAATGGAAATCGTAGAGGTATTCCATAAATTAAAAATAAAGAATCATAAAGAAAACAAAAACATAATATATATAATATATAAAAATAGTGTCATCATAATGGCCACCATGATAGGTGTTAAAAGAAGATTGAACAATCATCGTTTCGTGAGGCAGAAATTCGCCAACCACAGAAACATTATGTTCTTTAACCATTAGACGAAGGTGTGTGTAAGTTTAAATCAAATACTTCTCATAAAAAAAACCTAGTATATATAGTATACTGTTGTTTTTACAAAATAAAGTAATAACAAGAGTTTAAGCGGTTGGAGAAGCAAAATAAAACCAAATAACATAAGAGAAGGCATTACCTTAAAATCGGGTAACTCTTTTTGATTTGAGCCAAAGGCTTAATTGGGATGACTTCTGCCCAAATTTAGGATTAGAGGAGTAAGATAGGGAATTTTATAGTGTATTTGGGTAGAGTTTGGCCGAGCCAAATTACTTGGAAGGTGTGAATAAGGTGGTAGTGGTGGGGGCCTTTTATAAGAGGAGAGGAGGGACACTTTTGGAAAGATTGAAATGTTACTTTATTAAATAATGTGTTTCGGAATATAAAGGTCCTAAATTTATATATTTTGAGTATAAGGTGATAAGGGTTCGAAATATACTCACCCAATAGGGTTTTTACTTGTGTAATGCTTATATTTTAAATTATCTTTTCATTTTATTTAAATCGTTAATTAATGAGGTAATCGTTGCATCATCATTGTGTCATAAGATATTTAATTTATTTAATGTCTAAAAATTTTAAAACAAATATCATGATTTAGGAAAGCTTTTTATCTTTCTAATGAATATTTATAGTCAAAAATATTACTTGTATAACCCCATTTAAAAATTGTTTTAGTAAAACAACTCATGTTTGTGACATTTTTATTTTAACATTAAATAAAAGGTTTTTAATGTCATTTTCCACCCAAAGTGCCTCCATGAGGTCCCCAAGTTGACCCATGAATTTTATTGGTCGGCCATGACTCATCCAATAAGGGTAGAACATGTGTACGGGTATTTCCATATTTTTATAATATCATTTTTACCTTAAATTTCACTAATTACCTTTAATCGCGATTAATTAAACATAAAAGTTACTGTTCACCAAAAAAATATTTTAATCCCATTGAACCACATTTTAATTCATAATGACAACCATGTATGTTGGATTTTTGAAAATAAAATCACAGAAGTGGTAATATTTCATTTAAACGAAAAGTCAGTTTTTTTAACTACTACTTAGTGGTTTCACTATTCATCAAAAATTGATGTTTTCCAGAACAATGCCAAAATTTCACCCAAAGAAATAATTGATATTCCAAATTCAAAAATGATTTATATTTTACAAAATTCCAAAAATATAAGTTGCATTAATTAATTTTATAGTTAATTCCCACTGTCACAACAAATAGCATGTTTTTAAGAAACAATATATATCAAAATATTGACAATTGTTTATCTCCATTTTCAAAGTGAAATTAATTATAATGAACACCATTGGATAAAATAGTAAAAATATATTCTAATTATAATTTAGAACCAATAAATAGTATAATTTATCACTATAAATTATTTTGATTAAAAAAGTTGTTTTTATGTATTTTTTACTATTCAAAAAAAAATGGAAGTTCTCAGAAAAATACAAGAAATTCAACATATGCTAATTTCGATATTCTGAATCCAAAAATGAAGTCCATTTTGAAATATAAAATATATATAATTTCAAAAAGTGGGTATTACTATTCATAATGGATATTTTAATTGGTTACTATGTGTTAGAATCTCGAACTTGCGTACAATGCAAGCTATTGCATTATTGAAAGAGAAACGTATCGTGTATGCTCGGGGTGCTACATTCTCCCCTCATTCAATAAATTGTGTCCTCGCAATTTGAGATTTTTCTTTGAAAATAAAAGGTTGAAAATTGAAAATACCTTTGTGGAAAACCCACATCAGAAATAAGGTTAATAAAAATATAACTTTAAAAGAAAGAAAGAGAAGTACAAAGGTCACCTGAGATAGCCCATACTAGGATTCTATGAAAATATGGATATGGAGGAAAAAAACCATCAAGGTCGGATGGAGAGTTGTATAAACCAATATTAGGAGAAAGTTAACTACAAGAAAATCACAAACTTGTGATTGGCTAAACAGTCATTGATTGCCCAATTGGAAAAGTTAACCGACAACATTTTTGTTTTAAGTTACCTTTCATAAAGTTGGGGAATTTATTTAGGAGATTTACTAAGAACGTAAGGAAATATAATTACTTGTCATGTATACTTTCATTCTATAATAAATATTTTCCACAAACCCATCTTTCACTCTAAAAGGTAATATAACTCAAAAATATTCTATTTATCATAATTGTATAAGGTTCCAAATATTAACACATACCATTTTGATTAGGAAAACTTTTTTGTAATAACCAGGGACTTCCTGTAAGCTATTGGTAGGTAATAAAGGCATATCACACTATGGTTGTGGGTTTTATTCCTGCAGCTTTGTCCGAAGCAATGGGTTATCACCCAACATAAAGGTTTTCCTTTTTGTAAAACTATAGTATTATAACATTCAATAAATAATCTTAAGAAACATTTTATCCTTAAGACATACTATCCAAAGTTCAACTTATTCCATTCCAACCATTATAGTTATCCAAAATACTTCTTTCCAACTCATAGTCTAGATTTTATAAGGAAGCTAAACACAATGAAGATCCTTTTTGTCGCTTAATAACATGTGAACACCTTCATCATGTATTCTTTTAAAAAACGACAACATCCTGAATTACCATAAATCATTATTGATTACATTCACGATCCCTTATTCCTTATAGAATACTAGATATACTTCTTCTATCCAAAAATGTATACAAATCATTAATCAGCTTTAAGGAAGTCAAGAATATCCAATATAATTTATCCAAATCAATCATGTATTATTCCAAAATCACTATATTGGTATCAGAACCATATTATGGGTTATCTTTCTCTCAACCATATATTTTCCAAAAATTTTACCTACTCTGGAGTCACTTTTCTTGGTTCCACACAAACTCAAGTCCTTGATGAAATAGTATCGTAGTACAATCCTTATATACTCCATAATTATTATAACCAGTACATCATTGAGAAAACACTCAAATGTCAATATTCTTTAATAACAAAATAATAACTCTAATCATTCCTCCTCATCTATGGTAGTATCATAACTTGATTATTATCCAATAACTTCATTTGTGGCATACTCTGATGATTTTTACATTGGTTTTCATAGTGTCCCCACTCCTTGTAGATGAAGCATTGTACATTTGAAACATTTTTCTTACCCTTGTAGTCACGCACTTGGTGTCCTTTTTCTCCAAATTTATAACAAACTCCCATTACCTTCAGGCAAGTTCCAAGGTGTTTCTTCCCACCGTTATCACATACTAGAAAATTAGACTTTTCCCTCGTCCCTTTATCCATCATTCTCTCTTCCATCCTTTTCTTCTCTTTCTTCCCTTCAAAGCCACAAGACTGAGAGAATTCTTTAATTATCTTATTAAAACATGATACTATTTCTTCATATGTTGAGAACACATGGGATATTATTTCCCTTCTAAATGTTGGCTTAATACCATTAATGATATGATCTTTCTTATGCTTTGGATCATACGTATTGCTGGAGTTCACATTCCTTCCACCGGGCACCATTTCTGAACAATGGCATAAACAAGAACAGTTTATGAATCAAAATACATAATTCCATACTAGTAAAACACTTAACATAAATTGAACTATTTATGGATATAATCCATAATCATAAAAATGTTTTCTTTGAGGAAGTTTATACTCATAAGCCCTTGATAATGGTTTTTAAAGAAAATGATAATTATCCTATGCATATACCTTAGGAGTGTCGTAACCAAGAGTGCAGCAAGGCCCGTTGTCGTGCACCAGTTCCCGTTAGAGTCTAGCTCAAAGCAGTGTTTTCGGGTTTTACCCCTAAGTACATCTGTTCCAAAGCCGCCTCTAACTGCTCGTATGCAGACATGGATGTATTTCTCAGAAAAATCACAAAATCTCAGTAATACCTAAATTCTAGGAAGTTCTTCTATACTAATCCTCAAAGTCTATCTTCGAACTATCTGCTCTAATCAGAGTTTATCTAAATCTAGCTTCCCAGGTTAGTACTAAACTGCCTCTGATACCAACTGTAACGCCCCGACCCCAGTTACCCAGTGTCGGTGAATTATTGTGTATCATTGGCATGATAAGAAAAGATCAATTCTCAAATGAACGATTAGTTTATTAGCCTTGGAAACACTAGATACATTCATAAATGTTACATTACCTCATAAAGTGAAAAATCACAATAACATAGTCTTCAAAGCCCACAATTATATCCCCTTCAGACTATCCCTGTTGGTCAGTAATAAAATATTTCTTCACATACTGGGAAAAATAAAACATTGAAAGGGGTGAGCTCAGATTCTCAGTAAGGATAACAATATAGCGGAAGCTTTCATAAGTAAACATAAACATTTAAGGCAATGAATGACTAAAACATAAGGCTTTTAAACTTGAGATTCACCATAATATGGCAAAATAAAATGAGATAATGCCATTTACTTATTCACATGGATATTCTACTGGTCTAATAATCACACGCAATATCAATATCCAATTTCATAATGATGGAATGCAAAATTCTAGACTACCATAACCACGTAGCCAAGGCCTCATGCCACGACTAAAAATAATATTTTGTCAAGGCCTCATGCCAAGACACTATATTGTCTCATGAGACCTGCCGATGCATCAAGGAGCTATAGCAAGCTGCACCCGTCAGTTATTAAGTCCAATGCATTCCTCATATGAATAGGTTTAAACATATCATAAACCATAACAAAATCGTATCACATAAAACATGCATAAAGGAAACATAACATTTCCACATTTCAAACAGAAGATATCAATACAACACATTGATATAATAAAAACACTTTCAAAACCATTTTCAACACCAAAATAAAAGAAAATTAAAACTTTGTATTTATTTTTCATTTAAAAAATGTTATGGCTTGTAGAGGAAGCTGAAACCCAAATAATGGTCACGACGGTGGAGAAGACTTTGTCGCCTCATACTTAATAAAAAACATTCCATTTGTCGTTTAGTAAAAACCCTTCGTATAAAAATATTCCTTTTGAATAAAAGTAAAAGTAAAAGGGGTTTATACACTGTATAAATGAATGTTATGTATAAAACCAAATATGCCTCAATGAAAACAGATTGATACGAAGTCCTTACAAAGATAATTTTTAAAATAAAATATATCAATTATGTGTATTCATTATAAGTACACATAAATAAAGTACAAATAAAAGATAGGATATAATAATATCATAACATAATTTGAAAGTAGGAGATTAACCCAAAGAATGGAAATTTGGTTAAGAAGTTCCCTTACCTCGTGTCCGACTTGACTCGACTGCTCTTTAACCTCCTGAATAATAAACTAGAGTTAATCTCTACTTGATTAAGAAACTTTTTCATGTTAATTATCCCTTTTTATATCACATATTACAGTTTTACAAAAATTATGTAGTTATTTAAGTTAATAATGGTTGTTTTTTCGATCTTTGGTACTTGAGTCAACAATAGACTTTATATAATTACAAGTTGTTTATGTGGTAGAATATCTATTATCTACAGATTTATATTCATGATTTAGATATCATATAAATATCCTATATATTCAGTATATACATGCATTTATAATATTACATAACATTTAGAGGAAAGAAATGAAATGCACCGTTCATGGAGACGGTAAGCCTTACGTATGCATGAACCCTACATTCATTCCTATTTCGTATTTAATGGAATTAAGTTATAATTATATAAAGTTATAATATAATTCCAGCATAATATAATGTATAATACCATTTACTCCATCCATTATACATCCTACATATGGCATTAACGATTCAAATAACTTTGAGGGGCGGTAGTCCACACTTCCTAAAATGAAATTATCACGTTTACCCATAATGGAAATCGTAAAGGTATTCCATAAATGAAAAATACAGAATCATAAGGAAAACAAAAAAATAATATATATCATTTATAAAAATAGTGTCATCATAATGGCCACCATGAGAGGTGTTAAAAGAAGATTGAACAATCATCGTTTCGTGAGGCAGAAATTCACCAACAAAAGAAACAGTATGTTCTTTAACCATTAGACGAAGGTGTGTGTAAGTGTAAATAAAATACTTATCATAAAAAAATCCTAGTATATATAATATACTGGTGTTGTTACAACATAAAGGAATAACAAGAGTCTAAGTGGTTGGACAAGCTAAATAAAACAAAATAACATAAGAGAAGGCATTACCTTAAAATCAGGTAACTCTTTTTGATTTGAGCCAAAGGCTTCCTTGAAAATCCTTTTTTCCCAAAGTGAGGATTCTACGAGTAAGATAGGGAAGGTTAGAGAGTATTTGGGCAGAGTGTGGCCGAGCCAAATGACTTGGAAGGCGTGAATAATGTGGTAGTGGTGGGGGCCTTTTATAAGAGGAGAGGAGGGGCACTTTTGGAAAGATTGAAATGTTACTTTATTAAATAATGAGTTTCATATTTTAAAGGTCCCACACTTACATATTTTGAGTAAAAGGTGATAAGGGTTAGAAATATACTCATCCAACAGGTTTTTGACAAGTTTACATCTTAGATTTTACATTATCTTTTCATTTTATTTAAATCATTAATTAATGAGGTAATCACTGCATCATCATTGTGTCATAAAATATTTACTTTATTTAATGTCTAAAAATTATAAAAAAAATATCATGATGTATTAAATCCTTTTATCTTTCTAATTAATATTTATAGTAAAAAATATGACTTGTATAACCCCATTTAAAAATTGTTTTAGTAAAAGAACTCATGTTTGTGGCATTTTTATTTTAACATTAAATAAAAAGTTTTTAATGTCCTTTTCCATCCATAGTGGCTCCATGGGGTCCCCAAGTTGACCCATGTATTTTACTGGTCTTCCATGACTCATAAAATAAGGGTAGGACAAGTTTAAGGGTATTTTCATGTTTTTATAATATCATTTTTACCTTAAATTTCACTAATTACCTTTAATTGCGATTAATTAAACTTAAAAGTAACTATTCACCAAAAAAATTATATTAATCCCATTGAACAACATTTTACTTCCTAATGAAAACCATGTGTTGGATTTTTGAAAATAAAATCACAGAAGTGGTAATGTTTCATTTAAACGAAAAATCAGTTTTTTTAACTACCACTTAGTGGTTTCACTATTCATAAAAAATTGAAGTTTTTCAGAACAATGACAAAATTTCACCCTATGCTATAATTGATATTAAAAATTCAAAAATTATGTCTATTTTAAAATATTCCAAAAATATATGTTGCATTAATTAAATTTATAATTAATTCCCGATGTCACAACAAATAGCGTGTTTTTAAGAAATAATATATATCAAAAGATTGACAATTGTTTATGTACAATTTCAAAGTGAAATTAATTCTAATGAACACCATTGAATAAAATGGTAAAAATATATTCTAATTATAATTTATAACCAATAAATAGTATAATTTATCACTATAAATTACTGTGATTTAAAAAAAAAATTAAGTATTTTTCACTATTCATAAAAAATTGGAAGTTCTCAGAAAAATACCAAGAATTCAACATATGCTAATTTCGATATTCCAAATCCAAAAATGAAGTCCATTTTAAAATATAAAATATATATAATTTAAAAAATTGGGTATTACTATTCACAATGGCTATTTTGATTGGTCGCTGTGTGTTAGAATCTCGAACTTGCGTACAATGCAAGCTATTGCATTATTGAAAGAGAAGTGTATCGTGTAAGCTTGGGGTGTTACATTCTCTCGTCGTTCAATAAATCGCACCCTCGCAATTTGAAATTTTTCTTTGAAAATAAAAGGATGAAAATAGAAAATACCTGTGTGGAAAACCCACATCGGAAATAAGGTTAATAAAAATATATCTTTAAAAGAAAGAAAGAGAAGTACAAAGGACGCCAGAGATAGCCCATACTAGGATTATATTAAAATAAGGATATGGAGGAAAAAAACCATAAAGGTCTGATAGAGAGTTGTATAAAACAAGATTAGGTGAAAGTCAACTACAAGAAAATCACAAACTTGTGATTGGCTAAGCAGTCATTGATTCCCCAGTTGGAAAAGTTAACCAAAAACATTTTTGTTTTAAGTTACCTTTCATAATGTTGAGGAATTTATTTATGAGATTTACTAAGAATGTAAGGAAATATACTTACATGTCATGTTGACTTTCATTCTTTAATAAATATTTACCACAAACCCATCTTTCACTCCAAAAGGTAATAGAACTCAAAAATATTCTATTTATCATAATTGTATAAGGTTCCAAAATATTAACACATACCATTTAGATTAGGAAAACTTTTTTGTAATAATCAGGGACTTCCTATAGGCTAGTGGTAGGTAATAAAGGCGTATCACACTATGGTTGTGGGTTCGATTCCTGCAGCTTTGTCTGAAGCAACGGGTTATCACCCAACCTGAAGGTTGTCCTTTTTTTAAACTATATTATTATAATATTCCATAAATAATCTTAAGAAACGTTTTAACCTTAAGCCATACTATCCAAAGTTCAACTTAATCCATTCCATCCTTTATAGTTATCCAAAATACTTATTTCCAACTCACAGTCCTAATTTTATAAGGAAGGTAAACACAAGGAAGATCCTTTTTTCCGCGTAATAACATGTGAACACCTTCATCATGTATTCTTTTAAAACACTGCATCATCCTGAATTACCATAAATCCTTATTGATTACATTCACGATCCCTTATTCCGTATAGAATACTAGATATACTCCTTCTATCCAAAAAATGTAAACAAATCATTAATCAGCTTTAAGGAAGTCAAGAATATCAAATATAATTTATCCAAATCAATCATGTATTATTCCAAAATCACTACCTCGGTATTAGAACCATATTATGGTTTATCTGTCTCTCAACCATATATTTTCCAAAAATCTTACCTACTGTGGAGTCACTTTTCCTGGTACCACATAAACTCATGTCCTTGATGAAATAGTACTGCAGTACAATACTTATATAATCCATAATTATTATAACCAGTACATCATTGAGACAACACTCAAATGTAAATATTCTGTAATAACAACATATGAACTCTAATCATTCCTCCTCATCTATGGTGGTATCATAACATGATTATTATCCAATAACATAATTTGGGGCATACTCTGATGATTTGGACATTGGTTTGCGTAGTGTCCCCACTCCTTGCATATGAATCATTGTACATTTGAAACATTTTTCTTACCCCTGTAGTCACACAATTGGTTTCCTTTTTCTCCACATTTATAACAAACTCCAATTCCCTTTAGGCAAGTTCCAAGGTGTTTCTTCCCACAGTTATCATATACTGGAAAATTCGTCTTTTCCCTCATCCCTTTATCCATCATTCTCTCTTCCATCCTTTTCTTCTCTTGCTTCCCTTTAATTCCACAAGACTCATAGAATTATTTACATATCTTATTAACAAATGATACTATATCTTCATATGTTGAGAACACATGGGTGATTATTTCCCTTCTAAATGAAGGGTTAATATTGTGAAAGATATGATCCTTCTTACGCTTTGGATCATACGTATTGCTGGAGTTCACATTCCTTCCACCGGGTACCATTTCTGAACAATGGCATAAACTAGATCAGTTTATGAATCAAAATACATAATTCCATACTTGTAAAACACCTAACATAAATTGAACTATTTATGGATATAATCCATAATAATAAAAATGTTTTCTTTGAGGAATTATGTACTAATAAGCCCTTCATAATGGTTTGTAAAGAAAATGAAAATTATCCTAAGCATATCCCCCAGCAGTGTCATAACCAAGAGTGCAGCAAGGCCCATTGTCGTGCACCAGTTCCCGTTCGAGTCTAGCTCAAAGCGGTGTTTTTGGGTTGTACCCCTAGGTACATCTGTGCCAGAGCCGCCTCTAACTGCTCGTATCTAGACAGGGATGTATTGCTCGAAAAACTCAAAAAATCTATATAATACCAAAATTATAGGAAGTTCTTCTATACTAATCCTCAAATTCTATCTTCGGGATATGTGCTCTAATCGAAGTTTATCTAAATCTAGCTTCCCAGGTTAGTACTAAACTGCCTCTGATACCAACTGTAACGCCCCGACCCCAGTTACCCAGAATCGGTGAATTATTGCGTAACATTGGCATGATCACAAAAGATCAAGTATTGAATGACCAATTAGTTTAGTAGCCTCGGAAACACTAGATACATTCATAAATGTTACATTACATCATAATGTGAAAAATCACAATAACATAGTCTCTATAGCCCGCACTTCTATCCTCTTCAGACTATCCCTGTATGTCAGTCATAAATTTTTTTTCACATCCGGGGAAAAATAAAACATTGGAAGGGGTGAGCTCAGATGATCAGTATGGATAATAATATAGCAGAAGCATTCATAAGTAAACACAAACATTTAAGGCAATGTATGACTAAAAAAAGCCTTTTAAACTTGAACTTCACCATAATATGGAAAAATAAAATGAGATAATGCCATTTACTTATTTACATTGATATTCTACTGGTCTAATAGTCACATGCAATATCAATAACCACTTTCATAATGATAGAATTCATAATACCAGACTACCATAACCACATAGCCAAGGCCTCGTGCCATGACTAAAAATAAAATTTTGTGAAGGCCTCGTGCCAAGACACTATTTTGTCTCATGAGACCTGTCAATGCATCAAGGAGATATAGCAGGCTCCACCCACCAGTTATTAAGTCCAATGCATTCCTCATATGAATAGGTTTAAACATATCATAAACCATAACATAATCGTATCACATAAAACATGCATAAAGGAAACATAAAATTTCCACATTTCAATCACAAGATATCAATACAACACATTGATATAATAAAAACACTTTCATAACCATTTTCAATACCAAAATAAATGAAAATTAAAACATTGTATTTATTTTTCATTTAAAAAATGTTATGGCTTGTAGAGGAAGATGAAACCCAAATAATGGTCACGGCGGTGGAGAAGTCTTTGTCACCGCATACGTAAGAAAAAACATTCCATTTTTCGTTTAGAAAAAACCCTTCGAATAAAAATATGTCTTTTGAATAAAAGTAAAAGTCAAATGGGTTTATACATCGTATAAATTAAAGTTGTGTATAAAACCAAATATGCCTCAATGAAAGGAGATTGAGACGAAGTCCTTACAAAGATAATTTTTAAAATAAAATAGATCTATTATGTGTATTCACTTTAAGTACACATAAATAATGTACAAATACACGGTAGGACATAATAATATCATGACATAATTTAAAAGTAGGAGATTAACCCGAAGAATGGAAATTGGGTTAAGAAGTTCCCAAACCTCGTGTCAGACTTGACTCGACTGCTCTTTAACCTCCTGAATAATAATCTATAGTTAATCTCTACTTTCTTAAGAACTTTTTTCATGTTCATTATCCCTTTTTATATCACATATTAAAGTTTTACGAAAATTATGTAGTCATTTAAGTTAATAACGGTCGTTTTGTTGATCTTTGGTACTTGAGTCAACAATAAACATCATATAATTACAAGTTGTTTATGTGGTAGAATATCCATTATCTCCACAAATATATTCATGATGTAGATATCATATATATATCCTATATATTCAGTATATACATGCATTTATAATATTACATAACATTTATAGGTAAGAAATGAAATGCACCGTTCATGGAGACGGTAAGCCGTACGTACGGATGAATGCTACTTTCATTCCTATTTCGTATTTAATGGAATAAAGTTATAATTATATAAAGTTATAATATAATTCCAATATATTATAATCTATAATACCATTTACTCCATCCTTTATACATCCCACATATGGCATTAACGATTCAAATAACTTTGAGGGGGTGGTAGTCCGCACTTCCTAATATGAAATTATCGCGTTTACCCATAATGGAAATCGTAAAGGTATGCTATAAATGAAAAATACAGAATCATAAGGAAAACAAAAACATAATATATATAATTTATAAAAATAGTTTCATCATAATGTCCACCATGAGAGGTGTTAAAAGAAGATTGAACAATCATCGTTTCGTGATGCAGAAATTCGCCAACAACAGAAATAGTATTTTCTTTATCTATTATACGAAGGTGTGTGTAAGTGTAAATCAAATAATTCTCATAACAAAATACTAGTATATATAATATACTTTTTTTGTTAAAAAATAATGGAATAACAAGAGTTTAAGTGTTTGGAGAATCAAAATAAAACAAAATAACAAAAGAGAAGGCATTACCTTAAAATCAGGTAACTCTTTTTGATTTGAGCCAAAGGCTTCATTAGGAAGACTTCTGACCTTATTGAGGCTTATAGGAGTAATATAGGGATGTGGAGAGAGTATTTGGTCAAAGGTTGGCAGAGCCAGATGGCTTGGAAGGTGTGAATAAGGTGGTAGTGGTGGGGGCCTTTTATAAGAGGAGAGGAGGGGCACTTTTGGAAGGATTGAAATGTTACTTTATTAAATAATGAGTTTCGGATTTTAAAGGTCCCACACATATATATTTTGAGGATAAGGTGATAAGGGTTCTAAATATACTGATCCAGTAGGTTTTTGACAAGTGTAAGTCTTAGATTTTACATTATTAGTTCATTTTATTTAAATCGTTAATTAATGAGGTAATCGCTGCATCATCATTGTGTCATACAATATTTAATGTCTAAAAATTATAAAAAAAATAACATGATGTAGGAAATATTTTTATCTTTATAATTAATATTTATAGTAAGAAAATATTACTTGTATAACCCTATTTAAAAATTGTTTTAGTAAAACAACTCATGTTTGTGACATTTTTATTTTAACATTAAATAAAATGTTTTTAATGTAATTTTCCAACCAAAGTGGCTCCATGGGGACCCCAAGCTGAACCATGGATTTTACTGGTCGTCCATGACTCATCCAATAGGGGTAGGACATGTTTAAGGATATTTTCATATTTTTATAATGTCATTTTTACCTTTAATTTCACCAATTACCTTTAATCGCGATTAATTAAACTTAAAAGTTACTATTCACCCAAAAATTATTTTAATCCCATTGAACCAAATTTTAATTGATAATGAAAACCATGTATGTCGGATTTTTTAAAATAAAATCACAAAAGAGGTAATTTTTCATTTAAACGAAAAATCAGTTTTTTAACTACCACTTAGTGGTTTCACTATTCATCAAAAATTGATGTTTTTCAGAACAATGCCAAAATTTCACCCTAAGCTATAATTGATATTCCTAATTAAAAAATGATGTCTATTTTACAAAATTTCAAAAATATAAGTTGCATTAATTAATTTTATAATTAATTCTCGTTGTCACAACAAATAGCGTGTTTTTAGGAAACAATATATATCAAAAGATTGGCAATTGTTTATGTCCAATTTCAAAGTGAAATTAATTCTAATGAACACCATTGGATAAAATGGTAAAAATATATTATAATTATAATTAGAACCACTCAATATTATAATTTATCACTATAAATTATTTTGATTAAAAAAGTTGTTTTAAGTATTTTTCACTATTCATAAAAATTTGGAAGTTCTAAGAAAAATACCAAAAATTCAACATAGGAAAAATTTGATATACCAAATCAAAAAATTAAGTCAATTTTGAAATATAAAATATATATAATTTCAAAAAGTGGGTATTTCTATTCATAATGGGTATTTTTATTGGTCGCGGTGTGTTAAAATCTCAAACTTGCGTACAATGCAAGCTATTGCATTATTGAAAGAGAAGAGTATCGTGGAAGCTTGGGGTGTTACATACCATAAGTCTGTTGATGTTATACACATGATATTATGGAACTGAATAATCAAATTATGTTCATTAATTAATAATCCTAGAACCTCTTATATATGAAAATGATTTAGTAAAACCTAGTTGAGTTCATTCATAACCATTTTAGAGGTTATGAGGACCAATTTCACTATTCAGGTCTGTTTGTTTCATTGTTTCTAATGATCAATTCACTAATATTCTTGTTCCAAGAATCATGTAAAATGGGGATGTTTATCTAGAGTTGGAGTTATATGTTATTGGTGAACAACCAGGAGGCAACATGATTGAAAATTTCATTTTGTTACTTGTCATGAACATAAATCATTATATAAATATTTTCCTGATAACCGTTTGGGTTAATTGGAAGTTTTTGACCACCAGAAACATGTTTAGTTTTATAATTCAAAACCATATGTACAAATGGATTCCAGAACCATATATGAGACATAATACATATACTATAGTCTATTTCAATCATGAAAATGGTTTCAGGACAAGAATTGAAGACTGTAACATAAATTTAAAACCCATCATCCATGAATGTGGTAAAATAGCACATCTCGAATGGTATTTTCATTTTAGTATATATATAAAAAGGATAGATGATGAAGAATTATTCATTTATCATGAAAACATAATGTACATTTATGGTTCTAGAGTCATCACAACATTTGGATAAAAGGAGAGGAGCAAATAAAAATAAAAGATATGAACTTGAAAATGAATGAAATGTTTATGAATACCTTATGAAAATTCAGCCTCCTAAAGGCATCGCATAATATTTCATAAAATTAAATGTTGCATGTGAAGAGGGTATCTCATAAAAGGGAAAAAATTACAGTAAGAGTAATACAAAATATCTAACCCTAAGATACGATAATGGGTGTTTAATGAGATAACATAAAATAATTATTGACAAAAAGAGGATAGTGAAAGGTTCTCTTACCTTGGGGAGTATCTCTTAATACATGAAGGTTTTGATGTTGGGGGCTTGAGAACACCTTTGGAGAGATAATAGGAATGTAAAAATAGTAGATCGTCGAGGAGGAGTGATTTTTATTTTATGAAATCTAATTAACGAATGGATATTTACTGTAAAAGAGATGGAATTATTTATTAATTTAAAAAAGACACATCATTAGTTGTTTTTGAAAAACCATGGGATTTCCCATGGTATTTACCCACGATATTAGCTAGTTGGGACACCTAATGTCTTAATTTACTGTTCACTAGTTAACAAATATTTTTTTTAATTATAACATCAATATGATTTTATAAAATATACTCAAAACTCAAATCTATTTTTTTACAATTCACAGAAAATTCATGTATTTTAAAAAATCCAAACAATTCACCATAACCATTTTTTAACATGTAGAATTCAAATATAAACTCCATTTTTTGAGAAGAATTATCTAAATATTTTTAATTTTTTTTTAATACAATCATAATTTATTGAACAAAATCAACATTAAAACTACAACACATTTCATAACTCCATGAAAATTAGTCATGGTCCCACAAATGTATATTATAACCATTAGACTGTAAAATGACATTTTATGATTAAATTTTATGAAAATTAATTTGCATTTTAAATAATTAAATTAAATATAAAAATTTAATTAAAATAATTTTGGCATTCAAAAATACCAATTCTTATATTGTGATTTTTTTCACTTATAAGATGCATAAATTGTATTTTAACATTCATGGGGGAATTTTCTATTTTTTAGGTCGGTATTAATTTTATTACTATTCATTAAGGTATGATACTATTCATAAGGTTCAGTTACTATTCATCCAAAATTATGATTGCCTTATCAAACTCGAAATCACTAACTTATCATAATTGTAGATGAATTTTTTTCGTAATTAAAAACTCTCAAGTAACAAACTTATGATTATAGGTCATATAGTAAATAGTAGTTCATTGAATTGTGACTTCATGTTATTTTATGACATAATTATAATGTTTTTCACTGTAAAAATTGGGTCAATATAATTGATTCGAACATTACGCTTGGAGAAACCTACTAGAGAAGACTTCGTGATCACACACATATGCCGAATGTGTAAACACAACCTTGTATGTAAGAGTTTAAGTTAGAACCTCTTGGTGTTTTTTTGAGGAATTATTATTTCATTCATGGTATGTATTGGTTATCTAATGTAAAAGCATAAATTAATAGTTTTATGTGATGAGTGCAGTGTGTCCACAATGATGGAATGAGGTTCTCCATTTCCAGTTAAAATGAAACTCGTGTATCAAAGGATCGACTCATGCATAGGAGGGTTAAGCCAAATACTCATCTGTTTGCTCTACTAACCCTCGGTGTAGTGAATGTTATGGGATTATTGCTTCTTGATGTAGTGGTGGAGTACGAGGATGTATTTCCAAAAGATATTCATGGTTAACCTCCCCACTAGGACATAGACTTCTACATTGATTTACACCCAAGGATGAAACTGATATCTGCAACGACGTATCAGTTGTCTCTTACAAATCATTGCAAGGTGAGGGTGTAGTTGGAGGAATTGTAATGGAAGGGATTTGTGAGAACCATTGATTCTCCTTGGGAGGCCCCAATTTTTTACTGAAAAAGTATACATGAGATTGAGGATGTGTGTGTAATACAAGAACATGAAATAGGTGACGTGAAGAACAAGTTTCCACTAATGAGAATCGATGACCTTGTTGATTAGTTTAAAGGGGAATGATAGTTCTCAAAGGGGGACCTTTGATCGGGTTATCACCATCTATGGGTTCAGAATGAGGATATACCGAAGGAAAAATTCAAATTTCATTATGGTCATTATGAGTACTTGGTGATTCCATTTGTCATGAAGAACTCCCCAATAGTGTTAATGGGGAAAATTATCTAGATCAATCATCCTTAAATATACCAGTTTGTGGTAGTATTAATATATTATATCCTTCTGTACATGAAATCAGAGGAGAATAATGGGAGACCCATAACATTATTTGTGAACATAATCCAAGAGCACCAACTTTATAGAAATCTCACTATGTGGCCATTCAAGAATCAGGTGGATCAAATTATAAGATATGATATATCAGTGGATGGAGTGATCATGTACACAGAGATTGTAGAGGTAGTTTTATCATGTGAGAGACCCTAGAGAATGAAATAGGTGTGCAGATTCCATGGGATAACAGACTATTACATGCGATTCATATATGATTTCTCCAGGAAATCAGAACCTAGGATAGATTTGACTCAAAAGGGAAAGCCTTTCGTGTGGATTGAGAATTTCTAGTAGGCTTTTAACAGATCAGGTAGTTTTTGATGAGTGCTTCATTATTAATATTGATGGAGGAGGGTTTCCAAAATTATTGTTCTTCGATGCATCAAGAATCATTCTTGGTTGTTTCCTAATGTTGAGGAAAGCAATGATTTCCAATGGTTCACACCATTTGAGACTACATGAGTATAAATAAATGAAAAATGATCTTATTCCTATAAAGGTAGTCTTTTCATTGAATATGTAGTGACACTACTTGATGGAAGATTGGTTTATCATCTAATCTGAGCAGAAGAGTCTCAAGTATATCTTCTGTCATAAAGATCTCATCTTGGGACAATGGTGATGGCTATAGATTCATTGTGATTATGACTTCATGATAACCTATAATCTTGGGAAGGGAATATTGGTATTATATTTTTATAGTGTGATATCTAGTTTTTATTTTCGGAACAAGGAATCAGAGTAGTTGGCCTCGTTATAATTATCCTTAGTGGATGGGGATGGAGAAGCTTACCTCTAGTTGACAGATGTCATCCCTCCAATCTTACAGAGATTCAGGGAAGAACAACTTGGAGACACTTACTGAGATACCCAACATTCATAGACGTCCACAAAGAACCATCCTAATGGATTTTCGAATGGTGAAGAGAATGCCATTATTTTCATAGGACATATGATGGTACCAGTGACGTTGCAAGAGGAGGTTCTATTGGAGTTTCATTATCCCCATTTGGCTATATATCCAGGTGTGGATAAGATGTACAATGAGCTATGATTTCATTTTTATGGAAATAAATAAAGAAAGGATTTTCATGTTTTGTTTCTCGATGCCTTAATTTTCGGCAAGTGAAGGGTGAGCACAAAGTTCCAATGGGTTCATCTCAACCCCTTGAGGTGATGGAATACTAGTGGGATGGAATATCTATAGGATTCATGATGGTTTTACCACATAACAACATGAGGAAAAATTCCATCTGCATGATAATTGAAATACTCACCAAATCAGTCCACTTCCTAACTATCTTATAGTAGTGTTCCGTAGAGAGAATTTTATGCCTCTACATGAAAGTGATAGTTTAACTCCATGGGGTTTCATCGATTATTGTTTAAGATCATGATGATGAATCTATATCTCGTTTTTGGAATGGATTTTAGGACGCATTTGGGACCCATATACGCTTGAGCATAGAATTTCACCCACAAATGGAAGGCCATATGGAGTAAACCATTCATGTTCTGTAAGACATGCTGCAGCATTGATTTTTGGACTTTGGCTGTAGTTGGATGAATCACTTACCAGTGATGGAGTTATCATGAAAACATAGCTACCATTCTTCTATTGGTATCGAACAATTTGAGGCATTTTACGGCTGACCATATTGGTCACCGCTTTTCTGGAATGGCCAAAGAGAGTCAGCAGTCATGGGACAAGAGATTGTGAGGGCTACTACAGAAATAGTTCATATCATTCAGGAGCAGATGTATAATACATAGAGAATTCATAAGTCTTATAATTATATGAGATGGAGGTGTTTGGAGTTCAAGGAAGGAGACCATGTGTTTCTATGGTTATCACCTCAATATGGATTACAGAGATTTGTTTGGGGTTGTAAGTTATCTCTGAGATTCATAGTCTCTTTCCAGATACTTCTTAGAGTTTGAGGGGTGGTTTTCCATAGAGATATACCACTATAGTTAGACTGGTAACAAGACATCTTCTATGTGTCATAGCTAAGGAGGTATATGAATTACCCACCACATGTCATCGATTGGGGAAATCTAGTCATTGAGGATGGGGTTAATTTTTCTATGTACCCTATTGTGATCGAATATTGGTTGGAAAATCTTATTTTGGGTGATCAATTTCATTGGGGTGTGTGAGGTAGTTTCACATGAATCTATAGGAGGGAACTTGGGAGCAGGATGTTATGATTTTTTCTCAGTACCCTTTTCTTTTTAGTAGACTTTTTCTTTGGATTTTTGTATATGAAAATCCCTATAGTGGTCATAATGTAATGCGTATAAATTCCATGTAACATTGTTAGGTATTATTTAGTTTTATTTTGATACTATGAGTTGATACTAAGTGTGATTATAAGGCCCCGTGTGCCTAAAAAAATGATTGAAAACTATTAAAACATTAATTAATATATGCACATTGTTTTCTTGAAAAATTAGAATAACAACTAAATAGGTTCCCAGATTAGAGAAATGAGGGATCTATTGAGTTTAGAGTAATGTAATTACCCTATGTGTGACCTCACATTGTTCAAAGTGTGTTAGATGTGAAAATTCTTCATAAGTGCATAATTGAAGAAAATAAATTTAAGAAAATTTATTTTGTTTCATTGGCACAGTGACACCGTGGAAAATTTATTTTTAAATAATGTATTTTATAAATATCAAGATTTACCCTCATAATCCAAGAATATTATGGAGACATTAAAGAGAGAGATTTAGAAAATTATATTGAAGAACAGATGACATAACATTGAATCAGTGATTGAAAAACATTGATCTTGATTGATCTCACTAACAGCGACGATGTATCTACTGTTAATGTCAGAAAATGATAAGAATTGTGGTTTGTTTCGTTATATTATTTTACATTCACTTTTATTGATTAATATGATGAAATATAACTAATCCATGAATACATTGGACTATGGATCGATCATACATGTGGGATGGTTTATATTATAGGATTTATTAGAAAATGATTCTAAAGAAATGCTTTGATTTGTTTACCATTTATATGGTGATGAACCAATATCTACTTGAACATCAACCATGATTCATCACTCTTGATTTGACTAATCTTTTCTTAACCAATTAACCATTCTTCACATGTTCTTCATTCTTCGTTGAATTTTATCCACTTTTTGAATAATAGATCATTTCTCCTTCGACTCATGGAACAATAATTCGAATCCATAGATCCAGAATTGGGATGAATCAACAAAAGTGAAATGGTGGTCAAAAAAGTGGACCGAATAATGTTGAGTGATGAATCCTCATTCTTCGATGATAATGAAGAATTACTAAAATATCGTTTTTTGAGATGATTGAAGGGAAAAATCCTAGTGAATGAACATTGGTGTGGTATAATGGCCTTTAATCAGATGTTTTATGGTGAATGGACCAACAAAATGAGATTCAAATTGTCCATGATGCTAGTGGAAGGAAGAAGATGGGTTTTTGGAAAACCTGATACACAAGACATGAAGTCCCTAACTACAATGTCTTTCGTACCCCTCAAAGGACTCATACTATACATGGTAAGTACACGGACATGGGGTGGACATAACAAATTTCCTACAGGGCGTGTACACCCCCACATGGAATGTCCTAGACCAATTACATGGGCTACCCCAGGTACTGGTACATTGAATGAGACAGACATGATAACGTAGTGTACCATCACACGGTTGGAGTACATGGGTGGAACAAAAATGTAAGGACATAAACTATAATACCATCTACATGTTGTGTACCCATATTATACATGACATTATTTAAAGATAAAATCTGTTGTACATGGGATGTACCGAAGGTCAAGGCACACAGTGTGTGACCCCGCTACACACGTTGTACCTCTTCCTAAATGGAGTGTGCTTCTTGTCCTCTGTGTCTTTGACATGTTTCATTAGGGATTTTGCCTTTATAATTTCCCTATGATTTGGTACAAATTGTTTCCCACTTATAGGATGAAAATACCTTCAGTAGGGCTTCCTAGATAAAATTATTATAATCCCGTGAGAGTCATAGAATAGGATCCTATATTCATACATTATTCCCTAGGCGGAGTTCTTGGTATTGACATGACCAACACTATGTGGGTGCCAAGCCTCTAATAAGCCATTTAATCAAGATAGAGTTATTGGAATAACCCTTGGACATTTATTTGATCCTATGTATCGTATCTCCCATAATATCTATTAGAAAATATTCTCATGGAGATACTCGATGAGTAGTACCTCTCAGATGGAAGTTATCAGTGTTATAAAACTAAGGAGTGTGTTCTCTCAGATGATTTATTCTTCGAATTTTTGAGATGAATTCCTAATGCTGGTATATAGTGGATGTGATGTGCCTCCATATTACTTGTCTTGGATTAAGTATATCTGGATATTTTTTTTATATGTGTTATAGAAATATACCATTGTAGAAATGACTATATATTTCCATTTTTATATTTCATCTGGGTTTTAGGGTGTCATACTGAGTACTGTTATAGTCACCCATGCATGTTATTTTCAAGCACATGTTGTGTCTTATTAAGATGACATACATTTTGAATATTTCATAGGAGAAATAGGAGTAGATGGTGCTTAGTGAGACTGGACAAAATGAGGTGTATTATTATGGCATTCAGATAGCAGCTCCAATACCTTTTTCTTATATATTGGGGGGGATATTGATGATTTTGGGACAAGCCCAACTGGGACGGGTGGTGACATGATGAACCTCGAGGATAAAATTCCTCCCAGACCAAACCTTTTCAATCCTCATCGTGGGGCAATTCATAGTAAAACATGAAATCCTTTATCAATCTTTATGGGCCCATAATAGTGTTCTACTTAATATTTTTGCCTAATTTGGGCCTTGATCAGTCATTTATGAATTACCTAGACCTTCTCAATCATCATCTACTATATCTTTGGGACCAAAAGATATGTATCACTGATATTTTTCCATTATAAGGGTGAATTGAAGGGTCTCCCATTCATTAAATAAGAAGGTTCCATGCTGATGGTTGTGTTTTAGTGGTTTTGTATGTGAAATCAATTAAGGGAAGTGATCATCCCCAAACTGTCCAAAGTCTAACCCAAAATCCCTTTTAAATATCATAAAATACCTGGATATTATAATCAAACATCCATTTAGTCTGGGGATAAATGTTTTTACCCATCCTCATTGAGACCCAAATTTCATCGACATGCCTCTCCAAAATCATGATGTAATCCTCAATTCACAATTAAAAGAAATATTCTTGGGAAACCAATTAAAGAGAACAATCTATCATACATACTACTACCACGAACTCTCAAACCACATATTCTCCACAATAACATGGAAGTGTGATAACATCCTGAGTATCTCAAACATCACCTAGATGAAATCAAGGACCTCCATTATGCTCAAAATAACTATAAAAAATTTTATGGATATATCGACTCATTTCCACTCTTGGATCTCAAGGGGTTGCAAAAAACCTACCAAAACATGGTCCTCATCCTTTACCTGTTGACTTGTGAGGAATTTATAGACAAACTTTGCTACCATTCACCTCATGTTGGACAACCAAATCTACCAGTCATGGAAAATATAAAACATTCACACATCAATTTTTACAAATAGAAATGAACTATGTAACTATCACAACACCTCCACCCGCATTGTGATTGTAACCACAGTCCATCCTAAACATGTATGATGTGAGTCTCTCCTTCTGAATATCCATCTAGTTAGTCTTTTGTGGATATCTAGTCATCCAATACCTCACGGTTGATTTATCTTAGCTAAGACTCAATCACAAGCTCATGAAGTGATGGATTAAACACCATTGACTGTAGAAAAGTGATACCCTCCTACACTACTAGGTTCTGATGTAGGGAGGTCAACTAATCTGAATCCCCATGCATGAATAAATACTAGAACTCCCTTATATTTAAATATACTAAAATAATTAACATCCCTATAGAATATAGTATCTTGAATTCATAGTCCTATATGAACTCAAACAAGCATTTCTATCTCAGGTTCAAGTCTCTATGTGTGAATATGTACCTAAGACTCTAATGGTAAGTGAAAAAAAATCACTCTCTTAGAAGGTAGTGACTCCTCATCCTCACAGATATGACTAGCGATGATATCTATACATTATGAGTTACATATTTATACTAATGGTGTCTTTATTACCTCACCCATTATGTAAAGACTAAATTCCAATGCATCAACACACAACTAAACCGATCTCATAAGGCATCCTAATATACCACTATCTCCACATATTCCTCAGCTAGTCTAAAAACATGAGCACTCATTGAACATAGCCTAAACTTCTCAATGTACCGATGGTACAACTTAGACTAGTCAAATAGATTCCCTTTCCACTTTAGAATAATTAGAGGGATTTGATTCATGAAAATTCTACCATAACCCTTTTGTAATAGACTACCAATCCAAGAAGTATCTGCACTTAAAACACACTCTTGGGTGGACACCATGAAATAATTTCATCAATATTCACTATTTCAATGGTTAAAACATGTCAAAAATGAAATTCCCAAGAAAGGGAACACGATGTATCTATAACCGACACATCTAGATATTTCCATAACGTGTGTTATCTCGATGAAAATAAATAACCATTCTTAAGTTCTCTATATTTTCATATTTTTATGATAATTAGATGAGTATTTCTTCGATAGATATGTGTAAAAAATTGTTCATGTATATCTTGAAATCCTCATTCATAAAATACATAAAAAAGTTGGGTGAATTTGTCCCACCAAATTGCATCACAAGAAGCTCATAGTGTTTGTAGTGACATATGAAAGTCACCAATGGAACATTATCCCTACAAAACTAAAATTTGTGGTAGTTAGACTAGATATTGTAATTTAAGAACCATTTTACCCCACAAAACTAGTTAAAAAGGTCATGAATCTTTGGTAAGTGGTATTTTTTCTTTATCAGGTCCTGATTCATGAGATGTTAATCAACAAAAATATACAAGACCTTATCCTCAATTTTCATGAAAAACAATGAGATTCTAAGGGGGACAAACTGGGTTAGATGATACCCTTCTCTATAAGGTCCTCCAACTACATCAACTAATCTTGGAGCTTAGTCTGGTCCATCTGAAATGCTATAGAAGATATTGGTATTGTCCCATGATTAATTTAAATAAAAAACTCTCTCTCCATCCTCATAGGCTATCATATAACATCATCACAGAAGACTTCTACATAATCCTCTACAACTGATGGAACCTAGATTCCTAAATATACTACATGAAAAGGGATATAATCACTAACTAGTGGGCGATGGGTTGAATCCTCCTACTAGTATAACCAACTTGTCTAAATAGAAGACTTCTCTCACCAAAAAATGGAGAATCACGTCCCATTAGTTCTTACACATATGAAATTTCTATGGTCACAATTAATATGTGATCGAAGCATGGATTAAAATTCAATATCCACGATGATGTAATAGGGTTCCATTATGATGATAAAAATGAGATCTCTCTATTATTTGATAGATCCCACTCTCAGTAGATAAAATATAAATAAAATCCATTCCAAGTAGGAACCTCAAAAAGATTTTTCTGGGATAGTGCCTTAACTAGATACTCCAATTGTCACACTAGGAGTATATAGAATAAGTAATTACTATAACTTGTGTCTAATAATACTGAATAAAGTGTTGAATAAACATAGATTTCATCAATGATCGTATCGTGTTCTGTGTGGTCATCAATCTCTAGAGATAGCAGGTTTTTGTGAAATCAGACACCATCTACCAGCTCCTGACATGGTATGCCTGATGGTGGTGGGGGGAGAACGTAATAGAGACATCCACCACCCATATCTCCTCCTGCTCCTATTCTAGATTCGTCATCCTGGGGGCCACTCCATCCTTTACTGGGAGATCTCTGATCAGGGAACTACCAATTTTGTGTTGGTCCATCACTATCTACATATGATTCTTGACTCATCTAGTTAGTCAGCCTCACACCATTTAACATCTCCCATAACAAGTAAAACACTACCCCCTCCAGTCTACCTTGGTGCTTTGAACTCCCCTAACCACATGTATGAGTCTGATCAAGGGGAGGTCTACTGCACCCATTTCAGGGAACATGGAGTCTATTAGATGATGTAGAGTACACATCTCAGTGAGCCCCACATCAATCTCTAGCTATCTGTAATCCCTATTATAAGAATCTATTTGTCACTAGTTCCCAATCCTACACCCCAAAATTTATGGGGTTTCACATTGGAACCACACTAGCCTAGATGTCAATGTGAAGTCATTTTTTAAACAACAATGCCCATAAGTTATTATTACAGATCAGATCAAGGGAGTAAAACATAATTTCTTTGAACATTGATACCAACACATCCACCATCATCCCTTTTTACTGCATCTCAAAAATCTCCTAGATGCAAACTAAGCACAAGAAGAAGGGGTATTGTTTATCATAGAACACTTAATGGAAGTCAGACCATGAGAGTGTCAACACATCATGAATCTTCATTACAATGATCTAGAAGCACCCATCAACTCAACAGAAAATGATATTTGCTAGTAAAACCACATGATATTTAATTGTTTAAATAAGACTAATGATAAAGACAAAAAAAATTAGCTAATCCTCTTATGTCTCAGGATCTTGTTCATTGAAGAACCTCAGTGGCATCTAGAAATGGAACACTTGGAGCGGGGTATTCTTGTGTGCATCCTATTTCTAGTATATGTGACCGATATATTGATTTATAAGTGGAAGTGATTATACTAAGCCACATGGAGGAATGGGGGGTGAGATGGACCCTGAATTGAGGCAGCAATGCTCATCATATCATCATCATAATCGAAAGTTGGAATCATGGATGGTAGTTATCATATAGGAATCATGATATTAGTTAATAAATACCACAATTATATTATAATATATATAAATATATCAACGGTAATGTGGAAATGACTGAAGAAGGAATGTAAAAGACTCCATCCTATATGATTCATGTGTCATTGATCACCACACCCAGTGGCATAGTATACCGAGTCGACAAATAGGAATTCATTTTAGAGACCCGAACCTTGACGTACATTAACATTACATTAAATTTGTGGAATACTTAGTACAGAACAAAAACACACACACAAGGATCGTAATAGTTTAGTGTCTTTGGAAACACAGAATATAATCTTCTAATCCTGGTGAAAGATCTTCAACATATCCCATAAAGATCTTCCTTTTTTTTATACCTAAAACCTTTCTTTATATCCTGGGGAAAAAAAACATAAAACGGTGATCTCAAATGATCAGTAAGGGTAAACAAAAGAAATATCAATCACATCATAAGAACATAACATTTTGAAAATCTTAACTTGCAAAAGAGAGCATAATTTAATAAGATGAGATAAATCATGGAAGTGAAATGTAATCACAATAATCATAACATAAAACATGAAACATTGTGGCATACACACATAATCATAGAGAATCATTTCTTGTTAGTCAAGACTCATTTCCAAGACTATCTTAGTGGACAAAGTCCCTTTCTGAACCGAGTCACCCTCGTTTCAGTCCTGTTTCACTGAACCGGTATAACCTACCGTTCCAGCCATGTCTATCTCATGAGATATAAAATCTTTACCCAATTCATTGGAGGGAGATATAGGTCCCATAAATCTCATAATGATACCATTCTTATGTGTGCCACAAAATCATAAACCATACATCATTACATAACCCATGTAATACAAATGGGAATCTTAAACATCATGAAATCATAATACAATTCATATAAGATAAAAGAATTCATAAAAATAATTCCATCACAACATATTAAAATCAATGTAATAATAGGGATAAAAACAGAACCCTTTATTATCTTAGCTGGAAAATAATTTTGATAAAACAATTGAACTCCATTCTTGAGGAAAATATCATTTCTTCTTCAAAAACATTTATCCTTACATAACATGTAATACAATTTTAAACTAAAAGAATTTGATTAAAAATAAACTTGAAAACATGTAAAGGAATCTTCTTGGAAATAAGGTTTTAAAAATCCATTCTTGCCGTATAAGTTAAAAAAACATTCTTCGCACTTTTGTCGGAAAAGTGAAAAAGTACCTCGTACGAAAAACGAAAAATGATTCCATTCATATCTTTTACTAAAATCTAACCGAAGGGTAAAATTGGATTTAAACTTTTGTATAAAGATATAAATATTACATATTGAGGAAAAATTGATGTGGATGATAAAATACACCCCAATAAATTCCAAAGTATAAACAATCTCGGATAAAAATGAGATTGTGATATTTCCCTTACCTTAGGTCCGATTTGCTTCTTAAGTGTCCGAAACTCCTGTATAATGATTTATATAATGTCATTGAATTATTACAGAATCATATTCATTGTTATGATATCATATATGGTTCACTTATGACTTTATATTACCCGTTCGTTTGTAAATTCCATGTTAAAGAGCGTTTTGGGTAAAATTGTTTCATTTGACGTCCGTGTTTTGACTTGTAATTATTTATATGATTACTCAGATCATGATTACATAATTCCAGAATATAAAACATGATATATATATATATATATTCAGAATATACATATATATAATAAATCAGTAAATGGAAAGAAATACACCGTTCATGGAGACGGTAGGCCGTACGTACGCATGAACACTTTTTTCGTTTCCTTATTGAGTTGAACCGAATTAAGTATATGACATACATATATATAAACATAAATCCATTATCATTATTATTTCATATATTTCATGATTACTTATTATATATCATTCATGAATGGTTAAAGTGGAGAATGAATCTCATCTCGTCGTGGAGACGGTAATCCGTACGTACGCACGAGCGATGATATCGTTATCATGATCGTGGGACTGTATTGGAGTGTATGTATACTATTTCAGAATCAATATCACATTAAAATAATAATATATAGTTATTATTTACACCATTATACCCATCCAAGTAAGGTGGTGGTGGAAAATAGATTTCACCACGGCGTGGAGACGGTATTTCGTACGTACGCACGCGCGGTGATTTCATTTTCCGTAGGATGGATGGATGGTGAAATAGGATTGTTTCATACTTATAATAACATATCAGTATATGAGTGCTACTGATGTTATTACTTCAAAATGAAACAACCTATGAAGAAGAAGTGGAAGAAGAAATAAAGGTGAAAGAATCGGTAACGGAAATTACCTCTTCTTTGAAGCGCCTCTTTGAGACCTCCTCTTAGGGCACAAAAATTGGTCTTTGAGGAAGACCAGAACCTCTAGGATGTTTCTAGGGAAGTGGAGAAGAGAATTTGTCAGGGGTTGGCCGAGCTTGAAGGCTCAATGTTGTGTGAGGAAGAGAGGGAGGAGGTGCCCTTTTATAAGGGAGGAGAGGGGCACCTTTGGAATTCTTAAAAATATTAATTTATAATAAATCTAACCCCACTTAAGAACCTCCGAAAAATGACTCATATTCGAATATTAGATGATATAGGGTTGTAATCTTATCAACCAATTAAATTTAGACATGTTTGGATCTTATTTTAAACCTTATCATTTTGATTTATCCTTATTTAATCTATTTAAGTTTATTTGTGGTAATAAAATTCTATATTTTAAATTATAACAAATAATTACTTATTTGTTGTGAATTTTCCATAATTGTTTAATTTATAACATTATAGACCATATAAATTTAAATTTATAATTTTTAAATATTTTTGTGATTTTTAAACAATTTTATAATATGTTATTTTTATAAAATAACAATATTGTCAATTTTGACACTATTCATTTATTTGAATTTAAATAAAATATATACAGAAGATATGTTCAAAATAAAAGTTTTAATATATTAATAAAAGGTCATATGTATCTATAAAAGTAGTGGATCACATTAAATAGTTCATATAATATTTATTTTATTATTTTTAAAACCATTTATTTGGTTTATCTCTTAATAAAATAATTACTCCATCATTTTTGTATAATTATTTAATATACTTATTTGTTTCATAAAAATTTAAAATAAACTCTTATGATGAAGATAAATATCTTACCTTTAAAAATAATACTTTTACTCGAATTTATAATCTTAAAATCACAATATTTAAATTGTTATATTTATTAAATAATGAAGGTGTCAACTTTGGCATCACTTAAAATAAAATAATATAAGTGTCATAATTGCTTGTATAAGACTCAAAATGGTAAAATATTCTACCATTGGATGATTATAGTTTCAATTTACATGACCAATAAGTTTTGTTCAGGGTTTTGGGCCTTTTATGGTCTCTATTAGTTTAATAAAAACTATATTCTTGATTTTTCACTAGATAAATAATTTCTGCATCACTATTGTGTCACAATTAATGATAACTATTTAATCCCAAAAAATTCTAAATAAATTCTCATGATGTATATAATTTTGTTAGATTTCTGGATACTATTCATGTTCGAAGTTTTATGATGTTTATCACTACGTTAAAATTATTATACTTATAAGATTTAAGAAAGTGACATGTTGTCACTTTCTTTGGTTTTAATTATAATTAAATTATTTTCATGGTCAAAAGTCCATAAAATGAATCTAATCCGACCCGTAGTTGATATGGGTTTACTTTTATCCATCAAATAGAATTTTGTCATGTGTTAGGGTAATTTTATAATATTATATTTACCCTTAATTACCCGATTTACCTTTAACTATGGTAATAAAATTTACCGTAGTTACTATTCATAATTCCCAAAAATAAATAGTAGCCTATTAACATAATTTGGACCCACTGATTCCAAATATGGAATCTATTTCTTAAAATTCAATACACAAAAGTTGCAGAAATTAAATTAAAATTAATCCCATTGTCGAATAAAAACGGGTTTTTGTTTAAAACATTGCAAAAGATTGAATTGATTTAACCTACAAATTCAAGGTAAAATCAATGCTAATGATATAAATTATATTAAATGGTAAAAATATATACTATTTATACTTTAAAACCATTAAATATTATAATTTAACAACATAAGATATTATGATGAAAAAAGTTGTTTTTAATTAAAATAAAGCGTGTTTTTACTATTCATTAAAATATGAAAGTTATCGGAAAAATTTCAAATCTTTATCTAATGTAAATTTTTACATCCTGATTCAAAAAAAGAATTTTATTTTGTCAAATTGAACATATAAATATGTCAAAAACTAGATTTAATGTGGGTGCGGCATCAAAATGCGGCAAAACTGCATTTTTTGAAAAATAATTATTTTACCCGAAAAATTTATTTTTTTCTTATACCATGTTCTAGAAAATGTGTAAGATGAATAATAATGTTATAAAATTAAAAATTTAGTTAATACTATTCATAACGGCTAGTTCATGACAATATTATAATAATATATCATTGTTTATTAAAACCCGGTATTGCGTACAACACATGCTATTGAGGAAGGTCGTGATTGCGTGTAATGCAAGCCAAGTCAGGGTTGCGTGTTGTGAAAGAATCCTTCGTTGTTTCGTATAACAGAATCCAACCATATTTCATTTATACATTTAATATATATATATATATATACTCAATGTTGCGTAGAATAACTCTTATCAAAATTGGGTGTAACACGATCCAAGAATAGTGTTGCGTATACTGCAAGCTAATTCGGTGTTGCATATAGCGCAAGGTAATCTTGGTGTAGAATACAACACAAGACATTAATGAAATTAAAAGAATATTTTTCATAAACTCTCGGGGTGTTACATTCTACCCCCCTTAAAATGAATTTCTCCCTCGAAATTCGTTGGGGTTATAAATGGTTTACTATTTGAAAGTTTCTTTAATAGAAACCCACATCGTAAAAAGGAATACCAAAACCAATCCTTAAAAATAAAAGTATGAAATGTAACGGTTACCCAAATAAACTAATCACTGGGTTTTCACAAAGGTTAAAATATGGATATGGAAGAGAAATCTAACCATCATGTTCTGATGGAGAGTGGTAGAGAACATGGCTATGGAAAATCCAGAAATCACAAATCCATAAATTTGTGATGATCTAAGGTACCATCTGATTCATCAGATATAAGAGCACTAGGAAAACAGTTTTGGTTTTCAAGATCATTTCCCTAAAGTTGATGAAATTGGAATTAGAAGAAATACTTTCGTGATTTTGGTATAGTCTCACCGTTTTTCGTTCTTTGGACAATTTCCACTTCATCTTTTAAAGAAATGAAGTTGAATTTGTCATTCGTGATGTGTTATCAGATCATGTGATAGGATGATGGGGCATTACATCTATCTCAAACAAAAGGTTAGAAAAGTTATCAAAAAATACATAAGTCCATCTATAGTGAGATTCATCATATAGGGTTCCTAAAATGGACTTATACTTCATATATCATACTGCGTAATATAATAAAACTAGTTTCTACTAAACAGGGACTTCCTGTAGGTCAGTGGTATGTGATAAAGGCCAGTCGCACTTCGGTTGTGGGTTCGATTCCCACAGCCTTGTCCGATGCGATGGGCGGTCGCCCGTCCTACAGGTTGTCCTTTTTCTAAAACTATATCACTATAACATCCCATCAATAATATCGAAAAAGCTTCTATCCTTAATCAATACTAACTTATGTCCAACATAATCCATTCCAATCTTTAGGCTTATCCATAATACTTCAGTCCACTCTCATAATATAGTGAAAATGATTACCAGAGATTTAATACCATCGTTGATCCCCATATATCATAAAATATGTCTTTTTGGTCACATTACAAACATTCAAAGGCCTTAATCATGTACTCTCTTGAATAACCATTGAACCTTAGTGAAAACATGAATGCAGTTAAAAGTTAACACTTTCCACATACCAAAATCCTCAAAATTCTATATACTCAAACCATGATATCACTTAGTCCTTATATCAATCATGAGCTCATGAATACTGTCAAAAATTTCATTTTTTTCTTATCCCTTCATTATGCGCATATCATCTTATTTCCAAAAATATCTCAATCACTTTGAATACCACATTAGAACAATACATAATTATTCCAATACTCTATGATACAACATTATTTTAGAATCCCATTACATAAACATTTAATCATTCCACAACATCATTGTCATATTCAACATCGCCAATAGTGATCGCATGTGACTTCCCTTTGTCCTTTGCCTTACGTGTTTGCTCATGTAGATCATCACTAACCCTTGGATTAGGGCATTTATTGGCATAATGTCCCATCTCCTTGAACTTGAAACATTGAAGTGTAGTAGGTTCATTCTGTGTATCCCTTCATTTGTTTGCATCATTAGACATCTTCTTCCCATCATTGCGGCATTCAAATTCCCGATGACCTTCCTTTCCACATTTTAAACATTTACTTTTCCCTTTAAGACAATCTCCACCATGCTTCTTTCCACACTTTGAGCTTAAGAAAACATTCATCTTCTTTTCACCATTATGCTGAGATTTCTCCTTGAACTCCATCTTTCATTTCTTGTCCAACCCATGAGATGGATATGTAACACCAAATTCCATTTCTACCTTGATAGCACAACGCATAATTTCTTCATAGCTACTGAAGTCTCTTATAGCTAATGCCCTTCGAAGACTTGGTTTTAAGCCACTGAAAAATCGATCAACTTTACTTTTAGGTTGGATGATAATGCCAGATGCATACCTTGCAAGTCTTGTAAAATTCGCTTCGTATATACCAACAGATTCATCATCCTTTTTCTTTAGTTCAAGAAACTCCTTCTCCATCTTTGTTCGAAGAATACGAGGGAAGTACTTATTTAAAAATAAGTTCTTGAACTCGTCCCATTCCATGGACTCAATTTCATCTCTTTGCCTCGTATTCTTGATAAGATTACACCATTGATCAGCTTCACCTTCCAAACGATATACTGATAAGATGACTTTATCATGTTCCGAACATTGAGGAACTGAAAATAGCTTTTCAGTGGTATTGATCCATTGTTCAGCAACAAGTTGATCAGAAGACCCACTGAAAGAAGGTGGATGTTGCCTCATGAAGGACTCAATAGAATATTGTTCCCTTCTCTGCTCATTTGGAAGTCCAGAATGATTCATAGCTTGTGTAAGTATAGCAATAAGATTTTTCACTCCATCTCCCATAACATTTGTTTGTTCATGAGGACAATTATTGCATTGTCCACTGAATTGATCAACACGGTTCCTTCGGGTTCCAGCTATCGTCTAAAACCCAAAAAGAATAGTGTGAGAGGCAAAAATCAGGATAGGGAAAACAACATAATAAAGGGGGAGTAACCTCAATATCTAACATCTTAGGTTAAATTCTAAGATCGTTAGCACAATTCTAGGACTATAACCTATACGTATAGTTAACCTTAGAGACATCCCTAGACATACCTTAGAAATATCTCTAGGGACCTCACTAAAGTTCTCACATCCTAGTTTCCGAAGGTTGACTAAACCTTTCCTCTGATACCAACTGTAGAGACCTGAAGCGTTACGTACATTGACATTACATTACATTTGTGTAATACTTAGTACATAACAAAAACACACACACAAGGATCGTAATAGTTTAGTGTCTTTGGAAATTCAGAATATAATCTTCTAATCCTGGTGAAAGATCTTCAACATCTCCCATAAAGATCTTCCTTTTTTATACCTAAAACCTTTCTTTATATCCTGGGGAAAAGAAAACATAAAAGGGTGAGCTAAAATTCTTAGTAAGGGTAAACAAAAGAAATATCAATCACATCATAAGAACATAACATTTTGAAAATCTTAACTTGCAAAAGAGAGCATAATTTCATAACATGGGATAAATAATGGAAGTGAAATGTAATCACAATAATCATAAGTTAAAACATGAAACATTGTGGCATACACACATAATCATAGAGAATTATTTCATGTTAGTCAAGACTCATTGCCAAGACTATCTTAGTGGACAAAGTCCCTTTCTAAACCGAGTCACCCTCGTTTCAGTCCTGTTTCACTGAACCTGTATAACCTACCATTCCAGCCATGTCTATCTCATGAGATATAAAATCTTTACCCAATGAATTAGAGGGAGATATAGGTCCCACCCATCTCATAATGATACCATTCTTATGTGTGCCACGAAATCATAAATCATACATCATTACATAACCCATGTAATACAAATGGGAATCTTAAACATCATGACATCATAATACAATTCATATAAGATAAAGGAATTCATAAAAATAATTCCATCACAACATAATCAAATCAATGTAATAATAGGGATAAAAACAGAACCCTTTATTATCTTAGATGGAAAATAATTTTGATAAAACACTTGAACTCCATTCTTGAGGAAAATATCATTTCTTCTTCAAAAACATTTATCCTTTCATAACATGTCATACAATTTTAAACTAAATAAAGTTGATTAAAAATAAACTTGAAAACGTGTAAAGGAAGATTCTTGAAAATAAGGTTTTAAAAATCCATTCATGCTGTATAAGTTAAAAAAACATTCTTCGCACTTTTGTTGGAAAAGTCAAAAATTACCTCGTACGAAAAACGACAAAAGATTCCTTTCATATCTTTTACTAAAATCTAACCGAAGGGTAAAATTGGATTTAAAATTTTGTAGAAATATATAAATATTACATATTGAGGAAACATTGATGTGGATGATAAAATACACCCCAGTAAATTCCAAAGTATAAACAATCTCGGATAAAAATGAGATTGTGATATTTCCCTTACCTTAGGTCCAATTTTCTTCGTAAGTGTCCGAACCTCCTATATAATGATATAAATAATGTCATTGACTTATTACAGAATCATATTAATTGTTATGATATCATATATGGTTCACTTATGACTTTATATTACCTGTTTTTCTGCAAATCCCATGTTAAAGAGCGTTATGGGTAAAATTGTTTCATTTGTCGTCCGTGTTTTGACTTGTAATTATTCATATGATTACTTAGATCATGATTACTTAATTCCAAAATATAAAAAATTATTTATATATATATATATTCAGAATATACATATATATATAATAAATCAGTAAATGGAAAGAAATACACCGTTCATGGAGACGGTAGGCCGTACCTACGCATGAACGCTGTTTTCGTTTCCTTATTGAGTTGAACAGAATTAAGTAGATGACATACATATATATACAGATAAATCCAGCATCATTATTATGTCATATATTTCATTATTACTTATTATATATCATTCATGAATGGTTAAAGTGGATAATGAATCTCATCGCGTCGTGGAGACGGTAGTCCGTACGTACGCACGAGCGATGATATCGTTCTCATGATCGTGGGACTGTATTGGAGTGTATGTATACTATTTTAGAATCAATATCAATTTAAAATAATAATATATAGTTATTATCTACACCATTATACCCATCCATGTAAGGTGGTGGTGGAAAATATATTTCACCACGGCGTGGAGATAGTATTCTGTACGTACGCACGCGCGGTGATTTCGTTTTCAGTAGGATGGATAGATGGTTAAATAGGATTGTTAAATACTTATAATAACATATCATTATATTAGTGATACTGATGTTATTACTTCATAATGAAACAACCTAAGAAGAAGAAGTGGAAGAAGAAATAAAGGTGAAAGAATCGGTAACGGAAATTACCTCTTCTTTGAAGCGCCTCTTTGAGACCTCCTCTTAGGGCACTAAAATTGGTCTTTGAGGAAGACCAAAACCTCTAGTATGTTTATAGGGAAGTGTAGAAGAGAATTTGGCAGGGGTTGGCCGGGAATGAAGGCTCAAAGTTGTGTGAGGAAGAGAGGGAGGAGGTGCCCTTTTATAAGAGAGGAGAGGGGCACCTTTGGAATTCTCAAAAATATTAATTTATAATAAATCTAACCCCACATAAAAACCTCCAAAAAACGACTCATATTCGAAGCTTACATGAGCTAGGGTTGTAATCTCATCAACAAATCAAATTTAGACATGTTTGGATCTTATTTTAAACCTTATCATTTTGATTTATCCTTATTTAATCTATTTAAGTTTATTTGTGGTAATAAAATTCTAAATTTTAAATTATAACAAATAATTACTTATTTGTTGTGAATTTTCCATAATTGTTTACTTTATAGCATTATAGACAATATAAATATAAATTTATTATTTTTAAATATTTTTGTGATTTTTAAACAATTTTATAGTATGTTATTTTTATAAAATAACAATATTGTCATTTTTGATACTATTCATTTATTTGAATTTAAATAAAATATATACAGTAGATATGTTCATAATAAAAGCTTTAATATATTAATAAAAGGTCATATGTATCTATAAAAGTAGTGGATCACAGTAAATAGTTCATATAATATTTATTTTATTATTTTTAAAACCATTTATTTGGTTTATCTCTTAATAAAATAATTACTACATCATTTTTGTATAATTATTTAATATACTTATTTGTTGAATAAAAATTTAAAATAAAATCCTATGATGAATATAAATATATTAAATTTTACAATAATACTTTTACTCTAATTTATCATCTTAAAATCACAATATTTAAATTGTTATATTTATTAAATTATGAAGGTGACAACTTTGGCATCACATAAAATAAAATAATATAAGTGTCATAATTGCTTGTATAAGACTCCAAATGGTCAAATATTCGACCATTGGATGATTATAGTTTCAATTTACATGACTAATAAGTTTTTTTCAGGGTTTTGTGCCTTTTATGGTCACTATTAGTTTAATAAAAACTATATTCTTGATTTTTCACTAGATAAATAATTTCTACATCACTATTGTGTCACAATTAATGATAACTATTTAATCCCAAAAAATTCTAAATAAATTCTCATGATGTAGATAATTTTGTTAGCTTTCTGGATACTATTCATGATTAATGTTTTATGATGTTTATCACAATGTTAAAATTATTATACTTATAAGATTTAAGAAAGTGACATGTTGGCACTTTCTTTGGTTTTAATTATAATTAAATTATTTTCATTGCCAAAAGTCCATGAAAAGAATCTAATCCGACCCATAGTTGATATGGGTTTAATTTTAGCCATAAAATAGAATTTTAGAATGTGTTAGGGTAATTTTATAATATTATATTTACCCTTAATTACCCGATTTACCTTTAACTATGGTAAATAAAATTTACCGTATTTACTATTCTTAATTCCCAAAAATAAAAAGTAGTCTATTAACATAATTTGGACCCACTTATTACAAATATGGAATCAATTTTTTAAAATTAAATACACATATGTTGCATAAATTAAATTAAAATTAATCCCGTTGTCGAATAAAAACGGGTTTTTGTTTAAAACATTGCAAAAGATTGAATTGATTTAACCTACGAATTCAAGGTAAAATCAATGCCAATGAAATACATTATATTAAATGGTAAAAATATATTCTATTTATACTTTAAAACCATTAAATATTATAATTTAACCACATAAGATATTACGATGGAAAAAGTTGTTTTTAATTAAAATATAGCGTGTTTTTACTATTCATTAAAATATGAAAGTTATCGGAAAAATATCAAAACTTTATCTAATGTAAATTTTTACATCCTGATTCAAAAGAAGAATTTTGTTTTGTCAAATTGAACATATAAATATGTCAAAAACTAGATTTAATGTGGGTGCGCCATCAAAAGGCCGCAAAACTGCATTTTTTGAAAAATACTTATTTTACTCGAAAAATTTATTTTGTTCTTATACCATGTTCTAGAAAATGTGTAAGATGAATAATAATGTTATAAAATTCAAAATTTAGTTAAAACTATTCATAAAGGCTAGTTCATGACAATATTATAATAATATATCATTTTTATTAAAACCCGGCATTGCGTACAACACACGCTATCGAGGAAGGTCGCGATTGCGTGTAATTCAAGCCAAGTAAGGGTTGCGTGTTGTGAAAGAATCCTTTGTTGTTTCGTATGATAGAATCCAACCATATTTCATTTATAAATTTAATATATATATATATATATACTCAATGTTGCGTAGAATAACTCTTATCAAAATTGTGTGTAACACGATCCAAGAATAGTGTTGCGTATACTGCAAGCTAATACGGTGTTGCGTATAGCGCAATGTAATCTTGGTCTAGAATACAACACAAGAAATAAATGAAATTAAAAGAATATTTTTCATAAACTCTCGGGGTGTTACAGTCATGGTCTTGGTGAATGGATTCGTCAACCACCTGTAACATCACTAAAACTCCTTGGCATAAGAGTTTCACTACAAACACATTGAAATTGCACCATTAATCCTACCCGAATCCTCCTAAGGGGAATAGTCCAAACAATGTCCCCCTGGAATGATTTTTCTCTGATATGAATATATCATGACCTGACAGAAGCTATGGATCAATCCAAAACTACATCAACACTGTGTCCACATTATAAAAGGTAGAATCCATCCTTCTAGGAATAAATTACACGGGGAGTCCATTTACTGTGTTACTTTTGGAATAACCATAACCATAAAGATATAGAAGTGTAGAGGGAAAAAATAAAGGATACAAAACATCTATAATGTAATCTAAATATGCGTAACCTCTAGGTTATAAAAATTTAAAATACGAAAATTGAAAATTAAAAGGGAAAAATAAACTCTTCAAAAGAAATATGTCCCAACCTGACAAAACTAAAAAAGTGAACCACTGAGACATCCCAACTCCTGAATCCCTTGCTATGAATAGCATAAACTGTCAAAAGAACCATGTATCCCTAATATTTGCAAAAATCAACACCAAAAACTTTGTCATCAATATAAGATTTGACATGTGTGGTAAATTACCATTAATATGTTATTATATACATACATTGTATGATGACTCAGAAGATGAAGGGTGAGTAGGAAGAGTTAGAATAGGGAATGGAAGACCATATATGCAAGATAAATTTAGAGATAATAGCACATCTAAAATGAATAATGAATGAATCCTCATCCAAACACAAGGGTATCAACAAATAGAGTAGATGAAATAAATTTTGGTTCTTCACCACATATTAGAGGATAGCTGACACATCTGTCCCTGATAATATAAACAAGGAAAGCACATGGCATACCCCACACGTATTCACCACCCCTTTAAGGAGTGTAACCAAATACATGGGAATGGATATTGAAGAATATATTGTAATATATTAAGTCAAAGATTCCCAAATTAGAGAGTATGGGGATTTATTTATCAAAAATAAACACAAGAAGAAGAGTAGACAATAGTTCCAAAATAGAATCCACAATAACCATAATCTCACACACTTTCCCAAAAGTACTTGGGCACATCAAACCATTATTCCTTACTATTACATAGATTCTAGGGGCCAATAACACTAATTAGAGGACATGTTTCATAGTATGTCGCAGGGGGGGTCTACTAGGTAGTATTCTTAGAGGAGCTGCATCCATTCCGATAGGGTGTTCTACACTGATGTCATGATGACCTCCACCCTAAGATGATAAGGGGATACCTCTTTATTGGTAGAGTACAAAAGATCATACTTATGTGGGGGGGGGTTCCACTCAATAGGTTGAGCACCCATGAACTATTTAATAAAATGATTTTAACTTGGAAGGTAATTGTAATGGAATCATCCTCTGGTTGTGGGGGTCCACTCTTGTATGTAACTGTAGAGATACTGCACCTATAATTATTGTGTGTTCCACTCTTGTAGTTAGCATCTTCATCATGGTATGACTTGGGGTTCTAGTTGGATCATTAGGGACTAGTTCTCAATTTGATAGGGGCCTCCACTCAGAAGAATCCTATAGATATATTTCCTAATCATTTCAATCATTGGGAATGCCTATCAAGAATCATACATGGAACATTTATCAATGTATCCATCTTGTTGTACACAAATAAACACATAGTATTGCCTACTCATAAGAAAAATACAAGTTAAAATGAAGGATAAATGGATGTATAAATTTTCTTTAAATTGATAAAAGGGTTACCTAGCATGTGAGGGGACCCACATGATATGTGGTAATGCTCCACTGCATCAAAATTCCCCCAACTAGTACATGAATTCCTACACATGAATTAGTACACATCGTACATGTCGACTACATAGTGTGTCAAACGGAATCATGTTTGGGTCGTTTTCTTTTGTTTATGTCCATGTACTTTATAATTTTTCCATGATATTTATTATAAGAATTGTTATTCACACGAGGTTACAACCATGTTCTAAAGCTGTGTCAATGTACTTCAGTATATGGGCATGTTCCGGGCATTACAATCCTCCATGGATTCTTATCCGTGTTGGCCATCATATAACTTTTCCAATTGGGGATGAGGTGCACAGTGTGTAGAAGGTATACACGCCATTCCATCTTTATAAATTTCCAACCTCAATAATTGATTTAAGAACACATATCTAATATAAAATCATGGATATAGACATAGATCATGGGTTGTATCCATCATCTTATATAAAACGATCAAAGTAGTTCATTAGGGTTTCCATTTCATGTCTCACATTCCCCCGTACTAGTCACTGGTGATGATTCAACCTTAGGTCATCCAAACGATTATTAAAAACCTATAAACCACAAAGATCTATCCAAACTAAAATGATATGTTCCTTGATTGCAATAATCATATGATTCTGGGGGGTCTAATCTGGATATGAAACACTCGAAAATGTTGGTCTAGGACTATAGGGATCAACTGGTGGAAAACATGATGCAAATTTTGGATAAAGGAACAATAAATTTTTTTACCCTGGTTGTCCTAGTTTTATTATTCATTATTCGAGAATTGTGATATTGGGGTTATAAAACATTGAATAAATCAATTTCGTATGATATATAGGTGCATGATTATGGAAACATTTTGTGATGATACAAGAACCAGGATGGATATGCTCAATCTATTTAATCAAATGGGAATAAATCTCCAATTGAAGAGTACTAAATGGATATGGGATCTATTTAAAATTTAATAATGTGTTAAAAATTAAATTAATGAATTTGTTTCATTAACTTCACTCCTATATGGTCCAATCTTGAATTTCATATCTATCTAATGTGATTCGCTAGTAGAAGAAGGTAGAAGGTTCTCTGGATTCCTCCCACATTTTATACGGCTATCCATGGAGGATTAGTGACGGATAAATTATTATATAACATTTCTATATGTTAAAATTATATAATTAAGTAATTAATTCATTAAATATTTAAATTAATATACTTATAATGAGTGAGGAGTCCAAACTCCCCAAGCTGACCAATTTTATGTATCCCATAGGGTAGAAACTGCATTCCGTACTCAACTGTGGAATCAAACTTCTGATCCCAACAACTATTTAAGAGTTTTCTCACTTTTATTAATAAATTTCTAATGCGTGATATAACATATATTTAATATATTTAGAATATTAATTTAGAGAGAATTGGGCCTCAGAATCTCATTGCGTCTCAATTCCTATAAATGGAAATGTATTTAGAAATATTTCAAAGTCTTCTAATGATAAAACCAGGTCTCTATATAAACCCCTGTTAAAACATTCCATAAATTAATAGACATTCCCCATGATTCTTATTAACAATATTATCAAATGCTTAGAACATTATTTTCTTTCCTCCAGATTTTTTATGAATTCTTCTTTATTACATTCTATCCAATACTTTTTATTATTATCATAGAATACATGATCATGAATAAACTCTATTTCACCCTTATGATCACACCAATAATGTTTATTACAAATTCTGAATTAATGGGGTGTTAATACCCATTGATATCTTGGTTTTATCCCTGACTAAGACTACTTTATCGAACTATCAAGATAATTGATAAAATATACTACATATCGTAGAAGTCATGTAAACTTTTCCCCATGCGATAGAACATAATCTTTACACATATTGTTAAATTCCATTAATTTATTCTCCTTATTTATTTGAAAAAACATAGAAAAAATTTCCAAAGGAAGATATTATTAAATGTTCCCCATTACACGGAATCAATATAATATCTTTCTTTGGTATTCATAATCGAATATCACATTAAATAATCTTCACCTTAAAAATGATAAATGAAAAGGGTAATATTATAATTTCCCAAACACACTATGATTTTAAATATCTTATATAGGGAATTGATAAAACCTTAGGCTAAAATTGGGTTAGCATATACACTAAATATTGGATGTTGTTTTCTCAAAAAAATCTCCACCATAATCATGCTTCTCTAATTGAGATCTAGAACAATTATTACAGGAATTATACAACCATTTGTAGCTTGTGTCAACTATTCCAACAAAAAAACATATTAGTTCCAATTATGACTATTTTGGGTAATTGGTTTGGAAGGATATCATCAAACTAGTTCCTTTAAACTAAAACCTCCCTCTTTCCCTTACTGAAATCAATTATGAACATACATATTTTAGTCATAGTATCTTGGTAATCATTAAATTTTATATAATTTCAACATGAAATTTGGAAAAATAAATTAATAGTCTTATATTATAATTATCTTTCCTCTAAATGTTATATAAACATTTCTTTGATACAAACTGTAAGGAACCGGCCAGAAGCATTACATATTCTAGTTTGTTTAATCTAGATTTCACATTCTCAAATTCCAAAATATATTTTTTGTTTATAGTTTTATCATGTTATGACCTAAATCACAAATATAAATTCATTTTTATTAAAATTATAAACCTCTAATTGGTATTTATTTTTATGATTATATAAATCATTTAAAACAAAACAATATTTTTTATGAAAAATATTCACAACATTTAAATTGAACTCTTACATTCCTTTTAATACACACAATCTCTTTGATAAATATTTGAAAATGTGGTTTGATCATAAAAATATTATGACTGTAAATAAAGACAATACATCCATTATTCTATTGAAACCCACAAAAACCATTGAAAATTCTTTTTAATAAAATAGATTTATTTAATAAAAATGCATATTTTTCCTATAAAAAATCCCAATCATGACTTTTAAAATAAATCATTTTCTATTATGAATAATTAGAGATAATGAAAAATAAATATATCTTTCTTGGGAAATTATCATCTTAAAGGCTTATAAAACCCTTCAATTTTGAAAAACCATAGGTGCAACATAAGATATAATTATCTGCGTAACATAATTATTACCCACTATATTAGAGTGCTATCTAAGAGAACCCACCTTATAATCTATATCTGGATCAAATGTGAGATATAACGGGGCTAAAAAATAATATAAGTTGTATGACACCCACCCATGAGATATAAATGGGATTAATCCTCTATAACGTATTTCTATGGACCATGTCAGGGATAAAACCCATGGAAATAACTTTAAACCCGTTTGTAAAACACTTTCAGATAAATACCCCTTTTAAACAAATTTTCGATAAAAAATCCCAAAAAAAAGGGAAATATAATTTTTATTTGAATCAAACATGAAATATTTTATTGTATTCCAAAATTCAAATAATTTTTACATTTACTAGAATTTTTTTAACTATATACATTGAAATTGAACATTTTTTTTATTTTGTAATGAACGTAAATATTTATGTAAGAATATTCATTTTTAAAAACATTATAAATAAAGTCAAAATTTTTATGAAATATTATTTTAAATCATTAATATGTATATATATATATATAATTAAAAAATAATATTTAAAAAAAATAAGTACATGGGCAAAACGTAGTTTCTATGGAAATTTTAAAAGAAGATATTTAAACTAACATCTCTTAACTAGAGGTAGAATCATCACATATGTTATTTTCATCCTAAATAATAAAAAATATTAAATTATTTAGTTTAATAATATAAATTTTCATGTTTATTATTCCCTTTTATTGCATTATTTTCATGTAAATTAAAATTACAAAAAATCAGTTTCTGTCTGATGTTTTGTTAATATTCAGTTCACAAGTAAAAAATAACATCAATAGGCAGACAATGGTCCAAGTGGCCATTATTCCATCATATATAGAATAATAATAATGAAATATTTTATAATTGTATATATCAACAATACATTTAAAACCAATCATTATATAGGGTAATGAAAAATGAATTGCATATCAATCATGGAGATGGTGGACGAGACATATGCATGAGTAAAATATCAATTTTTTAATGAACATTATGTAATGATGTTAAGTATAATTATACATTATAGAGTAAAATTTTTATGATAAATATCATTTTAAATAAAAAATACTTAAACATATCATTCATGAGAGATGAGGATGAATCAAATCGCTTTGTGGAGGAGGAAGTCTATACATATGCAGGAATGTCATTTTCAATAATAAATTAACGAAAAGGTATGAAGTAAAATGATATATTATATTTTCATAATAGTAAATTTGTCCTTCATGAAATATATAAATATGAACTCTAAAATTATAATGATTCTTGAGATATGGTGATGGAAAAAAATTACATCAGTTTGCGAGGTAGTAGAACTCCGTACATAAGAACAGTAGTTTAATTTCTCATTTTATAAAAGAAAAGATGAAGTGGGTTTTTAAATTATCATAAAAATTTTCTATTTTATTTAATTTTTTATTATATAATAATGGTTTATTAATATTGTTACGATGTGGAAAAAGTAATAGAACTAAAAGATGTGATTAAATATTTTACCTCATATTTGGAAGGTATCCTTTTATTAACAACCAAACTCCTATAAGGATGGAATTAATCCTAAACAAATACCTATATAACGGTGATAGGGAATATATGAAGGTGTTTTGTCTATTATTGGTTGTAAAAAATGTGTTTTCGGTGTGGACGAATTAGATGAATTGGTGCCCTTTTATAAAGGAGGGGGGACTTTTGGAATTATAAAAATATTAAAATAATGTAATGATTATTTCAATTAAAGTTTTTTCATAAATGATTTATTTAAACATTAGAATTATTATTGGTTTAAATTCACTCATTAAAAATTTTGTGTACATGTTTGGATTACATTTTAACCCTTATCATTTGGTTTTATTTCTCTTTTAATCCTTCCGTACTTATAGTGAGAAATAGCTTTGTTACATTTTGAGGGTCATGAAATACACTAAAAATGGACAAACAGACCATATATTATATTATAACCCATATTTTAATCGATTTTTTGACTAATATAAATTTATTAATTTTATATCATTTAATAAATAAATATTTACGATAAAATATTATTAACTCTAAATTTTATGTCCATTCATTACTTGGACTTTTATGACATTAAGAAAAAAAAAACAAGTAACAAATAATACAATACATTCGTAAAAAATAATTTTTACCTAAAAAATTAATGGATATCATCAATTAACTTATCATATTACATTTTAAATTATTTATATCATTTACATTATTTTTCAATAATTTAATAATGACTACATTAATATTTTGTAAGAATTTAAGAATATCATTTTTTCACTAAAAATTTTAAAACAATTATAAGGATGGATATAATTTTTTTTTCTTCCAGATAAATATTTATAATATAAAATATCCTCTAGATATTCCTATCTTAAAAATATAATACTTATTAAAAGAAAGAGTAGATTTTTTTTGACATTTTTTTAAATAATTTCTTATAAATGCTATAATCACATATAAATGTAAAAGGACATATAAGTGAATCATGCATGATTATGCATGAAAGTGTATCATACAATAAAATTAAATCGAGTGTTAGAGTCATTTTGGTGTCCTTAATAGTATTAATTTTAATATAATTACACAATTTACTCTCTACCCTGGTAATAAAAATTACTAAGGTTACTATTAATGTTATCCCCAAATTAAATGGTCATATTTACGAAATTTAGACAAAATTATTACAAATATTATTATTTTTTGAAAAAATCGTAATATATAATTTGAATAATTTTATTTAATATTAAACTGTGAAAACATAAAAATTAGTGCTTCATAAAAATGTCCTTGTTAAATATAAAATGATTTTATTCAAGCGTGAAATTAATTTTAGATACCAGAATTAGATAAATTTAAATAAAAAGGGGAATTTTTTTAAACTAATAGAAAATATAATTTTAATTTCTCTATACTTTAAAATGAAATATAGTTTTCAAGAAAAAATAATTATTTTTCACTATTCACTAACAAATATATTTTTTAATAAATTATATGAAATTAATCATAAACTAAATTTTACTTGACAAATTCATAAATTTAATTAATTTTTTTCAAATTTATATTCTTTAAACTCGACATTATTATATCAAATAAAACTATATAATACATGAAATCCCATTTTGGTTATATAAAATTTATTGTTTCTTTTAAAATAAAAATTACTTTATATTCCTATAATGAATATGAATCTATAATATATAAAAATAATTATTATTTATTACATTTGAAGATGATTTATTATAACATCACTTAGGTTGTTACACCTATTTTCACCAAGACTAGCTCATATGGTGCAATTTATTAGATCACTATATTGTATCATATCCTTTAAATCATAAAGTTCAAAATCACCACAAAATAACCAAAATTTAATAAATACCATTCCACCCAACATACAAAATCCTCCACACATTTCAAAATTAACAATTTATTAATTCCCACTAGAGTTATTTATCTAGGGGTGTATACTCAATTCATATTTGACTAGCACAATCAACTCATCCCACTTTAAACACATCCAGTAAGCATTTAGTTACATGACAACTGTTAGATATGTTATGATATCATTTCAAGGTGGAATGGACTATATAAATGCCACATGACCCTATGTAAATGTTTTTTATAATTTAACCCTTCATTTACAATATTATGTGACCATATTACATTTTTAACAAAACCCTGTGTAACACACTATCACTTTGTCCCTCAACATCACTAACACCTCATAAATTCTGCTTCTGTGTGAGAAGACCCTTCACTAAATGCGAATTACTTGTGTCAGAATTCATAAATAATATTCCATTTCATATTTACTTATTTTTCATTATTTTCTATTCTTATAGTCTAAATGTTCAATATGGGGGAATAAAAAATATATTTGAATTTTTAATATCCTCAACATGGATGCCAATGAATATCGCCCCTTGCCTGATGGGTCCAAAGTCCTCACGTGAATCTTACCAAATGCCAGAGGCTGTTGACTAGTAGCGAGGGCCTAGGTGTGTCACTTGGGATACTATTCCCCCATTACCAAAATATAACATATTAGAAGTCAATAAAATAGAAATAGAAGAAGCTGTTAAACATGAAGAAAATTGAATAATAAACCATACAAGAACTAACAAACATGACCGAAGTGTCTCATATATACTGATGTAAATGAAACATGTATCTTAGAAACATCTAATACATATGTATGGAAGTACAATACAATAAAAGTGTCCAAAAAATAAAAAACACATAAAAAATTTCCTCTTGCATCGCAAGTATCATCTTGGCCCCACATTCCCCTTCTCCAGAATAGAAATCAACATCCATGGTTAGAGAAAATTCCCCTATTATCACATGTAACTGTATGATCTGTTGGGTCCCCAAGGAGGACCAAATAGGGTGTTATATAACATGCCAATAAGAATTTCCCCATAGTTCAATACCTTTCAGTCATGCAATATACACCATGTCGTGTATGTATAATAGGTAAACCCAAAAAAGTAATGTACCCAAGTCACGTGAACCACTACAAGAATGTGATATCGAATAGCCTCTCAGGGATCCCGACAAAATAATTTCACGCTCCTAACAAGGTAACTACATGTAATATAACAAAAATAGATGACTTTTCTGTACTCAAATTCACATTATGTCTGCATAACCTTCTTATATAATGAACCCATATAAAAAAAACACACAACATTTCAATATAACAAAGCATGTCATATATCCAACAGATCTTCTATCTGCCAAGTGTCATACCATAAAAGGGCCAAATAGAAGGTTTCAAGAACTATAGAATCCTTGTTGAGTCCTAGGAGCATCTCGGTGGAAACTCAAAATTTTTTTTTGATTCCAAGTTTCAAATCATATCATATGTGTACTATGTGATCCCAAGAATGTAAAATATAATGGTTATCAAAGCCCATGTAATCCCATGGAATCAATACCTAATAAGAATGACAACTCAAGGAATCCACTACCATTTTGATAATCCATGGAGATTATTCAATTGAATATTTACAAAATTCATCGATTCCATTCAATTTACTAATTAAAAAACATATGAATCCACACACTCATATAATCAAAAAATTTAAGTTCATTAAATGAGTTTACTCACTCAGATAATCAATTACATTCAATTTCATTTAATGAGTAAACCCACTCATATAATCAATTACATTCAACTCCATAACATGAGTATACCCACTCAAGTATTCCATTCCCATATGATCGTGTCACATGGGTATACCCACACATTTATCAGCACTTTACATTAAACACATCACATAGATATACCCACCCATTAATCACAATTACCAACCACAACACATATTGAGTATACCCAGTAACATAATCAATTACACATTTAACATAAACAAAATGATGAAATCAACAATTAACCAATTAATGTTAAAAATATTAAAACATGGTAAATTAGGAAAAATTGTATTTTAATCACCCCATTCAACTAATTCCTTTTGTAATGTTCTTCCTAGAACAAGGTACGATAAAAAACACCCCTTAGGTGGGTTGACATGGCATAAACAAGTTGAATTTTATAATGTTCACCCCATGAGGTTCCTTGGTTTGGGTAAAAAACCACCAACACATCTCATGGAACCTATGAGCATCCCTAATAGGTCCTATTTATTTAAATTCCATTAGTCAATTCAATTTTGGGGTCGTGATGGAAATTATGGTGGGAGGAAGAATGGATGATAGCCCTATAAAGCACAAAATGCATGAAGAAAAGATTATACCACCTACCTCAGCTCAGTAGTGGAGTTCACATCTAGTATAATGTCCTGATTAAACTCGATTATAGAGAAATATGATGAACACAAGAAGGATGTGATATTAGGGCATATGTGCCTAAATCCAGATTGTGCAGTCAATAGCTAGAAGAATACTGAATGACTAATGAGTATGTATAAGATACCGATGTATATCCAATGAAAAAACCATGCTCGAATTAGAGATCTTTTGAAGGATATAAATGAAATCCATGAATATTAACCCTTGAGAGCTTCCCATGAGGTATGGTTTAGTACATAGATATAAATCCAATAATATGTTTTAAAAAGTATTTTCATTTAATTAAAAGCATTAATATTTCCAAAATTACAACGGGTGTATGGTTCAGCCACATAGTTTAGTAAACTGTGAACAAACCATACATGATTAATATGGGCCAAAAGGGAACTAACATGGTTTACCTAAACAGTTTTCCAACCATGCACAAACGGTGTGATGATACTCTATCATATTATGTAAAAACTGATGAACTAGCCACATGGTCATATGGCACATTCTACATAGTTTGGCCAAACTATTCAGCCAGTACCACCCCTCCACCCCACCTTTCACAGTTTATTCAAACTTTGAATCCTACCGCACACATTTTGAACTGACCTTGTACTAGTCTTAAAAAACCAAAATATTTGGTTCGAGCTCCAAATAAGCGAAAAAAACCTCCAAAAAACTTGTTATCAGGTTGGGAACTCACATGAGGCCACATTTAAGCATTAAAAATGAAAACCAAGGGATATGTACTATATATGAAAACCCGATTTCTTATAATATTCTCACATTATAGAAATTAGTCATTTAATTTTTTCTTTATAGAGTGTTCATGTTCATTTAAGAACAACTATGGACAATGAGCATGTAATGACCAAAATATTTATCAATGGAAATTCCCATATTATAATTATGTCACGTAAAATCACATTATGAAACAAAATGGAACATTGTGCTTAAATGAAGTAATAAATATTATGTGATCTTTATTTTTGAGCTATTAAAAATAATTTCTTTACATCTGTGTTTTTAATTTCAAAAATTGGAGATACATGATTGCAATCGGAATGAATATTCAGATACTGATAGGGAAAACATAATTTATTTGGGCGGATAGTAATGTCCCATTATGAATAGTAATGTAAACCTTATGAATATTAATATGAACCTTGTGAATATTAAATCATCTATGTTAATAGTAATCATACCAATGATAGTGTAAATATAATTTATCCATCTTATAAGTGACAATTTAATATAATTATATCATAGTAGAAGAAAAAAAACACCTTAAACATTATTAATGAAGAGATAGTATTTTTATAAGTCGTAATAATTTTATGAGTAATTAGATTTAAATATTTTTTCACAAAATTTATAAATAAATTAATATTTTGATGTCTGATGATTTAAATATATTTTAATGAGACCTGTAGTATTTTTTCAAAGTGTTATTAAATCATTTATAAAAATAAATTTTTTTCCACGTAAATGATGATTTCCACTAAAAATTAACTTAATCATTTTTAGAAAATTATTTATATAAAATGGATTTATTTTTTCTTTTTTACACATTTAAAATTTTTAATGGTTAATTTTTTATAGTTTTTTTCAGATACATTAAATTTTGGTTAGTAGTAACATACAATAATTTATGATATTTGCTAAAAACATGAATTTTTGAGTCCTGATTGAGTCATGGATGACATAGGTGACAAATAGATGGAAATTACCTGAAAAAATTAATATATATTTTTGTAAGAATCCTCACTATTTTTTATTTTGGGAAAAAAGAATAATATAATGATTAAAATAATATGAAAACCACATCTCATCCAATATAAATACCTCCCCTCACACTCTCTTCTCCACAAACATATAAAGATTTTTTCTATTCATATATTCTTAAAAATAATATTCCTTACTCACTCCACCATTTCTAGGAGCTATTGAATTAATCAAAAGTCAAATCCTAGTTTCATTGACGAGGTTCTCAAGAGGAGAATTAAAGTGGTAAATTTTATCTCTTTAAATTTAATTTCAATTATATTTTAATTTATTTTCATATTATCTCCTCACATTCCTTTATCAAAATGGAAGGATAAATCTAGTAACCTACATATAGTGTAATTATATTTTTTTTAATGTAATATAAAACATTAAAATCTCACCTCCCTCTCTTTTATCTTAAAAATGAAATCATTGCCCGTGAAATGTCAATTTACCAACATCGTGGGCGATGAAATTTAATTTTCCATGAATGAATAAAATGTTGTTAATAAAAACATTAAATGGTTGAAGAAATTGTTTCTATTTTTTGATTTAACCCCTTTTATGTTCTATAACAAACTTATTCACATAATACAAAATTATAATACAAAACAAGTTCGTCGTGATCAAAAACTGCAAAAAATTACCTAAAATGGTCATAATTAACTTTTTATCTAAAGAATCATCATCATGGTATATGGAAAAATAATTCATAAGACCATTAACACTTTTTTAATAACATTAAATACATATAATATCAATTATTGATGTTTATCAACATCTAACATGAATTTCCAATCATGAATACAGGTCAACCGATCATGAAAACTAAAAAAATGGACACTCCCTAACAATGAATGTAAACACTATAACTAATTAAAAGTCCTATAAAGGGGAATTAAAAACCATAATGAATAATAATCATGTATAAATTTTTTTTATAATTTTTTATTAGTTAATAAAACACTATTATTCATGATATTAATGTGAGGAATATTTTAGACAAAATTTATGGGGATTTCTCGAATCAGACTCTCTCTTTTTGGGTTTTCCCTCTTCAATACCATTTTCAAAATGGATAATCAATAAAAATAATTTTTTTTCATCATTAAATTATATTTTTAGGGATATAGCTGTCTTATACATGGTTTTATGACAAACATAATGTTTTCCAAAATATCTCTTATTTTGAAACACATCGTTTACTTCTAACTCAATATTGATGATATTTATAACAAGAATGTTATTCCATATTTCATATAGAAAACCAAGGTCTATGAATGTATACTTACTAGATTAACACCATTTTTCATGATTTATTTATGTTCATGATTGATATATTTTCTACTGGACTTTAGGATAGTGTAAATGTTATAACGTGACAGGTACACTAGGAATTATATATTGCAATATAAATGTTATGATGTGATGGTTGTTCCCATAATTTTATTGCACTCAAATACATAGTGTAATTTGTATAAAATCATTAGTAAAGTGAAATATTTGTGAAAATAATGCCAGATTTGTCCACAATTATCTGTGGTAGTTGAACACTAGACATAATGTTTCATTTTTATGCATTTTCCCATTGCCCGTATATTCATAATGATTACTCTCATGATTATAATAATATTCCCATGTAATTATGATAATGATTATTATCACCTTATGTCATATTGTTGTATGAACTTATCTATCCTCTTAATGGTATTTTAGGTCACCCTTTTTTAATGTATATCCTCATGAGACTACATTCACTAAAGGGATGGAAAGGAACAATCCGAAGCTAGAGAAGAAGGAATTAAAAAAATATTTATGTTTTAGGGTTTTAAAAGTTATGTGGGGTATTAGTTTTCACAGTAAACTATAAATTTCGATTATTTTTGTTTAATGTTTTTATCATTAATATGATGTTATAGGTATGTATGAAAAATATCAGTCACTATAGCACATAGACGTCGGTGTCCGACTCAAAAGTGTCATCAAAAAAATGGTAATGCTGCTATTGGAACTTTGGTAGATGAAATGACCGACCGCAAAAAACATTCATGATCTTATAAAATATATGAAGCAGAAGAATTTTATTGGACACATTAAAAAGTAGATCAAACTCATCGAGCTGAAAATCATTAGATGGGAACAAATGATAATGACATAGCAGAGATACACAGAATATGTCATTCATGGATCCATACCTATGGTGTAATTGTATCTGATAGGCTACTGAATCAATACTTTCTAGAATCTCAAACAACCTAACATATTGCGGTGAATTCTTACCCTGTCTTTTAATTATTTAGTGTCCCAGTCTTGGTGGAATAATGGAGAAACCCCAATCCCCGACCTCAAACTCTAGTGGTTGTTTGTAGACATTGGTGTATGATTTATGTAAAGATAGTGTAGTATCCATCCATTATTGAATCATCTGGATATATATAGATGTTTCCTATATGGGACTTTTTTCCATAAAATTTACCTCACTTGCCACTACCCAGCATAGGGGAAATCGACATGGCCTTCCATATAAAGCCTCATAAAATCCAATTGTATATTATCCGAATTACTATTATTGTAGGAGGACTCCATTAGGGATATATGCTTTTCCCAAGATCCCACAACATCAAAGAAAATTTCTCAATGATTGTCCTCTCGAACCGGTATCATACACTTTTACAAACCATCAGTTTGAGGGTGGAATGATGTTCCCAAAAGAAACTATGTATCAAGAATCCTCTTAAAACTCTTCTATAACAAGATGTTAAGAGTGCTTCTCTATCTGAAATGATATTTCACAAGACACTATGAATCCAAAATATCTCATGAATGTATAAACATCCCAACTCATTAAAAAGGAATGTATCAGTGATCGAAAAAAAATAATCCTTCATGAGACTATCAACAAAAACACAAAAAATATCATTACCAAGACACCTCCACTGATATAATTTCCTAACAAGAATCACTGAATAAAAACAGAAATTCAATTTTCATTATTTTATATAATTGGGATAAATATAAAACAACTTAGGTCATAACTAAGGCCTCACAAAAAATATAATCAAATATTGATCGTCCCAACAAAAACTGATTTCAAAAGATTCCATCAGAAGACACTTCCAAACATTATACAACACCACCTTAAACTGTTGTCATGATCAAACTAGTTCTTTCAGACCATAGATGAGGAACCTGAAGGATAACTGGTTATGAAAAATATGGCTAACTTAACTTAGATATTCCAATCATAGATGGAAAAAGTATTAGGAAAGAAACACAAAACCTTATTCCAAGACACAAAACACTCATAGTGAACCTATTCACTGAAGCCAATACTAGAGTCTCGGTGAAATTCTTTGGTCAATACACCCCCTCATCAATGAAATTGTTGTTACACAATATGAGAAAAAGAGTAATTCAGATCTATCCCAATGGAATCACTACCCCTTAAAAAACTACATCAGATCCGGAACCAATGTCCATAATGACAACTAATTCAACCAAATGGAGTCCATGGAACTATCCATAGGTAGTACACATCTCACTATATAAGTGAGACATTAGTACATCGCCATAATTCCCACATAAGGATATTGAATGGGTCCATAGTTGAAACCTCATGGAGGTCACATCCAAAGAAGGAACATGTGTCCAAATGTCCATCCAAGGGCTTCAAACATGGGATCCCATGTATCACTCTGGACTATCCATGCCTCAACAAGAACCATGAATCTATGTGCAATGCTATGTTTCTACCTAGACAATCGAAACATGTTTTAAAAATTATGCTCGGTATAAAAGCGAAACTCTCTTAGTGAATTAAGAATGACGTCAAGATAGGGGACATGCTCATCTCAAAACATAAAGCAATAAGGGGAATAAATGGTTAACAAGAAGCTTAGTTTATCAATTACTGGTCAAATATCATTAAAGGAAGTTTGAATTCAAATGAAGATACAATATTAAATGATCCACAATCCCTTAACAACTGAGGAGTCTACGATCGTTCATTCTTAACCACAATATTTCCCCTCACGTTCAACAGTTCTTGAAAAGGGTTTCATATAAATCCAACCACATCAATGTTGTGCAGCTGGGAAAGCACCGACATTAATCAATACTTTCAAGCCTCCAAACAATTCATGCATAGCAAACCATTTCCAAATGATCCTTCATGGTTGTATTCCATCCACATAGAAGGAATTTCATCCACTAAAACATACACGATGATCCATACCATAAGAGTGTTCACATCATTGAAGTAAGAGTTAGAAAAACTACCCACAAGCGCAATAGATCTATTTCATCGTAAAACAAACATGTGATGCCCCTCAAATCCATGATCACATGGCCATACCATTTGCTATGAAACATAGAACTGTATTGACTAGAGTGTAAAAACACCAAATATTTAGAAAAACCGCTCTAGAATTGGGAAATTATTATTTTTAACACTCATGTCACTTTACAACCGAGATGACCCTAGTCCTTGCTCAACAACCCGAGGCTCAACAATTTCATCAAACTCAACTAATTAGTTACATTATTAGTCATCCCAACAGATATGAAATATAAATGTATACTATGATAAGATTACATAAGCAATAAGACATATTGAATAGCATCCATAGGCTATCTTCGATTTGAAATAATTTATTATATGGGTCATGAAAAATATTTATCTGAGATTCAGATTTCCAAAATAGACATTAACATAGAGGATGACATATCAAGTCTTTCATCACTGAAGAAGTGAATGGTTCACTTGACTAATTAAGTGACTCAACATTCCTTTAGAATGTCTAAACTGCTGAACTGAGCATTCCTGGATTCACATTCCAATAATAGGGTCATGATTCAAAGATCACTGATCTAATAAAATGTTCAATTTTATAAATATAGACTCCAACTAGGTACCAAAACAGCTGAACAATGCCATGAATCAATAAGATCACAAATTTTAGCAATGAATTATAAAATATTAGTGTTCCACACACCCTGTGGTATCCCATTATGAATCCATGAGTGCCGACCCCATCAATGGGTCATGGTAAAAGGAATGTCACTAGGATTAAATATTATCACATATCCCATTTCTAAAATGGAAATTACTATTGAAAACATCAACAATTACATTCTTAGGAAACTCAATGAGATATTTTAACTAACATTACATGAGGGTCTAATCATGGAAATCACTTCAAGTTCTATTTTAAATTCATTAATTGGTTAACATCTATCCTTTTAACATATTAAAAGCATTAACCCAAGACAGAAAGTACTAACTCACAATGCAATAGTACAAAGTACATTTTTTAAACAAATCCACTAGGAATAATAAGCAATCTATAACAAATTCCTTTATTAAACATTATTCATTAATCATTTATTGACATCCATTCATAATTAGGTAATTATTTCAAATAAATTTCTTTTATTTCATAATAGATAAGGTTTTCAACTAGGCCCCCCTTTAAACCAACCTAGGTTAATCAAAATGAAACCCAATAGTAATTGTTTATTTATTAAATTTGTCAACAACCTCATAGACCTATCTCTTATTAAACATGCCCCAAACATACCTCATTGGGTCTAGTTTTTCATTTAGAATGGTAACCGATTAATTTTAGTTCAAATTTAAAAGATATAAAATTTATAAAAATTTCATTATATACCACAAGGTCATATATATAATGATTCGGTAATATGGGTGGAAATATAATAATACAAAAGAGGCACATACACATTATATGTTGGAAGTTGGACCCTATATAATTAGAACTAACTCACATTAAAATTTGATCCATATAAGGATTTAAATTTTAACAGGTCTCTACATAAACATAAATAATCTCACTTCTCAAAAGTGTAGTAGATATCAAAACCTTCCTATAAATAATGTCAACCCCACAACTTTCTCCTAAAGAAATGACTAGAAAAAATAAAATCTAAAAATACAACTAGTAACACTTCCTATTTCCCATTGAGAATCCAGGTCCATGTCATGTATATATTATAAGAAATTAAGTTCCAACATTCAGTTATAGGTTTATTTTCCATTGAATCCAATCACATTTATCATTTATATCTCAATTAAATTTTATCGTCAAATGATTGTTCACACTATTTTGATTCATGTGGTCCCATACCCCCTAGTGACAAAAGCTTGATGTCTATCCAATCCACACCATAACACATCTCAATATACCTATCCCAAAATTATTCATTTATATCATGTCACCCATCAAAATAATATGCAATATGTAATGCATCCTAAATGGAATGGTATGAAGAATGGTATTTGATTTCTAATAAGTTCCAATATGATGCTTGAGATGAAATACCGTAATCTTATTAATTTACAACATAATAAAACCTAAAATGATATCAATAGAAACATCACAATATAAGTGCATCGCCTAATGGTGAAATAAAATAAACTTTAATAGAAAAAATATTTTAAAAAAATTATTTGAAGAAATTTTAATTTTTCTTGTATGTAGGGTAGCTACATCTAGGAACACCGTCTTACAAAATTTTATTTCCTCCCTCTCTCTATATATTGTTTAAAATGAAAAAGAAATCCAGAAATTAAATACTTCGATACTACTTTGTAATATCCCCGAACAAAATACCAATCAACTGTTCTCCAAGCCTAATGGGTCACAATTCCTTAAGAATATCTCCTCAAATACCAGAGGCTGTAGGAACTAAGTGATGTTCTAGGTGTGTTAGTGGAGATACTTTTCCCTCATTACTAGTGTATATTAGATCAAAATTAAAAAAGACAATAGTAGAAAAATTTGTTATATATGAAGAAAACTAAATATAAAATGGTTCATGAATAAACAAATTCAAAATTTTATCACATAAAATAATGAAAACGATACATGTATTTATAAAATAGCCAAAATAATTACATGGACACATAATAATGTACACATGCCCAAAAATTCCCAAAACACAATACTATGTGCACATATAATCATAAGAATCTCCTTGATCCCATGATCCCCTTTTCTAAAACAACGATCAATATCCTTTGTTTTGGATATTTCTTCTATTTTCACCTGATTCCATATGATCTGTTTGAGTTCCCATGGGGCCCCAAACAGGGTGTAAGATGACATCTGAGTAGGTATTCACCCAATGGTTTATATATTTATGTCATGCAATATACACGATGCCGTATAATTATAAAAGATAAATAGGTTAGAATGAACCAATGTAATGTGTTCAGGACTTGCAATCAACTAAAATAATGAGATATAAAATAGTATCTTGAGGATCCATGAAAAAGATGGCAGGATCTTAACAAGGAAGCTTTAACAAAATACAGTAAATGATAGTAATTTCACATACAACCATCAATATCTTGTCCACATGACCTTTATATGTGATGAAACCATATAAAAAAACCTCGACCCTTCCATATAACAAATCATTCTATACATCCCATGACCATTACATATCTCAAGTGATTGGCCCAAAAGGGCAGGATCAATGGTGTAAAGAACCATGGTATCCTTGTAGAGACCCAGAAGAATCTCTTTGGAAACTCGCTATAGGAACTGGTTGGAGTTCATGGAGCTTGACATACCAAAAACATTCTACACATGCCCAATAATGTTGAATGCAATGGTTTTAAATTTTCATGGCGTCCCATGGAATCATGACCCAATAATAATCACTACCCAAGGCATCCACTACAATGTTCTAGATCTATGGAGAGCCTTCAATGGAATCTGTACATCATTCATCCATTTCAATCAATTTAACCATTAAATTCCATATGATTCTACCCACTCATAAAATCAAATCATTTAATTCCATTAAAGGAGTATACCATCTAATATTATCAATTACATTATATTCCATTAAATGATTATACCCACTCATTAAATAAATTACATTAAATTCCCTATCATGTGTATTCCCACTCATTTATTTTATTTTCATTTAATCAAGTCACAGGTTTATACCCACCAATTTATATTCATTTTCAATTAAAAAATTTCATGGGTATACCCAACCATTAATCACAAGCCACAATAATGTAATTTAATAGGTATACCCACTCACATAATCAATTATACATTTATCATCTTACACCAGATAAATTCAACAATTTACTAATTCCCACAATTTTTAGCGGGGCATTAATCCATAGAAATCACAACATTACCATCAAACAAATAGAATGACAAGGAAGACAAAACTATTAAAGTCTAAATTATTTGAGAAGATTACCATTGTCATTATATATTTTTAGATTCTTTTATCAGGTATGATACCCATTCATTTCTTATCATATCTATATCATCTTGTGAATATGACTATTTTCGGCAGTCATGGTAGTACTGAAAAAAATATATATAAACAAAGTATTAATATGTATTTTTAATAAAATATCAATTATATTCGAAAATATCTCCCTAGGGATGCTCTTTCTCTCATGAAATATGATCACTTTCATAAATTTTCAATCATAATAACCACAGTATTTTCTGTTTGTTTGTTTCAGGCACTGCAAAAACATTGAAAAAACAGGAATTTTTTATATGTGTTTGGATAGTGAAATATTATTATATATACCATGTTTTTTATATAGTCATATTACTTGTCAAGTTTATTTTCCTTTTCCCCTAGCATCATTCCTTGATGTAGATGATATTCACGCACCACCCTATCATAATATAATCATCATTAAAAGATAATATTCATTCGAAAACTGTTATTATAGTTCTAATATTTTTGATATATTTTTTTACCAATTGACAAACGTCAACATCTGTGGTCAGTTTTTTGGATATCCATGCATTGAATCTTGAAAAAAAATTCATCAGAGTATCCAAATGGACCATAGGGAGCATCCAATGCTAGCTAAGAACACCAAAAACAATAAGTAATGAAAAAATTAAATTATATTTTATATGACTAAATTGTATAGTTTTACACCTCCATCATTGGTATTAATAATAGTCAGTCACTTTTAATTTATCTATTAAATGATTTTATGGGTCCTATCATTATTTAACCCTCTTTCATGGCTGTTATATCTTCTTGTTCTATATAGGTGATGTGATGATTAAAGAGTCCAAATTTTTGTTCATGGGGAAATACCTTAATTTTTTTTTCATAAATACACCACCAAAAAATATTAAATGTATTTACTCATAATTAACATAGTATATCATATTTTGGAAAATCAAATCATGAAAACATACCTCATGTAAAAACTTACAATGTAGCAACCTAACCAATCATAGTTGAGGATCTCAGTTGCACACTCATCAAAAATGATGTATGGATATTCCCCTATGTACATATTTGCTTCAAAATCAATAATGTGATTTCCACCATATATTAACTTTTTATCCACATTAGCCTTCAATGATAATAATTGTGGATATAGAACAGGGGGGTGAAGTGCTTTGGGTAGATCATTTTTATTGGTTGGTTAATCCTTGAGATAGTTTTGAACTAGTTTTCATTTCACCCCCTTACATATTTTCATTTGTAATAACATTAATCAGTTAAAACCTTATTTAATTAAATGGTTAAGGTTGAGATTGAAAATTAAATTTTAAATGAATTCCCAATTATTAAAAAAAATTCACAAGATTTGACTACCATGCGATGAATTTTTCATGATCTTATTCAATCATATGAATATCTGCATAATTAATTGGAACATGTACTTTTACGAACCAACCCGGGTCAACCCTGAACCGGTCACCCGAGCCGGTCCGCGACATGGCCCGAGAGGCGTTCCCGATCCTCCCGGGCTGGCGACAAGTGCCAGGGCATCAATAGAGGCTATGGGAACGATTTCGCCCATTATAAATAAATAAGACAGTGAAAATAATACAGAGTAGCACAGAAAAGATAAACCAAATAAAGTGACTAAACGGGAACAAACAGGAAACAAACTAACCAAACACGACGTCCGAACAACTCCGTGCGACCTCGCGGGTCGCTCTCCGACTCAACGATCAAGCGTCACCCTAGGCGAACGCATTCAAGCTATAGCCTGCACAAACACTAAAAACAGAAAACAACTATAGGCGTGAGTATTAAAACTCAGTAGGCTAGCCCGATATCTATTCCCAATGCACTACCTTTAAAATAAAAGAAACATCATTTCAAGTTTGAACTACAATTTATAAAAGTATTTTTTTTTCTAAGCATTTTACATAAAAACAAAGTACGAACCATTGCCCTTAGCCATTTCAAAATTCGGGTTCATTTCATTAGTGTCAATGACATTTCACGAAAGGGGGAAAGTGATGTTTAAATTTTCCAAATTTGTGCAAAGGAGATTAAACTCTTTTATTTGAAAACAATTTTTAGAAACCTAATCAAAAGAAATTTAACATTTTCCAAAGAAAACAATACACCAGAATGCACAAAGTAAAACACACAGCTAGGGCAATGTAGGTATACATGTGAGCATCATAATCAGTACCGCAAGCAACAAAAGTCGAATAGACATGGGCGAACCTAGGAGATCGAGAATAAACCAGAAGACACCAATACATGAGAAATCATCCTTATCGACATGTCATAATGAAATCAAAACGCCCAATACGCTCGACCATCCACTCACGGGCAGGTCGATGGCAAATCCCATAGCAATAAACCCAATATATCCACCTACTATGGGCCACTGGTCAGTACCATAACCTACCAGTGCAGCAATCGTACTTAGAATATTCTCTCAATATGCCAGATTCCCATGTCTCAAGTGTTTTAAAAAGGGCTGAGCCAACTAATGCCAACCGAGAATCCAATCATATACATATATATATATAAAGCACAACAGGCATCACCCGAGTCACTCCGTGGAACAACCTCATTCCTTTTACTACTCAAGTACCCGGGAGCCTATAAGCGCGGCCTCCCAAACAATCCATTGCAACCAAGGCATGAGAGTCGCCCTAAGAGGGTTTTTATCAAAACATTTTTATCGCTTTCCATAAAGTGCCAAACGGGCATTTAATACATTTCACAAACACTACTCAAAGACAGGTACAACCTCTTTATGAGACAAAACCCAGTTTAAAACTGTTAAAGAACCCCAAAACACTACACCACAGGCTAACAATATTTTTTAAACCAAACCAAACCATTTTCTTTTTCCAAGTAATCTTTAAGAGCCAACCGGGCAATTTCTCAAACAAACCAAAGTATTTGTTCATGCTTCAAAAGAAATCATTTCTCATTAAACCAGAACTCTGTTTTACATTCCGTGAATTATGTTTAAAATCCAAACGGGCATTCTTTCATTATTGGGTGTCCGCTCGTCAAAAGGATGTTTCATGTGTCGTGTATAAAATAAACGGCTCCTTTTTTCATTAAATAACCATTTTAAAATTTACCATCTTATATTAAAAATTAATCATCGTACTCTTGTTGATGGTGGGTTTTTATTTGTTGGCTTAGGACTTTTAGGACCCGCGCAGGGTGTTTCCGAGTGAGCGCCATCGCCGCGCCTTGTCTCTGCGGTTCCGTTGTTGTCGCGCTTTAGTTCCGAGGTGAGCGTTTCTTTCCGACGCTTGGTTTGGCATGCTCTGGGCGCGAGCCGGCTCGGGTGACCGGTTCAGGGTCGACCCAGGTTGGTTCGTGACAGGTACCTTGGATCTTAGCTCTAGGGATACAAAAATTGACACTATGACATTATTTTTCAGATGTGTTATATTGTATAGATTGTCGTTTTAGATATTGAATATTGTATTTCACTCTACAAGTTGATGGGTGGGTGTTGATAGAAATAAATCTCAGTCATTTTCAACCTGTAGAATATTAATACGGTAAAGCTTCACGGTCTAATTTATATCTCCTTCACATTTCATAGAAACTATTGTTAGAAAATTGACTAACTCAGTTAAGAGTTATTTTTTAGCGGAATGGTTCACCTCAATACTTGTGGGTGTGGGGTTGGATCTTCACACATGGGTTGTTCTTGAGTTTTTTTACTCTCTTCCACCCTCTATCAAACATGTTATCATATCTACCTTATATTTTAATTATTCTTGCACAATAACTAATGTTTCTATAATATTTTCTATTTACATATATTATTCCTCCACTTAATTTTTTTCAAAATATGTTTAGGGTTTCACCCAAAAACAAAATTTCTGACTTGGCCATAATTTTCTAGCTTCTTCATGGCCACTGAAATTATGTCAACATCTAGTGTGGGTGTTGTTGAATCGTGTGAATATGTCAGATTGAAAATATATGAAAATAAGTAATCATTGTTAGTTAATACCAATATAATGGAAAATAAATTTTTATTATGTCATACTTACACTTTTTTCCCAAACATTTTGTGTGTTTTCATCTATTAGTTCACCATCATTAGTTAAAAGTGACTCTATCCATAACACATGGTATAGAATGGATGTTACTATGGATTTGGACATTCCAAGATTCATATAAACAAAATAATATAGTTATTGTGTTGTTTTATGTCACATAATAGTATTATGGTAGATTTAAAATATATACCTAAGATTTTTCAATTGATGAATTCCCCATATTTGATTTATGGTTGGGGTATGCTGGTTTTGATTCATGTTATTTATTTTCTGCAATCAGTTTCTTTTTTGGGAACAAAAAACTATCAATCAATGTTATGAATAAATGTAGCATAAAACAATGTATTACCAGAAACAATGTAACTAAAAATACTATTTCACATAATGGAAAATAAATGAATCCCACAATGAATTAGAAATCATGTGTTCATATATAAGAGGTGGCTGTGGTTTTATTTTTCCTACAGCATTTTGAAGATGATATATCATTAGAAGTTATTGAAAAACACTAGGAAATATTCAAAAAACAATATGTCAAAGTCTTTGTGTGAGTCATCCACTATTAATTCACATTGAAAGAGATGATAATACGCAAGTTAATGTTTAATTACTTAATTTTTACTAAATTTAAAAAATGATATCAGAAAGTCACAGTTATATCTTCCCAATTCATTGTATTAATCTCAGCCACAACACGGTACCATGAATTTTCCTCAATCTCCACATGCTTCTTAGTGATGATTCAAATGTAACTACTAAACATGTCCTTGTTGGGGTTAACATGATGGCCCTTCTTATTCCATCCAATATCATATTTTATTTTATTTTACATAGCCTTATTGATTTTTGATAATACTATCAAACTAAGATGCTCCTTTTTTTTCTATCTCACCATTGATTTTTCACCTTTAATTTCCTCAAATCCACTATCATCAATATATTCCTCTATCTCTAGAGGGCTATCATCCGCATGTGCCTATGGTGATTGTACCTCTGCACTAGGAGAAACAATAGTTATAGAAACATGTTGTCCATCTACACTGAGAGCAACAGTATGTTGAGAATCCTATGGTGTGTGTGGATTGGGATCATGATCATTTACAACAATCATTATCTATAAATGTGGTTTAAAATATCATTTATATAACATAAAATGAGCAATGAACAGATATTAACAAAAGTTAACATGTTGAGAAACATGTTGTTCATTTTCACTCCGTGCAATAGCAGGTTGAGAAACCTATAATGCCTAGGGATTAGTAGAATCATCATGTTTAGAATTTATTATCTAAAAAAGTGGATTAATATTTAATTTAGATAAAATAAATTCATCAGTGAATATATATTTCCATAATGTAACATGATTTATTTTAGAAAAAAATTTGATTATTGAACTATAATTTTTTAATTGTTTAAGGGATTGGCCCCCTCTATAGTGTATCCAAATCCCTTTATTTTAGTCTCTTATAACATAACAAACACTATCTATATTGGGATCAAATGGAAATGATTGTGATGTCCTAATGAATGGTTCATCCCCTATTCAATTTCCATCTAACTCTTCAATGGTTTTCATCAATAACAGAATAAAAGACCAGTTTTTTTCAAGATATGGATCATAAAATAATTGTACTACATATGATGACATTATAAACAGCTCATCTCTTTTAACCATCATAACTAAAATCAACATTCACAAATCCCAACTCATTATTTTTAATAGAACATCTGTTATCAACCCACTTGCATTGAAAAATCGGCAATCAGAATGGTGTATAATCCAACAAATTTTTTAAAGATGCCAAAATATGACATATTCTTGTAGATTGAAATTGTATTTATAACACCAGAAAAATGAATCACTTCATCCATAAGTGTAACTACACTATTATATCTGGTATTATCTTCATCATGTTCATTAGTATCAAATTTATAACCATTAATTACATTAGCATTATAAGATAATACATACAAACTTGGTCCTCTAGCTATTCTTCAACGTCTTTGTGAAATTGAGTCTGGATTTTTATTTGACTCTTATAATATATGGTATTTAAACAATCCAATAAACTATAGATTATGTATATTTGATATACATTTTTATTATTTGCTGGATTCTAATGATTAATAATTTCTTTTGGGGTTTCAGGAAATGGGTCAACATCAAATCTATTATGAAAAATGTTGATATGGGCATACTCTTCATCAGTAAAATTGATTATGCTGACCTCCTTTCTAGAAAATCATTCACCCTAAAGTCGCCTAGTGTGATGATATTTTGTTATACCAATGATTGAAAAACTAGATTGGTATTTGGTATATAATTTAATGGCTTCCTCAACAATATATTTCTATATAATATAACCCTCTAGAAGAATTTGATTTTTGACATACCATTTACTAATATTCAAATAATGTTCAATGGGGTACATCAATTTATAGTGAAAATGACCACATAACCAAATATCTCTCACCAATTGAACCATTAAATGAACCATCCTATCAACAAATGTCGACAGAAAAAACATTTACTATTCCCATAATATGAGGACAATTTATCATTCCAATGTTTTCAATTTTTCATGGTCTATAATTTTTTTACATATATCATTCAAGAAGGAATAGACCTTTGTTAATGTATGATAGACCTTCTAGGGTAAAAAGAAATGTAAAGCTATATGGATTAGATGTTGCATCAAAACATGATAGTTATGTGATGCCAGAATATTAAAAAATAAAATGTTCATTGATACAATGTTCTTTATGTTCAAATTATACCACTGTAAAACCATTACAACATTCAATAAGATGCAAAACTGATATCTCTCTTTCCTGGAAAGAGTGTACGTAGCAGGAGGAAGAAATGATTATTTTTCACTCTTCACTGGTGCCAACTCTTCTCGTATTACCATGAAAACAATTTCCAACATAGCCTTATTTCCATATTTGGTTTTACAGGTTTATTTATAAAAATGCCAATGACACTATCATATACATTTTTTTCAACATGAATAACATAAAAAAATTTTGGATTTATATACAATTCCAGTCTTGTAATTAAAAAAACTGATTTTTTTTCTAATCAGTTTTAATTGAGTTATTCAAAAATGATTTAAAAAAATCAGTGCCTATATTTTTATTTTTCTCAAATATTTTATCATTTGTTTGTGAAGACGGTGGTGCCAGTTCTTCTGAACTTCCATCAAATGATTTCTTCCAGAATCTGTACATAGTTCATCAGGGTAGAAATATACGATGTTCTAGAAACATAGTTTTGAATTCATGTTTCAACCTAATTGATTGTGTACCTTGTCCATAGATGGGACACACAATATGTCCTATAATATTATATCTGGAAAAATTTCCATAAGCATGAAAGACATTTATCGTCTCGTACAACACAACTCTTAATGTGAAATCATTATTTTTGTAAGAATCTTAAATTGGGACACTTGAATTTGACAATAATCTGAAATCCTCGATCAATGGATCCAAATAAATATTTATATAATTATGTGGTTGTTTTGGTCCTGATATAATCAAAGATAACATGATGTGTTTTCATTTCACGCAAAACCGTGGTGGAACGTTATAATTTACCAAATTATCCGACCTTGTAATTTGAGTGTTGATTTGAAAACCACGAGGATTCACTTCATCTTTAGATAATGCAGGATAATGGTTTCTCTGCTTATTTCTAAAGTCAGGATACTCATGATCACGTCTCCTCCATGTACGAGAGTATTCTAAATTTTGTAGTATTCTATATTTATTTATTCCAAATATTCACCCTATTAATTATACTATAGTGTCCTCACTTAAATATTGGTTCATAAACCATAGAATGATTGGAATGTACCACGCATCATTCATAGGACCAGATTCATAATTCTTTTATGAATAAGCACCACACTTTGGGCATTCATTAATTGATTTGTGGTCCTTTAGAGAAATAGTATAGATTCATTTGGGTAGTTGTGTATTGTTTCAATGATCATAACCGTAAAGCAAAACATTTGTTTCGCATTGTATGTTCAGCTCTGGAGTTCATTATATTTAGGGAGCATGTCATTCAAGAGAGAATGTATGTCCATAAAACTAACGTCACTCCATCCCATTCTTGCTATAAAATTATACAGCTTCAGTACAACTAAAAATGATGTATATTTAGTGAAACCATCATAATATGAAATTTTTGAACAACTCTTCAACTACTCAAACAATTTTGTCCAATCATGAATTTCCTCTTAAATTGTCCTGGACATATATTTAATATGATCTTAATCATTAGGCACATCTTTAACCATGTCCTTGATACAGTATTATTCATTTACCACACATGTAATCATATAAAATGATCCATAAAACATAGTGTAATCCATGTCACTTGCTAAAATCTTCTTTTCCCGTGTTTATTATAAAATTTATAACTTCAATAAATTCCATGATAGATAATGTATTCTTCCAAATGCTCTAGAACAACTTCTCATGAATAACAATAGTATCAACATGGAAAGAAGATATGATAATGATCATATTCATGATATTTTACAAACATGATGAACTCTTTCACTCCATCTTCATACTCATTTGTCAGATGATTGGAATCCATCCATTATTTATTCATATACATCCATGTTTATTTATTAATATTAATAATGAACAAATTAAATACACAATTTATTGATATATAAAATTAACCAAGGATAAAAATTTAGATAATTTATATCTCTTTTGAAATATATTAATCAAATCATAGTTTAAATCCCATTAAAAAACAATAAAAATTTTACGAATTCCTCATTAAAATAAGAAACACTTTAAAAACAACCCAATTAGTTCCAAAAATCATTTATCAAATCCCTAATTCCTTTTTTAACCATTTTAGAGAAATTTAAAAACAAGAAATTTTATGTTGAACCAATAAATTTTTTTAAGAATCATTTTAAAACACTTTAATCATTTTAAAAGTGAACCACTAACAAAATATCTATATGAAATTATCACTACCCTCGTTCTAGCCCATTAATAACCCATCACAAGTGGGTGAACTCCTTTTCTTTTGTTCCAATCCCCCCCTTCTGGCTACTCCAAACGATATTCACATTTACATTTATTATTATTGATTATCACAATCACACTCACCTATAAAAATAGCAGTTTTCTAACTTATACATATGTATTATTATGAGTAGAGCTTAACCCAATCACAATAACCATTATTGAACCTACAGACCCACTAACCTATTCACATAAAATTTATATATCATGATATATAATCTAGTACCTAATGAATTATTTGGAAATATAGGCCCTACAAATCATATAATATAGAAATTTTATTGAAACATACAAATCATACATTCATTTCAACCTAAATAACCCATATCAACTGTAGAATAAAAATTACAATTAATAAGGGAACCATGTGATAAAGAAACATTAAAATAATAAATAAAATCAAATTAATATTTTCTCTAATAAAACAAGAATAAGTTTGATGCAATAAATATAATAATTTAATCCTCTATATAGAACCACCGACCAAGGAACAAAATGTTTTGGGATATACCATAGGTACTAGTGTGTGAAGATCCAAAATGACACTGTAACTACATAGACCAACATCTAATATTTTATTCATAAAAATAATAAAAAAATCCACCCAATTTAATAGTACTTGAATCATCAAAATGATTCCTTCCCAGAACCATTGTCTTAAACACAACTTGGGTAAACTATAGAATTGTGTGTACCAACTAGGGTAACATGAATCAAGATGTCCCACATAGACACCCATGTTACCATAAAATCCATGGAGGTGATAAATATATCAATATAATTACGCAAAAATTCTCTCACATATCATCCAAAACCATCACATATTAGAGCCCCTTTTCATATCATACATCCATATTATAAATAATCCATTACCCATAACTGGTGAATGAAGTATAGTGGAAATCATTGAGGGTCACATGAAAAATAAACTGTTTACATTTAATCATGAAAAAAGGTGCTTCACATAAAAACGAACATAGTATTTAGAGTCTCACTCTCCCTCTTTAATGTCTCATCATTTTAATGATTTTGGATGAACATAATAAAATCCCATTTCTCTGCAAAAAATTCTCCAAGAACATGAAATATTCTATTGAAAAATCAAAATAGGATTGAGAAACCAAATTTACAGTAAAAACATTTAAATGACACTATAAAACTTTTCAAATTGTCTTTTAATGAGAATTAATCTATTATAAAAATAATACAAGAATTTATTTTAAAAAAACATTATTCCAGTCCTATAATTAAGAAATCTATTAAATATATCACCCAAGAACCCATACATTAATATAAATTAATGTAATCTAAATTTTTATAGAATACAAATTCATTGAATTATAAAATAAATTATGAAAAAAACAACTAATTCAAACTGAATGGTAACCAATACACAACATGTCACCTTCAATGGAAAACACTCAAAAAAGATAAATCCCAACATAATCCATAAAAATCAATTTCAATTCCTCGGAGAAGGAGGAATCAATGTCAGATAAATCAGGGTAGTGGGATGGGGGAGAAAATGGATAAATAGTGGGAAAAATTCTTAAAATGGAAAAATAATTTTTTTTCTTAAATAATTTTAAGAAATCACATAACATGAGCTTTTGAAATCATCGAATAATTAAATTATCATTTTCCAAAATAAATTATATCTTATAAAATATAAATATTGACTAAAATATTACTATATATAAAAAAATAATAAGATGACAAATATAAGTGAAAATACAGTCCTTTTATCAACATCTTTTTGAAACATTGATGTGATTGTTATATTTAATTTTTTATGGGAAATATATTTCTATTGAAAAAATTATAATAAATAGTTCATAATGAATAGTTTTTAAATAGAAAAAATGGTTTTAAAAATTATAATTAAAAATACTTAATTTTATTTACTTTTATATAATCCTTCATAATTCAAACACGAAAAATACATAATGTTTTCATGGGAAAATGACAGTGTAATGTGGTAAATAAAATACCTCTATTTTATGGTGTTGTAGGTGTGTGAGACAATCAGTTCGTTTGGGGAACAGTCTATGACCAATTAAGGGATGAGTTGTGTGGTGATGGAATCCATGTTTCGAAATTCGTTGTGGTTGATAGCTCATTATGATGGTTTTTAATTTGAGTAATTTTTAGTTGTCGTTAATTAAAATCCTATAAATTGTTTGGTCACTAATATGACCATTTGAGGATGTGGAGAATCAAAGTGTAAGAGTCATGTCTGGGTAAGTGGATCGTTTATTGAGTTATTCCATTGGGATTAGTGTTGTGAGTATGTATGTGATTTGTTGTTAATTATTTCGAATTTCAATATTTTTCAAAAAATTCGATATTTTCATAATATTGTTTTGGTAGTGATGAAATTTCTTATTGCACATTGGGAGTGTTATGTAGGTGATCATAACCTATAGGTAGAGGTGGTTGGTTTTCCTTGTGCACATATGTGGTTGAGTTTCACTGGTAGATGATATATAATCATGTAAGGGTATTGATTAGTGGAGATCAAGAATGAAAAAATGATGTCAACCTATAGAGTGGGGCCTGGGTTGTTTGAGGAACATAGTGATGGGAGATAGTATGGTTTTTAAGTTAGTTCATGTGTAGAATCATGTGAAAAACCATAATGAAGTTTTATTTAGAAATCCACACGTGGAGAATTACAAAAACATGGAATTAATTATATTGAGCATGATATGGACCTAATGAGTGAGCTGTTACAAGAAAATCCACTGAGTCAGTAGTTATCAGGTTGAGTTTTGTGTATGATGCCTTGGAGTGGGAGCAATTAATAGAAGAGTAATTGGTTTCCATTTATATCAGACAACATTCTCATATAGAACAATTATGGATGGATTTAGTGTTCTACCAAGAGGATTAAGCACTCTTATAGAAATCACATTAGTTGGGGAATCAATGATTATGGAGGCAAGAGAAGTTGGAACTGTAGTTTTTGGGACCATTCGAGATAGTAGAATACATAAAGATGGTGTATTTCTAATTGGATCCTCCCCCACAAAATTGATGTGTTTTATTGAGAAAAAATCCTTCAAGGCATCATTGAAGCATTTTTGAGGAGATTGTGTTTGTTGACATGGTGGACATCTGTGTTGTGTTTGTTGACAAAGCAAACCATGACGTACAAATTTCATGAAAAAGATGATTTCATGGTGACATGTCGAGTTCCAGGGATATGGTTAACAATCCATGTTTGATTCAAGAACGTCGACAATGTAATGGATGATCTGGAGGAGGTACAAAATGAGTATATACAAGGTGGTGTTGTTTTCCAGTGTTTTCCAATTTTTTGTGCCTGCAAATCGAAAAAAGGAGAAAAGCAGTTTTGGAAAAGGGAGGTGCGCGTCATTGACTTGATGGAGAGGAAGCTTGTGAGACCTATGGTTTTCAAGATCAGAACATCAAAATATAGAAAAAAAGGGGAGCCCATGTTTTAGGGTTGGTCGCGCAAGTGACTTGCGTGGAAGAGACTTGTGTGCCGAGACATGCGCGCTGAGGGGAGACCTGTGCGCCATCACGCAAGGTGTCCAAATTACTATAAATAGAGGCTGACCCCTCCTCATTCTGGATGAGTTCTATATTTTGAGAAAATCAGAGCTCCTGTTGCGCAGGTGTGGTGGTCGCGCAAGTGGTGGTGGGTCGTACAAGTAGAATTTTCAAACTAGTTGTTTGTTGTGTGCCCATGGTTGTTTGAGCGAGAAAGGTTGTGAGTCGCCTGCGTTTTCTGCTGAAGAAGAGGGTGTGGGTTGTGAATGTTTGAATAAGCGTGATAGTTGGTGATTTCATGCCAATATTGTTTTGGGCGTAAAAGGGTGTGGGTTGTGAATGTTTGGAGTTGCAGAAGCTTGTGTCACACAAGTGGTTGAGGTGGACATGATAACCAGTTGTAACATGCACGCCGAGACATGAGTGCTGTCTAAGAGAAGGGTGAAAGGTATGATTAATGCACGACAATGATTCAGGACTGCGTGGAAGCTAGAAGTTTTCCTGATACCTTCGGTGCTAAGTGAGATTCATCTACGAGTGAAAGTTGGACTTCAACAGAGAATCTACAAACAACGGAGGATGAATTCATTAGTGATAATGAAGAGGCCAACATGTCTATAAATTGTGAGTGGATCCTTTCCAGAGCAGTTAGCAAAGGAAGAGGAAGATGGTTATCCTCTCCACCGGCAATGATCCTGAGAGAGAGAAATAGGGAGTGACCCATGGGAAAGTAGTGAGGTGACCCTAAACATTGTAAAGGCAGTAATCCTAGGAATAGAAGTGACATATCCTGAACCTTTTAAAAAGTAGTGTGCTTATAATGGATTTGGTACATCGGCACATTGCCGTTGTGTGCTCTTTGGATGTAGCCCAATGAGGGTGAACCAAGTAAAAATTGTTGTGTCTTATGCATGCTTTAATTTCTATTTATATTGTGCAATGGGAAAGAGAGGGAAGAGTGTTTTTCTTAACAGAAAAACAAGATCATAATGAGATTTAATTTTAAATTAGTCATACCTAGATTCACCCCCCTCTCAGGATATTCAACCTTGTGGACCAAAAATTTTCATTCTGTGTTCCAAGTATCATAGAAAGTAGGATTTTGATCCTTTATATGTGATTGATAATAAAGAAATTTATTTGGAGATAAATGCATCATTTGAGAAAAATATACTCTGAAATATTGATTGGATTAAAAAGTTAAAAAATGTAAGATGATTCCTAACATTTTTTTTGAATCGTTGTAATATTAATGAAGAATAATGAAATTAAGAGTCTGATGCACAGTCTCAGTGGCCTAAGATGGTCAAGTAAGACCTCTAGTGACACTTCCTAGGGATGATAAGCCATTACCGTGGGATATTATAATATAATTAGACTTTCTATGTTTTCTATTTTTTATTTTAATAATTTCATTTAAGTTATTTTAGTAATTATTAATTTGGATGAAGTCTTAGGTATTCAATAGGTGGATTTAGAGGTGTTTAAAATCCATTAACAGGGATTATGGATAAGGTAAACCGTGTGATTTTTCATAGGACATTATGTAGATAATTGGAGAGTAATGGGGAGTGTAACATAATTGGAACATAGTAAGATATAACAAAGTAACACTCCCTTGGTAACCATGTAACTCAAATCCAAAACAAAAACAGGATTGGTACATGATCGATGAAACAATGTAGTTGAACCATGAGTGTACCCTAAATAGGAAATAATACTTCTATGGTTGGCACAAAATTTGTTAAACAGTGAGACCAAACCATTCATGTGAGATTAATTAATCTAAATTTTATTTTTTTATCTCAATACCTCGATAAAACCCTTCATTCATCCTCCTATACAAATGGATATCAATCTTAGAGAATCTAGAGGTTCTTCATGGTGAAATAATTCCATCTATAAAGCATTTATATTAGATATATAGACGTCAGTCATAGGGATTTAAAGGTAAGCGACTGATTTTCGGTCCATTCTTCATGGTCATATAAGAACTTCTCTCTTCTTCTTAGGAAATACCCATAATCCTTACTGTCAGGTCCAAATTTAGTAATTTTACATGATCTAATGTGATTCCTGCTATATTCAAAGAAAAGAATGGTAGAAATATTTTTATATATTTCTTTATCAAATTTTTCTTTATCTGATCATTATGATGGATCTTTATAAGTATATATATAAAATATTATCCATTTAAATGGTCTTATTCTTGTATCTTAACTCTTGAATAATTATGTGGTGATTAGTGGTTGTTTTTAGGGATCATATGTTTCTAAACAACTTTTAGTAGTAGAACCACGATGTTAGGATTTGATACAGTTAAAGTAAGAAGTTCCTAACCATGTGATAAAAATTATATAAAATTTATTGATACAATATTCTTGTGTGTTTTTCTGTGTTACCATAATACTTTTCATGGTATGAAATTCTTCTATGATTGAGTATGACCTAAGAGAGCTCTCTTAATAAGACATGATATTGTGTGTGTGTTTGTGACCCATGATACCTCTATTAATTAGAAATTCTTAGTCATGTGTATATCTCTGTAATTTCCTTTTCATATCATGTATTTGTATATTTGTGTATAGATGTAATCTTATGTTATCTAGTATTAAGGTGACATATAAACCATTTATGTCAAGGTTAATCCCTTAGAGGGGAAGAATGTGAAACATGATGCATGATGATTATGTTGGGGTATTAAATAAAAAATAGTGGGACATGATAGCTTTATGGACTGACCTGATAGTATAAGAAAGGTATTATTGACATGTGGCTTGACCTGAGATAATTGGTGGGGCATTCTGAATTTTTGGCTGGACATGTGATAATTGGTGAGGCATGATGGAATTGTGTATTAATATAATTCATAATGAAATTGTGACTTATTAGGAGAGTTAAATTAACTACATGGTCTATTATGAGATTCATTGAAACCAGATATAGCTTTTCCTCTGATTTGGAGTTGAATCTAGAAGGGATGGGGTTTGTGGTAGCCCAGTTATCGTAAAATGACACCACATGATATTTTTTTAACTTTTGAATGTAAATTATTAACATCATATATAGTTATTTATAACTATTTATCTTATGTTAAGAACATATAAATGGTTTAAAACATTGTTTTATACTCACAACCTACATAGGAATCTCAGTTCATGTGAAGACTTCTTTAACCTGGATTTTAGATGAGGTTAGTGGCCTTGCATACGGAAATGATACTGAAGGATTATGTTAATTTCGGTGATATCAAGATAGAATCTAGGATCACTATAGGGAAACCTTTTTTTTATTTTCCGTTGTTTACTGTTTATGGTTCTATGACAAATTGAGACCTCTTGACTTATTGCACTATATATTATGTGTAATATTCTATTATCATGGGTTGATTTTTTTGATACATGAACTTATTTTTCCATTTAGGTTCTAATTTTTTACATTGATTATTACTTATATTATTTTTTACTATCATTATTATAATTTAAAAAAGGGATAGTATCCCCACGATGCCACTTATGACCTCACCACTAGTTGGAAACATATTTTGTACATGGAAGCGTACTTGAGGTCAGGTGACTCTTCAGATTTGTCCTGGTGATTTATTTTAGGGTGTTATAGTTGGGACATATGAAGTATATGTTTTTAGTATTGGAACCAGACCTAGTTGGTAGTTTATGTTCTATAAGAATCCTTGGAGCATTATCATGGTGGTCAATTGCGAAAAATAGTCATTTATAATGGAAACATGGGAGATGTATATCATTATACATAAATGTAGTTGAAATGAATTGTAGAATTTTAATTTTAAAAATATTTCTTCATATATATACATAAAAATTAAATAATGTTTTCTAAAAAATAAGTGGAAACACTTTGATGTAATTTAATTTACATAGGAATATTTAATAATATAATCCTGAAAACTACAGAAGAGTAATAAAAAAATAGAAGTGAATGAAAAAAATTATTTTTTAATGTATGGAATTTTTTTTTGAATTTTCAGAAATAACCATAATGAAAACCCACCTTACATTTAATAATTAAAAAAAGCAATTCAAAATATGGAATTAGAAAATTGAATTTTACCAAATATAATTAGTGCGTAAACAAGGACCAGCGACAACCATGATTTTCAGCGGGGTGTTTAGAACATAAAATTCACTAAATCACCATAAATATCAATCTATTATATATAAACCCAATGAGAAATACGAGAAAAAAATCTTTGTAGGTGTGGTTCAGCATGCGGTGGAGGTGCATTCATGGTGTAGGAGAGTCGTAGTGAATGAGAGGGGTTGTATAGGAGAGCCACTAATAGAGGAGAGGCGCGTGGGAGGAGAGTTGCATGACGAAGCTTGGTTCACGATGATGGAGAAGTAGGCGGCCAACGAGGATGCGGACGGAGGTGAGGAGGAATGAGAGGAGGCAGCGGCAACAATGATAGAAGGGATTGTCTTTTAAGAGATCTTGAGGGGTGCAAGGAAGGAAGAGAAACTTAGGGTTTATTTACAAAACCCGGTGACACTTTTATCATATGTAGATAAAAATGTACTGATAAATGTTTGTTTTATCAGAGCTATAACTGAAATCTTTGATAAAAAATGCCTTTATCAACAATACAATTGAACTCACTGATAAAACATGACTTTATTAGCAAATTTTTAGGGCTGATCAGGGCCCATCTATATCAATGCTAAAAAATCATTGATAAATCTTTTTTTAATCTTCACCAATCACTTTGTGATGATAAAACATTCCATTTATTCATAATTATTAAATTATAACCAATTTATTGATTACATTTATAATTTTATAAATATATATAATGAATATATTTATTATAATTTGATAATTTAAATTATAAATATATATATATATATATATATATGTTTTTGTTTGTGTATAAATTATTATTAAATACACATATAATATTATAATTTAAATTATAATTAAATACATATAAATAAAAATTTCCATATTAATTTCAATTTTAATATCTTAATTATATATATATGTATGTGTCTATGTCTATGTATATATTCAATTATGAAATTTATCTATCAATAAATATATTCACAAGGTATTCATAAATATATTTTAATCATTTAAAAAGGATATTTTATAATTTTATATTTCTTTAAACATATTTATATTTAATTAGTTATATTTAATTATAATTAAATATAATATATTTTAAATTTATATAATTTTATATAACTAAATATTTATATTTGTAAATATTATAAATATATTTAATTTTTATTTAAATATATTTATCATGATTTTAAGAATTAATGAAATGAAAAAGATTTATATATATATTGTAAATGAATGAATACACCAGGTATATATAGTACTATAGTATATATAGAAAATATTAGGTTAATTTATGAACATATATTCATTAGAATATGAATGTACGAACCAATTGACACATTCATTTGGAAACATAAATTTATTAATATATATATATATATATTGAATAAGTATATATATATATATATATCAAAGTATATATATATAATATTATAAACATATAGTATAATAAATATTTAATAATGATATAACTATAACTAATAAAAATAATAAACCTAAATAAAACATATACATAATAAACATGAATTTTTTATTTAATTTATACATATAAACATTATTTTGGAATAATATTACAATATTTTTATATAAATTTATAATATTTTGTATTTAAAACATATATCAGGACTATTATTAGAACTGATAATGTCTTATTTTTTATCAGTGCTTTTTTTAGCACTGATAAAGGGGAAATTTAACAGAGCTAATATTAGCGATGATAAAGGTCAAATTTATCATGGCTTTTTTGTAGCACTGATAAAATTTCCCCTTTTTTAAGTGCTTTCTGATTAGTGCTGATAAAACATGACTGCTTCCCTTTCCTGTATTTGTGTCAATCAATGAAATATTTAAATTTGAGCCTATAATTATGGTACAATAAACCACATCCTTAGGAGAATCAACTTCAGCTATACTGATAACATAATATTGGGCTTATTCCCTCAGCCTCTTTTACAGTAGGTTCCCATGATGCTTGAGATACTGGTTTGGATGATGTATCATCACTTTATAATTGAAGAACTAAGTAATAGTGGATTCTTTCATTGTATTTTATTCATTATCTAGAAAAAACTTATTTCTACACTGGTAACAAACTACGAGGACCTTCAAGCATTTTCCAGGATATTTCCTTCCACATTTTATTCATATTAGAAATTTATCCAATCCCTTCTTCTTCAATGACATGTTACCCTTTACATAGTTGATAGACGACCCATTATTCTGTAGATATCATTTAATGTTATTGTATATAGATTATTTAGTCCCCATATTAATGAAAATTGGCACTATATTAAGAAATAAAAAAAATAGAGATTCTAATTCCCTTAAGATACATGGCTTAAACCCATAAAATAAATCAGCAATCATGCTCGCTGGGTTACATAGGTAGTCTGATGGATTCTTGTTTATTCGTATGACTATATCCTTACACATTATTTATCAAAAATCTTATTTTTTAACAAAAATTTTAGGCATTTCATCCCCATTTATTTTTCACATATCGAGTAAAGTATTTCTCGATGAAAATAAAAATACATGATATCTTCTCTAGGAACTCTATTTATTCATCATGTTTTGTATTTTAGATCATTGACCACCACTGGTAAAAATCTCCTTTTAAATAATACACATCATGAATATCCATTTCCAAATCATTACATCCCAAATAATGGAATAATTTTTTAGGTACTTAATCAATTTTTATCTATGAATGGATTACAAGTTCAATTAAGATATGGAGGTTTCTATTAGATGAAGGTATCAGAAATAGTTTAATTAGTCTATGAAACAACAAGTAACTCCATTTGACAATGGTTATTCATCATAACCTAAGCATGATTCATGAATATAGGCTTGATCTTCTAATTTACAAAAGAAACTATATTAGTTTTCTCACTAGGGTAAGGTCTTCATTATCCACGAGTGTTGATTTCCTTTCTTCCATTAGACTCCATCACCAAATAATGTCATATTTTGTGTTATCTCATAGTAATCATGAATATTTTTCTAAAAAATTAAAATTGTAAAATTTCTCAAATACTATAATGGATTTTTTAATTCACAAGTTATTTATTTTTATTTGAAATATAGTTCCTAGGGTCTCTACTAAACTGGCCTCTGATACCAACTGTAACAACCCCAAATCTAGTAACCCAATTATTTGGTATATTTTATTACATTAGTATAGATAAATGAGATATAAACACATAGTGTGGATTAGATTAACATTATTATAAATGTATATATATAAATAATACCCAACATTGGAAATATAAATTACATAACATAAGAAGAATTCATTCATCATTGATATTAATCATAATTTCATTCTTCATATATTTGATATTTTAAAATCAATAAAATTCTGATTCAAATACACATTAAGGGTTATGCAAAAATGAATCTATCATGATTAAATTAGTGATAATCAATAGATAATGGGAAATAATAGAAAACACTAACTATTTAATCAATAATAAGAGAAGAAAATGAATCGAAGCATGATATCAATGAATTAATTTCTTGTATTATAATAACTAAATTATCAATGAAGAAAAGATTTTTATTGGATTTTATGATCTCAAATAGAATGGTATCACTTTCAATAACGCATTTTGAATAGATACTCTATCATATGGGAATGAATACATCAAAAACCCATTTAATGTGTATAAAATATTGTTATCATTAGAAACCACTATACATATATGGATTATATATAACATATCCCCACTAATTAATATATTTAAAAATTAATTCCTCATATATTTAATTATCAATTAAATTCATCAAAAAATGTGCCTTATCAACAAATAGACGTATTGAGTAATGAATATAGATTTATCATGGTCTTCACATGTATTGAAATAAAATTCCTATTAAAAACTGATATGTTGAAATGATATATGGATTAAGAAATAATAAAATCCTTGATTGATACTTAATATAATTCGTATGACCAATGATCCAAAACAATGAATGTTTCTACCAGAAATTTAATAAGTGGTAAAATATTACCTCAAATTGACTAGAAATATATGAATTGATATAAAATAATGTGTTTAAAATAATGGAAATGAAATAATAATGACATAAAGATTTTATTTATATGATTATAGAATACATGTTGAAGAGGATAAATACTGATAATGTTTAATTCTTTTATGAAAATTCTTTAACAATATATAAGTTTAAAAAACAACTCTTTTGTACTTTTTGTAATGAAATGAAAATATGAACCTTTTTGAAAAAAATACAATGATTATATTACATTGTTTTTTAAAATCCTGTAATAATATAAAATTTACTTTGGTAAAATTATAAAATAATTTTTATAATATAGACATGGTAGAAATACATTTCCAACCAAAAGAGAAATAATACTGGGTTGTCATCAATATACTTATTTTTTGGATTGACCTACAAATTAGTTGAAAAATTATAAATATGTATATAACCTTTATAAAATGAATAAATTTAATCATAACTTTAAAAATAATGATTAAATAGGTATAAAAGTTATATAACTAAATGGGGTTATTTTATACACAATATAATAATAAGTAGGTTTATAATACCAACTATATATCAATGGATTGTAAATTGATATGACAACCAATACCTCAAATCCAACTTTCTATAAATGTTCATTGTCCCTAATTATTATAAGTCCTAATTTATTATAAATACATCCCAATTGAAAATATATATCTATAAATTCATATATGATCGATTTATAATAATTTATCATCCATTTTTAACAATATTTAATTATAATCATTCTTTTTGGGTGTTGACTACTGATTTTCCAGGTATGTATTGATTTGGTAGTTTCAACCATGGAACTGTGCTCATGGTTCCATAATCTATTGAAAATTATCCAATATATAAATATCCTCTATATTATATATATATATAATTATCCCTAAAAAATAGTGGTAGAAAATTTAATGAAACTATTCATTGAGGTAGTAGGTCGTACGTATAATGAATGATAATTTCAATTTTCAATAGATTAAACAAAAATAATGGTAAATAATAAACCATCATTTAATGAACATTTTTATATAATATATATATTATATATCAAGTATATATATCTTAAATATCATATATATATATATTGGATGTGAAAAAAAGATCACATTGTTTTCTGGAAGAGGTAATCCACACACACTCTTGAGCGATATTATCATTTTCCAAAGGATTTGATGGTAAACAGGTATATATGTTATTATAAATATAAGAGTATAAATATTTCATAAATACCATATATATTAATTGGTTCAATATTTATAACAATAAATGTAATGTCGTCATGAAAAAAATTACACTTCTATATGGAGGCGGAAAAGACAATCACAACTTTTTAAATCAAATTCCTTACGAAATCATATTAAGGGAACCAGATTTGTTATATTGTAAGGGTTATAAATCTATAAAATATATGATAGTATTTATAATGGAATTGGGTAGTGGTTTTAGGAGATATATGGATCATCAAGGATTTATGAATTTAGAGATAGGGGTGTCCTTTTAATAGGGAGGGAAATGACCCATATTGAGTTTCAAAAAATTTTAAAATTAATTTAGTCACTATCACATTAAATTTTCTATATGGATATACATTCATTGAAAAAAAGTTATGTAAAAAATATCCTCATCCATTTATATTTAGAAATGTTTTTTTACACATTAAACCTTATCTTTTGGTTTAACACCTTGGTAAACAAGTTTAATTTCAACCAATGTACCGCATTTTAAAATTATAATGGGTAATAAAATTACTTATAAGTTTATAATTAGGGAAAAAATTAAAAATGGATGAAAAATTTTACTATATATTATCTCCCTATGATTTTTCATTATTTGTATGAGTTTTAAATAATTTAATAAAATATTATTCTAAGACAATATCAACAATATCAATTTTGACATTTTTCAGTTAATTTGAATATGAATAACTCATTAAAAATTATTAATTAGAATATTGGATTAAAAAAACAATAAAATTTCATATATATACATAATTGTTTTGGGAAAACGTTAAATCATCTGGATCAATTTCTTTTTAATATTTTTAATATCATATTTTTGTTACGTTATTACTTAAATAAATTCTTATTTCATGTTCTGTAAGAATTTATGATAATTATTGAACCATTTAAAATATTTAATTAAAATGAAAAAAATTAAATATTTTTATTAAGTATAATATTTTAGAATAATTCATAACATACCCATATCCACAGGTGAATATATAATATATATTAAAATTAATAGTGTGAAATTTTAGTATTTTTCTGTACTTAAAATAATATTAGTCTCATAACCATGGTCAAATGAATTGAAAATGAAGTAAATTATAATTTTCTTTGGTTATTAAAAATTTAATCCCATAAAATTAAATAAGGTTATGTTCAATTTTTTTATTAATTATAGCCTTTTTAAACCATTATATCAAAATTTAAACATTTTTTGTGACCAATTTTACCATGCTAACTATACATAATGCCTAAAAAGAATTGGGATTTATTTATCATGTTTGAAACTCTATATTTCAAATATGGTATACATTTTTCATTATACAATTTCTTAATTTAGAAGAAATTATGTTCAATATAAATTCATAAAACTAAATGGAAAAAATATTTTATTTAAAAGTTGGAATTTTAAGTATAAAAATTAACTTATATAAAAAACAAGATTTTAAATATTAGAATTAGATGATTATAGATCAAAATTATTAGATCTTATTTTAATAATAAATCAAAAATATATTGGGAGGATTTAATTACTAGACTTGGTAAAATTTAATAAAAGTATTTGAGAATTTTTTTTCTCTCTATTCATTAAAAAATAAAACATTTCAAAATAATCCAAAAAATTCATTATAAGTAAATTTTCATATTTTTATTTGAAAACATAAAATTAATTTAATAGAATTAAATATTTAAATTTGTATTGTTTATGATTCAAACACAATTTTGAAAAATTTATTTTATTGTTTTTTAAATGATATTTATATTATAATTTATGACCAGCTGTAAAAATTTTAAAAGATAATTTTCAACATGAATTGTTATCATAAATAATCCTAAAAAAAATTTATCAAAAAAAAATCTAATAAATATACATAATTTTTAAATTTTTGACAAGAACCACATAAAGATATTAAATATAAAAAAAATATTAAATATGTATCAGGGACATGGGGAGTGTCGAAATTTTATAAACTATTCTAATTTTATTCTTTTAATGTAATTGAATCCAGTTGGTAGTTAAAATATGTGGATATTGGATACTAATTAGTGCTTGAATCTCTCATTTTTTCTTTATATCCATGATACAGTTTCCTAAGAAAGAAGAAGTGGAATTAATTTTCCTCACAAAATTTTCCCCCGATGATCAATAATTCTTTTGGACTACCCTATAATGTTATTATAATATTGAAATTAAAATTATTTAAATTAATTACTTAGGATGTATTAAGATGACACAATTTGACTAGGATATGTGAAATAAATCATCAAATATGATCTCTATTGAAGAAAATATTTTTGATATTCCCTAATCCAAATTCATTCAATTATCCAAAATTAACAACCAAATAACAATATACAATTTTCATTCTTCTCTAATATTTTATATCATATAAAAATAGATAATTTATGATAAAACCAATATCATTCCAAAAAAATTGAAAATTTTAAGCAATGATCCATGTGACTATACATGGACCATGTCATTCTTGTTTAGGATGGACCAAACCATTCACTTAATTATTTGGACTGGGCTAAATTAGCCCAAACACCACTTGTTTAAAAATAGATCATATGGAAAATTAAGATAAATATTTTATTTTTTTATCATTTTTAATAATAACTGCTTATGATATTATAAAATAAAATAATATTTATATATATTAATCTCTATTATGAGATGATATATATATATATATATTAATTTTTATAATATCAATAAAATATATCATAAAAAATGAATGTTTAATTTTTTGGTTATATAATGAATCAGGAACCCAAAAATACTATTAATTTTTCATTAAAAATATCTTATTTAATATTTAAGTTAAAATAATGGCACTAATAGTTAGTTTCATTGGGTTAGGACTATCACGTAAAGTGGGTCACATGACCCGTGTTTAGGTTTTGATAAACATGTTATTTTATAAAATATCAACCTATAAATAAAAATTAAATAATTAATTAGATATTATCTATTATTTTCTATTCAATCTTCATCCTTAATAATATATATTCACCCATATTAATAAAACAGAATGTAGACAAGAATTTTTGACCCTAATGATATACAAACCGAGCTATTTTAATTTATAAATAATAAATATTCTGATATGAAAACCTAAAAAACTTAAATGGTTCTCCAATTAACCTAAATTATTTATCAATAATTTAATTATCTAATATTTTCAACTATATTTTTTTAAAACATTATGTGGACTAGTAAAAAAATAAATTTTCATAATTATTTTCCTTCATTATTTATCAATAAATTAAAAGTAAAAAATCAAATATTTTTTAAAAATTCATAGAAGGAAATAATTTTGAAATTCGTGAAATAAAGTTATATACCACAATCCAAATGTAAAATTTCATTAGATATTGGATTCAATATTTATTTGGATTTATTCTACACAGTAAGATAATGTAAATAATACAAACATTGGAGGCCCAAATTAACTATACAACTGAAGGCCCAAAATTTTTCCCATAATGTGGTAAACTCCCTAGGTTGAGACCCATAATATTTCATTCCCCATTGGGAAATTATATTAATTTTTGAGGGTTTGGTACATTTAAAGGAGTCCCGAAGAGGAGTTGGTAGTTTTTTAAAGAATAAAATATTTGTCGGTACGTGGTTAACATAATGATCATGTGTTCCCGACAAGAGATGGTATTTCATAGCTTTGAGTATTAGGATTCATGGATTTATGTTCTAGTAGATTTTTTTTCTAAAATAACTAATCTTGTGTGGTAATTTTTCCTAGAGTTATTATAAGACATGAAATTTGATGGATTTACATTGGAATTAGAGTTTCATAATTTCATATCTTCATTTTGAGGACCTCTCAATGGTAATTTATGTCTATAAATATTTAACAAAATTAATATGTAAAGGGATTTCATGTTTATAAATAGTATGATTCAGTAAAATTCTTCTATTATGCTCTTATTTATCAAAAAAATTGGGAAACTAATATGAGATTTGGGGATATCTTCATCCATTTTTATAGGTAAGTAATCCTTGGCTTATAAACGATTTATTTTGTAAGTCCTTGAAAATTCCTCCCCTTGGATCCATTGATTCTATTTTACCATCCTTATGGAAAGAACAACGGTGATTTTATTTCAGTTCATGTTAAGTTTATGTTTATTTTTCACTACTAATTGGTGATGTTATGGTGGATCCATGATTTCCATGGGTGAAATGGTATTATATTTAATTCTCATTCACCTTATTAAATGCATTGTTTTAGAATTCTTTTTTGGGGTAAGAGATATTCTATCATTCCTCTATTAATATTTCATGTGGGTTGATTATTCATTTATCCTTTTTTGAGGAGTTGGTATCCAAAAACATAATATTGAAAATTAGAATTGGTCCAATTGAAATTATATGGGGAATGGGAGAAATCTAATTTTTTAATAATATGATTTTTTGATGATGGGTTAATTAATTTTAAAATTCCTTTCTCATAATCATGGCTATTGAGATCCCTAAATGGGTTGTATTTTACATGATTATGGAACCCTGTGGTGAGATAAATAGATATAAAAATTAATGTAAAGTATAATAACATATATATAAATATATATAAATGGTTTAAAATGAAATATATTTCATTTTGATATAATACTATTAAAAATAACATAACGAATTCCTGTAACACGAATTGTGAAATATGTCAAAATCAGGATATATTGCTTGTCTAGGTGAGCTCACCGAGTCGTCTTGGGGGGGTGTGGGTTTTTTCAGTAGTTGTGATGATCATATGATATGGGATACATGTTGTGATGTGATTTAATCTTTGGTTATCATGATATGTGACGTGGGATAACATATATATGTTTTTAAATAGTGTTTCTGATTAGAGGTGGTTCTACTATAGGGACTTGATGATGTGAGATAGATGTGTTGTTTGTGGTTGTGAGATGATTTTAATTAACATTGTTGTGCTAAAATAAGTTTATATAATAATCTAGAAATTCATAGGTTTTAAAGGTTAAATAAATTTAGAAAAAATTAGAATTGTGGTTACGGTGGATTTTAAAATAATAATGAAAATGAGATTAATAATGACAATGGATTTTAATTTTGGGAATTTGTTAATGTATTAACATAAATAGAAATCATGGTAAATTTATTGTGGAATTCTCTTATGGTATGATGAATTAGAGTTGTCAAATGAATGTGGTTGAGGTTATGTGGATCTGTAGTGATTATTGTGAGTTGGGTTGATACTCTTTTTTTAACAATTAGGTTTGGGTTTTGTGTGTGTGCCAATTATATAATGTGCTTGTTCATTATTATATCTATGTAAACACCACCAACATTTTTCACTATGTTTTGGCATCAAAATAATTTTGGTTCTATTTTACATAACATCATTATAGTGAGGATGGAAAGAAGGATAACACATCTTCCCCTCCATTCCTTCAAAGAGAATTTGATATGCATGAGACACAGTGGCTATATGTGAAAAGTGAACTAGTTTTGATGTTTTAGGGGACAATTAGATGGTTCTTGGTGGGGGTGGTGCATGGTAGGAGGAGAACATGAAGTGTATTTATTTAATTTTCATCGTACACTGTAATTATAGATATATTGGTATTTTTGAGATGCTATTAGATGGCACTAATGTCAATGAGAGAAATGCAATGTGGTGGCCCTGGTGTCATCGACTGGAATGTGATGGACAATTTCAAGTGGGTTTATAGCCTAATGTGGTTTCCTAGGTGTATTTATTCAAGATTCTATTGAATAAATGGGATCCCTAAGAAGTAAGATATTGGGGTATGAGAGAAAAAAATAAGTTGAAATGTATGGAGAGGTAGAATATATATATGCATGTTTGATATTGTGTTACATTTCATGGATTTCTTATTTGGAGAGCATTACTTGGTGAGTATGGTATTTGTTAGTTTCACTTATTAGTTTTTGTTGGTTTTTTAGTTTTATCAAGGGTGAATTAGTTTGATATTTTCACATGTTTATAATAGGATTTTCTTACTTTCCTACTGAGTATAAATGTTACACTCAACACAATAATATAAAAATTTATTATTTTTTTTCTAGGAGGAAATCAATCTAAATATGGGGACTTATAGATGATGTTAAGTATCATAGGATAGAGGGAGTCATGATAGAGTAGTAAAATAGAAATAATTTGAGGGATAGGTTTGATTTGGGAGTTTTTACCATTGATTCCTATATTGGAAAGTACTGAATCTATGTCAATTGATGTCAGTTCAAGACATAGAGATGGTAATAATTTCTATCGAAGAGGATTTTAGGGCCCCATATGATCCAATATACGGTTTTCAATCCAAAAAAAACAAATGATATGGACTTTCATAGAAGGTAGAGACCCATGAGAATATCGTGCATCATGATTCTTTTTGTTCCTCTCCAAATACGGTGATTATGAAAGGTTATAGTTATCTAAATAAAACCATATTAATAGATTAATATAGATTACATCATGAAAACATCATCGTTTTCCCTTCCATATGTGGATCCTAGTCATTGTCCTCATGTGGTTTGAGTTGGTGAGGTTTAGCAAGCTGTTCAGGTTGATCATTAGTGGGATGATCATGTCATGGAGGATGGTCTGTGGAAAAGGATGTTTGGTTGATTTTAGATACATCCTTTGGAAAATAATGAGGGAAACATTGTTGATGTAGAGAGAGATCATTTGTTTGAGGAGCTTGAGATCATGTTTTGTCTAATCCAATCCCACTAAAAGAATTATGACACACAAATAGTTATTCTGATTAGAGTTGCATCTCATCCTTGGTGGATGTTGTTTCCCGATTAGAAATTTTGGTAGATGTTTCATCAGAGGAATTCAAAAATGATATCCAATCATAGTTCAAATTTGCGTCTATGATGGATGTTAAGGGGTTAGATATTCTCTTCCACCTTAGGGGAATAATTCTATGATATATATTGAGATATTGGTTTATTATATTTTGTGTTTCACCCATGATATTTTCCTTGATCTATAGTTCCACGTAAGTCATATTTAAGTTGCACTCCACAATTATATAAATTATATTATTAATAATTTTACATTACCATTGTATTCAGACTTTCTGAAAAAGGTTGTGGTAATCAAACACAAGAATAATTTAGGATGGTTTTCATTAGAGGGAAACCGATAAGTTTACATAACAATATGAACTATCATTATTATTTATCATGTTCCATGACAATCATGGTTTTCACCAATAGGGATTCATCGTTATAAAATTTCCTTAACGATTTCATAGTCTTGTGGATTATTTTATTTCTTGAGAGAATTTTGGATATTTTTCATTGTTTGTATGGTATGTGTTCATCATTAGAATTAATGTCCAGTGGTCCTTGTATCATAGTAGAGTTGATGTGGTTCGGATTAGTTTTATCAATAACAGGAGTCCTTAGAGAGGATGTTTTTGTATCTAGGGTAGTAGATTTACACTCCACCAAGAGGAGATGGGGAAGGAATAAGGAATCATTAGGATGTAACTTATCTTCATGGTGTTTTACATGATAATAGTCATGTCGTTAGATGATAGTATAAAAAATAAGATCCAATCATGTATAATTTTATGCTCAAAAGGATCAATAACTAGAGGCAGAAGATATCAATATTGGAATGATAAACATTTCATTTACCCTTTTTATGTCATGTTTTATTCAAGAATCCAATATTACCTTATTTCATACACATTAGATCATTAAATTTGGATGGATAAAGGGAGGCTTCACGTTACCTTTATGTTAATTACCCCAGTCGAAGGCCAATAGAGCTTGCTCAATGAGTTGTAAGAATGTAGAAAGGTGAAGTGGAAACATCAACCATGTGAGTATACTATCCAAATACATATAAATCCATAAACTATCATAAAAAATCGTGGTTTTTATAGCAGATGTGTAGTACCCCTTATTTCCATGATAGTTGGTTTTCCAGTAGAATTATTATATTCTGTGATGGTGGAGGGTTCCTTGGACATCTGAGAGTTTCTAGATGATTTTACCATGGTGGTTGTGGGGCTACCACCTCGATATGAAAACATTCTTGGGATTGACCAATATCCTGATACCTATCCAATTTAAATGTATAATTAGTGTATTTTACCATTTTTTGTGGTAGTTGAGGATTAAGACATATGACCTGATGAAGAAAGGTTTTATACAACATAGTGTGTATTTGTGGGGTTCTATAGGGTGATTCTAAAATGATTTGGTAGGCAGTCTAAGGATTTGTATCGACTACTAGAGGTTGAAAAAGGTGATGAAAAAAAACATTAACCTATTCTAATGATCAATGATTATTTTTATCAATTGAGAAGATCTAATTGGTTCTCTATGATTGATATATATCTTAGATTTCACAAGATGAGGGTGAAGGGGGATGTTATCTAGAATAATACCTTCTAATGAATATATAGGCACTTCTAATTTGTGGTCATGGCATTTATTTTCATAAAAATACAATCTATGATAATGGGGATCTTGCAATCCATATTATATTAGTCCTCGGAAATTTTCATCATCATGTTCATCGATGATATCTTGATCTACTCAAAGTAAGAGAAGGAGAATGATTATCATCTCAAAGCAATGTTATAGATTCATAGACACCACCCTGTCTACAGAATGTTTTCCAAGGGAACATTATGGATGTAACATGTTCCTTTTATTAGTATTGTGGTTTCTCAAAAGTTTGTTTTTATATACCCATTAAAGTTTGACAGCGTTTCTTCATGGATGGTACATAAGAACATAGAATAAGTTCATAGTTTCCTTAGTATTTCAGGATATTACTTAATTTCATGTCAATTTTTTCATTAATTATGTTGGGAATAAATTCCTCAAGGTATCATTGAATCCATTTTGAAGTGATTGTGTTTATTGAAAAAGTGGGCCTCCGTGTTGTGTTTTTTGACAATGCAGACCACGATGTACAAATTTATTGACATAGGGGGTTTACATGGTGAGTTGTTGAGATCAAGGGATTTTGTAAACAATCAATTATTTATTAAAGAACCATGAAAAAGTAATAAATGATCTAGAGGTGGTAGAAATAGAGTAGATACAAGGTGGTGTTCTTTTCCAGTGTTTGCTAAATTTGTGGGCCTCCAAATCGACAAATAGAGAAAAGTGTTTTTGGAAGAGAGACTTGAGCACCTATGTCTCAGAATATTGGAAACTTGCGCGCCATATTTTTTTTAAGGTTATAACATAAAAATATGGAAAAATAAAGATGGGAACCCATATATTGGTTTGTGTGCACATGTGACTAGGGTGACAGTGACTAGAGAAGCTGGACATGTGCGCCGAGAGGAGAAATTCAGGCCAGCGCTCAGGGTACCCAAAATACCTGTTCATAGAGGGATACCCAATGTCATTTTAAGTGTGTTCAACACTTAGGGAATATTAGGGCTCCATTCATGCAGGAGGTTTGTTCACACATGTTGTGGTATGGTTGCACAAGAATAATGTTTTTTAGAAGTTGTGCGCCAATTAATAGTTGCCCACCAATACTAGTTTGGCTGTAAAAGGGTTTGAGTCCCCCATGTTTTGGGTTGAATAAGGGAGTGTCTCAAATGTGGAATGGTGACACTTGTGCCCCAAGAATGAAGAAGAATTTTTGGAATTAGAGAAGTGCGACATGCATTGAAAAGTGCGCTAGACATTCTAGGGTTGCTCTATGATTTGGAATATTTATCGGTAAATCCATTATAATGTTCTATTCATCAGTGGATGAATGTGGAACTTCAATAGAGCATCTACATACAGAGAAAGATGCATTCATTTGTGAAAATTAAGGGACCTATAAGTCATTAATGTATGAGTGGATTTTCTAATGATTTAGTGAGAACAATTCAGTTGATAGTGCGGTGAGATTTCATATTTTGAGTTGTTGTAAACCAGGATGGACATTGAGTATGCTCCAAACATTGTAAATAAGAGTGCGATTTCAGTGAATTTGGTACACCGACACATCATAGATGTATTCTCCTTAGACATAGATCAGTGAGGGTGAACCAAGTAAAAACTGATGTGTCATGTTGCATGATTTAGTATCTGTTTATACATTTCTACAAGAAATAGAGAGAAGAGAGTTATTCTTAAAAGTGAAACAATATCAATATGAAATGTTGTTTTAATCTTTAATACCATGATCTCATGGTATCTAACCCAATGGACCTAAAAAATTATTTCCCATTTGATATTTCTATATCATATGGAATATTTTATTATTTTGAATGACTATTGTGTTAAAATGTTTTATTATCCCAAGGTAAAATTAATTAGTTCTCTAGTTCTTCAGTTTCCAGTGGAAAGTGTTCTGTATTAGGTGTTATTTGAGACATCCCATATAAGATTGGGATGCACCATGATATATTTGAATACAATGATCTCTTTGGGTTATATGAAGTTATATAACTAAGATAATAAATATTACTCTTATGATATGTAGTTTGTAGTGGATGTGTTTTCACTAATGTGGTGACGGTATTTCCTAATTAGTTAATTCATTGAGTTACTCACATAACAAAATATTATAGGAATGTTGTTTATTAGTGTCATATGAATATGTCAAAATAGAGGTATATAGAGTTTCAAACAGACTATGAATTAAATATATTTTACACACCAGTAAAGGGTGATGTTTTTTCTGATGAATTTAGATTTTTGTGCAATTGGAGTTATTGTTCATGATTTTTTTTATTTGGAAAGGGTTGTATAGTCTTGTAACAATGCATATAGATGTATATGAGAGTAATTAATATGTTTATTTTATTTTATGTTCATGAATTTTTACATTATGCAGTGGGTAGAGGTGTCTTAAAGTGGATACATTAAGGTATAGGTGATTCATGGTCGTGTCGGCCATGGTGATGCTCTATATGGATAGATAAAGGATAGTCAAAACATAATGTTGTTTTATATGAGGCTATTTACTTAATTGGATAAAAAGGAGTTATACATCAGTTTTATATGTCACCCTTAGCAATATATCCTATAATTACTAATATTAAATTTCTCTGAAGGAATAATTTTTTCTTCAGGGATATGAAATTGTTGGTACAATAGTTTTTTCAAGATTGTTAGATTTTACAATATGTGAAAGTTGAACATTGATAATCTAGAGGTTTTTTTCTACCTATTGGATATAAGTAAATTGAAATGGGATGATATAATGATGAATTTAGTCACCAGGTTAATATTTTCCTTATGATGATTCAATGTATTTTTTGTGATTTTAAATATACATTTGAATGCAGATCATTTTCTCGAGATTTGTGAATTGAGTGGTGTAGATTTATTATCATGGAATCTTATGTATGTTTTAGTTAGGATAAATGGGGTTCTTATCATCATGATAACTTATTAGTGTCTTCATTTTTACCTCATGATTCTAGAGGTTACTATAGAATGCTTTTATAACTCAGTTTCTTCTTATCCTTTTAATCCTCCCACAAATAAACGTGTAGACCTAGTTGACAATACAAAAGAAAAATTATTTTTTGAGGCAAGTGTCTTGGAATTTAGAGGATCTTAATAAAAGAACACACCCTTTCTTGAGTTCACATACACCAATATATACCTCTATTCCTTTGGCATGGCTATACTTTAGGCAATTTTTGGGTGGTCAGTTTTTTCTCTTTTGAGACACACAGTGGTTTGGGTGTCAATAGTTATTAGTCCCATTTTGGTGAAGAGAATAGAAAAGAATATCAAGATGGTAAAAAAGTTTATTATGATAGTAAATATCTATCATGAGGGATATGGTTATATTATTTTGAGACTCCTAGATTTTGAAGATGAAGACCATGTGTACATGTCACGAACCAGGCCGGATCGTCATCCGACTCAGCACGTGACCCAGTCCGCGACATGGACCGAAGGGCGTTCCCGATCCCCACGGGCTGGCAACTAGTGTCGGGCATCAAAACAAACCAGTTGGGAATGGTTTGGACGATGACAAAGATAAATAGACATAAACTGAACAAGCAGATAAATAAAGGAAAATAAACTGAACAACATGGCAGCGAAAAAAATAAACAAAGAAACGTGACATACCTCAGGTGACCCAGTGGATCACCACGGTACGACAACCACACTCACTCCCAAGAGCGATCTAAGAGTGAAACCTGAAACTGAAAAGTAATGTAGGCATGAGCACCGAGATGCTCAGTAGGAAAGTCAAAAATGTAACCACGTCATGTTCCCCTGCCTTTAGTAGGAAAACCATTCATGCCAGTTTGAAAAATAAGATATAATAAAATAGAGTTTTCCTTCTTTTCAAATTCAAGTAACGAGTTTGCATTATCAAGTAAAGAATTTCACTCCCACTGCATTTTCAAAATAGGTTCCAAGCATGCATTAATGTTTCAAATGAAATGAAATAATTTTGGATAAAAATTTGGCTTTCACAAAAAAGACATCAAGTATGAAACAACTGAAATGAAAGGTAAATCACAAGAAGCATGTCAAAAATGAGCACCATGGGTAATCCCTATAGGTAGCCAGAACAAGTGGGAACCTAGAGACCTCGTACCTCAGTGAAATGTGGCTTAGAAGACCACGACCCTCAGAAAAAACGTGGCTTAGAAGACCACAACCCTTAGAAAATGTATGTTTAGTTAGTGTTGTTGCGTCAATCTTGCTAGACAAACCGGGATGAACCCCTGCCGTATCATCTAGCATACTATTCCTGGTCACCCACCTAGTTACCTGGGTTTCCCATTGTGCTCTATTTCATGTGGTGGTGAGTTTTCATTATCAAGAAAACATATATGTACATAACACTCTCTTTTTCTAGAACTCACCCAATATCTCACCACCACTCTCTCTCATTGAGCGCATTCCCCCTCTTTCACGTCACACAATGCATAAACATAAAATTAGTCACATGATAACACATTCAACAAATTTTTTTTTCTAGAACCAAGGGGGCGTGCCTCAAGAGAGGTTTTTCTTTTTCATAAAACATTCTTAAGATGCCAAATGAGCATAATTACATAAAGGGAAAAAATCTTATAAGAAACTATCCAAAATTCCAAACACCTTTGGAAATGCACCTTTCCAATTCAAAACCACTTAAGTAATCAATTTTTCAAGAAAAGTCACTTAAGACCAACGACTTTGAAAATCATTACAATTTTCCAATACAAGGCATAATAGTTTCTAGAAACTGCAATCAGATTCCATAGCATGTGTATATAGCATAGTGTAAAACATATTTTTAAAAAAAATCAAGCAATTATGAATTTCAAATTAGAAGCATAGGAATAGGGGACCTACCTCAAACATTTCGCTATCTGTCGATGGCCACTCGAATTGACACTTGGCGTGCACAGGCACATGCATTTATACATATATATATATATATATACACCCATAGCTACATTGCACATATTCCCGGTTCCATGAGGGAATATGAACAATGATGGCATATATATACATATGCCTTACCCTATGCATGTACGTTTATGCGTTCCTGACACTTGTGACTTGAAACCCTCGTAGGGAGGTCCAACGCACTACACAAACAATTTAATAAAAACAATTTCAAACACTTAACCAACACATAAAACTTTTCAAAACATCCAAGGTTTACATCAATAACACCCTCAAATTTAAGTAGGAAAAGACACTTTAAAACCAAACGTACAACAAAAGAAATCACAACATACTTTCCAAATCATAAAAGAATTTACAATACAAATTGAGAAATGAACAACAAGACACAAAAACAAACCCCAATTCCATTTTGAAAATTGACGATCAATAAAACCCATTTAAAAACTCCATCTGCAACACCCACACAATTAAAATAACCAACTGCATAATTAAAATGACCATTTTCTTGATTAAGCAAACTGTTAGGAAATCTCATAAACAGTTTTCAAAATGTGTTGAATGACTCAAAATTCCAAAGACTTGATAAAATATTCTTTCATGACTACACGCATATAGACACTACACTAAAACACCAATTGCATTCTTGCACATGGTATAAAACTAACTACACAATTAATAAAACAATTATAAAAAAACAGTTTGAGGATCTTGTTTCAAAACCACACCCAAAGCCAACTTCAGCAACCAAGCATGTCACGACCCGCCTTCGCCAAAAGGAGGGAAGGGTCAGAAGATTGCCAAGCCCTTTCTTCTTTAAGTTGAAGGAGAGATAATGACCCCCGAGACCTGCCTTCAATAGGTCCCGGAGTGGTGACTAGAACCAAGGGTATAGAAATTTCTCACAAATGGAAGGAATTAACCTTTTTATTTTATAGGATAGAGAGATAAGGAGAAGAAAACCCAAAAACACCAAGGTAGAAAGAAAAGTAAAGACAAAAGTAAACCATTCCCACATGCACGTTTCAATAGTAAAAGCCACAAAGTGAAATAAGGCGTCTACAAAGGTAAGTACCAAAGAAAGAAAAATGACAACTGCAACTGCTTCCAAAGATCTGAGCTAGTATGGTCCTGCGTGATCCCCGAAGTCCTCCTGGAAACCTGAAAGCAGTTTTATATACGTAGGGTGAGAATACAAGTACACTCAGTTGGAAAAACAAAAGACTCTAGTGCACAAGTTGGGGAACAAACTAATGTCCTGTGAGAAAAAGAGTAACCAAACACCTAACAAGGTAAACTATCCACCTAAGCCTCACCAAGGTAAACTCCCCAAATAATGAAAGTCAAGTAATATATATAATAAGAGCACATCGATGTTTGGGTACCCCGTGCCACTTTCCCACTTGTTATTGAGACACCTACACATCGGACCAATCCCGTCATTATCACCGCAGTCCCACTGCCACACCCGCCCGCACACACCTGGGACACAACCACACACAGTCCCACTGCGAAAATCCTGGCCGCACACACATGGGCCTCAACTGCACGCAGTCCCACTGCTGAATCCCTCCCGCACACACCTGGTCCACAACTGTCACATGTAACCATGCCTGCAAACACCTAGGCCAGAACAACCACCACCAGGCCCGAAGACACATGGGCTAGAGAAAATCCATTTCCATGCTTGAAGACACCTGGGCCTCATCCTGAAGACACTTGAGAAACCACCTGCCGCAGACACATGGCCAACCACCAAACCACCCCGCCCGAAGGTTCTTGGGCTAATAATGGACCTCAGGCCATCACAGCCTGCCCGAAGATACTTGGGCTATCCGGTAAAGGAAACATAAAAGGAGATAATAACCAGCCACAAAGAATGGTGTTGGAAAAAACACCTTCCCCCATGAAATCGGGGTATTCAGAACTAAGTGCTAAACTTGGGTGGGGCACGAATAAGAAAAAAAACTACAAGTATAGATATAGGTAATAAGAACTCACCCAAAGTCCATGATTTTCTAACTAGCCTATAGAGCACAACACCAATACATCTAAGTCCCAAGTCACGAATTTCGCCAACAAAACCCATTGATCCCATTCATGTTTCATGTTCAGTGATAATGTTTATGTTTAAGCACTACTGGGAAACTAGTAGGCACAGGCATGAGTCCAGGAATTTAAATAGTCAAACATCAACCAAAACGTCCACACCCGGTTCTCAACAATAGAGGATTCCACCCCAATTCGTGATATAATACAAGTAATTACAGGGTCTTAAAAACTCATAAACACCGAAGCCACACCAACAGGGGATCCCATACCCAGTCTCATAACCACCGAAAGCATAAAATGACAGGGGATCCCATCCCCTCCCAAATATCCAGGAATCGGCCCGAAAGGAAAACAACCAACTACCACCAGCAACACAAGTCAGGGCCATGCCGATATTTTCAGATTTAAACGACTTAACACACTCCAGGATTTCAAATTCTGTGTGTTCTAACCGGGAGTTATCACAAAAGGGTTGATCCTGGTGCTTTCAATTTAGTTAGCTGGATATACGTAAATAACTAATTACTTTTCACAGCAGGAGTTTAAAACCACAAACAAGCCATTTAAAACATCAGCAGGGGTTCATTAGTGCACAAACAACGACCACCAACGGCCTCAATTTTCAGAAACGCGCAAGCCATCCCAACTCAGAAAGATGGTCATAATATAAACAACATCAACGATCACAACCCCCCTTTATTTATAGAATCCAGTTCGTTTTCTTTATTTAGGTCTGTTTTACCCAATCCTATAGAATCAAAAGCACGCCCACCCCACATGATAAACAAAATAGAGAGGCAAAGGAGAAATTCCCTACTTGTTGATAGATAATCAACGTTTCGACCGGGGGCACGGAACTTTATGGATAACGATGCACCCAATGCACCAGAAGCTCTTTGTGAAAAGTCATGATCAAGGAAAGGAGAAACCATTACTAACCCTTAGTTTATAAAATCCGGGGAGGTTTGAAGTGAAAATGAGAAACAGCACAAGGCGCGGGGGTCGTGGGTTGACCACGTGGCTCCACTCGCCACAAAAAGGGGTCAGGTGGTTTAATCCGACTCATGAATTGATTAAGTATTTAATTAAAACACTGATGGATGTTACGGGTCATTAAAACACGCTCAAACAGATCAAAATAGGGTTTAAACCCCCTATTTGCGCAAAAGGGAGCACCACTGGAAACAACTTGACAAGGCCGGGTGACGCCGATCGGTCTCACTGATCGGTCGCGCCGATCGGTCTCACCGATAAGTCGCGCCGATCGGTCTCCCCAATCGGCCTCCCCGATTGGTCTCACCGATCGGTCTCCCTGATCCGTCGCGCCGATCGGCCTCCCCGATCGGTCGCGCCGATCGGTCTCACCGATCGGTCTCGCCGAGTCGCCACTCCCTTAGGACCCGGATTTTGGCAAAGGGAAAGGCCAAGAGAGTCTGGGTCATCACATCAGATACCTCTCATACTATTCTCGTCCTCAAGAATTTAAAAATCCTAGAAGGGAAGGGCGGGTCTGAAAAACCACCCTGAAATATAACTCTCAATATTGAACCTCATCGTTAACTAAGAACACATTCCTGTCACGAACCAAGAAACCTACAATGACAGACTGCCCGGGCATGAGGGATGGGGAGTCTCCTCCCCCATGTCAAGATAGTATCCGCTTTGGGCGGCACTAACTCGCCCACATAGTTTTAATCGCATCCACCATAATGCGTCTTGATTAGGGGTCGGGTTCTCTCCTTCCCCATAGCCGGGGCTTTTCACACAGAAACAGAGGAAAGAAAACCAGCACATTTTATAGAAAAAAGTCAAAACGTTCTACAAAAATAGGTAGAACAAGGAACAAAACTCAAAACAACTCCGGGTACTGGGTACACATCTGTGTTTCCCTCTCCCACTTACTCTCCTCAAGACCACCATGTCTCCACAACACAAGAACCACAGGGATGGTTCGCCCGCGAAGCACCTTTTCTTTGCGATCCTCGATCACCACTAGTCTCTCCACAAAGGTCACGTCGTCCTCGATTTCTAGTTCACCCCAATCAAGGACGTGGGAATCGTCGTGCAGATACCGACGGAGCTGGGACACATGAAAGATATCATGCATCCTTAGTAGCGGTGGTGGAAACGCTAGCTGGTAAGACACTTCGTCGACCCGCCACAACACTTGGAAGGGTCCGATAAATTTGGGAGAAAGCTTACTCCCTCTTCCAAACCTCATATGCCCACGCCGAGGGGAGACCTTTAAGAACATGTGGTCCCCAACCTCAAACTCCAAGGGCCTCCTCCTGGTATCAGCATACAACTTCTGTCGGTCCTGGGCCGCCTTCATCCTTTCCCGTATGAGTTAAACCTTTTCGGTCGTGTTCTGCACCACCTCCGGACCAAGGATGACTACCTCTCCTACTTCGGTCCAACACATAGGCGAACGACATGGCCTCCCATAGAAAGATTCAAACGGGGAAATGCCAATGGTAGAGTGGTAGCTATTATTGTAGGAAAACTCTACCAGAGGAAATTATTGCACCCATGATCCTTTTGAGTCTAGAACACATGCTCGCAGCATATCCTCCATGGTCTGGATGGTGCGCTCTATTTGTCCATCTGTCTGGGCATGGAAAGTAGTTCTAAGGCGTAATTGGGTGCCAAACGCATGCTAAAATCCTATCTAGACTCGCGAAGTAAACCGTGCATCCATATCCGAGACTATAGACCTCGGAACTCCATGCAACCTCACCACCTCATCCACGTACTTTTGGGCCAATGTGTCCACAACAGTCGACTCCCTGATCGCCAGAAAGTGAGCCAATTTCGTCAACCTGTCCACTACCACGCAGATGGCGGCGTACCCTCCCTGGACCATGGGTAGACCCATGAAGAAATCCATGGAGATGTCATCCCACTTCCACTCGGGGACATCTAGGGGCTGCAGTAGGCCACCTAGTACTCGGTGTTCAGCCTTCACTTGCTGACACACTAAGAACTTGGCCACAAACTCTGCCACCGCTCGCTTAACTTCGGGCCACCAAAACCGCCTCATCAAAACCTGGTACATCTTGGAAACTCATGGGTGTACCGCCAGGGGTGAGTTGTGGAACTCACTGAGAACCTTGCCGCGCATCGCCTCCGGGACAAACATAATTTTCTGGAAAAGTATCATGTTCTGACCATCCTCTATCCATCCTTCCAGAGCATTTCCCTGGTCAACATGGTCACGCATCACTTCGCATTCTAGGTCTCCCCACTGAGACTCCTCAACTTTCTGAAATAGGGATGAATGCACTATCATCTGATATAGGCAGCCTCTGCCACTATCCATCTTCGCATCCAGGTGTAAGGCATCCAACTCCTCCATTGCTTTCCAGGTGTTCGCCGACTCTCGGACCGCATCCTTCTGTGTCCTCCTGCTCAAGGCATCGTCCAATACATTGCCCTTTCCCTCAGTATAAGATATCTAGAAGTCGTAATCCCAGAGTAACTCCACCCATCTCCGCTGTCATAAGTTTAAGTCCCGCTGGGAGAAGACATACCTCAAGCTTTTTTGATCCTAGAAGACCACAAAGCATTCCCCGATGAGGTAGCGCCGCCATAACTTTAGCGCAAAAAGGAACGCTTCAAGCTCCAGGTCGTGGGTGGCATAATTATGCTCATGGGAACACAGCTTCCTGCACCCATAAGATATCACCCCTTGTCGCTGCATTAGCACGCATCCCAGACCCTGTCCTGAAGCATCACAGAACACCTCATAAGCCACCCCTTCTTCTGGTAATCTCAGTACTGGGGCACTGACCAACTTCTCCTTCAGATAGATGAAGGATGACTGACACTGCTCACTCCATACCAAAGCTTTGTCCTTCTTGGTCAGAGCCGTCAATGGGGCTGCTACTCGGGAGAAGCTGGGTACGAATTTCCGGTAGTAACCTGCCATCCCAAGGAAACTACGGACCTCTGCCACATTCTTGGGTGCTTCCCAAGAAACAACCGCTTCAACTTTTGATGGGTCCACCGCTACCCCATGCTCGGACACCACGTGTCCGAGGAAGTGCACTTCTCGTGTCCAGAACTTGCATTTCAACAACTTCCCATAGAGTTGGTGCTGTCAGAGGACATCCAGAACTGTCCTCAGGTGCTCTGCATAGCCCTCCTCTGATATAGAGTAGACCAGGAGGTCGTCGATGAACACAACCACGAACCAATCCAAGTACTCCCAGAAGATGGAGTTCATAAGCCCAATGAACACAGCCGGGGCGTTCGTAACACCGAAGGGCAAGACTATGAACCCGAAGTGTCCATACCTGCACCTGAACGCTGTCTTTGAGATTTCGCTCTCTTTCACCCTCAGCTGGTGATACCCAGACCGCAGGTCGATCTTCGAGAACCATCCTGCCCCTTTCAGCTGGTCTAAAAGATCGTCTATCCTCAGATGAGGGTAGCGATTCTTGATCATCACTTGATTCAGCCTCCTGTATTCTATGCACAACCTGAGAACAACATCTACCTTCTCTACGAACAAGACTGGACCACCCCACGGTGACGCACTCAGACGAACATAACCCCTCTTCATCATATCGTCAATCTGTACCCACAACTCCCGTAGCTCCGAAGGTTCCATCCGGTAAGGATCCATCGAGATTGGACAAGCGATGGGCTATAGGTCTATCCCAAACTCGATATCACATCGAGGGGGTAGAGTCGTCACCTCGTCAGGAAATATGTCCATAAACTCAAGGACGATCTCTGGCACTTCCACCATTTCAGCATCTACTGATTCCACTATGATCTCGGTCAACAAGGAGAGGAGAGGTTCATCTCTCATGTTTCCCTTCGGACTGCTCTGCTCGCCGGTGAAGGTAACACGCTGGCTGTCCAAGTCTAAGAACACCACCATCCTTCGAAAACAGTCGATTACTGCACACATAGAAAATAGCCAGTCGATGCCTAGGATGAAATCGTATGGATGAATCTATAGCAGAAGAAGATCCCTAACCGACTGATGTGGCCCTAACTTCAGTCTACATCCCCGACAAACGAACAAAAAGTCGGTCAGACCTCTGACTGGTGTGCCCCACACCAGGGGAACTGGAAGTTTCTCGGAATCTAGACCAAAGGCACGGGCTAGACTGGGTGCAACAAAGGAGTTTGAAGCTCTAGTATCGAACAAAGCATAAGAAAGAGTGCTAAACAGACATATCGTACCTCAAACAACCTCTTGCCCTGTTGGAACTGCTGCCTCTACGGTGTGCAACTATCCACGCCCAGCCCCCCTGCCCCTCGGCTGTCGGCCACATCCCCGACCACTCCCCAGTCGAGGTCCCTGAGGAGTGCCATGAGGTCAGCCTCCTCCCCCTACGTCTGCCCTCAGAGGAGCGGGAGCTCGCTGTCCTTGCTGCTGCTGCTGGGGATGACTGCCACTGTTGTACTGCACCCGGTCAGGGCACTGACTCCAGAGATGCCAAGGGCTCCCACAGATGAAGCACCGCGGTCCCGGGCCCGAAGAAAAAGGGCGAGGGTTGGGGGATCGAAACTGAAACTGCTACGACCTGCTCCCTATGGGTCAGAACCTGGAGGGTCCTGATGCTGGAGGCCTGATGATGACGGCCTTCCCCTTCGATGGTCCCAGCTGGATCCCCTCTCGCGACACTCCCCCCTAGAGCATGCATCCTCTCCACCACTTCGGCCTTCTTCTGGACCTCCAAGTATGTCGACAGGGTAAAGGGGGTAACAACATACTGAAGGGAGGGTCGGAGTGCCTCCTCTAAACGTCTTGCCCGAAACTCCTCGTCGGGAAAGAGGTCCAGAGCAAAACATATGAGGTCCTTGAACTTGATCCCTAGCTCCCTCACGGAAATACTCCCCGACTGGAGGGAGAGTAGTTCCTGCCTCTTTTCTTCCTTCATCGTCGAGGAGAAGAATTCCGCCCGGAACTCCCTCTCGAAATCCACCCAAGCCACCTCAGACTCTCTCTTCTCCCCCAGGTAAAGCTTCCACCACTGACGTTCCGCTCCCCGTATCTGGATGACAGCCAGAGGAACCCAGTACTCTGTAGGGGCCCGAATCAGGCCGAAGGATATAACTAGATCCTCTAGCCAGGCTTCTCTCTTCATAAAGGAGGTGATGCCCTCATACATCTCGAGGGCCTGTCGCTGGAATGCTCTAAGAGTCTTCTGCCACTGGTCTTCCTCTTCCTCTCGATCGGGTCTCTGTCGATCGGCCAAAGTAGTCTCCGGGGCCTTGATCGCCTGTACCACACGTGGTCACCTTCCAAGTGGCATAGCTGCAAGGTAAACAAGGAATGCCTAAGCCGAAGTAGTGCAGAATATCATTCTTAAGACTTCTAAAAATTTAATTTATTCTTAATTTTCAAGACATCCCAGAAACACAAGAACACAAGTCATTATGATGCATGTACCTTTCCAAGGGTCTCTACCCTGTAATCAGTGTGGCCTCACTTGGTCGTTCGGTAGGTCCATAGTCCTTGCATCGGATCAAGGGGGAACCTAAAATCCCGTGTCCTAGACGGTCTTCCCTGGCCTATTTCACGCACCAAGGTCACCCAACACTGTTTCCTTACCATCCCATGCAATCCTCACTGTGCCTAACTCCAGACTTTATCCTATCTCTCAACCTCTCTCTGATACCATTCTGTCACGAACCGCCTTCACCATAAGGAGGGAAGGGTCAGAAGATTTCCAAGCCCTTCGTTCTTTAAGTTGAAGGAGAGATAATGACCCCCGAGACCCACCTTCAATAGGTCCTGGAGTGGCGACTAGCACCAAGGGTATAGAAATTTCTTACAAATGGAAGGCATTACCCTTTTTATTTTATAGGATCGAGAGATAAGGAGAAGAAAACCCAACAACACCAAGGTAGAAAGAAATGTAAATCCAAAAGTAAACCATTCCCAAATGCATGTTTCAAAAGTAAAATCCACCATGTGCAAAAAGGTGTCTAAAAAGGTAAGTACCAAAGAAATAAAAACGACAAATGCAACTGCTTCCAAAGATCCGAGCTAGTATGGTCCTGCGTGATCCCCGAAGTCCTCTTGGAAACCTGAAAGCAGTTTTATATACGTAGGGTGAGAATACAAGTACACTCAGTAGGGAAAACCAAAGACACTCGTACATAAGTGGGGGAACGTACTAAAGTCCCATGAGAAAAAGAGTAACCAAACTCCTAACAAGGTAAACTATCCACCCAAGCCTCACCAAGGTACACTCCCTGAATAACTCAAGTCAAGTAATATATATAATAAGAGCACATCGATGTCTGGGTACCTCGCGCCACTTTCCCACTGGTTATTGAAACATCCTACGCATCGGACTAATCCTGCCATTCTCACTGCAGTCCCACTGCCACACCCACCCGCACAAACCTGGGGCACAACCACACACAGTCCCACTGCCGAAATCTCACCCGCACACACCTGGGCCTCAACCACACGCAATCCCACTGTTGAATCCCACCTGCACACACCTGGGCCACAACTGTCACATGTAACCACGCCTGCAAACACATAGTCCATAACAAACACCACCACGCCCGAAGACACCTAGGATAGAGAAAATCCACTACCACGCCTGAAGACACCTGGGCCTCATCCCGAAGACACTTGGGAAACCACCAACCGCACACACCTGGCCAACCACCAGACCACCCCGCCCGATGGTACTTGGGCTAATAAGGGACCTCAGGCCATCACAGCCTACCCGAAGATACTTGGTCTATCCGGGAAAGTGAGTAGAAAAGAAGCTAATAACCAGCCACCAAGAATGGTGTTGGAAAAAACACCCTCCCCCATGAAATGGGGGTGTTCGGCACTAAGTTCACAACTTGGGTGGGGCACGAATAAGAAACACAAAACTACAAGTATAGATATAGGTAACAAGCACTCACCCAAAGTCTAGGATTTTCTAACTAGCCTACAGAGCACAACACCACTACATCTAAGTCCCATGTCACGACTTTCGCCAAAAAAACCCATTTGTCCCATTCATGATTCAAGTTCAGTGATAATGTTTATGTTTAAGCACTACTGGGAAACTAGTAGGCATAGGCATGAGTCCAGGAAAGTAAACAGTCAAACATCAACCAAAACGACCACACCCAGTTTTCAACAATAGAGGATTCCACCCCAATTCGTGTTATAAAAAAGTAATCACCGGGTCTTAAAAACTCATAAACACTAAAGCCACACCAACAGGGGATCCCATCCCCAGTCTCATAACCACCGAAAGAATAAAAGAACAGGGGATCCCATCCCCTCCCACATCTACAGCAATCTGCCTGAAAGGAAAACAAACAACTACCACCACCAACACAAGTTAGGGCCAGGCCGTTATTTTCAGATTTAAACGACATAACACACTCCAGGATTTCAAATTCCATGTTTTCTAACCGGGAGTTATCACAGAAGGGTTGATCCTGGTGATTTCAATTTATTCAGCTGGATATACGTAAATAACTAATTACTTTTCACAACATGAGTTTACAACAAAAAACAATCCATTTAAAACATCAGCAGGGGTTCATTACTGCACAAACAACAACCACCAATGGCCTCAATTTTCAGAAACGCGCAAGCCATCACAACTCAGAAAGATGGTCATAATATAAACAACATCCATGATCACAGCCCCTCTTTCTTTATAGAAACCAGTTCGTTATCATCATTTATGTCTGGTTTACCCAATCCTACAGAATCAAAAGCATGCCCACCCCTCATGATACACAAAAGAGAGAGGCAAAGGAGAAATTCCCCACTTGTTGATAGATGATCGACGTTTCGGTCAGGGGCATGGAACTTTACGAATAACAATGTGCCCGATGCAATAGAAGCTGTTTGTGAAAAGCCATGATCGAGGAAAGGAGAAACCACTGCTAACCCATAGTTTATAAGAGCCAGGGACGGTTGAGGTGAAAACGCAAAACAGCGCAAGGCACGGGGGTCGTGGGTTGACCACGCGGCTCCACTCGTCACAAAAAGGGGTCGGGTGGTTTAAGTCGACTCATGAATTGATTAAGTATTTAATTAAAAGTCTTATGGACGTTACGGGTCTTTAAAACACGCTCAAATAGGTCAAAATGGGGTTTAAAACCCTATTTTTGCAAAAGGGAGCGCTACTGGAAAAAATTTGACAAGCCCGGGTGACGCCGATCGGTCTCACTGATCGGTCTCCCCAATCGGTCGCGTCGATCGGTCTCACGGGTCGGTCGTGCCGATCGGTCGCGCCGATCGGTCTCACCGATCGGTCTCCCCAAACGGTCGCGCCAATCGGTCTCACCAATCGGTCTCACCGATCGGTCTCCCCGATCAGTCGCGTCGATCGGTCTCACCGATCGGTCTCACCGAGACGCCACTCCCTTAGGACCTGGATTTTGGCAAAGGGAAGGGCCAAGAGAATCTGGTTCATCACAAAGCAGACATTGAAACCACACCAAAACACTAACTACATCCTTTACACACTTTTATAAACCAAAAATGCATTTTATAAAATAGAGATAAGAAGATTGACTTGGGTTTTTCAAATAAAACAACTTATATCATAAAAGTACACTACTAACTAATACACATTAAAACTCAAACAAAATTGGATTCGCAACATGCAAAATAACAAGTAAAATGTTAAATCAATTAAATTCAAAAAACAATTTATCAAATAATAATTTTAATGAAGAATCACCTACCTCAGTGTAAGCCAACATCACCAATTTGGTGCGCAAAGTCCACCACACCTAAATCTCACTACAAGACCACACCCAATAAAACCCTAAAACAATAATAGGACTAGATAAAATGAGAATTTTACCCTAAAACAAGACATCAAACAAAAGCAATAAGATCAGACAAAACCGCATACGAAACCCTAATCGCGAATTGACAGGATGCATGAAACAATCAACAGAAATGAAACACACCTATAGTAGGGGATCTGGAAGCTGACCAATAACAATGGAGAGGTGTTGGAAGAACACCACACCGAAAAAATGGCTGGAAAAAGGGGCTGGCACAGGTTTGGTGGTGCGGGGGCGGGATCGCCAGAGAAGAGAAGGGGAGGGGTCGGGGGGGGGGGGGCAGATGGGCGGAGGGAGGTCGGCGGCCGTGATCGAAGGAGGTCGGGTGGCGGCTCAGTGTGTCGAAGGAGGGGAGCGACGTCCGGGTGCTGTGAGGTGAGTTGTGGGGGGGACGCGAGGTGAGCCGGAAGGGAGGAGGGAGGTGGTGCAAGAAAAGGCTACGTAGGAGGAGGCTGGGCAAGAGGGGTCAGCGCTGGGAAGGATTTCACGGGAGAGGGAGGCCGGCGGCGACCAGTGGTGTGTGGGAGAAGGGCGGCGTGGGCTCCGTCCGCCTGAGGAGGGAGGCGTGGCAGCGAGGCAAGGAGATGGGGGAGGGTGCGGCTAGGATTAGGTGAAAAAAGGGGGGATGCGATCCAGGAAGGGAGAGGGGAAAAAAGAATGTGCGGCGTGGGAGAGGGGTGAGTGAGGGAGAAGGAAAAGAAAAAAATTAATTAAACGGAAATAAAAATAAATAAATAAAATGACATAAAATGAAATAAAAATAAACAAATAAAATTTATAAAATGAAGTAAAATAAATAAAAGAAATTAGAAAGAATAAAAAATTTCCTAATTAATGATAACAAAATAATATTATATTATTTATTAATGTTAGACACCACACATGATCGCGTACGTGGTCGCTCGCCTAGCCATGCTCTTAAAAACTAAAAAATTTAATTCAATAACATTTTCATACAAAGGATGGACACTACGCACGGTCACGCACATAGCCGCGTGCCGTATAATAACCCAAGTGCATATACATATATATAAACCGGTTCAAACTGAAAATTTAAAAATGAGACCCAAAATAGATAAAATAAAGTATCAGGCATTGCTAAGTCAATACACACATTTATCAGCAACGCAAAACTCAAGTCGAGTCCATCACGTAACTCGACATAACAAATTTGATGACAAATATAAATTATATAATAAGAATAAATTTAAAATTCATTTCCATAGTGTGGAGTCCGGGTGTGAAAATTCTCCCCACCATGAAACTTTCTGCCCCCAGAAAGTTACCCAGCCCAACGAGGAATCAAACTCGGGTTTGAAATTGAACGAGTCCAACAAAATCACGAACTTGGAATGACCTTTCACTCCATCAGTCACACCCGACAAACTCTAAGGGAAACATAGAAGATAAGAACCATTAGGAAAAGAGGAGGGTTCTCCCCACCACAAGAACCTGACTAGGACAATCGACATTGAGACTCTTAGAATGAACTAACTCTAGAACTGCTAACTTGATCCACGAGAGAACCTCCACACAGACCAAACCTCGAAAAAGGCACAAAAAGATTCATGGTGAGTCTCCCCACCATTTAAGAACTGACTAGATTAAACCAACCAGTATAAACCGACATGAGAACTTCCAACCCAAACTAGAAACCCCTGCGACATGAGAAAACCCATAGAATAATTCTACCAAATAACGAACTTAACCATGACTCATCATTTCCACAAGAGATAAGCATCTCCAAAAAGATCATGTACTAAAACAAAACGGGTCACATTTGAGGAGGCACAACTACTGGAATTACAAGAAAACAAGATCACCATGCCTTTTTTACAACCACAGTGGGGTATTTAAATAACAAAGACCACAACGAGAAAAAGAGACCATTGCGCCTCTTACAGAAAAACAGAATCTTCAAAGAGTAGGAAGCTTGAACCGAGAAATTTAAATTGTCCCTATTTTAACACTGGAGGCAAAAGTTAGACCAGTGTGACCCACACCCAATGATTCCTGACTGTGTGAAAGGTTTCACTTTGAGACCTGTGGCAGGAGTTCTGATGGCTTGAAGCATCTACTGCCCCACAGTCAGGAGCTATCATCTGTCAGTCGAGACTCTTTCTGACGTTACCACTAGAAGAACCTCCTTAAGTTCCTCAAACAGCCACACTGACAGGAAGTCTTCAGTGGATGACGATAAGGAGACCTAAAGTACCCAAACCGGCCACACAAGAAGCAAACAAGAGAGTGGACCGACTAATAGAAGATGGAATTGACAAGAAAACTTGTCTGAGATGGGTTCCTCTGATTCTCTCTCATCACCAGATGGGGAACCTTTCTGAACACCAGAAAGAAATGGTCCTAGAACCCTGGATGAAGACCCCATAGAAGAGAAACATTAACTGATCCCATGACACTACATCTAGAGAAAATGGAATCAACCCATTGGCATGTCCCACGTAGGCCATCACTGCTCATTGGCCTTACTCGACACCCACTTGTTCTGCCACTTTCCTCGCCTTCACTTCCTTGGGTATAAACCATCTGACGAGAGTCGTCTTTAACACCTTCCAAGACATACCATCATGCAACGACGCAGGGATTATTTCCTCCACCAATCCAATGTTTCACCTTCAAACGAACCCAAACCAACATAGACTCTCATATTTTTGGGAGTTTCCAATAACCTGTAAACACCAATGATTTCACCAAGACAACCCGCTACCTTAGATAGATCACGATCACCACATAAGCTGGACAATAATCGAAAAGAATTCAGTTCCACCACTCCTCTATGAGTCGGGGTAGAACCAAAAACTAGAAGAGGGTCACTAGAAACTTCTTGGACTTTTCTGGGCAGAATACTCAAAAACAAGAGGCACAAATCTGAATCAAAACTCATCATAAATCAAAATTTCACACCTCAATCGTGAATGAAAGCTCAAACTCAAATCACTATTCCTACCACAATCCAGTACATCAAAACCATGAACTCGTGAAAAAGAATACCCAAAACGAAAAGAGAACGCTAAATAATTTCTAACTCACTTTTCTAAAAATTTGAAAAACCCTTTTTGAAAACCATTTTTCAGCAAACAAAACAAATTAAATATCCCCCATTGGTATCCCATGAAGTCTCACACATACATATCCATGTGCTAGCTCAAGAATCCATCCACTCACATCACCAATTTCCCTACTTTCCACATGCGCACCTCAATGTATGTGATCACTCATAATAATACCAAGGGTCAATCTAAGACACTCCTCATTTTCAAAACAGATCATTCAGCATAAAGCACAAATTCCCAACCAATTTGAAAAAGTAACTTATCGTCGAAGAAATACATTTCCAATTTCCAAAACATTTTCCAATTCACATTCCAAAAATTGTTACTGAGATTCCAAAACAACTTCCGAAACACCTCCCATTTTCCCTTTTAAAACCACACATTCGTTAAAAGAAAACAATTTCCATTTCCAAACAACTTTTCCAATCTGACACCACATTACCATTTGAAACCACATTCACAAGAATCCATTTTCATTTTTGAGGTCTACTCACATCAACCGAAATGAAGGTCAAACATAACTCACATCAAAATTTCTAAAAATAAAAGACTAGTGGCTATGCCAACCCGGTAACAGGGCTTATCAGACCATGCTCCGAGTGGGCATCCACCATAGGAAGTATCTTGAACCGTGCACTCGGGTTGTACGTGGGTCACTACTCCATGCAAGTCCGTCGCGTAACACGTGCTCACTTCCTTGGTCATTCTTCATCCACAAATACTAATCCAAAGAAAAAAAAATCAAATCCCAAACTACCCCTGGAAACTCGAGTCTTGGGACGGGAAAGGGTTAATGATGTCCTTCCCGCACCAACCTCTCGAGTCCCGACACACCTAATCAGAAAGCTACTTGACACCCCAAATAACAAGGGAACCTCTGATACCATTTTGTCACGAACCAGGCCGGATCGTCATCTGACTCGGCACCCGGCCCATTCCACGACATGGACCAAAGGGCGTTCCCAATCCCCACGGACTGGAAACTAGTGCCGGGAATCAAAACAAACAAGTTGGGAATGGTTTGGCCCGTAAAAAAAGATAAATAGACATAAACTGAACAAGCAGATAAATAAAGGAAAATAAACTGAACAACGTGGCAGCAGAAAAAAATAAATAAACAAAGAAACGTGACATACCTCATGTGACCCCATGGATCACCAAGGTACGAAAACCACACTCTCTCCCAAGAGAGATCCAAGACTGAAACATGCAACTGAAAAGTAAAGTAGGCGTGAGCACCAAGATGCTCAGTAGGAAAGTCAAAAATGTAACCACGTCTTATGCCCCTGCCTCTAGTAAGAAATCCAGTCTTGCCAGTTTGAAAAATAAGATATAATAAAATAGTGATTTCCTTCATTTCAAATTCAAGTAACGAGTTTGCATTATCAAGTAAATAATTTCACTCCCACAACATTTTAAAAATAGGTTCGAAGCATGAATTAACGTTTCAAATGAAATGAAATCAGTTTGGATTAAAATCTGGTTTTCACAAAAAGACATCAAGTATGACACAACTGAAATGAAAGTTAAATCACAATCAGCACGTCATAAATGAGCACCATGGGTAATCCCTATAGGTAGCCAGAACAAGTGGGAACCTAGAGACCTCATACCTTAGTGAAATGTGGCTTAGAATACCACAACCCTCAAAAAATGTGGCTTAGAATACCACAACCCTCAGAAAACGTATGTTTAGTTAGTGTTGCTACGTCAATCCTGCTAGACAAACCGGGACGAACCCATGTCGTATCATCAGCGTACTAGTCTTGGTCACCCACCTAGATACCCGGGTTTCCCATTGTGCTCTATTTCATGTGGTGGTGAGTTTTCATTATCAAGTAAACATATATGTACATAACACTCTCTTTTTCTAGAAATCACTCAACATCTCACCACCGCTCTCTCTCCTTGAGAGCATTCCCCCTCTTTCACGTCACACAATGCATAAGCATCAAATTAGGCACATGATAACACATTCAACAAAAAAACATTTTTTTTCATAGAACCAAGGGGGAGTGCCTCAAGAGGGGTTTTTATTTTTCTTAAAAAATTCTTAAGATGCGAAACGGGCATAATTAAATAAAGGGAACACTTTTTACAAGCAACCAGCCAAAAGGCCAAACACCTTTGGAAATGCACCTTTCCAATTCAAAACGACTTAAGAAATCAATTTTTCAAGAAAATTCACTTATGACCAACGACTTTGAAATACATTTAAATTTTCCAATACAAGGCATAATAGTTTCTAGCAACCAAAATCAGATTCCATAGCATGTGTATATAGCATAGTGTAAAACAGATTTTTAAAACAATAAAGCAATTATGAATTTCAAATTAAAAGCATAGGCATAGGGGACCTACCTCAAACTTGTCACTATCTGTCGATGGCCACTCGAACCGACACTTGGAACACACACACATGCATTTATACATATATATATACACACCCCTAGCTGTATTGCACATATTCCCGCACCATTAGGTAATATGTACAAAGAGGGCATATATATATATATGCCTTACCCTATGCATATACGTGTAGGCGTTCCTGGCACTCGTGAATTGAAACCCTCGTAGCGAGGTCCAACACACTACACACACAATTTAATAAAAAAAATTTGAAACACTTAAATAACCCATAAAACATTTCAAAACATCCAGGGTTTACATCAATAAAACCCTCAAATTTATGTAGGGAAAACCACTTTAAAACCAAACGTACAACAAAGTAATCAAAACATACTTTCCAAATCATAAAAGAATTTACAATACATATTGAGAAATGCACAACAAGACACAAACACAAACCCCAATTCCATTTTGAAAATTGACGATGAATAAAACCCCTTTGAAAATGCCATCTACAACACCCACACAATTATAATAACCAACTGCACAATTAAAATGACCATTTTCTCGATTAAGCAAACTGTTAGGAAATATCATAAACAGTTTTCAAAATGTGTCGAATGACTCAAAATGCCAAAGACTTGATAAAATATTATTTAATGACTACAAGCATATAGACTCTACACTAAAACACCAATTGCACCCTTGCACACAGTATAAAACTAACTACACAATTAATAAAACAATTATAAAAAAACAGTTTAAGGATCTTCTATCAAAACCACACCCAAAGCCAACTTCTGCAACCAAGGACGTGTTGAAACCACACCAAAACACTAACTGCATCCTTTACACACTTTGATAAACCAACAATACATTTTATAAAATAGAGATATGAAGCTTGACATGGTTTTTTCAAATAAAACACACTTATATCATAAATGTGTACTACTAACTAATAAACATTAAAACTCAAACAAAATAGGATTTTCATCATGAAAACTAACAAGTAAAATGCTAATCAATTAAATTTACAAAAAAATTTATCAAATAATAATTTTATGAGGAACCGCCTAACTCGGTGTAAGCCAACATCACCAATTTGGTGCGCAAAGTCCACCACACCTCAATCAAACTCCAAAACCAAATCCAATAAAACCCTAAAATAATAATAGGACCAGATAAAATCATAATTGAACCCTAAAACAAGACATCAAACAAAATTACCAAGATCAGACAAAACCCCATACGAAACCCTAATCGCGAATCGACAAGATGCATGAAATAATCAACAGAAATTAAACACACCTATAGCAGAGGATCCGGAAGCTGACCAATAACAATGGAGAGGTATTGGAAGAACACCGCAATGGAAAAATGGCTGAAAAAAGGGGCTGGCACGGGTCTGGTGGTGCAGGGGTGGGAGCGCCGGAGAAGAGAAGGGGAGGGGTCGGGGGGCCAGATGGGCGGAGGGAGGCCGGCGGCCGGGATCGAAGGAGGTCAGGAGGCGGCTCAGTGTGTATGAGGAGGGAAGCGATGTCCGGATGGTGTGAGGTGAGTTGTAGGGGCGACGCGAGGTGAGCCAGAAGGGAGGAGGGAGGCGACGCAAGAACAGTCTACATAGGAGGAGGCAGAGCAAGAGGGGTCAGCGCTAGGAAGGATGTCGCGGGAGAGGGAGGCCAGTGACGGCTGGTTGTACGAGGAAGAAGGGCGGCGCGGGCTCCGTCCGCCTGTGGAGGGAGGTGTGGCGGCGAGGCAAGGAGATGGGGGAGGGTGCAGCAAGGATTATGGGAAAAAAGGGGGGATGCGATCTAGGAAGGGGGAGGGGAAAAAATTGTGCGGCGTGGGAGAGGGGTGAGTGAGGGAGAAGGAAAAGAAAAAATATTAATTAAAATGAAAGAAAAATAAATAAATAAAATGAAAAAAATGAAATAAAAATAAACAAATAAAATTTATCAAATGAAATAAAATAAATAAAAGAAATTTGAAAGAATAAACAATTTCTTAATTAATGATAACAAAATAATATTATATTATTTATTAATGTTAGACACCACACATGATCGCGTACGTGGTCGCTCGCCTAGCCATTCTCTTAAAAACTAACAAATTTAATTCAAAAAAATTTTCTTACCAAGGATGGACACTACGCATGGTCACAAACACAGTCGTTTGCCATATAATAACCCAAGTGAATATATATATATATATAAACCAGTTCAAACTGCAATTTTAAAAACGAGACCCAAAATGGTTAACATAAAGTATGAGGCATTGCTAAGTCAATACGCACATTTATCAGCAACGCATAACTCAAGTCGAGTCCATCACACAACTCGACATAACAAATTTAATGCCAAATAAAAAATTATATAATAAGAATAAAATTAAAAGTCATTGTCATAGTGCGATGCCCGGGTGTTACAATACATGAGGGTATACCCTCAGCAAGGTTTATATATGTTTGGTTGGGGGAGTGATATTTCATCTATGGTTGTTAGATTTTTCAAGGTGTTTTCATGTGTTCATATGATGGGGTACAACAAGGAGCTTCCACCATTAATGGAAGTCATCCAAGATGTGTTATATTTGTTTTATCACCACCAGTAACTTCATGGAGAATCCAAAATAGTTGATTGGAGATATTTGGATATCTAGGAGGATAATATATTTTTGGAGATGCTTGTTGAGATGTAAGATTGTTAAAGTTATGTGATACAAGTACATTCCATTAATTTCATTAATTTGATGTGGATCCATGATGGCCTTTATAATAATTCATTGGGACATGATAGAGGGATTCATGAACAATACAAATTTTTTGTTCGATTTATTCTTTTACCTATTTTTTTTAATGGTGAGATTTTTATATCATAATATTTTAGAAGATGTGATTTTAACATAATAATGTGATAAGTTTTAAATATTATTAAATATTTAGGGGTTAAACATATAAAATAATGACTCTTTATATTATGACACATTTTAAAACGGCGCAGGTTGGTCAGTGACACCTAATATAGATAATAACATGAAATGAGAAGTGGAATAATTTGTTTTGGGTGCTCTAAAACTTGTTTTTTGGAGGTTATAATAATTTTTAGAATGTGATTTGTGGTTCTATTAATGTTTTCAAGAAGGGTTTGTGAATCCCAACCAATGTGAAATATTTAATTGATGTTGTTATGTGGGAGTTTTTCTGATGTTTTTAGCTTGTCTGGTTTTTTAGATGGTGGTGCAGTTTTTGATGTATTGAGATATTTTTGAGGTATCTTAGGATATGTCTTTTGAGTTACCAACCATTTAATTTTGGGTTTTATTTTTATTCTCATGGATGATAATCATATTATAGGTATCTAATTTTATAGTTTCTCCCAAGTGGACCATTACATTTCATTGTGTTATTGTTGTTCTATGGAGGATCAAGGATTGTTCTATAGATTTTGGGGATGTAATTTCAATTCTATAGCTTTCTCAAGATATAAAAATATGTTATTGAAATTAGAGTTTGTTACACGTAATGTAAGATGTGATTCATGGATTATTATTATTTTCTAAATATCTTTTCACATGGAATATCAAACCTAAATTAATTTTTCATTATGTGAATAGATGCCACAAAATTTGGAGGTTGTTTTTCATGTTTTGTGTTTGTGAATATATGCCACAAAATTTGGGGGATGTAATTTCATTTATATATTTATTTTTGGGCCAGAGATGGGGTACCTAAAGAAGATTCAAAACATGAAAATGTGTTCCATGGTATGAAAGAAATGATGTGAATAATAAATATGTAATTTACAGATTATATGTATTCCATAATTCTTCCCTTTTTATCTATATATGTCAAACACTATCCATTTTTTATAGATCCTTCAACCCCTTTCCTGTGTTATAGGTCCTTAGCATCTAAAAACATTATTTTGGGAATGAAAGGTGAGATATTGTCTTTAATACCTTATCTCCTCTAAGTTACTCCATCATGAAATCCCAATGATGATTTTTTCTATTAAGGGTGTGTTTGGGATATGTCTCTATAACCCCATGGTGTTTTTCAAGTGGATCCCAAATTTCATGTTTTATTTTTTATCATTCAATTTTTTATCCTTCATCCAATTATTCAACATGTTTCCAAAATCATCTCTCTGGTATGAATCCTCTATTATTCATCCATTAGTTATTAATGTCAGGGATCATGAATTTTTCTTTCTTTGGGGAGATGTTAGGAAGTAGATTAATCACGATTATAAGAATCACCCAATTTTAAATCAATTTGGGTTCGGGGGAAATCATAATTTTTATTGATTTTATGTTATTACTGATGAGTTTATATATTCATGATTCCATCACTGAAATAGAAATTAGGAGCCTTGTTTTTATTTTGTTCTATATAATTGTAAAACCCTAGGGTGTGGTTAATTTATGTAGATATGAATGAAAAGTACAATCATTTATATATTTGGTAATGAAATGGTATCCCATGGAAAATAATTTTTTTTTGTGTGAGAATACCCTTGAACATAAATTAATAAAATATCATGAATGAATATTGTAAAATAGTTAGATGTTATGAAGAACTACATTTTGTGGTTATGCATGATGTGTTTCTTTAGATGGTGTGGGTGATTTTATGATGATTTTTGTGACAATATGGGATGCAATTAATGATGGGAGGTGATGTGAGTGTTTTTTTGTCATGGGATGTGACATTTCCTGATGTCTGGATGATGCTTGTTGATCGTTTTGATGAGATGTAGTTATCGAATTTTTGATATGATAAGGATGAGGTTTTTTTTGTTTGCTATATGTTATGTTATATTCCCTGTAGTAATTGAATAAATATTTAATAATATTTCAAAAATGGAATGGGTTGAAATGGATAATGAAATCTACAAATAAAATGGGATGTGTGGTTAATGTGGTTTGTGATAAGTGAAAATACATGGGATTAAAAATGATAATGTCTTCCGATTTGGGAAACCATGTAATTCCATAAATTTAAATGAAAACAGAAAATATAAAATGTGGTTTGTTTTTTATGGATTAATCATTTGGTGTTTTGAATTAGATGTGGAAGTTAAAGTGGAAGTTTTTATTATGATATTTGAGGATATAGTGAGTTAGGTTGATAATATTTATGTTAACCTATGGGATAGACTTTTGTGTATGACTATTAGACTATATATATCTTTCATTGTTATTTCAATACACACTCCACCAACATCAAGCAATATGTGTTTATACCCCAATTATTAATGGGGTGTGTTTTACAAAATATATATACTAAAAATGTATGGATAGTTACACCTTTTACCACACACAATCTCTCTCTTATATTTGAGTTTCACATTATTCTTTTTTATGGGTAGAAGATAATTCACAACTAGTGGTGATGTTTTGTGAGATGATGAGGTGGTTCATGTTAAGGAAGATGGGATTTCCTAAAAAATGAGTAGGTATAGATCTCACTTGGTTTTATATTATTCTGGCTAACATGGATTCTCATCATGAAAGAAATTGTATTACTATCCCTTTATTCTTAATTTTTAATCATTTAATTTTCATTAATGAAATCATTTTTCCTTAGGATTGAGAAACCTTACAAAAATAAATATTGCAGGTTGTGAATGGTTGGAGTATTGAATGAGGTTGATTTCATTAATTTTTATAATAACCTAATATTAATGAAATATCATTGTGGTTATGATGTTATGTAATTGATTTGGGGTCCCAGAGAGAGGAGTAATGTTGTGCACTAGGTGTCTTGAGGACATATGTGATAGAATGTTTCACATTGGTATATTTGCATGATACTACTTTGTAGGTGTATTTCTGTTGGATTCCATGGATAATATGTGAGCACCATTATGTTTGGAGTTGGGTTTTGAGAGTATAAAATACATTGGAATATGGCTCGGGGTATCTTATTAATAATAGGGCTATTTCCTCCATATAATAAGAAATATTAGGGAAACTAAATGATTTGAATGTGATTAATAAGTTAGAAAACGATTATTAAATTTTATTACATTCATAATAACATTGTATAATGGTTTCCAGTAGTCATGAAATTTTTTCGATGAACCATTTTTAAATTGAAATAAAAAATTATAGATGTAACTTTTTTATGATTTTTATTAAATATTTTTTAAATCGGAAATAAAGTTTTATGGAATGAATTGGATTAAAAACATTTCATTCCTATTTCTTATAAATATGTTCCTGAAATTAAATTCATGGGGATAAAATAAAGAAGGGTACATGGCATACCCAAGGGAATGTATAAACTAGTTATGAGGATTTATTTTATTTTTATATTCATTGATATTATATAACATAAGGGACTATGAAACGTTTTGGACAAATATGAGGATCATTTATTTTTAATGTTTACTTATTGATCATGTTTATTGGGTACTACTTTTTTCTAATTATAATATAGACCATTGTGGAATTTGTGGATGATGTTTTTGGTTTTCATTTAGTTATTGACATTGACCATGGTAATCAAAATTATAGGTGAGGATTATGTTGTTCTCACTATTAAACTTATATTATTCATTTTTGAAGATACTTACAGTATTTAATATTTAGTTTTTGTTTTGATGGGTTTTGTGCTCACACAATTCGAGTAATCACATTATGTTGAAGTATTTTGTATGTTTTTTACTATATTTGTATACAATACGTAAAAATACACTACAATTGTCCAGAATAATCATAATTTCAATTCAAATAGTTTGAAATGAATTGATTAATTATTTGGTTTTAGATTATTTATTATGTTAAGAGTGGAATGATAAAAATTGAACAATGATATATTGAATTATAATTAAATGAATAATTGTTTACAAATAAACTTTATGAATCAATTCATTTGTATCTATTCATTTAACACTACAATACAACACTTATTTTCATTAATTTTCTTATAAATAAAAAATAAAATAAATATTGATATTAGTAAAATGGTGGATTCCATGTGATTTTATCCATACTTAAGATACATATCTAGACAACAATAATTATATATTATACAGTTCAATAAATTTAATTTTGAAAATACCATGAGATATTACATTTATATTTTTCAGAAATGATAGAGAGATGAAATTATATTAACAAATTTTTTAACATTTCCTATTAATAAGATAATTATTTTCATTAAGTTGTTTTTAAAATATTTAATTCTTTAAATATGAACCTTCCTATAAATTGATTGAAAATATTGATTATTCAAAAACAGTATTTAAGCGGGGTTTGAAAGTATAATTTCTAGGAGGAAGAATTCAGAGATTAAATTAGGGACCTCAAATAAGTTCTCAGTTAACTTTAATTAAATTTTTTGTTTGAATAAAAAGTGTTCTATATGATTAATATCAATAATTTTATAAAAATATGTTTTATATGAAATAATTATAATAAATAAAAACAATTATCATATATTTGATAATTAAATGAAAAAAATAGATAATGAATTCAATAATGATAAATTTACTGACCATTAATTTTTCATTTAGGAGTCACTATATTTGGGGAAAGTGTAACATCATGAAACATTTAAGAGAGATTTAATCACTCTGGATTCATTAGTTCTAACATAATTCTAATTTCATAAATATTTCAATTTTTTTAAATTTAAAACTAATAATAAGAATTGTTTCTCTATAATGGGGGAGAGGAAAAGTAAAAATTGCAAGGTCTCAAAGAGAGGATGTATGTTTTAGTTACCTTAATCATTGAAGAAATTATTAAATAATTCATTCCTCAAATTCAAGGAAAGAAGAGGATCTGTATATATTGATTCCTCAACAATTTCAACACCATATAAATAATAAAGACATAGAAACCATACTGTATATTGGATTTAGTTACCATAGAAAAAATAATGTGAACATTTGATCTATGAAAATAAAGTGTTTCAAATCACAAAAACCACAACCCAAATCAGACTAATATTTTTAACAATGATTTTTTTGATATAAAAATAATAAATGAAATATATTTATATAAGAATCCATTATATCTTCACAATTTTTTATATTATAACAATTATTAGCATCATATATTAATTTTATTTTATTTATTTTTATTTAAGGTATATTTGAAACCATTATAGGAACATAACATTTACCAAGATTAGAATAATCATCATTTTTATTATTTTTATCAATATTTTCAAGTGATTATACAATTTTTTATATAAATTTTTTATATTTAATCATGTGTGAGTTATATTAATGAAATTTTCATAATTATATGTAGGTATGGAAAAATATTTATGTTATAGTTTTATTTTTTTATAATAAAATAGAAAACAAAACTACATTATTTTTTTTGTTTTTAGAAAATATTTTAGTTGAGGTGAAATATAGAAAATAATTTTACATAATTGTTACACTTATGATGGATTTTTTTACAAAAATAGTTTTAAATTTATGTTAATATGAATTTGTTTCTCTAGATTTTGGATTTTGAAAATATTTTTTATAGCTTGAGATATTTTTGGAAATCATGCCTCATTTGTGACTATAAAATATTAATTTACAATACCTGGATGTATTCTAAACATATATTTTCATCTTATTCCTAGTACCCACTACTACGTAATAAAATCATATTTTATTTTAATTTATCACTTGGTTTTATATGTCATTAAACTATTGAGATCTATGAAATGTGATTTCCTAATCCCCGTAAAACATTGCAATAACCCCTTGTTTATCCAACTTCTGACATAAAATTATTTTATCCCTTTATAAGAACCTTATATATATGGAATACATATATGGAATCCATATTAAAATATATTTTCATACCTACCCTTACTCTTGGTGACATTACATAATTATTATTCAAAATCCATATGGTGGAATTGATTTATTTCATCTTCTTTTTTAGGGATGATATATATTTTATGAGAATGCGGTAATGATTTATCATTTATTTCAAGTACCATAGGTGATTAATGTTATTTTAATTAATTTGTTCCTCTTAAAAACAAGGGAAATAATTTAAAAATAATCTATGTATGGGTAATTTAAATTCTTATTAAGCTAATTTGTAAGGATGTTGAACATTGTTTAAAATAAATTTCTATAAGTAATTGTTCATAAAATATATTCATTTTTATTCCAAATTTATAAAATTAGTAAAATAATTTGAGTAAAATTTAATTTGGAATCATTTTTTTTGATTTATGGTCCTAGTTTTGTAAAGGGATATTTTGTTAGGTGAGAATTTAGAAGGGTGATTTGAGTGAGAAACCCAAAAAAATTATTATTTATTAATCATGAATTTTAATTTAAGAGTAAAACATCATTTATGAGTCAGTATATTTTTCACAATGAACCGACCACCCATGAAAATCAATTTCCACCTTGAAAATATTAATAGATAAAACAAGATTCGTTATAAATTTAATGAGAAAAATAATATTTTATCACACATATGGGGTTAATTTCATGTTTTTTAGATGATCATATCATTTATAATTTATTTCACACTTGAGATATCATTGATGTAAATTCATTATGGGGAAGGATGTGACATTTTACAATAGGGAATAAAAGAAATTGAATGTTTGGGAAAACAGAAATATAATTTTTTTTCATAAATGTGAAATGGATAATTTCATTAAGAAAGAAATTTTGATTTTTTTCACCATTGAATTAGTTTTCTATTTTTATTCAAATATGTTGTTTTTCAATGGATTTAAAACAATGATCTATGAGGGTGGGATTATGCAATAAACGATTTAATATTTTTACCATTTCATTTGATATATATAAGTAATATGGTTTTATTATCTTATAATTTATGTATTATTTATAAGGCACATATTTTTGAATAATATTATTATAATATGTTATAAATAAAAAATAACTATTTTTCATATTTTAATTTAATATTTTTAATTTTAAAATATTGGAATAATATTAAATTTAATTAATCAAATTAAAAAATTTCTTTTCATAGATTATTATATATTTACATGGATCCATTCAATTCAACCACACTAAAAATTGAATCTAAAAATATAAGTATAAAAAAAATAAAATTAAAAGAGAATGAATCATTCTATACTGTTGATAATTCATACTAACTGTACCACAACACCAAGATAAAATTAATGATTTGGAGTATCAAATATTGTAAGGTTCTGTATATATAGATAAATAATAATATTATTATGATTTTAAACATAAATTTGAAATATGTTTCCTATGGACATGATATTTTTTTTGAGAACCAATTAGACATGGAAATTTTATTTTTATATGATAAAAATTTAATATTTTGAATTCATATCAATCTAACAAGACTGGAAATTATTTTATGGAATTAGAGGGAAAACATACACCATAACATTCATATAAATTTGTATATATAATTCCATTCAACATGATATAAATTATAAGAAGAAATATTAGGATATTTTTTATTTATAAGGGAAGAGAGCCATTCTTATGAGTTATTTATTTTCTTTTCATAATTTTTTATATTCTCTCACACTGTTTTTTGTTAACCTTGTTGGCCTAATTTGATGAGGTTTAATTTTTAAGGATGTGTTCTTGATATCATTAATTAATTTATAGTATTTTATTATTCATATATTTTATTATTGTAGATTATGAAATAGAAATTTGGTGTTTATATTCAACTTTATTTTTAAACATGTTAATGATGTGTATAAAAGATAATTACATGATTATCACTCTTCCACCAATATTTTTAATTTTCAATGATATATACATTATTTTACATTTAGATCCAATTAAATTGAATTTGGTTTCAATATGGTGTATCCAATTTCATTCAATGTAATGTATATGGTGTGGTTATAAGATTACTATGTGACAATGAGTAATATTTTTCTATTTTATTAGTGTTGAATTATTCATCAATTAAAAATTATTCAAGTTGATTTAATGAATTATATTGTGTTTTGTAATTGAATGAGTTAAGAGTGGAATAATTAACACATAAACAATGATATAATTAATTATAATATCTCAAATCATTGGCCTCTTTAATAAAAGACCCTATTATAAACTAGTTCTTCCATTAAGGATACTATTAATCGTATTTTTAGAGGACCATGATAGATTCCATTCAAAAAAAATTGTAGAGAAAATATCTATGGATATAATTATATATATGAACCTGACCATTGGTCATTAGATGGTATGCCATGATATGTTTAAATTTATACCTTACAACCTATTTACTAAATCCCTAATAGTGATAAAAAAATCTAGGGTGTCAATAAAAGATAATAATATAAAACAAATCTATAAATAATTAATATTTCCTACACCAAAATATTACTAATATCCATTACATTTAACTCTCCATAATTGGATGTAAATGAGTTCATTTTTTAATCATTCAAAAGTAACCCATATCACATTTCACCCATGATGAGATTTAGATGATGTGATTAAATAATACTTAGATCACTAATATAAATTCATAATGATTTTTAGAAATGGTTGCAATAATGCGGCATGATATCGATAATTTTTTATTATTTTGATGACAAGTGATGTAATAAGACACATAATTAAAAATTAACTGTTTAGTTTTTGGATTCCAATAATGATGATAATGATCACAATACATAATATTAACTACTATATGAATGTATGAACTAGAATGATGGATATTTCGTATCACATAATTTATTAAAGAAGATGGAACCTCAAGACTTTTTCTAAACTAAATATTAACATTCATAGAATAAGATTAATCAATATTAGTCTACCCTCCATATAAAATTCCAATAAAATTAAAATTAATAATTTAATAAAATTTTCTACCAAATTTGATCAGTCCAAGATTGTGTGATATGTATTTATATTAAAAATTTTGTTTAATTATTTTTTAAATCCATTTTTCCTTCCATGAAATGATTAATAAAATTTTACTCCCCATATGATTCCTTCATAGATTGAAAAAAAATGTTCAACCAGGAGCATCAAAACATAAATTAAACATTAATGGTTTAAAATATAGTTCAATGATTAGGGTTTCAATGTATTCCACATATCATAGTTCTTGAGGATTAAAAACCTAATAAAAGAAGATGTACATTATAATTTTTTGATATTTACAGATAAAGAATTTATTTTAAAAGACACAACGTTAAAAGTATCTCAATACTGGTAAAATTATTACCGAATCTTGGTTATTAGAGGAATTTTTCGATAAATTTATGAGTGAGATGTAAAATAAACCATCAAATCATGCCACATTAAAACAAAACATAAATATAATCCCGAGGAGTTGAGATAACTAATATTGAATTCACTCATCCCAAAATGAATCAATGTAGGAGTTGAAGTTAGTATTTACATTTATTCAAAATAATACATCCATCATTATTTTCCCAATCAAATTTCACACCCATTCCGATAAATGTAGTTAATTGAGATTATAGCTATTTGAAATCCCCAAAAATTTAAAATTTGTATCCTGCTATTCTTGAAAAAATACATAATTTGAAAAAAAAATATTTGGGTTCCCCCATTGTCATGAACCAAGCTAGGTCAACATAAAATAAAGAACATGACCCAGTACTTGGCAAGGCCCTAGGGGCATTTCTGATCCCCATGGGCTGCCACAATTGCCCAAGTATCCATACGAGTATGTGGAAATTATTTCACATGATAATACAATCACAACATCACAAAAAATATAAAAAAATATAGATAACATAACAAAACAATCCCTTACACCATAACTAGATTTAGAGTTTATAATTAGAACCCAAAATCCCAAATGGTAAATAATAATGGAAAAATAAGAACTCCAACCAAAACCATCATGAAACAATATTATCCTCCTCCTCAAGCCACTTCCACCAAACCCAAAATAGAATATTAATAAATGAGTGCACCATGATCACTAAAAAGCCATGATTTTCTTGGAATAAACATTCAAAATGATCTAAATACACCAAAGGGTGTATATAGGGTGTTAGCCAAATCCAAATAGGATGACACCCAGATAAAACTATTCCATGCATTAACATCACAAGGATAATCTATAATTTTATTTTATGTCCATTATTTAAAACAAATTTATGAATACTTTTATTAGGTTAATATTTTTAAAGGAATAATTTTAAGGAAAACAATTTCACAAAAACATGATTTAATGAAAGTGTATACTAATAAATAACACATATACATTCAAGTGGTCATATTTATGCCAATGTATGGCACCATAATATGAATAGTAGAGCACTATAGTTAAATCACTATAGTTGTTCTTTATAGAGTGGGACTCCGAACCCCAAAACTCTGTGATAGGTGCAATAGTAACCACAACTGTTTGAATCCTCACACATAAGAAACTAGAGTAAAGAACCATAAAATGTTCTTGTGGTTATCTATCATCATCATGGTTTAGTTAGTGTTGTGAGTGTAAATCATACTATGTGAAAATAGGACTATCCACTTTAGTATCACAGGCACACTAGTTTCTGTTTACCCATGTAGACAACTGGTATTCCCATGGGCTCATGATTAATTTCACATGACACACCTAACACTAAATTCACAACAAAGTCAAACCATTTTATGGAATTCTCCATTCTTCACCAAACAACACATTTTACATTTTCCATACTCTAAGGAAAATTCCCATCCAAATACTCTTTCCATCACTTAAAGAATACCAGAATTCCCTATTTATAACATAAGTAAAACATCCATTAATGATAAACCAAGAAAATGGGCCAATACCCTTTGTAAAATCACTCATACATTAAAACCATTTTTAATACAATCTTTTCACCTTTAAAAATTTCCACAATTTATACCAAAAATGCATAATAACAAAAACATTCTCAAAATGAACCATTTCAATTGAATGTCCTATTTAAACATACATTCACCTTATGTTCTCTTGGAAATGAATTTCCCCCAACTAAACAACCCATAAAACCCTTTTCGATACATTACATCAAAACACACATGAAAACATGGCCATTCAGTTAAATAAAAATTTATTTCTAGGTTATAAGTACACAAATCAATTAAAAAATACCATTCTAACTAAATAATCAAACAAAATAACACATTAATAAACTAAAAAAACACGTAAAATTAATCTCAAGATGTTAATAAATAGAACCACCTATCTATCATGAAGAAAATTTCAGAAAATGGTGTAAAATCACATCAGGAACACATTTTCACCATGATGAATCATTAATAAACCCAAATCGATGAGATCAAAACCCCCAAAAAAGATGAAGCCCTAAAATTATAACGTATAACTACTAAAGAACCAAAACCACAAGGGGGATGAGAATAAACCCTAATAGGAGACTAAAACAACGTAAAAGAAGACTTACAAGATAGATCATGAACAATATCATAGAAAACCTACAAACATCGAAGCCCAAGGAAGGGAGAAGAATGAGGGAGGTGCACATATGGTTGGGGAGTCTGTGGGGGTCAAGATAGGGTCTAGGGGTGAATTATAGGAGAGTATAAACAAACCCCCCAACTTTTAATGTGATGGAAGATCCACATAGTTTGTCTGCACGGTTTTGAAAAATGTGTGGTAACCTAGCAGACCATTATATTTGAACGTGAAACCTCATTATGTTACAACATAGATACTATAAGGACATTCCCAAGCTATGAGTGATGTTCTGTCCAAAACAAATCGGTCCCACGCTTGCTGAACATTTACTACTAATATTGTGCCAACCATCTGTAGGGTCCTTTTCACTAAAAATTAAGCAATTTTATCCAAAATCTCATGAGGTTACTAATGGGGAATAGGTAGGTCATGTATGAAAGTAAATAATACTAAAAAACTCAAACCCATCAAACTAAGTTCTCTATAGAAATGGTAGAGAACTTGAAATGAACCCGAACAAAGGAAAACTAAAAAACCCGGGGTGTGACACCCATTACATAAAAACATTGGTCTTATAAATATATACAAAAATGTATTTATTAAAAACCAAATGATCTTTAAATTTGACGTCAGGAAAATAATATTTCAATTTATAATAAAAACATAAAATGAAACTCTTTAAAATTACACTATATTATCTGAATATTTCATCCAGGATTATACAATAAAATTTAATATACCAATATATAATAAATAAATATATTGAAGAAAGTTTTACTATATCTATAAATTTTTTTTCCATGATTACATTGAAAAACATAGTAAAATATCTATGTATAATGAGCATATACGAATATTAATTATTCATATATCATTATCTAAATGTTTTTTTATGAATACCAGATTCTCTCAACCTCATCATGTTATATATTTACCTTGGTAAATTTTAAAAAAATGAATTCACTATTCTGAGATATTAAAAAATTAATGTATTTATGTAACGATATATTTATTTATAATGGTAACATTTTATATCATCAACCAATTGATTTAAATAATTATACATATATTCCTCATCATTATACAAGATAAATAGAGCTACCCATTATATAAAAATTGGGTTAATTAATAATTTTCTATTAAAATTAAAGTATTATTTTTCATTTATTCTACTCATATTATTCCATTATATATGTAAAAAAATAAATAATACACTATTATTGATGAATTATAATAGCTAATTGCACTTTTATTTATTCTAGAAATTTATAGAACTCATCATGGAAGAACTTTAGTAATTTTTTAGATTCTCTATAATGATAATTTCTCCAAAACTCCCTATGTAAAATATTATAAAAACCACAAAAACATGAAATTATTATCCCATTATAAAATTTAATAGGCTTTCTTTGAAACAGATCATATTTCAATTTTATTTTTTCTTCAATAAAAATATTATTTATATTTTTTCATGAAAATATAAAATTACAATACAACATGTATAATGAGATATTATAACCAATATTTTATTTCATAATATAACATTATAAAATAAATATGAATATTTTACAAATGTAAAGTACATTTATAATAGGGAAATTATTTTATATATGTATAATTACAAACAATTTCTAATATAATGGGTAGTTTTCTCTGAGAAATACATCAATCATGATCCGCATTTTGAACAGAATGAAAAATGTTACAAAAATGTAATATTTTATAATTTATGTGTACACAAACATGAGAGAGAATTGTTTTTAATGAATTATAATGCTAATATAAATGTTTTCATGGATGTTTAAGGATAATTTAATCATTGGATATATGATTGTTTCAATAGTAAATAGGCCATTAGAATAATAACCTAATAAAACGAATAGTTACCATTTTTTTGAATATATAAATGATTAATAACAATATTTAACTACAAAAAAATAACTATAAAAAATATTAAAATATTTTAATATAATTTTTCACATTATTTAAGATTAAGAATGTATAATTTTATAATTTAATATGGTGTGACTTATTTAGTGAACCATTAAATTTAATAATAAAATTTAAATCTAAAAAAGTAATAAATTTTAATATTATTTTGATAAATTGGATCTCTTCTTAATTTTGTAGTATATTTCTTCTGATTTTTAATTTTTGGGTGATAATTTTAGAATCATCGATTATATATAAAATATTTCTTATAACATCATTATGAAGATAATAATACTCAAATATTTCTAAATTATATTTCATGGATAAAAATGTATTTAATTGGGAAAATAACTTATTTAAAAATAAAAAAATTTAATTTATATACCTATTTATTAGTTGTTGAAACATAAATTATATTTTTTTCATATACATTGATATTTTTTATTTTACACATTAAATGAAATATTTAAAGTATACCAATTGTTTGTTAATGTGTCTAACTGTAACATCCCTGACCCAGAGGCCACTAAACTGGTGGTCCGAGCCGGGTGGTTACATGACCTTAAGCGCGCCGCCCCGTACACCAAAGGCTTCCGACTAGCAGCGAGGGTCTATGGGGTCAAGTGGGGATACTATACCCCCTTTTATCAGAGTTAAGCACAACAGAAATACCAAATAGTGGAAACAATTACAAATTAATAAGTAACATGTATAACAACCATTTCCATGAATAAATATTCCATGTCATACTTCAAGTGCTAGAGTGAACAAAACCCAAAATAAAGACAACGACCCAAATCCTCAAAATGATCCTGACTCCAAGTCTAGATCCTCCACCAAGTGCTACCCAAGTCCTCTAAACTATCTACCATGGACCCCTTCCCTTCTCCTGACCAGCAAACTTGAAGTCTGGTTGGGCACCCAACGGCGGTACGAGCAGGGTGTGAGTACAACTTAGTAGGCCACCACCATAAGTGTCTATAACGAAAACTAGTGTAAACATGCAGTTCATGCCAAAGAAAATGGACGATAATTACCAAGTAATTAATTAAGGTTCCACGAACAATTTAAGAGCCAAATCCATTTCCATTCCATTACCATTATAGCATCCCGCCTTTTTCTAACATAACTTTGCATTACATTTTACAAAACTAAGGATCTTTAAGGTTTAGTTCATGGAAACCAGGAACTTAAAACATGAAAACATAAAACATTATTCTCAAAACAATTTAAAGGCTTATCATTATGTTCATACTAGGTTCATAACTTCATCTCATAACCTTGGGACATACATCAAAAGAAAGGGTGAGCAGAAGGCCCAGTAAGGGAAACAAGGGGAAACATTTAACATGTGAACTTGAGATACATCATTAAAGTCATGATAAATATCTTTAAGGAATGAGACAGAGAACACGAAGCATATCATAATATTAAGAACATGATATATAACTTTAATATGTGTCTACAACATTTAACTTAGAAAATCATGAACATATCACTATGGTCCATCCCCAAGGTGTCATTTGAAATTACTAAGGTTATTCACCAAGGTATCATTAAAATTGTATCCTCTAGTGGTTACATCATTACCCAATGCATTGGAGCGCTATCAGGGCGCACCCTTAATTTAACTTTATGATTATGTGAACCACATATATAATCATAAAAAATTTCATAAATAACCCATATAGCATAAAATAAAGTGGTTTCATTTCATAATCATAACATTTTATAAACTTCTTTAATGACATGATCTATATGTCACCTTAAACCCAAGGAAAAGGAAAGCGGGTTTCATGTATGTAAATCCCAAGAATAAAAATAGAAAATTTTGATATATATATGTGAATACCTCTTTAGAATAAGGATCTTTGAGTAATCACTTAAGAAAATAAAATAATTTGAGAAAAAAGAGTAAGACATTTCGAGATGAAAATTATGCAGCGTAACATCTATGTTACAGGGTTTTAGAAAACATTGAAATGAAAGGTGACATGGGTCACCCACTCATAAATGATCCATAAAATAGTAGGTAGATATATTATAAAAAAATTTAGAACATGGTAATTAAATTTTAAATATATACCATATGAAATGAAGAACATGAAAGTACGACAAAAATAAGATTTCTCTTATGAAAATTCAGCAGCTATCGGTGTTACATAAAATTTCAAAAAAATGATTTGATTAGATCAAATAGGATATCTAATCAAATGAAAATAAAAAGGACAGTATGATTGATATAGAAGATCATACCCCAACATAAGAAAAGGAACATTATATAAATGACATGAGAATAGAACTGGAAAAATGAGAAGGGTGGAAGAATCCCTTACAAAACTTCGGCAGCCTAACGATGCCACTTATACATTCATAAAACGAAATTATGAGAGTAAGAGGGGATATATCATCATATGATCATGAAAAGGGATTTAATAGGAATACAAAATAACATACTCCATCATAATAACATGGGGCTTAAATTAACGGACATAGAAAAGAGTACATGAAAAGAAAGAGAGAGGTACAATCCCTTACAAAAATTCGGCAGCCTAACGGTGCCACATAATCATTAATAAAATGAATTTTTGAGATAAAATATGGTCTCTCATCATATGGAAATAAAATTTCACTATGATATATATAGATATCATAACAAAACATAATAAAAAGGATCATGAAGGACTTGACATGAAAATAGATCTTGAAAACAAGAAGGGTGAAAGAAGCCCATAAAAATTCGGCAGCCTAACGACAGCACATTAACATTCTTAAAATGAATTGTTGAGAGAAAGAGGGGGTCTCTCATCATATTGAAATGGAAAGTGCGGTAGGATGAATATAAAATAACATCCTCCAACATAAGAACATGGAGCATAAAAGATATGACATATAAGAGAGTACATGGAATGAAAGAGAGAGGTAGGATCCCTTACCTTGAAAAGTAAATTCGAAATATTGATGTTGGGGACCTTCAGAGGTTTGAGGGAACCATGGGAGGACTCTATAAGAGGTAAAGAAACCAGAACATTGTTGAGTAGGATTTTGGAATGGAAAGGTTGAGAGCCTGGCTTGGTATTTATAGGGGATGTGAGGGGATAAGGCATTAATGGCCAAGGGACACCTCATTGGTGGTATTTCAGACATGGGACACCTCATACCTTATATTAATATTCATAATTTGACCATATTGATTACATACTTAATACATAATTTAATGATGTTATTAATCACACGTAACTTAGAAACTGTATTTTCACTATTTACCGAAAATTCAACATCCTTAGAAAAATCCCAAAATTTCACCATAACCAAATATTGATGATCTGATTTCAAAAATGAAATTATCTTATAAAAATAATTTTCTATATAATTTTAAATAAATTTTTAAATAAATACACTATTCACCGAAAATTAAATTTTTATAGAAAAATCCCCAAAAATTTCCATAACAGAATATCGATGCTCTGAGTTTAAAAAGGAACTCCATTATATAAAAATAATTTTCTAAATATTTTTGATTTAATTTTTAATTAAAAAACACTACTCACTAGAAAAACTGATACTTGACTAATAATTTCTGAAACAGTTATTTACCTATTTTATTGAATAACATTACATAATCAAGTTGCCTATATTATATTAATACTTTCTTTAAGTGGGATTACTAATCCATTTGGTCACATTACTATTCCAAAGCTTAAAATAACTATTTATAATTTACCATTCATCAAAAATCTTGTTTATCTTATTAGACACTAAATTTCTTACTAAAAATAACTGTAGAAGACCATTTCTTGAAAATCATTACACATCATTAATTATTTAAGGTTGACAAATAAATTTTAAAATATTCTTTTTTTCAAATTAATCAATTATATACATCTTACATTTAACCAGAAATTTGAAAATTTACAAACATCACCATAAGAAGAAAACACATCTTTATTTATCTCAAAAGATTACACAAAGCAGTTATGGTCTCCTTACATAGCCCCTTATAACTCCCGCATATGACCTATGTGTAAGGTGTGATAAAGTGAGAGAATCTGAGGGAGGCTCGGCCAACACTCCATGAGTAGTAATTTTTATCAGTTTTAACTTCTCGTGATGGCGATATCATTCTAGCTTCACATGATGAAGATCAGCTTGGGTTTGGTCCAGGGCAAAGCCAAGTGGTGGTACCTCCGTCTTATGTTCTGTTAGATGGCCTTCGATTGGCCTGAGACTACTGGACGAGGCCATCGATTCATATTTCTATATTAATTAACCAAGATCACTTGTATTTAGAGACAATAATAGAATCTTTTAGTTTCCAAGGGTCATATTGATCAATGGTCATATAATAGTCGAAACCCAACGATCATATTTTAATTATAGTCATTTTATTAAATGAAGGGGTTTTTTGAGTAAGAAATAAAATAACACAGAAAATTAGGAAAACAAGATTTATTCAAAATTTCATGGGGTTACAATCTTCCCCCATTAATAAATTGCATCCTCACAATTTTTAAAATTAGGCTTGGAAATTTCATTGAAAGTCCCACATCGGAAAAAGAGTCAGAAACACTATTACATTAAAAGAAATAAAAGGAAGTACAAAGGTCACCCGAGTTAACCCATACTAGTATTCCATGTATGAAAACATGGATATGGAGGTGAAAACAAAGGGTCATGTTCTGATGGAGAGTGATAGAAAACATTTCTAATAGGAAGTTAACCACCAGAAAATCGCAAACTTGTGATGCGTTAATCGGTCATTGATTACCCAGTAGGAAACATAAATCAACGAAATTTTTGTTTGACATTTTTGTAAAATTTTGGAGGAATTCATTTACTACATAGAATAAGAATACATGGAAATAAATTTACCTTCAAGTAGAGTTTCATCCCTTAATAACTTTCACCAAGACTATTCTTTTCTCCCAAAAATGAGCAGTCAAAAACACATGGTCTCATCAAAATCACAGGAATCATCTTCTATAGAATCATATAATCCACAAACGATTAACTATCTATTTCATCTATCTTTAATCTTTATCCCAAAAATATAAAGGTTAAGATAAAACAACTCTTCAAGAAGAAAGAACCCCATAGGAAGGGAATGTAATTTTAAATCTTCAAAATTACACGGTGCTACCCAATGTTCATAGTTGACCATTCCATAAATAAATCACATTAAAATTACAAAAAATAAACCAAAGTAAGATTAAAACCCAAATACAAGAAGGATTTTATAACATAGTCTTCCAAGACAAACATTACCATTCATCTTCAAACATCATCAACCAGTCCTTACATCTTATAACAAAAGAAACTAACCAAATCATATTTTCCCCATGATAGGTTAATCATTTCCTAAATTACTATAATTTCACCTTAAATTCATCTATTTTTCAAAATATAATTCAACCTTTACTACTCAAAGAAAAAACCATAGTAATCTATTTACCTCGATCATATAGGGTTCCAAAAATAATGAACGTCTTCCAAAATAATAATCATCATTAAATCCCCTAATCATCATTTATTTAATAAGAACAGCTTCATAACATCAACATGTCGTACAAAACAATAAATTTTTCCCTTAATGATATAAAACCATCTTAGGTAGAGACTCGATGTTCCTAGAAAACATTAATGATATGATCATAGGGAACAAAAAAAATACAACATGACATAGACAATTATTGCGTAGAAGTTACATGTACTTTAGTCATCATGATCCATCTCAGCATAGGACATGCATTGTTCCCTTATCCTTGAAGATTGTTGATGCTCATCAAGCTTCTCATCCCTTCCAAGAGTGCATTGACTTGGATAATGTCCAACTTCTCGATATTTATGACATTGACAAATATAAGGTACATTATATTGAACCTTATCTCTATTCATCACATTATCCACTTTTTTAAAGAAATTGGATACTTTATGCCCTATCACCCCACACATAAAACATCTCCTGGTTCCTATGTGAAATTCTCTTGGGTACCTCCTTACACACTTTTTGAACGAAGGAAATTGGGTCTTCTTTCACTTATCAACTTTATCATATGAAAATCCTTGAGACTTTGTCTTCTTCTTCCTTGATGAATTTTAGCATTCAACTATGTACCAATTATTAATTGTGATTTTTGATAGCTGGTTTGGAATAATCACAATATGTTCAACATGATCTCTCTTCATCTCTATCATATTAAATGGGAAATCATCACATTTCCTATCAAATTGGTTTTTGGGAAATGTCCTTCCATTTTCCAATATTAACTATGATAAGAAAGTCTAATTAGGGGGGCTTAAATATTTATCCAATAATCATGGAATGGAAACTAAAAGCATAGAGGGATAAAAATGTAGAAGAAAAGTATACCCTAACTTGTGATCCCCTTGGTTCCAATCTATGTTATCCATGATCATATATTCTTATGTGAATCTTTATTTTATTTTCTCTTTGTCCCTTTAATAATGGTTCATACAAAGCTTCTGAATTTAGCAAAGCATATCCCCTAGGAGTGTCATAACCAAGAGTGTAGAAAGGCCTGTTGTCGTGTACTAGTTCCCATTATATTCTAGATAAAGTGGTGTTTTGGGTTATACTCTTATGTACATTTGTGCCAGAGCCACCTCTATCTACTAGTTTCCAGACAGGGTTGAATTTTCTTCATAAACCAATTACTCAATAGTCACCAAAATACCTGGAAGATTTCCTATAATTAAACATTTTTATAGGGTTCTTCCTAATGTTTTAATATACTAATTTACAAAAATAACTAACCTTCCTTTGAAACCAACTATGGAATCTCACCTTTTTATAACATAACATTTCATTACATTTTACAAAACCAAGGATATTTATGGTTTAGTGTCTTGGAAACCAGAAACATAAAACATGAAAACATAAAACCTTCTTCATAAACACTTGAAATTATTCTCCTTTTGTTCATCCTAGGTTAATTACATCAACTCATAACCTGGGCACATACATCAAAAGAAAGGGTGAGTAGAAGGCCCAGTAAAGGAAACAAGGGTAAATATTTAACATGTGAGCTTGAGATACATCAATAATGTCATGATAAATATTTTTATGGAATGAGAAAGATATCATGAGGCAAATAATAATGGGAAGAATATGATTTATAAATTTAATATGTTTCTAAAACATTTATCTTATAAAATCATGAACATATCACCAAGGTCCATCCCCAATGTATCATTTGAAATTACCAAGTTTATTCAGCAAAGTATCGTTAAAATTTTAATCTCTAGTGGTTACATCATTACCCAATGAATTAGAGAACTATCAGGGAGCAACCTTAATTTGAATTTATTATCATGTGAACCACATATATCATCATCATACATTTCATAAATAAACCATATATCATAATAGAAATGGGTTTCATTTCATAATCATAATGTTTTAAAAACTGCTTTAAAGACATGATCTCTATGTCACTTTAAACCCACGGAAAAGGAACGCGGGTTTCATGTATGTAAATCCATGAATTAAAATAGAAAATTATGATATATATGTGAATAACTATATAAAATAATGATAATTGATTATTCACTTAATAAAATAAAATAATTTGAGAAAAAGAGAAAGACATTTTGAGACAAAAATTCTGCAGCATAACGGCTATGTTACAGGGTTTTAGAAAACATTGAAATGAGAGGGGAAATGGTTAAACAAATAATAAATGATCCATAAAACAGTATGGGGATAGAATATAATGTATTTAAGAACATGGTAATGAAATTTTAACAATATACCATATGAAATGAAGAACTTGAAAGTAAGACAAAAATAAGATTTCTCTTCTGAAAATTCAGCAGCCTATCAGCGTTACATAAAACTTCAAAAAGAATGAAATGATGAGATAAAATATGGTATCTCATAATATGAAAATAAAAATTACAGAATAATAGATATAGAAGATCATACCTCAATATAAGAAAATTATCATTATAGAGATGACTTGAAAATAGAACACGATAAATGAGAATGGTGGAAGAATCCCCTACAAAAATTTGGCAGCCTAACGTGGCCACTTATACATTCATAAAACGAAATGATGAGAGTAAGAGGGGATATAAAATCATATGATTATGAAAAGGGATGTAATTGGAATAAAAAATAACATACTCCAACATAAGAAAATTGGGATTAGATTAAATGACATACAAAAGAGTACTTGAAAAGAAAGAGAGAGGTAAGATCCCTTACAAAAATTCGGCAGCCTAACGACGCCACTTAAATATTCATAAAATGAATTAATGAGATAAAATAGGGTCTCCCATCATATTAACATAAATTAAAAGTATGATAGATATAGATATCATACAACAATATAATAAAAATTAACATGAAGGACTTGACATGAAAACAGATCTTGAAAACAAGAAGGGTGAAAGAATCCCTTAAAAATTCAGCAAGCTAACAATGCCACTTTAACATTCATAAAATGAATTGATTAAATAAAGAGGAGGTATCTCATCATATGAAAATGAAAAGGATAGTAGGTTGAATATAAAAGAATATCATCCAACATAAGAACATGGAGGATAAAAGATATGACATAAAAAACAGTACTTGGAAAGAAAGAGAGGGGTAGGATCCCTTACCTTGAAGAGTAATTTCGGACTCAGGATGTTTGGGACACTATGAGGCTTGAGGGAACCTTGGGAGGACTCCTTGGGAGGTAATGAGACCAGAACCTTGTTTAGGAGGATTTTGGAATGGAAAGGCTGAGAGAATGGCTTGGTATTTATAGGGGAAGTGAGGGGACAATGCATTAATGGCCAATGGACACCTCATTGGTGGTATTGGAAAAAAATGGGCTTGCCCATGGTATTTTCCCATGGTATTGGCCACATTGGACACATCATACCTTATTTTACTATTCATAAGTCGCCCATATTGATTACATACGTAATACATCATTTAATGATGTCATTACACACCTGTAACTTAAAAACTGTATTTTCACTATTAACCGACCATTCAACTTTCTCAGATAAATCCCAAAATATCACCGTAACCAAATATCGATGTTCTGATTTCAAAAATGAACTCTATTTTACAAAAATAATTTTCTAAATATTTTTAATTAATTTTTTAAATAAATTCACTATTCACAAAAAATTCATTTTTTCTGAAAAATCCACAAAAATTACCTTAACATAATATCGATGCTCTGAGTTCAAAAATGAAATCCATTTTATAAATATAATTTTCAAAATATTTTTAATTTAATTTTTGACTTAAAAAAACTATTCCCTCTAAAAAACTGATACTTGACTAATAATATTTGAAACAATTATTTACCTATTTTATTGAATCACATTACTTAATAATGGTGCCTAGATTATATTAATACATTCTTTAAGTGGGATTACTAATCCATTTTTACACATTACTAATCCTAAAAATAAAATCACTGATCATAATTTACTATTCATCAAAAATCAAGTTGATCTTATTAGTCTCTAAATTTCTTACTGAACATAATTATAGAAGACCATTTCTTGAAAATCATTACACATCATCAATTATTTAAGGTTTAAAAAAATATTTTAAAATATCCTTTTTTTTCAAATTCATCAATAATATACATCCTATATTTATGCAGACATTTTAAAATTTACAAACTCCGCCATAATAAGAAAACACAATATTATTTATCTCAAAGGATTACACAATGTAGTTATGGTATCCTAACATAGCCCCATATAACCCCATCATAGGACCTAAGTGTAAGGTGTGTTAAGGTGAGATAATCCAAGGGCGGCTCAGCCAACATTGCACGAGTAGTAATTTCTATCAGTTTGTCCTTCTCGAGAAAGATATTCTGTTCTAGCATCACATGATGATCTTCAGCTTGGGTTTGGTCCAGAGGGAAGCCCAGTGGTTCTACCTACTTCCCAAGTTCTGTTAGATGGGTTTCGATTGGAGTAAGACTACTTGATGAGGCCATCGAATCTTCTTTCTATATTAATTAACCAAGACCACTGGTATTTAGAGACAATAATAGAAACGTTTAGTTTCCAACGGTCATATTGATCAATGGTCATATAACAATCAAAACCCAAAAGTCTTATTTTTATTATAATAATTTTATTAAATGAAAATGTTTTGTTGAGTATGAAATAAAATAACACACAAAATTAGGAAACAAGATTTATTCAAAATTTCAGGATGTTACAACCAATAATTTGTTACCAATTATCATCACTTTCCATTTCACCACATTTTCATGGGTTAATCACATACATTTTTCTACATGGGTCTAAGCCCAACAATCACAAGCAAGATGGTAAAAACTTCATTATCCTATCTCACTTGTACTAATTCCCTCAATGAATAAAAAACATCAACTCGAAGCCTCAGTCCGGGTGGATGCAAGCGTTAGGAGAATAGACCCTCAGTCCCCTTTCCTAACCCGTACATTTAGGGTAATGTTTTGAACCTCAGTCCTCACACGACCCATTACTATAGATCCTCAAGTCGTACCCCACTCTATGAATCCATGTGAACCTGATTATATATAAGTAACCATCAGCCATCCAAACCATTTCCTTCTGCAAACACTTTTCACCACAACCCTCATGTGAAACCACATCATGCCTTAACCAATAAAAACATCACCATTTCACTTTAACCCTTAGATTATTTCCAAGTGTAGGTGCATCACCAAATTTCTATTCCAAGTTCACCCAATCATGCCACATACTTATCAAGGGCTCTACAATTCCTTACAACAAGGTGACTTGTTTATTATCAAACCCTAAATTCGGGAATAGCCGGAACATCCCATGGATGGCCCCCATTTATGTCAAGTCTTTCCCAACACATCCCACGGGGACCAGTAGGGTTCCCATTTGCCATTTTAAATTCCATTATTACCAAACATGATAAGGTTATCCAAAACATAACCAAATAAAAGAAATTACACAACTAAACATGCAAAAATAACCAAATAACTATGGGATGCCACTTGTATACCACCTATCTAGAAACCGCGGTAGAATGCAATATCAATAGAGTCCTTAGACCTCGATCCCACCAACCTTTGGAGCTTAATCCTAAAACTCACCCAAAAGTTAGGGTTTTAGAGCATTGGAATGAGAGGGAGAGAAGATACAAACCCTAAACCAAAAAGAGCAGCAAGGATGGGATTACTATTACCCGGAGCTTCGATCTGCAACCAAAGACACCAAAAACGGATTAGAATCGAAGGAGATCAGTCTCTTGGGCCATTTGGGAAATTTGGTTCGAGCATAAGGTGGATAGAGAGGAAGTGAAATGAAATCCTGAGTGGGTTTTTAATGCATTGATTGGAAAACTTGTAATTTTTCCCAACATTAAGTTGTCGCACGGTTGTCCGCATGGTTTATCAAACCGTGTGCAAACCGTACACTTGCCACTGTCCAAAGGAGGAGGGGTCGCATGATTTAGGTCCATGGTTTGGAAAATCGTGTGCAAACCGTGTGCATGATTCTGTCTCGAGGAGGAAGGGTCGCACAGTTCAGCCTGGGCAGGCCGAACGGGTTGCCTGGCCGTGCGCAGGTCGTGCGCGTCGGCCTGTCCTGCCCAGATTTCTTTTCATCTGTGCCTCGAGCCCTCGGAACACCTCCAAAGACACTCACACTTTCAGGAAACATACCTTGAAGCCAGAAACAAGGGATTCAACCAAAAAATAATGAAAAATTACCTGTCTAAAAACTGGGATCATACAACCTCCCCACCTTATAATGGCTCGTCCTCGAGCCGAGCTTCCAATCCTCATTGATCCACCGAACAGAAGAGTTCAGGACACTGAGCCAGAAAATCTGATACCTTCTCCCAAGTGTATTCATGAACTTTCCAATGCATCCATAATACTCGCACTAATGGAACAACCTTGTATCGTACGGCCTTTTCACTAAGATCCACCACACGAACCGGATGCTCCTCAAAGGACGCATTAGACTCAAGCTCCACATCCTCAACATCAACCATGTGAGATGGGTCCGGATGATACTGTCGAAGCTGTGAAACATGAAACACGTCATGCATTCCACCATACCACTTTGGAAGAGCCAACTCATAATCCACTATTCTGATCCTCTCCAAAATTTTAAAAGGACCCACATACCTAGGTGATAACCTACCCTGCTTTCGAATCCTTCGGTGACTCAACCTTGGCGACACCCAAAGGAACACCTTTTCACCCACCCTAAACACAAGAGGTCTATGCCTCTGATCTGCATATGACTTCTACCTACTCTGAATCGTATCCATCCGCTTCCTAGTCAACATAACTCTCTCTAAAGTCTCTTGCACGAGACATGGCCCCAACAACTCAGATTCAACAACTTATAGCCAACACAACGAAGATCTACATGGCCTCTCGTAGAGTGCCTCAAACAGTTCCATCTGAATCATAGCCTGCAATATATTGTTGTAGGAAAACTCAACTAATGATAGGTGCCTCTCCCAAGAACCACCAAAGTCCAAGACACAAGATCTTAACATGTCTTCTAACACTTGGATCGTACGTTCTAATTGCTCATCCATCTGTGGGTTGAAAGTCGAACTCAAAAACACCTCCGTACCAAGCACCTTCTGCAACCCTTTCTAGAAATGTGATGTCAAACGCAGATCTCGGTTTGAAACTATGGTTTGTGGAACACCAAGCAACCACACTATTTCCCGAACATACAACTCACCCAAATGGTCGACTGTATGGGTCTTTTGAATTGGTAAGAAACGAGCCACTTTTGTTAACCGATCCACAACCCCCCATATTGCATCATTATTCCACGACATCCCTAGAAGACCCACGACAAAATCCAATTTCACATCATCCCACTTCCATTCCATAATAGGTAATGGAAGTAACAAACCACCTGGGAGTTGATGCTTAGCCTTCACCTGCTGATAGGTATGGCACCATTCCATAAAGCCCACAACTTCCTTCTTCATCCCAGGCCACCAAAACTGCCTTCGGAGATCACCGTACATCTTGGTAAAAACAGGATTCACTTCCCACTTTGATTCATGGAACTCACACATCAACTCTTCCTGCACACACATTGGAACAACCACATGATACCAAACCCTAACAACACCTTCCACATAGACGGACCAACAAGAATGTAGCTCCCCACCTTTAAGCTTTTCTTTTGTGATCAAACACTCAGGATCATCATGATGACCATCCTTAACTCATCTCAAAAGTGTTGACTCCATCGCTATGGAAGAAAGAGTGACCTGACCACTCTCTTCTTGTACCTCCATGTGCATTTCTGCAAACAAATCCATCACCTTCCACTCAGTGCTGGACTTTCGAACCATCTGATTATGAACCTTCCTCCTTAGAGCATCAACAACACTATTTCCCTTTCCCGGCTTGTACACCAACTCAAATTCAAAAGACAGGAGATATTCAACCCATATTCACTGCTGAAGATTCAGATCCCGTTGTGAGAAGATGTACTTTAAACTCTTATGGTTGGTAAACATGGTAAATCGTTCTCCCGATAGATAGTGCCTCCATCACTTCAAGGCGTACACTACTACAACCAACTCAAGGTCATCGGTGGGATTGTTCTACTCATGGGTTCTCAACTACCTTGACCCATAAGCCACAACCAGCTCATTTTGCATCAACACATCCCCAAGTCCGACTCCATAGACATCACAAAACCCGATGTAATTCTTACTCGGCTCAGGTAGGGTCAAGATAGGTGGGGTCGTCAGCCACCTTTTCAACTCTTGGAAGGCATTCTCACAATCCTCAGACCACTCGAACCTGATTCCATTCTTGGTCATGCCAGAGAGTGGCACTGCCAAACGAGATAAATCATGAATGAACCTTTGGTAACAACAAGAAAAACCTAGGATACTCCGAACATCAGAAACATTCTTGGGCTTCTCCCTGGATAAAACTGCATGCACTTTCTCTGGATCCACTCACACACCTGCCTCCGAGATGATGTGTCCAGATAATGCACCTCACTTATCCAGAATTGACAATTTGATATCTTGGCATATATTTGATGCGCTCTTAGCATACCCAAGATTATGTCATGATGTTTGATATGATCTTCGTGAGTTTTCGAGTACACTAAGATATCGTCATCAAAGACAACCACAAACTGATCTAGATAGGGATGAAAGATTCGGTTTATCAAATCCATAAACAACACTGATGCATTGGTCATGATGAAAGGCATTACCACAAAATCAATGAACCCATACCAAATCCAGAAAGCTGTCCGCGGTATGTCGGAAGACCTCACCCTCAATTGGTGATAACCTAAACTCAAATCAATCTTAGAAAACAACGATGCACCCCTAAACTGATCAAACAGATCATCAATTCTAGGAAGAGGGTACCAGTTTTTTCACTGTCATCTGATTCAACCATCGATAGTCAACACATAGCCTCAAAGACTCATCAAACTTCATGGAAAAAAGAACAGGGGATCCTCAAGGAGATGTACTAGGATGGATAAACCCATTACACTCTGACTCGTCAAGCTGAACCCCTCGTTCCTGGTGTTCTTTCGGTGCCATTCGTTATGGGGGAATAGAAACTGGCTCTACTTCCAGCAGCAACTCGATCATGAACTCAACATCCCACTTGGGGGGAAACCCCGGGATATCCTCAGGAAAAACATCCTGAAATCGATCCACCACAAGAGGGATAACAAATTCCTCCTTTATTTCATTTTCATCAATCATGATACATGTCACTCGAACCGTGAGTCCACTCATCTGTTGAAAAAACTTACTCGCACGGCCTACTCGAACATCCCATTCGCCACGGTGGACATAAGCATCACCCTAAAGTGACTTGAAACATAATCTGTGACATTTACAATCTATGTGATCCCGATACAAAAATAACCAATCCATTCCTAGGATTATGTCAAACCGTGACATCTCGAGAATGAATAATTCCTACAGAAAACAATACCCACCAACTTCCAAGGAACATCCATTGCACTACTTGATATCCTCAACCCGCACCCCCAACGGAGTGTCTATTGACATAACTCCACACACCCTCTCCACAGGTAAGCCCAGAACTACCATAAGTTTAGTAGAGACTAAATATTTTGTGGCACCTGTGTCAAACAATGAACTAGTAAATGTAGAAGCTACAAGGATTGTACCTTGAACAGTTTATGGTCCGGCCTCGCCATCACCAGGTGCAAACTGAACTACATGAAGTGGGCCTGCCCCTCTACCCTAGGCTCCAGCCTGAGTACTCTGTGCTACACTGCCCTGTTGGTGTGAGTGATCTTGCCATGTAGTTCCACGTCCACCACCCCTGCCAGTACGGCTCGTGGAGCTCCAACATCCCGCTTGATATGGGTAAACTGGTCCCGTTCCTCTACCTGACACATTCTTTTCACCATCATGCTCACCTTCCTTCCAAGGGTTCCTATATAACCTCTAAAAATACCCCATCCTTCTGCACAAACGACATTCAACTGGAGGTTGAGGACACTGACCACGCGAAGGCCCCGGCCTACTGCACTGATAGCAGAACACCTGATTTCCATTCTGAGAGGATGACCCTATATTCCAGCCACTTTACACACTTCCGCAATGCTGTGAGCTCTCATGGAGTCGCTTTCGACCTTCGGTAGCTGCACCGATCGTCTGTCCTACTGACACCACAAGCCAACTACATGACACTCCCTTTAGGTTTCCCTCTAAGATCAGTTCCTGGTCAACTACCTCTGCGACCCTCTTTATGTAGAAGATTTTTACTTGAGTCCTGATCTCATGTCTTAGCCCATCCTTGAAACGCCTTGCTACTGCTGCCTCATCCCCTGCTAACACTGAGACAAAGCGTCCCAAATCAGTGACGTGACTAGCATAGTCCATCACTAATAGTGATCCCTGAGTCAGGCTCATGAAAACTATAGCCCGCTCCCGTCACAAAGTCTCAGGGTTGAAATTCTGTAGGAATTTTTCCAGAAAAACATTCCATGAAATTCCCTCAGCCTGCTTGATTTGAGCTAGAAAATCCCACCAACGCCATGCCTGTCCTCACAACATATAATCGGGCAGCTTCACTATCTTTTCAACAGGGGTATCCAGATGGTTCAGTATTGTCTGGACAGACTCTAACCAGAACTCCACTGCTTCTGGACCGCCCTCTCCGGTGATGGTCGAAGGGTGTTGCTGCTAGAACACCCTATCCAGCTCAAACATACTTGGTGCAACCCGCCCTGGGTCCCAATCCATCATCTGCATAAGGCAAGACAAGTTATCACGGAGCTGTTCTTCTCTACCTTCATTGATCACCACATTTTCTTGCACTTCTACCATAAGAGTTTTCTCAACAACACCCTCTCGTTACCCAACTAGTAACTGATGTCATGGTGGCATTTCTCTACATTGCCAAGGACAATATTTAGCATGCATACCATAAAACATTCACGACTTCATCAAAATATCTTTACTAGATACAACGACCTACTTTTTTTATTACATTCTTCTCATTATTTCTTGGTTTCATGAAATTCATGATGCGCCCATATTTCCTGCCTCACACACGCATCCCAGGCGTGTGCATAAAAGAATGCATTTAAACCATCTACCTAGGTGCTTACAATGATGCATAAATGCAAATCCTCGTGCCGTTAAGTCCACGAGACAAATATCATAAAACAGTCACATCAAACCACATGTGCATCACCCAAAGGTGAAACATCCTCAACTATAACATTACACAACCGAGAACAACTTTTCCCACCCATGATGACTTGGGTTTTCCCTCATGCATGGGTTAGCTACTCCCAAGCACGAGCTCATTACAAAGGCCCGACACATCTTAACCCATGGCTACCAATACCAAATAACAAGATGTTAGAGAAGGATAAGAATGACTTCCTTTGATACCACTTTGTAAAATCCCCGACTTGGAAGCCACTAAACTGGTGCTCCGAGCTGGGTGGTTACATGACCTTAAGCGCACCTCCCCGTACGCCAAAGGCTGCCGACTAGCTGCGGTGGTCTATGGGGTTATGTGGGGAGACTATAACACCTTTTAATCATAGTAATCACAAAATAAATACCAATTAGTGGAAATAATAACCAATGAACAAGGAACATGTATAAAAACTATTTCCAATAAGAAATATGCCATGCCATAATTCGAGTGCTAGAGTGAACAAAACCTAAAATAAAGACAACGACCAAAATACGCAAAATGGTCCCAAATCAAATGTCTGGATCCTACACCAAGTTCTACGCATGTCCACACAACTATCTAGCTAGGACTCTTGCCCTTCTCCTGAACTGCAGACATAAAGTCTGGTCGAGTACCCAACGACGGCCCGAGCAGGGTGTGAGTACAACTCAGTTGGACAACACCAACTGTGTCTACAAAATATCCAGTGTAAACAGGTAGTACATGCAACGGAAAATGAATGATAAATTTCCATGTAATTAACTAAGGCGACACAAAAAATTTCCGAGCCAAAATCCATTGCCATTCCATTACCATTCATTTGTTACCAATTATCATCACTTACCATTTCATCACATTTTCATTGGTTAATCACATACATTCTGCTACACGGGTCTACGGAAAAAAATCACTTTCAAGAGGGTAAACACATTGTTATCCAATCTCAATAGGACTAACCCCCTCATTGCAACCATAACCTCACCTCGAAGCCTCACTCCAGGTGGATGCAATCGTTAGGAGAATAGACCCTCAGTCCCCTTTCCTAACCCGTGAATTTAGGGTGGATTTTAGAACCTCAGTCCTCACTCGACCCATGGGAGTATATCCTCAAGTCATTCCCCACTCTACGAAGCCATGTGAACATGCTTATATATATGTAACCATCAACCATCCAAACCATTTACCTTCAGAAAACACTATTCACCACAACCCACATGGGAAACCACATCATGCCTTAACCCATTAACACATTACCATTTAACATTAACCCTTAGTTTATTGCCATGTCAAGGAGCATCACTTAATTTCTACTCCATGTTCAACCAATCATGCCACATATTTATCAAGGCCTCTAAAATTCATTACAATAAGGTGACTTGTTTAATATCAACCCCTAAATCTGGGACCACCTGGCACATCCCATGGATGGCCCCCATTTAGGTCATGTCTATCCCAACACATACCACTAGGAGTGTGAGGGTTCCCATTTTCCATTTTAAACGCCATTATTTTCAAAAATTCCATGGTTATCCAAAACATAACCAAAGGAATGAAATAACACAACTAAACATGCACAAATAACTAAATAACTATGGTATATCACTTGTAGACCACCTACCTCGAAACTGCGGTTGAATGAACTCTCAATCGAGTCCTTAGACCTCGATCGAATCATCCTATGGAGGTTCAACCTAAAAATCTCCTAAAAGATAGGGTTTTAGTGCTTCAGAACTAGAGGGAGAGAAGATACAAACCCAAAACCAACAAGAGATGCGGGGACAGGATTAACCTTAACCGGAGCATCGATCTGTAACCAACGGCACCAAAAACACATTAAAATTGATGTATATGGATATTTGGTTCATTCCTAAGGTGGAGTGGGGGGAAATTAGAGGAAATCCTGAGTGGGGTTTTAATGCCCGAGGTGGAAAACTTGTAATTTTTCCCAACTTTATGTGGCTGCACGGTTTTTCCACACGGTTTGGAAAACCATGCGCAAACCGTGCACATGCCACTATCCGGAGGAGGAGGGGTCACACAATTTAGATGCGCAGTATGGAAAACCGTGTGCATGCTTCTATCCGGAGGAGGAAGGGATGCACTATTTAGCCTGGGCAAGCCGCACGGTTTGCCTGGCCATGCGCAGGCCGTGTGCCCTGGCCTGTCCTACCCAGATTTTCTTTCATCCATGCCCCAAGTCCTCAAAACACCCCCAAAGCCTCCCACACATTCAGTAAACATCCCTTGAATCCCAAAACAAGGGATTCAACCTAAACATAACGAAAACATACCTGTCCAAAAAACCGGGATCTTACACTAAATGATAGAAAAATATGCATTTTTTATAAAATTATATTACTAGCCATATGAATTAAAACTAATGATGATTTTGAGAAAAAATATTATTTATTTAATTTATTTCAAAAAAACATGTCTATTATATTCATAAAATTCCACCCCATATCAAAAATTTTACCTCAATTCCAAATACTATTCAAATGATAAATCTCTATAAAATTATATATGGAAAGCCTCAATGTACTATTTTGTAGGATATAGAACAACAAAAATTCCATGTTCTCTCCTCCTTATAGAGTATTCATTTTTTTAATAAACATATTATTTAGCCTATGGGATCCTTTAATAATTTTATTTGAAAATATAAAATCCAAAGAATGAAAATTCTAAATATAATTGGTCTATGTGAAGACCCTAAATAAAAAAACAAAATGATAAAATTAAATAAATTAAAATCCTTATAGGGAGATTGAGGTTCCAAAATAAAATCCTAACCCTTGATCTTCAACTCATGATAACATATCTTAAAAAACTCAATGGCTCACTCATATCGATTCTCATTATTAGTTTCATTATTCACATTTAGACCCACCACCAGTAATTATAATGAACTCCTATGTTGATGGATGATCATCACTAAAATGATGTTGTTGTTGGATGTGATGAATTCTCATGGAACATTACTAACAAAAACATTATTTTATTTTTATAGTCTTCATTAATCAAAAAAATACCAAATGAAAAACATAATTTAGACACCCAACCACTAATTAACCATTCTTTGTTAAGGATAGTAGCATATAATATATGCCTCCTTAATCATGAGAAACAACCGAACCATTATTATAAGACAAAGAATAAGACTTCCCACATAGATCTCTGTACTGATTATTGAAATATAAGAAATAAATTAATGAACACTATACATTATCATTAGCTAAAAGAAAGAAATCGCTATGTAATTATGAACTGCCAACTTTATAGAATACATCAAAGGATATTTTTTCATAAATTCTAAATAAAATTGATTGTGGATGAAATTTCTATTGAACTCTGAGGATAATAGAAGAAATGGATACTAGGAACAAATAAAAGAAAATCATGGGGAAGTATAATTCATTCATTTTAGTTAAGAGATCTAAAACCATGAAAAAATTGAAATTATCCCATTCTTTATGGAACCCTTACTCCACTATAGTCTCATAAAGTGATCCACCAACACGTGTCGAGAGAACGACATATCCCATACTTTATATCCAAAATATTTTTTAACATGGTGGATTGTGTTGAATGGGAAATATTGGATGTTTAGTAGGGACTCAACAGTAGAAAAAAATCCAAAACACACATGATTAAATTAAAAATTATAAATTAAATACCCAACACCCAAATGAGATCCACATCCAATATCACTACGGTCATAGACCCTATACATAATGATATCAATAAAATTATAATACACATAGAGTTGTTTGTTATGGTACATGAATAATCAGAGGTGAGAGAAATAAAACATTGACCTTATTATAACGAATCAGCCACATGAAAAAATAAATAATTTAATACCCTACTAGCATAAAAAGATAACCAAATAATGGAGACCTCCAATGAAGAAGTAAAATAGGGGGTGTTGATATGTCTTTATAAAAAGTGGTTTCCATAGAAAATATTAGTAGGCATAAGATCCATGTGGGTGAGTTAAATTTGAGAATCTAGAAAAAATATCCTATCAATCTTAAAAATTACCCTCCTCCAAAGGCTTCAGTCTTATTCCAATTGTTGTATCTCAAAGGGAGTGGCATGGGTTCTATATAACTTTGATTTTCTATAATATTATCATATTACCCCTTTTATAACATTTTTCAATATTTTAATTAAATAAATACAATATTAATTTTTCATATAATTATATAATTAAAGTCAAATATTTATTATATTTCCATTTTCTAATCTCTCTTAAAAATATTTCTCACATTTTATTAGTTTATACTAAAAAATATAATGGGTTTTTTCTATTTTTACTCCCATTATTCATTTATATATTTAAAATTTGTATTCATGTGTACATATATCATTATTAATTAATTAGATTAAATTAAATGGGGTTTTATGGAAAAAATAAACATGATATTAATGTAATAATCAATAAAATTTAAATGATGGTTTAATCATATAATAAAAATTTTATTGAGAGAAATTTTTAATTTATTACTATAGTAGAGTATGTTGATTAAAAAATCTATTATATTACATGAAAAAAATATAATATGTACCTTTAAAAGTATATAATAAAAGAAATAATGGTGAATAAAATACTAATTGTTATTATTATAATCAAATAGTATTAGAACTATAGAAAATAGATCAACAACCTGTAAGAGTGATCAAAATATAATTAATTAATGAAAAATAAATGATAATAATTGATGAAATAAATTTATTACGAAAATATAAGGTTGGATAAAATAATAATTATTTGATATAATTAAGTTATTCAATAGGTTTGAATATTTTTCTAAAAAATTTATAAAAAAGGTAACGAGACAACCACTCTTTAGAAATTCTTATATATAGTAGGATCGCTACCTCTATATCATTAGCTCCCTATTAATGATTTTATATTTCATTATTATTCAATGATATTCAATATAAATTTCTAATTTATATATTTTATTTCAGTTTCCATTCATTCAATTGGGATATAAATTTCAAATCATATATTCTTAAATTTCCATTTGGTTAACCTTTATAGAATATGTGTGTAAAACTGTTTCTTACCTCATTCTTCCACATAACACATATCACTGCCCAAATAATTTAGATTATTCCAATAAAATAATATTTAAATAAAAAAATAGTTTATCTCAACATAATAGGAGATTTACCAGTTTTTCTTCTATTTCCTTGTTCCGTTATAAAAAATTTTCATCAATTTTAGGGAACTATTTATTTCCAAAAGTTTTAATTGATTATTCTTAAATTGTTTCATCAACCATTTGTCCTCTCTTTATGTCTATTACAAATAAATTATTTTTAATCATATCATATTAACATGTAATATTATTTACGTAATTATTCTTTTGTAAACCAATAATTTTATTCATTAGTAAATGTTTTCTGATATTATAATATAAACCATTCTCTTCTCATGGGCGTGTTTCCAATTTATTTCATATGTTTATTTGTGATATAAAAAAAATATTTATGATATTTTGTCATATTATAGGTGATACTAAAATTAATAATCCTTGTTGACTATTGGTTAACACATACATTTGACAATATACTATGTATGGTGTAGAAGTAGTGATATTTGCATGATAATTTATATTTTATTTTGTATAAATTCACATATTGGGTTTGTGATGACATATTTTATATCTATACCACATTATTTTTATTCTAATTATTATCATGTCTATATTATATAAATTTTTATTACGTGTTTTTATTCAATGATCTATGATCTTCCAATATGATTATGTGATTTTCCCATGATCTCATGTGACATATCTCCTCTATATGCTTATTCTGTTTACTCAATACTAAAATGCGTAGTGTATAAATTATTTAATTTAATCCTTAGTGTATATTATATAGTGATATGAGTATTATGTGATATTATATTTTATATTGATTTTTTAAATAATAGATTATATATATATATGTTAAATTATTTAACTAATATCTAAATAAAATTAGAACATGAAATTATATGTATTTATTATTATTTGGGTTAAATGTTAATATAAATATAAAACTATTTTTATAATATGTGGTTCATTTTTTTAATGAACTCATTCTTCGATCACATCAACCTAAAAAGACATGAGTATTCCTATTTTGTTTGAAAAACATTGTTTTTAAAATATGAAATCAATATTGGCCCTCCACGATTTCATTAAACCACTAGCAATGATAATTATAATGAATTAAAACTCTTGGTATAAAGAATTAAACATTTGTAAAATATAGGATATCACAGAATGACAGGAACGAAATGTGAAAACCGACCCATTCACATCCAACAGTGTAGAGATCCCAATATAATAATCCATATGAATAACATGCAGTTTAAATTGACCTATCACCCTCAATTAAAAAACTAATATATGAAAAATATATCAAATAAATACAAATAATATTGAAAATAATAAAAAAATTTAGTCATTATATTTATATTAAAGATTTTTATTTTATAAATGCATTCCCCACTATACATATTTTTTCAAAGACATTTCTACCATTATACTTTTATTCAGGATGTAAATCACACAATGTTTAAGTCCAATATTTTTTTATTGGGAAGTGTGTATCTAAATCCCATGTGTAATCAATCTATATCATATAACCAATTGCGGTAAGGGATCAAACTTTTATAACATGATAAAAGTGTGTATAAAATCATTGTATATGTACAATACTATCTTATGGAGAGAATTTAATTATGGCCTCTTGTATATTAGTCCATTAATTTCCCAACATCCCATATTGAAAGACCAAAATATTTATATGTATAAAATAAGATAAATATAAATTTACTGTTTATGATTTTATTGTTCCACAAATTAGCCAATAAGATTCCTCATGATTCCTAATATGACATGTAGACAAACTCTATTTCACACTTTCTATAATTAATGAAAATTCTATCCCAAATGTAACAAAAAAGTATTTCTCATTCATAACCACCTTATTACCATTTAATAATTCATATTAAATTATAATTGAAATATTTTGTATTTAATATCTAATCACAATCATCATCCAATGAGATTGGTTTTTACGGTGTCATTTTAGTCATTCATTAGAGAAAACCAAACTACCTTTTCAAAACATAATTTATATTCCATCATTGGGAATTTATCTTTTTGAAGGTCATAGAATTACCTAAATATATTAGTATTTAATTTTTCATAAAATAAATTTTGATTAATCTAATCCCCTAAAACGTTTGAAGTGAGATCATTTTGTAGATTTTCCTCCATATCATTTTGCACCATGTCCTTTTGAGAGACTCTCAATATTAAAAAGAAAAATTTCCATGGATGATTAATTTAACTAAATATAATATAATATTCATTAAATTTTCTTAATATATTCGTCATATTCTTGGGGCCCATGACCATGATTAAATGTAATCAGGTTTTTCCAAGTAAACACCTATGAAAAATCCAAATTTTTAGCAGTGTCCTTCAATGATTTTATACGAAATAATTTAGTCATTATAAATAATGGATTCATTGAAATTAGGATGAATAATTGGGAAACCTAATGATAATGAATTTTTATCTAACTCTTGTTAATTATGTATTTTTTCTTTGTTTTGAATGATTTTAGAAGAAAAAACAAAAATACACTTGGAAAAATATTAAGAGTTAAAGATTAAAATGTAATGCTTTCAAACTCAATTAGATAACATAAATATGTTATGAATGTCAAAAAAAAATAATATGAAAAAATTTATTATGTTCTATTAATGGTAATAATATTTAACATCCATAACTGAACCACCTACACCGAGTTAGATTGATACATTACCTAATATACACATCCACATATGTAAAAGGCTTTTGACTAGCGATGGGATTTTAAAGATACAATGGTAAACTATAAAAATGGTAATAAAAACATTAAATGATCAAAATGTTGAGTGATAATACAAATAAACAACATAGTATAGGATAACATAAGTAGTCTCTATAACAATTGTCACAACAAGTCATAGATGTATAATGTAATACAACCCCAATATAGAATTCCAATAAGTAAAATTGAGTCATATATATATATATATAAAATTGATATGGAAACAATATAGATTTTCCCCATTTCCATTCCTATCTCTTACCTCATAGATCCCTAGTAACCTATTTCATGACCCTTTACCTTCATAGGAACATTAGTCATTAATTAAAAATGCACACCAAATTCTGATGTAGTATGGTAGTATAATCCCCATAGGAAACCAAAAATTCCAATTAAATAAAAGGTGATTTTAAATGGAAGTATATGACATTTAATAAAAGTAAAGGTGCACCCAATCATACCATCAATCATGTACTTAGCGATCATGTACTTAAAAAGATTCCACAAACCCTACCCATACCATGTTTTGTATAATGTGAAATGAATATCAATTATAGTCAACTACATGACCTAGATCACACATTGAACGTAATATGAAATTTTGTAAAATATGTGTTCCACATTAAAGAAGAAAGTCCATGCCCACCATTAAGGGAGAGTGTCTCCCTTTTCACATGAATACCGATTTATATTCAATGAAACACATGCTTGGAAGCACTACATACTCTCTCTCTATCATATGCCTGAATGTTCCCCATCAGAATATAAATATGAAATATATGGACAATCTTCTAATAGAGTATGTAATTAACTTATTCTAGTAATTCCCTAATAAGTAAATAACCATCCTTATAAGAACAACACACAATAATTCTTTTCACTCAAACTCTACCATAATGGAGTTGGATAAAATCCATCAAGCTACCTATTAACCTGAACACAACAAAAATTATTCCACTGGTTATAAAAAATTCCAAATATAAAAAATATTATAGAATGATAAAAAATAAAAAATAAATTCCACTTGATTTGAAATATTGTAAAAGTAATAAATGAAATAACAAGGTACACCACAGAATATCAACATTACCAATGTAATGAAATACTTCTCAAAAAATACAAAACACGACATAGAATATATAAGACATCCAAACTAGGATCTCATGGGCCACCCTATGTTTGTAAAACATAAAAATAATGAATTTATATATTTCATAGGAACAAAAAAACTAGAAAATAAAAAAATAAAAAAAATGGATGATGTAGTTATAGGTTTAATGTAATGAAATCTTGATGATTAAAATCACCTTCCAAGTCAACTTCTGCACCATTGATCCCTAAATCCATCATAATTACATCACATCAAAACTCTAGGATTAGGGAATAACATGAACCCACAAAGAATGTGCTGTATGAAATTAAACATACCTAAGAGACTAACTTCTATAAACACTCTTGGTCCAATGAGAATCATAAAATTAATATCTAGATCCATGACTTGATGATGTAATGAAATCATATATTAGAGGGATTTGGATCACTAAAAATCACCAATAAAAGTAATAGGTTTTGGTAATGGAGGAAACCAGTAAGTGATAATTTAAATTAGTTCCTACATTATTTATTCTGCTAGAATATAATACCTTAATGATTTGAATTATGTATTCACATCGTCATCTATTTGATATTCAGATACACAGAAATTATGGCGCCTTGGCTTAAAATATGAAAAAATGAATACATTATATGAGTAAATACTATCTATATAGATTAATTTTAATATAATGAATAAAAATTCATGGATTTATACAAGAAAAAATTCACAATGTGAATATAAAATCACTATGTGAACCTTATCATATAGCTAGTTTTCAAGAATTTGAGTTGCTTCATTCTCTAAATACCCTAAACACGAATCAACTTATTTAATTACACCATTTAAGAAACATAAACGTTTCAAAAATGTTATACCATAAAACTAATTATGTTATTAATATACATTGCTAATGACATCTCTTCCTTGAGAAGTTTCTCTTGTGGTCTTCTCAAAAAACACATGTTGTTACATATGGATGTCTTATTTGAACTCCATGATTCCTATTAGATACATTTATGATGCATATAATTATGACATGTATTATCGTATTATATAAAAACAATTTTCCAATATATTATATGATCCATATTGGTGGCTCCGCAAATGATGTGTCAGACTCTAGATCAACATTCATGTAGCTGATCACATGTGAAAGACCGATCTTGTACCTCTGATGTTGAGTCCTAGTAAACACATTCGACATACCCAGAAATTGTTGAGGAATATCCAAATTTAATTACAATATCTATATATTCTCTATAATCATGAACGGTTCAACATATCTCTATTTTAGATTTCCTTACTTGGGAAATCATTGATTCCACAGTCAAGGAGTCACCTACAAGATTACTTGGTCACCCAAAATGAACATTAAGGGCCTCCTTCTCTAGTCAACCTAAATTTTTTCTATTATTAGATGTGATAAACTGCATCCATATTATCTTCACGATATTAGAGGTCAGAACTACAATGATCAGACCCATAAATGTATTTTCACCTTTCATCATGAAAACTCATTAGCAAGAGACATGTTGGTCTATAATGACCCTCAATGTGAACCAACTAAATTGAATCATGTAAGAACCTATTATAAAAACTAAGGAAACCCAATCATGATGACCATATTCATATCTACCAAATTAAAAAAGGAAACCATAAGGGGATGTATCAAATAACTTGGATAATGATGCTCAATCGTTACACTCTAGAATTTGAGGCATCACAAAAAAACTAGTGATGGTCTTCATTATTCATTGAAACCAGAACGTGAATTAGATATCATGGTTGATATTTGTTGACTATATATTCACATATTAGTTTAAATAATTATATTCTCTTATCTAATACACCCTAAAAGAGGATATAAATTCAACCCCATTAGTAATGTAAAATACATTGTAATTATCAATGCTATATTCTAGAATTGAATTATCCCCTTACAAGAATTATGGAATCACTATAAACTAATAATCTAACTCATGTATGGATGTTAATTGGTATATTAAATAATACATGATAAACAAAGGTTCACATGTCAAAAATATATGATCCATAGATTAATCCAATAGCCTTTAGACCATGAAATTCTTCTGATTCTTCAACTCATACAAATTCTGCTCCTATGATGTCGTGTCTTTAGAGTTTCCCAACGAAGTGACTCTCCAATGAAATTACCTATACATGGAACATTGTTTGAATAAATGTAATTTTTTTTAAGATTTTATATATAACACATCCTCCATATATTGATGTTTTGTTTAGAGAAGACAAATCATAAGATCTTGTAGTCTGTATATATGATAAAACTCTATTCGAAGATGTAATCTCCCCCAATCGTCTGATAATGAACCTTATACTAAAAATCTAGTCCATGAATTGGGTTGTTACACCCATCGAATTATAAAATATATGACCCATATGAAACTAACTGATCACCCTGCATCAATAGATCTACTAACCAAACACTTGATACATCATAGTATACACATTTCCAATTCCATTATCTAGATGAATCAATGATAATGTTTTCACAATTCCTCACCTCTCCTTTAGTAATACCTCCAAACACAAATTATACAACTCAAATTATCCCATTTTTGTTAATATTTATTATTGGTTCATCAGAATGGAATAATCCCTAGATGAAGTGTAGGTAGTACTCCAAAGTACAATGAATTACCTAATATCAAACACACTTCTTTGTTAGTCCTAAGAAGATAAATCATTTACCTTATCCCAAAAAACTATTTTCCCTACTTCATAAATCATATATTCAAGGAACCATACCAAATAAGTAGAGAAGAAACTCTTAGAAAATTTAGAATTTAGATGATACACATAATGTATGGTCAACACTATCTAATGGAGTCAATCATACATGCTTGATGTCATTGAATATGTATGGATATCATCAATGAATATCAAATAAATGAATCATGATATATATGTAATGTTCAATTAATGAGCGTTTTGAACACAAATGGAGCATTTTATAAACCCCAAGACATGATAATAAATTCATTTATTCTATATATTCTCCTAAACACTATCTTGGGAATATCCTTCTCTATGATAAATAGTAGATGGTATCCTGAATGAATATCAACATTGTAGAACAATTAGGATCCATGTAACAGATCAAAAACATCATCTATCCTAGTTATATGGTATTTGGTTTTCATCATTACCAGTGTCATCTTTCTATAGTCCACATATACATATAGTACCATTTTTCTTCTAAAAAATTTGATAATCCCTAAAGAGATGTAATTTGTCAAACAAATACCTTCACATCCATACAATCTAATTACATTTTCAACTCTAATATCCGAGTTTTTTACATATAATATGTGGGAACCAATAATTTTTATTGTTCATGCACAATTTCAATCTCAAACTCATTTAAATTTTCTGGTGAGTGTCTGGATAAAATGTATAGGAAACCAAATCGATAATGACCTAAAACTGCATCAAAATTATATGGGGATACATATAATAATAATATATGTTAAAATAATACTACTTTAATCATGTTATCTACCAACCTACTCAGTTCAAATAACATAATATTTGATCAGAGATCCCAATCATTAGTTAACATCAACCGTTATCAAAATGGTGTGTTGAATGTCACAAAACTATGGTAGTAGTTTATATGATCTGGATTGTTAGTCATATTTTCCATTTAAAATTTCATATTTAATTCAGTCATATCTATGATCTTAAAGTCTCACAAATTTTTATATCCATCAACTACCATGGGGCATTCTGGAAAACATTTAAGATAGTCTACTGTTTTTTCCAAGGTACTTTCAAGAGATAGTAACCTAGAAGAAAAAATATCTAGTAGATTTATCTCAATAAAATGATGATTATATATAAATTATTGAGAATATAATTTGTCATCCAATTTATTAAAAAACATTAATGTAATGAAAAATTGATTGTTTTTGGATTCAATATTCATTTCCACCCTTACACCACTGTTTGAAACTCGTTATATACTGAAAATAAAAAATATATTAAAAATTTTACTTCTTCTTTAATTTAGAAATATAATTTTATTCACTTTTAAAAGGGTTAATTTCACTTCGGTTATGATTTCATTTTTGGAGGATTTAACATGGATAGCCAATAATAGAAGTAAATAAAAAAGGGGTCAAATTGCACGAGAGACCAAGAACACATATGGACTTCAATTTTTGCAATGGATAACCTAGTCATGACACTGGGCTAATTTTTTGTGGTAAAAGTGAAAAACTATGTGTACTATATTACCGAAGAAGAAAAGCCATCATAATTAGTTAATTTTAATCCCAAATGTGGCACACAAGATGAAGCAGTTTTGGGCACGACATATTGGACCAAACTTCTATATTTGAGCCACAACATGTGCACTGGACTTCAAATAGTGATGATTCCATGTTAATCAGGAATTTAATTTTATGTACAACCATTACATAGAATTTTGGGATAATTGAATGCTTTTATACATCCTACCTCATGAATCAACATGGTACACAAATATATCATGATGAACTCACCTACACCCACAGAATTTTGACTCTTATTGGATCCAACTTTCCAAATTTCTCTTTAAAACCAATCCATGTCTCATTTTAAATATTTGAATAACTATCATTAATGGTGAGTAAAATTTTATATCTTCATTCATCAATTTTATTCCTATTATACATCATGTAATTATAAACCACTTAGTGATCAATTTATGGGTTGTACTTTTTCGTAATCCTCAACAATGCTTTTGTAGTCATAGGAAGGTAATTCATTTTATTGTTTTTCTCTATCATACTTCATTTATAAATTTTGATTTTGTGTTACTTATAATATGATATAATAAAAATCAATGGATCAAAAGACAACATGCATCAATTTATAAACCGGTTCATGCTACTATTTCTGTAAATTGTTCTATTTTATCACCTCACCACTTTCATGAGTGTGCATCTTGATGTCATTATTTGTTTAAATCAAGAATGTATAAACCATTATTATTGAAATTTATTTTTTTAGAAAAGATTTTTGATAGACCCAAATGTGTATTTTCCATCATTTTATTAACATCATTCTTTGATTGTGTTTGGTTATTACAATGACATATTCTTGTTTTATTATGAGTTATCCCTGTTAATAAATATCATTGATCGATCAAATCATAGGTTCAAACCTAGTAAAGAGATCATGTACTATACTAGTTTTGTCTATAAAAATCATGTAATCAATTATATTAAACATTTTTCATTACAATGAAGTGATTTGTGCATCAATGGACACTCACCCATGTTGATCATGATTCATCTAACCAGTTTTATCTTATAGTAACACTGTTTCAAATCACGTGTTAAAATCATAATAACCCTAAAACATTACCCAATTGTTTTTCATAAATACATAATATAAACCCTCGTTAAAAATTATTTATGTAAGGATCCATCAAGAGATGACATAGTTTTCCTTCAATACTGTAATAATTCTCATATAAATTAAATCTAATTTGATGCAGTCGAAAAAACTATAAAAAATGTAACTCCAATTGTATAAGGTCTCACTAAACTAGTTCGTGGAACCTAATTCTTCATGTTAATCACTTTTTTATCTAATGGATTATGCACTTGAGTCACTTTAATCCCGGGTTCATGGGTCTGCTACCATTGATGGCTCCGTCACCCACCAAGACCAGTGAACTAAAAATATTGACATGATTTTTTGAACAAAAACCAATTAATTACCCATTATTCCCCCCCTTAATGAAATTTATTAGTTGTTTTTATGAATGATGCAGTAAATGTTACCATATATATATATTAATATTTATTGAACCATTTCATATAGAGTATGTAGAATAAGCATTGCACAACTCTATATATTTTCATCCATGTTGTATAATTTCTCAACTTCTCGAACTACTACCAAAAGAGGAACATTCATCCAAATATGAAATTTAGGTAATCAATGTATTATAAGATAAAAGATATCATGTTAGATTTTCCTGTTCAAGAATATTCTTAAAATTCAGGGCCTTGTAAATTAATTTAGTATATATTGTTTAGTCAAATACCTTGATCAAAAATCTGAGCTATGGATGGATTCCAATCTCATCTTTCTATGAATTACACATCTAAATTTTATGGAAAATAGTATTAGTATGTTGAAACTACATGAATCTAGAAGTTTATTATAAAACTAGTATCACTCCATACTGTAGCACAATATACTTATGAGACAAATTTATCTTTATCATGTCGAGAAATAAATCCTCAAATAATTATTCCTTGAAGGCTTCACAAGTAAAATATTCACATATAACTACATAACCAATGAAACTTAAAACTACTCCTATAAGGACATATAAATATAATGGATTTATTCATTACCTTTTTCTCATCAATAGTCTCTACTAGGTCAATTATCCCTTCTATGTTATTTTTCATTTCCTCAGAAACTCGAGAACCACTATTTACCTACGAATTTTGGCACATATTGGAGTTTAAAATCTCTAGAGTATTTTATCATCTTCAAATAAATGCATCTTCCCAAATCAAATTTAATATCTAATAATGGTTTTTAGGTTATTCTATCCTCATGTAAAATTAATGTAGGTGAGAGATAATGCTCTTTTGAAGCTTCATGTGCAGTTTATTGGAGAATGGGCATGCCATATAGAATAGGAGAATCGGGTGTCTTTAAAGATTCATTTTTTTGATATTCCAATTAAATGTTATAAATTACTATATAAACATTATTATGAGTAAAATATAATCATTTATAAGGAAAAAATGAGGGATTCCTAATGAATACCTATCCATGGTGATACACACACAAAAGTTATGACCCTCTAAATTATATACAAGGTTACCTCCTTGCCCCCAATACATACATGTTAGTACGAATAATATATATAACATAATAATGATATTAGGTTTAACTAACTACTGAAAAAATAATATATCAGTATAAAAATTAATACAAATAAATAACTCAATAATTAAGACTTAATAATTAATTCAATTAATTAATTATTATACTTCCCATAATATCTATATAGATGGCATATAGTCATACATTCCTATACATGATCTATGAGTAAACACAAATCCCATAAAAATATATGATAAATCATGCCACTAGTTATATAGTGCTCCATTACACCTGATATGAAAAAAACATGTAGAATCCCCACCATGAGTTCCAAAAAACCAATATTTTATCTACAATAACCCCAATAGAAATAAATAAACGTTTTTTTCCTCTGATTTTATTTTACAGCACCCCAACATTATCCACTGTGTATGAGCCAAAGGGTGACAATAACTCAGGCTCACCTCCCTATATGGATGAAAATACTGAGTAGAAGTGAGGGTATATTGTAAAATAGGGGGAACATACCCTCCATAATCATAGGTCTTAGAATTTAATTCCAAAAAATATACAATCTAAAATAACAAAAATATAGAATATAACACAAGTAAGTGATATAATAGGTGTCACATTTAGTCACATAAGTATAATTAAATATACCCCAAATGTTTCAGGGAAACATGTACTACTATAAGGTATAATAATTAAATAATGATGATATAGTAACTATGTATTTTCCTTCCTGGTACCACATATATCTTTTAGCTCCAAGCTCCACAGAAACCCAACTCATGGCCCTTTCCCATAACCAGATCCATAGTCTTGATGTCTTCATGTGAACCATATTATAATATATGTAGTTCTTATAAACCCAATAGGAAACCACTAATACATATTTAACATATCTTCATATGTAATTGGATGTGTATAACCATATGGAATTTTAACATCTAACCCACGTATATAATTAATCACATACTAAGGGATCATGAAATGACCATCTAATTACCTAAAATTTTAATAAAGAAAATTCTTCTTGAACTAAATAAATATTTAATTATATAAAATGGTTATATTCAACATATGTACTTCATTGGTTTTATGTTTTTGTATTTTAAAATACAGTCAAGAATTGTTACTATTTCAAATATAGTCATCGAATTGTGATCACATGATTAATATTAATCTAGGGCTTTAAAAAATCCAATTAACTAAAACAAAGGAATTTATGTACTCGTATAGTATAATTTATCCATACAAAGCCCAAATATTGGATCTCAAAATGGAGTTACCATCACTAGGATTTTCTCCTGTCCAATCCCAAGATGATATTTATCATGTTAAGCTTCACCTAAATCACCTATGAGAGAAGTGGAAGCTAATAAATAGTACCACCTATGAAATGTTATCAAAACCCCCTAAGAGTATGTTACCATCACACACCATACCCTTATGTCATATAGGGGTTTCATAAGGGGTTATGTAACAAGAACCCATCACTATAATTATATGAAATTTTTTTATAAAGAATATATATTCATTTTATTAGTATTACATTATAAATAGTTTTTGTAGAAAACATAGTATTTTTAGATAATATTTAAATTAATTAATTTAATATATTTTGAATAATTAAATTTTTTTTTGAAATAAATAATATTATAATCTAATATTATTAGTAAATTTCTTTTTATTAAATGTAAATTATCCTATAAATTTTTGGAATACAATTTTATTTTTACTAATGTTTGAATGAAGAATTTTGTCAAAACAATTAAATTTTTGATAAATGTTGGTTATTATTTTAAAAGTAAAAATTATCATATTTATAAAATTTAATATATAGAATGAATATGTTTTATTTATTCATGATGTTGAAATTATCTATCGGTGAGTTTTTCATAATTTTCTGAGATAGTCAAATATTTGGGTAAAAATAAAATTCCGTATAAATATAATGTTTTTATGACATTATAAAGACGCAATAGTTATGTAATAAGATATAATAAAATAAATAATAGGAAAATAAATATTTTACCTTTTATATAATGTGATTTTCATTTTTTTGATTAATTTTATGGTTCCTTAGTGGACCATCAAACACTTATAAAATATTTTAACTTTTTAAAATGATTTCCATGGGAGTGTGAGTCACCTCCTAATTAAAAATCCTAATATTTTAATAATTTTGGACATTGGACATATAAAATAACATTTTACAATATCCTTTTGATAAAACCATGAGAAAAAACAATGTTTTGTTTTTTGATTTTGAATATTTAATCATATAGATTCCAAAACCTATGTTTGTGAAATATTAAAGAATTCCCCTCTCAATTCATATATAATCCCTCCCAATCTCCCAATTATCTTAACTAAAGAACTAGTATAACGTCCCTAATATGAAATCCTCTCTCTATAATCTTCCCAATTCTCCCCAATATCTTCATAATGACATCATCAAGCTCTTGAGTCACAACCATCCAAGTAAGGGATCATCACTTTCCTTTCCCCCTTATTTATGTCCACATTTCCTTATATTTTTATTCCCTTTTTTGAAATTAAAAATGATATGGTAGAATTTTCACCTCCCATAAACTTCCCTACATATGTTTTAATGATGATATAACCCTTTATCTCTAATTAATTCCTTCCTTGTACACCTGTAACCATGCCAAAATTCTATAAGGGATTTCTTTCTTTCTCATTTTTGTCCATGATTATTGATGTTGTTATACCCTTTATTTTGAATTAAAAATGTTGGGTTATGATTAAATCCCTCCCCCATACATCCATAAGTATTTTTTAATGACAATATACCTCTTTATCTCTCATTAATCACTCCCATGTACACCCATTACCATGCTGAATTTTCGTAATGGTTATTCCATTTATCATTTTTCTTCATGTTTCTTTATTATGTTATGCCTTCAATTTAAAAATTATATGTTTTGGTAAAAGTATATGTATGAAAAAAATTAGTTTTGGTTTCATATAATTTTTTTATAGATTTATTCATCTCTCATCCACCATTTTTATGAATTTATTTGTCACGTCATTGGGCTGCTGAAATTACACCACACATTTCCATGCCTAAATCACTGGGTATTGAATACCATGAAAATTTATATATAAAGGGTATACACCATTATGAACATATAATTATTTATTATAGAATTTCATGTATGTATTTCACATTCCTTTACATATAATAAATTATAATGATGAATGATTTCAGGTTAAATGATCCATGTGGCACAATTATGCATGAAATGAAATGTTTTTAAATGGTGTGCCTTAATTTTTATCAGACACATTGGTTAAAGAATTCTATCATGATAATTCATGTGAAATGACCATTGAAACATCCTAATTCATGTGTAATGAGGGTTTACTTATTAAAATTCTTGAGCATTTCGTGTTTACTAATTCTCTATGTGAAATGAGCATTGGGTCTTGCTAAAACAAAGTTAAATGTTGTGGTCACATCACCATGTTATGATAATCAAGCTATATCACGCATTTAGGTTCATCTTTTTATTATTCTCCATTGATATACATATTTCCTAAAATGTAATATAATCTTTATTTGAGGCCTTTCATACTCCCTCGGTGGGGATTTTTTCTCACCTTTGTTTATTTATATCCTCAGATTATCCCATCCAATGCTATGTATGAAGGAATGTGGTGGTAATGTAAAATATGATTTCGATAAAGATGTTGTTTGTTTATGTATTATGTTGTCATTTTATGTTACTAATTCCCTAAGACACTAGATCTCATGATCCTCAATGTTTTCATAAGTGACTGTTTATGTAATAAGTCATGTTTATGTTTGTAATAAAGAGCATGGTTGTTATAGTTGGTATCAAAGGATAGGTTTAGTTTTTATAGGTAATATGATTATAAAACTGTTGTCAAATCCCTATGGATAAGACTATTTATAATAAAAACATCACTAAATTTTGGTGTGTATAGTGTAAGTCATTTATCAGGAAAATGAGTCCCACTCTACATACAAACAAGTAGAGATGGCTCTGGCATAGATGTATCTAGGGGTAAAACCTAGAAAAACCACATTGACCTAGAATTGAATTGAACTAGTTCATGAAAACATGAAATTCAAAACTATTGGTTCAAAAATCTCATTCTATATTCATTAGTACCTTCACACTCTTAGAATGAACCTTTATTAAGGGAATAAAATAATTCCCCTATGAATATCTTTTTGGATTTAGATCATAGATAACAGAGATAGAAGCCTATAAATTCATATTTTAGGGAAAGAAATGTAATTTATTAGTTATACATTTTTTCTTCAGATTCGCCTTTATGTGTTACCCCATAAATTCATTCTATTCCTTCTAATGGTTGGTAATATAAAGTCTTAGGCTAACAATCTATGTGATGACTGTTCTAATGAGATTCCCAATCCGATGGGAGGAAGAACCACAAACATTTTCATGATACTCTCTCAGTTAACTCATGTTTTGAATAGAAACATGGGTCATGAAGAAAGTTCAACCCCCCCCCCCCTCCCGAAAGAAATAACAAGTTGTAATTGAGTGCTTCATGAGACAAAGGCCTCATACATTGAATGAATCACATGATCCCTCAATCACTAAAAAATGGACAAAATCCATTTAGAAGATCTTCACAATATTTCAATGTTTTGAAATAGAGAAGTTTCTTCTTTATGTGAATAATATTGAGGGTGAATCTAATCAATGGTGTAAAATGATAAATAATATGATTCCATAGTAAGAGATTGAGGTGTTGAAATGGAAGTATTTCTATAATTTTTTTTGATAAATATTTTCCTCACAACCTCTGAATTAAGATGGAAATGGACTTCATTCCCACAAACAAAAAGACAAAAAATCCATCAGAGAGTACGAGGAAAAATATAGAATGTTTTGATGATATGACTTCAGCATTGTCATTACCCCCAAATATAAAGTTGAAAACATTTTTTGTGGTAGAAAATATTACAAACATTAATCCATAGTGATGTGTGACATTGATAGATTTGTGAACATTATCTTATGTTCCCTCAAAGTCGAAATAGAAATCTGTGAATCTCAGTGGTATAATGGTGATAAGAATCATAAAGTGGAATTTAATTTTTGTAGTCTGATTGATAAATCAAATGGTGCTAAGTAATTATAGTACCCTACTTTCCAAATTTGTAGAGAGAAGAACACTAGAAATTTCTTGAAGGGACATGGAAATGCTTTTATTGTGGAAGAGAAGGGATCCTAGCCATTAATTGCTGAAAGGAAAAACTTGTTTTTGAGACAAAGGATAGGAACACTCCTTTTGACCCTGAACTCATTTTTCATTACATATATTAAATGAACTATTCCTCTTTGAAAACTACTGCCATATGCCAATAGTTTTCTAAGGAAACCAACAACCTCCAGGAATGCAAAGGTGAAATTTTTTCATCACTACCTCTGAAGAGAACCCTGACAATGAAGTGGTGACATGTAAAATTTGTATTCACTCTATAATATAGAATGTAATTTTGTATTTTGTTTCTATGCATTATTTTAAATCTGGAATGATTAGTTGAATAATCCCAACAACACCAAATATAATTGAAGTACATATGTTAGTGAGAACAATATATAGAGAAATCATTGAAACCCATGAATATAACTCCTCCAATGTCACAATTTTTTTATTGAATTTAATAGAATACCTCATCAAACACCCTTTGGTGGAATGTGATGCAATTACTAGCATAGATTAGCTTCCCCTACATAGAGAGAACATAAATTTCTCCAAGAGGGAAATCAACCACTATATGGAGAATCAACCCCTGATTCTGAACAAATACTAGGGGTAGGGTGAATCTTTGTTAGCACCATAATATCATGTGTGGATATTAATACCCTATGATAATGTGTATCTTGATCATATGACTTATTATAAGGATGAAACCATTTTGAATGACGTTCATATTGTGAGGGAATTCGTTGTAGTCTTTCCCAAGGAATTACATAGTATTCCTCAAAGAAGAGAAGATGAATTCTCGATTGATCTTATACCTAGCACATTACTGTATCCATGAATATTTAGAGAATTGATGTTGTGGTGATTGATGAGATAAATATAATACTATATGAGAATCTGGATAAATGGGTTATATTCCCTAGTGATTCAACATGGGGTGCACCAGTCTTCTTCCTCATGATGATGGATGGGTCAATGCTTCATTTCATTGAATGTCATGAGCTAAAAAAATCATGATAATGAACAAGAATACTCTTCCATGAATTGATTACTTGTTCAATCATCTATAGGGAGAAAAATAATTCCCCAAGATGTATATGCGGTTGGGATGTTACCATGTATGGGTGAAGATGGAGGATATCCCCTTAACTTCTTTTCATACAAAGTATGAGAACTATAAATTCAAAGTAATGTATTTCGGACACACTAGTGCTCCAACAATATTTATGGACATGGTGAATAGAGTCTTTATATATTACCTCAACAAATTTGTGGTATTCTTCATTGAAGATATTCTAATATACTCTAAAATATAAAGATGAGAATGAGAAGCATATATGCACTCTACTGGAGACATTGCGAAAGGAGAAGCTATATGAAATGTACATCATGTGTGACTTCTCGTTGAAGTAGATATCAATAATAGGTAATATCATCTCCAGAAATGGGATATCTATAGACCCCTCCAAGGAAAATGAAAATGAGGGATGGGAAAGTCAAACCTATTTGATGGATACCTGAATCTTTCTTGGGTTAGGTGGATATTATCTCCGATTTGGGAGAAATTTATTCTGATTGTAAAACCATCTTACCAAGATAACTCATATGGGATCATGTTTCCATAGAGTTATGAATGTAATGAGAGCCTCAAGTATTTGAGAAGAAGGCTTATCATTGTGCCTGCGCTCACACTACCCACAAGTGGGGAACTTTTTGTTGTATTAAGTGATGCTTCAAAGAAGGAACTAAGAAGTGTTTTGACAAAAAGAGACAATGTCATTACATAAGCATCAAGGAAACTGAAATTTCATGAGAAAAACAATCCAACACATGATCTACACTTGTATATAGTAATGTTCAATAAAAAATCTGGAGGCATCACATCTTTATGGAGAATTTTGGATTATATATGGATCACAAAAGCCTCAAAAATATATTCACATAGAATTAGTTGAATATGAACCAAAATATATAATTTGAGATGATTGTATAGTATGATTTCTCAATCCATTACCACCCATAAAAACTAAACGAGGTGTAGTATGCACCATGTAGAATGGACCCAATGATTTTATCATTATTGAGAATTGAAAATGATCCAATATTCTTAGATTTTATGAATATGTAATGGGAATCATAGTGAAAGGAATATCATCAATCATTCCACAAATTATTTCTCAAATGTCACTTTTGGTAATGTTAATGGATGGTGAAAAGGATGGTGTGCGAAATCAGAAGAAAGAGGAATCTCTCTAAAAATAGAAATACTCATAGTTCAATGTTAATGAAAAAGGAATTGTGTTATTTGGGTCAATAATATATGTTCCATAAAATCCGGATTTAAAAATAAAAATTTGGATGATTGAAGTAGTCAAAATTTATCCAATCACCTATGAAACCCAATGACATATCATGTTTTTGGGAGCATTATTGGTGGGATAACATGAAGAAGTAGATCGCTGAGTATACATCAATGTTTTCGGTATGTCAATAATTGAAGGCAAAGAGGTTGAAGTCTAAGGGGATTATGAAACCATTACCCATATTAAATATATCCTTATCAAGCCCTTTTGGGGAAGAGGTGAATAACAGTGACATGTTGAGATGATGTTGGGGAGTGAAAACTCCTATGTTCCGAAATGGTCGATGAAATGGTGCAGAAGGTTTAGATCATCTATGAGCACATTAATGATGATCAGAGTCAACAAAAGAGCTATGCTAATATTCATCGAAGAGACCTATAGTTTGATGATAGAGGCACGTTATTCCTCTACATATCATTATGGAAGAGATTTATTAGATTTATGATAAGTGGAATTCTTAGTTCGTGGTATATCAGACCTATTGAGATCCTTGATCGCATTAGAGCAGTGTCCTATTAACAAGTACTCCCACCGAACCCATCTAATGTACATGACATATTCCGTGTATCACTTTTGAGTAATTACATACCTGACACATTTCATGTACTCAATCCAGAGGTGATATAATAAGACAATGACCTCTTCTATGAACAGAAACTGGTGAATATCTATGATCATAGGGAAATAGATTTATTAAATAAGACAATTCCATCATCCTAGATTTGTGGAGAAACCACAATTTTGAAGTGGAAATGTGGGAGTCATAGGATGTAATGTATTAGTGTTACCCCCATCTATTTTATATTTGGAAAAGGATATTTCTAGGGAAAAATTTCTAAAGGGGGGAAGATTGTAAGGACCGAAAATTTTCTTAATGAAAATTCCTATGGATTTAATTAATGGTATTATAATGCAAATGGTTATATAAAATAATTTAACTTCCTTTGATATATGTTTTTAGATTTTAAAATATAGTTAAGAATTTTTACAATTTCCAATATAGCCATTGAACAATTATCACATGATTAGTATAAATATTGTGCTTTAAAAAATTCAATTTACTCTGGGAAAGGAAGTGATGTACTCATCTAGTACAATTGTTTCATATGAATCCAATTAGTCAGAGTTCAGAATAGAGGTATCATCACTCATATTCTCTCATGACCAAGCCCAAGATGAGCTTCCACAAGTTATGTTATAATGGAATCTAATAACGTATAAGTCGATGTTTATAAAGATTACCACCCGAGCGATGTTATTCCAGCCACCACAAGAGTTCGTCGACATTTCACACCAGACCCGTAGGTCTTATGGAGGTATTATAAGGGGTTATATAATAATAACCTAGTACTGTGATTATGTTCATTGTTATTGTATAATGAATATACATTCATTTTGTTATTATTACATTGTAAATGGTTTTTAAAGCACAAATAATTTTTTCAGGTAATATTTATATTCAATTATGAAATATATTTTGATTAATTTATAGATTTTTGAATTAAATGATATTTAAAAAAAATATTATTACCAAATTAATTTTTATTAAATATAAATTATTTTATAATATTTTTTAACACATCTGTAATTTTTATTATTGTTTGAAAGATACTTTTATCAAAACCCATTAATTTTTGAATAATGTTAGTTTTTATTTTAAAAAAAAAATTCAAATATTTAAAAAATTATTTAGATAAAATGAATATTATTTTTGAATCAAGATGTCGAAATTATCTAATGTATTATTTTTAATAGTTTTCCGAGATCATCGAAATTTTGGCTAAAAACAAAATACCGTTTTAATATATTATCTATTTGACGACATCGTAATGACCAAATAGTGATGTAATAATGTACAATAAATGTGGTATTCAGCCAATATATGTTTTATTTTCAAAATAATGTGATTTTGTATTAGTTTTAATAATTTTATCTTTTCTTAGTGGACCTTCCATGACATAAAAAATATATTGACTTTATAAAATGAAGTTCTTAGGAGTGTGACTCACCTATACATAAGCAAGAATAATATTTTAAAATGATCATCCATTGGACTTATAAAATAATGTTTTCCACCCCCCTTTGGCAAAAACCCTGTGCAAAAATAAAAGGATGGACTGTGTTTTTTAGTATTTAATCATGTAGATTCCAAAACTAATGTTTGTGTAATATTAAAGAATTACCCTCTCATTTCCATCAAGACCCACCCAAACTCCTACTTCTCTTCACTAAATACCTGGTATAACGTCCCTAATCCTATATCTTCTCTCTATAATTTGTACAAGGATCCCCATGGTCTCATAAATCCCCTTCCCATGCTATTTAAGTCAAACACTTTCTTGTAAGGGAGGCTCACTTTCCTTCCATCATTATTTATGATCATGTTTCCTTATATTTTATTCCATTTTATTTTCAATTAAAAATGTTGCGGTATGATTTTAAAACTCCCCTATACGTTCTTAATTATTTTTTAATGATGATAGAACCATTTCTCTCTCATTAATACCTCCCATTTACACCCATTACCATGCCTAAATTTTTAAGGGATTTATTCCTCTCTCATTTTTTTTCAATGTTTGTTTATGTTATTATACACTTATTTTCAATTAAAAAATTTGTGGTTTTATTTTTCACCTCCCCCATACATCCCTTTTTATATTGGAATTGTTATAGAGAACTTTAACTCTCATTAATCCCTATCGTGTACATCTATTACCATGATAAAATTTTCGAAGAGTTCTTCCATTTATAATCTTTCTTCATGTTCCTTTTTTATGTAATGCCTTCTATTGAAAAATTATATGTGTTGGGAAAAGTATATATATTACCGAATTACATTAAATATAATTTTCATATGATGAGGGACCCATTTCTCCCTCATCATAAATTTTAATGATGTTTTATGTCATGCCATTAGGCTACTAAAATTTCACCACAATTTTCCTCGCCAAAATCATCATGTAGTGAATACAATGTCCATTTATCTACCATGGGTATTCAACTTTATGCACATATACACACTGATTATATTATTTCATTTATGTATTCAATGTTCCCTTTATTGAAATAAATTATTATGTTTAATGATTCCATGGTACAAGATCCATGTGGCACACTTATGCATGGAATGAGATGTTTATAATGTCTGTGTCATAATGGCCCTCCAACACATTGGGTAAAGAATAGTATCATGATACATCTTGTGCCATGAGTTCTGAATCATGGTAATTCATGTTCAATGAGGTTTTAATCATGCTAATTCATGTTTACTAAGGGGTTTCCCTTTCTCTATGTTCAATGATCCTTGGCTCATGCTAATATCATGTTAAATGTTGTTTCAACGTCTCTATGTTAATATAATCATGCTCTATCATGAATTTATATTCATGTTTCTCTTATGATCCATTGAAATGCCTATTTATTAACATGTTCTGTATTATTCATTTATTCATTGTTTACTCCTTTTCTGGGCTTTAGAGCTCATCCTTTTTTATGTATGTCCTTAGGTTATCCCATGAAATACTATAGAAGAAGGAATGTTGTGGTAATGGAAAAGAAATTTTCATTAATGATGTGGTTTTTTATGTCTTAAGTTGTCATATAATGTTTTTAATCTCCCAATAAACTAGAACTATCGATCGTCAATGTTGACTTAAATTCATGTTTAATTAATAAATCATGATTAAGAGTGTAATAAAGAGTAGGGTTGTCATATATCATGATTCCCTGATCCCCAACTATATTTTTTATGGGAATTTTCCAGATGAATATAAAACTTTTTCAATTTTAAGACAAAGATCATTCCAGTTAATCCATATAACATTATTGAAAATTATTGTTCCAACATTAATGAACAACTCTATTCCAATTTTTATAGGAATGTTGGTTCCTTATCACATGACCACATACAAATATTTATGGTATTGAAGCATGTGAATAATGAATAATAGAATCTTTCTGATATGAAAACATGATCTCCACCAGTTAATCATAATGGAATGTTTGAACACACCTCCAATAATATAGGTAACTCAATTAAAGGAATATGTAAAATTATAATTTTCAAACTATATTATACCGAACCACAGATAAAGAGTAATGTCTCCCAAATTCTACAACCAAAGTGTTTCTTAAAAATACATTTGAACACCATTTATCCATAACCATAAAACATAAGTCCAAATGTATATTAAAACCACAATTATCACATAACATATTAATATAAAATATATGAAAAATAATAAATCTGATAATCTATGAAATGTAATTCATATAATAAAAAACACAAGAAGGAACAACATGGAATTCCAACATTCACAAGCAATAAAATCTAACTACAATAAAAATAGTACAAAATCTAGAATATATCCAATAAATGGCCACAAAAGATACTCTTCATAATTAACACATAACTACCAATCAAATTAAGCCATCATGGGTAAGAATTAAATTCATAAATTAAAACAATCCCAAATAATAGACCTAGATGGAAATGAATTCTTAAATTTAAGGAATTATCATTATAATGTCGAGAATTAGTTTCAAAGCTAATATAAAATCCACTGATCCCTATATCTACCTTTATTATATCATTTTATAAATCTTGTATTATGTTATAATATTAATCCACACCAAAGGGGTCAGACTGAATTGACTATACATTAGTGAGTCATTACCATCAAGATTCTATGTTCGATTAGAAGAAGAATCAAAATTTCAAGATATGTTGATTGATGATCCATTTAATTTATCATTAGGATGGAGTTGGATCACTTAATATTTCACGTATATATACAAGGGATGATGAATGTAGTATGGAGGTGAGTGATAAATTAATTAGTTAATCATAAGATTTAATATACTTGAATAAATTACACTCATGGCATGAAATTTATATTCACACATCGAGCATTTTTATTTTTAGATAAATAAAAAAAATTATATTCCCTTGGATTAATATATGTAAATATATATTAATGAAATTAATATCATATCACCTAGAAAAAGTATATACAGATCCTATATAAAAATTTAATCCTTCTACCAAATAAACCTTCACTGCATCAACTAACATATATAGCCAACTTTCATTCTTCTAAGTCCCATAAATCATTATAATAACCTAACAATACTCAATAAAAATTAAAGGTCTAAAATATGGTATACTATAAAATAAAAGATGGAATAAAAATAATACCAGAAGATGAAATTGGAATATGTACAAAGGGGGTTTTATAATTCCAAATCAATTATGAACACTCTATGGACTATGTGTATAGTTGTGAAAACCCAAATAAAAATATGAGAGTAAGATTTATAGTCCACTTCTATGGATGTTAGTGCATACATAATGACTATTAATTTATAAATTTTGTCTATATTTCAATCTAAAGAATATAATTTCAAAAAATAAAGTAAATAGTCTTAATGAGAAGCATAATAAGATTAATAAAAATGGAAATAACTCCAAATAATTATTTAAATAATTCCAAATCAAAATATACAAACTCAACATCCCATTAAAAAGCAATAAACATTACATTGAGTGTTTCTACACACTTATTTATAATATAACCCCTTAATTCTTATGATCTCTTATCCTATGATCATTAAATTTGGACTAATATATTGAAATATGGATTTAATGGAGACATTAATATATCAACATATATTATCTTCTAACAACACCCAAACTACTACCCCATAAGGCCTAATATGTGTTATTAATTCAAATAAGACGGAACAAGTGTTGAGGGTAAATTTTTCAAAATGATTTTTTTTCACATTTACATCAATGAAAGGGAACATGGATTACAAATACAAATATAGAATTAAATTACTATATGTTGAAACATTCTATAATAAATGAATGTATTCTATGAATTTAAATTAAATAGAACATGAATGTACATAAATAATTATATGCATTATGTTCTCATGAACATATATGTTATATAAAACAATGAATATTTGATTGACAAGAATAAAATAAAATAAAAAATATTCCTATTATTGGGAATTCAAAAGTTGACAATAATGGAATGAAATGGACTATATGGCCCTTTATGAAATAAAACACAACACTAGAATAATTTATTTTACAAAAAAAACCAAAATAACATAATCTTTTTGTATCCCAAATTCACTTCCATGTCCAATAATCACATCATATCTCTTAAAATTAACTCAGAAAATTCATAAAAAGATGCTGATCCTTTAATTTAACTTATTTATTCAAAATCATGTTAAAATACACATAGATGTGTGAATGGTATGTGAGAGAAATATTATTTCACGATACCACCATAGATTATATAAAATTATTTAAATTAAATAATCCAAAAATGAATATTTTAAAAAATAATAAATATAATTATAATATATGTTTATGAGTGACTTGTGAAAAAAACATCTCTTAATTTTATCATTTAAAACAAATATATGCTAAAATTCAAAACCAAAAGAAATTAAAAAATAGTCATATATTAAGATCCTCACATCTTAGGATAACTAAAATAAGCATATGGAGACTATCTAGAACATAAGTATATACCAATAATGGTAAAATATTTATGCTATCTTAGTGGAAAGATCTGACACACCCTCAGTAGGTTTCACTAGGAGGGAAATCCCACTAGCGAATGTGAAACCTATGTTTGAGGTACTAGCAATGTGTAACCTAATATGTATATAATTCATGGAATGTTTCCAATAGATATATATAAATAATTCAATTCAGTTTTATACAAATTAAAAAAAATCATTATAAAAATCTATTTAATTAATAGAAAAACTCATGCCACAAACACACTCCATTAAAATGAATAGCCCCTCCAATAACCATTTCATATCATTCATCATGAAAAAATATTTATATCAATATTTATTAGTTGTATAAATAATGAGGGTGTATATAATAAACATTAACCTTTTTCAGTAAATATTTGGCATTATATTCCGAAATATAATTTAATTCATTAAATATATCTTAAAAAAATTACCATAAATTAAAAATCAATTTCAATTTCAGTTACACCCTAATGAAATATGAAAATAGTTTATGTAAAAATTGTATTTTTTTAAACTCGGAATTTAATAAATTTTCATGAATAATAATTTATTCATTTTTTAAATTTAAAAGTAAATTATAAATTAATTGATTAATATATCATAGATAATCTATAGTGGTTTCATATAGATATGATATTTATTAAAATAATCAATCACCCAATGTTGTTTGGATTAAATATAATATATTATAATCACTTATCTTAGACTACAAAATCATCATGCTTACATTTACCAGAGGTATATTGATGTTAAGAAAAATACTATTAACATTATAGGAACAAAAAATCATTTGTTTTTAAACATCTATAAGAATTCATTAATCCCTGATGCTTGTTGAAGGAGAGAAAAAATAAACAATTAATGAGATGTGATAAAATTGGGAACCTGGGAGAAAGGTGGTCTAGTTATTTATTTGTACCAATAAGCCTCAAATGGTTCATCAATAGAGAAATGATATGATAGAAAACAATATATAAAACACAGTAAATTCAGATCCATATGTCATATAATAAAAATAATAACATATTGATTTAGGAGGAAAATTAATAATTTTGTATATTATTGTAAAATGAATTGATAAACTATATAGTCTCCATGACCATGTATAAGGCTATGTATACTAGAATAGAATAAAATTTTCAACACGCATGGAATCATTTAATTTTTTAGGAATTATAAACAAAATTTTAAATTTTTCTTTTTTTTTCTTAACCCATTATAACTAAATTAAATAATTGATAAAAATAATATTTATATACCACTAGCATCACAATTTTAAATTGATGAAAAAATAATATTGTTTATTATACAAATGGATGACTTATATTTCAATATATGAAGGAAAATCATTAGTAAGTTATATAATTTAACAAATTTTTCTTTTATCCACAATGAAATAGTTGGTCATTATGGTGGAATACTCAATTTTTCAATCATGATTAGCATGAAACCAAAAAACTATCTTGGTTATTGGGGATTTATTTATTAAATTATATAATTTGTTACCATTTCAAGAGATATTTTATTTACAACATATCAATAAATTACATTATCAGGTAAACTCATAGGATTTGGGGCGTTCTATTATCTATTGAGTAGGATATAAATTTATTATTTATGTTATGGTCTTTTAGATTATGTTAGAATGTAATGTGTATTTATTTCCAAAATTCTAAATCATATAATCTCTTATCATAAATAAAGAATGAATATAAAATAAAATTTTTTAGGGAAATTTTTTAGGTTATTAAGAATTATACTTATTGATGATCATATGATCATATACCTTTGGTGGAATATATCTAAATTAATTACTACTAAGATTCATTTTATATGGCCCATTTTGAAGAGTTTTATATAATACCAAGTTAATCAATGTTGTTTTGGGATAATGTGATGGAGAAGTATAAACCTATTCAATTTTTTATGAAATATATGGTTGAATGATCATTCCTTTTTAAAATGTTAACAAATATATATTAAACAGTATGAAATTTTTACTATGATCTGAAAAGGAAACCCTTAGTATTTATATTTCATGGTTGATTATTTCAGTAATTGGTACCTTGTTTTGAAAAATGATTACTTTGGAAGAAATTAATATCGACAAAATATTATATAGAACCATTTTAGATCATTGAGTAGACATTGGATGTTTCATATCATTTAATGTTTCTATATACGTATACTATATGACACTATAATTATCATGCATCTCAATTATTTAAAATTTAACTAAACAATTCTCATGTTCATCGCGGTGTTATAATTTCATGGTATATGAGTATCAATATTTATAAAATGGAAAATATAGATTAATTATGGGAATGAGCATATCCCGAGGGGTAAAATTATTCCATTATTGAGAGTATTCTTGTATCATAGAATTATTCAAGAAGATATTGGAGATAGATTATTACAATGAGCATTATAAGAGAGTAATGGTGTGATATGCTTGTTGTCACTAAAATCCATGCCAAAATGGATGATATATAAAAATAAAAAAGGTCATGCCTTGTGATGCTCTATCGCAAGGCCCTTCATCACCATGAATGACATAATACTAGTAGAATGAACTCCACTTAAACAACCACAATGAAATGGAAGAAGCCTATACATCCCCAATGGATATGTCCACAACCGCCACACAGATATTAAAAATTCCTCTATGAGTCTGTTGGAGTGGAATCCCATTGCAAAGCATCATTTCCTTTGTGGGGATCTATTATAGCACCATGAAGACGAGTTCCTATAATTATGCTGCTCACCCCCCCGCACAAAATATTGATACCCTATGCTTTCCCCTTCAAAACTACTGATTCAAAAATCCTCCATCGCTCTGAAAACCATTGAGAAAATTCACCACAGATGGTACACTAGAACTGTGAACTAGATTTTCTTTTGCTCTAATTTTCATTCGCTTCATGTGGGGATGGCCTTCGCAAAGCCCTATGCCAATCGTGAAGGTAAAAGTACCTTTTTGGTACCCATATCTTGGCGAAGAATTTATCATTCATAAAGCACCCTCCAAACACATTTTTACTCCATGCCTCATCTGGGTCATCATAGTTTACTAATCACATCCCCTTCATGGAGATTCTTTTCATGATTCATTATGTTGAACTTTCCTTTTTGGATCCCAATATCTTCATGATGTTCCATTCCATTATGAAGCTGCTCTCTATGAGGCTATCAACATCGCAAACCCTTCTCTCGTACCACCCTCAATCTGATACTAAGTGATTTATTGATTCCTTCTTTGTTTCTTATTATAGCATTCCCTAACCTTATAATAATTTTTTGGGAATTCTAATGGATATTACTTCATCATGTTTCCATGCGAACATGATCTTCACATGTGACCATTCCTCAACCCTTTCATTTCTTTTCATTGGTTGTGCCTTCCTTCCACCAATTATGTGTTGGTACACGTTTTATAAGTCATATGGTTGAGGATTGAGTTCTCTTTATTCATGATGAATTACAATAAACATACAACAACCGTCTTCCTTGACAGATTACGTTAAAATGTGAGATTCCACATGCATGGAAAGCCAGGGTAGACTCAATAGAGAATGATCATCAATATTCCCTTTCTCCTCTATCCCTTTGTGTTTGACGCAATGTGCACCTTTGGATGTCCTTACAATATCCATGACACACTCTGATAGGGTGTTCCCTATATGATGGCCATATCTTCCTTATACAATGAATCAATCTCATCGGCATCCATCATGGAGTATGTTCCAATATCCATCTCCCTAGGCCGCTATCCATTTGTATGCCCCACACCATCCCTCGTGGCCACACATTTCAAGACACGATTTTCAGGTTCAGCGCTACCTATTGTTTCCCACATAGATTATTACTCACATGAGATTAGAGTTTAGTATTGACCATTAAATATACCCGATCTAGTAACCATGTGTAAGCCTCATGCCTCTTCTTCTGCATGACGTTAATCTACACCCATCCTGAACAATGTGTAATTTCATCCATGTATCCTAGACGTGGTTCATATGAAGAATCCTCAAGTTTCACGTACCTAATTTCCAAATTTACATCTATTATGTTCACTTCAATCCATTTCTACTCTATCTTATATGACATTAAACTGTATGACCATTAGAAATACATGGGTTTTGATTCAGATTGATATGGATAAGTATGAAGCCTCTCTAGGTTCCAAACCCAACTTATGATAAAATATGATACTCCCTCATAAGATATGTACCCTCATAATGTGATATATTCCCTCTTTGGGAATTATCTCCTGTATATGTCTCTCTATGTTGTTTTAGTCCACTTTGGTATCTAACCACACATATGTCCCACACTTTCCAAACACCTCCAACCATGACTGTACCTCTAGCGGTGTGCCACTAAGCATGTGTAATACTTTGTCTGTCTCCAATTCATTGCATTTTTTGTACACCCTGATTTTATTCGCCATTATTGAACTATGTGTATATTGATCCTTGTTTTCTATATGGGGTTTGTAGGAAGACTCCCTGAGGATCAATCCCATCATCTGTTTCCCATCATAGTATCTCTCTTGAGCCTTTGTGTTTCAGGAAGATCATTCCCTAGACTAATGGTTCTACTTCCTTTTGGTCCCCTTCCATGCATATATTTTCAATACCTGCCTCCTCAGGTGTCTCAACACCCTAATGAACAATGTGGACTTTGATTCCAAACTACCAAGAGACAAAGAAAATTTCCACAAGGTTTAATCCCTGCACCCTAATCTTCACATCAGTTCTATCTAATTCATCCTCACACTATGAAACATCTTCTATATACATCATAATCCATACCTAGGTTTCCACATCCTAGTAAGATCATTCCATCCATCATTTCCACTCCTAAGCGGCACCTGAGTAGATGACCATTTATAATCCCCATGCATCTTCATGATCAACTTTCCCTTATCATGATAAGGTCATCCATGAGATGGTTACCATTTTACCACACCCAGGAATATATCCATGTGTAAGCCCTGAAAAAACCCTTCAATCTATGTGGGTTTGATCCATGTATTCTAAAAAGGGTATTTAGGATGCCTCTATAAGTTTCATTCCCAGCTAATAGTAAACCATAGTGTCCCCTTTTCCTGGAAAACATTTATTGATATTCCCTTTGTGGTTTCAGGATCATCCATCATGGTGTGAAATCTCCCCCTTTTAACGACATCCTATCTTGGGTTTCTTCTCTTCAGGCATTTTGATCCATCCCAACAATAAACATTCTAGATTTTCCCAAATATGGTTGTACAAATCTAATCTACTCTAATAAGCATTCTGATCAGTCTGATCCATTTTTGCTAGATGTTAAACTCGTGGAATTCCCTATGTTAGTCATTGGAATCCACAAAGAGATTTAAAGATATGATTATTTTATAAGATTCTATTCATTATACCCAAGATGCTTTAATATTTTGTGCCCTAGAGAAGACCACTCATAATGAAAAATTCTGTTGTACCATGGTTCCAACGTCATGAAATGCAAGTGATGCCCAACATGACTACTTCCCTGAATAAAGGTTTCTTCCCTGACTTGGACCATTGTAATGTCATGGAGGAAGCAGCCAAATTCACTAGTGTCAACAAATAGATGTAACCAAGTATTATATTCACCAACATCATCTTAATCAATAAGGGAGAGCCAAACTAGTTGATGACTTTTGGGGAGGAATCCACGGAATTATAAACCAACATATCATCATATCGATTAGATCTAGGATAAGACATATTGGAATAAGTGTTGAATACAACCTATATTTGGAATTAGAAAATGTGAGGCAACAGATGGGACTATCGCCATCGATGAAAATGGGAAGTGATGTGCCATGAAAAAAGCGTTCAAAACCAAAATGGTGAATTGACATGAATATTTTCTCCATCAACCAAGGGTATTTGTAGTGATCAATAAATCAACATATTAGTGTTTCATCAGATCAAGTAATCTGACTATAGGTCCCTCTAAGAAAATAATGGGCCAGGTGTGGAACACAGCATAATTTATGGTAGTTAATAATTGGGAATTCTGTTATATGAAATCAGTAGATTGGATATTTATTTCCATCCATGGGAGATATTATAGTGTTGGGGAACTTATTTCCAACAACTTTTTCAAATATCTAAATATTCATTCTTTATAGGACCAAATCTATTGAAACCACGTCTCCTATTTCTCGCAAACATAATGGAATTAGAATCTCAATGCATCAATCCCACACTGGCGCACCTATACCACGATATCTTTCACAACCACATCTTCTGGGAGCCCACACCCCTTCTTACCCATCGAGACAATCTAGAGGATGTTGATTGATACTATCATTTGATGATATGAATATGAGAGGGTTATCTCAGAAATGAATGTGGACCACCATGATATGGATGCCTCTGTTACTCGACTCCAATGCCTCCCCCAAGGGCCACACATAGAGCCACTTCTCTCTACTTTGATGTCTATTAATCTTGGGTGACTCTTTCTAGAACATTCTTGTGACTCGTTCCCCTACTCTGATGTTGTAAGGGATGCTCATGTCATCCCATATATGGTTGTCACCAGATAGATTCCCAGGAGGGATCCTACTAGTCCACGTCTACATTTCCAGTAGGTCTCTCGGGCCAAGGAACTGGTTGTGTCTATCGTTAAGTAGCATGCCCTAACATGGAAAATCTAACACCAAAATTAGGAGAATGTTCAAGAAGAATCTCGTCAGTGGAAATCATCTTCTATAGACTTAGTGGCCCATTCCACCACTAATGCAAGCTATCAACTCCCTAATATTACTGGTCAATGGAACTTCTATACCAGATAGCGTTGTAGACCCCATCCATCCACTAGGTCGGATGGGTTAACTCTTCCGTTTTCTCGCAAAAGCATCAATCTTCGCGTGCCAAACCATGATGTCCAGATCTAGTATAGATTTCCTCTTTATACTGTCTTAGTCTAGTGAAGAGGTACACATCATACTGTTAGTAGCCAGGTTGGAGGTCATCCCCCCTCTTGCAGAAAAAATGTGAGTTCCCCCCATGCCACCATTGCGAGTTTGAGCAGAGGTCCTACCCATCCAATTAATGTTAATCATGGTAGTCCTCCCCATTCCCATGATCCAAGGTGTGGAAATTTTCCATATATTTTACTTTATCAATACGAAGTTCCTCATCTCCCAATTTCCCATCATCATGAAGATCCTCCACATGTCCATCTTGATTAGTATAAAGGCCCTCCTCATACCACCATTGCCAACCGTCACAGATTTCTTTATCGTGCCGGAGGTGGCTGACATGGATGCCCTCCACATGTCCTTAGAATCAATAGTTGGGAACCTCCCATCTCAAGATCTACTAACCACCCCCCCCCTGTGCATCCCACACCTAGCTTATCATTGGTTCATTATCATTGTTCTATTTGAAATATACATGTGTCCCACTCACGCCCCATCACATCCAAGTATAGTTTTTCCATGCTCTCTCATCCCAAATGGTGTATATCCCCATTTAATTATCAACACCCATATTAAAAATCCCCTCCCCCCCTCAAATGAAATCATGCATGGTGGTTTCCCCCAGGTTCCTACCAGCTCTAGAGGAGGCCCTCCCTACTCCAAAACCATCCAGTATGGAGGTCCTCCCCATTTCAAAGAATTACCCAGCCATGAGGAACCATCCCAGGGCAGAAGGGTAAACAATAAACGCCGAAAGAATAATCATGTGCAGCGCCAGATCATTGTCATTATAGTCCTATATTCAGACTCTGAAGTAGAGTGTGATTCAATGATTGAGACTTCTCCATCATCCACATCATCAAAGTATAGGGAAGGAACCAAAATATAAGTTTCATCATTATTGAATGTAAAATGCACCTGATACCTAAATGCCTTCCTAGACATATATAGGAGGATGAAAAATTGGATCCATCTATGTCTATGGTCACGTATCCCACTTTTTCATCACCATAATTACTATCAACATCGATTGGTAATCACATATATTTTTTTTGGGGATTGGTGGATGAAGGTCAGCCCCCATATTATCCACCAGTAATCAACCCCCTCACACATGAAGTCATGGTCGATACCCAGTCATACATGGATGTGGGGATGCAATAATTATAGTCCATAGGTGATAGACCTGTAAGTAGTGGTTTTTCAGCCTGCACAACATACTATCCAATTAAAATCCATCAACTACATTTTTCTATATCGGTACTATTAATAGTTCCACATCGACCCTCATTTAAAGAAAGGGGAAACTGAGAGATGAAACTAGACTCCGAGTGAAGGAGTTTTTGGTACATTATTACATCGGACAATCTTCTGAAGATGTTTTGGCCAGTATCAACTTCAATCTTCAAATTTCTAGAGCTGCATACCCATGATGAAGGCTTGTATTTCTGCTGAACTCTAGGGTTGACTCACTTCATTCTCTATTATCATCCAAGAGGTTTTTCAAAAATCAGGTAGCATTATGATGACATCATCCATCAATGCTTCCTAGTTGAGTGGGAAACACTTTATGTAGCCCAGTATCCCGCATCACCATATCATCATCAGGATGATCAAAAATGATGTGTTCATAGCTTCTCTATGCTCTACAGAATTAATTAGGAGTCATATTCACATATACAGATCCGTGTCTAGGAAAAATATGCAGCTCTCCACTTTAGCCCAATATGGTGACAATCGATCCTTCAATGTGATATCCGAGATATTCCACCAAGAGTCATCTTTCTAATAGTGGATAATCTCATAGAGAAAGAAAATGTGGTAGGTCTAAATTAAGAAAATTTATCTCCGGGGATAAAACCAAATAAATTAGATCCTCCAAGAATGGACACTCAGCACCAAAGAAACATACCAATCCATGAAGACCCTTCTGAATCATTTCCCCTCAGCCGAGATCCCATCAATGGACAAGGTCACACTAAGTCCTGAAATTCCTATGACCCCTCTAGTTTAGAATATATGACGGAGGATGATAATGAGATGGTATTGTTTCTCCAATATCTCTCAAAATAGTAGAATGTAATTGATGTACTCTTTGTCGTGCATGTTACTGATCGACAACCAGACTGTGGTCATCTTGGTATAATCCAATCATCCAACACCACAAAATAAGGAGCACATAAAGGCTCCCCTAGGTGATTTCCCTTCCATTGATATTGAAATCCCGGTATATCCTGATCAGATAGATTTGATAGGTTATGGAAAGCAGACACCATATCTATTTCCAAATCTTCACTAGATGCATGAGAATCTTCCCCAGATACTCCACATGATGTTACTCCAATAGCCCCTTCGTTTTCTATCTAGGTTGTTCCCCCAGTTGTTTCATAGGTCATCCCTCCAGCGGCTCCCAATGTTATTCTACTAGATGATCCATGATCCATTGGTCCTTCTTATCAGGTTGAATAAACTGCCGACGATCTAGTGGTCACAGTTCCTCTCTTGGAAATGAATCCATTCCAAGATGATTTGATGGACCATCTCATCACTAACCTTAAGGATCAAAAAATCATACATCTGGAATTCCCACCTCATTAAAAGACCTATCCGTCATGGGCGGAAAATATTCCCGCACACCTCATCTTTAGGGAATCCAACATTATCCCCCATAAATTGGACAAGAGACCCCCTATAGTATCTGGACCACTCCAAATCAAGGTGTGGACAGATTCCTAGAACTTCGTACCAATAGGACACCAACCTCCTATTCTTTATATAAAAAATGGAAGGGCCCATGTTCTTCTAATACATCCAACTACCGCTCAATTTTGTAGTTGGTTGGTAGGATCTTGAAAGGCATTTTATGTATTAGTTCATCTCCACCACTCATAAGACATGTTTCGTTGACCTCATTATTTTCATGAAAAGGCCAGATCAATGCATCAAAAATGTTGTCACCAAGTGGAAGGTCCTCACGTATTCACTGGATATGATACAGAATTAAGAGTAGGTATCAAAAATATAAATTGGGAACATAAGTAATGAGTTATTGCACACTTTCATCACTCAAAAAATCTTAGGTGGATTCTAATATTTATCTGATAAGGCACATATCCTAGAGAAAGTCTTCCAGTAAGAAAAACAGGCATGATCATTGCCCCCCAAAACCCCTATAAGAAGATAATTCAATGTTGAGACTGATACCATTACCTATTTAGAGGCCCCCATGTCAGTATATTTTATTCCAACAGGGCCCCCTCCACAGCCTCACCGAAGGCCCAATCCTCAGGATCAACCTTAGGACCAGCATATCCCACCTTAGAATCACCATAAAATTCTATGTAATGCATAATTTCCCCCAAGGAAAGATAATAAGGTTCCACCTCACTGTCAAGCTCTAGCCCCTCATTAGGGAAAAAGTCCTAGGGTCCCTTTCCTGGATAGGAGAAACCCAGACTATTAGTTCAATGAATATCAAGATCCTGGCTATTTCAGGAGTGTTGTGGTTCTTGGAATCCTACAGTTTCGAGAATATATAAGACTCTAATAGGCTGATCTCACTGATCACCCCAAATATTTCCCTTATAACTAATTCCATGGAAGAATCATCAAGATTTTCTATGTGTTCATGGAATGAATATAAGACCAGGTCATCAACAATATTGTCAATTTGGGTCCTGCCACGACACAGTTGGAATAAGTATTCATAATGTTTTACAGTGAAAAAAGGTGAATGTATTTAGGTCTCCAACTATGGGTCTCAAAAATATGTTGATTGGATAGCTTGCACAGTAGTCTCTCATGCCCACAACATTATTTGTGCATACCTGAATCAGCTTGGCCCTCCCAAATCCACCAAGACCCCCATCTATTTCTTCTATGTCCACATACAAGAATTAAGTAACATAAATGAGTAGACACCAATGGTGGAAGTGAATGAAGAGACCCCCTCCGGGGTCAAAGCCATCTCATTTATCTGGTGACTTCATTACCCCATAAATGGGGATTGACCCAAGAATTCTCCCAAAAAGGGTGTTTTCCTTGAGTTATGACTAGGAGTATGCATCAGTTCATACTATTGATATGGTTGTCCAATATATTCTTATTATTAATGAGGAGTTCTAGGTAGATCTTCATAATGTTTCTAGTCGATGTTATCTACTATATAATTGGCGATTCATTAATCATCAAAATTCTATGGCTAGTAAGTCTATCCAAGCATTGCATTCTACCAATTATTGAATGTAGGTTCAGCGTAGAGTTCACCATTCACATCCTTCTCATTGTATCTCATCAAATTCATAGTTGACGCTATTTGAGCTCATTGATCCGGCAGCGCTGCCGAGACCACATCATGATCGGCCACATTCAGTTGTGGACTGAACTAAGTAATATGGTAATCACATGGTAGTAATCTTGAATGGTTATGCATGTGTGAAATGGGGCCTTCCCACCAACATCTAGAATCATTTGGTTTTACAAGCAATTCCCGTCATACCTTTTATTGTATAGAAACATCATAGTAGCTGAAATGTGCACTTATCATGGAAGTATGAAGAGATTTAGAACTATTCCATCATCACTAATAATATCTTGATCCTCTTGGATCTCCATCTATTTGAATATATTGTTAATTCCATTACAGAGGGTTTGATAATCCCTCTCCAGTTCCAAATGGAGGTTGCATCTGTAGAAGTCTTCCATGCCGAGGAAGAAAAGTGTCTAGAATTTCAAGACATCATCTAGTTATCAGGTGAAGGTGAAGGCTCCCTACTATAGGGGCATAAATTCCCACTGTAATTCATTTGTTATCATAACGGAGTTGATGTATGCCACTATCTTATCAATTGTGGATCTGGGATCAATCTTATCTTGACTCAGATGTTCCATAATATGGGGATATTAGATTTAGATCTGGATCCCTTTTACATAAAAATTAATGTTTATGACATGACGTAAAAGAGGAAGATTGAAAATATTCATCTAATGAACCTATTCAGATTTATGAACATTATGAAAAAGTTCATGGTTATACCACAGGACACACCATAAAATTCATTTTGTTGTAGACTATGGATCCATCTTCTTGAAAGAGTTCTCTTGTCATATCACCAGTGCATCAAGGACTCCCTTAATGGTTGGCTTGGTGTACTTATGTGTGATGAATCTACCATTACATCTTGTGATTCTCACTATTTAATCACCATCTATTACAACCAAAAGGAAAAGTGGGTTTAAATAAATGAGGTTGAAAATACTACCCTTTCAGCAAACTAATGGGCTTATATGGAAAATGCATTTATCCTCCCGATTCACTGATTGGAATCCACAACCCCATTCATTGTAAAATGCTTTATAATTTCTATTACAAGGTGAAGAAACATCCCCAAATACAAGGAACATCATAGGATCACTTAATATTCCTAAACGAACCATGATTTGTTGATACCAGAATTTCCTACCACCATATGTCATCGGGATGACTACCCCATGGAAACAACTATATGACATAAATATATGTTCCTCTGAACTGGGATGAACCGTCTCAATAAAACACATCATTAAATATTCAATATTATTGTGTTTGGCCTCTTGGGTTGACGGATTGATGGAATTTGGTCGATAGATTTTGCCTCCATGTTTTCAGAAGAACATGGGTCTCCCGATAGGGATTCCACTACCTCTCATTTCAGTACCATTATTCCATCAGGGTCATTTAACATAAGAAAATTTACCCTTGACGATGATTGTATTACTGTGGAAGATGAAGAGGATTTGGAGAATTCTCCTCCAACATTTAAGGAAAGTGACTCCAATACCATTTTTGAGTTGTTATAGGTGAATCTCAGAACAGAGGTAGATCTGCTACCAACACTAATTAACAAAGATATTCATGTTGAAAAGAAACAAAAATATGTGTATTTATTGAAGACTAATTTGGTTGTATTTACATAGATCTAGGATAAGATTCCATGATAATATCCCTAGGTTTACTTCCATTTCCTGAATCTATGGATCAAACACCATGGGTTCAAACAACCTCCCAAAATGATTAACCCTTCTCATGGTTCCATGGTTATGGACTATATAGATAATATCATCAAAGAAAACATAATTAAGGAAGTCTAGTAACCCAGATGATTTGACAATATCATTCCCTTCAGAAAGAATAACAGACAGATTTGGGTAAGCAAAGACTTATAGGTTATTAACCATCACTATCTAAAGAACTATATCCCTAGTCTTGTGAAAAATTTCTGGATCAATTCCAGAATTATATTATAGGATCTCTCATTCATGTACTGGTATTATAGGTATTATAAAATCTGAATGACCCACATAGGATGAAGATTAAACCTATTTAAGAGCACTGCAAGGTAACTTTTTTAATCAGGTAATGCCTTTTGGTCTGAAGAACGCAAGAGCCACATATCAATGTGATAGGCACTTCATATTCAAACCAATTCTTGGAACATTTGTGTAATGACACATAGATTATTTTCTCTAGATATTTCCTTTTCCTCATGTTTATTTATATAAATGAGAATATATATTTCAAATTCCTCTGATCTGTATATATCTAAAATATTTAACTATAGATATAGGGTCTCTATGTCATCATAGATAATACTACCACTACTAACATAAGATCTTGAGTTTTAATGTTCTATTCATGAGTTTTTAAATTCCTTTATGCATTAGAAATAACTCGTTTATTCTTCATAAGAACACGTCTATGTCATTTCATTGATGCAACACTATAAATTAAAAATCCACAATTTCCTAATGGTATATTAATGATTAGACCATTCACTAATCTCCTCTTTAATTCTTCAAAAAACTATTCACATTATTTTATCAATATAAAATTATCCCCTTAATGGGTATTCTAGGTTAATAGGTTAGCTAATTAGGATAAGTTCTTAATGAAATGCTGATAATTACCTGATAAATCAATAAAACAATGTACCTCGATTATAATCATTGGTGTAGGCCATTCCAGAAAAAAATTTATTCCTATAATAAACTAAGATTACAACGTTATAAATAACATTTCGAAGAGAATAATCCAATTTAATCTTAAAATTACACTTTCTCAACATTCAATATAATTCCTTTATTATAAGAGTCCTTATATCAATTTTAATTGGATTCTCCCGGTAGTAATAGATTCTATTGTATACCAAGTAATCATCAATAAACACTATAAAATTTCATCATGTTATACCCTGAATACTCTATTCATTAAATGCATGAAAGACTTCATAATATTCATCATCACATACTGTGGGAAGAAATACAAGAAGGGGTGTGCTCAGATGCTTAGCATATGTAATACAATTGTAGCATAAGTAATAAGGCATGATGATAACTAAAAATACACATGTCATTAAAACATAATCGTAAGCATAAAATATCAGGAATAAAAGATGATTAAATAATTCCATAATGAAACATAAAAGGGGTATTGTACTAGTATAAAATTTATATGGAATGTCAATTACTAGTTTCAAAACTAGGGAGTGCATAATATCTAACATCCTAATCATACCATCAAGGCCTCGACCTTGACATTAAACATAATGGGTAAAAAACTAGTCTAGTTTATATCATGAGACCTAATAATGCATCAAGGGGATATAGAGGGATCCAATCATCATATAATAAGTCCAACGAATTCCTCCTATGAATGGGGACAAATATTAACCACAAATACATATGAAATGTAAATAAAATTTCTTAATCTACAGACATAATTATTTACCATTAGGAGTAGTATAATTAGTGTGGTATCAAGATTGAATATCCATAGTCAAACATTTCATTAACCATTTAATTAAATACAGTAGATGATAATCATAGGAGATCAATATTGTAATATCATAAAATTAAATAGACTTTGTAAAGTAAATGAAAAAAGTATAATAAATAATAGATAAATTCTTTAGAAAACAACAACATTTACTTTAAGAATAAACGATCTTATAGAAAATTCATGTTTTTTTTTATAAAACATGAAACAAACAAATATGGGTTTTCATGAATAATTTAGTAAATTTGGGAAAACAATGGAGTGAAAAAATGATTATGTATAACACTTGAAAAAGGGTAAGAAACCAGGAAGATCCCTTTAATTGGGATTCCATATCAAGAAAAATTAAGAATGTATCATTATAAAACATGACATATCCAATCAAAAAAGATGAAATGATATGGATATATATATTTGGAACATATATATAGAATATATATGATATATAAATAATGAATTAATGATTGAGTTGGTTTATAGAAGAAGAAACAATGACACGAATAAAAATAGATGTTTGGGAAGAAAAAACATAACATATGTATGAATGTGTTCTGAAATTGAACTTAACATCTTCAATGTACTTCTTGAAACTCCATTATAATTCTATATTATTTTAAAAATCAAATCATCGTATGTGAGATACAGATTTACAACATTCATGGATGAAAGATTTTATTTATTCAATTAATCATTAAATGCTGGAAATGAAACCATTTTTATGCCTAAAAGAGACTATAATATATGTATTAAAACATATTTAATGTTATAAAACTATTATATATACATTATATTTATTAATTTGAACAAAATAGTTTGTAATTATTATTAAAATGATAAAATAATCTATGATTTTATCACTAATGTTTTACCTGATGAATCATAATCATACCTTATAAAAAAATAAATTATATAAAAATTTAATATTCTAAATTTCCATTAATATCATATAAATTATATTATCAATAATTATATCCATTCCACATGAACTTCAATACTCATATAAAAATATTCCAATCTTGAATACAAAGCAAACAAACATTATCAAGAAATAAAATTGTATCATATAACTCATTCAAAAAGAACATAAATGAACATAATAAAATTATACTAATTCAAATACATGTATATAATTTTATGAAATAAGTAATTAATGGATTTAATTTTACTTTCTCGGGCTTTACAGTCATGTGTGGAACACATTCAGACATAAGGTAATTGTTTTCTTCTCAATCATAAATTTTCATTTAGGTTATGCATTATTCTTCCATAAGCCAATGTAATTATTAATACCTTTTATATATTTATTATAAATTGTATTTATATGTTCCCAATAAATATATCTATATCAATTCAATTATCCTTTATGGGACAATACTTGTTTTATTAATTTCCCTTTATAATTCTTCTCGATACATAACCCCGATTAATAGGAACTTTCAGATTTCATACCCAATTTCATATTCCATACATAATTTATTATAATAATCCATTGTGTTTAATAATTCAATAATTTTATAATTAAAAAAAATATATTTAAATTTCTGGTTTATTATACAAAAAAATATGAAAAATACAAATTATTTTCAAAAAATTCACTTCTATGCAGATTAAAAGGGGTATTTCCCTAAAAAATTTACCAATGAATTTATTAGAGTATTCTCATTAATATTAAAACCTCTGTTTAATTTTTTTATATATTAATATTGGTCTATTTGGTTTATTATCCAATATATCTTATTAAATGGGTTGTGATTAATTTTATTATCGACGTACTATCTTGATACTATTAACCATACTACAAAAAATGTAATGTGATTATGTTTTTAGTTTGAGGAAGTTTATTTACATTTCATATGTATATATATTAAAATTTTTTTCCTATTAAAATTGGGAATGTATTGGTCTTATTCTGTGATGGGTGTGTCCATCTATATCCACTCGATGCATCAGTAGGTCTAATGAAACAAACTATCAAGGGTATTTCGAAATATATATAGTTTCTTGGCCGATGCCTTGACGAAATGATTATGATGTATAAAATAATGCATTCCTTCATTATAAAATTTTTAATTTGTAGTCCATGTGATTATTCAACTAGTATAATATCTATGTTTATGTTTTGTTATGAAATTATTTTTTTCATCGTTTATTCCTCCAACATTATGCTCAAGATTATGTTTTAGTGGAATTAGTTCGTTCAGTTATTAACCATGATTTATTATTTATTTATTCGATCCATCATGTTTATTTATCATTTCTATATGTTAATTACTGAATGTTCTAGATCATATTACACATAATTTCAAGTTTATGATTTTGTATATTTTGTTATATATATATATGTAAAATATATATATAATGTCAATATTATACAAGAATATATTATTTCCAAGATTCAAATTATTTAGTACATATGCATATAAGTATTATGTCAAATAATTATAAATATTCAAAAATAAATTTTTTCTGATTAACAAGAAATTATTATATATATGAAATAGATGTTATGAATATTATAATTTGATTATGTCATATACATGTCGTACACCAATCAATATTATGGATATAAATATTTTATTTTTAATGAAATTTTGGACATATATATATATATGTATTTATACATATGAATAATCATTCAATAAACTTTTTCATTTATTGAAACTACCTAGAAATAGATTATTATAATGTAACGAATTAAACAATGAGTACATGGCTATTTTTTAACCTTGTATTTAAGTATGAAAATTCATGTATCAATATATTTTGTTGCAAAAATTCAATCTTGAAACATTCCATGGAGGTTTATATTTATGGAATTGTATATAAAAAAATGTGTACATGAATTAATGATTTTTTATATTATTGAAATAAAAACTCATGTGACAAATGAATATAAAAGTTAGAAAATATTGAGTAGGATTTTCTATAAAAATCAGCACTTGACCATGGTAGACAAAATAAGGAGTTGGGAGTAAACTCATACCTCATGAATGTGGGTTTATCTAGATAGTCTTCCGTGTTTAATGTGGCCTCATGTGTTTTGTTTTAATGATATTTGTTATTGTTTTCCCAAAAAATCAATAGACTATTTTCAATGATATTTAAATGAATATTTATTTTCAAAATATTATAATATTTACTATGATTAATTTTATTATTATTTTTTATTGAACTCATAGAGAACCCCTTTTGGTAAATTTAATGCACGTCTCTTCTATTAAAATAATATAAAAAATCTAATGAGTAGTTTTATGTCCAGCAGCTTTGGTAAAGAGTTAGTGCACAAAATGTATATTATATATTTTATTTCTATTTACTTTTGTACAACATTGATAAAAAATAATGTTTTGTATAATAATAAAAAACATAGACTTGAAAACTTCATGGAATTTATTAAATGATGTTTATTTTTATTCCACTTCTTTTAGAATAATATAAACTGCATTTATAATAGTTGAACTAAGAAGCATTGGTTCTGGTTGTTAAGTATACTATGAAAGAAATATACACTGAAAAAGCAATGCCATTATAAAACATAATCATGTATATTAGTCTAGTCCAATAATCACATGGTCTATGAATTACTAGTTCTATAATGAGGTAATGCATAATGTCAAACATCATATTCACACAATTAAGGCCGCATTCAAGACCCCATACACAATGGGAAGAAATCCAGGATAGTTTGTTTCACAAGACCTCTTGATACATCGACTAGATTTGGAAGTCCCCACCCATCACATAATAAGAAAAATTATGTACACATATGAAATAGAATAAATATAAAATACAAAAAAAATATATAATTTAAATACCCTTCCTTAAACTATAATTGTAATCACATACCATTCTTAGTAGAATGGTGAATGATATCTTGATAGACATCCACAGTCCAACTGATCATAATTCATTTAATTAAATATGGTGGATGAAAAAATAAGATATCAATCTCCATATAGAAAAAAATTAAATAAATTTTGGAAAATAAATTAAATACTCAAATAAAAATAGTGAGAAATTATTTAGAGAAATACAACTTTTTCATTGCAAAGAATAGTTCTTTTAGATCAATCATTTTTATTTTCAATAATTTTATGTATAATACCAAAAAAGAAAAAATATTGTTTTTCCTGAATGAAATTAACCAACTATAAAAAATAATTTTCTCTTAAAACATATTATGTTTGGTACATGAAAATGGGTAAGAAATCAGGAAGTTCCCTTTAATCGGGCTTCCGTATCAGGAATAATTGTGAATGGATCCGTATAAAAAATGAATTATATCATAAATGATAAATTAAATGATTAGTTTATATTTTTTTGTAAAATTTAAAAATAATTTATAATAAATATATAAAAATAATTAATAATTACATTGGTGTATAGAAGAACAAATCATAACCCGAGGGAAGATGCTGGTTGGGGAAGAAAACCCTTACCTTATGTCTAAATATCTTATACACATGAACTTAACATCCATGATTATCAAATTAAATATATAAATAATTTAATTTAGACCATTCTATATATATATATATATTCAGTTTTTTTCTTTCCCTTTTTATGAGTTATAAGATGGAATTTTTTTCTAATAAGAGTTCATTTCATTGGTTTTCACTACTGGTATACTTGTATCTGAGAATGGAAGTTCATGTGGATTGGGTATAACTCCCCAAAATTGAATTTATATGATATGAATGAAAATTAAAAAGATTAAATGGTTATGTAATTTATTTTGTTATATTTTATGAGTATGATTTATTAGGTAAACGATTAGTAACAATCATTTAGATTATTTTAGCGGTTTTCCGATCATTATGCACTCGTTTTGTTGGATGAAATAATATTATGAATATATACTAGATATATAAAATTAAAATGAATTTAATAAATATAATATTCTTTTTCCTGACCATAAAAATAGTTTCATTACCATACATTATAGATAAATTGATGAATGAAAATCTTTCATCAATGAAGGTTGTAAATCAACACCTCACAGAAGAAGATTTCATTTTTAAAATAAAAGTGTGATTGAATGGAATTTGAAGAAATCTATTCAAATAAAATAATATAATTTTAGTTATATATATGATACTAACGTTATAATTCTCAATTAGACATAATAGTTAAGGATCAAATAATAAAAGGAAATAACATGAAATGAAAAAAAGGAAAAAGAATATGATTTTACCTCTTGAATGTTGTTCATTGAGAACAACCGTAATGGGATTGGTTTTGGTCATTTTTTAAGACCAAAATATCTCAAACATGGGGGGAGTCTTTGTAATGCCTCGACCCCAGTTACTTAGAGTCAGTGCATTATTACATAACATTGGAATGATCACAATAGATCATGTCCCAAAAACCGATTAGTTTATTAGCCTTGGAAACACTAGATACATTCATAAGTCTTACATTACATCATACGAAGAAAAAATAAAACAACATAGTCTCTATAGTCGACACTCATATCCCCTCAGACTATCCCTTTAAGTCATTCATCAAATACTTCTTCACATCCTTGGAAAAATAAATTGTATAATGGGGTGAGCTCAGATTCTCAGTAAGGATAACAATATAGCGGATACTTTCATAAATAAACCTAAACATTTAAGGCAATGTATAACTAAAACAAAATCCTTTTAAACATGAACATCAGCATAATATGGAAAAAAATGATATAATTCCATTTACTTATTCACATGGATATTCTACTAGTCAAATAATCTCATTAATTATCAATAACCACATTCATAATGATGGAATGCATAATGCCAGACCATCATAACCACATAGTCAAGGCCTTGTGCCAAGAACACAAACAAGATTTTGTCATGGACTTGTGCCAAGACACTAGTTTGTCTCATGAGACATACCAATGCATCGAGAAGCTATAGTAGGCTCCACCCGTCACTTACTAATTCCAATGAATTCCTCATATGAATAGGTTTAAATATAACATAATCATTCGTATTAAAACTAGCATACGAAATAGCAAATATTTTTTCATAAACCATGACTGGTATAAAAATAACACATCCATAGTCAAACATACCAAAAAACCTTCAATAAAATAAAGAGTTTTTGTATCATAAAAAATAAACTGCAAATAAGCTTAAAATCCATCAATAGATGTTGACATTGATGAAATCAAAAATATTTGAGAGAAATATCACTTTTTTGAAATCATTTAAAAGTCACATAATTTCAAAAGAAAACATATACTTTCAAAATATTTTTATAATATTATAAGGGATGCTTTGAAGGTTTTATAATGGAAGAAAATAGCAGAACCCACCGTATATGTTTAAAAAGTCATTCTTACCTTAATTCTATCGAAAAGGATAAAAAGGACATTGTTTGGAAAACGACAGAAATATTTCTTTTATAAACATATTATAAAAAGTAAAAAAGGGTATAAATGACTTTAACCAATATTTTATAAAATAGTAAAATGTTTTAAAATACATTTTAAGAAACATGGATGTGGATGATAAAGTGGTCTCATTAGATAATTATGTAAAACAACCTCAGATAATTAAGAGATTATGAATTTAACCCTTAACTTTTACTTTTCATTGGTCGAGGTTAGTTTAACCTCATGTATAATGGGGAAATAATTGTTATTAAAATAGAAAATAATCATATACATTAATATGATATCATATATGATCTTTTAACATTATTTTGTTGATACTATATTAGTATTATCATTGTTTCGGGTGTAAACAGATTCGTTTTCATTTATATTCAATGTCATGTGAGTCATATTTTTTATGGATGGGATGATTCTTATTCATATCCAGAATGATATAAAGTCTTTGAACATTATATTTATTCATCTACTGAAATTTAGTCTTGAATGTATATGATGAGGAATTAATCTCATCATGTTCGTGGAGACAGTAATCCGTACGTATGCACAAGAGAAAATATCATTATTTTGATATTAAAAATATATATAATTCGATGGTATATCATATTTAAAGAATCATTATCCAGTTATATTTATTATTTAACTGAATTTCACATCATTATTATACCCATCCAAATAATAACGTATTGAATATCAATTACACCATGACGTGGAGACGGTAAGCCATACGTACGCATGTATGGTGACATGTCATTCAACGGATGGATAGAATAATGAATTTGGTTGTACCATATTTATAATAACATCACAGTATATATAAGATACTGGGGTTTGTATTTTATAATGGAATCAACAATGAAAAAGGATGTGGAAGAAGAATGGAACATGAAAGAGGGTGGTGAAATTATTAACTTTTATTCGAGTTCTTCATTTTGATTTGATCAAAAGGGAAATTTATGATTCCTTTATGACTAAAGGAAGGCCTCTAGGATGAAGGTTGGATAGTTGATAGGGTATTTGGGCAGAGTTAGGCCAAACCAAAAGGCGTTGAAGGTGTGAATTAGAGAGAAGGGTGAGTTCCCATTTATAAGAGGGGTGAGGGGCACCATAGGAAAAGCTAGAAATATTATATTATATTAAAATTATATTCGGTTTATAATGGCTCAAAAAAGGATTATTTAAAGGATAAGGTATCTATGGGTCTAAAACCACTCAACCAATAGGTTTTAGACAGATTTGGGTCACTATATTAACCTTAACCTTTCGATTTAACTCTTAGTTAAATAGTTTGACATTACTATGTCTTTTTGTATTTATCTATTAAATAGTTAATAAACATACTATATACTTACAAGAGAACCCCAAGTGGTTTATTAATTATTAAATTATCATTAAATAAGTCCTTTGGATGAACCACAGATTTTTAGGAATATGATATCAATTTATAATATAATATTTGTTTTAAAAAATCTTTTATGGCAATTTTGACACTTTAATAATTATTTTTTGATAAAGTCCTAACAACATTATTAATTAAAAATAAATTAATTTAAGAAATAATAAAAATGTAATATGAACTTATGAAATTTGTGGATGTCATAAAAATATTCAAATTATATTTATTTTAACATTTATAATACAAATTATTTTATTCATTCATTAATAAGGAATATACTGCATCATTATTGTGTCATAAATAAATATAATTATTAAATTTTTAAAAATTATAAATAAAATTTCATTATGTAGGAAATATTTTTATCTTTATAATGAATATTTATAGTCTAAATGATCACATAAATAACCCTATTTATAAATTGTTTTTCTAAATGATATATGATTATGTCATTTCTGTATTTACTTTAACTTAATTAACATAATGTGTCATTATCACTTACGACTAGCTCCATGGGGTACCAAAATAGACCCAAATATGCCCATGGTTGGAAATTTATCATACAATAGGGTCAGGACACTTTTAGGGAAATTTAATATTATTATAATATTATTTTTTAACCTTATTTACCGGATTTACCCTTCAGCCAGGGTAAATAAAATATTTATCGAAGTAACTATTCAAAATGTCTAAAAATAAAATTTACCTATTTACACAATTTGGAAATCCTGATTCTAAATATGGAATGAATTTTTTTAATTCAAATCATAGAAGTGGAAGAAATTAATTTAAAATTAATTCCCGTTGTCAAAACAAAAAACCCGTTTTTCAGAAATAATAACTGTCAAAAGATTGACACTTGCTTATGTCCAGTTTAAATGTGAAATAATATCCAATGGCCAACATTGTAATAAATGGTAAAAATAAAATCTAATTATACGTTAAAACTACTAAAATTCATAATTAATCACTATTACTTATTTTGATTAAAAATGTTGTTTTTAATTAAAATTTAGTAATTTTCAGTATTCATCACAATATGAAAGTTATCATAAAAGTACCAAAAATTCACCCTAAGATAATTTCAATATTCCAAATCCAAAAATGTTGTTAATTTTGAAATATAAAATGTATAAAATTTCAACAAGTTTGTATTACTATTCATAACAGCTAATTTGATTGGTTGTGGTGTGTGTTAGAACTCGATGTTGCGTACAACACATGCTACTGAATTATTAAAAGAGAAGTGTGTCGCAGAATCATGGGGTGTTAAATTCTCCCCTCCATAAAATAATTTTTTCCTCAAAATTTTGAGAATACTACAACATGAAATGACTCGGGTGGTTCTTCATCATAACTGCCTCAGGTTCCCATGTTGCGTCTTCCATCTTATGGGTTCTCCATAGAACTTTTACCTGGCGAGTCGTCTGGTTTCTCAGTACTTGTTCTCTTGTATCAAGAATCTTGACAGGCTCTTCAAAATAAGGAATATCAGGTTCCAGTTCAAATTCCTCATAGGTGAGTACATGCATTATTCCAGGAATGTATTTTCTTAATAGTGATACGTGGAACAAATTGGGATCTTTGGAGAGACATGGCGACATTTCCAAATGGTAAGCTACAACCCCAATTCGTTCGGGAATTTCAAAAGGTCCTATGCACCTGGAACTCAATTTACCTTTCATATCGAAACATATAACTCTCTTCCATAAAGATACCATCAAGAAAACATGATCTCATACCATAAATTCCAAATCCTTCCTTCGGTTTTCAGTATTGATATTCTTCCTACTTTGATATGCTTTGATGTGGGATTGGATTAACATCACCTTTCCCATTGTTTCCTCAACAATTTCAGGGCCTACAAGTTTTCATTCACCAAAATTATCCCAACAAGTTGGTGTGCGACATCTCATTCTATATAATGCTTCATATGGTGCCATCTGAATACCCGAATGGAAGATATTGTTATAGTAAAATTCTACTAGAGGTAAATATTGATCCCACATACCCTGAAAGTCTGGTGAGAAAAATCTCAACAAGTCTTAGATGGTTTGAATAGTCCGTTCTGATTATCCATCAGTTTGTGGGTGGTAGCAGTGCTCAAACGAAGCTCAGTATATAGGTCTTTCAGAAGAATTTTCTAGAATCTTGATGTAAAACGTGGATCACGATAAAAAACAATTGATAGGGGGTACTCCATGAATTCTCACAACTTCATTAATATATAGTCTTTCTAGACATTCAAGTGGTAATTCCTACATTATATAAAGAAAATGTTTTGACTTGGAAATACAATCAACAACGATCCATATTCCATCGTTCATTCTAGGAGTCTTTGGTAGAACCATGACATAGTCCATCATAATATTATCACATTTCCACTCTGGTATGTGAAGAGGTTGCATGACTCCTCCAGGATGTTTCCTTCCAGTATTCACTTGTTGACAAACTATACATCTTGACACAAAATCTACAATATCCCTCTTCATGTTGTCCCACCAAAAATGATCCTTCAAATCTCTATACATCTTGGTCCTCCCAAGGTGTATATAGAAATAGAAACTTTGTCCATAATATAACAATTCCCTTTTTAGATTAGGTATATCAAGAACACAAAGTCTCTTCCCATATTTCAAAATTCCATCTTCACACACAATGTCACTCAATCTCCCATCATTCACAGAATTAATCTTCTTTTGAAACTCTTCATCGTCAGTCTGAGAAATATTTATTATTTTCTATTAAAGATGGTTTGGAAACCATTTGTAAACTTATTGATGTTTCACCTTCCTTGGTTATTCCCATATCCATCTTTACTAGATCCATGAAAATAGGATCCCTTTCAACTCTCATATTGTTAAAAACTCCATGATCCTTTCTTCTCAAATCATCTTTCACCTTATTTTCCATCCCTAGGTAGTAGTGTATCATGAAATCTTAATCGTTGAATAGTTCAAGACATCTCTTTTTCCATAGGTTGAGTTCTTTCTTTGAGAAAATATACTTCAAACTCTTGTGATCAGTATATATCTCACATTTTTCACCATAGAGATAATTTATCCATATCTTCAAAGAAATGATAATAGCATCTAACACAAGATCATTATTATTATTGTTTTTCTCATGAATTTTCAGCTGTTGTGATGCATATGAAATAACCCTATCATTCTGCATAAGGACACAACCAAGTCCTTTCTTTGAAGCATCACTATAAATAACAAACTCTCCATTCCCCGATGGTAGAGTCAAAATAGGATCATTGACTAATATTCTCTTCATTTATTCAAAATCATCTTCACAATATTTTTTCTAAACAAATTTTACCCATTTACTTGTGAGATTAATTAATTGGTTAGCCAATTAGGGAAAATTCTGGAAGAAACGTCGATAATAACCTGATAAACCAATAAAAATGTGTACCTCGGTTATACTCATTGGTGTTGGCCATTCTCAGATTGCTCTTGTCTTAGAAGGGTCAACAGAGATTCCATCCTTAGAGACAATATGGCCACAAAAAGAAATCTCTTGAAGCCAGAATTCACACTTGCTAAAATTCCCATATAATTCGTATCTTCTCAGAGTCTTCAGGATAATGCACAAGTGATTATCATGATCTTAGTAACTTTTGGAGTATAACAAGATATCATTAATAAATACCACTAAAAATCATCGAGATATTCCTCTAAAAGTTTGTTCATTAGATCCATGAAGAGAGAGGGTGCATTAGTCAATCCAAAAGGCAATACTTTAAACTCATAATGCCCGTACCCGGTTCGAAATGTTGTCTTCGAAATTTCTTCATTCATCACACACAACTGATGTTATCCAGATCGAAGGTCAATATTCGAACAGTATTGAGCTCCATGAAGTTGGTTAAATAAATCATCAATGCAAGGCAGGGGATACTTGTTCTTTGTCGTTATAGCATTGATCTACCTGTAGTTAATGCACAACCTCATAGATCCATATTTATTCTTCACAAAAAGGATAGGGGATCCCCATGGACAAAAACTAGGGAGAATCAATACCTTATTACTCAATTCCTCTAGTTTTTTCTTTATTTGCACTAATTACATAGTGGCCATTCTATAAGGGGTCTTTGATATGGGCTTTGATTCATGAAATTAAATCAATGGAAAAAAAAATTTCTAATTCTGGAGGATGTCTTAATAAATCTTCTAGAAACACATAAACATATTCTCTCACAATAGGTAAATCCTATATTTGAACATTTCTTTCCTCACCCATAGTCATTTAATATTATTCCTCCCCAATAATTGAATTTAGTTGACCAATTGGGGGTTGATCTAGATAATAATTATTTTGTGATGATTCTGCTCTAAAGTTAAGGTGTTCATTATCATCGTCATCAAAAATAGTAACCTCTTTCTTCAAAAAATTAATTTTTGCATCATGGTTCGAATGAAAATCCATACTGAGGATTATATCAAATTCAATCATGGGTATGATGATGAGATCATCAGATAATGATAATTTATATGCCCTAATGAGAATTTATTCATAGAACTTTGTAGCAATGATACTTCCCTTAGGAGTTGTGACTAACAATTCCATTGTTAAATAAAATTGGAAATATCTAATTTTCATAGAAAACTGGGAATATATGAAACAATGAAATGATACAGAATAAAATAAAGCATTGGATAAATAGGAAAAAATCATTAAATTACCGGCCACCACATGTTTCATAGCTTCTACCTCAGCAGTAGTGATATCATAAGCATGAACTTGATCCCTATGCCTTTTCTGAGGTAAGTTGCCCTGACTCTTAGGACACTCATTTTCATAATGTATCATATCCCTACAATAGTAGCATTGAACATAAGTAGCTTCCTTCTTCCCCTTACAATCACAAGATTGGTGGCCTTTTTCACCACACTTGTAATAGAATCCCATTCCCTTAATGAAAGTATGAGGGTGTTTTTCCAACATTTACTACTGGATGGATATTAAACATTTCCCTTCTTCCCCTTATTTCCTTTTCTAGAGTGATCAGCAGATCTCTTCTTCTATTTCCATGCTTTAATGTCATAAGACTTAGAGAATTCATTTTATGTCTTGATAGAACATGAGACAATATCTTCGTAATACAATAAGGATTGTGAGATTAATGCTTGATGGAGAAACAGTTTTAACCAATCAAATAAATGATCAATATTAATTCTAGGGATATGTATATAATATGCAGCATGCCTCACTAACCTTGAAATGTTAGCCTCATTATTTGCAACATTCTCATCCTCCTTTTCCCTCAGACTGAGAAATTTCCTTTCCATATCTGCTCGATGGTCACGAGGAAAGTATTTTTCTATGAAAAGATCATTAAACTCCCTCCATTCCATATTTGATACTAAAATTATATTCCTTTGTGTTTTGAATCAATGACCTCTATTGATCAGTATCTCCAGTGGGGCGGTAAACTGCCATTATAACTTTTTCCCTTTCACTACTCCCCAAGGCATGAAATATTTTCTCTAAGGAATTTATCCATTGCTCAGATACTAATGGATTTGTACTTCCATTGAAGTTTGTTGTTGTTTCCTCATGAATCGATCTAACATTGATCCTCCACGATGTGGATCAGGGTGCTCCATACAGGTAAGGTTATTATTCATAACCAGAGTTAGTTGTCCCAGTATGGTGATAATCTGATTAGCACCAATTGTATAATCAAATCCACTATAATTATCTTGAGTAGGAGGGAAATCCCTACACAGAGTTCATGAATTGATACAGTTTTCATTCCTTCCACTAGGCACTATTTCTAAACAATGGCATAAACTAGATTAGTTTATGAATCGAAATTCATAATTCCAAACTTCCCAAACACTTAACAAAAATTGAACAGTTTATGGATATAATCCATAATCATAAAAATGTTTTCATTGAGGAAGTATATACTCATAAACCCTTTATAATAGTTTTTAGCTAAAATGAGAAATATCCTAATCATATCCCTCAGGAGTGTCATATCCAAGAGTGCAGTAAGGCCCGTTTTCGTGCACCAGTTCTCGTTCAAGTGTAGTTCAAAGAGGTGTTTTCATGTTTTACCCCTAGGTATATCTGTGCCAGATCTGCCACTACCTGCTCATAACCAGATTGGGATGTATTGCTCAGAAAAATCACAAAATCTATACAATACCAAAATTCTCGGAAGTTATTCTATAATAATCCTCAAAATCCATTTTAGGTCTATGTTCTCTAATCATCATTTTTTTTAAATCTATCATCCAAGGTTTGTACTAAACTTCCTATGATATCAACTATAACGCCCTAAACCCAGTTACGCTGAGTCGGTGAAATATTACATAACATTGGCATGATCACAAAAGATCAAGTCTTGAAAGACCGATTATTTTAGTAGCCTAGGGAACACTAGATACATTCATAAGTCTTACATTACATCATACAGTGAAAAACTACAAAAACATAGTATCCATAGTCCACACTCATATCCCCTCAGACTATCCCTGCAGGTCAGTCATAAAATACTTCTTCACATCCTAGGAAATATAAAACGTAGAACCTAGTGGGATCAGATGCTCAGTAAGGTTAATAATATAGCGAACAATTTCATAAATAAGCATAAAAATTTAAGAAAATGTATAACTAAAACAAAATTATTTTATACTAGAAATTCAGCATAATATGGAAAAAGTAAAATGAAATAATTCCATTTACTTATTCCCATGGATATTCTAGTAGTCGAATAATCACATGCATTATCAATAACCACTTTTATAATGACAGAATGCATAATGCTAGACTATCATAACCACATAGTAAAGGACTTGAGCAAAGACTACAAATAAGATTTTTTCATGGATTTTTGGAAAGACACTAGTTTTTCTCTTGAGACCTACCGATGCATTGATGAGCTATAGCAAGCTTCACCCGTCCCTTACTGAGTCCAATACATTCCTCATATGAAGAGGTTTAAACATAACATAATCATTTGTATTAAAACTTGAATACGAAATGTCAATACTTCCTCCATAAACCATGAATGGTATAAAAATAACACATCCACAGTCAAACATATCACAAAAACTTCAATACAATATAAATGTTTTTATAATAATAAATCAACTTCAAATAAGCTTAAAATCCATCAATAGATGTTGATATAGATAAAATCAAAACTATTTAATAAAAATATCTCTTTTTTGAAATAATTTAAGTCACATATTCATAAATAAAAAAAATTACTTTTAAAATATTCTTATAAGCTCATAATGGAAGCTTCTATTATTTTATAATGCCGTAAAATAGCCGCACCCACCATATAAGTTAAAAAATACATTCTTACATTAATTCTGCCGAAAAGGTTAAAAAGGACCTTGTTTGGAAAACGATGAAAAGATTCCTTTAAAACATCTTAAAAAAAGACAAAAAAGGGTTTAAATTACTTTAACCCATATTCTATAATATAGTATGAATTTTTTAAAATATATTTTTATGAAATATGGTAGTGGATGATAAATAGGTCCCAGTAGATACTTACATAAAAACATATTCGGATAATAATGAAATTTTGTAATTAACACTTACCATGTACATTTCCTTGTTTGAGGGTAGTTTAACCTCCTGTAAAATGGTTAAATAATAGTTATTAAATTATAAAATATTTATATACATTAATATTATATCATATATGATATTTTAACATTTTTTTCTTGATAATATCTTAGTATTATCGTCGTTTTTGCTTGTTAACGAATTCGTTTTCCGTTATATTATTTGTTATGTGAGTCTTATTTGTTTTGGTTGGGATATATATTATTCGTATCAAGAATGATATCAAGTCTTTAAACATTATTTTTAATCATCTAATGAAAATTATTCTTGAATGGATTAGATGGCGAATGAATCTCATCACATTCATGGAGACGGTAATCCGTACGTACACAAGAGCAACAATATCATTATTTTGATATTAAAATAATATATAATTGGATATTATATAATATATACATAATAATTATCATTTTATATTTATTATTTTCATGAATTAAACAACATTATTATACCCATCCAAATAATAAATAATTGAATTACAATTACACCACGATGTAGAAACTGTAAGTCGTACGTACACACGTATGGTGACATGTCATTCAATGGAAGGATAGAATAATGAATTTGGTGGTACCAAATTTATAATAAAATTAAATTATATATAAGATATTGGGTTCATTATTTTAGAATGGAAACAAAAAAGAAAAAGGATGTGGAAAAAGAAAGGAACGTGAAAGTCGGTGGCGAAATTATTATCTCTTCATTGGGTTCTTCATTTTTATTTGATCAATAGAGCTCCGTATGTGGTTTTATGACTAAAGTAAGGCCTCTAGAATGAAGTTAGAATAGTTGATAGGGTATTTGGGAAGAGTTTTCTCGAAAAAAGGCTTTGTAGTTGCGAATTATAGAAAAGGGGGAGTTCCCTTTTATAAGTGTGGTGAGGGCCACCATAGGAAATGCTAGAAATATTATTTTATAATAAAATAATATTCTGTTACTAATCTCTCAATAATGGATTATTTAAAATATATGATAGGTATGGGTGGAAAAAAACTAAACCATCAGGTTTTAGATAGGTTTGGGTCACTATATTAACCTTAACTTTTATATTTAACTCTTAGTTAAATAGTTTGACATTTACCATGTCTCTTTATATTTTTAGATTATATATTTAATAAACATACTATATACATTCAAGAGAACCCCCAGTGGTTCATTAATGATTCACCTATAATTATATATGTCCTTTGGCTAAAACATAGATTTTTAGTAATAGAATATCAATTAATAATATAATATTTGATTTAAAATCACTTTTAGGTAAATTTTGAAACTATTTAATAATTTATTTTTGTGAATGTATTAAAACCTTTATTAATTAAAACTAAATTCATTTAAGCAATAATAACATTTCCTAATAACCTATAAAATTCTTGTATGTCATGAAAACATTCATATTATATTTATTTTAACATTTATAATATCTATTATTTGAGTTTTTCATTAATAATGAAAATACTTCATCATTATTGTGTCATAAATAAATTTAATTATTAAATGTCAAAAAATTATAAATAAAATACGATTACGTAGGATAACTTATGTTATTTCTAATTAATATTTATAGTTGAATTTATATCATATATAACCCTATGCAAAAATTGTTTTTCTAAAAGATATTTTCTTATGTCATTTTTCTATTTTCATTAACTTAATTAATATAAAGTGAATTATCACCTACAAGTGGCTCCATGGGGATCCAAAATCGACCCAATGAATCCCATGGTCATACATGTATCATCCAATAGATTTAGGACTCGTTTTAGGGTAATTTAATATTATTATAATATTAATTTTACCCATATTTATCAGATTTACCCTTTAACCATGGTAAATAAAATATTTAATGATGTAGTTATTCAAAATGTCTAAAAAAAAATTTATATATATTAACAATTTGGACCTATTGTTTCTAAACACAGAATCCATTTTTATTTATTCAAATCATATAAGTGATATAAATTAATTTAAAAATAATTCTCGTTGTCAAAATAAAAAACGTGTTTTTAAGAAATAATAACAATCAAAAGATTGACACTAGCTTATGTCCAGTTTAAATGTGATATTATGAACAATGACCAAAATTGTATTAAATGGTAAAAATATAATCTAATTGTACATTAAAACCACTAAAATTCATAATTTATCACTATTAAATATTTTTATTAAAAAAGTTGTTTTTAATTAAAATTTAGTAATTTTCACTATTCATCAAAATATGAAAGTTATCAGAAAAGTACCAATAATTCACCCTATGCTAATTTTGATATTCCTAATCCAAAAATGAAGTTAATTTTTAATGATAAAATGTATAAAATCAAAACGTGTATATTACTATTCCTAACATCTATTTTCATTGGTTGTTGTGTGTGTTAGAACTTGAAGTTGCGTACAACACAAACTATTGTATTATTCAAAGGGAAACATACCATGGATGCAAGGGGTGTTAATGTCTTGGGAAGAGAATTGGGTAGAAATTTTAAAATCATCAATTCATAGAGGTGTGAGGGGGAGTGGTGGTGAGCGGTGGGATTTATAGTGTTAGAGAGGGATGATTTCTCAAAAAAAATCAATATTGTTGTATTTATCTCAAGACAAATAATAATACTGTTTTTTGTGACTTAATATAGTAATAAGTGAATGTTATTTCTAATTAAGGGCTCTAAAATTATCAAAGAATTCCCTATGTCTCAATAAATCAAATATTTATCATTTATGAAAAAATATATTATTTCACTATTAACAAAGTATTCATGTATTTTAGAAAAATATAAAAAATTAAACATAACCATTTTTTGTTTTGTTGAATTAAAAAATTAAATCCATTTTATGAAAATAATTCTAAATGTGTTAGAAATTAAATTTTTAATTAAAATCATCCATTACCCTAAAAATACTGATTTAAAATCTATTATTGATTTTATAAAACATTGAAAAATTTATTAAAGTCACATGAAATTAACCTAAAATTATAATAAAAAAATATTATATTATAAATAAATTATTTCAAAATTAGTTTTCATTTAATATGTTTATTAATTATGAACCTGAAATTAAATATTTAAGATGTTCAAATATTCCAACACTTAATTATTAATTTTTTAAAATATCCGTATACTTATACTATGATATAATCATTTCATGAATTCATTTATAATATTCCAAAATTTTATTTTCACTTTCATGGGTAATGTTACTATTCATTTGGTTGATTTACTATTCAAAGGGGTCATATTACTGAACAAAAGGTCATATTATTTTTTCACCAATATAGGTTCCTTAACTTCTAGAAATACCTCTTATTTAATTAATTCTCCATTTTTGATGTTTTTATTTTGTTGTAGAGGTGATTTTATGTGATCTATTATATATAAACATAAGAATGGAAGTTTCATTTATAGAGTTTCGGGTCATTATATTCTCCTCTCCTATAAGAATTTAATTCATCTAAATTTTTATCTTGTTACAACAAAAAAAAACATTTGGATATTTATTCATCGTATTCTCATCAGGCTCCCATGTACCCTATTTAATTTTATGTTTTTTACAAATTACCTTTATCGGCCATGTAATCTAATCCCTTTACACATGTTCTTTACTGTTTAGAATTTGGATAAGCTCTTCATAGTATGATAAATCAGGAGGAAATTATATCCCTTTAGAATTGTGTACATGTTTTGTGTTTGGTATGTACTTCATTTAAAAAGAGATTTCGAACATATTGTGAATTTGGGAAGGTAGGAACCATTTCCAAATGAGAATCCATAGATCATGTTATCTCTAGAATTGTAAAAGGGACAATGTAAATGGGGCTCAGTTTCCCTTTCATCCAACACCTTATAACACCCATCCATGATGTTACATTCAAGAAAACATGATCTCCCACATGAAATTAGAAATCCTTCGTTTGATTATTAGCACAGATTTTTAAAATAATTTTTTCTACATTGATATGAATTTGAATACTTATTAAAGTGTCTATTGTTTCTTCCACTAGCTTTGGCCCCACAAGGTACCTTTTACCTACTTCATCTAAAACTTTTGGTGTATGAAATCACATTCCATATAATTCTTCATATGGTTCCATTTGAATACTAGAATGGAAACAATTATTGTTGGAAAACTCAACCCAATGTAATTACTAAAACCACATACCTGGAAAGTTCTATGATCATGATCTAAACACATACTATGATTTATGTATTATCCATTAAGACTACCTCTTAGTTTGAGGGTGATATGATGTACTCCAATAAATATTAGTTTCCAATTATTTCTAAATAATTTTTAATATTTTCAATAAAAAACATTGATCATGATCATAAAAAATTAATAGAGTTGATCAATGATGACTTACAACATAGTTAATATAGATCTGACCTGGGATTTCTCACATCCCCTAGAGCCTCTCTTCCTGATTTCTCATCTCTCTTGAGTTATCCAATGTTGAGCAGTTTTAACCTTTTTTTAGATCTATATTGTTCTTGGCCAATTCATTGGCTCAAGTTCAACTATTCTGATCTCCCGACAATGAGGTATGTGGTTTGTTCATTTTTTCAATTTCCTTTGGATTATATATTCTTAATGTGCCAAATACCCATGTTGGGGTATTGCGTATTTTATATTTTGAGCCTATTTAACACCTTCTATAGTATGGTTGATTGATTAAGGATTTGGGATTATTCATAAGATTGTATTCCCTTGTTTATGGGAAACCCCATGGGTGAATTCCCTTGGTTGACGGTTATTAGTTGTTTGGCCTTGGTCTCCTATGAGGCATACTGTGTTTCCATTCCTTGATTGGTATTGGATGTAGTTTATTGGTTATAAGTGATGCATGTTTTTATGATTTTATTAATGTTGATCCATTTAATAGTTTGATTTTCATGTAGATCCTTTAATGAATATTGTATGAACACTGATCTTAAAATGGACCGTGGGAGCCTTTAACCAAGAAAAATAATGGTTTTCCATGTTTTTTTAAATAGCACGATGAGAGCCTTAGTGTGGACATTGACCCATGGGGTACTAACCATGATAGCTACCTAGAGGTCATTTATGATTGTTATATGTATAAGGAACCAATGGGTATCGACCATGAGAGCTATCTTGAGATCATGTATAAATTATTGATTCCATGTGGACCCAATGGTATTGACCTTTAGAGCATCTTTGGTGGTTTTTTTTATTTTATATCATGATATGTTTTATCAAAAGTTGTTAGACCATGGTAGCTTTCCTAGAGGGTTCTTATGAATGATTTAATGTTGTTGTGATGAGTCCCAAAGCCTAGTCACAAGACTGGACTCGGTCTTACTTGGTGGTTTAGATGGTCTTTTGGGGCATCAGTTGTTACTATTGTTTGATTAGATACTTTTCTTAGGCTTGATCCTCCGATTCCTTAATCAATGGTTTGAATAATTAATAAATTTAAATGAATCTAATTGAAAACTTTTGTATTGTTTAGATTTGAGTACTTCATAGTTTATTACATCATTTCTATATATTTTATGATAAATATATTCAATGACTATTAGGCACATATATTTTGGTGGTAACCTATTTCATTTCATCTCACATCCTATTTGGGTCATTCTTTTGGACATAAAAATATTTATGGTTGCAGGTATTGATATGCGAAAGCACCCTTATTCATCAGGTACTTGACTATAGTTAGAGTTGTAAAGTTTGGGACCAAGCTGAGGCTTCCTATGATCATAGAGATTATTGTTTTTTTCTTAGGGTTTCATCATTGTATATAAAAAAATGTCATATGTTTGGATTATTTCCACAGACATGGGACATACATCATTAATTTATATATACTACAGTTTTTATACTATTAGTATTCTTCTATTTACTTATGTTCTATGGTATTACAACTTTTTATATTGTTTTCTATTTGTTTTCACTGTGTTACTCTACCAATGAGCGAATAGTTTCCCCACTACCACACCCAAGTTCCTTGCTATTAGTCGGCAACCTCTAGTGTTTAGGGAAATACATTTTATCCCTTGTGACCATCTGGGGATGGGGCATGTCTGGGAGGCACCTGGGATTAGGATGTTGCAAAGTGGTATTAAAGGAGTTCTTTTCTGATTTTTTACTATTTGACGCCTATAGATATGGATATGAAAGAATTGTTAGAAGGTAATATAATGTGCTCAGGAGTATCTATCCCATCTATAGGGAAAGTACAATTTACCTCAAATATTGAAATTTTCTATGATTTCAATTGTTAAAGTTGACTTGATTTCACTGTTTGGTGATTCACTTATTTTTCGATGTTATCGTTTATATTATTGATGTTCTATTTCTATTGAAACTCGATGCGATGAGTGAATTCTCTCCCATGCATCATATCTGCACCGGATAGAGATCTCGTGTCATGTATTCTTGTTATGTCATTTAGGGTCCATTAATGATATCATACGTTGTGATAGATTTTGTGCTAGATTTTCCTGATTTTGATATATATTCCATGATAGAATACCTGATATTTTGATAGGGCATTAGAATATTTAATGTTTTATTTGGATTGATTCCAAAAATTGGTCTCAGAGGTGTTCTGAGTCCTCCTGGATCAAAATTTGGGGGATCATATTTGGACCTTAATAGATTTTTTTCAAGTTATTAGATGAATAAGGATAAAAACATTAATTTGCAGGAGTATGGTCTCTCACAGGTAAGAATTCGTCATGCGTTATAAAAACATTATATGTTTTTAAGTGTTTCAGCGATGTTTTAAAGGTATACTTTCTAGAAACACAGACCACATGACATGTGATGTTATGAATACACACCATGTGTTCAATTGTTCTGGAAGAAACAACTTCTTTTTAAGTACACATCTTGTAATGGGAGTAAATTCCATGAATTCATTGACCCTGTCACTGACTGTGTGAGAAGATACATAGGTGTTGTGAAAAATTTCGTAAAACACATCGTTCCAGGATTGTACATGTCATGTTTTAATGAACCATGTATCAGACCTTGTGATGAATGACACAAGTGGACGAAACATAGGTTTTACACGCTGTGTCCCACTTTTGCATGCCTTGTAGATTCAACCTTGTATCTATCTATTTGACCAGTGACACAAACACTTATAATGTAAGTAGTACATGTTGTGTCTAGGGTGAACACACCATGTAGAGGAACCTAGGTATCAGGGAAAATTCACTTACATGTTGTGTATTAGAAGGAACATGCAGTGTGGATGGGTGTTACATGACCATGATTGGTAGAGGTATATGTCATGTTATGAGTGTTAGGGAAAACATCATGTAGGGGTTATACATGTCGTGTAACCCTATTTCGTAAAACATGAATTTTTCTTCTATTACATTTTTGCACTTCCATGATTCTATCCATGATAATCTTGTATTGAGGAGTGTATATGACCTTATAGATTCATTCCCCCAAGACTTCCTCTGGTCATGTTCCAGATACAATGCAATGATCAGATACTGGGAATGGTATATCAAGGAATATCTGTAGATTCTCCCATTGTGCTCATCTTAGGACCAGTTGTTGTAATGGAATTCGGTACTGATGTGAAGTTCTGTGACTAATTTTTGAATACGATGGTTACCTTTCAAATAGAACAACACCCTACCCCAACTAAGGCAGAGTTGACATTGGTGTTCCAACAGCAACATCCTCCCACAATTTAAAGGATATAGGACCACAGTCTATAGAGGCATGGTTAGAGGCCATTCTTTCATTCATGAGCATCTGGAGGCGCCTCTAGGGAGGGGGGTGTAGATATATATGTACTTGATATTTGATTCTACCATGATAATGTAATATGTTGTCACACATGGAGGACATCATTAGGATATGACTTGGGAATAGTTTCATAGGACTTTATATGATTACTTCTTCCCCAAGATATTGAGGGATGATCAAGCTCGAGATTTCATGAATGTAGAGTATGGTGCTCTATCCATGATTGATCACTCATCTCATTTTATATATCAACAATGCTTGACACCTGTTCTGGGAGGTGACGAGTTATATTTCGCTTTGTAGGTTGAGTATGGTCTTCGGTATGACATCCCATCACATGTGAATGTGTTTAGGATAACATTAAGGACTTCTATAGTGAACCAATAAATGATTAATGAGTGTAATATTATGGAGTTGGGAGATGAGAACCCAGGTGGTTCAACATTAAGGGATGTTACTTGTTCGTTTGATAGTAGGAAGTGCTATTTGGAGCCTTCACATAGGGAATACAGTAGCAGAGATGTTTCAAAAGGTAACCATGTGACAAGCTACTAGTGCGGGATGTGTGGGAAGATGAAACATTAGTGCACATGAGATCAAATTGAGTGCTGATCTTATGGCATGATTGTTCATTGTCATCATTGTTTCTTGTTTTTTTTTCACTAGAAGCTAGTGTGAGGGGATCATTTATAACCCACATTATGGGGTAGGACCACAAGTATATCCTCATTTATAAAACAAGAATTCATTGGGCCATTCAGGCCAAGGAGGTTGTCATGATCATGGTATACATATAGTAGTCTTTCAGCAACAACATGGTGGATCAACTTAGTTTAGCTAGGATGGGTAATTGGACCACTATACATGTATGAATTTTGTAGTGGAGAAGACCCAATAGGAGTAAGATACCAATCCTTATATATTTAGAGGTATGATTCCTGTTTCCTCAATTTTAACTTTTTCTATTTTTGTTACCAGGGCTTCCCACAGTTTTATATAGGTTTCTATTGTAGAGAGAATCAGGCTCAAAATGATTACTTCTGAGGAAGTTATGATGCTGGACACACTATTTGGGATTTGGATGGCTTGCGTACATCAGTTCATGGAGTTCCCTCTTGATGTTGGAATGTTTCACTTCTTAAGGGACCATTATTTCTTAGAGATTAAATTTTTCAATGTCAATCTCATAATCGATTGGTTGGTCTCCTATTAGGTATTTTTTTACTACAATCACTGCAGGGTGTGATCCACATCACCTGAGGGAGGGTATTTTCTTCACAAGGATGAATGTGATGTCTAGTCGAGCAGAACTAGACTCAAGCATCATGGGTTGGTAGGAATTATGACCCAGATAAGTATTTTATATATGGATGATCAGTGGATATCACATTTAGACTTTACTCTAGTGGTGGATCATTTCAATGATGTATTTATAGTGGAATTTTAAGGTTTCCCATGAGAGAGATATGTAGATTTCTTTATTGATCTTGTGTCAGGAGTGGAACAAGTGTCCATTACTCTTTATTGGATCGCTACACCAGTGTTATAGGAGCTCAAAAATTATTTAGAGGAGTTTAAAGAAAAGTGTTTCATCTAACCTAGTACTTCAACCTGGGGTTCAACATTTCAATTTGTGAAGAAGGAATATGGTACCCTCAGACAATGTGTTGACTATCAAAAACTGAACCAGTTGATAATCAAGAACTGATATCATTTTCCAAGGATTGATGATATCTTTTATCATCATCAAGGATATCAGGTGTTCTAAATGGTTGAAATGAGATTTGGTTTTCATCACTGTCATGTTTGACCACTATATAGTCCTCTTAATACCTTTTGGAGTAGGTATGTTCTATTTATCTATTTGGTTATGTTGTTTGGAATTTCGAACACGCCAGTAGTTTTCATGTAATTGATGAACTGAGTGTTCAATCCATACTTGGATTCTATTGTGGTGGTATTCATGGATGATATCATGGTGTACTCTCACAATTAACACTACCATTCAATCCATCATGATATCACATTGAGTACATATAAAGACATACAATTCTATGATATGCTCTCAAATTTCAAGTTTTGGGTGGACCAGATTCACATCCTTGGTCATGTTATGTCAGAGACATGAGTATAAGTAGAGCATGATTAAGGGATGTATCAATAATCTATGCCTGGTTCACTTCTTGAGATATATTTTTCTAGGCAGTTTGAGTATGGTGTCAGGTATGACATCCGATCGTTGGTGAATGTCTTCATGATTACTTTGGTGACTGCTATTTTGAACTAGGGGCTGATTACTGAGCAAAATATGAGATATTTGGGTAGTTCGAGCCAGGGTGGTTCAACATTATGGGTTGGTACTCCTTCATTTAATAACAATAAGCACTCTAGATAGCCCTCTCAATGTGATTCCATGAAAATGGATGCATCTATAGGTACCTAGGTGAGGTGCTACCAGTACGGTAAGAGTGGAAACACAAGACCTCAGTGCCCGAGAGACCCAGTTGAGTGCTGAGCCTAAATATAGGTGGGTCATCTTCAGGGTCTCTCTGGTTTTTCTCACGAACTTTTTGTTAAAGGGTATCCGTTATGACTCCTCATTTAAAAGAAGGACCAAGCATTTCTCCTCAGTCATGGAACTGATGTTCTTCAGTATTTTTAGGATGAGGAGGTGGTTATGGAAGTGGTATCTATATAATAGGTTTTTAGAGAAAACAGGGTGGATCAGCTCAGGGTAGTCAGATAGGGTTGTAGGTTTGTAGTACATATAAAACTTTTTTAGTGGAGGATAACTAGAAAGAGTATGATCCTAGACCTTCGATAGTTAGCGTTATGATTTGAGTTTCCTCAATTTTCTATTCATCTCTTTTTGATATGGGGCCATCCAATTTTTTAATATCTATTGTAATTGTGGAGATCCATTGGATTGGTATGTTTAAATCTGAGTATGTTATGATTCTAGACACCCCATTGGGGATTAGAAAAACTAGTGTATGTTAGTTCAAGGAGGTCCATCTTGAGGATGGTGTGTGTCACATCTTATTGGACCTCTATGTCTTGGAGATGACAGGATTTGATGTAATTCTCAGAATAAACTAGTTGGTCTCCTTTCTGGGCATTGATGGTTGCTATCACCACACAGTGAGTTTCATGTCACAAGAGGGTGGGTCTTATCTACACAACTGTGAATGGGATTTCTAGATGAGAAGATCTAGACACAAGCATCATTGGTTTGGAGGAATTACACACCTGCTTTCTAGTTTCTATCTAGTTGACTAGGGGACTTCATAGATAGAAATTCTTTCAGTGGTGGATTATTTCATGGATGCCTATCCAGATGGACTATAAGGTTTTCCTCTATAGCGAGAGGTATATTTATTTATTTATATTGTGCCAAAAGTTGCACCGGTGTCCATTCCCCCATAGAATATGGCTACACAAGAGTTTCAAGACCTCATGAAAATGTTAGAGGTGTTTCAGGAAATGTGTTTCTTCCAAATGAGTATATCTCCTTAGGATTAGAATATAATTTTTTAAGAAGGTGGAAGATACCCTAATACTTTGTGTGGGTTATCAGAAGATGAAATATTTGATGATCAGGTGCCAATATCCCTTGCCATAGATTGATGATCTCTAATAATAGCTTCATGTATCTTGGGAGTTCTCGAATATTGACTTGAGATCCAGTTGGCATCAGTTGTGCATTATACCATTAGATACCCCTCATAAATCCTTTCAGAGTAGGTATGGACTATAAAAGTATTTCGTAATTCCATCCATTCTTAAAAACTCCACATCAATTTTAATGGAACTGATGAACTGAGTGTTCTATCCTTAACTGGATTGTTTTGTGATGGTCTTCTTGGACGATATCATGATGTACTCTCACGGTCTACATGACCTTGCCACCCATCTTGAGATTTTATTGAGTACACTGAATGTGAATTAGTTAAATGTTATTCTCTCAAAATTCCACTTTTGGATGGAAATGATTAACATATTGAGTCTTGTTATCTCAGAGACATGAGTATCAATAGACACAGATTTAGGGATGTAACAATAATCTGCACCGAGTTCACTTCATAGGTTATCGTTGGGCTAGTGGATTGAGTATGATCATAGGTATGACATCTGGTCATAGGTTAAGTTCATCATGCTAACTTTAGTGACTGCTATAATGAACCACAAACCAATTACTGATTGCAATCAGTGGGATTCAGGAGATGCGAGAAGGGGTGTTTAAGCATCCAGAGTTGGTAATCCTTTATTTGATAGAAGTAAGTGACACATGGAGGCCTTTTGCAGTATTATAAAAAGATGTTTGTATATATTAGTACCCATGTGATGTGTTACCAATGTGGGAAGAGTAAGAACATAAGAATTCAGTTCCTGAGAGACACATTTGAGTTCTGATCTTGATGTAAGATGGGTCATCTTCATCATTTTTTCTGGTTTTTATCAATAGCATCTAGTGAGCGGGGATTAATTAGGACACCACATTCAAGAGAAGGACAACTAGTTTCTCCACAGTTAGGTAACTTGAGTTCGTCAGGCCGTTTAGACCAATGAGGTTGTCATGGCCATGGTAGCTAGACAATAAATTTTCAGTGAAAGGATGGTGGATTATCTCAGAGTAGTCAGGAAGGGTAATAGGGCGTCGATACAGGTCTTACTTTTGTAGTGGAGTAGACCCAGAAGGAGCATTATCTTAGTCCTTCTATATATAGCGGTAAAATTCTAGTTTTCATAGTTTCATATTCTTCTCTTTTTTATAGTGGGGCTTCCCATAGTTTTATATCTATTTTAATTATGGAGATTCTCAATGTCTATATCATTACATTGGAGAATGTTATGATGATAGAATCTATGTTGGGGATTAGGAAATCTAGTGTATGTCAGTGCAGGGAGTGACCTCTTGTGGTCGGTAGGTGTCACTTTTTATGGGATATCTATGTCATAGAGATGGCATGATTTGACTTCATTCTCATAATGGGCTAGATGGTCTCCTTTTAGGCCTTTGTTGAATTCTATTTTTGAAGGGTGAGTTTCATGTCACCAGAGGTAGGGTCTTTTAAAAAAAGGTGAATGAGATGTCTAGGTGAGCTGAGATGGATCGATGAATCGTGATTTAGGAGTAATTATGACCCAAATTTATATTATATATCTAGATTACCGGGGAACTTCACAGATAGACTTTCCTCTATTGGTGTTTCATTTCAGTTATGTTTTTCTCAATGACTATTCAGGTTTACCTCTAGAGAAAGGGGTATATTTCCCTATTGATATTGTGCTAGGAGTGGCCCCTGGGTCCATTCCTTCATATAAGATTGGTATACTAGATATACTGGAACTAAAGAAACAATTAGAGTAGTTGAAATCAAGGGGTTTAATCAAACCTAGTACTTCTCCTTGGGGTTATCCTGTCCTGTTTGTGATGAAGTCAGACAGTACCATTGGGCTTTGTGTTAATTATTGGAAGCTAAACTAGTTTGTAGTCAAGAACTAATATCCCATACGAAGTATTTAGGATATCTTTGATCAACTTCAAGGAGCCCATGTGTTCTTTAAATTACCTTGAAATTCGATTATCATCAGTTGTGCTTGAGACCATCAAACATACCTCTTACAAAATTTCGATGTAGGTATGGTCTGTACGAGTATTTGGTTATGATGTTAATCCTTATGAAAATTCCAGTTGTTTTCAAGGAACTGATGAACTGAATATTCCATACATACTTATATTATTTTTTGGTGGTGTTCATGGATGAATAGTTGGTGCACTCTCATATTCAACACGACCATGCCATCCAGCTTGAGATCTTATTGAGAAAATAGATAGAGAATCAGTTATATGATATGCTCTCAAAATTTCACTTTTTGGTTGATTAGATTCAATTCTCAAGTCATGTTATCTCACAAATAATATTATTAGAAGACCCATAGAACATGAGAGCTTAGTTTCCTAGGAACAGCTGAAGAAAATCTTTGAGGTGCAGAGTTTTCTCGGGCTGGCTGGTTACTACAAGAGATTTATATTGGACATTTCAATTCTTAATAGTACCACTGACATTCCTGCTAAAGAAGGGTGTGATGTAATTTTTGACAGATTCCTATGATTCACCCTTTCCGGAGTACAAATGGAGATTTTCCTCAGCACCGATACTAATTTTTCTAGAGAATAATATTAGTTACACCACTAACTAAGATGCATTAGGTATCAGAATATGATCATTGATTATACAAGGGGATGGAGTCATTGCGTATGGGGCTTAGCATTGATACCACATGGGAGGAACTACCTAATGCACAATATCGAGCTGGTTTTAGTTGTGAATTTTTTATGTTGTTAGGGACATTATCATTTTGGGGAACATTTTGTTGTATAAACTGACTAAAATTTTCTCAAGTATATCAATACAATGTGTGATCAAAATTTGAGACAAAAATCTTGGTTGAGTACCGACATCCTTTTGACAATGATCTTGACTACACACCTGGGAAAGGCAACAAAGCGGCTGATTGATCATCCACCCAAAATGCCTCATTAATTCCTCAAGGTAAGAGTAAAATTAGATATTTATATGTATCCTAAGATGTTATAAATCTAGTGTGTAGTATAGTAGATGTCTGGGGTCAATCCCATGAAAAGTGTCATGTTCTTGTGGGGAAAATAAGTCGGGTCTTGAATCCTTTGTTGGAGTCCATACCATCTTGACTAATATTTGGGCAGTGTATAACTAAATTTGGGATTGAAATTAATTGATTAAATAGGGGTCGAGATCACGTCTCAGTATCTAGATAAAAGTGATTTTAGTTTTAATCATTTCAAGGTCTTATGTGCTTAGTCTTTGAATCAAGCGGTTGTTTCTAGTCAACCTTGAAGCAATCATCTAGTTATATTTAGGATGTAGCTATTCCATGATCAGGATACTAGCTACATTTTTAGATTCATCACGTTAATATTCTATTGTAGATATTTCCCTATGCTAATGGTCAAAGACATAGTTCACATCAGTTAGGATTGGTTTGTTTGCTTGATTTTCTGATGTTCATGGTACAGTCACACAAATGGGGTTTGACTATTGGTTTATATACTAATTTCTAATTCATTTAGGCTTTCCATGTCTAGAACTAGAGATCTAATTAATCTTTTAGATACCTTTAACCTTGATCCCTACCCTCTGTGTGTTTATCTATCTATGGAGGTAATTAAAGGAATAAAATTGATAGTGGAAATCATGATAAAAATGCTAACATAAATGAACATTGAATAATATAAATGAACATTGAAGAATACATTTAATAAAATCATACATGAATGAAATAAAATGAAATTGAAATGAAACTAGAATTGAAGGTGTGACAAAACATTAATCCAAATCTCGTTGATTGAAAATGTTAAAAATGTAAAATAAATGTAGTCTTTTATGAAGGAAAAGAGACGGGGATTCTAAAAGAAATCTAAAAGGGAGAGAGGGTTGATCCTTACATGTTCCAATGTGTTGTCGAGCATCTCCTTATATAGGTAGAAATGTTCATGAGGTGTACTTATTCTTCACATTGTGAACCCTTGATCCATGTTATTTTGACTAGGTTCTCCAATGTGGAATGTGGATCTTACATGGATTAATGAAGCTTTACCATGGTCACATCATGTTCTAGTGGTTCACAAAGTGCACCCCATGTCCAGTTGGAATTTTTGAATTGAATCGTTGTAGATTTCTCAGCCTTCGGCATTACTGGTGTCGTGACATGTAAGAGGGACTCATGAAATTAATATAAAAATTCATCAATCATAGTGGTTTGGCACGACCTAGGCATCACAGATTTATGCAGGATTTGATTATCATGTACATGATTTAAACATTTCTATCACGATGCGTACTTGTCCATTTTTTGCATCTTCTCTTCCTTTCATCAATGGAACCATATAAAGCCCTATTTTCTTAAAAATTGGACATATATCACGATAATTATCCTATAGTTGAATGAAAACCAATATAAAAGTGATAGAAAAATATATATAACATTTAGGCTTATCACCCCCAACATGAGTCATTTCTCATCCTCAAGAAATAATTCTCATCAAATACATCAAAAATATTAATCAAATTGTAATGATATAAATGAATGTTATTTCAATGAAATTAAATTAAGTCTACATAGAAAATTATTCAAGTATTTGTTTTGATCATGCATAGTAAATTAGTCAGGCCTCATAGTTCATATTTTGAAAAAATATATTTTATTTTAATCATATTCATTTAACTATTTTTTAATCTATATTCATAGTTGTAATTTACATCTCCATGGTTTTCCATTGTCACTCAGGGTAAAATATAAGTACGGTATGCCCGTACAATGATCCCATGTACAAAACCATAGGCTCAAACAGGTTATACCATCTCCAATATGTTAAAAAATGTATAAAAATAATCTTGATGACTTTTAGCCACATGATTCTTATGACTCTGAGGTTATAAGTAGTTAGGTAGAATTTTAAAATATTGCAAAAAAGGAGGGTAATATCTAATGAAAAATGTATATGCAACAAAATAAGTGTGAAAAAATTCCTCCATCTGGCGAGTTTGGTCCATAATTTATCATCTTATATCAGATCCAAATGTATCGCAAGAAATTATATAATGATATGATTCTAATCCAATCCTTTTCCATTTGCATTTTTATTTTTTGAAAGTTAAGACTAGGATAAATATCACATCCATCACCTTACCATATATGATCTTTGGTGGGATACATAGGTATGGAGAATGGTTATTTTTTACCCTCACAGTACACAAACCATAGAAATTATATCTTTTCTTTTATATTTTTCAAAGGAATAGAATACGAATGAAATACATATATAACGAATTTGGATCGCAACCTAGAATTCATGTGAGTTCCCTAAAAATCTTCGAATGTGAAAGCATACCATGTTGTCTAAATTCTTCCCCCACACTTGTTCTAAAATATTCTTTAAGCATTGTACAAGGATCATACTAGGAAGGGAAAAAGGCATGAAATATATCTTTTTTCTAACTATTCATTCATGAACACTATGGGATAAATGAAGGATAAATGTAAAGTTGGTCTCATGTAAAATGGATATCGAAGGCTGCATCTATCATTTTAAAATCACACTAGTTCAGACATAATTTTGATAAGATCTCAGTGAAATTTCTAAAATGTTTTTATGTGCCAAGTATCTCTCAAGAAATATTCCTAGAAAAGAAAAAGAGATTGAAGTATTATAATAAATTAATGTAATGGGAATAAAAAATAAAACTAGAAATTAGAAAGGGCATAAATAATAATTAATAACTCAAATAATCCTGATATCTAATATATTAAATTTGAATTAAACATTTATTCTTGGTGATCATTATAAAATTAAAAGTAGGTAAGATACATGGTTCATTACATTTTTTTAACTATATCTATTATTTACATGGGAATAATGGTATTCAAATTTGTTGAATCCTTATTAATATGATAAATGTCTCCATTAATAGTAATATCAATCAAAAATTGTAGTGTATCTCTGTAAAAATACGAGAAAGAAAAACCATACATAAAATGAGACACTTTCCCCTCTGTCTATGATATAACAGGTGGGGGTGTTGTGTACTTGAAATTTTTTAATTGAATTTAAATAGCAGTGATGAAAAAATTTAAAAAGGGGGAATTGAGAGCTCACTGAGATGAAGTGGTATGCCATGGGTGTGTTTTAGATGTCTTAAAATTGATGTTTTATTCACCTCCATAAATTTTTAGTAAAAAATCAGGCATTATAGAATAAACAACAATCCGCACATTTAAACATTTGAATAGATGAAAAACAAGATGGTTTAAAAATAAGGAATAATGGTAACCATTTTATTTATTGAATGAAAGATTTTACAAAATACAACAATAGAACACTAAAAAATACACGACTAACAAAAAACTCTAAAACAACTATAGTTTCCTCCCCTAAAGAGTTATCATTAAATTCATTAACTAGACTTCATTAGAGATTATTTTAATGTGAGGGTCTGAACATAGCCATCATGGAATGGTTCTTGAATAATCTTCAACTGTTGACCATTCACATTGAATGGTGGCTCACCATCTCCCTGAATCTCTATCCCTCCATACAGAAAATCATAAACATCATCCTATGGACCATACAATCTCAAATTCAGTTATCTTGGTAATAGTTTCAATCATGAGGTGAATTGAAGAACCTTACACCCAGTGATAAAGGTGCATCTTGAAATCCTTCAGTGGTGCCATTCATTTTTTCCCGTATAAATTTGTGTGTTATCGTATGCATCATTCCCTAAACCTACCAATGCAATTACTTGTAATAACCTCTCCTATCCAGACTTTTATAACTCTAAATTTATATTTTTATGAATGCAAATGATCAGTGCTCTAACTCCACCATAAGATGACATGGTTTTCCATAAACCAGTTGAAATTTTGTGGTGTCGAAAGGTGTTTTATATGAAGTTCTATATGCTCATAATGCAACATCCAATTTCTGACGTGAAACATTTATTCTAGTATTGACTATTTTTATAGGCACCACTTTACCTCCCTATTTGAGTGTTCAACTTTCCCACTCATTTTTGGGTGATAAGGGGTTACAGTATTGCAACAGATCCCTATAATTAAAGCATTTTCCCACATTTTTATTTTAGAAATTCATTCTTCAATCACTAATTGGATGTATTGGAAATCCAAAACGTCAAAACACATTTTTCCAAAGGAATTTTATTACCGTGTTGGATGTTTTAGGAGTCATTGATTCAGCTTCGAACCATTTAGACATGCATTCCCATGCAACTAGAATTTATTTTATTCCATGTGACATGTGGAATGGTCCCATAAAGTTGATTCCCAAGACTTTGAAAACATCATCATACAGCATGGGGTTCTATAGGATTTAATTTATTTTACTAACACTCCCTATCCTTTTGAATTTATCACAGTGGTGGCTGAATCGACTAGCGTCTTGATGTAATGGGGCCAGAAAAATACACTTTGTAGGATAATAGCCACTGTGCTCTCATGCACGTTATGCCCTTCCGTTGGAAATGTACAGCACATTATGATTACATTGTACACATATTATTCTAGAATGAAACATCGTTAATGTACATCAACATAATGCTTCAAAATTAATGGTTCATCACAAAAGAAGTGCTAAGTTTCTGAAAGAATATTTTTTCGTAGTTTATAATATTATTCTAGAGGAAGGTGTCCTATTACATGAATATTTGCTATGTTATATAACCAAGGACTAGTCTAGATATTCAATTTTTATTATATCGAGAAAAGAATCCTTAATTTAAACCTTATAGTATTTGATGATAGTAAGAGGTATTCTAGAGATGTGATCTGCAATGAAATTTTCTACTTCATTATATCAATGATTATTTTGTCGAATTATTATAGGAAGATAATATAGTGTATGAACCTTGGTTTTGCATCTTTCTTGGTCATAAGATAATGAAGGGCTGTATGATCCGTATGAATAAAAACTATGGATAGAACAAGGTGAGAACATAATTTTTCAAAGGAATACATGATGAATAAGAGATAATTCTCTTGGATGTATATTAAATTAAAGATTCATTTAACATTTTAATTGAATAATAAATGGGTCATAAGTTGTTATTTTTTGTTTACCCTAAACAACTCCTACAACTAAGTCAATAGAATCACACATAAGATCAAAATATGCTTCCCAGTTTGGGGCAACGATGAATAGAGATATCATCATGCTATTTTCAAAGTATCGAATGTGTTTTCACATTCTTGATTGAATTTTAAAGGAATATCTTTTCTCAATAAGTGTTTCAAAGGTTGTGTAACTTTATAAAAAAATTTTAAGAAGCGTCTATTGAATCCAACATGCCCAATTAAATGTATGATACCCTTAACTGTGGACCGATCATGTTGATCATTGATAACATCGATATTTTCTAGATCTACACGGATGCCTTATTTGGAGATTTTGTGGCTGAGTATAATTCCACCTTGAACCATGATGTGAAATATTTACCAACTCATCGCCCAAAATTTTTCTTCATAGTGTTTATGAACTAGATCTAGATTACCGAGACAGATATCTAATGATCATAGAAAAACTGAGAAATAATCCATGAAATTATTATGAAATTATTTATCCATATCATGAATGATGTGTTTCATATATATTTATAAATTTGATGGAGCATTACACATACTGAAGGACCTGCTTCTGTATAAAAAAGTACCAAATGGAGAGGTGTAGGTGGTTTGCCCAATTAGAGGGGTCGACTACAATTTGATTATATCCTAAATATCCATCATGGAAATAGTATAAATAATTCCCCACTATTCATTCTATAATTTGGTCCATAAAAGATAAGGGAAAATGGTCATTCCTTGTGGATTAGTTTAATCATCTGTAATCCAAAACAACTCTCCATCCATGGATAGTGAATGTTGAAATATTTTCATTTTCATCAGTTCTGGTTACTGTTAGTCCACCATAATTAGGGATGACATGTAGTGGGATCTCCCATTAACTATCAAGTATAATAAATATTATTCTTACATCTTTGAGTTTTAGAACCTCTTTCCTGAAAACATTCTTCAGGGGTGGTGTGAGCCACCTATGAGGTTTCCGTTTTTATTTTTCATCTTGTTCAAGTATGATTTAGTGAGTGGATTCATGGAGATTGATCCAATTATTGTCTGCCACTACCCAGACTATAGAATTCTTATTTCTTATGATGATATCAACCAATTTTTCTTCTAGATCATGGGATAGTTCAGATTTGACAATAACTGGCATGGAAGAAGATTCACATAGAAATGAGTACTTTAAAGTAATAGGTAGTGGTTTGAGGTCTAATTGAGGAGGATAGAGGATGGATGGGTTAAATGATGGAATGAATTCTCTGCTGAGTGGTGCAATAAATTTTACTTCATTAAAGTGATAGTATCTTTATCCTTCTATAAGATAGTGGCCATTTTCTTTAATAATGGACATATATTCTTCTCCATTCTGGGTGAGAGAAATGACGTGACATTCTATAGTTTCATCTGAGTGTTGACCAACTCTAATTAGGTTGAACACAACATGTTCTTCTCATACATTGAATATGATACATCTTTTTTTTCAACTATAAGTGCCTTTACTATAGATAGGATTGGCCATACAAGTATAATGGGCAAGCCACCTTCATCTTCCCTGTCCAATACCAAGATATCAGCTAAGAAAATGTCCTTGATGACTTTTACTGAAACATAATCCATAATTCCTCGGGGGTACATAACTGAGATATAATATAATTGAAATGTTAAACATGTTTCTTTGAGTTCTTTTGTTCCTTGATTTTTAAATTATCTCATTGGAATAAGGTTAATGCTTTCTCTAAGATCATAGAGTGCTCTACTAAATATGCACATGCCTACCTCACAAGGGATTGAGAAGCCTCCATGATCTCTCATCTTTGGTGGAATTTTATACTATACAATAGTACAAAATTATTCATTTAATGGGATGTCTCTTTGGTTTTGTGTGTTTTATTTTGATAAAATGTGTTTTAGGAATTTGGAATAAATGGTCTATTTGGAAATAGCTTCGGCAAAAGGAATGTTGACATGAAATTTGTTGAGAAAATACATGAACTTATTTTATTGTGTCTACTTCCTATGTTTTCTTAATCCATACGGATATAGAAGAGGTGGATGGTATGGATGTGTGAAAACAACACAGGTTCCTTCTGTAGCTCAGGTATATATTACTTCATGGATAGTAATTCTTCATGATTTAAGGTGGGATTGACTTTTCCATCAGGTACTTGTGCTTTTCTTGGATCCTTTTATTACAACATTTATTCCTTGGGTTGATGGACTCCTAGAATCTTTCTAATATTTAGTACTATTTCCTTAGCATCCTATTATAGGGAATGTATTATTGTTACTAGGTAGAGTACTTCACAATATCTCCGATAAGGTCATTTAAATTTGACCCATTTTCCCTTTAAGGTCCCTCATAGATACTCTCTGGTATAGAATATATATATAATGAGTTGTCATTCATTTATTAGACCTTTTCACAAATGATGCCAGAAGCATTTCTAGATTTATTTTCATAGGTTATTGAAGAGGTCATGGATAAAGTGTCTAAAATTGTTGTAATTTTTTAGGGAATGGTTTTTTTGATCATGTGGTCTTGGTGCAGATGTGATCGGATTGTATACTACTGGTCCTTGAACTCTGAATAGGTTCTTTTTTCCACTTGGTTGAAAATAAAACTTATCATTTTAAGTTTCTGCTAAGGATGCCTCTGTTGATAATACCATTTCCAATGAAATGGTGGGTTTCTTAATTGAAATTGACGTAATTATAATAATTTTGTTTTAATTCTCCATATCTTGGTTTTCAATATTGATATAGTGGTGGGATTCTGAACATATCCCGTGATTTTAATTCCATGACAGGAGTAGGAGGGGGTTGTGTAGTTGGTATCTGGAATGATTCATACTTTTTAGTTAGCTCTTCCAGTTATACATTTGGCCTTGTAGTTTCATTAATTTAGTGGATTCTACTATATTGTGATCCATAATCACTCATCGATAAACTGGAATTTTTATAGACCTCATCTAGAATGGATATACCTCCTTCAAGTGTCTTGAACATGAGACCTCCATATGTGGTTTCATCAAAAACATTATTTGTCGCTGGCTGGATTCCATGATAGAATGTCTATAGTTGAATACACAAATACATTCCATGATATGGACACTTCTGCATTTAATAATTTAATTAAATCACACTCTTCCCATGTAGGCTCTCCATCAATTTTTTTGAAACGTTGAATGTCCATCCAGAGCATCTAGGTCAGGATGCGTTGGGAGTACATTTCCAAAAATTTCATTGTCAGTTCATCCGAAGTCATAATTAGCTCGAGAGCTTGACTCTTTAGCTAGTCCTTTTTTCTATAACATTAGTAGAATGGAAATACATAGAGGATTATAGAATCAGATGAAACACCCTTGTGGAGAATGGTACTGCAGACTTCGAAGAATTTGGAAATATTTTCATCAAGATCTTTTCTCTGAAGACTGCAAAATTTCCCCATGTAATGGATCATATGAATGTGTCCAGGTTTTATCTCAAATTTGTTGGCCTGGACAGAAGGATAAAAAAATATTAGGAATTATGCCATGGATTGATGTAATTCCGTAATACATTATTTTTTTTCACTTTGTGCTCTCCCATAATGACTTGATGGTTGGGTTTTGGCTGTTTTGGTCCTGACGAGTGGAACTGCACATCCATTGCTGACCAGAGAAGAGAAGAGAGATGTCTTCTGATCTCAAGTTTTACGGACAAAAGTTTTTATTCTTCATGATTCCTTGAACTAGTCAAAAGAACCTGGTACATGCACAGGGTGAATGAGAAAAAAGAAAATATGAATGAAAACCTAGAAATAAAGGAATGGGTTGAGGGTAAGGTAATCCTAGTTATAGACCAGAGTCATAATCACAATGAAACAACATTGCATCCCTAGAAATGGCTCTAAAATTTTATCACCTTCCTAAAAGTTGTCATTCATACCTTAGGTTGTGAGTCAATTAAAAAATTTCTTTATGTCCCAATATTTATTAACTACTAGGTCATAGTGTATTAGTATTCCAAGGTCGATACCATGAGGTGGGTACTATTTTTGTGGGGAAACAAAATCCGGTCTGGAACCATTTATAGGAATCGTCACTAGATTTACTAATGATTGGATGGTGTCTTACTAATTCTAGGTTTAACGTGAATTTATTAAAGAGGCGTCAGTATCATGTCTGAGTATCTTGAAAAAGGTGATCCTAGTTATAATATTGGAAAGGTATTATGTTCATTTTTTGCGAAGAAAGAGGTATTCTCAAGTCAATCATGGTACAATATTCTAGTTCAACCAAGTATGTAACTATTCCAGGGTCAGGAGGTGAGCTACAATATTAGTTTATTATGCTCAGCTTATATTGAAGACCATTCCATTGGCTGATGGTCATAGTCTTCATTTACATTAATTAATATAGGATCATTTTCTTGATTGTCCGATGGTCACAGTATAGTTACAAAAATGTGGTTTGAATATTTGAATATAAAATAATATCAAATTCATTTAGGTTTTCCAGGGTTTGATCTAGTTATCTGATTAAGCATGTAGATATGTTGAACCTTGATCCCTACCCAAGATGCATTTAGCTACTCATGGTGCTAATTAAAGGAAAAAAGGGACAGATGAAATCATGATAACCATGATAATGGAATTGAAAATTTAATGATATGAAATTAACATTAATTAATACTTTAAATAATATATTTTTTTAATTTAATGAAATGGAATTGAAATGACATGAGAATTGATGGCGTTGAAGAAAAATGAATCCATGACTATTTTTTTTAAAATGTAATGAACTTAACAAGAACTAATGTGTTTTATGAAGGAAAAGGGAATGGAATTCAGAAGGGAGTCTAAAAGTAATAGAGATATGATCCATGAATGTTACAATGTTCTACCTATATTCTTCTTATATAAGTGTAAATGGTCATAATGTGCACTTAATTATCACTTTGTGATCCCTTAATCCACGTTATTTTAACCAGGATCTCTAGTGCGGCATTTGGATCTTCCATGGATTACTGAATTTTGACAATGGTCACATCATGTACAAGTGGTTCACGATGTGTACCCCATGGCCAGATGACATTTTTCATAGAATCCTTGTGGATTTCTCAACATTTTTTTTGACTGGTGTCATGATGTGTAGGAGGGACTCATGACAAGAATAAAAAAATTCATCAGTCATCATGGTTGGGCATGACATAGGATTAAAGGATTTATGGATGTTGTGATTATCAAGAATACGATGTGAAATTTTTCATCATGATGTGTACTTGGCCATTTTTTCATCTTTTCTACCTTCCTTCTTTTTGACCATTTGAGGCCCTATTTCCTGCAAAATTGGACATCTACCACATGCACTATACAGTATATGAATGAAAAAAATGGAAAAGTGATCGAAAAATATATATAACATTTTGGATTATTACTGATGCGTTGAGATGGGGGACTCATACAAATGTAATTTAAGAGGCCATAAATGAGTGGTAGCATATGGATCTATTCACTAAGATGCATTTGGAGGTTCACTATAGGTAGGGGTAGACATTTCTATCTTTTATATTAGTCACATAAACTCTACTAGATCGTGTGGGAATGAATTAGGAATCAGATTCCAAAGGCATAGTTCTATAGGGGAGTGTGTCAAAAGAGAATCATACTCCTGGGTGGACCATATGTGACAATGACATCTTTCATTTCCATGGACATTTATGGGTGTTTTCAGTCCTGCGTGAGAAGGTGTTGCAAGATTTTCATTTATCAGTTTTGGTATTTTATATAGGTGTCACAAAGATGTATCGAGATTTACACCATCTGTATTGGTAGTCAGGTACGAAAAGGGATGTAGATGGTTTTTTATGAGATGTTCCACTTGTTAGTTGGGGAAGGTGGAGAGTCAGTAACCAGCATGGATTTTACAACAGTTACATATTATGGAGTGGGAGTGGAATGTTGTTGTGATGAATTTTGTGATGATTTTATGGAGATCTCCATGACTGAATGATTTATTTTGGGTTCTTGTTGAAAAAATCATGAATGGTTCACATTTCATGACGATCAAGGAGACCTTAAACATTGGTGAGCTTGGAAGGTTTTATATCATAGATATTGTTTGTTTCCATGGGGTTATTCAGTATATTGTTTGAGACTAGGACACCTATTTTACATTTCTTTCCTAGAATGGATGACAAATAGCTTTGGGTACACAAGTACTTCTATGTTCAACTTACCACCCCCAGACTAATGTCCACTCTGAGCGTACAATTCAGGTTTCGGAGGACCTGATGTGACCATGCATCCAGGATTTTAGGGGCTCTTGTGAGAAATAAATACACCTAGTAAGGTTATCATACAATAAAAGTTTCCAGGTGACGATTCAGATAGAATCTTATGAGTATTTGTATGGAAGTCCATGCTGATCACCCATATGTTGGCTAGAGGAAAGAGATGTAGCTATGATGGGACCTCATCTTGAACAAAAGACCACTAAAAAGGTGGAGTTGCTTTGAAAGAGGATGGATGCTGCCTAATCATGGAGGAAATCTTATGATGATTGACAGAGACAACCTTCGGAGATCAAGGTCAGAGATAAGGTTTTATTGCATGTCACACTGAGGATAGAACACATGATGATTATGGGATAGGGGAATCATTCACTAATAAACATCTTGGATTTAAAGGCTTTGGAAAGAGTCGTGGCAGTTTCCTATGACTTGAAATTACCCCATAGGTATCAGGCAATGCATGCTGTATTTCATAATTATTAGCTACGATGTTATTTTTAAGACACATCCCACATTTTTCATACATAGTAGATTGAGTTGCAGGTCGATTCATCCTTCAATAATCAAACTATGATTATTTTGGATCGTAGTATGAATTTTCTCTATTGATAGTCTATTCCTCGAGTATAGGAACTATGGAAGAATGGGCAAGTATATGATAAGACATTGCAGAGTGAGGCTGATGTTCGATCACAGTGGCCATAATTGTTTGAGTTTTCTTATTTTCTACTGTTGGATAGAAATTTTTGCGATGAATATCATTAAGGGGAAATTTTGTAAGATCCTGGATCCTTATTTCATGAATGGAACCTTATTTTGGGTTGTTTCAGTGGAAAAAAGAAGAAATGAGGAAATTTATAAGTAAATGCTGTGTACTTTTGAGTACATTCCATGTACCATGTTACTGCGTGTAGCCATGTAGTGGTCGTCTAATGGCCATGTACATGGCCGTGTAGGTAACCTAGAATACTACCTAGAGCAGGGGCCAGTTGAGGATAGTACAGAACGTGTACAATAAATGAACATTCCAATAACTTTTCATCCAAGTTGATTAATCAGAGTGGGGTCACATATTATCTCTAGAACCATCTCCTTATTCCCATGTTTCATATAGGTTTGCATCAAGATGACCACAAACATTGAACCACTATCTTTCCTTTGTCTGTCCTCTAATTGAGACACCTCCAGGTGTGTTGGATTACCACCAGGGAGTTCACACAATCCATAGATCTTCTCTTAGTGATTTCTCCATTATCTTAAGTTATCCAAGGTTGAATTATTTTATCCTTTTTGAATATACATGTAGTTATAGGCCAATTTATAAAATTGAGTACAACTATATTGATCTCCCGACATTGAGGTAGGTTGATTTTCCATTTCTTATATTTTTTTTGGATTCTATATGATTAAAGTGTCGAATACCCATGTTGGGTTATTGAATATTTTTTATTTTTACCCTATTCAATACCTATTATAATTTGGTTGATTGATTAATGGTGGTAGCCTATGAATAATATTGTATACCCTAGTTTATGGGAAACCCCAAAAGTGTGTTCCCAAGTTTTACTATTATTGGCCATTTGGAGTATGTTTCGTATGAGGCATACAATTTATCCATGACATGAGTTGTTTAGGATGGAGTTGATTGGTAATATGTGATGTCTGTTATAATTCTTTGGTTAAATATGAGCAATGTAATCATTTAAATTTAATGTAGATACTTTAATGAATGTTGTAGGAGTGATGATATTCCAATGGACCGTGAGAGCCTTGGACTATGAAAACTATGGGTGTTTCCATGTTTATTAATGCAGGACTCTGAGAGACATGGTGTAGTGTTTTACCCAGGGGTATTGAATGTGATAGCTACCCAAAGGTATTTTATGATCATTTATTCAATATGGACCTAGGGGTATTGACAGTGAGAGCTATCAGGAGGTCATGTATAAATTATTGATTCCATGCGGACCCACGTGTATTGACCATGAGAGCTTCCTGAGTTGTCGTTTTAATTTTTTAGTTCAATGTGTAATAAAATGAGATTAGACCATGACATATTTCCCATATGGATGTTATGAATTATTGATTGTTGATGTGATGAGTCACCAATCCAAATAAAAATCACGGTCTTGGTCTTAAGTGGTGGTTTAGATGGTTATATGGGACTCATGTTGTTACTATTGTCCAGAGTGACACAAAGCATAATATAGATCCCATGATTCATTATTTAAGGGTATGAGAAATTAATAAATGAAAATAAATGTAATTGAAAATAGTAGGAATGTTTAATTTAGAGTAATTGATAGTTTATTTCATTATTTATTCATATTTCTGGCAATATGTTTTCCGTGAATATTCAGAAATGGTTATTTGTTTATTTCCAATAGGGATTTGTCTCACACCCTATTTAGGTCATGCATTTGGAACCAAATAGATTATATGGTTTCAAGTATTGATATGGGAAATTTCCCTTCTTCATCAGGTACCTGACTACTGTGGGAGATATAGAGCATGGGACTAAACTAAAGCTTGTGATGATGTTCGAGTTTACTATTTTATGTACTTTGGTTTCAATATTTTACTTCTAGAATTTTGAATTATTTTGATGCTTTCATATATAATTGTGACATGAATCATTTATTTATATATGTTATAGTTGTTTATACTATCATTCGTCCATTATTTACTTCAGTCATATGGTTTTACTGATTCCACTACTATTTTCAATTTTTTCTATTGTGTTACTTTGACAATGTGGGAATAGATTCCCCACCATCACACCCAAGTCCCTCGCTGCTAGTCAGATGCCTCTGGCGTTCAGAGAAATGCACTTGAGGCCATGGGACCAACAGAGTATGGGGAACTTCTGGGCAACATGAAGAACCAGGACATTATAGAAATAATTTATCAAATATAAATTAATGAAACTAAATACACCATTCATCGAGGTGGTAGGTCATACGTATTCATGAATGTTCTTTCCATTTAATTTTCATGTTGAGAGAATTAAATTAAAAGAAAAATTTTATTCTATATATACAGAAATATCGTTATAAAATTATCCTTCACATATCATATATATTCAATAAAACTATCCTTAATACAATCTGTGTAGTGTATGAATGAATCATATCACATTAAGGGGGAGATAGTCCACACATCCTCAAATGAAATTATCATATTTACATAACATTAAATGAATAAAAGAATTCTCCAAATAAATCTTACATAAGTATAAATAAATTATAAATACAATATATATCATATATAAATATAGTTTCTGTCATAGTTTACCCAATGAGAGGTGATAATGGAAAAATGAACAATCATCATTTAGAGAGGTAGTAGTTCATTATACACACAATAAATATTTTCATTACCCATTAGATGGTGGTGTGAGTAGGTGTTAGTTGAAAAATTTATAGAAAAAAATATTATATTATTTTGGATACTGGTTTTTTATATTAGAATACATTAAACAGAGTTTTTATGGGGTGTAAAATGAAAATAAAAGAAAGGACTTGTGATAATAATTCACCTCTAAATCAGGTAACTCATTTTGGTTTTTCCAAAAGGATTATTTAGATTGCATTGTGCCCAAGGATACGATTATAGGAGTATAATAGGGTTGGTAGGAAGAGTATTTGGATGTTCTGGGTAGATATTAATAGATTTGAGAGGTTTGAGGATGTGTCATAATAGTGAGGATGTGGTAGAGGTGTTGGAATTTTATAGGGAAGTAAAATTACTCACATAGAATTTTCAGAAAGAAGGTAGGCATGCATGTTTTCTTACCAAATAATGTCAAACCAAACAAGAAATGCTAAATAATTTATGTTTTCTTTCCTAAATATGTATATATAATGGGCGTTTGAAATGTTTATAAGTCATTAAGGCCCTTAATTTTAATGTTTTGTCCCTAATTAAGCTTAATTCTTCCTTAGTCATTTTAAACAATTTTAAAAAATTTTAATAATCATTTCGGTCAAAAACTACCTTTTTCTTATTACAATCTAAATATTATACTAAATATAATGGTATATGTTGGTTTTTTTGTAATTAAAATCATAGAAGCATCAAAATTAAGGTTAATTCTAATTCCACAGATGAGACGAGATAACATGGTTTTAAGGTAGAAAAATATTCATAAGTTTGATAAGATTTTATATTCAATTATAAAGTGAAATTGATTATAGTGAATTAAAATATATTAATAGTTGTTTTATGTCTCAATATTTACCATAAAACAAATTTATAATATGAGTAAATAATCAAAATTTATTATATGAAAGGATGTTTTTAACTGAAATGCAGTATTTTTCACTATTCATCATCAAATAAAGTTTATTAGAAAAATACAAAAAATTTACTCTAATATAATATATACATTATGAATTAAAAAATGAAGTTTGTTTTAACAAATTCATATTCTATGTTCTTCTAAAATTAATTTTATTTTTAAAATATGTTCATTTCATAAAATCATATTTTTCAACATAAAAGGACAATACCCAAAATCAAACCATTCACTATCAATATTATATATATATATAATGATAAAAAAATATTTGAAAATTCAATAATAATATTTCTATAACTTTGTTTAATGTCTAGGTTATGATTATCGCATTTAAAAAATTATAGGAAAAAAATGATTTTTCATAGATACACACATTTTCATTCATCATATGCCAAGTCGGTGTTTCATGTAACATACCCCACGTTGTACACCTTATCAGTGGTTTGGGTAACATACACTAGGATGGTAATTTGTGTATAACATGCAATGTCAGTGTTTTTTGAAAGGAACATGTTACATAATGAATATATATATATATATACATGCACCCACACACAAAAATATAAATAATTTCATGTGAAATGAAAAATATCAAAAAGAAATATAAATTCAAAAAAATAATTTACTAAATATTTAGGTTTTACACGTGGCCTTAATAAAATATAGAAAACATTCCCATTAAAAAGGTTCTCAAGGACGAGTATTCAAGAGGTAAAAACTTCTTCCATTTACTTTTATTTTCATTTCAAATTCATTTCAATTATGATTCTCACTTCACCCACTCTCCCAAAATTATCATGATAACTTCAGTGTAATATATGTACTATAATGATATATGTTTTATTAAATATCCTTCCTCAAATTCCTTTCCCTCTCTTTTAATTAAAAAATGAAATCATCATTTGTCTTGTGTCGAATTACAACCTTCGTAGATAACAAATTGAAGTGTCCGATTTCTACATAAAGGATGGCTATGAACCCATTTTAATGAATAAAAAACACTATTATATAATTATTAGACCCTATTTAATGTTTTATTGACGTTATATATTCTTTACATTAACTTATACATCAAAATTAGTTCATAATGATTGAAAAACTACAAAATTAATTTAAATGATTATATTTAATAATTTATCAAATGAACCATCCTCATACCATATAACCAAATGAATTAAATAACCATTTAATATTATTGATATTAATTTTATCATATAATTTCAATTATGGATAATTATATCAATTCCAAATAAAAGTGCATAATCTTATAAAATTATACTAGTCATGACATCCTTGGAAACTAACACTCTCTAACAATAAAATTGTATCTTATAAGTCATCAAAATGGTGATAGTTGAACATAATAAAATTATTATAAATATAATAATTTTATATATGGCTCTAAACAAATTATTCAATGTATTTAATTTGATTACCGATGACGTTATGGTTACATGTTGGACACATTCAGACATAGCGTGAGTGTTTTCATCGGGAGTATTCACTTTCATTCGAGTGATGATTTGTTCTTCTATACAATAATGTTATTATAAATTCATTTTTTATAATTATTATATTTTTTTTGAATATAGCCTAAATACATATATCCATATATTTTAATCCTTTTTATAGGATATTACAATTTTTATAATGTTCCCTTCTTATTTCATTAGGATACACGAGATAGATTAAAGGTAAAATCTTGATTTCTTACCTATTGTCAAGTTCCATATATAATATATTTTAAGACTCCATTATATTTCATAATTAATTTTTTTTTTCAGGAAAAACCATATTTTTTTATCTCATGTTATATAAAAACAAATTTGAAAAATAAAAAATATTTTTACAAAAGATCATTTGATTGAAATGTAAAAGGGGTATTTCTCTTAAAATTTTCTTATTGATTTTATTATAGTATTTTCATTTATTTTATATGCTATATTTAAAGTTATGAAATATTGAGTTTGATTTATTATGTTTATTATCCACCATATTTTACTAAATATATTATGATCTCTTTGACTGTGGATGTGATATTTTGACATAATTTACCATTCTAATAACAATCATAAGTGCCTATGTTTATAGATCGTGGAAAGATATTTAAATTTCATATGTATACATAGTTGATGTTTATCCCGGGTCATATGATGAATGTTTTGAACTTATTAAGTTACAATTAGATCCCTCTATATAACCTCAATGCATTGGTATGGTTCATGAAACCAAATATCCTGGGTTTTTACAAATTATTTTTAGAGTCTTGGATGATTTCTTGAGTGTATGATTATGATGTATAAAATTACTAATTCCGTCATTATGAATATAGTAATTTATAGTTTTTGTGATTATTTAACTTATATTATATCTTTGGTTATGTTTTATTATTAAAATATTTATTTTTCATTTATTCTTTCCATATTATTCTCTAGATTATGTTTTAATGGCTTGAGTTATTTTAGCCATTCACCATGCTTTATTATGTAATATTATACTATATTACATACCCTTAATAAAAATATAATATCATCAATTTATTATGTTTTATTTTCCAATAGGATGTGATGATTTTTTGTAATAATGTAATGATGGAATAATCTAGGATTTTATTGTTGAGAAGCATATAACTAGACAAGGATAGCTAAATCATGTTATGATCAATAACATTACATGTATAAGTAATCCTAATCCAAAAAATTGAGGGGGATTTTTAGAATTATTTATGAAATAACAACCTACATAATTAAATGGGACTACCAAGACATTTTTAGATGAATAATGTATAAGTTCATTAGATAAGATATTTATTTATTTTAGAAGGAAAAGGATAAAATTTTCATGGAAATTTAACATCCATTAGGAGATGCATCTTGATAGAGGTCACTAATTAAAAAAATGTGGTAAAAAGAAATTAATAATATATAATGAGGTATTTTAATGAAAATTTCCTATAAAATATTTTCCATACAAAGGATGCATAGATATTGAATATAAATTCATGAACCCGAGGAAAATGGATGATGAAAATGTTTCCTAGTCTACAGAGAAATTTAAATTGTTATAAAGTTATGCTCTAGACTACACACATTATCTTCGGTACAATATTGATTGATTATTTATGGGTTTCAATCTATTCATCTGAATAACACTAATATCCTAAAATCTTCCATCATATGAATTTATAGTCCTTGTTATATCAAGATGGAAAATGAATTTTTGATGTTATATTACATCAATGTAAAGTAAAATATGAAGAGGGTTATTAAACAGTCTAGAAAAATAAATAAGGAAATGGGGAGGAAGATAAGAGTTCAATTTCAATCCTATAATAATTTTTAGAGGAAGAACCCTAGTACATTTTTAATGGTGTGGGTATTTGTTTCAAGTGTAGGTAAAATCTAATCGAGCCCATGATTGTAAGTGAAAGAAATAAGATACCAATGATAAATTCTAAAATAGAAAATATATGTGACACAATGAAAATTAATGTGCATTGTTCCAAGGAAAAATTCCTCAAAATAAATGCAAAGAAGAATGGTAGAGGTTATATGGGCATAACTACTAATGTTGAAGTTCATAATGATGTGTTGGTAGGTAAATTTATTGGTTTCCACTAACATATACAAAGATTTATTTGATTTTGGATCATCACATTATTTTATATATTACATGTTTTCCATGAAAATAAAAAATGTCCCTTTATATTTAATAATGAAGTTGTTAGTAAATATCCTTATGTTAAGCATAATTATTATAATGAGGGCTTAATATAACCAATTTATGAATCATAAAATGTTTATAGTTACTGAACTTATCATCAATCCCAAGATTTATTTTTATATAATACTATGTATGAATTGGATTTTAAATTTTTATGCAAAAATATATTATTGGATGATGGAAGTTAAAATATTTTTTAATTATGTAGAGTCCCTAATAATTAGAGCATAATCCTCACCAAATGAATATTTTCTAGATCCATCTCTAATAGTTCTACCATAGTCAATTCAAGATGAGGAATATAATGCAATATCTATGGGTCAGGACCGACATATTCAAATTGAGGATGTACATATTGTGTATGAATATGTTTTTTTATTTCCTAAGAATTTACCTGGACATTTTTTGGAGTAGGAATTAGAGATTTATATTGATTTATTTTTTGGTCCAAGAACTATATCAAAGACACGACATATAATATAAATAATTAAATTATTGGGCCAAATGAAACTGGTAGAGCAGTTGAGTAGTAAGGGGTTTATTCACCCTAGTGTTTCACTATGGGAAACTTTTGTACCTATTTCTTGGAAGAAATATGGTTCTTTGATATTGTATATTAACTTTTGGAAGATCAATGAAATTATGATAATTAATAGGTATTGTATGCCACACATTAATTATTTACTTGATAAATTTCAAAGAGATCAATATTTTTCAAGGATTGATCTTTGATCTGGATGTCATCAATTGCGTGTGATGAAGGAATATATTCCAAAGATAGAATTTGGAACTAGGTATGAACATTATGATTTTATTAAAATTTCTTTTGGACATACTAATAATCCATATGTTTTTATAGATCCAATGATTAGAGTTTTCATGTGATATATTTATGACTTTTTTGTGGTATTTTTTGATGATATCGTAGTATTATCCAAAATCTACAAAGACCACGATAGTCATTTTCACATTGTTCTTATGTCATGTGGACAAATTTTTTATATGGGATGTTTAGAAAGTGTGATATATGGATTCATATAGCTTATTTTCATGTCCATATTGTCATTAAGGAAAAGTGGTGCTAAATTCCGATTCGTGAGGGCCCATACTCCCCACGAATCAAAGCTTGGAATCTCCTAGAGTCATAGAAAAGAGAAAACAGGATTATGATCCACCAATTTCGGATTCTAGAGGGCCCATAACACCTCAAGAATCAAAATTTTGCGTTCATTTAAGCAAATTTGGAAGCAAACAATCCTCTAACAAGGCAACAAAGATTCTATCAAGCATCTATCACAACAACATGCATAATCTTCACGAAGTCTATCACAACAGCATGAAATTGTAAATGCACCCTAGATTTCATGGCAAGAATGCATGACATGTGATTTCTACAAGTGCCTATATGATGCATGAGATTTCATACCCTCATCTCATCGGGTTGAGACAGAAATAGAACAACAATCTTCAAGAAAATAACAACACAAATCATGTGAATCACACTAGGTGAAATCATATCCACCGTAAAATTTCAAAACCATAAAACTACAATTGATAAGGTAGTATGGCCTTTCCCTGTACACGAGTTAGCTACTCCCAAGAAAAACATAATACCAAGTACCAAATACATTTTATCCCTGGCTAAAGTCTCCAAACCGTAAAGAAAGAGAAAAGAACCCCTCTGATACCACTTTGTAATGACCTGAATATGGAGCCCCTCCACTAGTGCCCCGTACCCGGTTCACCACATGACCTCAAGAGCATTTCCCCAAACGCTAGAGATTGCCGACTAGTAGTGAGGGCCATGGTGAATCAGTGGAGAAACTATGCCCTCATTCAGTAAAGTATATAGCAGAAGAACAACAAGTCACAATGGCGTAAAAAATAACAACATACAACAACTGAACTGAACATCGGAAGAAATGTATAAAATAGTAATTATGAAACATGGTACATATGTCTATGAAACGTTGTAAACACTATTGGAAAAATAACCTACACCAACGGTTTCGAACCATTGGTATAGGCCTCCAAACCATTGGTATAGCCTATACCAACGGTTTAGAGGACCATGTCCATGAAATCCACGAGGATAGGTCTATACCAACGGTTTTGAAAACCATTGGTATACGTAATATAAATATTTATACAAATTGTTCCATCAAATCGTTGGTATATGTATTTAAAAAAAAATTGGTGGGATTTTATCATAGAACCTCTAGTTTTTAATTGAACGACGTAACCACTAACCTAACATGAGTTTTGTGAACATAATTTCATAAATATATATATGTATTATCATAATTATTTTAAATTTTGATTCATATTATGTTCTCTGTAAGAAGATTCGATAAACAATAAAAGGACTTATACCAACGGTTCTCAAAACCGTTGGTATAGACCTATAGAAATGGTTTTGAGAACCGTTGGTATAAGTACATTGATTTTGGGACCTATACCAACGGTTTTGGACAAACCATCAGTATAGGGGGACCTATACCAACGGTTTGGCCAAACCGTTGTATAGGGTCTCTATAATGGACCTATACCAACGGTTTGGCCAATACCATTGGTATAGGTCCTCTATAATGGACCTATACCAATGGTCTGGCCAAACCGTTGGTATAGGTCCCACCTATAGAAAGGGTTTGTCCAAAACCGTTGGTATAGGTCCATATAAGTGACATATACCAACAGATTTGGCCAAATCGTTAGTATAGGTCCAAATTAATGAACAATACCAACAGTTTGGTCAAAACCATTAGTATAAGTCATACATTTAGTAGTGAAACAGGAAAACGTGCTGAAATAAAATTGAACAAAAGTACTGAAGAAATAGAAAAAGAAAAACAGAAGAGAAACTTCTCAGCATCACTAGCATCGGCTCAGTCCCATGCTCTCAACTCCAGCAAGTCAGGTACCTGAAGTAGATGGGAGCTTGCCTTTATCTATCCCTACAACAACAAAATCTACTTGGGCCCAAAGCATGGCCCAAACAGGGTGTGAGAAAAAGTCCTAGTTGGCAACCACCCAATGATCTATGCCTAACACTCAATGAATACATGGCAAGTAAAGTACATGAATAGTAAATAGGAAATACACAACATCTACAATCCACAGTTCCAGCATATAAAGTACACAAGTAAATAGCCATCAATAAAAAGAAAAAAGATATCCCTCTGGGTATCTCTCATAGCCTAACCCATATGGATCAACCTTCAAGTACCACAACCCTCTAGGAGGCACAAACAGTCTTACTCCTCTAGTTTAGCTAAGAATAGACTCTCTGAGGAAGCACTCACCGTCAATTCCCCCTATAGTCTCGTATCGTGCTAAATGCTCTCGGGGGAAGCACTCAACGTCTCGTTCACCCGATGGCCCGCGTCAAGGAACTACAGACTCTCTGGGGAAGCACTCATCAGCATTTACCCTTGTCGTCTCGCATCGTATTAATAGACACTCTGGAAAATCCCTTACGTCTATTCTCTCTGTGGTCTACTACACTAGGTTCTCAAAGACATGTGTGAAACTAACATGCTCAACATGCGTGTATCATCCAAGTTAATCTGAAAAACTACTTGGCTATCTTGTAAAGATCAAAAGAATAACAAAGCTACTGTTCCACTATCCTACAACAGGTCATGGAAACCGGAAAATGCCAAACAAGAAAAACAGGCATGGAAAACATCCAGAGTATAGTAATAACTAATATATTCACAGGAAATTACAGTTACTCAAGCAATCAAGAAAAGCAGGAAATACAACAAGGGAAAAATAGGAAAACACACAATTCCCGTTCAAGGGAATTGGCGCAATTGCACAAAATACTCAAAGAATTTCTACAGAAATGCACAAACCACCGACCTCGATCCTAGTAGATTGGTATACATGAACCCTGATGACGGATTGTCCCTTGAACATTATAGATCTAAGAGAAAACAAAGAACATTCAAACATAGAAAACTTGACTAGTAGGAATAATTGGAAAAAAAGGCTCAAGAAGAAGGAATAACTCACCGATACGCTTCCAACGCAATCGACCGTGCTCAAATCGGAGAACAGGAGGAGAGGTAGGGGATCATAAAATATCAGGTCGTACGGTTCACTCTTGGATGAAGAACCTGGAGTAGGGGTGTGTTCTATCAGTCAGGCATGACCCTAGTGCATTTAGTAAAAAAAGAAAAGTACACGGCATGTACTTTTATAGTACATGACGTGTACTAGGTTTTTCTGTACTCTGCCAAAATCGGCCTCCACGTCACCCCAACACACCGTGTGTGTGGCCCAGGCACAACCAACACACGGATTCGAGCTAGAGAAGAGTACACTATGTGTACTCAGAAAGTACATGGCGTGTACTTCGAAATTTTCCAAAAACACTATTTTTCATAAAAAATCTACAAAAAGGAAAGGATTACCTGAAACGAAGATCCGATTTCCTACAAATGTTCACCCTAATACATCTTTTATGTAATACCATATAATGTTTCATCCAGAATTCTCATGATTGGTGAAATTCATGATGGAATTTGAATAAGACAAAAGCAATATGCACCCATCTCTACAAAAACATCGGAATGTTCAGATGTATAGGAACAAATTTTTTTTTAAAAAAATCACTTCTTCATTAAAATTTCTTGCAGGAAAAGTAAGAGAATCATCTTTTTCATCTTCCTAATTTAAACTCCCTCATTCACAGCATTTTGGTACAAGAATACAATGATAATGTGAAAAAATAAGAACCTCAATTTGTTTGTTAGAAATAAAAATTTCACTCAGAGTCCTCTCTCATTAATTCTTTATCATTATTCTTCATCGATCTTTTATTGGATAATATTTATTCCTTCTCTTCATCCTTATCATGTTTTGTATCATCTTTCTTCTCATCTGTAAAATCATCTAATGTGGATATCAACTTTACTTCATCATTAATAACATATTTGTTACATTAATATTGTTCCATGTTGTTCATTTGTATCCTTTTCTATGGCATGATAGGTAGTCATGTTTTGATAGTAGGCCCTTCTTATTCACCTTCACAATTTATAGATGCATTTTTTTCTAATTTTATTGTATCTTTATAAGTATGATTCTTAATATCTTATTTCAAATTCATTTTTGATTCCTCTAATTTCATATCCCGGTCAATGTGTTCTAGAAAATAAAAATTAGAACTCTTTCTTTTGAAACATAGAAGACTAGTCTTTTTGGAATTCAAAAACATCAGACAGATTAGAATAGTTAAGAATATTTTGTTGTGCCGATATCAAAACATGACATCCTTTCACATAGTGTCTGGGTTTCCCATAGCATTCACAAATAGTTTCTAATGGTTGGAACCTATATAAAATTTTTTCTGCATTCTTCTATGATTTCATCAACAGAATCTTCTCATACTTTTTATTTTAAGAGAATTGACTCCCCCTCAAACATTTCCATCTATAACCTTGGGAATAATAGATGTGATGTTGGTTTAACAAAATAATATTTTCTATATTTTCACATCCACCATGATACCATCAAAATCCATAAATGTAGTATTTTTCTCTAATACATTCATAATATCCAGAATTGTCAATGTGTTTGTCATCCACCTTACTCTCCATATTTTTTGATCTACCATCCATTCTATTATCAATCAGATTATTTCATTTCATTTCAGATTTATCAAGACCAAAAGTATTGGAATCATTTCCTAATTCTTTATGATTCAACATGTTCCCAACCTTGTTCATCTTAGACCGATACAAAACTTCCACAACATTCTTCTTTTCAAATAAAATTCTATTATTCTTCTCACTCATTGAAGATACCATTTTTTATCCTTCATAGGTTTATCATTATGGGAACATCAAACAATTTTAGTGATTGAGTTTTAGAAACATTTATTTCTAAATTCAACATCAGATAACTTTTGTTGGACAAGTCCTAACTCTTCTTACATTTACTTTATCATCACATCTATAAAATTATTATGATTCATTTCTTATTTAAGATATTTCTTTTAATGATCATTCCCTTTCTCTATATTCTCTTTATTTTTTATGAAAAGATCATATATTTTATATTGATGATGATTCATCATCGACCATTTTGTTTTCATTTTCAAGTTTTTTATTCATTCTCAAGAATTCATTGAATTAATATTTCAAAGCATCTCAAGTGGAGTATCATCTTCATAAGAAATTTTCCTTATAAATTAATCATCATTCATTGTTGTAATAAATTTATCTTCCTCAACATGCTGAATGGAATTTTCAGATTCAGATTTAATTTTTTCTTCTTTTTTAGCACATTTACATTCATTACTGGATGAAATTTCTTTTCTAACTAATTCAATTAACATGTTGTCAAAAAAAGTATTTGTAACACCATCACTATCATCTTCCATAGACAAACAAATATCCTTTTCTATTTAGTGAACCTCTTAACATCCCTCTTTGAATATAATTTTTTTATCTCCCTTTTTCATCCATGTTTTTCTTGTCCTTCTTTATTCATCTTCACATTCTTAATCATCACATTCTTCTTCATTTCCTCTTTGAGGAAAATTGGAAACAGAATTCCCAATGGATCCACATCCAAAACATTTTATGTGAAGTTTACATTTATAGCATCTAGTACCCATTTTCCAATTCTTAGAAAACATGGACAAAATTTAATCATAAATTTTACAAAAGTTATTTTTGGAGTCAAAATTTCCATATTATTCTACCTAATAAATCATATTATCTTTATTGGGTGAATTAAAATACATTTGACTTTCAAATTTAGATTTTAGTTTAATAGAATTATCCATTTTAATTTCATAATTAATGAGTGTAATATAAAAATAATCTTGATATTATATTTCAGGGTCATTATCTTCTAATGAAGAATCATTTTTCACAAATTTATTACGTAGGATTCTCAAGATCTTTTAAACAACAGTAGAATTATCCAAATTTTCACCAAGTCAGATGATAGTACTTATTATGTCATTTATCCTGGAAAAGAAGTCCCCAATATATTCATTTTCTTCTATCATGATATATTCAAAATTTAATATCAAAATTTGAAACATTTCCTTATTCACATTTGTATTAACTTCTTATATTTTTTTCAATTTATCACATATACCACTGGATGTGGAAATACCTTTTACTCTGAATAATTCTTATTCATAATGTGATGAGAAAATATCATTACTCACCCTTCCATCATTGTCATGACTTCTCTTAATAACATGTATAAGTAGAGATTTATAAGAAATAAGCGGAAACCAAACATTTGAAACTTCATGAGCATAATAACTGATATACATGGGATATGAAAACATTCAATCGATCCATATATGATAATTTCTTTCATCAAATACAACAATAACATTACAATTTTTATAATTCCAATTTTCCATCAGCAAGGAATATTGAAAGGAACTTTCGTTCTAATACCAATTGAAATTCTCAATCAATATATTATGTCAATGAGAGGTGGAGGGGAGAATCAGTGAAACTAATTATATTTTATATTTATATTCAATTGAAACAAACTGCACCTCTTATAAGAGATTTCAATTCCTTACTGAAAAAACCTCAACACACTTCTTTAGGAACAAAAATATTGGAAAGGTTCACTATTTTAAAAGAATTTCTATGTACTGGGTATGGTTTAGAAATGTTCTAACACAACACAATACACTCTAAAAATAATCCTTGGTTTACAAAATGTTGGATATACCCTTACACTCATGTAGAACTATGAAATAATCCATCCATTGCTTGTGATCCCTCCTAGCACAATAGGGAGATAAAAATTCATTTCTAACAACTCCTGTTACATGTAATTATTTTCAATTCATGAAATGTATTCAATTTTAAAATAATTATTCTTCTCCTTACCGAGAATAGAGGTATGAAACACATGTACTAACTAAAAATATTGTCTAATTACCCTAATTATGAGGCTCTAAAACAGATTATTCTTAGTCTAATCATTAAATTGAATATAGTAGAATATAATATGTACCACACTAAAAATTGAAAAAAATATTCAAGACAAATAGAATCATCCCCACATCAAATCATGTATGAAATAGTTAAGAAAAATTGAGTCATCCCTACTTCAAAACAATTATGTAATAGTCATGACCAAAATAATCAGCACCAATTAAAAACATTTATGCAATATCCATGAAAAATATAATAATTACCACATCAAAACCTAATACAGATAAAGATACCTAGTAAAATTCTTCATCGGCCTGAGACACTCAATATGGTAACCCACAGTATAGAAAACTATAAACATATTAATTCAACATGACACAATGATCAAAATAAAAAAACATCAAGAAGAATACTCTTAAACAATTATTCTCTATGTAAATCCTAGAGCATCTATATCCTCTAGTGTGAACAGTGATCATTGTATGAAACTAAAAAGTACATCCACCTTTTAAAAGTGACAATTAGTGGGAATCCATGAGTTTTTTCCGCACAGTCAAATTTTCCCTAAATAGAATTTCACCCAGAAAATATGAGACAGATTTTGACTTCATCAAAGTTTCTCTAAGCTTCTGAACTCTTCCCAAATTTCATATAAATTTTCATCAATTTAATTTTTATCTCCAAACCCATTTTTTCCTGAAATCCATCAAATTTTTTCTTTTAGAAAACTAGAAATGTTGGAAAATTATTGAGCGTGATTATTTCTTGGCACGATGGCCTTAAATCAACACCATCTCTTTACTTTAATTTTAACCTATGATTACAATTAAAAACAAAGACATTACCCTACCAGTATGTTAGGAGTTATCTCTTAATTATCTCTTTCTATCGACATGACTCTTTACTCTTTCCCATTGGCATGAGTCTTCCCACTTTTAAAATGACATGTCTCTTTCCATCAGAATGATTTTTTCCATCAGCACGACTATTACTCTTCCATCTACATGACCATTACGTTTTAATATGAATGATAATTACTCTTCCATCGACATGACTATTCCATTAGTAGGACTACTACTTTTCAATCTGAATGACCATTACTATTTCGTTAGAAAAACTCTTACCATCGGAACTACTATTCCATTGGCCTGACTATTTCATCAGCCCTACTATTACTTTTCAATCTACATAACCAGTACCCTTCCATCGACAAGAATCTTTCCATCGCAAAGACTATTATATCTATATGTATATTCAATAAGAATGAATCTGAGTCTGATGAAAAATAATGTTAATACTATGTCGGCTTGACATACCATTTCTTATTTCATCAGAACGACTTTTTCTATTAGTACAACTATTCCACCAGAATTACTCTAAGTCTAATGAAAAACAAAGTGATTATTATGTCACCTTGAAAGAATATTTTTTCTTTCCTCAGCATGAATTTTTCAATTTCTACGACTATTCACTTCTTTTCCATCTTTATCACTATTCATAGCTTTTCAATAGTCAATAAAATTTACAACATTTTAATAGTATTCACCATTAACATATTTTTAGTATTAATCATCACTCGATACATTTCAATAGTCATCACTATTAACATATTTGCAATACTAAATACCATTAACAACTTTTCAATAGTCATCACCACTCATAGATTTCACATCATCATCACCATTCAATGTTTTTACTTATCCCTTTCATCCATCAAGCATGCATCATATGTTCTACAACAATAGATATTATTATGAGAATTTTAAAATAGAAAATAATCATCACAATTACGTTGAAAAGTATTATAACATTCCTTTCATTGAAGATTCTTTCGTTCCTTCTTATCCTGAGAAATAAAAAACATTTGGAATTCATGAGTTCGAATATCCGAGTAAATGGGTCTGATTGTCTTTAAAACACAAGCCAAAATAATTGTTTCCATGAAACTGATTCTCTTATTCTATATTACAATTAATTCCTCATTACAATGGGTAGAGTGTGTATGATTCTTTTGAAACCCCAATTCATTCGAAACCATGGATCTGATTATTTTGAAAACATGGATCTGATTATTTTTAAAACATAGGTCTGTATGATTATTTTGAAACCGATGCAATATTTCATGAAAAAAAAATCATTCAGAATACCTTTTTCATTTTCATAAAAACCGATCACCCACAAAAATTATTTCATTAAATATATTTTAATCCGAATTCTCATTCATCACCTTTCTCTAAATTCTTTAATTATTTTGCATGATGTTCAATTGAAAACAAATACAGTGAAAAAACAAATTGGTCTTAACATATTGGATGTTTTACATAGTTCAAATTTCTTCATAAAACAAAATTTTGGGCTAAGATGTATAGTGACTTGAGGGAACATTTCTGGTGGGATAATAAGGAACAAAAAATTGCCAATTATGTATCAATATTTTTACTTTTTCAACATGTGAAGGAAATGAGACAATATCTTAAAAAAGTCATGAATCCTATATATATTCTTATATGGAAATATGACGACATCCCTATGTAATTTTTCATTGAATTTTCAACAAACGTTAATGAAGAATGATGCAATATGGTATATTTTTTTATCAAATTTCCAAATTTATACATTTCATTTCTATGGGGGTGGATTTTCCACTAGATATCCATAAATGACTCAAAAATAAAAGAGATTTATGGATTCATGGGGACCCTCCCTCAATATTTCTATATCTCGATCCATGATTTACATTGAAATTATAAAAATGTCTTTAGAAAGAATTGGATAATGAGATTCATTTCAGTACTACATATCACACTCAAACTGATGGGAATTAAGTAAGGATGATCTATTCTTTAGAATACATGTTGTGATCATGCTCACATGATATTCAAGGTATATGGGATTAGTATTTACCTTTAGTGATGTTTCCTTATAAAAATAGATTCCATTATATTTTCCAAATTAATCCATATAAAGCATTTTATGGAATGATGTGTGATACACTAACATGTTGGGATGAAGATAGTGAATGGATGATTGTGGGGACAGTGCTTGTGGAGGAAAAAAGAACAAAGATAATTTCTGTTCAATCCCATATAAATTTAGATCAATGTACGATAAATAGAAACTCCAATAATTGAAATATGAATTTGGAATTTCATGTTGGGGAATATGAATTCTTAAAATTTTCTACATAGAATGGTGTGATAAGATTTGGGAAGAAAGTGACAATGAGCCCCATGTATATTGGCCATTTTGAAATTTTGTATAGAATTAGAGATATGGTTTATAGTTTAGAAATTCCACATAGACTGTAAACAGAACAAAACTAGTTCGCCATCCCATTGACAAGAAAGTACATGCCAGACCCAATGCATGTACCCAATTCTGATTGTATAGAAATGGAATCTGACTTCTATTTTTGTGAATAAGCGATCCAGATTTTGGAAAAAAATGAATAGGTGTTCACGAATCCAATGAAACAACTATAAAATGTACTTTAGAAAAATAATAAAATTGGATAGGTGATGTGGGAGCCTATGGAGCTTATGACAACGAACTACCCAAATCGTATTGTGTGTTGAAAATAATGAAATTTAGAGGATGTAATTTTTTGTAGGGGGATAGATTGTAATGACCTCGAACTATGTCAATGAAATTTTCCTTCATATTTTAATATATTGTAGATCACAAAAAATCATTTAAAGAACACAATACAAACATAATAAATTTATAATTAAATAAATTATATATTTTTCTAGAAGTTAAAGAACAAATAGAGTTGAAATTATAACATAAACATAAAAATTGTAATATGACCCGTATGAATACTATATCTGAAAAATGAGATATAACCTCACCCATCAATTTGTAAATAAAATTTTGGATTCTTATAAATGATCATATAATATTACTATATCATATTATAAGTATGTGAATATATTCAAAAATTAGTAATTAATTGTTGGTATATTTGAATATCATAAATATTTAATTAAAAGTATATAATTATTAAAATGTTTTAAAGTAAAATTTATATTCATAAAATCTGTTTATTAATTCATATACCATAAGTAGTTCAAAATTATTGAAAACTGCTAAAATAATCAAAATTATTATAACTAATGTTTTATCTAATGATTCATACTCACAAAAAATAAAAAAAATATATTATATAACCATTTATTATTTTTATATTCATTAATATATTTTAAGTTCACGTTTGTAGAATTATACTCATTCCACATTAACTTCCATACTTCTATACTCGTATACTGATCCTGAAAACTAAAGAAACATACACTCCTGAACAATTAAAATATATCATACAACTCATAAAAAATCAATAAATGAAGTTTAAAAAATTATAATAAATAAAATAAATGCATATAAATTTTTTAATAATTAAATGTTTAATGTATTTAATTATATTTTTGAGGTTGATATGGTGATGTTCCGAACATAATCAAATATAATTTAAGGGTTTTCTTGTCAACCCTCCATTTTCATTCGGGTTGTGATTTCTTCTTCAATACACCAATTTAATTTTTAATAATTTTTAATAATTCTTATAAATTATATTTATATGTTTCAATTACATATTTACATATTATTTTACATTTATTTTATGGGATAATACATGATTTATAGGGTTACATTCTTAATTCGTCCCGCAATGCCATCCAAATAAAAGGGAACATCCTGATTTCATACACATTTTCAAGTACCATACATAATCTATTTTAATACTCCATTATTTTTATTATATCCCATAATTTTTCCTGAGAAAATAATATTTATGGTTTTATAAAATCAATTATTACAAATTAAAATGGTTTTTTACAAATGAACAATTATTTACAAATTATTAGACAAGTTTATTTCAAGCATTTCTCGATGATTTTATCTGAGAAGTTTTTTTTATTTTAAAAAATATAAATAATTTTATTATATATTGAGATTTATCTATAATTATTATTACCCACAATGTATTATTAAATTATATATGATTATTTTTAATGTGGATGTTATATCTTGACAACATTCACAAAAATACTCAATATCTTAAGTGATTATGTATATAGAATGGAGAAATATATTTACATTTCACATGTATATGTAGTCTATGTTCCCCAAAATTCATATGAAAAAATAATCTGATATATTATGTGATTGGTGGGGCCCTCCGTATCCCCTTGATGGATCAGTAGGTCTAATGAGTCAAACTATTCGAAGTTTGACAAATTATTTATTATAAGGCCCCATCCTTAAACCTTACTTAATCATGATTTATTACAAGATTACACAATGACGATCTTTTCAGGTTTAGAGTTTTATAGATTTTGATCATAAAACTTTCATTACATTCCACATTTAAACAAAGTGGTTACATAAAAGATAGTACTCAATTTTCCCATATACGGAAATATATTTAAAATAAAACATGGATTCTTTCATGACACATCCTTGACACTATCATCACATCATGTACCTTTCCCTTGACCTGTGAAAAACATTTCAAAAACATGGGATGAACATAAAAAGCTCATTAAGGGATATAAAAGTACGAAATGAAAACATTAGTCCATGCATGAAATCATACTTTACTCATAAAACATAATCAAATACCACATCAAATCATGAATAAATTATAGAAATCATAATACATAAAAGGTAACTTGAGGCATTCATAACATTCTTACATAGGGAGTAACCCTGTTTGTTATGTTTGGAATACCCATCACAATATATTCCCTAAATCTCTTTGAAAAAACCTTAACATTTAACTCATTTGTGTAACCCAATGCATTGGAGAGCTATATCAGGTCACCCACCCTTAATTTATCACAGAACCAACCATATTCATAATAATGCCCAAGAACCATAACATAATCGTATCACGTAAAAGATGCATAAAGGAAACATAACATTTCCACATTTCAATCACAAGATATCAAAAAAACAAATTGATATAATAAAAACATTATGAAAACCATTTTCAATACCAAAATAAAAGAAAAGTAAAACATGGTATTTATTTTTCAATTAAAAAAGGTACGTCTTGTAGAGAATTCGAAACTCAAATAATGGTCATGGCGGTAGGGAAGTAGTTGTCGCCGCATACGTACGAAAAAAACATTCCCTTCTGTTGTTTAGTAAAACGCTTCGTATAAAAAAGATTCCTTTTGGATAAACATAAAATTCAATGGGGTTTATACACCATATAAAAGAAGGTTGTGTATAAAACAAAATATGCATCAATGAAAGGATATTGAGATGAAGTCCCATATTACATTATAGCTTTTAAATGAATGAAATTTTATCAAAACGTTATAATATCATGAGAATAAATAAAATCATGATAGAATATTCCAATGGATAGTATATACACCATATCAATGTGAATTTGTGCATAAAAATAATCATGTCTCAATGGAATGTCAACTAAGATGAAATCCCTTATAAAGAAGGTATCGTTATATTAATGATAAATCAATCACATAATTATGTGTGAAAAATATACATACACCCAATATACGTGGATATTAAGTTTAAAACAATCGGAGTTCATTCACCCAAATTCATTTGATGACATATTCAATAACTACATGTTGAACCCAAAGAAATCAAAATTGGGTTACGAAGTTCCCTTACAAAAATTCGACAGCCTAACGACGTCAAATTAAAATTCAAAAAATGAGTTGATGAGAGATAAAATGGTATCTCATCACTTGGAAATATAATTTACATAAATAACGATATAGAAGAACATATCCCAATATAAAATGATTTAATTTAAAATACATAACAAAATAAGTCTTTAAAAAATGAGTGTGAAAGGTTCCCTTACCGATTTGGACATCTTTCGAAGCGTACACCCCATGAAAGAAGGGTCATATAATGAAGATGTAAATACCCATAAATGGGATAATATTATACAAATAGTATAGTAATGGGCATTACATACACTACAAAAAAGGAAATAGTGGCAAATGTGTCATGAATCTCACGGGAATAAAAAGTGAGATGAATGTCCCCTTATGAAAGTTCGGCAGCCTAACGGCGCTACATAAAACATCCAAAAATGGATTGATGAGATCAAACAGGGTAACTCATCACATTAACATAAAAATTACAGAATGTGGAATAGAAAATAACATCCTCCAACATAATAACATGTAGCATAAATTAAATGACATAAAAGAGAGTACTTGAAAAGAAAGAGATAGGTAGGATCTCTTACGAAAATTCGGCAGCCGAACGACGCCAATCAAAACTTTCAAAATGGATTTATGAGAGAAAATATGGTCTCTAATAATATGAACAAAAAATTTACATTAAGAGTAATATAAAAGAACATACCAATCATAAGAAAGATGAGCTTAAAAGGAATGACATAAAAGTGTGTACTTAAAAAGAAATAGAGGGGTGGGATCCCTTACCTCGGGTCCGACTTGACACGATCATTCTTTATCCTCTTGAAAAATAAACTTGAGTTAATTTATACATTCATAAAGAAAATTCTACAAGATAATTATTCCTTTTATATCACTTATTACCATGGTATGAACACTATGTAATTATTTAAGTTAATAATGGTCGTTTTTTCAATCATTGCTACTTGAGTCAAAAATAAACTCTTTATAATTACATGTTTGTTCATGGGGTAAAATATAAATTATATCCATAAATATATTAATTATTTAGATATCATATATATCATATATATCCATTATATAAATGAATTTATAATATTACATAACATTTACAGGTAATGAAATGAAATGCACCGTTCATGGAGACAGTAAGTCGTACGTACGCATGAACGCTACTTCCATTTATATATCATATTTAATGGAATTTGAACATAATGATACATAATAGTATTATAATTACAGTATGTAATAATATATAATATCAATAAATCTATCCTTTATACATACCACATATGTTATTAACGAATCAAATCACTTTGAGGGGGCGGTAGTTCGCACTTCCTAAAATGAAGATATCGCGTTTACCCATAATGGAAACCATAAAGGTATTCCATAAATGAAAAATACAGAAGATTAAGGAAACCATAAAAATATTATATATCATATATATAAATATTTACATCTTAATGGAAACCTTTTAAGGTGTTAAAGGAATATTGAACAATCACCATTTTGTGAGGCAGAAATTCACCATCCACAGAAACAGTATGTTCTTAAACCATTAGATGTAGGTGTGTGTAAGTGTAGCTCGAATCCTTCTTATAAAAAAATTCTAGTATATTGAAGATACTGGAGGTGTTACGAATGAAATTAATAAAAAGAGTTTTGGGTGTTGGAGAAGCAAAATAAAACAAAAGAACACAAGTGAAGATATTACCTTAAAATCAGGTAAATCATCTTGGTTTGAACCAAAAGGGTTTCTTGAAGTTCTTTATGCCTAAAGTAAGGCTTCTAGAATGAGGAGAGGGATTTGTAGAGATGAAATGGGAAGGGGTTTTCCGAGACAAAGTCTTGAGAGGTGTGTGCAAGGTGGTAGAGGTGGGGGCCTTTTATAAGAGAAGAGGAGGGGCACTCTTGGAATGTTATAAAATATTACTTTATTATAAAATTATTTCTGGATTTTAAAGTTCCCATATTGATTTATTTCGAGTATATGGTGATAAGAGTTCGAAATCCTCCCATACAATAGGTTTTTGACATGTGTAGGTTTTAGATTTTACATTATATTTTCATTTTATTTAAATCGTTAAATAATGAGGTACTCGATGCTTCATCATTATGTTTTAAATAATTTAATTTATTTAAGGTCTAAAAATTATAAAAAAAATACTATGATGTAGGAAATATTTTTAGTTTTCTTATTATTATTTATAGTAAAAAATATGACTTGTATACCCCCGTGTACAAATTGTTTTAGTAAAACAATACATGTTTGTGTCATTTTTACTTTTACATTAAATAAAAGGAATTAATGTCATTATCTTACCCATTTGGCTCCATGGGGTCCGAAAAATAGACCAATGGGTTGTATGGGTCGGCCATGAATCATACAATAGGGTTAGGACAAGTTTCATGATATTTTAATTTTATTATAATATCATTTTTACCTTAAATCACACTAATTACCTTTAATCACGATTAATACAACTTAAAAGTTTCTATTCACCAAAAAATTATTTTAATCTCATTGAACCACATATTACTTACTAATGACAACCATGTATGTAGTATTTATGAAAATAAAATCACATATGTTGTAAAGTTTCATTTAAACGAAAAATCAGTTTCTTTAACTATCACTTAGTGGTTTCACTATTCATCAAAAATTGAAGTTTTCATGAAAAATACCAAAAATTCACCCTAAGCTATATTTGATATTCCGAATTCAAAAATGATATCTATTTTACAAAATTCAAAATATATAATTTATATTAATTAATTTATTAATTCATTCCCACTATCAAAACAAATAGCGTGTTTTTAAGAAACAATATCTATTAAAAGATTAACACTAGTTTAAGTCCAATTTCAATGTGATATTAATTCCAACGACCACCATTGGATTAAATGGTAAAAATATATTCCAATGAAAATTAAAAATGAATTAAAAATATAATCTAACCATATATTTATATTAGATGAAAAAGAAGTTTTGATGTAAAATGCAGTATTTTTTCACTATTCATTTAAAAAAAGAACAATGTCAGAAACATACCAAAATTTTAACCAAAGTAAATTTCAATGTCCAAATCATAAGGAATAAGTATATTTTGACAAATATAGACTACAAAATTTTAAAAATATAGATTTATAAAAAATTTCTCTATCAAAAGGCGGTAAAAGAATCTTTTAAAAATATAGGAGTAATTATTCTTAAAATTGGATTCATTTGGATTTTAAGACTCTAAAATTTGTTGGATAAATGTAAAAATATTTAACAAACATATTTAATCATTTTTTAGTTATTTCTGTTCATTCCCTCCATTACAACAGCTAGTAATTAACTATTATAATATTATTATATTATTAGTGTGCAACGTAAGATTTCAAAGAAACCTGTTGTTGTGTATTGGGTACGCCATAGAGCATAGCATCCCTATTAAATTAATATTAACATTTTATTCAAAAATATTGATAAACATTGGAATGTAATATTATTAATTTACCTGGGATGTTACATCCTTCCCCCCTTTTGGGAATTTCATCCTCGCAATTTCCAAATTAGGCTCGGAAACACCATTTAAAGTCCCACATCGGAATAAGAGTCAGTAAAACTGTCACTTAAAAAGAATGGGAGAGAAGTACAAAGGTCACCTGAGTTAACCCATAATAGGATTAAAAGTATGAAAATATGGATAAGGAGGAAAAAGGTTCATGTTCTGATTGAGAGTGATAGTAAACATGTTTATGAGAAAGTTAACCACAAGAAAATACCAAACTTGTGATGGGTTAAACGGTATTCGATTCCCCAGTACATAAAGTTCATAGACAACATTTTTGTTTAAGGTTATTTTTCATTGAGAAATTTATTCTTGATCTTAACTAAATCATAATGAAAAATCTTACTTGTCACGTATACTTTCAACTTTTACTACATTCATTAATCAAAGTCATATTTTCTCACAAATATGGGTATTTGGGAGGACTTGTTCGCATTATGAATACTATAATCAATTTATTAAGAATAACCTTATCCAAAAAATATAACTATATATTTCACATGTCATTAGATCTCAACCAAAACCAAACCAAAACGTTTAGTACGAGATCAGACAATACCCAAAAAGGATAATTTTTGCACAAAAAATAAAAAATACTTTTAATCTCCAAAATTTGTCAAACAAAACCCAATGTTCAACAAAGACCATTCAATAAACAGTTTGTCCATAAAATTCACCAATGTAAACCCAACTAAGATTGAAACCCAAATATTTTAAGGATTTAATCACATAGTCTCCCAAGGTACCTATTAACATTTATCTCCAAATAACATCAGTTTCTCTTAAAGTATCATATTGAAAGTAATTAAACTAATATCATATCCTCCATGATAGATTAATAATTTCCATAGATAACCCAAAATAAAATTACTCTTGATTCATAAAATCATCTAACAAAAAAATTGTCAAACTAACCAGGGACTTCCTGTAGTCCAGTGGTAGGTGATAAATACCAGTCGCACATTGGTTGTGGGTTTATTCCTGCAGCTTTGTCCGACGTGACGGGTTGTCACACGATTTGCGTGTTGTCCTTTTTATAAAACTCGAAAAATAACTCTAACATGTATTAACCTCAATAGTTTCCTTATAACTTTCATTTTCATCCAAATTCATTTCGATCTAAACATCTTAATTCTTGATGTCTTATTTCACCACCATAAAATAAAATGATTCCCAAAATGAATAACAACATACCTTGTTCATGGTGTCCACTCGGTTTCATCATTATCTGGTTCACGTAGGTAGAAGTCCCATGCATTACAAAAATGATTTAGAGATCCTTCAAAATCATTTTATTCCTCAATCCAAATACCCCTTGTATAACAACGGTCATATTGGTGTTCACAGAAAAAAAAGTTTTAGAAATAATCATGTATGACATATAATTCCAAAAAATCTGATAAAACATGATTTCTATAAAATAGTCAGACAGAATTTGAGTTGAAGCTTTCTATTACTGGTCCTTTTAAAATACCACAAGTATGTACTGAGATACTACATTTTAAAAGCAAATATAAATAGGTTGCGTAAGGGTCTCCTTCTTCAGCACCATTTTTAAAATCATAATATGTTTCAAATTCTTGTGATAATGTAAAATATTTAAAAATACCTTGATAATATTTACCTTTCTTGAAAATATGAGAATATTGTGAAAATAGTACTGGTCTAAATACAACCCATGATCCACGATGAATACGAGGTATAGTGGAAGTGTTTGATATCTCAAACAACTGCTTGTAAGAGAGTTGTATGCTAGAAAAAGTTTCATAATCATCCGAACATGACTTTTCAGTAATTATTGCCATCATGTCATCAGGAAGAGATAGGAATGTCGTTTGAGATACTCCTTCTTCCATTCATAACTGTCTTTACATGACCTGAAAAAAGTTATAATCCAAGGATTTAACTAAAATAATAGATATAAGGACTAACCATGTGTCTAACAAAAACTCATAATACCTAATGCTGTCTAAACCGACCTCTGATACCAACTATAAGGCCATAGACATAAAACTTACTTCATCTTGAGTTATTAGAATATTACACAATGAGGATCTTTTCAGGTTTAGAGTTTTAGAGAATTAGATCATAAAACTTGCATTCCATACCACATTTAAACAAATTGGTTACATAAATGATAGTACTCATTTTTCCCATCTACAGAAAAATATTTAAAATAAAACATGGAATATTTCTTGACACATCCTTGACACTATCATCTCATCATGTACCATTCCCTTGACCTGTGAAAAACATTTCAAAAACATGGTATGAGGATAAAAATCTCAGTAAGGGATATAAAAGTATGGAATGAAAACATTAGTCCATGCATGAAATCATACTTTACTCATAAAACATAATCACATACCTCATCAAATCATCAATAAATCAATGAAATCATAATACATAAAAGGAAACTTGAGGCATTAATAACATTCTTACGTAGGGAGTATCCCTCTTGGTTACGTTTCGATTACCCATCACAGTATATTCCCTAAATCTCTTCGGGGAAACCTTAACGTTTAACTCCTTTTCATTACCCAATGCATTGGAGAGCTATATCGGGATCACCCTCCCTTAATTTATCATGGAACCACCCGTCTTCATAACAATGCCGAAGAACCATGACATAATCGTTTCACATAAAACATGCATAAAGGAAACATAACATTTCCACATTTCAATCATAAGATATAAACACAAAACATTGATATAATAAAAACATTATGAAAACCATTTTCAATACCAAAATAAAAGAAAAGTAAAACATGGTATTTATTTTTCATTAAAAAATGTATGGCTTGTAGAGGAAGCCAAAACTCAAATAATGGTCACGGCGGCAGAGAAGTCGTTGTCGCCACATACGTATGACAAAAAAAATTCCCTTTTGTCATTTAGTAAAATGCTTCGTATAAAAAAGATTCTGTTTGGATAAACGTAAAATTCAAAGGGTTTTATACACCGTATAAAATAATGTTGCGTATAAAACAAAATATGCCTCAATGAAAGGAGATTGTGACAAAGTCCCATACCACTTTGAAGCTTTTAAAAGAATGGAATTTAATCAAAACTTTATAATATCATGAGAATAAATGAATTCATGATATAATATTCCAAAGGACAGTATATACACCATATCAAAGTGAATTGGTACATAACAACAATCAAGTCTCAGTGGAATGTCAAATGAGATGAAATCCCTTATAAAGAAGGTATCCTTAAATTAAGGATAAATCAATCACATAATTATGTGTGACAAATATAAATACACCCAATATAAGCGGATATTAAGTGTAAAACAATCAGAGGTTATTCACACATATTCATTTGATGACATATTCAATAACTACAAGTTGAACACAAAGAAATCAACATTGGGTTACGAAGTTCCCTTACAAAAATTCGACAGCCTAACGGCGTCACATTAAAATTCAGAAAATGAGTTGATAAGAGATAAAATGGTATCTCATCACTTGAACATAAAATTTAAATCAATAAGGATATTTAAGAACATATCCCAACATAAAAATATTTATGTTAAAAGACATACCAAAATAAGTCTTTAAAAAAATGAGTGTGAAAGGTTCCCTTACCGATTTGGAAAACTTTCGAAGCGTACATCCCATGAAAGAAGGGTCATACAATGAAGATGTAAATACCCATAAATGGTATAATATTATAAAAATATTATAATAATGGGCAGTACATACACCACACAAAAGGAAATAGTGGAAAATGTATCATGAATCTCACGGGAATAAAAAGTGAGATGAAAGTCCCCTTATGAAAATTCTGTAGCCTAACGGCGCCACATAAAACATCCAAAAATGGATTGATGAGATCAAATAGGGTATCTCATCACATGAAAATAAAAATTACTGAATGTGTAATAGAAAATTACATCCTCCAACATAAGAACATGGATCATAAACGAAATGACATAAAAGAGAGTACTTGAAAAGAAAGAGATAGGTAGGATCTCTTACAAAACTTCGGCAGCCTAATGACGCCAATCAAAACTTCCAAAATGGATTTATTAGAGAAAATAGGGTGTCTAATCATATGAATATAAAATTTAAAGTAATATTAATATAAAATAACTTCCTAATCATAAGAAAGATGAGCTTAAAATGAATAACATAAATGAGTGTACTTAAAAAGAAAGAGAGGGGTAGGATCCCTTACCTCGGGTCCGACTTGAATCGATCATTCTTTAACCTCCTGAATAATAAACTTGAGTTAATTTATAATTTCATAAGAACATTTTTTGAGCTCATTATTCCTTTTCTATCACTGATTACCATGTTATGAACACTGTGTAATTATTTACGTAAATAACGGTCGTTTTGTCGATCATTGCTACTTGAGTCAAAAATAAACTCTTTATAATTACATGTTTGTTCATGGGGTAAAAAATCCATTATATCCAGAATTATATTCATTATTTAGATATCATATATATCATATATATACATTATATAAATGAATTTTTAATATTACACAACATTTAGAGGTAAAGAAATGAAATGCACCGTTCATGGAGACGGTAAGCCGTACGTACGCATGAATGCTACTTCCATTTCTATTTCATATTTAATGGAATTAAAACATAATTGTACATAATAGTATTTTAATTAAACTATGTAATCATATATAATATCATTAAATATATTCTTTATACGTACCACATATGGTATTAACGAATCAAATCACTTTGAGGGGGCTGTAGTCCGCACTTTCTAAAATGAAGATATCGCGTTTACCCAAAATAGAAACCATAAAGGTATGCCAAAAATGAAAAATACATAAGCTTAAAGAAAAAATAAACATATTATATATCATATATAAATATAGTTACATATTTATGGATACCTTTGAAGGTGTTAATATAATATTTAACAATCATCGTTTTGTGAGGCAGAAATTCACCATCCACAGAAACAGTATGTTCATTAACCATTAGATGTTGGTGTGTGTAAGTGTAGCTCGAATATATCTTTTAAAAACATACTATTATATTGAATATACTAGATTTGTTACAAAAAAATTTAATAAAAAGTGTTTAGGGGGTTTGAGAAGAAAAATAAAACAAAAGAACACAAGTGAAGATATTACCTTAAATCGGGTAACTCCACTTGGTTTGAACCAAAAGGGTTTCTTGAAGATCTTTCTGCCTACGGTAAGGATTCTAGGATGAGGAGAGGGATTTGGAGAGATGATATGGGCAGGGGGTAGATGATCCAAAGGATTGAGAGTTGTGTGTAAGGTGGTAGAGGTGGGGCCCTTTATTAGAGAAGACAAGGGGCACTCTTGGAAAGTTACAAAATATCACTTTATCGTAAAATGCTTTTCGGATTTTAAAGGTCCCAGATACATTTATTTCGAGTATAAGGTGATAAGGGTTCGAAATACACCCATCCAATAGAGTTTTGACATTTGTAGGTCTTATATTTTACATTATCTTTTCATTTTAATTAAATCGTTAAATAATGAGGTAATCGCTGTATCATCATTATGTTATAAATAATTTAATTTATTTAAAGTCTAAAAATTATAAAAACATACTATGATGTAGGAAATATTTTTATATTTCTAATTATTATTTATAGTAAAAAATATGACTTGTATAACCCCGCGTAAAAATTGTTTTAGTAAAACAATACATGTTTGTGTCATTTTTACATTTACTTTAAATAAAAGGCATTAATGTCATTATCTTACCCAAGTGGCTCCATGGGGTCCCAAAAATCGACCAATGGGTTGTCCAGGTCGTCCATGACTCATAAAATAGGGTTAGGACAAGTGTCAAGATATTTTCATTTTATGATAATATCATTTTTACCTAAAATAACACTAATTACCTTTAATCGCGATTAATAAAACTTAAAAGTTACTGTTCACCAAAAAATTATTTTAATCTCATTGAACCAAATTTTACTTCTTAATTACAACCATGTATGTCGAATTTTTTGAAAATCAAATCACAGAAGTGGTAAAGTATCATTTGAACGAAAAATCAGTTTCTTTAACTATCACATAGTGGTTTCACTATTCATCAAAAATTAATGTTTTTCAGAAAGATACCAAAAATTCACCCTTAGCTATATTTGATATTCCAAATTCAAAAATGATATCTATTTTACAAAATTTAAAATATATAAGTTGCATTAAATAATTTATTAATTCATTCACGCTGTCAAAACAAATAGTGTGTTTTCAAGAAACAATATCTATTAAAAGATTGACACTAGTTTAAGTCCAATTTCAAAGTGAAATTAATTCCAATGACCACCATTGGATTAAATTGTAAAAATATATTCCAATTACACTTTAAACACAATTAAAAATATAATCTAACCATATATTTAAATTATATGAAAAAGAAGTTTTGATGTAAAATGCAGTATTTTTCACGATTCATTTAAAAAAAGAACAACCTCAGAAACATAACAAAAATTTAACCAAAGTAAATTTCAATGTCCCAATCATAAAGAATAAGTTTATTTTGACAAATAGAGATTATAAAAATTTCAAAAGATAGATTAAAAAAAAGGTTCGCCATCAAAAGGCGGTAAAACAATTTTTAAAAATATAAGACTATTTATTCATAAAATTGGATTCATTTGGATTTTAAGCCTCTAAAATTTATTGGAAAAATGTAAACATATTTACAAACATATGTAATCATTTTTTAGTTATTTATGTTCATTCCCTCGATTACAAAGGCTATGCATTAACTATTATAATATTATTATATTATTAGTGTGCAACATATGATTTCAAAGAAACCCATTGTTGCGTATTGGGTACGCCATCAAGCATAGCATCCCCTTTAAATTAATATTAACATTTTATTCACAAATATTGATCAACATTAGAATGTAATATTGTTTATTTACAAGGTCTATTACATTTATGGTGTCTTGGCCGAGACCTTAAAAGTATGTTTTTGATGTTCTGCATTATGCACTCTATCATTATGAAACTATTAAATTATAGTCCATTAAATTATTTTACTAGTAGAATATACATTTTTATGTTTTATTTTGGAATTATTTATTATGAATTTATTCTTGCAATATTATGCTCAAGATAAGTTTTCAATGGAATGATTTCATTTAGTTATTAACCATGATTTATTATATAATCTTCTACTCTATTTATTACCCTTACAGATCATCTAATCTCACCCCTTTAATATGAATTTTTCCATTGGATGTGAAGATAAATATTAAGAATATATTTTCAGAAAATTTTAGAATTTATTGGTGTTTCCAATGGAATCACAATATTATTTTTTCCTTTCAAGGACATAATGTTAAGTTCATGCTTGTAATATGGATTCCATAAACTATTAAAATATTCAATCCTTCAGGATGTAATGGCCCAAAACTATATTAATGAAATTTCCCTACTTTTTTTATATATTATATATCACATAAAATAATCTCAAGAACATATTATAAACATCATAAATTAAGAATGGATGATGTAAGAGTTATTTCTAGAAAATAATGAACCTATAATAATGAAAAAGTAACTTGACCATTTGAAAATTAATATGACCCCTATAAAGAGTAAATCAAACAAATGTATAGTTACAGCACTGATTAATTTTTAAATAAAATTTATTAAACTTATAAATGAATGAATGATATAATTATATTATAGTATACGTGTGTTAATATTTTAAAAAATTAATAATAAAGTGTTTGTATTTTTGAAAGACATAAATATTTAATTAAATTTTTATTATTAATAAAAAAATTAAAGATAATTGATTATCATAAAATTTATTCATTAAATAATATTTGGTTGTATTATGATTTTACTATAATTTTATTAGACCATATTTAATTTTTCAATGTGTTAGTCAATCAATTGTAGATTTAAAAACTTGCATTATTCGGGTAAATGATTGTTTTAATTAATAATTATATTTCTCAAATTTAGGATAGTATTTATAAAAAATGGTATTAAATTTTCTAGTTTATAAATTAGATAATTGTTAGGGTGAATTTTTTAAATTGGTATAAAATTCATGATTTATTGGTGAACGTAAATTCCCGATAATTTTTGATAAATGAAGAATACTTCATTTATTGAGTAATATGAGATGTTCAGTTGATTTAAAAATCCTTGGTTATAAATGAAATGATATTATTATTATATTTACTTACATGAGTCTATAATATTTTTTATAAGTTTAAAAAAATAAAACAATAAATGAAATATTGAGAAACCACCCCTCTCATCCACTATAAATATCACCCCTCACAACCACGTTTCCTCAATCCTCTAGGACATGTATCTTGTAAAATTTCAGCCCAAACAACTCCCTGAATCTACCCCCCTCCCAGTAACTCTTTCTCTTAAAAAAATTCCAATACCAATCTTTTATGGAGGTTATCAAGGATGAGTATTCAGTAGGTACAATCATATTCCTTTTTCTTTTCTTTTCTTTTTAAGTTATTTTATTTTATTATTCTCTCATAACCTCATATTTCAAAATGATCATGCTAAATCAATTTTAATATATATAATGGAATAATATCATTCTTATGGAATATTCTTCCTTAAATACCATTCTCTATATCTTTCTCTCACTATTTTATATTAAAAATTAAACCACCATTTGGCAGGTTCCTATTTACAACCTTCATCGAAGATAGATTTTTGTTCTTTAACATATCATTATTGTATGTAATAAACCCATTTTTATTTTTAAATAATTATATAATATATGTTTTAAATCCTATTTAATTTTCTATAACTATTATATATAAATATTATTAACTCATATGACAAAACTATTTCGTAATGATCGAAGAATCCACTATAATAATACAAATGATTATCACTAATGATTTATCAATTACATTATTCACATAACACATAATAAAATGATTTATATACCCATTTAATATTATTTATTCTAAATTATACCATATAAAGTAAGGTGTGTTTAATTATACCCATTCCACATGAACTACCTTACTCAATTACATGTATATTGATCGTGAAATCCAAATAAAATGAACACCCCTAAACAATAATAATGTATTTTATAACACAAATGAAGGATATAATAGAACATAATAAAATTATATTATATGAAATAAATGTATATTATTTTATGAATTAATATATAGAGGAATTTTATTTTATTTTCCTGAATGTAAGGTCATGTGTAAAACACATTGAGACATAAGCTAAATGTTTTCTTCTATAACCTCCACTTTCATTCTGGTTATGCTTTCATCATCAATAATCTAGTGTGATTCTTTATTATTTTAATATAACTATTCTAAAATTTTTATATATTTTGGATATACAAATATCCATACCTGTTTATCCTTCATTTATAATATAATACATGTTATATAATGGCCCCTTCTTCATTATTCTCGACTCGGAAGTCCAATTAAATGGAACTTACTGATTTCAAATCCATTTTTCATGTAACATACATAATCTATTTAGAGATTCCATTATATTGTTATAATTAAATAATTTAGTCTTTAAAAATAATATTTATTTTATTTCAGGTTTTATAAAAATAATTATGACAGTTAGAAAAGTGTTTTCCATTAGAAATATGCTTTACAATGAAAAAGGGGTATTTCATTCTAGAATTTTTCAACTATTTTATTAGTGTATTTTAAATTATTTTAAAAATATTTATTAATTTTCATCCAAATTGATATTTATATCTTATTTTTATCATACACCTTATTTTATTAAATTGTTTACGATCATCTTGAATGTGGATGTGCTCTCCTGATAACATTCATCGTACTAGTCATAATAACATGTGATAATGTTTATAAATTGGGGAAATTTATTAACATTTCATATGGATATGTATTTTGACTTTATCTCCATTAATATGATAAATTAATTAGACTTATAATGTGATGGTTGGGTGCTTCTATCGTTTATTGATGCATATGTATGTCACAAAAGGAATTCAATCCTTGGTTTTTACCCATTATGTATGCTGTCTTGGCCAAATCCATGATGGTATAATTATGTTGTCCAAAATTATGAATTACACCAATATGAAAAATTTAATTTACATTCAATGTGATTATTTTAATTGATAAATATTAGAATATATGATTTAATATGGATATATTTTTTAAACATTTATTCCTTATATATTATACACAATAGTATGTTTCAATGGAATGAGTTATTTTAGATATTCGGCATAATTTACTATTTTTGATTATATTGTATTACATAACATTACTAATAATATGATAGTACCCTTCTATTATTTCTTATTTTTCTATAGGACGAAATGATGTATTTTAAGAATGACTTACATGGACAATCTAGGATTTTATGGGTGTTTCCAATAAAGTCTCTTTATTTTATTCCATACAATTTTATAATGAAATGTTAATATGTAATATTGTTTAAAATAATATGAAACAATTATATCCTTCAAAAATATTAATCATAATATTTGTAGAGATATTTTGTGGTATTTCTAAAAAATACTTGAATTTTCGGTCAACAATAAAATATTATAATTTTCAATTAATAATAAATAAATGATTTATTGAGTCATAGGAGATGCTTGAATATTTTATGGACCCTTGGTTAGAAAATACATGTACATATTAATGTATTTACTCATTATATATATCAAAAGTTTTCATCATGAGAAAAATAATAAAATAATGAATAAAATATAAAGATAAAAACACTCTCATACACTATATATAACACCCATCACCACCACATTACCTCACATATATAAGCCTTTATGCTTTTCCAAATTATTCCTAACCCTCTACGAAATGCTTTCACACACATAAATTTTCTATTATTCCTAGAAAAATACCTAGACCAATCATTATGATGATGTTATCAAAGAGGAGTACTCAAGTGGAAAAAAACACTTCAATTTCCATTTATTTTCCCTTTCACATTTATTTATTTTATTATTATCTCCAAACCTCCTCTCTATAAATGTACATGATAAATCTAGAATCATATATATATATATATATATATATATATATATCATTTCAATTCAATATCCTTTTTCATGGTCTATTCTCGTTCTCTCTATTTTATTTGAAAAATAAAATCATCATCTATGAGGTGTGGATTTATAACATTCATGGACGATGGATTTTGGTTCTAGAAATTATTCATCAATTATATTAATGAAAACATTGTTATTATAAAAAAGGACATTAATATATGTATTAAAACCTATTTAATATTCTTTAACCTGTATAAATACATAGTATTAATTCATATGAAAAAATGTGTTCTAATGATTTAAAACCCGCTAAAATTATCTAAATGAGTATCACTAATGTTTTATCTAATGAATCATTACCAATACATTTAACAAATGAATAATATAACCATTATATATTTTTCATTTTATCTAATATAATATAAATTCAATTATTTAGAATTATGTCTATTCCACAAGAACTTCTAATCTCATTTACAAGTATAACGATAGTGAAAACCACAAAAATGAATAATAAAAAATCATAAATTTTTTATTATTACTCATAAAAAATCCATATAAAGACATAATAAAAATATAAAAAATAAACAAATGTCAAAAATATTCTTAATTAATTAATTATTGTATTTAATTTTATTATCCATGTCATATAGTGAAAATGAAGAACACATTTAGACATAAGGTAAGGGTTTCCTCATTTAACTTCCATTTTCATTTGGGTATTGATTTATTCCCATATACACAAATTTTTTTATTAATTATTTTTAAATAATTATTCAAAATTATATATATCTAGTAAAAATCATATATCCCGATCATTTCATCAATTTTAAGGGGGAATTAATTTTTTTCAATGTTCTATTATCATTTCTACATATATGAAAGCATGATTAAAGGAAACATTCCAATTTTCTACCATATTCAAATACAATTAATAATCAATTTTAAGACTCCATTATTTTTCATAATTCCCTTTCTTTGTGAGAAAAAGCCTTATTTGTTCATTTATGGTTTTATACAATCAATTTTGTCAAATAAAATTTATATTTCCAAAAGAACTAATCATTTCTATGTTAATGGGGTTTTTATATCAATAACTTATTAATGATTTTATTAGATTATTTTATTTTATTTGCAAACCATTACTTAATTTTATATTATATTGATATTGATCTCTTATTTTTATCATCCACCATTATTTATTAAATGGTTTGTTATTAGTTTTACTGTAGATGTTCTATATTGTTACCAATCCCAATACTACTCAATAATTGTAAGTGATTATGTTTATAGATCATATATTTTTATTTACATTTCATATGTAAATGTTGTTTATGTTTATGTCACATAATAAGTTGAGTGAATTGGACTTATTAGGTTGTGTTTGGGGACCACTATGACCCTTTGATGCATTGATATGACTCATAAAAAATAAACTAGCATAATTTTTGACCAATTATGAATGGTGTCTTGGTCGAGGAATTGATGATTTGATTATTATGTATATCGTTATGAGTATAAACAAATGAAAAATGTAATTTATAGTCCATGTGATTAGTAAACTAGTATAATATCCATGGATATGTTTTATTATGAAATTATTAATTCTACATTTATTCCTTCTATATTAGGATAAAAATTATGTTTTAATGGCATGTGTTATCTACTTATTCACTGTGCTATATTATTTGAGATTATATTATACTACATACCATTTCATTGCATCTGAGGACACCCATTTATTTTGTCTCTTCTTTTCATAGGATACAAAGATGTATTTTTATATTGTATTGTAGGAATAATTTGAGAGTTTATGAGTTTTTATAATAGAATCTATGTATTTTTTTATTTCAAACAAATAATTTATAGTTCATGCTTATAATATGGATTCCAAAACAACTAAACAATTGTGTTCCTTAGTATGAAATTATTTTTAATCGTACCATTTTCATAATGTAAGGCACCCATTCCAGCCCACTAGGGTAAGTGCCTAACATTTTTACATTAATATGGTTACAAGGAATTATATCCCAAAGGGCTAAATAGTTTCATTGTTTTAGAATCCATCATAAATACATGATCGTTATATTAAAAATCTCAAAGGAAAAAACAATATATAGATTATATTGAAAACTCAAATAAACACCAAAATTATTCCAGAAATATATTCATAAAATACATCTGATTATCCTTGGGAAAAATAATACCTATGAAAGGGGTGAGATCATATGATCAGTTAGGGTATGTAATACAATAGAATCATAAATATTAAGGCATGGTGAACAACTAAAAGAACTCATTCCATTAATATAAAATATTGAGCATAAAATGGATGTAATAAACGATGAATAAGAAATATAATAATATAAAAACCACAAATATTATAATAATAGAACGATCACATGGAATATAAATTACTAGTTTCATAATTATGGAATGCATAATGTTGGACATCATAATCATATCATCAAGGCCTTGGCAAGGACACCATGCATAATTGGTAAAAACCTAGAATAATATATTTATTGAGACCAAACATTTCATAGAAGGGATATAGAGGTCCTCACCTAACTACTAATAAGTCAAATGTATTCCTTATATGAACAATGATAAATATAAAATATATACACATATTAAGTGTAAATAAGATTCCAAATTCTATAAACATACTCACATACAAATCTATAAAGTACAAAGAATTGTATAGAGATATCACATCTACATTAAAACATATTGAAAACCATTTACTAAAATATTATGGATGATTAAAATAAAATATAAATCACAATATACTATAAATATAAACATAGGAGTAAAATTAAATGAAAATACTCTAATAATATAATCAATAAAGTATTTATTGAAATACAACTTTAACATTTCAAAGTAGTGTCCTTTTTGAAAAAAAAGTGTATTTATCATAATTGTATGTACCAAACTAATAATTAAAAAATATTTTTTATCATGATGAAATAATTGTATTATAAAAAATAATAGAGTCTTATTTAAGATTATGTATGGTACAATCAAATCTTTTAGAAATCGATATGTTTCCTTTAATCGGGTCTGCATATCTTGATGAATTATGAAGGGAACCCAATAAAACATGTATTATAACATAAAAAAGGTTGAAATGATATTGATATATGTATTTGAGAAATATAAATACAATTTTGAATAATTATATAAAATTAATTAATTATGAAATTCCTGTAATGCAGAAGAAAGCATAACCCAAATGAAATTGGAGGTTCGGGAAGAAAATCATTACCTTATGTCTAAACATGTTCCGCACTAGAACATAACATCCTTGATTAAAATAATAATTCCACTAATTAATTAATTAAAGACCTTATATAAATAAATATGATTTATTATAATTTAAATATGTTTATTTATGGAATTTTTTATGTTATTTAAGATTTAGTTGAATTTCTTGGGTGTATTTGCTTCCTTGGTTTTCATGATCAGTATACATGTACATGAGTATGGATGTTAATCTAGAATGGGTATAATTATACATAATTGAAAATTTATGACCTTAATAAACATATATTAAAATTAAATGGTTATATAATTTAATTTTTTATATGTTATTTGGTTGATTTATTAGATAAAATATTGGTGACAGACAGTTAGATTATTTTAGCAAATTTTCAATTATAATGAAGTAGTTTTGTTTTATGATTTATTATTATGTATATAATAGTTATCGAACCATAAATAGATTTTATTACATAATTCAATTTATTAACCATAAAAATGAATTAATTACAAGTATTGATGGAGAAATTGAAGAACTATAATCTGTCATCCATGATGGTTTTAAATTGGCACCACACAGACAATGATGTCATTTTTAAAATAAATGAGGGAGACAAAATAATTTTATGAAAGTTATAAAATTAAAATGATATAATTACAGTATATAGATGATACTAGAGTTATCATTTACATTTGGATAGATGTGTCTAGTATAGAATAATAATAAAAAACAAAATGAAAAGAAAATAAATGAAAAAATTAAGAGGATTTTAACTCTGGAATATGCATCCTTGAGAACCTTGTGAAGGGGATTTTTTTGATATTTTTTTATTATTAATTGATGTTGGATGTGGTGGAAAGGCATAGGGATAATGTTGATTATAAGTTTTAATAAATTCAAGGATTAGATGTCTGAGGATAAATGGCGGTGTGGGGTGGTATTTATAGTGGAGAGAAGGGGTGATTCATCAAATATTTTATTCAATATTTTCTTATTTTTTTAAAGAAAAGAAATATTGTTTATTCCTGTGAATATACAAAAAAATTATTTTTTATGAGTTATAACCATGATTGTTTACATAAGAAAATAATCACCTATTGATGAATAAATCATGTATTTTTATTTTATCATATATTATGGTAAATTAAGATTTATGAAAATGTGATTTATTTGTTTTTAAAAACCATACCACTTATAGAACCGTATAATAAAAAAATGAAGTCATTTTGATGTAAAAAAATTATATATATATGAAAATTTGTTTTTAATTAAAACAATTCTTTACTAGAAAAATAATGATTTTAAATTTATAAATGATTTTTTAATAGCTTTAAAAATTAAATAATGTGTCATGAAATTATCCTAATATCATTAGAAAAAATATATTATTTTATGAATACATTTTAAGAATTTAAATAAGATTTTAAATCATTTTACCAAATATAAACTTGTAACTAAATATTTATGAATTTCAAAAATACAAACACTAAATTATTAATATTTTAAAATATTCACATACTTATACTATGATATAATAATATAATACATTAATTTTAAAGATTCCAAATTTTTTTTACCCCTCCATGGGCCATGTTACTATTCATTTTGTATATTTAATATTCATACAGGTCATACTACTATTTTAATGTTTGTGTTAATATTTCCTTGGTATATGTTAATAGACCAAAATAACTATTATTTCATTCATTATATTTTTTTTTAATTGTGTTTTATATGTTATTTCTTTGTGATATATAAAAAATTTACATAGAAAGTGAAATTTAATTTGATATATTTCTAGGTTTTTACATTCCCACCTATAAAAAATATTATACCCAAGATTTCTAGACTATCATCCAAGAAAAAAAATTGGTTGCTCTTCATCATAAACTCTTTTTGAATCGACATCACCTCTTTTATTTTATGATTCCTAAAATGTACCTTTACAATACATATCATTTGATTCTTCAACACCTATTATTTAGTTTACAGAATCTAAATAGGCTTTTCATAGTCAGATAATTTATGATCCAATTATATTCATTCAAAAGTTAGTATATCCATTTTTCTTGCATGTAAATCCTTAATGAAGATTTGTGGAACTCATTTCTATCAAGGGAAAAGCTAGGTGGAAATTAGAAATGATAATCAATAACTATAACTATCTCCCATATATCGAAAGGTCCAATGTTTATAAGCCTCTGTTTCCCTTTATTCCCAAATCATTTAACACCATTCCATGGATATTCATTCATGAAATCATGATATACCACTTGAAAATATGAATCCATACATAGATTAATAACATAACTCACAAGACTACTATGAGATAATTTAATTTCTGTATTAATTGTCTTTACCTTTGTGGTTTTTTCCTCTATAAGATCTAGGTCCACGAGCTTCCATTCACCAACATCATCCAATCAAGTTGGGTTATGACATCTCTTGACATACAATTACTTATATAGTGCCATTTTAATTCTATAATGGAAACTATTATTGTTGGAAAACACAAAAAAGATAAATAATGATTCCATATACCTTGAAAGTATTGTTAGAATGATCTAAAAGTTTAATTTAAGGTTTGTATCATCCATTCATACTACCTGTTAGTTTGAGGGTGATAAGCAGTAATGAAATCAAGCATAGTATCTAAAGATTTTAAATAATTTTCCATAATTTCTATATAAATCATGGATCATGTTGTGAAAAAATTGAGTTAGGTGCTCCATGAAGTCTTCCAAATTTATTAATAAAGAGTTGTGTAAGGTGATATTATTGAAAATCCTCTCAAATAGTGAGGAAATGTGTAGAACTATAAATTGATCAATAGTAACCCATACTGAATAATTATTTATTTAGGATTTTTAATTAAGAGAAAAAAGCCATATTAATGTAATCCCATTTCCTTATTGAAATAGGAATATGTTACAAGATTCTGGTAGGATGTTGTCTTTCAACCATCACTTAATAACAAACTAAACATCATAATTCATAATCTACAATTTCCCGCTGCATGTTATCCCACAAAAAATGTTCTTTCAAATATCTATACATCCTAGGGATACCAAAATTTAACGTGAAATTTAAACAATACACATAATTCAATAATATTATTTTTATTTATAGTATATATTGAGAAAATTTCCTCCTTCCAAATTTGATAATTCCATCCTCACTCATGATGTTTGGAAACAACCCATTATTCAATGCATTAATTTTTTTAATATTCTCATCATCACAATGAGAAATTTTAATTATTTCTAAAATTGATGGATGGGAAAAAATTTGAAAAATTAATGATGGTTTACCTTCAATGATAATAACCATATTAATTTTTTCTAGATCAATGTACTCATGATCTTTTTAAATCCTTTTTTTCATACATCCTTGTTTCTTCAACTAAATCAACGTTCTTCCTTATTTTTTTACCTAAGAAGAAGTGTATTGAAAAATAATAATCATTGAGTAGCTCAAGCCATCACCATTCCCTCATGTTGTGTTATTTCTCTGAGAAGATACAATTAAAAATCATGTGATCTTTATATATATCAATCACATCTATCATAATACAGATAGTGTATTCATATTTTAATAAAATACAATAAAACTAATAACCCATGATCATGAGTTGGAATGTTCTTTTCATAGGTATTTAACAACACTAATGCATTGGAAATAACTCTTTCATTCTTCACAAGTACACATTCACATCTATTCTTTGATGCATCACTATAAATAACAAAAAAGCCATTTACAGATGGAGAGAAAGATAGGATAATTCACTAATCCCCTTGTTAAATGTTTTAATCAATCTTCACATTAATTTTTTCTATACTAACTTAACCAAATTATGATTAATTTTGGATAATGGGTTATCTATTGGGGAAAAGTGATGATTTAGATGCCTATAATAACTATCTAAACAAATAAAAATACATATCATTTTCATATTTGTTTGAGTAGACCATTCCTAAAAGAACTTTTTATCTATGTTATACAATACTATCCCATACATGGTGAAAATATGGCCGAGAAAAAAATATTTTGAATAAAAAAATCACACATGGTATAATTCCTATATAAATCATTTCTTCTAAGAGTTTTTAGAACAATGTCTATGTTATTATCAAGATCTTTGTAGGTTTTGGAGAATACCAATATATCATTAATGATTACCACAACAAATTCCTCAATATATTCCAAAAAACAATAGTAATTTGATATACAGAAATATATGGTGCATTATTAAATCCAAATGTAATTACAATAAACATGTAATGTCCATACCGTGTTCAAAGTTATGCCTTTGAAATATATTCTTTTTCACACAGAATATTCGATACCCAGATAAAATATAAGTCTTTGAATAACATTTATCAGATTAATTTTTTTCTAATAAATAATTAATTTTTGTCAGATAATACTTTTTCTTTATCGTAATAATATTAATCTCCATATAGTCAATGCACAGTATAAAAGATCCAGCTTCATTCTTAAAAATAGAATAGGACCTCCCCATGGAGAAACATTGGGGATAATAAATACTTTAATATTAAAGTCTCCTAGTTGTATCTTTATCTCCATTAACTCTATATTGTCCATTCATTAAATAGTATTCTATATGGGTCTTTCTCTAAGAATTAAATCAATTGAAAACTCAACTTCATTCTTAAGAGGATTTCCCAGTATATCCTCTAAAAAATAAATCAATATAATATTTCATGATAGGTTCATCCCTAATTTGAATATTACCTTCCACACCCTAATATATTGAGTTCTCTTCCCCCCCAATAATTTAATTCAGTAGATCTATGGAGATATGATTTATATAAGAATCATATTCCTAGGTTTCATCTCTGATGATATGAGACTCTACATCATTACAAGTAATTGTAACTTTATACTTCTTGCAATATATTTTCTAATCATAATTTGATATCCCATTAATAAAAAATATTATATCAAATTTTACAATGTTCATGATGATAAGGTAGAATCTAAATCATATAAAGAAATCATAGAGAGGATTATTTGAAAAATATTTGGGGAAATGATATTTCCCTTAAGTGTTTTGATTGAAAATTCCATTATTAAAAAAATAAGTAAATGTTTAGTTTTCTTGGAAAACTGGTATGATGTAAATGAAGGTGATTATCCAGTATCAAATAAATCATTGGATATGTTTGAGGAAGTTATTAATTTACCTTCCACCACAACATTATGAAATGGAACCTCATTAATTGTGATCACATTATATTTCACTTGATCCCATGGCCTTCATTGAGGAATGTTTCCATGGCACTTTGGACAATAATTTTCATAAAGTCTCATCTATTTGAAATGGTAGCATTGAATATTTTTAGATTATTTATTTCCCTTGTAATCAAGTAATTGGTGACCTTTTTTCCTATACATATATTAAAAAACAATACCATTCAGTAAAGTACTAGGGATTTTATTCTTATAAATAATAGAGGATGGAAAATAAATTCTTCACATATTACCCTTTTCTATAATTCATTATCTATATAGTTCAAAAACCATCTCTTATTATTCATTACATTTCTGTAATATGATATAGAGAATTACATTCCTATCTTGATCGAACATGAAACTGTATCTTAGTACAATTTGATCTTTTAGGAGTCTCGTGCTCTTAGAAGGAATGATTTTATTCTTCCAAAGATTAAATAAATATCTCTACTTAGATTAAATATGTATTATATAGAATACATTTCTAACCTCATAAATATGGTTTCTACAAGGAAACATTCTCATCTTGTTTTTTCCTCATATTCAAGAATTTCATTTCTATAACCTCTCATTTTTCTTAAAGAAAAATATTTTACTAAGGAAATTTCCACAAATTCCATCCGTTATATATTTCTAATTTCATCCTCCTCTTTTGTATAGTAAATTATTGACCATAATTTATCCTAATTTCTTAATAGATAATAAAATTCTAGGGAAACATTCTCTCATTCATTACATCCCAAAGTGGGAAATAGATTCACCAATTAACATATCCACTACTCAGTAACAAATGGGTTTTAAACCCATTGAATGATATAGTATTAAATATTTAGATATAAATTTATATTTAATAAAATAATTAAATAGAAAATATATTTTAAAAAATTGTATTTATAATATATTTTTCTTCTTGTGATTTTGGTTATATTTTATTTAAAATTATTTATATTTTCAAAGTGTTACAAAATTAGTTATATATTTAAAACAATTTTTTTTGAAAATGTAGGTTTTAATTAGAAATAAAATTTTCATATTATTAAAATAGTATTCTTAAAATGGTGTTACTTTTTTGAATAGTACACATTCAAAAATGGATATGGTGATTTTTGGGATTTTTCTAAAATACATGAATTTTTAGAGAATTGTATAATATCGTAATATACGATAAATGATAGATATGTGATTTATTATTACATATGTGGTGTTTGGAAGATATAATCACCCTTGGTTCGAACACACATATAAATATTATTGTATTTAGCCACAAGAATCAATAATATTTCTTTTCTTGGTCAAAATAATAATATAAGGAATAACATGTTGAGTAATATCCCCTCTCCCCCGTTATAAATACCTTCCACCAACACCATTATCCTCATTCCTATAAGCCTTGAGGTTTTCATAATTTCTACCCAATCCTCTCCCCAAGACACTACCTGATTTCTATGGGAGCTTTATTTTAAGAAAATCAAAAATCCAATCCCATTATAAATGTTCATAAGAAGGATTTTTTAAGAGCTAAAAGCTTCTTCCTTTTTGTTTTATTTTCATTTGATGTTCTAATTTTTTATTTTTCTATCCTCACCTCCTCTATCCAAATGAACATGATAAATTTTTTGTAATGTATATAATATAATGACAAAATGTTAATGGAATATCATTCCTCAAATTTATCTCTCTCTCTCTATTACTTTAAAATTGAAATCATCGTTCGTGATGTGTTGATTTACAACCTTCATGGATGAAGGATATTAATTCTAAAATTTCTTATTCAAGACTGGAAATGAAAAAAAAATATGGACAGACCAGAATATATATATTCTATTACTACCTATTTAATGTGATAGAAAATATTATATATACGTAATATTAATTTATATGTCAAAACTAGTTCCCAATGACCGAAAACCCGCATAACTAAAGTAGAAAAGGTTTATCACTAATTATTTATCTATTGAATCATCCCCATACCATATAAACAAATGAATAATATGATAGTTTAATATTATTTATTTTAATTAATAACATATTAATTCAATTATGTAGATTATACACATTCCACATGAATATCCATACTCATATATAAGTACATCGACCATGAAATGAAGGCAGAAAATGCTACCGAGCAACGAAATTATATCTTATAAATCATGAAAAAAGACGTAACTGAACATAATAAAGTATAATAAATATAATTATTGAATTTAAGGTTCTATATTAATTAGTTAATGGATTTAATTTTATTATTCTAGTGTAAAAGTACATTGCAACTTTTAAACAGAAAAAACATAGATTCCATTAGAAAACACCCATATACTCCTAGATTATTATCACATGGAATTATTATAATACATCTTCAAATCATAGGAAAAAATATATTTGAAATGAGGGATATTATAATCTCATTAAGGGTTTGTAATATAATTAATTCATAAATAATAATCCATTGTGAATAACTAAAAGAACTGGGGACAGAAAATCATAATCGTGAACATAATATGATAGGAATAAACACTAAAAAAATAATCCCATAATAAAAAATAACGAGGGATATTTTACTAGTCAAATAATCACATGGAATATCAATTAATATTTTTATAATGAGTTAGTGAATTAATTTAGTATATCATAATCATAACATTAAGGCCATGGACAAAACACCATACGAAACGGGTAAAAACTAAGGCCAGTTTGTCTTGTGAGACCAACCCATACATTGAGGAGATATAAAGGGGCCCACCAATTACTTAAATAGTACAATTAATTCTTCATATGAAAAGGGATAAAAAATCTACATATACATATGAAATATATATAACATTATCCAATATGTAAACAAAATCACATACCATTTTGAGTAGTATGGTGTATGGCATAATAATATCACATCCATAGTCAAAATGCTCATAATAATTTTTATAAAATATTTATGATTATAAAAATAATTGGTAAATATCAATATATCATAAATGTATGAATTATTTTTAAAATAAATAATAAAATCTAATTAAATAATTTAGAAATTCTTGAGAAAAATACACCTTTTACTTTGTAAAGAAGAATTTTTTTTGGAAATTTCCTTTTTATTTTTCATAATTGTTTATTTAATCCCAAAAATTTAAAAATATCGTTTTTCCTGAAAATTAGTAAATATTGAAAAATTGGAGTCTTAAAATATAATAAGTTTGGTATGTGAAATTGGGTAAGAAATAAGAATGTTCATTTTAATCAGGCTTGCATATCATGAAGAATTAAAAACGTAACCTTATAAAATATATATGATCCCATTAAAGAAAATATGATTTGATAGAGATATATTTATATGGAATCTATAAACATAATTTAGAATATGTATCAAATAATTATTAATATGTACATTTGTGTACAGATTAAAATTACACAACCCGAATGAAAATAGAGGATCATAAAGAAGACCCTAACCGTATGTTCGAATATGTTATGAATGCGACCATAATGTATTGATTAATTAAATTAAATCTACTAATTAATAAATTAATTTATAAAATTATCTTCATGTATTTTATTTTTTATAATTTTATGATGTTATTTTATATAATTTTTTATGAGTTATAAGATATAATTTTATTGCACAGGACTATTTGTTTCCATGGTTTTCAAGATCAGTGTACTTGTGATTGAATATATACATTCATGGGGATTTGGAAGATTATAAATAATTTAATTAATATGTTATTACTGAGAATATATATTATTAAATGGTTTTATAAATAATTTTTTTTGTATCTTGTGAGAATGATTCCATAAATAAAACTTCAGTGATATCCATTTAGATTATTTTAGAATTTTACGATCATCAGAAACTAGTTTCTATGGATTAATATTTTGTATGTATATTGGAACTAGAAGATTAGATTTTCTGAATTAAATATTTTATAGTATTGTTTAAACAAAAAAATGTATAGTTACTATCCTTTAAGGATAAATTCATGAACAAAAAATTCATCTTCCACTAATGTTGTAAATCAGAACCACATGGATGATGATTCCATTTTTAAAATAAAAGATAGTGTGAGAGTAATTTTAAGACGTATATTCCATTAAAATGATATAATTCATGTATATAGATGATACTGGAGTTATCATGCTTATTTAGAGAGAGAGGGCTTGATAAGATAATAATAAAATTAATAATCTGAAATGAAAATAAAAGGAAAAGGATGTGAATATTACCTTTCGAATAATATTCCTTAAGAACCTCCTTAAGAGGATTGTTTTTTTAATTTTGTTTATAATAGGATCCCTGGGACCTTGGGGAGAGGCATGGGGAGAGTATTGGCTAGAAATTTGATAGGATTCAGTTATTTTAGGTGTGAAGAGAAGTGGTGGGGAGGCGTGGTATTTATAGTTGAGGAGATGGGTGATTTCTCAATATTTTATTCATTATTTTATTATTTTTCCAAAGACATCAAATAGTGTTGATTAATGTGACTAAATTCAATAATATGTTCATTTGAGTTTATACCAAGGGTAATTTTATTAGCCAAACATCACCTATGAACTAATAAATCATATAATTAACATTTATTGTAAATTGTCATATTTTACTATTCATAAAAAATTAATATATTTTAGAAAACTATAAATAATTCATGCTAAATTTTTTTTTATGTGTATAATTAAAAATTAGTTCCATTTGGTTAAAATAATTTTATAAATATGAGCAATTTAATGTTTAATTAAAAACATCATTTACTTGAAAGATTTAGATTTCAAATCTATAATTGACGTTTGGTTGATGAAAGAGCCCTTGGTTTGAACTTGACGTAATTATTATTGTATTTATTCTAATGAATCAATAATATTTCAAGTTTTGAAAAAAAAAATTACGAATAAAATATTTAGAAATCACGCCTCTCTCTGACAATAAATACAACCCTTCAGCACCACATCTCCTCACACCTCTTAGCCTTGATGGTAGTCAAATTTATGCACAGCCATCTCCCAATCCTCACCCTCATGTCTTGGAGATAAAAATATGAAAAGAAGTAAAATACATATCCCTTTATGTTGTTTCTCATGGATTGGTAGTCTTGTTGTAAAATCCTCTTCCTTTTCCTCTTAGTTTCTTTTCAGGTTTTTTCATTTATTATTCTATACTCCACTCCCCAATCCAATTGAGAATGATAAAAACAGTATCTACTATATACTGTAATGAGATCGTTTTAATGAAATATACTTCTTAAAATTCATATCTATTTATATTTTATTTTCAAAATGTAATCACTATCTGTGATGTGCCTATTTATAAACATATTGGATGAGGATTTTTTATTCATCAATTTCTCCTTCAAGGGTGGTAGTGAACAAAATTTTAATATTTAAACTAGACTATAATATATTTATTCAATCATAATTTATGTTCTATAATCAATATATATACTGAATATTAATACATACAAAAATACAGGTTTATAATGCTAAAACAATTGCAGAAATAATTTAAATATTTATCACTAATGATTTGTTAAATGAACAATTCCCATACCAAATATTCAAACAAATTATAAAACTATTTAATCATCCAAGTCTTAATTAATATCATATAAATTCAATTATATATAATTATACTCATTCCACATGAACATACAAAGACATATACAAGTATATCGACCATAAAAAACCAAGGAATGGAACACCACCAAGTATGAAAATTGTATAATATTACTCATAAAAAAGGACATAAATGATATTAATAAAATTATATAAAATAAAATACATGTTTTTAATATTATTATTTAGTCAATTAATGTGTTTAGTATGAATATCTTGGACGTTAAGTTCATCTACAAAACACATTCTGACATAATGTAATATTTTTATTCCTAAACAACTTTTTTCCTTCCACATATGCTTTATTATTCTATACACCAATGAAATTATTTATTATTTTTATATAATTAATATGAATTATTTATATATGTTTCAAATAAAAATATAAATACTAATTAAACATTATTTTATCATACAAGTCACGTTTTATAAGGTTTTCTTCTTAATTTGTCACAATATGCATGCCTGGTTAAAGAGAACATCTCGATTAATAGCCTATTTTCATGTACAATACTTAATATATTTTAAGACACAATTATATTTTATATTTCACTAATTTTGTCATTAAATAAATATTGTTTAATTTCTTGTTTTATATAAACAATTACGAAAAGTAGAAATGATTTTTTTAAAAAGAACTTTTCATTACAAAGATAACAGTATTTTTTTGTCATGAATTTCTCAATGATTTTATTATAGAATTTGATATTATTTTAACACCTCTATTTAATTTTATTATATATTTATATTTATCTTTTATTTTTTTCCTTCACTATAATTTATTAATTTTTTAATGAGGAGTTTGACTGTGGATGTTCTATATTGATACCATTGACCATAGTACTCAAAATGGTAAGTGATTATGTATATGGATTGGGGAATGTTATTTACATTTCATATGTATATGTAGTTTATGTTTATCCTCATTCATATGAGGAATGAATTATACTTATTATGTTATGGGTTGGGCTGACAAAAGCCCCTCAATGTATATGTAGGTCTCATGAGATAGAAGAACACATGGTTTAACCTATTATGTATGGTTTCTTGGACGATGCTTGATGGTATGAGTATAAAGACCGACATTATGCATTCCCTGATTATGAAACTATTAATTTATATTCCATGTGATTACATTACTAGTAGAATATCATGGGTTATGTTTTATTATGGAATTATTATTCAGTGTTTATTCCATATATATTATGGTGATGATTATTTTTTATTGGAAAGAGTTATTTTGGGTATTCAACATGATTTATTATTTATTATTCCTTTGTAATAGATTACCTTATTGATCATCTGAGGACACACGTTTATTATTTATTAATTTTCCATAGGATGCAAATATTTATTTTAATAATGTATTCCACGAACAATCCAGATGTTTATGGGTGTTTCTAAAGTAAAATCAAAATTATTTTTCCTTTAAAACTAGTTATGTCAATTCCATGTGTTTTATATGAATTCAAAACACACTAGACAATTTGGTCCATTGGGATGTGATTCCATGTTTTTGTACCAATGTAATAATGTATGGAATCAACTCTATGCTACTAGGGTAGGGGTTGATATAATTTTTTTTGAAAATACATTCAAAATAATACATTTAGAAATTCCTTATGATTTTTTTGTGAAATTATATATTTTTTTGAAAATACTATATCACCTTTTAAAATCCATACAATCAAAATTTCATTAAACATATTACAATTGTTTTCTAAAAACAATAGATAGGATTCTGGAAATAAAACTCTAAGGCTACATGAATTGTTACCAGATGTCTTGGGCCTACCCACTTTCTTGGGGATGGTTTTCTACCCAATTCCATACCCTTTTTACAATGATCAAGAACCAAATTTTATATAAAAAATTAAATCATTATATATATATATATTGTTAACTAGGTTTTTTCAATTAAATACATTGATAAAATAATATAGTGAATAAATTTACAATTATAACTTAATTAGGATAGATTATAATAAATTATATTAACTCAGTTTATACACATGGAATATATACATAGAATGTTATAACAATTATCTCATTCAACAAATAAAAAATAATAATTTCCTTGTAGAAACTAATTCACTACAAATATATATGTAATTAATAAAATATACCAGTAAAACTCAGTCTGAGGCAAATCATCATACCATTTATTAAGAATGGAAAAGTCAGTGAACAGGAAAACAAACAAGATGTACCAGTTACATGTCATAAAAGTCATACCCATCTCCACACCCATGAAAATCCCCCACAATGACTGATTCCTATTCCGGGATCTCATAATGCTGGAGGATATTCGCGTAATTCCTTCTGAAGTTTAGTTTCTCTATAGATATCAATTCTTTATAGGAGTGATTGATAGAGGACCAAGTTACCACTGGCTTTGGAAAATCAGAATAGTTCTTCCTCGGCCTTCTTTTAACTGGAGGAGGGTCCTCCGTTCCTGACTTCTTCTTCCCACCCTTGATAGAGTCATTATAAGAGGGATTGACCAAACCACTCTGATTCTCTTTATCACTCTCTGACACATCCACCCACTTTCCAGTGATAGGAGCAGCATAGAAAGATGCTTGGACCTGTTCATATCGTCCATTATTATCAATCCTAGCCAAACACTGTGGGGGATCCACAAATTCATGACCAGCATCAACATCCTTCCTCAAAACACCCTCCATGGAAATCTATAAGATTTCATTATTCATTGAGCATCTCCCCTCCACTTCATCATGAGAAAATTAGTGGAATTAATTACAATGGTCAACTATGACCAGAAATCCACCATTAGATTTCAGATACACATTGTCCTGAATAGTCAGATAAAGAGTACATCCATCATGTTCTGGTCAATCACCAGCTGGACTCAAAGGCAACCCTCCCTCCTTCTGTACATCAACACCTGAAATACACAACCCACTGATCGCACGTAAAGCAACCTGACTAAGCATATTCAAGCAATGCAAATCATCCCCTGAGGAATCAATCACTCCTAACATGCCTCCAAAACCATCCCTAGGACCACGACCATTCACACCAGTACTCAATTGTAGATCTTGCTTCAATCTATCAAAGACCGAAGCCACATACGAGTTATTGTGTTCCCCCAATCATTTATCCAACACTGAACCACCCACCTCAACAGCATTTCCATGCTTGGAAGCATCTGTGCCGAATGTCCCCTGACCAGATGATCTACCATGCTTCTTCAACATAGCAGCTGACCCTCTTCTCCTTCTTCCACCAAGACAGTAACTGGCCATATGAACCAGTTAGCAACATCACGATCAGTAGTCAACCCAATCCATAAAAACAACTACTTGCCTCGATTATAACTCATCACAAACAGTAATCCATATCCAATCAACAGGTGGACTCGAAGCATCCACCTAAACGCAAATACATGGACTAACTGGGTGGCTCAGATAGGATGTGCGATCATCAGAACAAAAAAATCGACCACGCTGGTAACCTATCAAATGGATTATTATGGGATTTTTAATGGGTAATTGGAGATGCGAAAGACTTACCCATGTTGCTACCACAAGAGGATCCTAGTTCATGCAAAGGTCAAATGACCAATGAAGAAGGGAAATTTTTCATCTATTGCATCTCCTAGGAGCTCTAGACCAATCACAAATCATGTCAACCTCGGATGAAAAATGTATCATCATGTGATGATTATCAATAAAACTGATAATTGTGCGGTCCTGTAAATCACATTTAATGAAAAAAATGATAGAAATCATCAACCGAAGGTCATAAATGTGAAAACCGAGAAACCATGGTCAGATCCAAGAAACTAGAGGCCTCAGAGAATTACGATAATGTGATTGAGAGCTGGGGATCTCCAAGGTGAAGGTCATAAAATGATTATCTTTTCTCATGGAGATTTTATTTATGAAATAATCAAATAAATCTAAGAAATCTAAATAACACAATTTTATGAAAACAATTTAAGTAATGAATTTAATAGAAACAATAACAAAAAAATGTTTTCTTATTGTTCATAAATAATTATATTAAAGGATTACTCACTAATCATTATATCATTGCATATAAATTTGAAAATAATTGATTATTTATTTTTAATTCATAAAACAATTTAAATGAAATGTACTGATATACAAATACATAGTGTAATGGATATATATAAATAAATAAATAAATAAATATATATATATATATATATATTTAAATTTAACATAATTGATAAATTGAACCCATGATGAACCCCTTTGATAAATTGGAATAAAAAATCCTCTTACATAAAATGATAGGTTTAGAAGATATATAAAATTATTAAATCTAATGAAAATAGGTAGCTATATATGAATATATAACATTGTAAATCAATCATATTTTGATGGAATAAAATTAAAATTCTAACATGATTTAATAAAATTTAGAGGAAATAAATATAAATATAAATATAAAAATTTTAAAATTGAAAAAAAAATTGAATAGATAGATTGTTAAACATATACATATATTGATATATATGTATATATAAATATATTTAGTGTATACATAAACTCATAAAAAATATTGTACATCCTTACATGATTTGAGAATGGAGATAAAAGCTACTAGAAACAACCAAATAGATAATGAGGGTATAGTTTGGGTGCTTCCAAAGTCACATATATATATTAATTGGGGAGTATGCAATGGATGTGAAAAGGTTTCATTCATATAATTTTCTGTAATTAGTATTATTAATTATTAACATTATATAATTATATTTGTTTTGGTGTGTGAATGATTTTCAAATGTGTGACTCACTACTGATTTAACACCACCCAAAAGTATATCTTATTTGTTATTTTGGCATATCATTCCTTCAATATTCTCACGACTCCCTCTCATTTGTTCACTCTTTTGGCATATTATTCATTTTTTTTAAGAAATGATAAAATTTAGATTATATTCCCATGATTATATAACAATTTATAGTTTATTTCTTGTTTTATATCATTTAGTTTATCTATCTCTATTTTTTTTACTCCTTATTTAAAAGTATAAATTTTTTTGAGAAAAAACGACTTATATAATTTGGTTTTTGTATAATTATAAAATATATTATAAAACCCATATTTATAAATATGTAACAAACATTATTAAAATTATAAAATAATACTTATTTTAGGTTTAGTGTTTTTAACATATATATAATTTTTTTTATATAAATATGTAAAATCACTAAATTTTTAACATATATATAATATGCCTTTTTTATTAAAAATAATTAAATATTTAATTATAATTTAAAAATTTTGTAAAACAATAAAATAATATATTTTTATATGTTTATAAAATTTATTATCTTAATAATAATAATTTCTTTATAAGAGTAATGTTTTAACCTTAATAATAATAATATTTATTATAATCATCATCATTAAAACATTAAAAAAGTCATATTTATTGAAAAATAAAAAAAAATCTAAATAGTATCATAAATATTAAATTAGATATATATAGTTATATATTTACTTTAATATAAATTTTATAGACTTTAATCATATTAATTTTCAAACTGTTTTGGTTATTCAAAACTTTTATTCTTCACAAAAATAATCAACTAAATTTATTTATATTAAAATACTATTTTAATTAAATTAATACCACATATAAAAAACATAATCATGGTTATTTCAAAAGTCTAAAAATGAAATGGAAAATCAATTAATATTTTCATATTCATGGAATTTATAATTTCAGACATCATAATCATTCTATCAAGGCCTTGACCAAGAAAACATACATAATGGGAAAAACATATGGTGAGTTTGTATCCTGAGATCTATTGATTCATAAATAGGATATATTGTGCCTCACCCATAAAATATTAATTCTAATTAATTACTCATATTTATTGGTATAAAAATAAATTCCATATACATATGAAATGAAAATAACATTCCCCAATCTATAAACATAATCACAAATAATTCAGAGTAGTATAGCGATTGTTATCAGGATAGCACATCGATATTCAAACAGATCATAAACCATTTAATAAAATATCTTGTAGGTTAAATATAAGATATAAATATTAATATATCAAAAAAAATAAATAGTCGTAACAAAATATTTGAATATAATATAGTAAAATAATTGATAAATTTTTAGGGTAATACACGTTTCTCATTGAAATAAAGATTTATTTAGGAAAAATAAATTGTATTTAACATAATATTATACATAAAACCATAAACTAATAAATATGTTTTTTAGGAAAAAAAAATTTTAATTATGAAAAATATTTTATTCTTAAAACAGATTGTGTATTGCACCTAAAAATGACTACGAAATCAAAACGTTCACATTAATAGGGGTCGTTTATGGTGAAAATTAATAATGGAACCTTATAAAACATTTATTATCGCATCAATTATCAATGAAATGATATTAATATATGTATTTTTGACACATAAAATAAATTTAGAATATGTATATTTAAATAATTTGGAATTATATTGGTGTATATATGAAGAAAGTGTAACTAGAATAGAAATTTAGGTTTTAGAAGAAAACCCTAACCTTATATATGAATGTGTTTTGAACATATCAATAATTTCATGGATTACAAAATTAAATAAATTAAATAATTAATTAATTACCTTATAAAAATTTATTTTATTTATTATAACATTATGAATGTCTTTTATTTCATTTTTGATGAGTTATACGATACAATTTTATTGCCTGTGAGTGTTTGTTTCTGTGGTTTTCACAATCAGTATACTTGTGTATGGTTATCGAAGTACATATAGAATGTATATAATTATCAATAATTGAATTATTATGATATTAAATAACTTCTAGATTATTAAATGGTTATATAATTAGTTAATTTACATGGTATGTGTATGATTCATTAGATTAAACATTATTGAGAATCATATATATTATATTTGCAGTTTTTTGACCATTATGAACTAGTCTTATTGTATGAATTAATATTAAGTATATATAGTAGTTATTAAAAATTTAATAGGTTTTAATATATATATATATATGTATGTATTTATATTTTTTATCCATATATATGGTTTCGTTACCATCCATGAAGGATAAATTGATGATCAAAATGATGTCGTCCACGAAGGTTGTAAATTGGAAAATCACAGATGATGATTTCATTTTAAAAATAATTGAGAGTGGGAACAGAAATTTTTGAATGATATTCCATTAGCAAGATATGATTTAATTTTATATATGATACGAGAGTTATCATTCTAATTTGGACAGAGTAGATGGGTTGAGAGTAATAAAAAAGAACTTGGTAACAAAAAATAGGAAAAGGAAGAGGATTTTATATCTTCAATAATCCTCCTTGAAAACATCCTTAAAGGGGTTTATTATTTCCTTTTGTTATGATAATTTACTATAGGACATGGGGGAGTTTCTTGGTGATTGGTTTGGATGAAAATTTTCCATGTTTCAAGGCATGTATGTTTGAGGAGACGTCCTAGTGAGGGGTGACATTTATAGTAGAGAAGAGGGGTGAATTTTCAATATATTATTCATTATTTTATTGTCTTTATCATGAAAATAAATAATGATTATTACTATTTATAAATTCATTTGTAAGTAAATGTGATTTCAAAATATGGATGATTACATTATCCAAAAATCACTTGTGACTCAATAATTCATGTAATTATCATTTTTCATAAATAATCTTATTTTATTATTCACAAAAAATTCATGTAAATTAGGAATATACCAAAAATTCACTACAACCAGTTTTCAACTTTTATAATTAAAAATTTAATTCCATTATAAGAAATTAATTTTCTAAATATGATAAATTAAACTTTTAATATATACAATCATTTTCACAAAATATTCAGATTTTAAATTTACAACCAAATTTAAAAAATATTAAAATTTTAAATAATGTATTATAAAATTATCCTAAAAGCATAACAAAAAAATATTATTATATGAATAGATTTTATGAAAATAGTTTTTAATTAATTTTGTTATAAATACGTAATAAAATATTTAGGAATTCGAAAAATAAAAATACTTTATTATTAATTTCATAAAATATTCACAAATGTATAATATGATATAATTATATCATATATTCATTTATATGATTCCAAAATTTTATTTACACATTTATGGTGGGTTTACTCTTCATTTGGACAATTTACTATTCATTAGTGTCATATTACTCTTCATACGGTCAATAAATTATTTAATCAGTATTAGCTGTTTAACTATTAAAATACCTATTATTTCAATAATTGTTCATTTATGATGTTTTAAATTGATTTATAAAAGATATTTTATGTGATATTTAATATATATATAAATAAGAATTTAAATTTCACTGATATAGTTCTTAGTCATTACATTCTCCCCTCAAATAAAAAATTTCAGCCTCAAAATTTCCAGTTTTTGACCAATCAAAAATATTTGAATAGTTCTTCATTATAATATCCTCAGTCTCCCACATGACCTCTTAAATTTTTTGATATTTCTAAAGAAACATTACTAATAAATTCATCTAATTCCTCAACACCAATTCTTATGTGCCTAGAATCTAGATAGGATCTGCATAGTTAGATAAATACGGTTCCAATTATATTCTTTAATAAGTGAGTACATACATTGGGTATGGAATGTAATTACTTAAAAAAAGTGACCTGAAACACATTGTAAACATTGGAATGTCTGGGTGTTGTGTACAAATGATAATAAATAATTTTAATTCACTAAATAATTTCAAAAGGTCTAGTGTACCCAAGGACCAGTTTCCCTTTCTTCTCAAATATTATAACACCCATCAATGAAGATACATTCAAGAAAACATGATATCCATGTTGAAATTCTAATTCCATCTTTTTATTATCAACAAATATGGTTTACCTACATTGATATTCTTTGATATAGCTTTTAATAATCATTACCTTTTTGTTGATTCCCCAACATGCTCTGGACCCACATGATTCCTTTCACCAACTTCATCCCAAAATGATGGTATATGCCATCTCATTCCATTAAATTCATCAAATAGAATAATTTAAATACTATAGTTGAAACTATTTTCATTGAAAAATAAAAAAATTAAATAATGATCCCACATACCTTTAATGTCAAGTGAGAATGATATCAACATGTATTCTATAGATTGGATTGTCCGATCTAACCACCTATCAGTTTGATGGCGATAAGAAGCGTGCAAATGAATCTCATTATCCATCTATTTTTTAATAATTTTATAGAATTTCAATCTAAATCATGAAACAAGTTCATACACAATTTATAGTGGTTCTTGATGTAGTGTTACAACTTCATTAATATATAGTTTTTCAAGGTTCTCAATTGGAAAATACTCCCTTATAACATGGAAATGTGCAGATTTTCTAAGACGAACAACAATCACCCATATCGAATCATTCTTTCATGGGGATTTTTTTTATATAGCTATAAAATAAATAGTTATTCCTTCCCATTTATATATATTAACAATAATAAGATTCATGAATCTTATAGGATGATGACTTTTAACTATCACGTGAAAATAGATTAATCATATTAATACATAATCGACAATTTTCTACATCATCTTATCCCAGTAGAAAAGTTGATTCAAATATCTATACATTTTTGTGATACCCTAGTGAATAGGTAGATTCAGACCATGTGAATCATCTACTAACTACCAATTTATCTCGGGTATATACAGAATATAAATCCTCCTCCCAAATTTTAGAATTCCGTCCTCACTCATGTGGTTTGTAAACCTCCTATAATTCCCAACAATAATATATATTTTAATATTCTCATCATGACAATGAGAACATTTAATTATTTCCATTAATGATAGATTTGAAACATATTGAAAAAGAAATGATGTTTCACCTACCTTGATAATTACATTATCCAACTTTTATAGATTCATGTACACATGATCTTTGTCAATCCTCATTTTCTCAAGAACTCCATGATCCTTCTTAATCAATGAATCAGAAACCATATTTTCCTTCCCTGGGTGGTTGTGTGTTAAACAACCTTAAACCTTGAGTAGCTTGAGCCATCACCTTTTCATCTTATTGAACACATTATATGAGAATATATATTGAAAACTCTTGGTATCCATATATATTACACATCTTTCACCATAAAGATAGTCCCTTGATATCTTTTGAGAAATGGTTATAACTACTAACTCATGATCATGGGTTGGATAGTTTTGTTATGGAGTTTTCAATTTCCTTGATTCATTATCAATAAATATTTCAGTTTGTATAAGCACACAACCAAGTCCATTTTGTATGGATAACTATAAATATAGAACCCATAATATGCCGATGATAGATTATAGATTAGAGAATTCACTAATCTCCTATTTAATTCATTAAAACATTCATCATATTCTTTTTTCCAAATGATCATATGCCCTTTATGAGTAAGTTTGTTTAATGAGTTTGATAATCGAGAAATGCTCTAAATTAAGCACCTATAGTAACCTACTAAACCAATAAAACTATATATCTTGGTCATGTTTATTAGTATAGAAAATTCATGAACTACGTTTTTCCGAAGACCAACTATGAATGCATATTTAGAGACAATATGGCCATAAAATGATATTTCTTCAAGCTAGAAATCAAAATTTCTGAAATTCCTATATAACTCATTTGATTAAAGCGTATTCAGAACAATGAAAAATTAATTCTCATTATATTTGTATCTTTTTGAGTATATCAAGATATCTCCCCAAATTAACAAACTGTCATCGAAATATTTAGTGAAAAAATTATTCTTTTGATCCATGTAAATAGATGGATCATTATTCAGTCCAAATGGAATACCTATAAACTCATAATGTCCATGCCTAGTTGTAAATTTTTTTCGTGGAATATATTCCTTTTTTACACACAACTAATTATATGTAGACTAAAGAATAATATTTGAAGAATATTGATAACCATTATGTTCATAAAATAAATCATTAATGTGAGGTAGACGACACTTGTTCATTATCATAATAGAATTTATATCCCTATAGTCAATGCACAATCTTAATGATCAGTATTTATTTTTATCATATATAATAGGAACTACTAATGGAGAAACACTAGGGAGAAGAAACCATATACTACAAAAATCCTGAGGTTTTATCTTCAGATTCACTAATCCTACTATTGAAATTATATACGAAGTATTGGATATATTTCATTCACCAAAAAATAAATCAATAGAAAACTCAATTTCCTTCTCTAGTTATTGATGAGGCAAATCCTTTGGAAATACCTCTACATATTCTTTCACAACAGGTTCATCCTCAATTGTAAGATTTATTTCCTCACCCATTGATACTATTTTATATTCTTCCCCAAGAATTGAATTCAATAGATCTAATGGCGGTGGATCTAGGTAAGAATTATATGGAATGGTTTCTGCTCAAATAACCAGGGATATTACATCATTCTAATAAATGTAATTTCGTTATTATAGAAATAGATTTTCATATCATAATTTGAATGAAAATACATACTGAGTATTATATCAAATTAAATCATGGTTATAACGATACGATTATCAAAGAAAGCACATTTATTTGTTATAAAGTGGAAAAATCAACATATATTTTCTGTAATGATAATACTCTTTAATGTTTTTAATGAGAAATATTTTACTATTTAAAAAGGGAAATATATAATATTCATGAAAAATTGTGAAGTTATAAATTAATTTGGTGATCCAGAATCAAATAATGAATTGGATATGTTTGAGTAAATGATTAATGTACCTACCACCAAATCATTAGGAACATTAACTATAGCAGTTGAGACCACATAATATTGGATTTTCACTATTTTCATTTTTTTGGGGAAATATTTCTTATATAATATGAAAATAATTTTTGTAACATACCATCTCTTTGGAATTGTATCATTAAATATTAGATGCTTCTTTCATTCCCTTGAAATCATTGTCTTGCTGAAATTTTTCTCCAAACATGTAACAAACACCCATACCATTTAAGAAAGAATCATGGTTTTACATCCCAAAATTATCACATTAAAAAACATCATGTATTACTTTTTTCCAAATATACATATTTTCTTTTCAAAAAAAACTTAATTTTCCCTCTTCTTAAATTTCATTACATATAATTCATATGACTTAGATAATTGTTTTTCTGTATTGATAATACGTGAGACTATATCGTCTTATGATGAGAAATTTTTGGACACTAGTTCTCTTCAAATGAATTGTTTTAAAATATCAAGGAATCAATCAATCATGATCATTATATTAAATTTCTATTACATGAAATTCCATTATAACCGTGTGATGTAGGATTCATACATGGAAAAAATATCATTCTCCATTTTCACATATTCATTATTTTTCGTTCTTTATCCAATAATTGCTAAAATGAAAAATATTCCATTTGGGATTTTTACATAAAAATAAAACCATTATATATTTTTAATTTCTTCCCCATCAATTTTTTTTTTGAATTTGTGATCAACATTGATCTTCATCTATAGATAGATGATAAAATGTTTTGAAAAACGTCTCCCTCATGTAACATCCTAAAATGAGAAATACCTTCTCCAAAAAAACATACCAACTACTCAAATTAAAATGGGTTTATAGTCCCATTTAACGATGACGGTTTCATTCACATAATACTAACTAAAATTTAACCTCAATTTTGTGGTTTCTGGATGCTTTATATGGATATAATTAGTGTTCATAACCTGAGAAAACTATCCTGGTATAGTTATAAGTTTCTATTCACTAGACATTTCTCTATTACGGACATCATTATCTTTTTTAGGAGGGAAATGCTTTCATGAGAAATATGAATTGATATAGTTTCATTCTCTCCACTTTTCACAATTTCTAATTAATTTAATACACTAGATTATATTTTAGATCATAATTTATAATATCAAACTAAAAAAATAATAGTAATTGTTGTTTTTTGTATAGATAATCTCATTATAATTGTAATGTATTATTTAGGGACACATTTAATTTTAAATACAATATAATTTTTTTTATAGAACTTGTTACTTATCCTAAGAATATCCCCTAGGAGTGTCAAACTAGGTGTGTAGTAAGGACTATTTTCAAGTACCTGGTAACACAGAGTCTGGCCACAAACACGTTATTGGATTTTCACCCAAATGTAAATATATTATACAACTAAGAAAACTTATAGTATCTGTATTGGGTTGTATTAATTGGATGATCCACATAATTTTAATCTTACGAAAATTATTGAATTCTTTTCTATTCGTACCCTCAATGTGTATCTTTGGGTTTTGTTCCCTAATCTATGTTTTCTAAATCTAATTTCCATGGTTTCTATTAAAATCCATTTTATTCAAACAATATCGACCCCAACCCTGGTAGTTCAGAGTCAATGAATTACTTATTAAATTAGTACGATTACAAGTAATATCATCTCAGATGACCAAATTTTGTAATAGTGTTGGAATTGACATTACGTACATGAAATTTACGTTACATATTATAATGGATAAACAACATATAGTTTCCATTGCATACACCCTTAAACTTCTATATTATTATTAAAAGACATTCTTGAAATACATAATTATATCCGGGGAAAAAATAAGACATAATATGGGTGAGCCAGGATTCTCATTATGGGTATATAATACATTGAATCAATAAATAAAAAACCTTGGTGAATTACTAAAATAACTCATGAAAATAAAACACAATGTGGAGCATAATATGACAGGAGTAAAGGATGAATAAATAATTACAAAATAAATCATAACCATTTATATTCAACCAATCAAATATCACATGGACTATTAATTATTCTTTTCATAATGAGGGAATACATAATTTTGGATATCATAATCATAATTTCAAGGCCTTTAGAATGACTCATTTCATAATGGGTAAAAACCCAGGCTAGTTTGTATCATGAGACCTACTGATGCATCTAGGGGATATAGTGAGCCCCACCCTTCATGTAAAAATTCTAATTCATTCCTCATATAAAGGAATATAAGACTAAACTACATGAAGATATGGAAATAAATATCTTTACCCAATCTATATAAATAATCACATAATGTTAAAATTACTATAGTGAATGGTGTCAAGATACCACATCTACATTCAAACGTATCACATACCATTCAATAAAATATGTCGGATGATAACAATAAGTGAAAAATATCAATATATCATAAAATTAAAAATAGTTGTTAAAATAAACGAAAATACTCTAATAAAATCATCGATATGTTTTTGAGAGACACACCCCTTCTATTTTGCATAGAGCGGTTCTTTTTGAAGAATCAAATGTTTTTTTTTCATAATTCATTGTATAAAAACAGAAATGAAAAAATTAATGGGATTCATGAAAAAATTAGTGATTTATGAATAATAATGGATTATTATAAAAAATAATGTATGCTACTTGAACATGGGTATGATATCAGTAATTTTCTTTTAATCAGTCTTGCTTATCAAAAAAAAATTAGAATGGAACCTTATAAGACGTGTATTATCCCATAATGAAAATAAGAACATATATTGATATATATTTTTGGAACATAAACAAAAAATTTAGAATAATTATATAAAATTAATTAATAATTACATTTGTGTTTATAATAATAAATAATAACCAAAATAAAAATTGTTTTTTAGGATGAAATCCTATATCTTATGTCCAAATGTGTTCAACACATGACCTTAACATCTTATTTAATATATTTAAATACATTAAATAATTAAATGAAATCATTATATATATGAATGCAAATTTTAATAATTTTATGTTGATCATTCATGGGTTTTATGGTGATTTATAAGATATGATTTTATGTCTTCTGAGGATTCTTTGCCTCAGTTTCCACAATCAATATACTTGTATATGAGAATTAATGTACATGTGGAATAGATATAATTCACTATAATTGTATTTATATGATATTAATGAACATATATAATATTAAATGGTTATATATTTTACTTTTATATCTAGTATGACGATGATTCGTTAGATATAACCTTAGTGATAATCATTTAGATTAATTTAGCGATTTTTCGATAATTACAAACTAGTTTTTTCGCATGGTTTAATATTATGTATATATACTAGTTTTAGAACATTAAATAGGTTTTAATATATATATATAATAATCTGTTTTATCCATTAAATTATTTTATTTCCATACATAAAGGATTAATTTAAGAACGAAAATTATTTATCCATAATGGTTTTAAATCAGCCCCTCAGAGATGATGATTTTGATTTTAAAATAAAATAGAGAGATAGAGAGAAAGTAATTTGAGTAAGTTTATTCTATTAACATGGAAAAATTACTGTATATTTATTATAATTGAGTAATCATGATTATTTGTATAGAATATGAGAGGAATGAATAAATAATGAAAAGTATTTAAAAAAACAAATGGAAAAGTTATAAGTGATATGATAAAACTAGTCAAAAGATAATTAATGATGTGAATGATTGGAAGTATCTAGACATTATATATGAGGATAAAGTTATTAAATTTTTGAGGAGGCTATGTGTTCCCTCTAGATGTGAGATAAAAATGGAGTTATTGGATGATCATCATAGTTTTAAATTCCTTATACACCATGAAATCACTAAAGTGTATAATGATTTGAAGGGGCATTTATAGTGGGATAACATTATATCGGAAAATACTGATTTTCTATAAATATTCCCAATCTATCAATAAATTAAGACATAAATAAACCATCTTAAATAATTAATGTAATTCCATCCTAGTCCTATATGGAATTGTGATCAAATCTTAATGGATTTTGTCACTACATTACCAAAAATCCCAAAAAAAATGTATTAGATAATATGAGGGATTCTTGATAGAATTACCAAATACGCACATTTACTCTATAAATGGGTTTATTTTACATGCTATATTTTATAAAAGATATATATTAATTAAATTTTAGGGTTTCATGTATAACCTCACTCTATTGTGTCTAATCATTAGCACTTTTTACATTGAAATTATGAAAACGATGTCTAAAAGTGTTTTATAAATATCTTAATTTTAGTAAAGATTTTCACCCTCAAACTAATGTGTAGTTATAAAGGAGGATCTAAATAGTATATGAAATTTTTAGATCAATTTCAAGTCACTTTTACGGTTTGTGGGATAATTATTTACCTTTTATCATGTTTTCCAACAACAATAGTTTTCTTTTGAGTATTCACATACAACCATATAAAGCGTTGTATGGATAGAGATGTCACACACAAAAATTATGGGAAGAAGATAGTTAAATTATTCATATGTCTCTTGATATTTTGATGGATAAAATTGAAATTATAATGACTATTCAAACCCATATCAAATAATATTAATGTTTGAAAATGGTATGTATAGGTAATTGAAGGAAGGATTTGGAATTTCATGTGGGAGATCATATTTTCTTGATTTTATATCCAAGGATGTGTGTCATAATATTTAGGAAAATATAAATTACCCAACCATTAGATAGTTAGTCCAATGAATTCATCATATGAACATCGATACACTTAAACTACATACACATATAAAATTTAAAATCACATTCCCTAATCTATAAATATAATCTCTTACTATTCTGAGTTGTATAATGACTATATTAAAGATAGAACATCCACAGTAAAACTAATCATAAAAAAACTAAAAAAAAATATGGTGGATGTTAAAAATAAAAGTCTAATATCAATATAGATTAAAATTTAACAATTTTTATAAAATAAATGAACATACTTGGATAAAATCATTAACCAAATCATGAGAGAAATACCAATTTTACATGGAAAAAAATATTTGTTTTAAAAAAATCATTATCGTTTTTCAAAATTTTTTTATAGAACATTTAATAAAAAAAATTAAATAAAAAATTAGTGAATTAAAAAAAATTATTGATTGTTAAAAACATTTATGGTACATTAAAATGGGAATGAAATCCTGAAGTTCTCTAGAATCGGGTATGCGTATCAGGATGACATAAGAATGGAAAATTATAAAATATCTTTTATCACATCACGGAATGATTGATTTATATAGAGATATGTATTTGAAATATATAAATAGAATTTATAAGACACCTATAAAAATAATTATGTATTAAATTGGTGTATAGATGAAGAAATCATAACTCGACTGAAAATGGAGGTTAGGGAATGAAAACCCTTACCTTATGTCCGAATGAGTGCGACACATGCCCCAAACTTATTTTATAATAAAAGTAAACACATTAATTAATTAATTCATATACTTATCTACATGAATTATATTTATTATAATATTGTAGATTTATTTATGTCCTTTTTTATGAGTTATATGATACAATTTATTTTCTTGTGAGCTTTTGTTTCCTTAGTTTTCACAATTTATATACTCGTATATGAGTATAGAAGATGATGTGAAATGGTATAAATAATCATAATTTAATTTATATTATTTAAATGAACATATGAAAGAGTAAATTCTTTTACAATTCAAATTTTATATGGTATGAGGATGATAAATCTTTAGAGACAATATTATATATTATTTTATGGGTTTTTATCATTATGAACTACTGTTTTCGTATGAATTAATACTATATAAAAATTTTTGTTATAAAATAATAAATATGTTTTAATAAATATATTACAGTACGACTTAAACATAATTTTTATTTATTAATATCCTTAAAGTAGAAATTGATGAAAAAAAATCATTTGTCCTCGAATATTGCAAATTAGACCTCATAGACGATGATTTAGTTAAAAAAGAGAGAGAGAAAGGATTTTGGGGATGGATATTCCCTTAACATTATATCATTCCAATATATAGATGATACCAGAGTTATCATTATCATTTATACATATGAGTTGATTAGTTAGGGGTTTTTTCACTCATGTGTTTTTCCATGGGGTGCTCCTGTTCTTTTGGTTATGATAAAGGATGAATCTATGAGACAGTGCCTTGACTACATGGAGATAAATGATATTAATATAATTAACAAGTATCTTCTTCCACACATTGATGATTTATTTGATCAATTAAAATAGTGATCAATATTTTTAAAATATTTATCTTCGGTCAAGATATCATCAATTGTGTGTGAAGAAGGAAGATATTCTTAAGGCAGTTTTTGGACATGTTTTGGTCATTAAGAGTTTACACTAATTCCATTTAATAAAACTAAAGTACAATTTTTTCATCGATATAATGAATAGTATCTTAAATTAATATTTAAAGGGATCTTCATGGTATTTATTGATGTCATATCAATATAATTAAAAAGCTACAATGATCATGATAATCACTTGTGCATAATACGATGAATCTTATAAGAAATGAGTTTTTTGGGAATCATGTAATGTGTGATATCTAGATTCAAAAAATTTCATTTCTTTTATATATATTTCCTAATTTTGCAATCATAGATGATCCTTCGATGAAATTGGTAGTTTATGTGTGACCTATACTAACAAAAATAACCATATTACATAGTTTTATTTTTACAGTAGGTTATTACCAATGTTTAGTTCACAACTTTACCCGATTAACTAACCCATTAAGCACGCATACTCATAATGGTGTTAGTTTCATAAGGAAAAAATAATGAGAATAATGTTTTGAATAACTAATGAGGAGATTGTTGGATGCTTCAATCCTAACTAAACTATCATGAAATGGGTAGATCGTCACATATAGTGATGTATCAATGAAAAAACATGGTTGTGTTCTTAAGAATAATAAAAGAGATATTTAATATTATTCATGGAAATTAACATCTCCCATTAATTTGTATATAAAATTTAAGAATCATATAAATGAATATATGATATAATTAAATTATATTATAAGTCAGTGAATATTTAAAAAAATTAACAATTAATAGTTTTTATTTTTTGAAATTTATAAATATTTTTTCAATATATTATTATTCAAAAAATGAATTAAAAGAAAATTTATATTAATAATATTTTTTCATAAAATAATTTTTTTGTAGTATTATTTAATGATAAATTTTTGAGACTATAGTATATTTTTCAATGTGTTCTAAAATCAGTTATAGATTTAAAATATTTACTTTTCAAGTAAATTATGTTTTTTATAAAAAATTAAAATCATTATATTTATATCATTTGATTCATTAAATATTGTTCATTTTCCAATTTTAAAGGGTTAAAATCCATGAGGGTGAATTTTTAGTACGTTTAACAGAATCAAGAATTTTTTTTATGAGTAGTAAAATACAATAATATATGATAAATGATAAATACATAAATTATTGATTCTTTGGTTATTTTTGGATGATGTAAGAACCCTTTGGTGTAATTCACATCCATATATTAATTAATTTTGAAACACCAATCAATATTATTTCTTATATTGAGAAAAATGATAAAATAATTAATAAAATATTGTGAAATCACCACTATCCTCCACTCTAAATACCTACCTCACCACCACATATCCTCAGAACTCTACGCCTTGATTCTTTTGAAATTATTACCAGAAATACTTCAAAAAACCTCCCCCACATCTAGGATTTATTTTTCGGAACAAAATACCAAAACCAATCCCCTTGAATTGGATCGCAAGGAAGAGTCTTCAAGAGGTAAAATATTCTCCCTTTTCATTTTATTTTCTTTTCAATTTCTTTACTTTTATTATTATCTCATCACCTCCTCTATAAAACTTATAATGATAAAACCATTACCATATATATATATATATGAATTATATCATGTTAATGGAATATTCTTCCTCAAATTACATTATCTCTTTGTCTCTCTCTCTTAATTTAACAAAGATATAATCATCTATGAGGTGCAAATTTACATCATTCATGAATGATAGATTTTCATTCCTAAATTTATCAACAAATTATAGTAAGTAAACTATTTTATGGTTAAAAATTAATATCATATTTCCATTACAACTAAATAAATATTATATAATGATTATATATACATAATATTAATTCCTATGACAAAACTAGTTGGCAATGATAAAAACCACAAAAATAATATAATTTATTATCTCTAATGTTTTATCTATTGAATATTCCTCGTATCATTTATCCAAGATATATATACATATATATATGAATTTAATAATATGTATGTTCGTTAATATAATATAAATTCAATTATATAAAATTATACCCATTGCAAATGAACATCCTTACTCATATACTTGTATATTGATCATCAACATTAAGGAAACAAATACTCATGAAAAACATAATTTTATATTATAACTCATAAAACGGCCTAAATGAAAATAATATATATATTAAATGTAGATAATTTAATTAATTAATTTATTTATTGATTTAATATTATTATCCATGAGATTACAGTCAATTGAATAACGCATTCGAAGATAAGGTATGATTTTCTTCCCGAACAACCATTTTCAACCAGTTTAAGGTTTATTATTCTATAAAATAATTTAATTATTAATTATATTAATGTAATTATTCAATATTCATTGAATATGTTATAATTAATTATATAAATATTATTTTATCTTTCATTAATGGGATAATACCTGTTTTATATGGTCCTCTTTAGAGTTCTTCCTAATATAGAAGCCCGATTAAGGGGAACCTCACGAATTCAAACCCATTTTCATGTACCATAAAAAATATTTCTTAAGAATCTATTATTTTCCATTATTCACTAATTTATTCTTGAATATAAATACTTTTCATTTTAGGTTTAATATAAACAATTATGACAAATTGAAATTATTTTTCTAAAATATGTATTATTTGCAATGTCAAATGGGTATTCCCCTCAATAATTTCATAAATATTTCATTAGAGTTTTTTAATATATATTAACACAACTATTTATTTTTATTCTATATTGATATTTTTATTTTTTATCTACCATCATATTTTATTAATTTATTTATGATCAATATGATTGTGGATGTGATATCTTGTTACTATTCATTAGAATACATAAAATGGTAAGTGATTGGGTTTATAGAATGGGGAGTAATACTTACATTTAATATGTATTTTATAAGGCCCCGGCCTTAAACCTTACTTAATCTTGAGTTATTACAAGATTACACATTGAGGATCTTTTCGGGTTTAGAGTTTTAGAGAATTAGATCATAAAACTTGCATTACATTCCACATATAAACAAAGTGGTTACATAAAGATAGTATTCTTCATTCCCATCAATGGAAACACATTTAAAATAAAACATGGATTATTTCTTGACACTTCCTTGACACTATCATCATATCTTGTTCCTTTCCCTTGACCTGTGAAAAACATTTCAAAAAAACTTGGGATGAGCATAAAAAGCTCAGTATGGGTTATAAATACATGGAAAGGGAACATGGGTACATATATACATAAGAGTGAAATCATACATTACCCATAAAACATAAGCACATTAACATACCTCATCAAATCATGAGTAAATCATTGAAATCATAAGACATAAAGGTAACTTGAGGCATTTATAACATTATTACGTAGGGAGTAACCCTCTTGGTTACGTTTGGAATACCCATCACAGTATATTCCCTAAATCTCTTCGGAGAAACCTTAACGTTTCACTCCTTCGCGTTACCTAATGCATTGAAGATCTATATCGGGCTCACCCGCCCTTATTTTATCACGGAACCACCCGTCTTCATAATAATGCCCATGAACCATAACATAATCGTATCATATAAAACATGCATAAAGGAAACATAACATTTCCACAATTCAATAAGAAGATATCAGTACAACACAAAAAACATTGTGAAAACCATTTTCAATACCAAAATAAAAGAAAATTAAAACATGGTATTTATTTTTCTTTTAAAAAGAAGGTATGTCTTGTAGAGGAAGCTGAAACTCAAATAACGGTCACGACGGCGGAGAAGTCGTTGTCGCCGCATACGTATGACAAAAACATTCCCTTTTGTCGTTTAGTAAACGCTTCGTATAAAAAATATTCCTTTTGAATAAACAGGAAAGTCAAAGGGTTTTATACACCATATAAAAGAAAGTTGTGTATAAAATAAAAAATGCCTCAATGAATGGAGATTGAGATGAAGTCCCATACCTCGTATCTGACTTGACCCGACCGTTATTTAATCTCCTGAATAATAGACTTGAGTTAATCTCTACTTGATTAAGAAACTTTTTCAAGTTCATTATTCCTTTTATACAATGTTATGGACATCATGTAATCATTTAAGTTAATAATGTTCATTTTGTTGGTATTTGGTTTTTAAGTCAAAAATAGACTTCTTACACTTACATGTTGTTAATTTGGTCAAAGGTTCATTATATCCAGAATGATATTAATGATTTGGATAACATATATATCATATATATTCATCATATACATGTATTTATAATATTAGATCACATTTAGAGGTAAGAAATGAAATGCACCGTTCGTGGAGACGGTAAGCCGTACGTACGCATGAACGCTACTTCCATTTCTATTTCGTATTTTTTGGAATGGAATCATAATGATATAAGATTATATTATAATTCCAGTATAATAAAATATATAATATCATTAACTTTATCCTTTACACATCCCACATATGGTATTGACGAATCAAATCACTTTCAGGGGCCGGTAGTCCGCACTTCCTAAAATGAAGATATCGTGTTTACCCATAATGGAAACCATAAAGGTATGCCCAAAATGAAAAAAACCGAACCTTAAGAAAAACATAATCATATCATATATCATATATAAAAATAGTGACATCATAATGGCCACCTTTGAAGGTGTTAAATGAGTATTGAACAATCATCGTTTTGGGAGGCAGAATTTCGCCATCCACGGAAACCGTATATTCTTTAACCATTTGATGTAGTTGTGTGAGAGTTTATCTCAAATAAATATTATAAAAACATCCTAGTATATTGAAGATACTTTTTTTGTTACAAAATAAGTAAATAAAAATATTTTAGGGGGTTGGAGAAGCAAAATAAAACAAATGAACATCCGAGAATGAATTACCTTTAAAAGTGTAACTCCTTTTGATTTGAGCCTAAAGGCTTCCTTTGAAAGGATTTTTCCCAAAGGGAATCCTCTAGGATGAGGATAGGGATGTGGAGAGAGTAAATGGGCAGGGTTTGGCCGAGCCAAAGTCTTGAGGAGTGTGTGAAATTAGGTATAGGTGGGGGCCTTTTATAAGAGGAGAGGAGGGGCACTTTTGGAAAGTAAAGAAATATTACTTTATTTGAAAATGTGTTTCGGTTTTAAAAGGTCCCACATTGTTATAATTAGTGGATAAGGTGATAAGGGTTCAAAATACACTCATACAATTGGTTTTGGACATGTGTAGGTTTTAGATTTTTCATTATCTTTCCATTTTATTTAAATCGTTAAATAATGAGGTCATCGCTGCATCATCATGATGTCATAAATAATTTAATTTATTTAAAGTCTAAAAATTATAGAAAAAATACTATGAAGTAGTAAATCTTTCTATATTTCAAATGACTATTTATAATAAAAAAATCTGATCTTTATAACCCCATGTAAAAATTGTTTTCTTAAAACATATTATGTTTGTGTCATTTTTACTTTTACATTAAATAAAAAGTTATTTATGTCATTTCCCCACCAAAGTGGATCCATGGGGTCCCCAAGTTGACCCATGGCTTGTCTTGGTCGGACTTGACACAACCAATGAGGGTAGGACATGTGTCAAGCTCATATCATTTTATTAAAGCATTATTTTTACCTTAAACGACACTAATTACCACTAATTGCGATTAAAACTTAATAAGTTACTATTCACCAAAAAATTATTTTAATCTCATTGAACCACATTTTACTTCTTAATGACAACCATGAATGTCGGATTTTTGAAATTCAAAACACAATGATGGAAAATTTTCATTTAAATGGAAAATCAGTTTTTGTAAGTACCACTTAGTGGTTTCACTATTCATCAAAAATTGAAGTTTTTCAGAAAATTACCAAAAATTCAGCCTAAGCTATATTTGATATTTGGAATTCAAAAATGAAGTCTATTTTACAAAATTCAATACATATAAGTCACATTAATTAATTTAATAATTAATTCCCGCTGTCAGAGCAAATAGCGTGTTTTTATGAAACAATAAGTATCAAAAGATTGACACCAGTTTAAGTCTAATTTCAAAGTAAACTTGATTCCAATGACCACCATTGGATTAAATGGTAAAAATATATTCTAATTTCACTTCAAAACCAATTCAAAACGTAATCTAATTATATAAATAAATTAGATTAAAAAGCAGTTTTGAATTAAAATGCAGTATTTTTCACTATTCATTAAAAAATGAACATTGTCCGAAAAATAACAAAAAATCACACAATGTAAATTTTTATGTACCAATCATAAAGAATAAGTTTATTTTGACAAAAATAGTTTATAAAATTGTCAACAGATAGATTTAAAAAGGGTTTTCCATCATAAGGAAGTCAAATAATCTTTTAAGAATATTAGTGTATTCCACGCTTAAGATTGGATTTATTTTCATTTTAAGCCTCTAAAACACTATCATAATCATTAATAGACATAGATAAAAATATCTATTATTCATTTCTTACTTGGGATGTTACATCCTTCCCCCCTTTATAAAATTGTGTCCCCGTAATTTATTTACTTATCGAATAAATGGGGGTACTTATCCCTCATTAAATTTTCAGATTCCCATGTTGCCTCTTCAATCATGTGGTTTTTCCACAAAACCTTTACCTGGTGAATCCCATTATTCCGTGACACTTTCTCCCTGTGGTCAAGAATCCGGACTGGTTGTTCCTCATACGATACGTTCTCTTCCAGCTGAACTACCTCTGGACTCAAAACATGAGATGGATCTGGCATATACTTTCTCAACATTGAAACGTGAAAAACATTGTGTACCTGAGATAAACTCGGAGGTAAAGCCACTCAGTATGCAACTGATCCAACTCTCTCCAGAATTTCATATGGTTCAATGAACCTTGGAGTCAACTTTCCTTTCTTACCAAATCTCATCACACTTTTCCAAGGAGAAACCTTGAGATAAACTTGATCACCTACCTCGAAAGATAGATCATTCCTCCGGTTATCCGCATAACTCTTCTTCCTGCTCTGAGCTGTTCTCATGTGTTTCTGAATCAGCTGAACTTTTCTGCCATCTCTTCCACCAATTCTGGTCCCATCAACATCCTTCCACCCACTTCATCCCAAAAAGCTGGATTTCGACACCTCTTCGCATATAATGCCTGAAATGGTGCCATATTTATACTGGAATGAAAACTGTTATTATATGAAAACTCAAACAAAGAAAGATGTTGGTCCCAACATCCATGATAATCCATAGAACAAGCTCATAGCATATCCTCCAATGTCTGAATTGTTTGTTCTGACTGCCCATCTGATTGAGGATGAAAAGCTGTACTAAAATTTAATTCAGTACCCAACGACTTCTGAAGGCCTTTCCAAAAGTTAGAAGTGAACCTGGGATCATGATCAGATACAATAGAGAGAGGAACTCCATGTAACCTGACTATCTCTTTAAGATACAAACGGGAAAGTTGATCTAGGGAAAAAGTATCTCGTATAGCAAGGAAATGAGCAGATTTAGTCAAGCGATCAACAATAACCCAGATTGCATTATTACCTCGAGATGTCTTCGGTAATCCAACAACAAAGTCCATGGATATATTCTCCCATTTCCACTCTGGCACAGCTAAAGGCTGAAGCATCCCTTTTGGTAACTGCCGCTCTGCTTTAACCTGCTGACAAGTCAAACACTTCACAGTAAAATCAGCAATATCTCTTTTGATTCCTTCCCACCAGTAATACTCCCGCAGATCTCTATACATCTTAGTACTGCCCGGATGAACTGAAAATGGAGAACTATGAGATTCACATAAAAACTCTCTCTTAAACTGTGAATCACAAGGCACACACAATCTCTTCCCAAATCACAGAACACAATCATTATCAATGTTGAATTCAGGCAACTTACCTTTCTGAACCAGCCCTACCTTTTTCTGCAACTCACTGTCTTGCTTCTGTGCTTGCTTGATTCTATATGATAGAGAAGATCTCACTGATACCTGAAACAAAATAGAAGGACTTCCTGCACCAACAACTTCTATGCCAAAGTTCATCAAATCCTTAACCAAAGGATCACGTTCTAAACGAAACATTGTTAATGAAGCATTACTTTTTCGACTCAAAGCATCATCCACTTTATTTGCTTTTCCCGGATGGTAATGAATTGTAAAATCATAATCCTTGATTAATTCTAGCCATCTCCTTAGTCTCATGTTCAATTCTTTCTGAGTGAATATATACTTTAAACTTTTGTGATCGGTATATATTTCACACTTTACTCCATACAAATGATGCCTCCAAATTTTTAAAGCAAAAACAACAGCAGCTAATTCCAAATCATGTGTAGGGTAATTTACCTCATGAGTTTTCAACTGTCGTGAAGCATAAGCAATTACCTGATCATTCTGCATTAGGACGCAACCAAGTCCTTTCAATGAAGCATCACTGTATATAACAAACTCACCATTCCCGGAAGGTAGTTCCAAAACTGGAGCATTCACCAATCTTCTTTTCAATTCCTGAAAACAATCATCACATTCTTTTGTCCAGATAAACTTAACACCCTTCCGAGTTAGCTTAGTCATTGGACTAGATAACCGTGAAAAATTTCTAACAAACCTTCGGTAATAGCCCGCCAAACCAAGGAAGCTACGAATCTCGGTTACACTTGTGGGTCTTGGCCACTCTTCCACAACTTTTGTTTTTGCAGGATCAACAGTTATTCCATCTTTAGAAACAATGTGACCAAGGAAAGAAATTTGTTGCAACCAAAACTCACACTTGCTGAATTTCCCACACAATATCTTTTCTTTTAAGGTTTTCAAGATAACCCTTAAATGTATTTCTTGCTCCTCTTTACTTTTAGAAAACACCAAAATATCATCAATGAAAACCACCACAAACTTATCCAAGAACTCATGGAAAATTCTATTCATTAAGTCCATGAATACAGCAGGTACATTAGTTTGCCCAAAAGGCATTACTACAAATTCATAATGGAAATATCTCGTACGGAACGCGGTCTTCGGAATATCTGCCTCCTTTACCTTCAGCTGATGGTACCCCGATCTCAAGTCAATCTTTGAAAAAAACTGAGCTCCCTGGAGCTGATCAAACAAATCATCGTTATGAGGAAAAGGATATTTGTTCTTAATAGTGATATTATTCAAGGATCTATAATCAATGCAAAGTCTCATAGAACCATCTTTCTTCTTAACAAATAATACAGGAGCACCCCATGGTGATGTGCTAGGTCTAATTAAACCATTCCTTAATAAATCATGCAATTGCTCCTTCAACTCTAAAAGTTAAATTTGTGCCATTCGATAAGGGGGTTTTGAAATTGGCTTAGCATCAGGAACTAAGTCAACAGTAAAATCAACTTCTCGCTCTGGTATTATTCCAGGCAACTCATCAGGAAAAACATTAGGATACTCATTTACCACTGGCACATCATTAATCTGAACAGTTACATTATTTTCAATGATGTGTGCAAGGTAACATTCATTTCCATCTTTTACAAGTTTCTCGGCCTCTTGATATGTTATCAAAACTAAGGGTTCATTCTTGTAAACAAACTGAAAGTCTTTCTGAAAAAAAAACTTCTTTAGCTCTACAGTCAATCTTATCATGGTAAATAGAGATCCAATCCATACCCAGGATAACATCAAACTCTACTAGAGGTAGAACAATAAGGTTTTCAAGTAGGTTCTTTCCACAGATAAGGATAGGAAGATTCTTATAAATTCTTTTTGCCTCAACATTTCCCCCAGGTGTTTTTACCAAAAGTTCAGGAGTCATTTCTTGAGATGGTATTCCCATTTTACTAGAAAAGGTTTCATAGATGAAAGAATGTGTAAACCCCGAATCAAACAACACACTGTCATATTCTGAAAAAACAAAAAAAGTACCTGATACAACTTCATTTGATGGCCCGACATCTGTTGAAGTAGTTGCAAAGGATTTCACCACCCCTTTCTGCTTGTAGTCTAACTGCTTCCCATCTCTCAAGATCTTTGTCGGACAGTCGTTTTCATAGTGACCCATCTCATTGCACTTATAACATTTCACTAAATGTAAATCAAATTTGTTCTTACCTTCACCTTGATCCTTTTCAGTGCAATCACGAGCCTTATGTCCCATCTTACCACATCGGTAGCACTTTCCAGAATTCAGAAGACATTCCCCAGCATGCCTTTTGCCACATTTATCACAAACTGGAAACTTAGTTCTCTTAACATCAGACTTTTTTGAAGAATTCTTACCTTTCTCCTGCCACCTCGGTCTTTTCTCCTGCTGGTTGTTATAGAACACTTGGTCATCCAAAAACTCCACTTCCACCTTCTTAGCACATCGAACAAGCTTTTCATAACTTTTAAACTCACGAGAAGCTAATGCCCTACGATATTTTGGCTTTAATCCTGAGTAAAAAAATTGATTTTACTATCAAGATCTCGGATAAAATTTGGAGCATACCTTGCCAATCGAGTGAACCTTTCTTCATTGGCATCCACTGAGTCTTCCTCTTGCCTCAATTCCAAAAATTGCTTTTCCATCCTAAGTCGAACAGCCTTAGGAAAATACTTCTCAAGAAACATACATTTGAATTCATCCCAGTCAAGAGCATCTATCTCATCGGCGTCCCTGATATTTTTAACCATAGACCACCACTGATCTGCTTCACCCTCCAAACGGTAAATAGCAAGACTAACCTTTTTATTGTCTGAACAGCCCATGACATCAAAAATCGTCTCCAGTGCTTTAATCCACCCTTCAGCTAGCACAGGGTCAGACGATCCTCTGATTGATTGTGGATGTTGCCTCATGAAATGTTCCACCACTGACATGTTCCTCTACGGTTGGTCTGGCTGATCTCGTGTATGGATACCACCGCCATTTATCGCTTGAGTCAACTGCGCCATTACTGCAACAAACTGTTCAGTTCCAATTCCGACCATTTCTGGATGCTGATTGGGATGGTTATTTCTTTCTATATGCCTTCCTTGCACTGCTTCCCTGTTTCCACTGCGGAAAAACATTCTGAACAAACATGTCTTAGATGAAGCAACATGGTAATCTTCAAATGCTATATCAAAAAAAATTTGGATAATCATTTAATATAATTCTAACTCCTAAAGTTATCTAAACTGTCCTTTGATACCAACTATAAGGCACCGGCCTTAAACCTTACTTAATCTTGAGTTATTACAAGATTACACATTGAGGATCTTTTTGGGTTTAGAGTTTTAGAGAATTAGATCATAAAACTTGCATTACATTCCACATTTAAACAAAGTGGTTACATAAAGATAGTATTCTTCATTCCCATCAATGGAAACACATTTAAAATAAAACATGGATTATTTCTTGACACTTCCTTGACACTATCATCATATCATATACCTTTCCCTTGACCTGTGAATAACATTTCAAAAAAACTTGGGATGAGCATAAAAAGCTCAGTATGGGTTATAAAAACATGGAAAGGGAACATGGGTACATATATACATAAGAGTGAAATCATACATTACCCATAAAACATAAGCACATTAACATACCTCATCAAATCATGAGTAAATCATTGAAATCATAAGACATAAAGGTAACTTGAGGAATTCATAACATTCTTACGTAGGGAGTAAGCCTCTTGGTTACGTTTGGAATACCCATCATAGTATATTCCCTAAATATCTTCGGAGAAACCTTAACGTTTCACTCCTTCGCATTACCCAATGCATTGGAGAGCTATATCGGGCTCACCTGCCCTTAGTTTATCACGGAACCACCTGTCTTCATAACAATGCCCAAGAACCATAACATAATCGTATCACATAAAACATGCATAAAGGAAACATAACATTTCCACATTTAAATCACAAGATATCAATACAACACAAAAAACATTGTGAAAACCATTTTCAATACCAAAATAAAAGAAAAGTAAAACATGGTATTTATTTTTCTTTTAAAAAGAAGGTATGTCTTGTAGAGGAATCTGAAACTCAAATAACGGTCACGACGGAGGAGAAGTCGTTGTCGCCGCATACGTATGACAAAAACATTCTCTTTTGTCGTTTAGTAAATGCTTAGTATAAAAAATATTCCTTTTGAATAAATGGAAAATTCAAAGGGTTTTATACACCGTATAAAAGAATGTTGTGTATAAAATAAAATATGCCTCAATGAAAAGAGATTGAGACGAAGTCCCATACCTCGTATCTGACTTGACCCAACCATTCTTTAATCTCCTGAATAATAAACTTGAGTTAATATCTACTTTCTTAAGAACCTTTTTCAAGTTCATTATTCCTTTTATACCATGTTATGGACATCATGTAATCATTTAAGTTAATAATATTCATTTTGTCGGTATTTGGTTCTTAAGTCAAAAATAGACTTCTTACACTTACATGTTGTTAATTTGGTCAAAGGTTCGTTATATCCAGAATGATATTAATGATTTGGATAACATATATATCATATATATTCATCATATAAATGTATTTATAATATTAAATTACATTTAGAGGTAAGAAATGAAATGCACCGTTCACGGAGACGGTAAGCCGTACGTACGCATGAATGATACTTCCATTTCTATTTCGTATTTTTTGGAATGGAATTATAATGATATAAGAGTATATTATTATTCTAGTATAATAACATATATAATATCATTAACTTTATCCTTTACACATCCCACATATGGTATTAACGAATCAAATCACTTTCAGGGGCCGGTAGTCCGCACTTCCTAAAATGAAGATATCGTGTTAACCCATAATGGAAACCATAAAGGTATGCCCAAAATGAAAAAAAAAACAGAACCTTAAGAAAAAAATAATCATATCATATATCATATATAAGAATAGTGGCATCATAATGGCCACCTTTGAAGGTGTTAAATGAGTATTGAACAATCATCGTTTCGGGAGGCAGAATTTCTCCATCCATGGAAACCGTATGTTCTTTAACCATTTGATGTAGTTGTGTGAGAGTGTATCTCAAATAAATCTTATAACAACATCCTAGTATATTGAAGATACTTTTTTTGTTACAAAATAAGTAAATAAAATGATTTTAGGGGGCTGGAGAAGCAAAATAAAACAAATGAACATGAGAGAATGAATTCTCTTTAAAAGTGTAACTCCTTTTGATTTGAGCCTAAAGGCTTCCTTTGAAAAGATTCTGCCCAAATGGAATCCTCTAGGATGAGGATAGGTATGTGGAGAGAGTAAATGGGCAGGGGTTGGCCGAGCCAAAGGCTTGAGGAGTGTGTGAAATGAGGTAGAAGTGGGGGCCTTTTATAAGAGGAGAGGAGGGGCACTTTTGGAAAGTAATGAAATATTACTTTATTTGAAAATGTGTTTCGGTTTTAAAAGGAACCTCATTGATATAATTCGTGGATAAGGTGATAAGGGTTCTAAATCAACTCATCCAATTAGTTTTGGACATGTGTAGGTTTTAGATTTTTTCATTATCATTCCATTTTATTTAAATCATTAAATAATGAGGTCATCGCTGCATCATCATGATGTCACAAATAATTTAATTTATTTAAAGTCTAAAAATTATAAAAAAATACTCTGATGTAGGAAATCTTTCTATATTTCCAATGAATATTTATAATAAAAAATATGATCTTTATAACCCCATGTAATAATTGTTTTCGTAAAACGTATTATGTTTGTGTCATTTTTACTTTTACATTAAATAAAAAGTTATTTATGTCATTTCCCAACCAAAGTGGATCCATGGGGTCCCCAAGTTGACCCATGGCTTTTCTTGGTCGGTCATGATACAAAAAATAAGGGTAGGACATGTTTCAAGCTCATCTCATTTTATTAAAGCATTATTTTTACCTTAAACTACACTAATTACCACTAATTGCGATTAAAACTTAATAAGTTACTATTCACCAAAAAATTATTTTAATCTCATTGAACCACATTTTACTTCTTAATGACAACCATGTATGTCGGATTTTTGAAATTCAAAACACAATTATGACAAAATTTCATTTAAATGGAAAATCAGTTTTTATAAGTTCCACTTAGTGGTTTCACTATTCATCAAAAATTGACGTTTTTCAGAAAATTACCAAAAATTCACACTAAGCTATATTTGATATTCCGAATTCAAAAATGAAGTCTATTTTACAAAATTCAATACATATAATTCACAGTAATTAATTTAATAATTAATTCCCGCTGTTAGAGCAAATAGCGTGTTTTTATGAAACAATAAGTATCAAAAGATTGACACCAGTTTAAGTCTAATTTCAAAGTGAAATTGATTCTAATGACCACCATTGGATTAAATGGTAAAAATATATTATAATTTCACTTCAAAACCAATTCAAAACATAATCTAATTATATAAATAAATTACATTAAAATGCAGTTTTGAATTAAAATGCAGTTTTTTTCACTATTCATTAAAAAATGAACATTGTCCGAAAAATACCAAAAAATCACACAAAGTAAATTTTGATGTACCAATCATAAAGAATAAGTTTATTTTGACAAAAATATTTTATAAAATTGTCAAAAGATAGATTTAAAAAGGGTTTTCCATCATAAGGTAGTAAAACAATCTTTTAAGAATATTAGTGTATTCCATGCTTAAGATTGGATTTATTTTCATTTTAAGCCTCTAAACACTATCTTAATCATTAATAGGAATAGATAACAATATCTATTATTCATTACTTACTTGGGATGTTACATATATAATGAAAATTTTTGTACACATTTCTATGAGAAATAAATTGGTGTTATTATGTCATTGTTGGTTCCCTCTATATCCCCTCAATGCATCAGTATGTCTGTTGAGACAAACTAGCTTGAGTTTTCATCCATTAGGAATGATGTCTTGACTATGTCCTTGATCGCATGATTATGTTATATGTAATTATGGATTATCTCATTATTAAACTAGTAATTGTAGTTCAATTTTTATTATTAAACTAGAATAATATCCATTGATATGTTTTATTATACCATTTTTGGTTCATTTTGTATTCCTTCCATATTTCTCCCTAGATTTAGTTTTAGTTGAAAGATTAATTTTCTTATTCATCATGTTGTATAATTTATAATTATTCTATATTACATTACCATAACAAGAAAATTATCTCACCAATTTATTATGTCTTTTTGTCCATAGTATGAGAAGATACAAAGAGATAATTTCTTATAAGAATAATATAGTATTTTATGGGGGTTTCCAATAGGATCTCTATATATGAGAATTACATCTTATGAGTAGAATATCCTTCCTTAAATTCCATTCTAATTTCTTTTTATTTTTAAAAAATATATCATATCATATTATGTGAGGTGATTAATTACAACCTTCATGGATGATAGATTTTTTTTAAGGTTCTTTTTCTAGGCTAGTAAAGAAAATAAAATATTGTTTAACCCAACTATAATATCTATATTTCAACCTATTTGATAGAATTATGGGTTGTAACATCATAAACCATTTAATAAAATATGGTGGTTGATAAAAAAATAGATAAATATCAATATAACATAAAATTAAATAGTGGAGTTAAAATAAATGCAAATACTCTAATAAAATCATTCAAAAATTCATGAGACAAATTACCTCTTTTACTTGAAGAGAATATTTTATTTGGAAAAATCATTTATATTTGTAATAATTGTTTGTATAAAACTATAAATAAACAAATATGGGTTTTCAGGTAAACATTATGGAATTATAGAACATAACGGATTATTAAAATTGATTATGTATGGTACATGAAAAGGTGTAAGAAATCACGAAGTTCCCTTTAACCAGGCATGCATACCGAGAAGAATTTTAAATTAAACATTATTAATCATGCATTATCGAATTAATGAAAGATGATATTATTTGTATATATAATTCTGTATCATATAAATATAATTATGAAGAATTATATAAAAATAATTAAGGATTACATTAGTGTATAAATGAATAAATCATAATAGGAATAAAAATGCATTTTTGGGAAGAAAACCATTACTTTATATATGCATTTATTATTCACATGACCATAACATCCTGGATAATCAAATTAAATATAAAAAATAATTGTTTAAGATCTATATATACATTTATTTATTTATTTATTATTTTATTAACATTATTTTTGTTTTATTTTTTATGAGTTATCAGATATAAATTTATTGCTCAAGAGTGTTCTTACCCTTCATTTTGACGATCTGTATAATTATATATGGGTATTGAAGTTTATGGGGGAATTTGTATATTTTTAAATAATTGAGTTTATATGATATAAATGAACACTTATAATATTAAATGGTTATATAATTCATTTTTTATATGTTATAAGGAATATTCATTGAAAAAACATTAGTGATTATCATTTATATTTTTAGTGATTTTTTGATCTTTACAGACTAATTTTGTCGTTTGAATTAATTTTTTGTATATATAATGGTTTTATAACATTAAATAGGTTTTAATAAAAATATTATAGTATTGTTTAACAATAAAAATTATTTATTTTATATCTTTGATGGAATAATTAATGAAAAAAAATCTTTCGTCGACGATTGATGTAAATCGGCCCCTCCCCGACGATGATTTCATTTTTAAAATAAAAGAGAGATATAATGGAATTTTAAAAAAGATATAAAATTAGAAAGAAGTCTTTATTTTAAATATATGATACTGGAGTTATCATGATAATTTAGATATATTTTGTGAGGTGATAATAATAAAATAAAAGATCGTGAAAAAAATTAAAAAGGAAGGGGTGTTTACCTCTTGAATACTCCCCCCATGAGAACCTCCTTAACGGAGTAGGTTTGGGTCTTTTGTTATGAAACATTTCTCTAAAATGAATTAGATAGGGGTTTGGAGAGGTTTTTGATAAAAAAAATTATAATATTGAAGACATAATGGTGTGAGGAGAAGTTATGTAGAGGGGTGTTATTTATAGTAGTGGAGAGGGGTGATTTTTTAAAGTTGTATTCATTATTTTATTATTTTTTGAAAGGAAAAAATAGTGTTCATTATTATTTCTAAATATAGTAAGAAGATTATATGAGTTTTAATTAATGGTACATACATCACCAAAAATAACATATGACTAAATAAATCATTGATTTTTCATTTATTGTAAATTATAATTTTTTACAATTCACAAAAATTTTAATTTTTTTCAAAACTACCTAAAATTTAATCAAATAATTTTTTAACATATAATAATAAAAACTGATATATATTTTATGAAAATTATTTTCTAAATGTGTAAAATTTAATTTTTAATTAACACCACCATATATTGCAGAAATATAGATTTTAAATCTACAAGTGATTTTTAAAACATTTGTAAAATTATTCAAGCTCTCATAAATTTATACTAAAATATTAGGAAAGTAATATATAATTTAATTTCTAAATTTTATAAAAAAAAATTATTTTTAATTATTTTATTTATATTATACTTGTAATTAAATATTTATGACTTTCAAAAATACCAAAATTTAATTTATAATTTTTTAATATTTTCACAAACTTATACGATGATATAATTAAACAATAAATTTATTTTTAAGAATCCTAAATATTATTTAAATAGTCATGGGTGAGGTTAATATTTTTTTGGCCAATTTTCTATTAATTAAGGTCAAATTAATATTCCTAAAGTAATGTTACTATTTCAGAGATATAGGTCCTTTAACATCTAGAAATACATATTATTTCATTTATTAATAATTTAAGATATTTATATTGTGTTGTATAATTGATTTTATGTTATATTTACCATATAAACATTAGAATGGAACTTTTTTCATTATATTTATAGGTCAATACATTATCCCCTCAAACAAATAATTACATCTTCAAAATTTTGAGATTGTCACCCTAAAAATCGTTGTGGGTATTTCTACATCATATGATCCTTAGGAACCCATGTAACATCATAAATTTTATAATATTTTGAAATATCCTTTAATAGATGAGTTGTATAATTCCCCAAATGATGTTATTTAGTTACTAGAAATCAAATAGGTTCTCCATAGTAAGATATGTTAGGTTCCAGTTCTATTAATTTACAAGTGAGTGTATGTGTTGGGTCTAGAATGTACATTATAAAAAAAAGATATGTGAAACACATTGTGGGATTTGGAAATTCTAGGAAGAATTTAAAATTTATAATCTATAGCTCTAATTATCTCTAGAATTTCAAAAGGGACAATGTACCATGGTCTTAGTTTCCCTTTATTCCCAAATCATATAACACCCTTCTATAGAGATATTTTCTAGTAAACAGGATCTCCAATATTAAATTCTAAATCCTTCAATTTATTATCAGAATAGATTATTCCTACTTTTTAATCCTTTTATATGTGTTTAAATAATATTTACCTCTACTTTTGTTTTCACTATAAGCTTCAGGACCGCAATATTTATTTAACATACTTCATCTAAACAAGTTGGTGTTTGACATGTCTCTCCATACAATGTTTCATCTAGTTCAATTTGAATAATAAAATTTAAACTATTGTTTTTGGAAATATACACACATGTAAAATAGTGATCCCACATACATTGAAAGTAATGTGAACATTATCTCAAAAAGTCTTCTAATTTTTGGATCATTTTTTCTCACTACCCTTTAGATTGATGGATATAAGAAGTACTCAATTGATGCTCATTTTATAATGATAACTGAATAATTTCGTAGAATTTAGATATAAATCTTGGATCAAGATCAATGAAAATAGGGATAGTTACTTCATAAAGACTTAAAAATTCATTAATATAATGTCGTCCAAGGAACTATAATGGAAAATCTTATCTTATTGCAATTAAATGTTAATATTTTCTAAGTCAATCAGTAATCACCCATATTGAATCATTGTTTTTTGCAGTTTTAGAAAATTTAATGAAAAAAATACATAATGATGTCATCCCATTTACAAATAGGAACTAGAAGCAGTTGAATGACTCTTTTAGGATGTTGTATTTTAGTCTTCCCTTGTTGACATAATAAAAATCATGATACATACTCGACACTTTTCTTCTTCATGTTATCGCACATGAAATGTTCCTTCAAATATATATAAATCTTAGTTCTACTAGGGTGTATAGAAAAATTTGATCTATGGGAATATTCCAATTACTACATTTTAAAAATATGTATAGATGAAATTTATAAATCCTTACAAATTATAGAATTCCATCATCCAACATGGTGTCTAGAAACATCCCACCATTCATAGAATTAATTATCTTTTGAATATTCACATTACCACACTGAGAAAAATTAGTTATTTCAAACAATGAATGTTAGGAAACGAGTTGAAAATGTAATGATGTTTAACCTTCCATGGTAATTTACATTTCTATCTTTTCTATAACTATGTACACATGATCTTTTCTTATCTTAATATTTTATATAACACCAAGATCCTTCCTACTCAAAGAATAATTAACCATATTTTTCATACATGGATGGTTGTGTATTGAACAATCATTATCCATTAGTATCTCAAGACATTATCATTGAATCATGTTGAGTTATTTCTTGGATATGATATAATTAAATTTATTGTGATCGGTATATATCTCACATCATTAACTATAAAGATAGTGTATCAATATCTATAGTAAAAATATTAGTTATGATGACTCAAGATTATGAGTTAGATTGTTCTGTTTAGGAATTTTCAAATTCATTAATGCATAAGTAATAACTCTATCATTCTTCATAAAGACACCCCCACATAATTTCATTTACATAACACTATAAACTACAATTATACCACTTCATAGTGGTAGTGTAAATATTTAAACAGTCACTAATATTCAATTCCATTATTCAAAACAACATTCAAATTCTATTTTCCATGAAATCTTAACTCCTTAACAAGGAAACATGGTTCACAGGTCATTAAATTAGGTGATGTTCGGAATGAAACAATGATAATAACCATATAAAACAATAAACCTATATTCATTCATAATGTAAATTGTAGTATAACATTCGTGGAGCACATTTTTCTTTGTAGGATCAACAATAATTATATTTTTAGAAAATATTTACTGTCAATTAAACTGATTGCAGCCAAAATTCACACATAATAAACATCTTATAAAATTAATTTAAACAATGAATCCTTATAAAAATCTGAATATGATTCTCATGGTATCCATATCTTTTGTATTATACCAAGATATTATCAATAAATATTGCAACATATTATCGAGATATTCATTAAAAATGAGGTTTATTAGATCAATTAAAACGAAGGGTGCATTCGTTAGTCTAATTGGTATTCACCATACAACTCCTTTTTTATAAATGAAACTTCCCTTCTTATTTGTATTTTAATTAGAATACATCACAAAAATAACATAGACAAAAAATATTTAAAACTGTATAAATAAATAATAAATTAAATAAGATGTATTTGAAAATGTTATGGAAACTATACTTAGGAAATATTAACCAGACCTAAGGAATATAAATATAAACATTATGAATAGTAAATAATATAAATGAATAGTAACCCCACCCCTGAAGTATAAATAAAATTTATGTGTCTCATAATGGAATGTATGATATGATTATATAATAGTATATGTAAATGCATATTTTGCAGGTTATTAACTAAGTGTTTGTATATATGGAAGTCATAAATATTTAATTAAAATTTAATATATTATATAATGACATAACAGAGAATTTATTTTTGATAAAATACATTCATAAATTAATATTTTTTTGATTTATTATTATAATATAATATAATGTGTCGTTTGTTAATTTTTTAATGTTTCTTAAAAATAGTTACAATATTAAAATCTATATTTTTTGTGTAAATGAAGATTTTATTTAAAAAATAAATTTATCAAATTTAATATTTTTTCATAAAATGGAGTTCACGTTTTAATTCATCATTTCAAAAATTATATAAGGGTATTTTTGGGATTTTCCTAAAATATTATATTTTTTTGAATTGTAATATTTGATAATTTACGATAAATGATAAATACATGATTTATTGATTCATTGATGAAGTTTGTATGATGAAATAACCCTTGGTTCCAACTCACATTATCCTATTACTATATTTACTGACAATAACATACACTATTTCTTGTATTAATAAAAATAATAAAATAATAAATAAAATAATTAGAAATTTCCCCTATACTCCACTATAAATACCACCCGTTACCACCACTTCTCCTTACACCACGAACCCTTGATGTTTGTCAAATTGCTTCCCAAAACACTCCAAAAGACTCTCTCCCACACATCCATGAGATATTTTTATTAAAAAATTAATAAAACCAATAGTGTTAAGGAGGTTCTCATGCATAAGTATTCAAGAGGTAAAAACATATTCCTTTCCTTTTTTATTAGCTTTTCATGTAATTTTCATTTATTATTTTCTCATCATGCCCTCTTTCCAAATGACCATGATAACTCTAGTATAATCTACATAATGTAATTATATATTGTTAATGTAATATAATTCCTAAAATTTTATTCTATCTCTCATTTATTTTGAAAATGAAATCATCATCCGTGAAATGACGATTTATAGCCATCATGGAACACATATTTGAAATCTTCATTTTCCCCTTCAAGGCTAGTATCAAAACCATTTATATGGTCAAATAATAATATAGTATATGTATGAAAATATATTTTATTTTATATTAAAAATATTTATAATATTAATTCCTATGAGGAAACTACATTTTAATGTTCGAAAAACCTTTAAAATAAACTAAATGATTTTCAATATTGTTTTATCCAACTAATAGTAATTTTACCATATAAAAAATTAATTATATTACCATTTAGTCTTCAATATTTTCATAAAAATCAAATAAATTATTTTATATAGAATTATAACACTCAAACATGAACTTCCATTCTCATATACAAGTATATCTATAGTGAAAACCATTGGAAAATACACTCCCGAGCAATAAAATAATATTTTAAAACTCATAAAAAAACCATAAATGAACATAATAAATTTAAAATAAGTAAATTAAAAGTATATATTGTTTTTAAATAATTAATTAATGGATTTATTATGATTATATATGATGTCAATGTTAAGTGAATAACCCATTTGAAAAGAAGTTTTGGGTTTTTTTCTCAAACCACGAGTTTCATTCGAGTTATGATTTCTTAATCTACAAACCGATGTAATTTTTAATTAATTTTATATAATTTTTTTTAAATTCAATTTATATGATACAAATACATATATTCAAATCATTTCATATTTAGTTGATGGGATAATACATGTTTTATAAGGTTCCCTTTTTAATTTTCTAGATATGCAAGCCTTATTGAACAGAAATTCATGATTTCATAACTATTTTCACGTACCTTAAATAATATTTATGAAGAATAAATTAGTTTTCATAATTTTGTATTTTTTTTCACTAAAACTATATTTTTCCATTTATGGTTTTATACAAACAATTATGACAGAAACAAATGATTTTTCAAAAAGAGATCTTCTATGCAATGTAAAAGGGGGTATTTCTCTCAATAATTTATCGATAATTTTATTAGGGTATTATGATTTAGATTAACAACTATTTTTAATTTTATGATATATTAATATTGATCTCTTATATAAATTATCATCCATATTTTGTTGAATGGTTCATGATCTATTTGTCCGTAGATGATCCATATTGATACAATTTACCATAGAACATAGAATTGTAAGTGATTATGTTTATAGAATGGGGAATTTTATTTTTTTTAATAGGTATATGTAGTTTATGATTATCCTAATTCATTTAATGAAATATTTGGTCTAAATATGTGATGGGTGGGGACCACTATATCCCCTCGATGCGTCGGTAGGTCTCATAAGTTAAACTACACTGGGTTTTTAATAAGTATATATGGTGTCTTCGTAGAACCCTTATTGGTTTTTTATGATGTATATCCTTATGAATTATGTCATTATCAAACATAAACTTTATATTCCATTTGATTATATGAATATTATAATTTCAATGGTACTATTTAATTATGGAAGTATTTGTTTAGTATTTATTCCTTCCATATAATGTTCATGATTTTCTTTTAATGGAATGAGTACTCATAGTTATTCACCATGATTTATTATTTATCATTTTACCATGTCACTTACCCTTATTCTAGAATGGACCTCACCCCTATATTATGTATTATTTTTTCCTAGGATGCGATGATTTATTTTAAGAATTTCTTATTGGAATAATATTTGATTTTAAGGGTGATCAAAATGGAATATTAATATAGTTTTTCATGTCACAATTGTAATGTAATGTTTATAAATATTTCAATACCTCCATATTATGCTCATGATTATGTTTTAATGGCATGAGTTATTTTCACATACATGTAAATTTTTTTGTGTACCTGGTTACCCTAAGCTTCATTTTATTATATCATATCACCCTTAAACTAAACGGTAGTTATAAAGGGTGATCCAAAATTTAGAAAACATGTTGATATCATGCTCACATTACTTTAATGGTATATGGGATTAGTATTTTCCTTGTTTTGATTTTTTCTTAAAATAATAGTTTCCAATATATTATTCAAATGGCACTATATGAAGCCTTATATATAAAGAGATGTCGTACAAAAACATGTTATGCTGATGTTTGTTAAATGAATCCCATGGTCTTAGATCATGCAGAGGAAATGATAGATAACATAGAGACTATTCAAATCCTTATCAAAGTAGCTCAATATTGGAAAAAGTACTACTTAACTAATCAAAGGATGCATTTGAAATTTCATGTTGCTGATCATGTTTTCATGAATGTATCTCCTTGTAAGGGTGTTATAAGATTTTCGAAAAAGGGAAAATTAGAACCATGTACATTGGCCCTTTTAAAATTCAGGAGATAATTATAGCATTTTATTTTCATCTAGAAATGATGACTATACTTTCCAAATTTTACAATATGTTCCACATCCTTTTTTGAAGAAGTAAATTCCATACCCAACTAATGTACTCACTTCTAACGGTATATTATTGGATCCTAAATTATCTTACTATGAAGATCCTATCTGGATTATAGAATCTAAAGACTTTTATTTGAGGATTTAGAAGACTTGGTTGGTAATTGCAGTTCTGAAAAATCATAAAATTGAAAAGGTGACATGGGAGATTAAGGATCTTATGATGATGAAATACCGAATTCATTTTGTGGGGTGACATTCTGTAAAATTATAGTAAGAATGTTTTTATAGGATGAGAGAATTTTACAAACTAGAACTCTATGAATGATATTTTCTATCTGATGTTTATATATTATATATCACAAAAAATCACTTGTACAACACAATATAAAAATCATTAGAGAAGAATGAATAAAATAATTGGTATTTTGGATGATAAAAACCTATATCAATGAAATAATAACTTGACCATTGGAATAGTAATATGAATAAAATTAATAATAAATTAGAGAAATGAATAGTATGAACAGATTTTAATGCGTAAAAAAGTAATAATTTAATAAATTATTAATTCAAATAATTATATCATAGAATAAGTATGTGAATATTAGTAATAATTTATTAATTAAGTGTTGGTATTTTTAAAGTACTAAATATTTAATTAAACGTTGAAAGATAATAAAATGATTTGAATGAAATATTATTTTCAAAACATTTATTTTTATAAATTTTAATTGCATAATTTTTTTTCATAAAATGATATTTTTTTGCATTATTATTTTAGGATAATTTTGTGTTACAATCTTAAATTTTTATTGTATTGTAAAATTTTTAATAGATTTAAAATATTTATTTTGTGAGTAATTAATGGTTTTATTTAAAAATTATATTTAGGAAATTATTTTAATAATATTGAGTACGTTTTTTGAATAATATACATTAAAAAATTATTAGGGTGATGTTTAGGGTTTTGTCTAAAATACATAAATTTTTTTTGAAATGTAAAATACGATAATTTAGGATAATTTAAAAATAAATGTTTTATTGAGTCATAGTTGATTTTTGGATGATATGACCATCCTTTGTTAAAACTAATATGCACTTATAAATATATTTAGTCACAAGAACCAAAATAATTTATTATATTGAAAAAAAAAATTATTGAATAAAAAATTGAGAAATGACCCCTCACATCCATTATAAATACTACCCCTCAACACCAAATATAATCACACCCTAATGCCCTGATGATTGTAAAATTTCTACCAAAACATCTCCTCAAGCATCTCCCACTTGTAAAATATGTTTCGTTATTAAAAAACATCCAAAACCATTTCGTTTAATGAGGATCTTGTGGAGGAGTATTCAAAATGTAAAATCCACTTCCTTTTCCGTTTATTTTCTTTTTTTTATGTGGTTTTATGTTATTATTCTCTCCTCAACTTCTATGTACAAATGATCATGATAAATCTAGTATCATAGTTATTATATATAATGGCATCATGTGAATGTAATATTCTTCCTCTAATTCCATTTTCTATCTCACTTTTATTATAAAAAATAATTCATCGTTTTTGAGGTGACGATTTGGAACATTTGTGGATGGAGATTTTTATTCCTTTCACGGAAATTAAAGAAAACATTTTTTTGATAAAAAAAACAATAAAATATTTTTTACAACATATTTAATTTTCTAGAACTATTATATATACAAAATATGAATTCATATGACAAAAGAAGTTCATAGTGAGTGAAAAAAATTCTAAAATAATCTAAATGATTATCACAAATGTTTTATCTATTTAATCATCCTCATTTCATATAACCAAATTTATTATATAAAAATTTAATAATTTGGGTTATAATTAATATCATACATATTCAATAATGGTGGATTATACCAATTCCACATGAAACAAAATATTTATAGAATAGTATACCGATTATGAATACCAAGGAAACAAATGCTCCTGAATAAAAAAAGTGTATCCTACATCACATCAAAAAAGACATAAATGTAATTAATAAAATTATAATAAATTAAATAAATGCATATAAGGTTATTAATTTATTAATTTATTGATTTAATTAGATAATACAGGATGTTAAAGTCATATGGATAACACATTGTGACATGACGTAATGGATTTCTCCATGAACCTCCATTTTCATCCTAGTTCAGATTTCGTATTATATACAATAATTAAATTCATAAATATTTTTATATAATTCATATATATTCGTTTTAACCCTTACAAATACATATATTATTATCATTTCATCTATTAATTATGCGATAGTAGATCATTTTCATGTTTTCCTTCTTAATTCGTCCCAACACACAAGCCTGATTAAAGGGAACATACCAATTTCATACCCACTTTCAAGTACCTTAAATAATCTTTTTTAAGACACCTTTATTTATTATAATTCACTAATTTTGTCATAATAAATAATATTAATTTTTTTCTAGTTTTAGAAAATTTCTAATGATGAATATAAATAATTTTTCTAAATAATGTCTTCCATATAGAGAAAATGGGGTATTTCTCTCAAGAACTTCTCGATGATTTAATTAGACTATTTTAATTTATTTTAAAACCTATATTTAATTTTATGAATTATTTAGATTTATATATTCTATTTATCATTTAAAATATTTTATTAAATGTTTTATAAAATGTTTGACTATGGGTGTTTTATCGTGATAAAATTTTCCATTCTAGTCATTATGTTAATTGATTATATTTATAGATGGGATAAGGTTATTTACATTTCTTATTTATATATACTTTATGTTTATAGTCATCAAAATGAGGATTTAATTAGACATATTATGTAATGTATGAGACCTAATACAATCCCTCAATGCACCAGTAGGTCTCATGATAAAAACTATCAAGTGTTTTTACACATTATGTATGATGTCTGGTATGGGGTCGTAACAGTAGCATTATGAAGTACTACATTATTTATTCCCTCATCATGAAGAAAGTAATTGATTCTCAATATGATTTTTTGAGTAGTAGAATATCCATGGATAGTTATTATTATGAAATTATATATTCAGTGTTTATTCCTACCATATTATGCTCATGATTATGTTTTAATGACATGTGTTATTTTATTTAATCACCATAATTTATTATTTATTATTCCATTATATTACATACCATTATTGATAATCTGTACTCACCCATTTATTATGATTTATATTTCTTTATGATGTGAATAGGTATTTTGATAATATATTTTTATAAAAATACAATATCTTATATATATGAGATGGTTTTAATTGAAATTTAAATTCCAAATAATTAGAAAATTATTTTTATAAAATGGAGATCAGTTTTTGAAATATACATGTCAAAAAATATTTATGTTTATTTTTTGAATGTATTGAAAAATACTCAAACAAATTGTGATTACTTAAAGATGATAATTTACGACAAATTGTTAATACATGATTTATGAGTCATATGTGATGTAATTCTTATATAAGGACCCTTGGTTCAAATTCACATGAACTTATTACTATATTTAGACACACAAATACACACAATTTCATTTCAGGAGAAAAATAATAATGTAATAACTAAAATATTGTGAAATCACACATCTCCACAACTAGAAATATAAACCATATCCACCACATTTCCTCAGACCTCTAATCCTTGAAGCATTCCAATTTTCTCCTAACCCTCTCCCTAACCCTATCCATTTTGTCAAAGAGATATTGATCTTAAAAGATGTACAAAATGCATCCCTTTAAGATGGTTCTCAAGGAGAAGTGTTCTAGAGATTTAGTTCTTCCATGTAAAACAAGTGATTTTCAATGAAGATATATATATATATACATTTATATACATATTTATTTTCATGTGTTATTAGTGGTTTTGAAGGTTTAAAAGAGATGTGGAAAAAATATATTTTAATACGGAAATATTATAAAGGTGTTTACAAAATATTGACAATTGGATGTTTTAAATGTGTTAAGGAAATGGGGAGTGAACCCATATATCATCATGTTGGTAGGAACAAGATGAAAATCAATGTTTCCGGTGGCCCCAACATTTTTTTGTTTTAAAAAGAGTCTATAATGTCTTCATAAATATTCCAATAATATGTTTGAAGAAAAGTTTTTGTGTAATTATTTTTAAAAAAAAATTAGTATTTTTCAAGGAGAAATTAATATCAATTATATTTTCATATGGTATTTCAAAATGTATTTTAAAAAGTGTATCTAAATAATGTGAAAATAATATTATATATTTTTTCAATCAATATTTCATATAAGACAATTCAACAATTTTAAAACTATATACTAAAAAAAATTCATACCCTCTGTTTTTAATATATTTTTCACAGGTCATCTAGAATTCTTCTACCTCACAGCTCCAATAAATACAGCTTTTATATATTTTTAGATAAATTATTTTAAAAAATATATTAATATCATTAGAATATTATTTTCAAATTTATAAAAAAAGACCATTTTTAAAATGAACTATAAATAATACATGTTAATATTAAAAGAAATAAAAAAATATGTTTTACTAAATTCAATTTTTAAATATTTTTTTTAAATTATAATTTATTTTATATAATGAAATATATATATAACAAAATATTTTATTAAATTTATTTCATAATATTTTAAAATTTATGGTTTTGACGAATAAAATATAATTAAATGCATTAATAAAATAATATATTTTTATAAATTTTGTTTAATAATGTTTTGAATTATATTAACATGAATAATATAATATGAGGATATAGTTTTTAATTAATGATAATAATAATAATGATGATGATTATCATAGTTAAGGATAATATATTTTTTAATGGAATTTATTTTTGTAAAAATATAAATATATTTTAATTTTAATTTTATAAAAATATTTGATTTTTGAATATATAAAATTTTATAAAATAATCATAATTTCATATTTACATACATATAAAATGATACAATGTAAAAAGTGATACAATGGAATAAAAAAAGATAAGATATCGAAATCAGGGTGTCTTGTTTTAGTTTAAGGGGTGAAGCAGTTTGTGCTTGGTGATGAGAGAGGGAGATGAGGCCTTCAACACAATATGTGGTTTTCAAGGTGTTGCAAAGGCCAAAGGGATGGCTTCATAATATTGTCGAGCATGGAGGATGTGTCTAGGAATTGGATATATTGTAGGAGGGGATGAGCTAGCAGTGAAGTAGAACCGAGGAATGTCCACGGGGACCAGGCACAGTTAGGATTTGACCAGGGTTTGTGCAGCCTATTCTTCATCGACTATGGATAAATATCAGATATATGAGAGGTATGATTTGTTTTAGTTTGTATGAATTTTATTTCATATCAGATAAACATTAATTTTTGTTGTTTTGGATTATATTTTTTCATCGATTGTAGTCCAAGAACTATGGAATTTCATTATTTTTCTAGGTTTCCATTTAACTACAAACAGATCATTCCTTTTGGTCCACATATATAGTTATATATTTACTTATACATTTATAATCTAATTGTTTCTGTCAACATTGTTGTTCTGGTTTTTATCTGAATAATCCTATTATAATAATTGTGTGTTTTTTCCATATGCATCAACATTTGGATTTCATGGAAATCATGAGTATGATCTATTGGGTTTAACTATTATTTACATCATCGTATAGTAAGTAATTTCAAAAATAAAATCTCCACACCAATTAGTGAACATTTCAAAACAAATATTAGTCTTGTGAGATAAAGAGAGTATGTGCTATATAACAGTTGAATAAGACTTCAATTGTTGTCTGAAAATCATTGTAACACCTGAGAATTTTATGTTATATAAATCATCAAAGGAATATTTTTCTACACACAACACTTTCTTGGCTTTCTTTACACGAATTCACAACCTTTGTCGATAGCTTGCGTCGTACGCAATACCGAGTTTCACTAAACAAAGATATACTATTTAATTATTATTAAAACTAGCCGTTATGAATAGTAATAACCACTTTTTGAAATTTTATAAATTTTATTTTTCAAAATGGACATCATTTTTGGATTCGTAATATCGAAATTAGCCTAGGGTGAAATTTTGGTATTTTTCTGAAAACTTTCAATTTTTGATTAATAGTGAAACCACTAAGTGGTTGTTAAAAAAACTGAATTTTTCATAAAACATAATCTTACCGCTTATGTGAGTGGAATTTCAAAAATCAGAGAGATACGGTTGATTTCAGTAAGTAAAATGTGGTTCAATGAGATGAAAATAATTTTTTGTTGAATAGTAACTTTTTACTTTTTTTACCACGGTTAAAAGTAAATAGAATATTTAAGGGTAAAATGATATTATTATTACCCTAACACATGTCCTAATTCTATTGGACAAGTGTAATTCGACCAAAAACAAACTTAGGAATAGAATATGACCATTTAGGCCCACTTGGATTAGAATAGGACATTTATTATTAATTTATTTAAAGAATGGTTAAAATAGTTAAAATCAAAGTTTAATAACTAAATCATTTTTAATATGGGGTTATACCTAAGATAAATTCGACTATAAATATTCATTATAAATCTAAAACGATTTCCTACATAATGGTATGTTATTTTTAATTTTTAGACATTAAATAATTTAATTTATTTATGACACAAAGATGATGCAGTAATTAACTTATTAATGAAATATTGACATAATTGATGTTATAAACACAGAAATAAATGTAATTTGACTATTTTTATGAATTAAACTAATTTTCAAGACTAATATGACATGTTATTATTGATTTAATTAACTTTTTTCGAACTAATAATTCTGTTATAATTTTCACAAAAATTAATTACTAAATAGTGTCAAAATTGACATAAAATAGTTTTTAAAACAAATATTATATTAGTAATTGTTATTTTATTTCTAAAAATCTATGGTTAGGACAAATGACATATATAAGGTTATATATATTAATAATAAACAACTTGGGGTTCGTTTGGCTGCTTATAGTAAGTTTATTAACCTTAGAGTATAAGAACACAAGAAGACACGGTAAAAGTAAAATTATTTAACTTAATGTTAAATCTAAATGATAAGGTTATAATAGGAACCTGAACTTGTCTAAATTATATTGTATGAGATTATTTTGACCCATCCCCACCTTAGACTCGAAATAAATCAATTTCGAGCTATTTAAAATCGATGTTGACTTTATAATAAAATAATATTTTTAGTTATTCCAAAGGTGCCCCTCTCCTCCCTTATAAAAGGGAACCTCCTCCCTCTCTTCCTCACACCACATTGAGCCTTCAAGCTTGGCCAACCCCTACCAATTTCTCCTATACACTTTCCTAGAGACATCCTAGAGGTCTTGGTCTTCTTCAAAGACCTATTTTAGTGCCCTAAAAGAAGGTCTCAAAGAAGCACTTCAAAGAAGAGGTAATGTCCGTTACCGATTCTTTCATCTTTATTTCTTCTTCCACTTCTTCTTCTTTAGTTGTTTCATTATTAAGTAGTAACATAAGTATCAATCATATAAGGATATGTTATTATATGTATGAAACAACCATATTTCACCATCGATCCATCCTACAGAAAAAGAAATCACCGCGCGTGCGTACGTATAGAATACCGTCTCCACGCCATGGTGTAATCTATTTTCCACCACCACCTTACTTGGATGGGAATAATGGTATAAATAATGACTATATATGACTATTATAAAGTGATAATAATTATGAAATAGTATACATACACTCCAATATAATTCCATGATCATAGGAACGATATCATCACTCGTGCGTACGTACGGAATACCGTCTCCACGATGTGATGTGACTCGTTCTACATGATCTTCATTTCATAATGATTATATAAATGAATTTAATGAATGAATATGATATATATTACACTAATACCATTCTTTAAATGAGGTATCTATTACCTAAATATAAGAATAAGAATTTATTCGACAAAACACGCTTAAGAACAAAAAGTTATAAACACCCGAATAACAAGTAGCAATGAAATATTACTTCTAAGAAGCTAAGAATATGACCACATATGATATCATAAATATAATTATGATTTTGTAATAAGTCAATAACATTATTTAAATCATTATACAGGAGTTTCGGACACATACAAAGCATATCGGACCTAAGGTAAGGGAAATATCACAATCTTATTTTTATCTGAGATTGTTTATACTTTGAAATTTAATGGGGTGTATTTTATCATACACATACATGTTTACTCAATATGTAATATTATTTCCATCCACCTACAGTTGTTTAAATCCAATTTTACCCTTCTATGAGTTTTTAGTAAAGGATATGAAAGGAATCTTTTGTCATTTTTCGTACGAGGTACTTTTTGACTTTTCTGAAAAAAGTATGAAGAATGTTTTTTTAACATATACGGCATGAATGGATTTTTAAAACATTCATTCCAAGAATATTACTTTACAAGTTTTCAAGTTTATTTTTAATCAACTTCTTCTAGTTTAAAATTTTATGACATGTTAAGAATGGAATAGTGTTTTTGAAGTATAAAGGATATTTTCCTCAAGAATGGAGTTCAAGTGTTTTATCAAAATTATTTTTTATCTAAGATAATAAAGGTTTCTGTTTTTATCCCTATTATTACATTGATTTGATTATGTTGTGATGGAATTATTTTTCTGAATAACTTTATCATATATGAATTGTTTTATGTTTTCATGATGATTATGATTCCCATTTTTATTACATTGGTTATGCAATGATGTATGGTTTATTATTTTGTGGCACGCATAAGAATGGTATCATTATGAGATGGGTGGGACCTATATATACCTTCAATGCATTGGGTAAATATTTTATATCTCATGAGATAGACATGGCTGGAATGGTAGGTTATACCGGTTCAGTGAAGCAGGACTGAAATGAGGGTAACTCGGTTCAGAAATGGACTTTGTCTACAAAGATAGTCTTAGAAATGAGTCTTGACTAATAAGAATTGATTCTCTATGATTATGTGTGTATGCCACAATGTTTCATGTTTTAAGTTATGATTATTATGATTACATTTCACTGCCATGATTTATCCCATGTTAGGAAATTATGATCTCTTTTTGCAGGTTAAGATTTCCAAAAGTTATGTGCTTATGTATATGATGTGATTGATATTTCTTTTGTTTACCCTTACTGAGAATTTGAGCTCACCCTTTTGTATGTTTTGTTTCCCCAGGTCAGGAAGATGGTTATTAAGTAGAATATTCCAAAAACGGAATCTAGATTTGATGAAATAAATGGGAGGCAAAGTAGATGCTTTATGAACCAGTTGTTTATGTTTCCCAGTTTCTAAAGACACTATACCTATACGGTCCTTTCTTGGTTTGGTTATATGTTGTAATAGGTGTGCTTCAATTCTGAAGTAATAACAATGTATGTAATGTATGGGTCGTTATAGTTGGTATCAGAGGAAAGGTATAGTCAACCTTTAGAAACTAGGATGTGAAAGCCTTAGTAAGAACCCTAAGGATAAGTCTAATCATAGATCACAATATTAGTGTTTTAGAAATGGCCATGAATAACCTAGGATAAGATCTTAAGTGTGAAATTTTATTCTTGATTATGTGGTTTTCCTATTATAATTAGTGTTGCTCAAAATATTCTTCTTGGTTTTAGTCAATGGCTGGAACCCGAAGGAACCGTGTTAATGCATAATGCGACGGGCAATGCAATGATTGTCCCCCTGAGCAACCAAAAGTTATGGGAGCTGTAATGCAAAACCTTGTAGCCATGCTCACACAACTTTCTCAAGCTATGAATCATGCAGGACATCCAAACGAGCAAAGGAAGGAGAAACATTCTGTTGAATCCTTCATGAGACAACGTCCACCTTCATTCAGCGGGTCTACTGATCCATTATTTGTTGAATAATGGATTAGTACTACTGAAAAGATATTTTTAGTTCTTCAATGTTCTGAATATGATAAAGTCATCTTAGCAGTGTATCGTTTGGAAGGTGATGCTGATAAATGGTGGAATCTTATTAAGAATATGTGGAAAAGGGATGAAATTGAGTCTATGGAATGGGACGAGTTCAAGAACTTATTTTTCAATAAGTACTTCCCTCGTATTCTCCGAACAAAGATGGAGAAAGAGTTTCTTGAACTGAAGCAAATGCATGATGAATTTGTTGGTACCTATGAAGGAAATTTTACAAGACTTGCAAGGTACGCTTCTGGTATTGTTATCCAACCTGAGAGTAAGATCGATCGATTCATTAGTGGCATAAAACTAAGTCTTCGAAGAGAGTTATCCATAAGGGACTTCAATATCTACGAGGAAATCGTTCGATGTGCTCTCAAAGTTTAGATGGATATTGGAGTAACCCATCAGTCATATGGGTTTGATAAGAAGAGGAAAATGGAATTCAAAGTAAAATCTAAACAGCACACTGAAAAAAAGATGAGCTTTCCTTTATGCTAAAAGTGTGGAATGAAACATGGAGGGAGTTGTCTTAAAAGGACAAGTAAATGTTTCAAATGTGGAAAAGAAGGTCATCGGGCATTTTAATGCCGCGATGATGGGAATAAGATGTCTAATGATGAAAACAAAGGAAGGGATGCACAAAATGAAACTACTACACTTCAATGTTTCAAGTACAAGGATATGGGACATTATGCCAATAAATTCCCTAATCCAAGGGTTGATGATGATGGTCGACGTCAACAAACTCTTAAGGCTAATGACAAAGGAATGTCACATGCAATTTCTATCAGCGATGTGGAGTATGATAACGATGTGGTGAAAGGTACACTTACCATCCACTCTAAAGTTGCAAATGTTTTATTTGATTCTGGATCCACCCACTCCTTTATTTCTGAAGAATTTTCTAAGGATATCACCGTATTACCTCAACAGTTAGATGTTGAGTTAGCTGTGACAACCCCTAATGGCACAACAGTCGCATCAAAAGTTCTTAATTCTTCTCCGATCGAATTTTGTGGGAAAGTGCTTCCTGAAAATCATGTGATCCTTCCTATAGTTGAATTTGATGTGATTCTTGGCATGGATTTTCTTTCTCTACATGGATCTCATATCAATTTCCAAAGGAGGGAATTCACATTTCATATTCCAGATCAATCTATGATCGTCTATCGATGCAAGGATGAACATAACCTTCCAGTGGAAATTTCTTCCATTTTATTGGTATTGATTCCACTAAATGAAGGTTATTTATATCAAATGGTTGGTGAGAAACTCACGATTAAGAAGATTCCCATTGTACGGGAGTTTGATGATGTCTTTCCGGATGAATTATCGGGTCTTCCACCGAATCGTGAAGTTGAGTTTTCAATAGAACTCGTAACGGGTTCTTTGCCTATTTCATGGACACCTTATTGAATAGCCCCAATTGAGTTGCAGGAATTGAAGAAGCAACTCCAAGAGAATCTTGATAAGGGGTTCATACGCCCAAGTGCGTCACCTTGGGGAGCACCTGTTCTGTTTGTTAAGAAGAAATATGGATCAATGAGACTCTACATTGATTATCTAGAACTTATCAATATCACTATCAAGAACAAATATCCTCTCCCACGCATTGATGACTTATTTGACCAACTACGCAGAGCTCAATACTTTTCCAAGATTGATCTTCATTCAGGGTATCATCAATTAATTGTCAAAAGGGAGGATATACCAAACACGACCTTCCGTACAAGGTATGGACACTATGAATTTATAGTGATGCCATTTGGTCTTACTAATTCCCCTGCTATCTTCATGGATCTGATGAATAGAGTCTTTACAGACTATCTTGATCAGTTTGTGGTAGTCTTTATAGACGATATTCATGTATATTCAAACAGAAAGGAAGAACATGAAGATCACTTGAGAATTATATTGAAGAACCTGAGAAAGGATAAGATTTATTCCAAATTTACCAAGTGTGAATTTTGGCTTCAAAAAGTTACATTTTTGGGTCACATAATCTCAAAAGAGGGGATATCTGTGGATCCAGCAAAAACAGAGGTTATCGAGAGATGGTCGAGACCACCAACAGTAACTGAGAGCCGAATTTTTCTTGGTTTGGCTGGTTATTGTCGACATTTTTTGAAAGATTTTTCACGATTATCTAATCCACTCACCAAGTTGACTCAGAAAGGAGTTAAGTTTGTTTGGACGTAAGAATGTGAAGAGAATTTCAAGGAGTTGAAAAGAAGTTTATCCAATGCACATGTTCTCACACTGCCTTGTAGTGGAGAAAGGTTTGTGATCTATAATTATGCATCCAAGAAGCGGTTGGGGTGTGTTCTTATGAAAAATGATATGGTGATAGCTTATGCCTCACGACAGTTGAAAATACATGAGCAAAATTACCCAACTCATGAATTGGATTTAGCTGCGGTAATCTTTGCATTAATGATTTGGAGGCATTACCTTTATGGTGAAAGGTGTGACATTTATAATGATCATAAAAGATTAAAGTATATTTTCACACAAAAGGAGATGAATAGGCGCCAAAGAAGATGGTTGGAGATGATTAAGGATTATGACTGCTCAATCCACTACCACCCTGGGAAAGCAAACAAGGTGGCAGAAGCATTAAGTCGACAAGACCATGGTAGTTTATCCATGATGAGGATCACAAAAGATCCAATATTTATGGATTTACAAAGGATGGATCTTGGAATTATAATGAAAGGGGAAAAATCTTATCTTTCTCAAATGATTGTTCAACCATCTATACATGTGAAGATTAAAGAGGCATATAAAGAAGATGTCGAGTTACAAAAGAAGGTGAGAAATGTTCCTGAATTCAACCTTGATTGAGATGGGATAATAAAGTTCAGGAATCGGGGTTGTGTTCCTCCCATCCCCGAATTAAAGAACGAGCTGCTGGATGAGGCTCATAGTTCTTCATTCTTTATTCATCCTGGAAGCACAAAGATGTATAGGGACCTGAAAGAGTACTTCTGGTGGGATGGCATGAAAAGAGATGTTGCTGAATATGTCTCTCGATGCTTGGTTTGTCAACAAGTTAAATCTAGAGACAGAAGTATAAGGGGATGTTACAACCATTACCCATACCTGAATGGAAATGGGAAAAAATCACTATGGACTTTGTCACAGGACTTCCTAAAACATCCAAAGGCAATAATTCTATCTGGTTCATAGTTGACCGTCATACAAAGTCTGCACACTTCATTGCTATTAGAGAGTATTTCTATCTGGATCAGATTGCCAGGATATATGTAAAAGAAGTGGTAAGATTGCATGGAGTACCACTTTCTATTATATCTAATCAGGATCTGAGATTTACCTCAAAGTTCTGGCAAAGTCTTCAGCATACTCTGGATACAGAGTTGAGTTTCAGCACTGCTTATCATCAACAGAAAGACGGTCAGTCTGAGAGGACAATTCAAACCCTAGAAGATATGTTGAGAGCTTGCTCTATAGATTTCAAAGGTGGTTGGGATCAACACCTACCTTTGGTATAATTTTCTTATAATAATAGCTTTCACTCCAGTATTCAGATGGCTCTTTATGAAGCTCTCTATGGAAAAAAATGCAGGACTAAAACGTGCTGAGATGAAGTTGGAGAAAGAAAGCTATTAGGACATGATCTCGTTGATGAAAACGCAGAAAAGGTCAGATCTATTCAACAACACATAAGAGTAGCTCAGAGTCGACAGAAAATTTATGCCGACATCCGATGAAAAGACCTTGAGTATGAAGTGGGTGATAAAGTGTTCTTACGAATATCTCCCTGGAAGAGGGTTATGAGATTTGGAAAGAAGGGGAAGTTGAGCCCTAGATATATCGGTCCTTTTGAAATACTGGATTGTGTTGGGAAGGTAGTTTACCGATTGGCGCTTCCACCAAATCTCTCACAAGTTCACGATGTGTTCCATGTATCTCTCCTGAGAAAGTACATTCCTTATCCTTCACATGTACTCAGCTCAGAAGTTGTACCGCTGGAGCATGATATTTCTTATGAAGAACAACTGATAGAGATTCTGGATCGTAGAGAAAACGTCCTACGAAAAAATACCACTCAATTGATGAAAGTTTTATGGAGGAACCACCAATTAGAATAAGCTACATGGGAGCTTGAGGATATGATGAGGGAGATGTATCCTCATCTGTTTTTCACAAAGTGTCGAATTTCGAGGGCGAAATTCATTTTTAGGGGGGTAGAATATAACACCCGAGACTTTTATGTTATATAAATCATCAAATGAATCTTTTTCTACACACAACACTTGCTTGGATTGCTTTACACGAAATCACAACCTTCCTCGATAGCTTGCGTCGTACGCAATACCGAGTTTCACTAACAATGATATACTATTAAAATATTATTAAAACTTGCAGTTAGGAATAGTAATAACCACTTTTTGAAATTTTATAAATTTTATTTTTCAAAATGGACTTCATTTTTTGATTCGTAATATCTAAATTAGCCAAGGGTGAAATTTTGGTATTTTTCTGAAAACTTTCAATTTTTGATGAATAGTGAAACCACTAAGTGGTAGTTAAAAAAACTGAATTTTTCATAAAACATAATTTTACCACTTCTGTGAGTGGAATTTATAAAATCCGAGAGACACAGTTGATGTCAGTAAGTAAAATGTCGTTCAATGAGATGAGAATAATTTTTTGGTGAATAGTAACTTTTTACTTTTTTTAACCACTGTTAAAAGCAAATAGGGTAATTAAGGGTAAAAATGATATTATTATTACCCTAAAACATGTCCTAATTATATTGGACAAGTTTGATTCGACCAAAAACAAACTTAGGAATAAAATATGACCATTTATGCCCACTTGGATTAGATTAGGACATTTGTTATTAATTTATTTAAAGAAGGGTTAAAATAGTTAAAATCAAAGTTTAATAACTAAATCATTTTTAATATGGGGTTATACATAAGATAAATTCTACTATAAATATTCATTAGAAAGATAAAATTATTTCCTGTATAATGGTATTTTATTTTTAATTTTTAGACATTAAATAATTTAATTTATTTATGACACAAACATGACGCAGTAATTAACTTATTAATGAAATATTGACATAATTGGTGTTATAAACACCAAAATAAATGTAATTTGACTCTTTTATGAATTAAAATAATTTTATAGATTAATATGACATGTTACTATTGATTTAATTAACTTTTTTCGAACTAATAATTCTGTTATGATTTTCACAAAAATTAATTACTAAATAGTGTCAAAATTGACATAAAATAATTTTTAAAACAAATATTATATTAGTAATTGTTATTTTACTCCTATAAATCTAAGGATCGGCCAAATGACTTATATATGGTTATATATATTAATAATAACAACTTGGGGTTCGTTTGGCTTCTTATAATAAGTTTATTAACCTTATAGTATAAGAAGAGAAGAAGACACGGTAAAAGTAATTTTATTTAACTTAATGTTAAATCTATATGATAAGGTTAAAATAGGAATCTAAACTTTTCTAAATTCTATTGGATGAGAGTATTTTGACCCATCCCCACCTTATCCTCGAAATAAATCAATTTGGAGCTATTTAAAACTGATGTTGACTTTATAATAAAATAATATTTTTAGTTATTCCAAAGGTGCCCCTCTCCTCCCTTGTAAAAGGGCACCTTGTACCTCTTTTCCTCACACCACATTGAGCCTTCAAGCTCGGCCAACCCCTACCACTTTCTCCTCTCCACTTCCCTAGAGACATCCTAGAGGTCCTGGTCTTCTTCAATGACCAATTTTAGTGCCCTAAAAGAAGGTCTCAAAGAAGCACTTCAAAGAAAAGGTAATGTCTGTTACCGATTCTTTCATCTTTATTTCATCTTGAACTTCTTCTTATTTAGTTGTTTCATTATGAAGTAATAACATAAGTATCACTCATATACTGATATGTTATTATAAGTATGAAACAACCCTATTTCACCATCTATTCATCCTACGGAAAAAGAAATCACCGCGCGTGCGTACGTACGGAATACCGTCTCCACGCTGTGGTGTAATCTATTTTCCACCACCACCTTACTTGGATGGGAATAATGGTATAAATAATGACTATATATGACTATTATATATTGATACTAATTATGAAATAGTATACATACACTCCAATACAATTCCACGATCATAGGAACGATATCATCACTCGTGCGTACGTACGGAATACTGTCTCCACGATGTGATGCGACTCGTTCTACATGATCTTAATTTTATAATTATTATATAAATTAATTGAATTAATTAATATGATATATATTACACTAATACCATTCTGTAAATGAGGTATCTATAACCTAAAGAGAAGAATAAGAATTTATTCGACAAAACACGCATAAGAACAAAAAGTTATAAACACCCGAATAACAAGTAGCAATGAAATATTACTACTAAGAAGCTAAGAATATGACCAAATATGATATAATAAAAATAATTATGATTCTGGAATAAGTCAATAACATTATTTAAATCATTATACAGGAGGTTCGGACACGTACAAATCATATTAGACCTAAAGTTTGGGAAATATCACAATCTCATTTTTATCCGAAATTGTTTAGACTTTGAAATTTAATGGGGTGTATTTTATCATCCACATCCATGTTTCGTCAATATGTAATATTATTTCCATCCACCTACAATTGTTTAAATCCAATTTTACCCTTCGATGAGTTTTTAGTAAAGGATATGAAAGGATTCTTTTTTCGTTTTTCATATAAGGTACTTTTTGACTTTTCTGACAAAAGTAAGAATAATGTTTTTTTAACTTATACGGCATGAATGGATTTTTAAAAAATTCTTTCCAAGAAGCTTCCTTTACAATTTTTCAAGTTTATTTTTAATCAACTTCTTCTAGTTTAAAATTGTATGACATGTTAAGAATGGAAATGTTTTTTTGAAGTAGAAATGATATTTTCCTCAAGAATGGAGTTCAAGTGTTTTATCAAAATTATTTTCCATCTAATATAATAAAGGGTTATGTTTTTATCCCTATTATTACATTGATTTGATTATGCTGTGATGGAATTATTTTTATGAATTCTTTTATCGTATATGAATTGTTTTATGATGTCATGATGTTTAAGATTCCCATTTTTATTACATGGGTTATGCAATGATGTATGGTTTATGATTTTGTGGCACGCATAAGAATGGTATCATTATGAGATGGGTGGGACCTATATCTCCCTACCATGCATTGGGTAAAGATTTTATATCTCATGAGATAGACATGGATGGAACGGTAGGTTATACCGGTTCAGTGAAGCAGGATTGAAACGAGGGTAACTCGGTTCAGAAACGGACTTTGTCTACTAAGATAGTCTTGGAAATGAGTCTTGACTAATAAGAAATGATTCTCTATGATTATGTGTGTATGCCACAAAGTTTCTTGTTTTAAATTATGATTATTGTGATTACATTTCACTGCCATTATTTATCCCATGATATGAAATTATGATCTATTTTGCAGGTTAAGATTTCCAAAAGTTATGTGCTTATGTATATGATGTGATTGATATTTCTTTTGTTTACCCTTACTAAGAATTTGAGCTCACCCCTTTGTATGTTTTGTTTCCCCAGGTCAGGAAGAAGATTATTAAGTAGAATATGCCAAAAAGGGACTCTAGATATGATGAAATAAATGGGAGGCAAAGTAGATGCTTTAAGAACCAGTTGTTTATGTTTCCCAATTTCTAAAGACACTATACCTATACAGTACTTTCTTGGTTTGGATATATGTTGAAATAAGTGTGCTTCAATTCTGAAGTAATAACAATGTGTGTAATGTATGGGTCGTTATAATCATGTATCAAATTATTTTTATCAATTCATATTTGTGTAATGGGTTTTTTTCATATATTTTGATACTATGTAGTAAATGATTATATTGAGGAAAATTATGTTTTTATTTAGTACACATTGATACAATATATATTTTTATTATTCAATTTATATTTTATATTATGGATCAAAATTTATTAATAAATTATACAAGGGATTATTATTTATTTAAAGATAGTTATTTTTAAAAAAAATTTAAACAACAAATTTTCTTGCTTAATTTCAAGAGATTAAATTTATTATCATTTGATGTTAACTTTAAGTGATATTTTAAAATAACATTATTATCTTAACTATATAGCTGCATGAGATTATTATAAGCAATGTCTTTATGTTTTGATGATTTCATTAATGTATGAAATGTCATGGATAATCAATTATTTATAGCCATAATCATGATTTTTGATTGAGAAAAATGATTACAAGATTTAATTTTATAAAATTTTTAAATTCATAAAATTTTATATCTTAAATAACTATATAATAAATATTCTCATTTATATAAATAATTGTCCATAATTTATTTATTAATAGTTATTAACCTACTAAAAATACTTATATATGTATGGATTAATTATTTTCGTACATATTTAAAACATGAAATCTCTAACATAAAAGTAGAATGAGTTTATTCTGCAATGAATCATTGATAAAAATATTATCATTCTGTATATATATTTATGAATTAGATGTTTCTTTAAAAAAATATTTCCCTTAAAAAATTATGTTGAAAAAATCAAAACACAAAGACTTCACATATAATAATCTTCTACTTCCATATACTAAAGATTATAAATTTAAATAAAAATATCCTTTGAATCTATCATAAAAATTTAAAAAATAAAATATCTAAAAAATTAATCACAAAAATTGATTTTCTAAAATTGACCGAAAATAATTTTCTTAAAATAAATAATAACACCTTATGAATTTATTAAAAAATAAAGATTTATAATCTAAAATATAAATTAAATAATAAAAATAAATTTTTTGTTGAATACTTATAAATTAAAATATAACTTTTATACAAATTATCATTTACTTTAGAATATAAAAATATATTATAATACACATACTACACAACCATGTATTGATAAAAAAATTCCTTACCATATTTATAGAAAATTGGTGAAGTTTTATTCTAGTACTACTTAGTAGATACTATCTCGCTCCAACTAGACTGATGATTTTTTTTCAATTGTAAATCATTTGTGTGGTAGTTTTATCGAAAAAAAATCATTTTACAACTATGTGAACAATTAGCTAAACCAGAGGATCAAACTCGTGATTTCATTGAAAGATGACCGTTAAAGCAGAAAACAATAAATTCAAATTAAATTAAATTAGATCATTTATGGAAAAGGTGAAAAAAAATTCTGATGAAAACAATTTGATAATAATTGTATAGGGATAAATAAAAAAAATACTTGGATCAAAATGAATGATCTTCTCATTGTCTAAATGAAAACTGAAAAACTGATAGTGTATTGACAATGGTTGACGGAAAAATTGGAAAGGAAATAAAAAAATCAATTTTAATGTAATTGAAAATAGAACTCCTACAAATTAAAAATCCCACTTCTCGTTGATTTGATATAATTTCATTGATGAATAAGTATAGACCGCACCAACCGCGGTAGAATCCTAACATTTCTTAGTCCCCGTTGACATCACTCGGGACTCCATCGTCTACAACCGGTCTCATCAGATGAGTGATCCAATTCATAGAGACCTCATCGAATCTCAAATCGACAATGAAGATATCCCTCGAGCATAATCATTTGTTCAAAGCCCTCCAGCAATGCGAAAGTCATCAAATCCTTCTCCCATGGCTGAGCATGAAAATTTTATCCCATTACCCTTAAAGGAGACCCCCCCAATCATTAAATCTAACGTATTTTTATTTATATTTATCATTTTTAACATCATTTCATTATATTTATACATGAAATTATGTTTATTTAATAATATTATATATATTTTCAAATGGAAAAATTATATTAAAGAAAAAATTAAAATAATAATATATATATTTATGAAAATAATTTCATTTAAAAGTTGTTTTTACATAGTTATTACTAATAATATTAATATTTGTTTTAATTTTTATCTATAATTCATAATTATATCCTCATATTATATTATTTAGGTTAATTTAATTAAAATATTTAATAATATTTTTATAAAAATATATTACATTAATAATTTCATTAATAATTTTGTAGTTTTTAAAATAATAAATTAAAAAAATTATGAACATTAATTTCATAAAAATAGTGTTATATATCATTTTAAATAAAACTCCTTAGCATTTATTAAAAGAGTTATAAAAAATGATTTTATTAAAACGTATTTTTTATATATTTTAATTATAAAAATTATGACGTATACATTATTTAATAATATGGTATTTTTTATATTTTTGAAAATTATATTCAAACAAAAATATTATTTATTTATAAATAATATATTTAATAATATTTTAAAACTATTTTTTATATTCATTTAATAATTCATCAAGTTTTTAAAATGAATTTTTGTAAAATTAATAAAAAAACATTTTTATTAAATAAAATTAAATATTATTATAGAAGATAGTTTATTTATTTAAATTACAATACAATTATTAATCAGTCAACTATAGGGAACCTGACCCCAGTAAACTATAGTCGGAGTCTATGTTTATTAAATTGGTATGATTACAAATATTTTGATCCCAAATGAAATAATAGTTTACATGTTTCTGAATCATAATTATATACATGAACATTAAATTAATACTTTTAATTGAAAAAATAGAGATATTCCATTGAATGAAACCATAAACTCATAAATTATTCCAACAAGACAATATTAAAATAAATCATCACATTCTGGGAATAAATAAAAAATATGAAATGGGTGATCTCAGATTCTTAGTAAGGATAAGAAATACAATATAATAAATCTTCAAATATTGGGCACCGCTCGATAGGGTTTTTATTCTCCTCACTGCTGCATCCTTGCCTCAAATTAGGGGGCGTTCCCTATCATTCTCAGTGGATTATGGAGGCACCCCTACTACAGGGGTTTTCTGAGCTCGGCATCCAGTTTCCTTGCATCATTACCATCCTTCTCCTAGCTTGAATCCTCTTCACTGGATATGGATTCCATGACGACACGGTGTTGATTCAGGGTCGAGCTCTAGCATCTGTGACCTTTTGATGTCTCCCCAACTCCAATGGCTACACAAGGGGGTTCGGTGTTCCTCTGCGAGACCAGGCTGGCGGTGACTGGATCTTTCTACGACGGATCATTCTTCGGATGTCTGGTAGTGTTCTTGTTTCTCTTTTTGTAGTTTTTTTCATTTTGTTGTCTCAGATTCAGTTTGACCTTTGTGGTGTGAATAGTTCTTGGAATGCTCCCATAGTTATCAGAGTTGGTGATGTTTTGTGAAGATGTTGGTTTGTTGTTTTTCGATTGGGATTTTGTGTTTTTCCTCGGTTTGATTCTCGTATTTGGAAAATTTCCTTCTGTGAAGACCGCATTGTAGAGGAGCATCCATGTCATTTTTTTGGCTCAGGAAGTGGATGTTTTATGCTCTTGAGGACTTGTTTGGGATGATGATGGTTGTAATTAGTATTCATTTTATCCGTGATTTGAATTTGTTCTTGGCCCCGGTGGTCTGCAGCTCAACGATGTTTTCTACTCATTATCTTTAAGAAGTTGTTCCAGATGAGATTTAGGGCAATGAATTCATGCAGTTTCTTGTCTACATGGAATCAGATGTTTGACAGGGTATAGCCTCTACCATTGCTATAAGGCTCGTGAGTTTTTTTCATGGGACAACTAGCTATTTAGCTCTGAGATAGTGGAATTTGGACTTAATGTTTTTTATTATTGGGTGGTACTTCTTTCTTGTAGTGTGGGGTGATTCTGGCCTTGATCCCTAGGTCTGTTAGCGGTTTTTTCTAGTCCAATTCAATGATGTAATGATGGCTTCCTTATCACCACTTAAAAATAGATTATTCTAAATAAAAAAAATTAATTATCCCCCATCCAGCTACTAAAGAAATAATTCCTTAATAAATAATCTTGAGCATAATATAAAAGGAATAAATTCTAAATAATTAATTCCATGATAAAACATAACCACATATAATATACTAGTATAATATGATCACAAAATTTTAATATCTAGATTCATAATGAAGGAATTCATAATGACAAACATCATAATCATTCCTTGAAGGTCTTGTCCAAGACACCACACATAAATAGTAAAAGAAATGCATGTTTATCTCATGAGACCAACTGATGCATCCAAGGGATTTAGTGGGCCCCACCCATCTCATAATAAGTCTTATTACTTCCTAATATTAATGTGGATAAGAATTAAATACATCTGTATATTAAATATTAATATATTCCCCAATATGTAAATATTATCACATACCATTCCGAATAGTACGGTGAATCCTATCAAGAGAGCACATCTATAGTCAAAGTAATCATAAGAAAATTAATAAAATATCTAAGATAAAAAAAACAAGAAATATGTCTCAATATTGAATAATAATTAATATAGGTTTTATATTAAATAATAATACTCTAATAAATTTAACAATAAACTATTGAGAGAAGTCCCCCTTTTACATTACAAAGAAGAGTTCATTTGGAAAAGTATTTTTTATTTTTTATAATTGTTTATATAAAACTATAATTGATAATATATTGGTTTATGTGAAAGAATTATTTTTTTATGAAAAATAATTTTGTCTTTAAAATGTTATTTATGGTAGTCAAAAATAGGTATGAAATCAGTAAGTTGGCTATAATCAAGATGGAATATCAAGAATAATTATGAAGGGAACCATATAAAACATATATTATCCAATCATGGAATGATGATATAATTTGTATATATGTATTTTGATTATATAAACCGAATTTATATGAATTATATGAATATAGTTAAGAACTACATTGATTTATAAGATAAGAATGCATCTAAATAATGAAATTGGAGGATTGTGAAGAAAACCCATACCTTATGTCTAAATATGTTCTGCACTAGATCTTAATATCCAAGATAATATAATTATATGAATTAATTAATTAATTAATTATTTAAAATGTTGTTATACATTTATTTTATTTATTATATTTTTATTATGTTGATCAATTACATTTTTATGAGTTATAATATATAATTTTATTGCTAGAGAGCATTCATTTCCTTGGTTTTCACTATTAGTATACTTGTATGTGATTATGAATGTTCATGTGTAATAGTTATATATATGCATAATTGAATTTATATGATATTAATGATAATTCCGGTGATTTAATGATTATATATATCAGTTATTTATAGTGTATGAGGATGAATCATTAGAAAATACATTTGGTTATAATTGTTTTAATTATTATGGTGGTTATTTATCAAAACAAACTCATTTTGTTTTATCATATAGTATTATGTTTTTATGTTACATAAATAAAATATAAAGGGTTATAATTTATATTTTATAAACTATTTAAACCATTAAAATAGTTTCATGAACTCTATTAAATATTGTTAAGGAAAAATGAAACTTTTCTTCATTGAAGATAATGAAACAACACCTCACGGAGAACACTTCCTTATTTATAATTAAAGGACAAGATAAGTGTATTGAAAATGGATTATTCCATTAGAATAAAAAAATTATAGTACATTTATTCTATATTAGTTTTCATTATATTTGGATGAGGTTATGTGATAATAGAATAATAAATGGAAAGAACATGAAAGGAAATTAAAAGGAAAACAAAGGGAATTCTACATTGTGAATTATCTACCATGATATCCTACATTGGGAAATAGATTTTGTATAATGATGAGATCTAGTAATACTGGACATGTGGGAAGGTCTAGGGGGGGAAAATAGGATGAAATTGGGGAAGTCTCAAATCATTTAAGGTATGTGGAGTATGGGTGATGAGGGGTCGTATTAATAGTTGTGATGATGGGTGAATTTTCATCATTTTATTTAATATTTTATTATTTTACTGAAGACAAGAAATAGTGTTTTTTCTTGTGACTAAGTATAGTAATTAGATAATGTGAGTTCTAACTGAGGGTCACTAAATGATCCATACATCATCAATGAATCCATAATTCTTGTATTTTGTATTTATCCTAAATTAACTTATTTCACTATTCCCAAAAATTTCAAGTTTTTTTTTAAAAATCGCATAAATTCTCCCTAACAATTTTTTGATGTGTATAATTAGAAAATGAAACCCGTTTTATGAAAATAATTTTATAAATATGAGAAATTTAATTTTTAAATAATTTCATCATTTACTTGAAAAATATAGATTTTAATATTATAACTTTTTATGACACATTCAAAACTATGTAGAGGACTCATAAAATTATAGTATAATAATAAGATATCAAAAATATTAATTTATTATCTTTTTTATGAAAAGAAATTTCTTTTAATTAATTATATTATTTATAAAAATATATTTAAATGTTTATAACTTATAAAAATACCAACACATAATTAATAATTTTTAAAATTTTAAATAACATATACTATGTTATAATAATATCATATATTTATTTATGGGATGAATAAATTGTAGTGTGATGTTATAATTAATTTGGCTGATTTACGGTTTGTAATGGCCATATTAATATTCCGAGGATAATGTAACTATTTAATCGGTATATGTTTCTCAACTTCTAGAACTACATCTGATTTCATTCATTCATCATTTATAATGTTTTTATTGTGTTATATAAGTAATTATATGTGATTTATAGTATATTAAATGAACATAATATGAGAATTCTCATTGATAGAATTCAAGGATGTTACATTCTTCACTCCTATAAATCATTCAACAACACAATTTCTATAATTTCACCACATAAAAATATTTGGGAAGTTATTAGTCATAATATCATCTCGATCCCACCTTGGGTCATAAATGTTATGATTTTTTCAAAAAATAATTACTAGATGAGTCATGTTATTCCTCAAAACTTGTATATTAATATCTATAATAAGGATATGCTCTTTACAGTAAGATAACTCAGGTCCAAATAAATTCCCTTATAAGTGAGAAAATGAGATGGGTCTGTTATATAATTCTTTTACAATGAAATATGGAAAACAGTGTTTACCTAAGAAATGATAGGTGTCATTTCCAAATGATAATCCATAGTTGAAACTCTCTCTATGATTTCAAAAGATCTAATATTCATGGGTATTTGTTTCCCTTTATTCTGAAATTTTATAACACCCTTCCGTGGAAATAATTTGATGAAAACTTGATCTACCACTTGAAATTACAAATCATTCCATCGATTATCAGCATAACTATTTTTTTAATTTTAGCTTCTTTGATATGGGTTTATATAGACTTTAGATTTTCGGTTATTTCTTCTACATCCTCTAGTACTACAAGCTTCCTATCACTAACTTCATCACATAATTTTGTATACGACATCTATTTCCAAACACTTCTTCAAATGGTTCCAGTTGAATGTTAGAATGGAATTTTTTGTTGTAGGAAAACTCTACCAATGGTAAATAATGATCGTAAATTCATTGAATGTAAACTGAGCATGATATAAACTTGTCCTTTAATGTCTGGATCGTCTTTTCTCAATACCCTTCAATTTGAATGTTATATTCTATTGTAAAATTGTACTCACTATCCAAAGCTTTTTGCTTAAGTTTTTAGATTTTCGATGTAAATCATGGATCATAATCAGAAAAAATATATAAAGATTCTTCATTAAGTCATAAAATTTAATTAATATCAAGTTCTATATGGAATTATAATGGTAATCATTAATGATGATGAGTAAATGTGTATATTTGGTATGTCAATAAAAAATAAACAAAATTACATCATTCTTTTTGGGGTATTTGGTAATTGAGTAACAAAATACATTGTGATATCATCCCCATACCATGTCGGAATAGTCTTAGGTTTCATGAATCATATAGGATGTTGTCTATCAGGATTTACTTGTTGAAATACTAAACATATTGAAACACATTTAGTAATTTCCCACTCTATATTATCCCACCAAACGTGTTCCTTCAAATCTATTTACATAATATTTCTATAATTATGTATAATGAAATTTGAGCTATGGGAATCAACTAATAACTCTATTTTGGGATTGGGTATAGAGGGAAAATATATAATCTTCTGAAATATCTGAATTCTATCTTCACACAAGATGTCTAGAAACATCCAATTATAAAAATAAATTATTTTATTTTATAGATTCTAATCAGCACACTGATATGTATTATTTATTTTCAATATATATTTTTGAGAAAAGAATTGAAAATGTAATGTTGTTTCAACTTCCAGGGTAATTAAAATAACTATTTCTTCATGATCCACATACAAAAGGTCCTTGTCTATCATTAATTTATTTATAACTCTAGGATCTTTCTTCCTCAATGCTTCTGCAAACTTATTATACATCTCAGGGTGGTAGTTTATTTTACAATCATAAACCATGAGTAGTTAAATCCTCAAAAAAATTCACTTTGAGTTATTTATGTGAAAATATATATTTTAAACTCTTGTAATATGTACATTTCTCACATCATTATCTATAGAGATAGGGTATACATATATAGAGAGAAAATATTCCAGCTGATCACTCAAGAGAATGAGTTATATAGTTATTCCCTAAATTTTCAATTTCCTAGAGTTATGAGAAATAACTCTACATTCCCCAGAACAATAGAGAAAATTCCTCTATTTGAAACATCACAATAAATAAAAAATCCACCATTTCACAATGGTAGATTAATGATTGTATAATTTTCTAATTTCTAATTCATTTATTCAAAATAATTCCCTATTTCATTCTATATAAACATAACCACTTAACGAGTAATATTGGTTAATAGGTTAACTAATCAGTTGATTTTTTTAAACATGCCGATAATAATATGTAAGAGTATCAAAAATATATACCTCCGTATTTTTCATTGGTTTATCCCATTTCTGATCCAACTTTTTCATCATAAGATCAACAGATATTTTGTCCATAGAGTCAAAATATACCCAATAAAGGAATCTGATTGAGGCCAAAATTCATATTTTTTAACTTAAAATATAATTCATTTATTCTAGGATTCTTTATAATAATATTAATATGATTCTCATTAACTTTCCAGATTTTTTATTATACCAAGACATCATCAAGAAATTCCATAATAGAGTCATCAAGATATTCTATGAGAACTCTAAAATTTAGATCACTGTAACTATATGGTGAATAAGTAAAACCAAATTTACTTACAAGAAATTCATATTGTCCATACCTATTTTGATATATTTTCATAGGAATATATTTCATCCTCACAAGCAGTTGATGATATCCAGATCAAATGTCAATCATCGAAAAGTATTGAGCTCCATGAAGTTTATCAAATAAATCATCATTGTGAGGGAGGGGATACTTTATTAATATTATAATATCATTGAAATATCTATATTATATATACATATTCATTGATCTATCATTCTTATTGAAAAAGAGAACATGTCCTCCAAATGGAAAAACACTAGGGTTAAAAAATCTATTATCCCCATGTTGAAAAATTCTCTTTGAAACTGGTTTTTTTATTTTTAATTCTTTATTTCAATTGATGATAGTGGAACAATAGTAAAAAATAGGTATTTTCTCATTAAATTTTATAAACCAACCCCAAATTATATTTTCATATGTTTTTATTTTGTTTTAGGATTTAATTGACATGAAATGAAATGTTATAAAATATTATTTTTGGCCTCATTATTTAAAAATCCGGATTCTAAAAATGGAAAAATTATAATGTTTTAGATACTTTCCAATGATTCAATTATACTATTGGTGGTGATAAAATCAAGTTTCAGATAAATAGTTATTGAAATCAAAACATGGACTTCCCAATAATTCAATAGATAAAACTATTTTCAACGAAAACATGAGAAACAAGAATGAAATTTTGTACACAAAATGAAATAAAATAAATTTATGGATTTGACCATATTTGAATTTTTAGTAGTATCCGTTAAAATTATATTTTCATACTATCATATCTCTTAGTTTTAGGCTAAAAATCACTTGTTAATGAAAATTGTGATTGATAATCAATTTTTCAAATCTGTTGATAAATCACATAATGATATTTTATAATTGTAACTTGATCATAATAATAAATTCTCATTATAAGTAAGATAATAATGATGATTAAAAATAATAGAAAATATTAATAATGAAATTAATTTATTATAATAGATCAAATTTTCAAATAATCAATTGAATCCACATTAAAAATATTAATGAATCGAAGAGGTTAGAAAAGATGAATGAAATAAAAAATGGATTTATATATAGTATATGAAAATATTTTCAATGATATTGTATAAAAATATAGGTGTGATTTTAAAATGATTAATACAAATTGTAATAAAAGTAAATAATAATCCCACAAATATATAGATACAATTTGGCATCAGTTTTATACAAATGAAGAAAGGAACTAAAAAATTATTATTAGCATTGGGTTTTTAAAAATAATACCAATAAGATAGAAAATAATTATTTATGGCATCATTCAATAAACAACGACACCATATTTTTTTAAAACAATTATTATTTAGTTTATCATTTCCTAGGATTTGATATTTCATGGACTGCAGCAAAATAGGAGTGATGGATTAAATGTTATGTCCTTCTAATGTTAGAGTTTATTAAGAATTTCAAAGAGAAGTTTTCCTTTCAACATCCATAACATCTATTCTGTAACTCTGTTTTAGCTACACCACCAGTCAATAAAATCTTTTGAAATGATATAAAACATGTAATGTTTTTAAAAAAAAATATTTTTTTGATTTCTTAAAACCTCAATGCCAAAAATAATTTTTCTTAAATATTTGGCTTTGGTTTCTTTATAAACTTACACATAAAATTATGTCAATGGGTATTTTTGAATCAATGTTTTTTCAAAATGGGTTCCAAAATAACAGCTAGCTTCATTTAGTAAATATATATATATATGTAAAAAATTCTAAACAAAAATATTTTGGGTTATTTTATAAGAAACTGATGTCTCATTTTCAACATTAATGTCCACTATTCTACTAGTGATCACTCAATTACTCTATATTTTTTATCTGTTATACTAATTCAAAAGTGTCCATTCAATAAAGTGTAACATCCCAGGTAAAAAAATATTAAATTTTCATATTTTTTAATATTTTTTAATTAAATATTAATTTTACTTTAAAGGAGATCATATGTTCATTGGGATACCCAATAGAAAAAAAAGAGTTTCTCTGAAATCTTATGTTGCACACAATGGTACGTCATACTGAAAAATAAAATTATAAAATTATTTTAAATATCATTTATTGCAAAGCCATTTTATTGGACAGAATAGACAGAACTAACTAAAATATGAATATACTTGTATGTAATTTTTTTTTCATATATCTAATAAAAGTTAGAGGCTTAAAATATGAATGAACATAATTTTAAGCATAAATATTCTAATATTCATTAAAAGGTTGATTTAAATCCTATTGAAAGAGAACCCTATTTAAATATATTATTTTTCACATTTATATGTTCTATCGGGAAACATAATTCTTTATAATTGAAAAATCATAATTTACGTTGTATATATTTTTGGTATTTTTCAGATCAATTTAATTTGTTCAGAATAGTGAAAAATATTGTATTTTAATTAATAATTGATTTTTAGTATAATATAATTAATAGGTTAGATTATATTTTTAACTGGTTTTAAATTTTAATTATATATTTTTTAAAAATTATATCCAATTTTGTTCGTTGGATGTAATTTTACATTGAAATTACACATAAATAAGTGTCAATTTTTTGGTAGTTATTATTTCTAAATAACACTCTTTTTGTTTTGACAGTAGGAATATATTTTAAATTAATTTAGGCCACTTCTATGTTTTGAATTTGGAAAAATGGATTCCATATTTGGAATTAGGTATTTCAAATTGAGTAAATAGGTAACTTTATTTTTATAAATTATGAATATTTACATCCGTAAAAATTATATTTACCACGATTAAAGAATAAATCTGGTAAATAAGGGTAACAATATATTATTATAATAATATTAAATTACCCTAACATATGCACTGATCCTTTTTTTGAATCATTTACGACAATGCACATCATTGGGTCGATTATGTGACCCCTGGAGCCACATGGGAGTGATAATGAATCTTTATTTTAATTAATTTAATGTAAGGACAAAAATGACATAAACATATATCATTTAGTAAATCAATCATTGCATTTGGTTATACAGGCTATATCTTTGACTATATATATTAATTTAAAATCTAAAACTATTTAATAAATCTTTATATTTTTTGTATAATATTTAGACATCAAATAAATAAAAATATTTATGACACAATAATGATGATGTTTTTACCTCATTAATGAATTATTTAAATAAATGAGATTATAAAGATTAAAAAAATATCCAAAACCCATCCAATTCTTATTGGATGATTTTATTTTAAACATGAATCATCTTATATTTGACTTTAATGAGTTTTGGACCTTTAGAAACCGAATATCATTATATAAGAAAAAAATATTTTCAAACAATCCTAAAGAGCCCCTCCTCGCCCTGATAAAAGGAAACCACTTCAATCCCAATACTCAAACATCTCAATCCCCTAGGCTCATCCAAACTAAGTCCAATTAAGCTCCATATATTCTTATCCTCTTCCTATAATTTTCTCCTTGGCGTAATTCAATTCAGGTAAACCTTCTGGATCAAACCATATGGAGATACCCAATTTAAAGGTAACATCTTCTCTTATGTTCTTTCATTTTATTTTACTTCTCCAACACCATAAACTATTTGTATTAATTTATTTTATAACAACATCAATATCTTTAGTATACTATGTTTTTTTATGATAAATATTTTATCTAAACTTACTCACACCTCCATTTAATGGGTAATGAACATATAGTTTTTGTGGACGGTGAACCACTACCTCACAAAACGATGATTGTTCAATCTCTCCTACCAACTCTCATGGTGGCCATTATGGTGGAACTGTGTTTATATATTATATATATTATGATGATTTGTTATTTATTATTGTGTAATTTTTATTTACAATATTACCTTTATGCATTCCAATATATGTAAATAGGATAATTCCATTTGAGGTAGTGCGGACTACCAAACACTCAAAATTATATGAATTGTTCATGACATACAGGGAACATATAAAGGATGGATACATTTAAAATATATATTATATTATAATAGAATTATACTATACCTATTTATCATTACATTTTAATGCAATTAATTATGAAATGGAAATGAATGTAGTGTTCATGCGGACGTACAACATACCGTCTCCATGAAATATGCATTTCAATTCATATCTGCAAATGTTATGTACTATTATAAATAAAAATATATATATATACTAGATATATATGATATATAATATATCTAAATAATTAATATCATTCTTTAAATAATAAACTTTTTACCACATGAACACCTTTTAATTATACAAAGATCATTTTTGGCTCAAGTACCAAATATTGACAAAACGACCATTATTAACATAAATGATTTTATAATGATTATAACATGGTAATAAGTAATATAAAAGGAATTATAAACTTGAAAGATGTTCTAAAGCAATTAAAAAATTTTTTTATCATATTATTCTTGATATTAAAGAACTAACGGGTCAAATTGGACACGAAGTAAGGGGTTTCTTATCCCACATTAAACTCTGTGAGATTTCCTATGTTCGAAACCTATTTCTGGCATTTGGTGTATTTTGTACTGACATTAAATATATATTATCATTATTCTATTTATATACATGGTATTATAGGATTAATTTGGGGGTTATTAACTTTTGGTCATATGACTCGATTGATTACAACATGGTCAGGGTTTTTTAACTCACGTCTTATTCCCATGAGATTCATCCAATATTTCCACTATTTCCTTTTATGTGATGTATGTATTGCCCCATGATTGTATTATTTGTGTAATATACTTTAGTATATGGGTAATTACATCGTCATTTTATGATTCTTCATTAATGAGGTGTATGTTTCAAATGTTACCAAATCGGTAAGGGAATTTCATATATCAATTTCCACTCCTTTGGTTTTACGCAAACATCATTGATTATTTTACACCAAGATTATGTTTGAAATAATTATTTATTTATTTAGGTATTAATTTAAACTCCCATTTGAGTGGATATACTTTTTATACAAATAATCAGTCCATTCATTTTTTCTCAAGTCATTGATATGAAATTTATAAGGGTAATCTTAACTCAATTTCCATATATTGAGTTAAAAAAAGAAGTCATTGGATTCATTTTACAAGAACATTTCTGAATTTCCTCTGATTGTTTTACACTTAATATACAAAAATATTGAGTGTATTTTTATTCTTCAAACATAATAATTTCATTGATTTATCCTTAATCTAAAGACATGGTCTCTATAAGGGATTTCATCTAAATTTATATTCCATTGAGAATTATTTGTTATTATACACCTATTCACATTTTTATTTTGTATATACTATACTTTCACATAGTATATCATCAATTCCATTATGCTCATGACATTACAGAGTTTTTAATGCCTCAATTATTGGTACTCAAGAATCTATCTTTTGGTTAGGAACTCTAACAAAATTATCATTTTAAATGTTTTAATTATTTATTCTTCTAATTATTTCTCATTAATGTCCACGTTTTAAAAATGATTTTAATGAATTATTTATATGGACATTAATGTTTCAAAATTATATTTTTTTTAAATCTTCAAAGTGGCGAGGGAAAAATTTTGTTAAAAAAAATATTATTAAATGTTTTAAATGGTTTTTAAAATGGGTTGATAAAGCAATTTTTATTTCAATATATTGATTTGATATATTATGATTGGAATGTCGAAACATTATCTTTATGTTATTCTAATGTTATGTGTTATTATTATGTTATGGTTATTGTGAAATGTTTACAAATACGGGTGGTTCAATGATAATACTAGGGTGGGTGAGCCTGAGATAGATCTCTAATGAATTGGGTAACCTGATGGGGATAGACATTAATATTTCTACTAAAATATTTAAGTAATATATTGTGATGTGTATTCTAACATTACTCCCTACGTAGCTTTGATAAATACAATGTAAATATTATATTGATTCCAGCAGTTACCATTATGATTTATTATTTCTATGTGTTAATCATAAATCTTTGTATTAGAAGAGGTATGTTGTGATAGGAAATTATGGTTTAATTGATTTTTATTTATTTTTGGGATAATGATTTCTTTCCATATTTTATAACCCTTACTGAGCTTTTTATTCCCAGCCCATGTCCTGAAATGTTTTTCACAAGACTTAATGATGAATAGGGACATGGATGGGATCAAGGAAATGTCATGTGGTCTAAAACATGGAAGTAGACATATTTTTTAGAGATTATTATTTTATGAAAAAATGGATATTATGTAGAAGTGTCTACTTTGTAAATTTTGAAATGTAATATAATAGATATATCCTAATTCACTAAAACCTTAATCTTGAAAATATCCTCAATGTAAATTCTCAAATTAAATCAATATTATGTACTGTTTATGGTCGGGTCCATATAGTTGGTATGAGTGGTCATTTTTTATAACAATAGAGGTTTGGGTGTTATTTATGTATAAGTGACATAACCATAATGGTTAGAATATTATAAACATGCATAATTATGTTTGATAAATTGAGTGAGTTTAAGATAACATGAGTAAGTCTATCTTAGTATTTACCCTCCTCGTAAGATATTATATGTGGATTTTACTAATATAGTCAGAATGACCATTTTTTTAGTAAAAGAAAAGAACTAGCTGGCACCAAAGTAATAGTGATGTGAAGAAAACTGTTTTAGTTTTCTGAATGTGCAACTGAATGAAATGAGAGCTGCAATGAGAACACTAGTGGTTATTCTCAAACAACGATCTAGAGTCATGATTGGCCACGTGATCCATCATGATTTTTAATAGGCATTGTATAGATGAGAAACAAATCCCTATGGGTATTCTGGAAATAATAATAAAGGTAAGTTTTTTAAAAAACCAACAAGTCAAGGATGTGGAACGAAACACATAGTAAAATGATTCAAAGGGATTGTAAAATTCTATATATGTGGGAATGAAGGTTATAAAGAAATAACCTTCCATGAAAAATGAAGCATCTAGTTGGCTCTAAGAAAGGGAAATAAATTCTTTTTGAGGGTTCAATTAAAGGATTTAAATGGGTTGGGAATGGTTATTATACTAACAGATTTCCTACAAAGAAGAATGTGGAATGGGATCCCCATGAACATACTAATATAGGTTTACCAATAACTATTTCCATTCTGATTGACGCTGAAGTAACTGACAAATAACAATGAAAAGTGTGGATTGTTTCTAAACATATGTTTTGTTATTATTGAATCTTAGGATATGATTCATGATTTTGTTTGTCGGAAAAAAGTATTTCAGAGTAATTTTGTAAGTAATGTTTAATGGATCATGAAGAACGTTGAATGACTACGAAGTCAAAATTTAAGGGATTCAAGAGTTATGTAAGATTTTAAGATGTTGAAATTATTAAAATTATTAAGGCTCTTTTGAGGATGGGATTACATTTGAAGGATTTTTATAGTATGTATATACCTGAAAAGTCATATATGAAAATGTTATTCAAGTAATAACTATCTATTCTTTGGATGAATAATGTTGGTATTTTATTTTTTAAGAATCTATTTTTTATTATGGACATATGGTGATTTTGTTTATTTATGGAAATTATTAAACTATCATAGAGAATATGTGATTTGATTAATTACACATCAGTATGAGACTTTAAGAGTAGTAGATTTTATTTTGTGAAATATGTTAAGATTTACTGTGGAAGACTATGTGATTAAATCCTTCTGAGTTTTGGGTTTCAATTTTAGATTGGGTTATATTGAATAATTTTATAGAAATTTGTTTATTGAATAGACTTTTTCAATCATTGGGTATTTTTTTTGAATATCAGGGATTTAGAGTAGTATTTCTATTTATTAAGTATTATCGTTTTATGGGGATTACCTAGTCTTGTACTTAACATTTTGGTTTTGCATGATGTCTAAGGCAGGAAAAATATATAGTTCATATTTTTTGGATTATCTGATAGTATAGAAGTTGATTCTAGAGCTTTTAATGTGACTAATTCAGTTTGAATACTCATCATTTGGAGAAAAGAAGGGTTTGTGATAGAAATTTAATAAAGGATGCAAGTCTACATGACAAGTAAGTATGTTTCCTTATGTTTTTAGTTAATCACCTAAATAAATTCCTCATCTTTATGAAAAGTAACATAAAAAATTATTTTCTGTTATCTTTTCCTTAATGGGAATTAATGATGGTATAACTAATCACATATTTGAGATTTTCAGGTAGTTAACTTTATCCTAATCATGTTTTCTACCAGTCCCCATCAAACATTGATGGTTTGTTTCTCTTCCGTATCCATGTTTTCTTACATGGAACCCTAGTATGGGCTATCTCAGGTGACTTTTGTATTTCACTTTCATTCATTTAAATGGATATGATTAATCAAACCTTTTCGTATATGGGACTTTGAATGAATATTCCTTGAAAATTATTAATATTGGGAGGATGTATTTCCTTAAATTTGGAAGGATGTAACATCCTAGGTAAATAAAGAATATAAAATTTTCATATTTGTTAATATTTTTTATAAAAATATTAATTTTACTTTAATGATGATTCTATGTTGGGTGGCAAGACTAATACACAACAAATAGTTTCTTGAAATCTTCTGTTTCACACAACATTGACTCATACTCTAGAATAAAAATATAATATTAATTTAAATGGTATTTAACTCCTTGAAATTTTATTTTAATTATTTGATAGAACTGACTACATTATTAATATTCAAGTTTCGTAAATATTTTAACATTTATCCAATAAACATTAGATGTTTAAAATGTGAATGAATCTAATTTTAAGTATAAATACTCCAATATTCATTAAAAGTTCAATATACAGCATTTTGTGGGGTAACCCTCATAAAATCTAGTTTTGTTCTCTTTTATATGTTTTATTTTACATAATAAAATTCTTCTTTAGAATTGTGACAACAAATTTTACTTTGGGTAAATTTTTTTAATTTTTTGCGATAAAATTAATTTTTTAATTGTGAAAAATACTATATTTAAATTTAAAAAATATTTTAAATATAATATATTTATAAGGATAAATTACCTTTGTAATTGGTTTTAAAGTTTAATTATAATAGGTTTTTAACATTTATTTCACTGTCAGTCGTTTGATGTAATTTCACAGTGATATTGGACATAAATAAGTGTCCATGTTTTTATAGTTATTATTTCACAAAACACACATTGTGTTTTGACAGTGGGAATTAATTTTAAATTAATTTCTTCCACTTATGTGTTTTTAATTTAAAAAAATTGATTCCATATTTCTAGTCAAGAGGTCCATATTTTTTAAATAGGTAAATTTTATTTTTAGACATTATGAATATTTACATCAGTATAAATTTTATTAACCATTGTTAAACAGTAAATCTGGTATATAAGTGTAAAAAATATTATAATTTTAATTTTATATTACCATAACTAGTGTCCAAATAATATTGGTTGATACATTTCCATCCATGGGAATTATTGGTTTGATTTGGGGACCCCATGGAGCCACTTGAGAGTGATAATGACAATTTATATTAATTAATTTAGCGTAATGACAAAAATGACACAAACATATATCTTTTAGTAATTGAATTATTATAATGGATAATATAAGTTATATATTTGAATATAAATGTTAATCTTAAAGAAATAACAATTTCCTACATTATAATATTTTTTGATTATTTTTAGACATCAAATAAATAAATATATTTATAACACAATAATGATGTTGTGTTTTCCTATTTAATGAATAATTTTAATAAATAATATTATAATGATTAAAAAATATCAAAAAATATTCCAATTATTATTGGATGATATTATTTCAAACATGAGCCATCTTATCTTCACCTTTAATGAGTTTTGGACTTTTAGAATTTGAAAATAATTATAAAATAAAATAATATTTTCAGACATTCTTAAAGAGGCCCTCCTCCCCCATATAAAAGGGAACATCTTCTAACCCATTCCTCACACTTCTGATATATGGCCCCAGCCTTAAACATTACTTAACCTTGAGTTATTTCATGAATACAAATTGAGGATATTTTCATGTTTAGAGTTTTAGAGAATTAGATCATAAATCATGCATTACAGTTCACATTTAAAAAATGTGGTTACATAAAAGACAATATTCATTTATCCCATCAAAGGAGACATACATAAAATAAAACATGGATTCTTTCGTGACACTTCCTCAACACTATACTCACATCATTTACTTTTCCCTTGACCTATAAAAACAATTCAATAACATGGGATGAGCATAAAAATCTCAGTAAGGGTTATAAAAGTATGGAATGAAAACATTAGTCCATGTATACATAAGAATTAATGAAATCATACTTTACTCATAAAACATAAGCACTTTATCACACCTCATGAAATCAGAATATTTATTAATAACTCATCGAAAACATAAGACATAAAGGTAGCATGAGGCATTCATAAAATTCTTACGTAGGGAGTAACCCTCATGGTTACGATTGGAATTCCCATCACAGTATATTCCCTAAAACTCTTTGGAGAAACCTTAGCATTTAACTCCTTCACATTACCCAATGCATTGGAGCACTATCTCAGGCTCACCCACCCTTAGTTTATCATGGAACATCCCGTATTCATAAACAATTCCCAAGAACTATAACATTATTGTATTACATCAAACATGCATAAAGGAAACATAACATTTCACCATTTCAATCATAAGATATCAATAAAACACATTTATGTAATCAAAACATTATCAAAACCATTTTCAATACCAAAATAAAAGAAAATTAAAACATTGTATTTATTTTTCATTAAAAAATGTGATGTCTTGTAGAGGAAGCCGAAACTCAAATAAAGGTCACGGCGGCGGAGAAGTCATTGTCACCACATACGTAAGACAAAAACATTCCCTTTTTTCGTTTAGTAAAATGAATCATATAAAAAGATCCATTTTGAATAAAAGAAAATGTCAAAGAGGTTTATACACTGTGTTAAAGAATGTTGTGTATAAAACAAAATATGCCTCAATGAAATGAGATTGAGACGAATTCCCTTACCTCGTGTCCGACATGACTCGACCATTCATTAATCTCCTGAATAATAAACTAGATTTAATATCTACTTTCATAAGAACCACTTTCAAGTTCATTATTCCTTTTATATCACTTATTACCATGTTATGAAAATTATGTAATTATTTAAGTTAATAACGGTCGTTTTGACGATCTTTGGTTCTTGAGCCAAAAATAAACTTCTTATAATTACAAGTTGTTCATGTGGTAAAATATCCATTATAACTAGAATTATTTTCATGATATAGATATCCTATATTTCATATATATCCAGTATATACATGCATTTATAATATTACATAACATTTAGAGGTATGAAATGAAATACACCGTTCATGGAGACGGTAAGCCGTACTTACGCATTAACAATAATTTCATTTATATTTTGTATTTAATGGAGTCAAATCATAATGATATAAAGGTATATTATATTTCCAGTATAATATCATTAACTCCATCATTTATAGGTCCCACATATGGAATTAACGATTCAAATCACTTTTAGGGGGTGGTAGTATGCACTTCCTAAAATGAAGATATCACATTTACCCATAATGGAAACAACAAAGGTATGAAATAAATAAAAAATAAAGAAGCATAAGGAATACATAAACATAATATATATCATATTTAAATATTGTGACATATTAATGGCAACCATGAAAGGTGTTAATAGAAGATTAAACAATCATCATTTCATGAGGCAGAAATTCACCATCCACAGAAACAATATGTACTTTAACCATTAGACGAGAGTGTGTGTAAGTGTAAATCAAATATTTCTCATAACAACATCATAGTAGATTGTATATACTGGTGTTGTTACAAAATAAAATAATAAAAAGAGTTTTAGGGGTTGGAGAAGCAAAATAAAACAAAAGAACACAAATGTAGACATTACCTTTAAATCGGGTAACTCCTCTTGGTTTGAACCAAAAAGGATTCTTGTAGATCTTTCTACCTAAAGTAAGGTTTTTATGATTAATATAGGGATGTGGAGAGATAAAATTAGTAGATTTTGGCTGATCCAATGGCTTGAGAGGTGTGGGTATGATGGTAGAGGTGGGGGCGTTTTATAAGACGGAGGAGGGGCACTCTTGGAAATTCAAGAAATGTTACTTTATTATATAATGAGTTTCAGATTTTAAAGTTCCCACAATTATATATTTTGAGGGTAAGGTGATAAGGGTTTTAAATCTACCCATCCAATAGGTCTTTGACAGGTGAATGTCTTAGATTTTACATTTTCTTTTCATTTTATTGAAATCGTTAATTAATGAGGTAGTCACTCTCTTCTTCTGTTGGTTGTTATAGAACACTGGATCATTGGAAAACATTATTTCCACATTCACAGCACATCAAAAAATCTTTTCATAACTTTTTAACTTAGGAGAAGCTAAATATCTTTGATATTTTGGCTTTAATCATGAGTAAAAACATTTGATTTTACTATCAAGGTCTCGGATAAAATTTGGAGCATACCTTGCCAATCGAGTGAATCTTTCACCATAAGAAGCCACTGAGTGGTCATCCTGCCTCAATTCCAAGAATCTTTTTTCCATCCTAAGTAGAACGACATTTGGAAAATATTTATCAAGAATCAAACCTTTGAATTCATCCCATTCAAGAGCATCAATCTGATCAGCGTCCGAGATTTTTTTAACCATCATACACAATTGATCTGCTTCACCCCCAAACGGTAAACAACAAGACAATCCTTTTGATTGTCTAAACACCCCCATGAAATTGAAAACATTTTCCAGTGCTTTAATCCACCCTTAAGGTAGAACAGGGCCATATGATCCTCTAAATTTTTGGGGATGTTGCCTCATGAAATTTTCCACCACTAACATGTTCCTCTGCGGTTGATCTAGCTGATCTCGTGCATGGATACCACCACCATTTATTGTTTGAGTCATCTGTGACATTACTGAAAAAAACAATTGAGTTCCAATTCCAACCATCTCAGGATGCGGATTTGGAAGGTCATTTACTTCTTGTATGCCTTCCTAGCACTGCTTCCTTGTTTCCTCTACTGTAAACCATTCTGGACAAACATGTCTTAGATGAAGCTACATTGAAATCTTCAAATGCTATATCATTTCAATTTGACCATAAAAAAATATTTTGGGATAATAATTTAATAGAATTCTTACTCCTGAAGTTATCTAAACCGACCTCTGATACCAACTATAAGGCCCCTGCCTTAAACATTACTTAATCTTGAGTAATTTCAAGAATACACATTGAGGAACTTTTCAGGTTTAGAGTTTTTGATAATTATATCATCAATCATGTATTAATTTACACATTTTAACAAGGCGGTTACATAAAAGACAATATTCAATTTTCCCATCAAAAGAGACATATTTAAAATAAATCCTGGATTATTTCGTGACACTTCCTCAACACAATCAACACATCATGTACTTTTCTCGTGACCTATAAAAACATTTCAAAACCTTGGGATGTGCACAAAAAGCTCAGTAATGGATATAAAAGTATGGAATGAAAATAGTAGACTATGTATACATAATTATTAATGAAATCATACTTTATTCATAAAACATAATAACTTTATCATACCTCATGAAATCATAAGATTTCTGAATAACTCATAGAAAACATAAGACATAAAGGTAACTTGATGCATTCATAACATTCTTACGTAGGGAGTAACCCTCATGGTAATGTTTGGAATAACCACCACAGTATATTCACTAAATCTCATCAGAGAAACCATATCATTTAACTCCTTCGCTTTACCCAATGCATTTTAGAGCTATCTCAGGCTCACTCTCCCTTATTTTATCTCAGAACCACAAATCTTAATAAACAATGCCAAAGAACCATAACATAATTGTATCACATAAAACATGCATAACGGAAACATAACATTTCAACATTTCAATCATAATATATCAATAAAACATATTGATATAATAATAAAATTATCAAAACCATTTTCAATACTGAAATAAAAGAAAATTAAAACATGGTATTTATTTTTCATTAAAAAAAAGTGATGGCTTGTAGAGGAATCCAAAACTCAAATAATGGTCACGGTTGCAGAGAAGTCTTTGTCGCCACATACGTATGACAAAAACAATTCCTTTTGACATTTAGTAAAACGATTCAGATAAAAATGATTCCTTTTGAATAAAATTAAATGTAAAAGGGTTTAATACACCATATTAAAAAATAGTTTTGTATAAAACAAAATATGCCTCAATGAAAAGAGATTGAGATGAATTTCTTACCACGTATCCGACTTGACTCGATTGTTCTTTAATCTCCTGAATAATAAACTATAGTTAATTTCGACATGATTAAGAACTTTTTTACGTTAATTATTATTTTTATATCACTTATTACAATGTTATGATCACTTTGTAATTATTTTAGTTAATTACGGTCCTTTTGTCGATCTTTGGTACTTGAGCCAAAAATAATCATCTTATAATTACAAGTTGTTCATGTAGTAAAATATCCATTATATCCAGAATTATATTAATGATATAGATATAATATATAACATATATATCTAGTATATACATTCATTTATAATATTACATAACATTTAGTGGTAAGAAATGAAATGCACTATTCATGGAGACGGTAAGTCGTACGTACGCATGAACGCTACTTTTATTTCTATTTCGTATTTAATGGAGTGAAATAATAATCATATAAAGGTATATTATATTTCTAGTATAATATCATATTTAATATTTTTTTCCATCCTTTATCCATCCCACATACGGAATTAACGATTCAAATCACTTTGAGGGGCGGTAGTCCGCACTTCCTAAAATGACGATATGGCATTTACCCATAATGGAAACCATAAAGGTATGCCATAAATGAAAAATATAGAAGAATAAGGAAAAAATAAACATAATATATATCATATATAAATAGAGTAACATCTTAATGGACACCATGAAATGTGTTATAAGGGGATTGAACAATCATCGTTTCCTGAGGAAAAAATTCTCCATCCACAGAATCAGTATGTTCTTTAACCATTAGACGGGAGTGTTTGTAAGTGTAAATAGAATCCTTCTCATAAAAAAATCCTAGTATATTGTAGATACTGGAATTGTTACTAAAGAAAATAATAAAAAGAGTTTTATGGGGTTGGAGAACAAAAATAAAATAAAAGAACACAAGTGAAGACATTACCATTAAATCGGGTAACTCTTCTTGGTTTGAACTAAAAGGTTTTCTTGAAGAGATTTATGCCTCAGGTAAGGCATATATGATGAATAGAGGGATGTGGAGAGATAAAATGAGAAGAGTTTGGCCGATCCAATGGCTTGAGAGGTTTGTGTAATTTGGTAGAGTTAGGTGCCTTTTATAAGAGGGAGGAGGGGCACTCTTGGAAGGTCAAGAAATGTTACTTTAATATATAAAGATTTTTTTATTTTAAAGGTAAAAAATTATATATTTCTAGGATAAGGTGATAAGGGTTCTAAATTCATCCTTAAAATAGTTCTTTGATAAGTTTAATTCTTAGATGTTTCATTATCTTTTCATTTTATTGAAATCGTTAATTAATGTGGTAATCACTGCATCATAATGGTGTCATAAATAATTTAGTCTATTTAATAACTAAAAATTAAAAACAAATACTATGATGTATGAAATAATTTTATCATTCCAATTATTATTTATAGTATAAGAGATTATTTACACAGACAAAAATAAAATTGTATTACTTGTGTGATACATACTTTGGTTATACTTTTCTTTTAAAAACATAAAATGATAAAGTGTCACTATCACCCAAAAGTGATTCCATGGGGTTCCAATGTTTGGAACAAGGCATCCCATGGTCGGCCATGAAACAACCAGAAGAAATAAGACACATTTTAGGGTCATTTTTTATTATTATGATGTTACTTTATTATCCTTAACTACCCGATTACTAATTAATAATGATAATTAAAGATAATTCTCATCATTACTATTCGTAATGTCAAAAAAAGAGTCTTAATTAAAAAATTTGGACCTTATGATTCCAAATACGGAATCCATTTTACCAAATTTCAAACAAAAATTTGTATTAATTAATTTAAAAATAACTCCTATTGTCAAAACAAATAGCGGGGTTTTTATAATCAATATTTATCAAAAGTTAGACAATTGTTTATGTCAAATTTAAAAGTGAAATTAATCCCAATGTCCACCATTGGATTAAATGGTAAAAATATATTCTAATTAAGCTTTAAAACCAATTAAAAGGACAATATAAACATATTATTAAATTATATGAAAAAGCAGTTTTGTTGTAAAATGAAGTATTTTTCACTATTCAATAAAAATGAACATTATCAGAAAAATACAAAAAATTTATCCAAAGTAAATTTCAATATCCCAATACTAAATAATAAGTTTATTTTGACAAATAAAGCTTATAAAATTGTCAAAATATAGATTTAAAAATGGTTTTCCATCAATAGGCGGTAAAACAACCTTTTTAAAATTTTAGAGAATTCAATGTTTAAGATTGGATTTATTCTCTTTTTAAGACATTAAAACACTATCTAATTTATAAATAGACTTAGATATGAAAATCCACAATTCTTTACATAATTGGGATGTTGCATCTGAAGACCCATGGCTCATCAAATTTATGCCCAATTAAGATTCCTAAATATATCATATCCTCCATGAAACATTCCCTTAGTAAGAAGGAAATTCAAGTAAACCATTTGGTTCAAACCAAAGGGAGATACCCGATTGAAAGGTAACATCTTCTATTAAGTTTTTCTGTTTTATTTTACTTCTCCAACCACCTAAAAAAATTTCTTCATTTATATTATAACAAAACCAGTAACCCAAATATACTAGGTTATTGTTAATTAATGTATTTGTACTACACCTACACACACCTCCATCAAATGGGTAAATAACATACTCTTTCTGTATATGGAGAACTACTGCCTCCCAAAACGATGATTGTTCAATCTCTTCTACTACCTATCATAGAGGCCATTATGAAAGAACTGTATTTATATAATATATATATTATTTTTAAGGTTTCTCAATGCTTCTATAATTTTTATTTACAAACAAATATTTATGATTTACAGTATGTGAAAATACAATAATTTCATTTGAGAAGATGCGGAATAACATCCCCTCAATGTGATATGACTTGTTCATGAAATTTGTAGAACATATAAATACAGGGATAATTAAATTCTTTATTATATTATACTGGAATTATAATATACCTATTTATCAATTCATTTTCATCCCATTAGATATGAATTATAAATTAATGTAGTGTTAATGCATACGTACAATGTATCTGTATCACCCGAGACTTTTATGATATATAAATCATCAAAGGAGTCTTTTTCTACACAACACTTGCATGGCTTGCTTTACACGAAATCGCGACCTTCCTCGATAGCTTGCGTCGTACGCAATACCGAGTTTCACTAAACAACGATATGCTATTAAAATATTATTAAAACTAGCTGTTATGAATAGTAATAACCACTTTTTGAAATTTTATAAATTTTATTTTTCAAATGGACTTCATTTTTGGATTTGGAATATTGAAATTTGCCTCGGGTGAAATTTTGGTATTTTTCTGAAAACTTTCAATTTTTGATGAATAGTGAAACCACTAAGTGGTAGTTAAAAAACTGAATTTTTCATAAAACTTAATTTTACCGCTTCTGTGAGTGGAATTTCAAAAATCCGAGAGACACGGTTGATGTCAGTAAATAAAATGTGGTTCAATGAGATGAAAATAATTTTTTGGTGAATAGTAACTTTTTACTTTTTTTTACCACGGTTAAAAGTAAATAGGGTAATTAAGGGTAAAGATGATATTATTATTACCCTAAAACATGTCCTAATTCTATTGGACAAGTGTAATTCGACCTAAAACAAACTTAGGAATAATATATGACTATTTAGGCCCACTTGGATTAGATTAGGACATTTATTATTAATTTATTTAAAGAAGTGTTAAAATAGTTAAAATCAAAAGTTTAATAAGTAAATAATTTTTAATATGAGGTTATACATAAGATAAATTCGACTATAAATATTCATTAGAACGATTAAACGATTTACTACATAATGGTATTTTATTTGTAATTTTTAGACATTAAATAATTTAATTTATATATGACACAAAGATGATGCAGTAATTAACTTATTAATAAAATATTGACATAATTGGTGTTACAAACACCAAAATAAATGTAATTTGACACTTTTTATGAATTCCACTAATTTTATAGGATAATATGACATGTTTGTGTTGATTGAATTCACTTTTTTCGAACTATAAATTCTGTTATGATTTTCAAAAAAATCAATTACTAAATAGTGTCAAAATGGACATAAAATAGTTTTTAAAACAAATATTATATTAGTAATTGTTATTTTATTCCTAAAAATCTATGGTTCGGCCAAATGACTTAGATAAAGTTATATATATTAATATGAAACAACTTGGTGTTCGTTTGGCTTGATATAGTATGTATATTAACCTTCTAGTGTAAGAAAACAAGAAGACACGGTAAAAGTTAAATTATTAAACTTAATGTTAAATCTAAATGATAAGGTTAAAATTGATACCTAAACTTGTCTAAATTCTATTGGATGAAAGGATTTAGACCCATACCCACCTTATCTTCAAAATAAATCAATTTTTAGCTATTTAAAACCGAAATTGACTTTATAATAAAATAATATTTATAGTTATTCCAAAGGTGCCCCTCTCCTCCCTTATAAAAATGCACCTCCTCCCTCTCTTCCTCACACCACATTGAGACTTCAAGCTCGGAAATACCCTGCCACTTTCTCCTCTCCACTTCACTAGAGACATCCTAGAGGTCCTGGTCTTTTTCAAAGACCAATTTTAGTGCCCTAAAAGAAGGTCTCAAAGAAGCACTTGAAAGAAGAGGTAATGTCCGTTACCGATTATTTCATCTTTGTTTCTTCTTCCACTTCATCTTATTTAGTTGTTTCATTATGAAGTAATAAAATAAGTATCACTCATATACTGATATGTTATTATAATTATGAAAGAACCCAATTTCACCATCTATCAAACTTACGGAAAAAGAAATCACCGTGCGTGCGTACGTACGGAATACCGTCTCCACACTGTGGTGTAATCTATTTTCCACCACCACCTTACTTGGATGGGTCTAATGGTGTCAATAATGAATATATATTACTATTATAAAGTGATACTAATTCTGAAATAGTATACATACACTCCAATACAAATTCCACGATCATAGGAACGATATCATCACTCGTGCATACGTACGGAATACCGTCTCCACGATGTCATGCGACTCGTTCTACATGATCTTCATTTCATAATGATTATATAAATGAATTGAATGAATGAATATGATATATTTACACTAATAACATTCTAGAAATGAGGTATCTATAACCTAAAGAGAATAATAAGAATTTATTCGACAAAACACGCATAAGAACAAAAAGTTATAAACACCCGAATAACAAGAAACAATGAAATATTACTAACAAGAAGCTAAGAATATGACCAAATATGATATCATAAAAATAATAATGATTCTGGAATAAGTAAAAAAAATCATTTAAATCATTATACAGGAGGTTCAGACACGTACAAATCATATCGGACCTTAGGTAAGGGAAATATCACAATCTCATTTTTATCCGAGATTGTTTATTCGTAAGTATTTACTAGGGTATATTTTAACATCCAAACCCATGTTTCCTCAATATGTAATATTATTTACATACACCTACAATTGTTTAAATCCTATTTTCCCCTTAGATGAGTTTTTATTAAAAGATATGAAAGGAATCTTTTGTCGTTTTTCATACGAGGTACCTTTTTTGACTTTTCCGATAAAAGTACGAAGAATGTTTTTTTAACTTATACGGCATGAATGGATTTTAGGAAATTATTTCCAAGAAGATTACTTTAAAAGTTTTAATGATTATTTTTAATAAACTTCTTTTAGTTTAGAATTGTATGACATGTTAAGAAAGGAAAAGTGTTTTTGAAGTAGAAAGGATATTTTCCTCAAGAATGGAGTTCAAGTGTTTTATCAAAGTCATTTTCCATCTAAGATAATATAAGGTTATGTTTATATCCCTATTATTAAATGGATTTGATTATGTTGTGATGGAAATATTTTTATGAATTCTTTTATCTTATATGAATTGTTTTATGATGTCATGTTGTTTGAGAATCCCATTTTTACTTCATGGGTTATGCAATGATGTATGATTTATGATTTTGTGGAACACATTAGAATGGAATCATTATGAGATGGTTGGGACCTATATCTCCCTCCAATGCATTGGGTAAAGATTTTATATCTGATGAGATAGACATGGCTGGAACGGTAGGTTATACCGGTTCAGTGAAGCAGGACTGAAATGAGGGTAACTCGGTTCAGAAATGGACTTTGTCCACTAAGATAGTCTTGGAAATGAGTATTTACTAATAAGAAATGATTCTCTATGATTATGTGTGTATTCCACAAAGTATCATGTTTTAAGTTATGATTATTGGGATTACATTTCACTACTATGATTTACCCCATGTAATGAAATTATGATCTCTTTTGCAGGTTATGATTTCCAAAAGTTATGTGCTTATGTATATGATGTGATTGATATTTCTTTTGTTTACCCTTAATGAGAATTTGAGATCACCCTTTTGTATGTTTTATTTACCCATGTCAGGAAGAAGGTTATTAAGTAGAATATTCCAAAAAGGGACTCTAGATATGATGAAATAAATGGGAGACAATGTAGAAGTTTTATGAACCAGTTGTTTATGTTTCCCAGTTTCTAAAGACACTATACTTATACGGTCCTTTCGTGGTTTTGTTATATGTTGTAATAAATATTCTTCAATTTTGAAGTATTAACAATGTATGTAAAGTATGGGTCGTTATAGTTGGTATCAGAGGAAAGGTATAGTCATCCTTTGGAAACTAGGATGTGAAAGCCTTAGTAAGAACCCTAAGGATAAGTCTAAGCATAGAACACAATCTTAGTGTTTTAGAAATGACCATGAAAAACCTAGGATAAGACCTTAAGTGTGAAATCTTATTCTTGATTATGTGGTTTTCCTATTATAATTAGTGTTGCTCACACTATTCTTCTTGGTTTTAGTCAATGGCTGGAACCCGAAGGAATCATGTTAATGCGGAATGTGACGGGAAATGCAATGATTGTCCCCATGAGCAACCAAACGTTATGGGAGATGGAATGAAAAATCTTGTAGCAATGCTCACACAACATTCTCAAGCTATGAATCATACAGGACTTCCAAACGAGCAAAGGAAGGAGCAACATTCTGTTGAATCCTTCATGAGGCAGCGTCCACCTTCTTTCAGCGGGTCTACTGATCCATTAGTTGCTGAACAATGGATTAGTACTACTGAAAAGATATTTTCAGTTCTTCATTGTTCTAAACATGATAAAGTCATCTTAGTAGTGTATCGTTTGGAAGGTGATGCTGATCAATGGTGGAATATTATTAAGAATATGAGGTGAAAGGGATGAAATTGAGTCCATGGAATGGGACGAGTTCAAGAAATTATTTTTCAATAAGTACTTCCCTCATATTATCCGAACAAAGATGGAGAAAGAGTTTCTTGAACTGAAGAAAAGGATGATGAATCTGTTGGTACCTATGAAGCAAATTTTACAAGACATGCAAGGTACACTTCTGATATTATTCTCCAACCTCAGAGTAAGATAGATCGATTCTATAGTGGCTTAAAACCAAGTCTTCGAAGGGCCTTATCCATAAGGGACTTCAACAGCTACGAGGAAATCGTTCGATGTTCTCTCAAAGTTGATATGGAGATTGGAGTAACCCATCAGTCATATGGGTTTGATAAGAAAAGGAAAATGGAATTCAAAGGAAAATCTAAAGAGCACACTGAAATGAAGATGATCTTTCCCTTATGCTCAAAGTGTGGAAAGAAACATGGAGGTAGTTGTCTTAAAGGGACAATTAAATGTTTCAAGTGTGGAAAAGAAGGTCATCGTGCATTTAAATGCCGTGATGATGGGAAGAAGATGTCTAATGATGCAAACAAAGGAACAGATACACAGAATGAACTTACTAAACTTAAATGTTTCAGCTACAAGGATATGGGACATTATGCTAATAAATTCCCTAATCCAAGGGTTGATGATGATGGTCGACGTTAACAAACTCTTAAGGCTAAAGACAAAGGAAAGTCACATGCAATTTCTATCAGCAATGTGTAGTACGATAACGATGTGGTGAAAGGTACACTTACCATCAAATCTAAAGTAGAAAATGTTTTATTTGATTCTGGATCCACCAACTATTTTATATCTGAAGAATTTTCTAAGGGTATCACCGTATTACCTCAACAATTAGACGTTGAGTTAGCTGTGACAACACCTAATGGCACAACAGTCGCATCAAATGTTTATAATTCTTCTCCGATCGAAGTTTTTGGGAAAGTGCTTCCTAAAAATCTTGTGATCCTTCCTATAGTGGAATTTGATGTGATTATTGGCATGGATTGGCTTTCTTTATATGGAGCTCATATCAATTGCCAAAGAAGGGAAGTCACATTTCATATTCCAGATAAATCTATGATCGTCTATCGATGCAAGGATGAACATAACTATCCAGTGGAAATTTCTTCCATCTTATGGGTCTTGATTCCACTAAATGAAGGTTATTTATCCCAAATGGTTTGTGAGAAACTCACGATTAATAATATGACCATTGTACGGGAGTTTGATAATGTCTTTCTGGAGGAATTACTGGGTCTTCGACCAAATCGTGATGTTGAGTTCTCAATAGAACTCGTACCGGGTGCTTTGCTTATTTCAAAGACACCTTATAGAATGGCCCCAATTGAGTTGCACGAATTGAAGAAGCAAATCCAAGAGAATCTTGATAAGGGGTTCATACGCCCTAGTGTGTCACCTTGGGGAGCACCTGTTCTGTTTGTTAAGAAGAAAGATGGATCAATAAGACTCTGCATTGATTATCGAGAACTTAACAAGATCACTATCAAGAACAAGTATCCTCTCCTGCGCATTGATGACCTATTTGACCAACTACGCAGAGCTCAATAGTTTTCCAAGATTGATCTTCGTTCATGGTATCATCAATTAAGGGTCAAAAGGGAAGATATACCAAAGACAGCTTTCCGTACAAGGTATGGACACTATGAATTTATAGTGATGCCATTTGGTCTTACTAATTCCCCTGCTATCTTCATGGATCAGATGAATAGAGTCTTTAGAGACTATCTTGATCAATTTTTGGTAGTATTTATAGATGATATTCTTTTCTATTCAATGAGCAAGGAAGAACATGAAGATCACTTGATAATTATATTGAAGACCCTGATAAAGGAGAAGCTTTATGAAAAATTTACCAAGTGTGAATTTTGGCTTCAGAAAGTTTAATTTTTGGGTCACATAATCTCAAAATAGAGGATATCTGTGGATCCAGCAAAAACATGGGTTATCGAAAGATGGTCGAGACCAACAATAGTAACTGAGATCCGAAGTTTTCTTGGTTTGGCTGGATATTATCGACGTTTTGTGAAAGATTTTCCACGATTATCTAATCCGCTCACAAAGTTGACTCCGAAAGGAGTTTAGTTTGTTTGGAAAGAAGAATGTGAAGAGAATTTCAAGCATTTGAAATGAAGGTTATCTAGTGCACCTGTGCTCACAATGCCTTGTAGTGGAGAAAGGTTTGTGATCTACAGTGATGCATCCAAGAAGGGATTGGGGTGTGTTCTTATGCAAAATGATATGGTGATAGCTTATGCCTCACGACAGTCGAAAATCCATGAGCAAAATTACCCAACACATGATTTGGAGTTAGCTGCGGTAATCTTTGCATTAAAGATTTGGAGGCATTATCTTTATGGAGAAAGGTGTGACATCTATATTGATCATAAATGTTTAAATTATATTTTCATACAAAAGGAGCTGAATATGTGCCAAAGAAGATGGTTGGAGTTGATTAATGATTATGGCTGCTCAATCCATTACCACCCTGGGAAAGCAAACAAGGTGGTCGATGCATTAAGTCAACAAGACCATGCTAGTTTATCCATGATGAGGATCAAAAAAGTTCCAATATTTATGGATTTACAAAATATGGATCTTGGAATTATAATGAAAGGGGAAAAATCGTATCTTTCTCAAATGAATGTTCAACCATCTATACATGTGAAGATTAAAGAGGCACAAAAAGAAGATGTCGAGTTACAAAAGAAGGTGAGAAATGTTCCTGAATTCAACCTCGATTGTGATGGGATAATAATGTTCATGAATCGGGTTTGTGTTCCCCCCATCCCTGAATTAAAGAAGGAGCTGCTGGATGAGGTTCATAGTTCTTCATTCTCTATTCATCCTGGAAGCACGAAGATGTATAGGGACCTGAAAGAGTACTTCTGGTGGGATGGAATGAAAAGAGATGTTGCTGAATATGTCTCTCGATGCTTGGTTTGTCAGTAAGTTAAAGTTGAGAGACAGAAGTCTAAGGGGATGTTACAACCATTACCCATACCCGAATGGAAATGGGAAAACATCACTATGGACTTTGTCACAGGAATTCCTAAAACATCCAATGACAATAATGTTATCTGGGTCATAGTTGATCTTCTTACAATGTCTGCACACTTCATTACTATTAGATAGGATTTCTCTCTGGATCATCTTTCCAAGATATATGTAAAGGAAGTGGTAAGATTGCATGGTGTACCACTTTCTATTATATCTGATCGGGATCCGAGATTTACTTCGATGTTCTGGCGAAGTCTTCAGTATACTCTGGATACAGAGTTGAGTTTCAGTACTGCTTATCATCCTCAGACAGACGGTCAGTATGAGAGAACAATTCAAACCCTAGAAGATATGTTGAGAGCCTACTCTATGGATTTCAAAGGTGGTTGGGATCAACACCTACCTTTGGTGGAATTTTCTTATAATAATAGCTTTCACTCCAGTATTCAGATGGCTCCTTATGAAGCTCTCTATGGAAAGTAATGCAGGACTCCAACTTGCTGGGATGAAGTTGGGGAAAGAAAGCTATTAGGACCTGATCTTGTTGATGAAATGGCAGAAAAGGTCAGATCTATTCAACAACACATAAGAGCAACTCAGAGTCGATAGAAAAGTTATGCCGACAGTCGAAGAAAAGACCTAGAGTTTGAAGTGGGTGATAATGTGTTCTTACGAATATCTCCCTAGAAGAGGGTTATGAGATTTGGAAAGAAGGGGAAGTTGATCCCTAGATATATCTGTCCTTTCGAAATACTGGATCGTGTTGGGAAGGTAGCTTACCACTGGAGCAAGATCATTCTTATGAAGAACAACCGATAGAGATTCTGGATCATAGCGAAAAATTCCTACGAAACAAGACCACTCGATTGGTGAATGTTTTATGGAGGAACCACCAATTAGAAGAAGCTACATGGGTGCTTGAGGATATGTTTAGGGAGAGGAATCCTCATCTGTTTGTTACAAAGTGACGAATTTCGAGGCCAAAATTCAATTTAAGGGGGGTATAATGTAACACCCGAGACTTTAATGTTATATAAATCAGCAAAGAAATATTTTTCTAAACAAAACTTTCTTGGCTAGCTTTACACGAAATCGCGACCTTCCTCAATAGCTTTTGTCTTACGCAATACCGAGTTTCACTAAACAACGATATGCTATTAAAATTTTATTAAAAATAGCCGTTATGAATAGTAATAACCACTTTTTGAAATTTTATAAATTTTAATTTTCAAAATGGACTTCATTTTTGGATTCGAAATATCGAAATTAGCCTAGGGTGAAATTTTTGTATTTTTCTGAAAACGTTCAATTTTTGATGAATAGTGAAGCCACTAAGTGGAAGTTAAAAAACTGAATTTTTCATAAAACTTAATTTTATCGCTTCTGTGAGTGGAATTTCAAAATTCCGAGAGACACAGTTGATGTCAGTATGTAAAATGTGGTTCAATGAGATGAAAATAATTTTTTGGTGAATAGTAACTTTTTACTTTTTTTTACCACGGTTAAAAGTAAATAGGGTAATTAAGGGTAAAGATGATTTTATTATTACCCTAACACAGGTCCTAATTATATTGGACAAGTGTAATTCGACCAAAAACAAACTTACGAATAAAAAATGACCATTTAGGCCCACTTGGATTAGATTAGGACATTTATTATTAATTTATTTAAAGAAGGGTTAAAATAGTTAAAATCAAAAGTTTAATAAGTAAATAATTTTTAATATGGGGTTATACATAAGATAAATTCGACTATAAATATTCATTAGAAATATAAAAAAATTTCCTACATATTGGTAATTTCTTTGTAATTTTTAGACATTAAATAATTTAATTTAGTTGTGACACAAAGATGATGCAGTAATTAACTTATTAATGAAATATTGACACAATTCATGTTATAAACACCAAAATAAATGTAATTTTACACTTATTAGGAATTACACTAATTTTATAGGATAATATGACATGTTATTGTTGATTTAATTTACTTTTTTCGAACTAATCATTCTGTTATGATTTTCACAAAAATCAATTAGTAAATAGTGTCAAAATTGACATAAAATAGTTTTTAAAACAAATATTATATTAGTAATTGTTATTTTATTCATAGAAATTTAAGGATCAGAAAAATTACTTAGACAAGGTTATAAATATTAATACTAAACAACTTGGGGTTCTTTTGGCTTGATATTGTAAGTTTATTAACCTTATAGTGTAAGAAAACAAGAAGACACGGTAAAAGTTAAATTATCTAACTTAAACATAAATCTAAATGATAAGGTTAAAATTGATACCTAAACTTGTCTAAATTCTATTGGATGAGTGGATTTCGACCCATCCCCACCTTATCTTCTAAATAAATCAATTTTTGAGCTATTTAAAACCGAACTTGAATTTATAATAAAATAATATTTTTAGTTATTCCAAAGGTGCCCCTCTCCTCCCTTATAAAAGGGAACCTCCTCCCTCTCTTCCTCAGACCACTTTGAGCCTTCAAACTCGGACAACCCCGACCACTTTATTCTCTCCACTTCCATAGAGACATCCTAGTGGTCCTGGTCTTCTTAAAAGACCAATTTTAGTGCCCTAAAAGAAGGTCTCAAAGAAGCACTTCAAAGAAGAGGTAATGTCCGTTACCGATTCTTCCATATTTATTTATTATTCCACTTCTTCTTAATTAGTTGTTTCATTATGAAGTAATAAAATAAGTATCACTCATATACTGATATATTATTATAAGTACGAAACAACCCTATTTCACCATCTATCCATCCTACGGAAAAAGAAATCACCGCGCGTGCGTACGTACGGAATACTATCTCCACGCCGTGGTGTAATCTATTTTCCACCACCACCTTACTTGGATGGGTATAATGGTGTAAATAATGACTATATATGACTATTATAAAGTGATACTAATTCTGAAATAGTATACATACACTCCAATACAATTCCACGATCATAGGAACGATATCATCACTCGTGCGTACGTACGGAATACCGTCTCCACGATGTGATGCGACTCGTTCTACATGATCTTCATTTCATAATGATTATATAAATGAATTTAATGAATTAATATGATATATATTACACTAATACCATTATGGAAATGAGGTATCTATAACCTAAATAGAAGAATAAGAATTTATTCGACAAAACACGCATAAAAACAAAAACTTATAAACAACCGAATAACATGTAGCAATGAAATATTACTACTAAGAAGCTAAGAATATGACCAAATATGATATCATAAAAATAAGTATGATTCTGGAATAATTCAATAACATTATTTAAATCATTATAACGGAGGTTCGGACACGTATAAAGCATATCGGACCTAAGGCAAGGGAAATGTCACAATCTCATTTTTATCCGAGATTGTTTATTAGTAAGTATTTACTGGGGTGTATTTTATCATCCAAATCCATGTTTCCTAAATATGTGAAATTATTTCCATCCACCTACAATTTTTTAAATCCTATTTTACCCTTCGGTGTGTTTTTAGTAAAAGATATGAAAGGAATATTTTGTCGTTTTTCGTACGAGGTACTTTTTTTGACTTTTCCGACAAAAGTACGAAAAATGTTTTTTTAACTTATACGGCATGAATGGATTTTTAAAACATTATTTCCACAAGCTTCCTTTACAAGTTTTAATGTTTATTTTTAATCAACTTCTTTTAGTTTAGAATTGTATGAAATGTTAAGAAAGGAAAAGAGTTTTTGAAGTAGAAAGGATATTTTCCACAAGAATGGAGTTCAAGTGTTTTATAAAAATTATTTTCCATCTCAGATAATATATGGTTCTGTTTATATACCTATTATTACATGGATTTTATTATGTTGTGATCGAAATATTTTTATGAATTCTTTTATCTTATATGGATTGTTTTATGATGTCATGTTGTTTAAGAATCCCATTTTTACTACATGGGTTATGCAATGATGTATGATTTATGATTTTGTGACACACATAAGAATGGTATCATTATGAGATGGGTGGGACCTATATCTCCCTCCAATGATTTGGGTAAAGATTTTATATCTCATAAGATAGACATGGCTGGAACGGTAGGTTATACCGGTTCAGTGAAGCAGGACAGAAACAAGGGTAACTCGGTTCAGAAATGGACTTTGTCCACTAAGATAGTCTTGGAAATGAGTCTTGACTAATAATAAATGATTCTCTATGATTATGTGTGTATGCCACAAAGTTTCATGTTTTATGTTATGATTATTGGGATTACATTTCACTACTATGATTTACCCCATGTTATGAGATTATGATCTCTTTTGCAGGTTATGATTTCCAAAAGTTATGTGCTTATGTATATGATGTGATTGATATTTCTTTTGTTTACCCTTATTGAGCATTTGAGCTCACCCTTTTATATGTTTTATTTCTCCAGGTCAGGAATAAGGTTATTAAGTAGAATATGCCAAAAAGGGACTCTAGATATGATGAAATAAATGGGAGACAGTGTAGACGTTTTATGAACCAGTTGTTTATGTTTCCCAGTTTCTAAAGACACTATACCTATACGGTCCTTTCATGGTTTTGTTATATGTTTTAATACGTATGCTTCAATTTTGAAGTGTTAACAATGTATGTAAAGTATGGGTCATTATAGTTGGTATCAGAGGAAAGGTATAGTCAACCTTTGGAAACTAGGATGTGAAAGCCTTAGTAAGAACCCTATGGATATGTCTACGCATAGAACACCATCTTAGTGTTTTAGAAATGACCATGAAAACCTTGGATAAGACCTTACGTGTGAAATCTTATTCTTGATTATGTGGTTTTCCTATTATAATTACTATTCCTCACACTATTCTTCTTGGGTTTAGTCAATGGCTGGAACCCGAAGGAATCATGTTAATGCGGAATGCGACGGGCAATGCAATGATTGTCCCCCTGAGCAACCAAACGTTATGGGAGATGGAATACAAAATCTTGTATCCATGCTCACACAACTTTCTAAAGCAATGAATCATGTAGGACTTTCAAACGAGCAAAGTAAGGAGCAACATTCTGTTGAATCCTTCATGAGGCAGCGTCCACCTTCTTTCAGCGGGTCTACAGATCCATTAGTTGCTGAACAATGGATTAGTACTACTAAAAAGATATTTTCAGTTCTTCAATGTTCTGAACATTATAAATTCATCATAGTAGTGTATCGTTTGGAAGGTGATGTTGATCAATGGTGGAATCTTATTAAGAATTCGAGGCAAAGGGATGAAATTGAGTCCATGGAATGGGATGAGTTCAAGAACTAATTTTTCAATAAGTACTTCCTTAGTATTCTCCGAACAAAGATGGAGAAAGAGTTTCTTGAACTGAAGCAAAAGGATGATGAATCTGTTGGTACCTATGAAGCAAATTTTACAAGACTTTCAAGGTACGCTTCTGGTATTATTATCCAACCTGAGATTAAGATCGATCGATTCTTTAGTGGCATAAAACCAAGTCTTCAAAGGGCCTTAGCCATAAGGGACTTCAATAGCTATGAGGAAATCGTTCGATGTGCTCTCAATGTTGAGATGGATATTGGAGTAACCCATCAGTCATATGGGTTTGATAAGAAGAGGAAAATGGAATTCAAAGGAAAATCTAAAGAGAACACTGAAAAGAAGATGAGCTTTCCCTTATGCTCAATGTGTTGAAAGAAACATGGATGGAGTTGTCTTAAAGGGACAATTAAATGTTTCATCTGTGGAAAGGAAGGTCATCGGGCATTTGAATTCCACGATGATGGGAAGAAGATGTCTAATGATGGAAACAAAGGAAGGGATACACAGAATGAACCTACTACACTTCAATGTTTCAAGTGCAAGGAGATGGGACATTATTCCAATAAATTCCCTAATCCAAGGTTTGATGATGATGGTCGACGTCAACAAACTCTTAAGGCTAAAGACAAAGGAATGTCACATGCAATTTCTATCAGCGATGTGGAGTACGATAACGATGTGGTGAAAGGTACACTTACCATCCACTCTAAAGTAGAAAATGTGTTATTTTATTCTAGATCCACCCACTCTTTTATTTCTGATTAATTTTCTAAAGGTATCACCGTATTACCTCAACAATTAGATGTTGAGTTAGCTGTGACAACACCTAATGGCACAACAGTCACATCAAAAGATTATAATTCTTCTCTGATCGAAGTTTGAGGGAAAGTGCTTCCTGCAAATCGTGTGATCCTTCCTATAGTGGAATTTGATGTGATTATTGGCATGGATTGGCTTTCTTTCTATGGAGCTCATATCAATTTCCAAAGAAGGGAAGTCACATTTCAAATTCCAGATCAATCTATGATCGTCTATCAATGCAAGGCTGAACATAACCTTCCAGTGGAAATTTCTTCCATCTTATGGGTATTGATTCCACTAAATGAAGGTTATTTATCTCAAATGGTTGGTGATAAACTCACGATTAATAATATGCCCATTGTATGGGAGTTTGATGATGTCTTTCTGGAGGAATTACCGGGTCTTCCACCAAATCGTGAAGTTGAGTTCTCAATAGAACTCGTACCGGGTGATTTGCCTATTTCAAAGACACCTTATAGAATGGCCCCAATTGTGTTGCAGGAATTGACGAAGAAACTCCAAGAGAATCTTGATAAGGGGTTCATACGCCATAGTGCGTCACCTTGGGGAGCACATGTTCTGTTTGTTAAGAAGAATGATGGATCAATGAGACTCTGCATTGATTATCGAGAACATAACAAGATCACTATCAAGAACAAATATACTCTCCCGCGCATTGATGACTTATTTGACCAACTACACGGAGATCAATACTTTTCCAAGATTGATATTCATTCAGGGAATAATCAATTAAGGGTCAAAAAGGGTAGATATACAAAATACAGATTTCCGTACAAGTTATGGACACTATGAATTTATAGTGATGCCATTTGGTCTTACTAATGCCCCTGCTATCTTCATGGATCTGATGAATAGAATCTTTAGAGACTATCTTGATCAATTTGTTATAGTCTTTATAGATGATATTATTGTCTATTCAAAGAGCAATGAAGAACATGAAGATCACTTGAGAATTATATTGAAGACCCTGAGAAAGGAGAAGCTTTATGCCAAATTTACCAAGTGTGAATTTTTGCTTCAAAATGTTTCATTTTTGGGTCACATAATCTCAAAAGATGGTATATCTGTGGATCCAGCAAAAACAGAGGTTATCGAGAGATGGTCGAGACTGACAACAGTAACTGAGATCCGAAGTTTTCTTGGTTTGGATAGATATTATCGACGTTTTGTGAATGATTTTTCATGATTATCTAATCCACTCACCATGTTGACTCGGAAAGGAGTTAATTTTGTTTGGATAGAGGAATGTGAAGAGAATTTCAAGGAGTTGAAAAGAAGGTTATCCAGTGCACCTGTGATCACACTGCCTTGTAGTGGAGAAAGGTTTGTGATCTACAGTGATGCATCCAAGAAGGGATTGGGGTGTGTTCTTATGCAAAATGATATGGTGATAGCTTATGCCTCACGACAGTTTAAAATCCAGGAGCAAAATTACCCAACACATGATTTGGAGTTAGCTGCGGTAATCTTTGCATTAATGATTTGGAGGCATTATCTTTATGGAGAAAGGTGTGACATTTATACTGATCATAAATGTTTAATGTTTATTTTCACACAAAAGGAGCTGAATATGCGCCAAATAAGATGGTTGGAGCTGATTAAGGATTATGACTGCTCAATCCATTACCACCCTGGGAAAGAAAATAAGGTGGAAGATGCATTAAGTCGACAAGACCATGCTAGTTTATCCATGATGAGGATCACAAAAGATCCAATATTTATGGATTTAAAAATGATGGATCTTGGAATTATAATGAAAGGGGGAAAATCGTATCTTTCTCAAATGAATGTTCAACCATCTATACATGTGAAGATTAAAGAGGCACAGAAAGAAGATGTCGAGTTACAAAAGAAGGTGAGAAATTTTCCTGAATTCAACCATGATTGTGATGGGGTAATAAAGTTCAGGAATAGGGTTTTTGTTCCTCCCATCCCCAAATTAAAGAAGGAGCTTCTGGATGAGGCTCATAGTTCATCATTCTCTATTCATCCTGGAAGCACGAAGATGTATAGGGACCTGAAAGAGTACTTATGGTGGGATGGCATGAAAAGAGATGTTGCTGAATATGTCTCTCAATGCTTGGTTTGTCAGCAAGTTAAAGCTGAGAGACAGAAGTCTAAGGGGATGTTACAACCATTACCCATACCCGAATGGAAATGGGAAAACATCACTATGGACTTTGTCACAGGACTTCCTAAAACATCCAAAGGCAATAATGTTATCTGGGTCATAGTTGATCGTCTTACAACGTCTGCACACTTCATTGCTATTAGAGAGGATTTCTCTCTGGATCTGCTTGCCAGGATATATGTAAAAGAAGTTGTAAGATTGCATGGAGTACCACTTTCTATTATATCTGATCGGGATCCGAGATTTACCTCGAAGTTCTGGCGAAGTCTTCAGCATAATCTGGATACAGAGTTGAGTTTCAGCACTTCTTATCATCCTCAGACCGACGGTCAGTCTGAGAGAACAATTCAAACCCTAGAAGATATGTTGAGAGCTTGCTCTATGGATTTCAAAGGTGGTTGGTATCAACACCTACCTTTGGTGGAATTTTCATATAATAATAGCTTTTACTCCAGTATACAGATGGCTCCTTATGAAGCTCTCTATGGAAAGAAATGCAGGACTCCAACTTGCTGGGATGAAGTTGGGGAAAGAAAGCTATTAGGACCTGATCTTGTTGATGAAATGGCAGAAAAGGTCATATCTATTCAACAACACATAAGAGCAGCTCAAAGTCGACAGAAAAGTTATGCCGACAACCGAAGAAAAGACCTAGAGTTTGATGTGGGTGATAAAGTGTTCTTACGAATATCTCCCTGGAAGAGGGTTATGAGATTTCGAAAGAAGGGGAAGTTGAGCCCTAGATATATCGGTCCTTTCGAAATACGGGATCGTGTTGGGAAGGTAGCTTACCGATTGGCGCTTCCACCTAATCTCTCTCAAGTTTACGATGTGTTCCATGTATCTCTCCTGAGAAAGTACATACCTGATCCATCACATGTACTTAGCTCAGAAGTTGTACCACTGGAGCAAGATCTTTCTTATGAAGAACAACCGATAGATATTATGGATCGTAGCGAAAATGTCCTACGAAACAAGACCACTCGATTGGTGAAAGTTTTATGGTGGAACCACCAATTAGAAGAAGCTACATGGGAGCTTGAGGATAATATGAGGGAGAGGTATCCTCATCTGTTTGTTACAAATTGACGAATTTTGAGGGCGGAATTCATTTTAAGGGCGGTAGAATGTAACACCCGAGAATTTTATGTTATATAAATCATCAAAGGAATATTTCTCTATACAACACTTTCTTGTCTTTCTTTACACGAAATCGTGACCTTCCTCGATAGCTTGCATCGTACGTAATATCAAGTTTCACTAAACAACGATATGCTATTAAAATATTATTAAAACTAGCAGTTATGACTAGTAATAACCATTTTTTGAAATTTTATAAATTTTATTTTTCAAAATGGACTTCATTTTTGGATTCGGAATATTGAAATTATCCTAGGGTGAAATTTTGGTATTTTTCTGAAAACTTTTAATTTTTGATGAATAGTGAAACCACTAAGTGGTAGTTAAAAAACTGAATTTTTCATAAAACATAATTTTACCACTTTTTTGAGTCGAATTTCAAAAATCCGAAAGACACGGTTGATGTCAGTAAGTAAAATGTGGTTCAATGAGATGAAAATAATTTTTCGGTGAATAGAAACTTATTACTTTTTTTACCACGGTTAAAAGTAAATAGGGTAATTAAGGGTAAAGATGATATTATTATTACCCTAACACATGTCATAATTCTATTTGACAAGTGTAATTAGACCAAAAACAAACTTAGGAATAAAATATGACCATTTAGGCCCACTTGGATTAGATTAGGACATTTATTATTAATTTATTTAAAGAAGGGTTAAAATAGTTAAAATCAAAAGTTTAATAAGTAAATAATTTTTATTATGGGGTTATACATAAGATAAATTCGCCTATAAAAATTAATTAGAAATCTAAAAATATTTCCTACATAATGGTATTTTATTTGTAATTTTTATACATTAAATAATTTAATTTATTTATGACACAAAGATGATGTAGTAATTAACTTATTAATGAAATATTGACATAATTGATGTTATAAACACCAAAATAAATGTAGTTTGACACTTTTTATGAATTCCACTAATTTTATAGGATACTATGACATGTTAGTGTTGATTTAATTAACTTTTTTCGAACTAATCATTCTGTTATAATTTTCAAAAAAACCAATTACTAAATAGTGTCAAAATTGACATTAATTAGTTTTTAAAACAAATATTATATTAGTAATTGTTATTTTATTCCTAAAAATATATGGTTCGGCCAAATGACTTAGATAAGGTTATATATATTAATATTAAACAACTTGGGGTTCTTTTGGCTTGATATAGAATGTTTATTAACCTTATAGTGTAAGAAAACAAGAAGACACGGTAAAAGTTAAATTATCTAACTTAAAGTTAAATCTAAATTATAATGTTAAAATTGACACCTAAACTTGTCTAAATTCTGTTGGATGAGAGTATTTAGACCCATCCCCACATTATCTTCGAAATAAATTAATTTGGAGCTATTTAAAACCGAACTTGGCTTTATAATAAAATAATATTTTTAGTTATTCCAAAGGTGCCCCTCTCCTCCCTTATAAAAGGGCACGTCCTCCCTCCCTTCCTCACACCACTTTGAGACTTCATGCTCGGCCAAACCCTGAAACTTTATCCTCTCCACTTCCCTAGAGAAATCCTAGTGTTTATGGTCTTCTTCAAAGACCAATTTTAGTGCCCTAACAGAAGGTCTCAAAGAAGCACTTCAAAGAAGAGGTAATGTCTGTTACCGATTCTTTCATCTTTATTTCTTCTTCCACATCTTCTTCATTAGATGTTTCAATATGTAGTAATAAAATCAGTATCACTCATATACTGATATGTTATTAAAAGTATGAAACAACCCTATTTCACCATCTATCCATCCTATAGATAAAGAAGTCACCGTGCGTGCGTACGTACGGAATACCGTCTCCACACCGTGGTGTAATATATTTTCCACCACCACCTTACTTAGATGTGTATAATAGTGTAAATAATGACTATATATGACTATTATAAATTGATAATAATTCTGGAATAGTATAAATACAGTCCAATACAATTCCAAGATCATAGTAACGATATCTTCACTCGTGCGTACGTACGGAATACCGTCTCCACGATGTGATGCGAATCGTTCTACTTGATGTTCATTTCATAATGATTATATAAATGAATTGAATGAATGAATATGATATATATTACACTAATACCATTCTGTAAATGAGGTATCTATAACATAAAGAGAAGAATAAGAATTTATTCGACAAAACACGCATAAGAACAAAATGTTATAAACACCCGAATAACAAGTAGCAATGAAATATTACTACTAAGAAGCTAAGAATATAACCAAATATGATATCATAAAAATAAGTATGATTCTTTAATAAATAAATAACATTATTTAAATCATTATACAGGATTTTCGGACACGTACAAAGTATATTGGACCTAAGGTAAGGGAAATATCACATTCTCATTTTTATCCGAGATTGTTTATTCGTAAGTATTTACTGGGGTATATTTTTTCATCCACATCCATGTTTCCTCAATATTTAATATTATTTCTATCCACCTACAATTGTTTAAATCCTATTTACCCTTCGGTGAGTTTTTAGTAAAATATATGAAAGGAATCTTTTGTCGTTTTTCGTACGAGGTACTTTTTTTGACTTTTCTGACAAAAGTACGAAGAATGTTTTTTTAACTTATGCGGAATGAATGGATTTTTAAAAAATTATTTCCAAGAAGCTTCCTTTACAAGTTTTAATGTTTATTTTTAATTAACTTCTTTTAGTTTATAATTGTATGACATGTCATGAAAGGAAAAGTGTTTTTGATGCAGAAAGGATATTTTCCTCAAAAATGGAGTTCAAGTGTTTTATCAAAATTATTTTCCATCTAAGATAATACAGGGTTATGTTCATATCCCTATTATTACATGGATTTTATTATGTTGTGATGGAAATATTTTTATGAATTCTTTTATCTTAGAAGAATTGTTTTATGATGACATGTTGTTTAAGAATCCCATTTTTACTACATGGGTTATGCAATGATGTATGATTTATGATTTTGTGGCACACATAAGAATGGTATCATTATGAGATGGGTGGGACCTATATCTCCCTCCAATGAATTGGGTAAAGATTTTATATCTCATGAGATAGACATGGCTGGAACGGTAGGTTATACCGGTTCAGTGAAGCAGGACTGAAACGAGGGTATCTTGGTTCAGAAATGGACTTTGTCTACTAAGATAGTCTTGGAAATGAGTCTTGACTAATAAGAAATGATTCTCTATGATTATGTGTGTATGAAACAAAGTTTCATGTTTTAAGTTATGATTATTGGGATTACATTTCACTACTATGATTTACCCCATGTTATGAAATTATGATCTCTTTTGCAGGTTAAGATTTCCAAAAGTTATGTGCTTATGTATATGATGTGATTGATATTTCTTTTGATTACCCGTACTGAGCATTTGAGCTCACCCTTTTGTATGTTTTATTTCCCCAGGTCAGGAAGAAGGTTTTTAAGTAGTATATTCCAAAAAGGGACTCTATATATGATGAAATAAATGGGAGACAGTTTAGACATTTTATGAACCAGTTGTTTATGTTTCCCAGTTTCTAAAGACACTATACCTATATGGTCCTTTCGTGGTTTTGTTATATTTTGTAATAAGTATGCTTCAATTTTGAAGTATTAACAATGTATGTAATGTATGGGTCTTTATAGTATCACCTCATGCTTCCGCGGTACGTTTCCCTTTGAATAATGCAACAACCTGCATTGTACGCAACTTCAAGTTCTAACACACCACAACCAATAAACTACAAGTTATGAATAGTAGTACCCACTTTTTGATTTTATATAAATTTTATCTTTCAAAATGGACATCATTTTTGGATTCAGAATATCGAAATTAGCTGATGGTGAATATTTTGTATTTTTCGGAAAACATTCAATTTTTGATGAATAGTGAAAATCACTGAGTTATAGTTTAAAACAAAATTTTTGTTTAAATTTTTATTTAATTTATTTAAACATATTTTATGTAAAAATAGATATGTAATATCTATATAAATTCAATGTAATTTATTGGAGTTTGTTTATAATAATTATAGATATATAAAAATTTTATTTAACTTTTTACCGTCTTTTACCAACCTTCTAGGAGCATTTGAAAATTTACACAAAACATAATTTTACCACTTCTGTGAGTTGAATTTAAAAAATCCAAGAGAAACAGTTTATATCAGCATATAAAATGTGGTTTAATAAGATAAAAATAATTTTTGTTGAATCGTAATTTTTTACTATTATTTTCCACAGTTGAAAGTAAATAGGGTAATTAAGGGAAAACATTATATTATTATTACCTAAAAACATGTACTAATTATATTGGATAAATATAATTCGACCAAAAACAACCATAGGAATTAAATACAAACAACTTTGGTCAACATGGATTAGATTAGGAAATTTATTATTATATAATACAAAAAAGAGTTAAAATATTAAAATCAATGTTTAATAACTAAAAAATTTTTAATATAGGGTTACACATAAGATAAATTCAACTATAAATATTCATTAGAAATATATAAATCATTTATACATAATGGTATTTTATTTATATTTTTTATATATAAGGCCCCATCATTAATCGTTACGTAATCTTGAGTTATTACAAGATTACACATTGAGGATCTTTTCAGGTTTAGAGTTTTATAGAATTATATCATGAAACTTTCATTACATTCCACATTTAAACAAAGTGGTTACATAAAAGACAGTATTCATTTTTCCCATCAACGAAAACATATTTAAAATAAAACATGTATTCTTTCTTGAAACTTCCTTGACACTATCATCACATCATGTACCTTTCCCTTGACCTGTGAACAACATTTCAAAAACTTGGGATGATCATAAAAATCTCTGTAAGGGTTATAAAAAGTATGGAAAGGAAACATGAGTACATATATACATAAGAATGAAATCATAATTTACCCATAAAGCATAATAACTTTAACATACCTCATAAAATCATGAATATATCATAGAAATCATATGATATAAAGGTAAATTGAGGCATTCATAACATTCTTACGTAGGGAGTAACCCTCTTGGTTACGTTTGGAATACCCATCGCAGTATATTCCCTAAATCTCTTCGTAGAAACCTTAATGTTTAACTCCTTTGCGCTACCCAATGCATTGGAGAGCTATATCGGGCTCACCTGTCCTTAGTTTATCATGTATCCACCCGTCTTCATAAAAATGCCAAAAAACCACAACATAATCATAGAACATAACTTATGCATAAAGGAAAGATAACATTACCACATTGCAATAACAATATAACATTTTTAGATATTGAAATAATGAATCCATTCTAAAAACCATTTTCAAAACCATTTAAAACATTTAATAAAGATATTTTTAAATCAAAGTGTCCCATACCACATTGAATATTTTAACATTTTAAACCATTAATATCCATATAAATAATTCCTTACAACCATTTTGAAAACATGTATATTAATGAGAAATATTTATAAGATTAAATCATCAAAACATTTAAAATGATATTTTATTTAAAGGGTTTTTAACAAAACAAGAGACACTTGAATACAATAATTGATGAATAACATTTAATCAAAACATTATAATATCATGAGAATAAAGTAATTAATGATATAATATTCCAAAGGACATTATATACATCATATAATAGTGAACTAGTGTATAACAACAATGGAGTCTCAATAGAAATGTAAAATGAGATGAAATCCATTATAAAGAAGGTATCCTCAAATTGAGGATAAATAAATCTCATAACTATGTGTGAAAAAAATAAATACACCCAATATATGTGTATATTCAGTGTAAAATAATCAAAGTTCATTCACACATATTCAAAGGATGACATATTCAATAAGTACATGTTGAACCCAATGAAATCTAACTTGGTTTAAGAAGTTCCCTTGACAGCCTAACGACATCACATCAAATTTTTGAAAAAGAGTTGATGAGAGAGATAAAGGGTATCTCATCACTTGGAAATAAAATTTACGGAAATAAGGATATATAAGAACATATCCCTACATAATAGGATGAAAATTATAAGACATAACAAAATAAGTCTTCTAAAAAGAGGAGGGTGAAAGGTTCCCTTACCGATTTGGGTACCGATTGAAACGTACACCCCATGAAAGAAGGACTATAAAAAATTGATGTAAATACTCATAAACTAAAGTATGTTACACAAAGATTAGAATAATGGAATGTACATACACAACCCAAAAAGAAATATTGGCTAATGTAGCATGAATCTCACGAAAACACAAAGTGAGATAAAAAGCCCCTTACAAAATTTCGACAGCCTAACAGTGCCAATTAAAACATCCATAATGTTTTGATGAGAGAAAATAGGTTCTCTCATCATATAAAAATAAAAATTACCGTAATATTAATATAAAAGAACATCCCAATCATAAGAAAGATGAGCTTAAAAGGAATGATATAAAAGAGTGTACATAAAAAGAAAGAGAGGGGTATGATCCCTTACCTCGGGTCCGACTTGACTCGATTGTTCATTAACCTCCGGAATAAAAAACTTGAGTTAATTTTAACTTGCATAAGAAACATTTTCAAGTTCATTATTCCTTTTAGATCAATTAATACCATGCTATGAACACTATGTAATTTTTTAAGTTAATAATTGTCCTTTTGTAGATCATTGCTACTTCAGTCAAAAATAAACTCTATATAATTACAAGTTATTAATGTGGTAAAATATATATTATATACAGAATTATATTCATTATTTATATATCATATATATCATATATATCCATTATATACATTCATTTATAATATTACATAACATTTAGAGGTAAGAAACGAAATGCACCGTTCATGGAGACGGTAAGCCGTACGTACGCATGCACGCTACTTCCATTTCTATTTCTTATTTAATGGAATTAAAACATAATGATACATAATAGTATTATAATTATAGTACGGTATCATATATAATATCATTAAATCTATCCTTTATACGCACCACATATGGTATTAATGAATCAAATCACTTTGAGGGGGCGGTGGTCTGCACTTCCTAAAATTAAGATATTGCGTTTAACCATAATGGAAACCATAAAGGTATTCCATAAATGAAAAATACATAATCTTAAAGAAAACATAAACATATTATATATCATATATAAATATAGTGACATCTTAATGGCCACCTTTGAAGATGTTAAAAGAATATTGAACAATCATCGTTTCGTGAGGCAGTAATTCGCCATCCACCGAAACAGTATGTTCTTTAACCACTAGAAAAAGGTGTCTAAAAGTGTAGCTAGAATACATCACATAAAAAAATTCTAGTATATTGAATATACTGGTTCTGTTACAAAATAAAAGAATAAAAAGAGTTTAGGTGGTTGGAGAAGAAAAATAAAACAAAGAAACACAAGGGAAGACAATACCTTTAAATCGGGTAACTTCTTCTGATTTGAGATCAAAGGCTTCCTTGGAAAGGATTCTGCCCAAAGTGAGGCTTTAATAATGAAGATATGGATATGTAGAGATGAAATGGGCTGGTTTTGGCCGAGCCAAGGGCTTGATTGGTGTGTGTAATGTGGTAGACGTGGGGGCCTTTTATAAGAGGAGAGGAGGGCACTCTTGGAATGTTATAAAATATTTGTTCATTATAAAATGATTTTCGGATTTAAAAGGTCCCAAAAGGATATATTTTGAGGATAAGGTGATAAGGTTTCTAAATCCACCTATCTAATAGGTTTGTGACTAGTGTAAGTTATAGTTTTAACATTATTTTTCCTTTTATTTAAATTCCTTATTAATGAGGTAATTGTTGCATCATGATGATGTCATAAATAATTTAATTTATATAATGTCTAAAAATTATAAAAAAATTATCATGATGTATGAAATCTTTTTATATTTATAATTAATATTTATAGTAAAAAATATGACTTTTATAACCCCCTTTGAAAATTGTTTTAGTAAAACATCTCATGTTTGTGATATTTTAATTTAAATTTAAATAAATAGGTATTTATGTCATTTCCAACCAAAGTGGCTCCATGGGGTCCCCAAGTTGACCCATGGATTTTCTTGGTCGTCCATGACACATCAAATTAGGGTAGGACATGTTTCAAGTTCATTTCATATTATTAAAACATTATTTTTACCTTAAATTACACTAATTACCTCTAATCGCGATTAAAAACATAAAAGTTACTATTCACCAAAAAATTATTTTAATCCCATTGAACCACATTTTACATCCTAATGACAACCATGTATGTCGTATTTTTAAAATTAAACCCACAGAAGTGGAAAATTTTCATTTAAACGAAAAATCAGTTTTTAAGAATCACTTTGTGGTTCACTATTCATAAAAAATTGATGTTTTCAGAATAATATCAAAACATCACCCTAACTTATATTTGATACTCATAATTCAAAAATGATGTCTATTTTAAAAAATTCAAGTTGTATAAGTTAAATTAATTAATTTAATAATTAATTCTCACTGTCATGACAAATAGCGTGTTTTTATGAAACAATATATATCAAAAGATTGACACTAGTTTAAGTCCAATTTCAAAGTAAAATTAATTCCAACGACCACTATTGGATTAAATGGTAAAAATATATTATAATTTAAATTTAAAATCAATTCAAAAGATAATATAATCATAGAAATAAATTATATTGAAAAGTCGTTTTGAATTAAAATACATCATTTTTCACTATTCATTAAAAAATGAACTTTATCGGAAAAATACAAAAAATTTACAAAAAGTAAATTTTGATGTCCCGATTCCAAAGAAGAATTTTATTTTGTCAAATATAACACATAAAATTGTCAAAAGGTTGATTTAAAAGAGGTTCATCATTAAAAGGTGGTTAATCGACCTTTCAATGAATATTAGAATGTTTACGCTTAAAATTGGATTCATTCGCATTTTTAATCCTCTAACATTTATTGTGAAGAGTAAAAATATTTGACAAAAATATATAATAATTTTGTAGTTAGTTCTATTCATTCTCTCCATTACAACGGCTAGACGTTAACTACCATTTAAAATAATATTATTTTATCATTAGAGTGCAACGTAAGATTCCCAAGAAACTCGTTGTTGCGTATTGGGTACGCCATAGCATATAGTGTCCCCTTTAAAGTAATATTATTATTTTATTCAAAAATATTGATAAATGTGAAAATTTCGTATTCATTATTTACCTAGGGTGTTACATACTTCCCCCCTTTTGGGAATGGCGTCCTTGCAATTTTAAAATAGGGCTTGGAAACTTCATTGAAACTCCCACATCAGAACAAGAGTCAGTAAAACAATCACCGTAAAATAAAAAAAGATAAGTACAAAGGTCACCTGAGATAACCCATACTAGGATTCCATGTAGGAATATATGGATATGGAGGAGAAAAAAAAGGGTCATGTTCTGATGGAGAGTGATAGTAAACATGTCTAGGAGAACGTTAACCATAAGAAAATCACAAACTTGTGATGGGTTAAACAGTATTCGATTCCCCAGTAAGAAAAGTTAACAGACAAAATTTTTGTTTTAAGTTACTCTTCCTTGAAGAATTTATTTTTGAGCTTAACTAAATCATAATGAAACATTCTTACTTGTCACAAATCGTTTCAACTTTTACATTATTCCTTAATCAAACTCATATTTTCTCCAAAAGATGAGTATTTAGGAAGACTTGTTCTCATTAATAGTACTATAATCAAAATCTTGAGAATCGCCTAATCCACAAAAGAGAACTATATATTTCCCATGTCTTTAGGAAAAATATAAAACCAAAACTATTATTATGAGGTCAGATAATCCACAAAAGTATAATCCTTTATAAAAAAAAATCTATTCTTAATCTCCAAATTTTGTCCAAAAAAACCCAAAGTTCAACAAAGACCATTCGATAAACAATTTTCCATAAAATTCGTCAAAGTAAACCAAACTAAGATTGAAACCAAAATATTTGAAGTATTTAATCACATAGTCTTCCAATGTACAAATTAACTTTTATCTCCAAATAACATCAGTTTCTCTTAAATTATCATATTGGAAAGTAATTAACCTAATCACATATCCTCCATGATAGGTTAATCATTTCCATAGATAACCCAAAATAAACTTAATCTTGATTCCAAAAATCATTTAACGTAAAAGAATTAGTCAAACTAATCAGGGACTTCACGTAGTCCAGTGGTAGGCGATAAATACCAGTCGCACTTTGGTTGTGGGTTCGATTCCCACAGCTTTGTCCGACGCGATGGGTTGTCACACGGTCTGCCTGTTGTCCTTTTTCCAAAACTATAGAATTCTTAAAACATTCCCCAAAACGAGATAAAATATTCAAAAATAATCATAACATATTTTAACCTCAAGTTTATCTCATGCCTTTCATTTTCCATCATAACGTATAATAACCCATAATTACCTCAAAAGTAAGGATCATATAAACCCTAATAGTTACCTTTATAATTATTACCTAAACATCCACATCGATTGGTAATATCGTACATGATGAATTATAGAACATACCAAGGTTCAAGTGGTTGATCATGACTCCTTGATAGTTGGTTTAGAACAACCATGAGTTTCCTCATTGAATCCCCCATTTCATCCAGTCTCTTAATCAGAGAACCACCAAAGATTCCTTCAAACCTATTGTCACTTTTGTCCCAGCTAGATCCATCCATTCACTAAAAACAGAAATGTCAGAGTGAGTATATCAACAAGACTATCATGAACTAATGAGGAAGATAAACTTACTCATTCACTTTATCTAAAAACTATGACTCCTTCTGAAATCCTAACCATTTTGGTAATGTCACTTATTCTTAAATAATACCCTAACCTCTAAATATATCTAAACCGACCTTTGATACCAACTATAAGGCCCCAACCTTAAAACTTACTTAATATTGAGTTATTAAAAGATTACACATTGATGATATTTTCAGGTTTAGAGTTTTAGAGAATTTGATCATGAAACTTTCATTACATTCCATATTTAAAAAAAGTGGTTATATAAAAGATAGTATTCATTTTTACCATCAACGGAAACATATTTAAAATGAAACATGGATTCTTTCTTGACAATTCCTTGACACTATCATCACATCATGTACCTATCCCTTGACCTGTGAAAAAACAATTCAAAAACATGGGATGAGCATAAAAAGCTCAGTAAGGGTTATAAAAAGTATGGAAAGGAAACATGAGTACATATATACATAAGAATGAAATCATAATTTACCCTTAATGCATATACATTTTAACATAACTCATAAAATCATGAATAAATCATAGATATAAAAATACATAAAGGAAACATGAGGCATTCATAACATTCTTACGTAGGGAGTAACACTCATGGTTATGTTTGGAATACCCATCGTAGTATATTCCCTAAATCTCTTTAGAGAAACCTTAACATTTAACTCCTTCGCGTTACCCAATGCATTGGAGAGCTATATCGGGCTCATCCGCCCTTAATTTATCATGGAAGCACCCGTCTTCATAACAATTCCCAACAAACATAACATAATCATAGCACATAACTTAATAATACAGGAAAGATAACATTCCCACATTGCAATAACAATATAACATTTTACGATATTGAAATAATGAATCCATTCTAAAAACAATTTTCAAAACCATTTAAAACATTTAATAAAGATATTTTTAAATAAAAATGTCCCATACCACATTAAAGATTTTAAAATTTTAAACCATTAATATCCATATAAATAATTCCATAAAACCATTTTGAAAACATGGATATAATGAGAAATATTTATAAGATTAAATCATTAAAACGTTTAAAACGATATTTTAGTTAAAGTGTTTTTAACAAAATGAGAGAAACTTGAATTCACTAATTGAGTAATAACATTAAATAAAAAATTTATAATATCATGAGAATAAAGTTATTCATGATATAATATTTCAATGGACATTATATACACCATATACGAGTGAACTAGTTCATAACAACAATAAAGTCTCAATAGAAATGTAAAATGAGATGAAATCCATTATAAAGAAGGTATCCTTAAATTGAGGATAAATCAATCTCATAACTATGTGTGAAAAATATAAATACACCCAATATAAGTGGATATTAAGTTTAAAATAATCAAAGGTCATTCACACATTTTAAAAGGATGAAATATTCAATAACTACATGTTGAACCCAAAGAAATCGAAATTAGGTTAAGAAGTTCCCTTGACAGCCTAACGGCGTCACATAAAATTTTAGAAAAAGAGTTGATGAGAGAGATAAAGGGTATCTCATTAATTGGACATAAAATTTATGGAAATAAGGATATATAAGAACATATCCCCACATAATAAGATGAAAATTAAAATACATAACAAAAGAAGTCTTTTAAAAAGAAGAGGGTTAAAGGTTCCCTTACCGATTTGGGTAACATTTGAAACGTACACCCCATGAAAGAAGGACTATACAACATTGATGTAAATAATCATAAACGAATGTATGTTACAAAAAGAGTAGAATAATGGATAGTACATACACAACTCAAAAGTAAATATTGTCAAATGTAGCATGAATCTCACGAAAACACAATGTGAGATAAAAAGCCCCTTATGAAATTTCAGTAGCCTAACGACGCCAATTAAAACATCCAAAATGGATTTATGAGAAAAAATAGGGTATATCATCATATGAACATAAAAATTATAGTAATAGTAATATAAAAAAACATCCCAATCATAAGAAATATGAGCATAAAAGGAATGATATAAAAAAGTGTACTTAAAAAAGAGAGGGGTAGGATCCCTTACCTCGGGGTCCGACATGACTCGATCGTTCTTTAACCTCATGAATAATAAACTTGATTTAATTTATACTTTCTTAATAACCATTTTCAAGTTCATTATTCCTTTTATATCACTTACTACCATGCTATGAACACTGTGTAATTATTTAAGTTAATAATGGTCGTTTTGTAGATCATTGCTACTTGAGTTAAAAATAAACTCTTTATAATTACAAGTTGTTCATGTGGTAAAATATATATTATATCCAGAATTATATTCATTATGTAGATATCATATATATCATATATATCTATTATATACATGCATTTATAATATTTCATAACATTTATAGGTAAGAAATTAAATGCACCGTTCATGGAGACGGTAAGTCTTACGTACGCATGAACGCTACTTCCATTTCTATTTCTTATTTAATAGAATTAAAACAGAATTATAAAAAATATTATTATAATTCCAGTATGGTATCATTTATAATATCATTAAATCTATCCTTTATACATACCACATATGGTATTAACGAATCAAATCACTTTGAGGGGGCAGTAGTCTGCACTTCCTAAAATGAAGATATCGCGTTTAACCATAATGGAAACCATAAAGGTATGCCATAAATGAAAAATAAAGAAGAATAAGGAAAACATAAACATATTATATATCATTTATAAATATAGTTACATCTTAATGACCACCTTTTAAGGTGTTAAATGAATATTGAACAATAATCGTTTCGTGATGCAGTAATTCGCCATCCACAGAAACAGGATGTCCTTTAACCATTAGATGATGGTGTGTGTAAGTTTAGCTAGAATACATCACATAAAAACATCCTAGTATATTTCAGATACTGGTTTTTTTACAAAAGAAAAGAATAAAAAGAGTTTAGGGGGTTGGAGAAGCAAAATAAAACATTAGAACACAAGGGAAGACATTACCTTTAAATCGGGTAACTTCATTTGATTTGAGCTCAAAGGCTTCCTTGGAAAAGATTATGCCCAAAGTGAGGCTAGAATGATGATGATAAGGATTTGGATAGATTAAATGGGCAGGGGTTGGCCGAGCCAAAGGCATGATAGGTGTGCGCAATGTGGTAGAGGTGGGGGCCTTTTATAAGAGGAGAGGAGGATACTCTTGGAAAGTTATAAAATATTACTTTATTATAAAATTATTTTAGGATTTAAAAGGTACCAAAATGATATATTTATAGGATAGGTGATAAGGTTTCGAAATCCACCCATACAATAGGTTTTTGACAAGTGTAAGTTATAGTTTTAACATTATCATTTCATTTTATTTAAATCCCTTATTAATGAGGTAATTGATGCATCATCATGATGTCATAAATAATTTTATTTATTTAATGTCTAAAAATTATAAAAAATTATCATGATGTATTAATTCTTTTTATATTTATAATGAATATTTATATTTAAAAATATGACTTGTATAACCCCATTTAAAAATTGTTTTATTAAAACAACTCATGTTTGTGACATTTTAATTTTAACTTTAAATAAAAAAGTATTTATGTCGTTTTCCAAACAATGTGGCTCCATGGGGTGCCCAATTTTGACCCATGGATTGTCTTGGTCTGCCATGACACATCCAATGAGGGTAGGACATGTGTAAAGTTCATTTCATATTATTAAAACATTATTTTTTCCTTAAATTACACTAATTTCCTCTAATCGCGATAAAAAACATAAAAGTTACTATTCACCAAAACATTATTTTAATCACATTAAACCACATTTTAGATCCTAATGACAACCTTGTATGTGGGATTTTTTAAATTCAAATCACAGATGTGGTAAAGTTTCATTTAAACAAAAAATCATTTTTTTAAATACCAAATAGTGGTTTCAATATTCATCAAAACTTGAAGTTTTTTAGAATAATACCAAAATGTCACCCTAAGCTATATTTGATACTCCGAATTCAAAAATGATGTCTATTTTAAAAAATTAAAATCGTATAAGTTACATTAATTAATTTAATAATTAATTCTCGATGTCCTGGAAAATAGCGTGTTTTTATAAAACAGTATATATCAAAAGATTGACACTTGTTTAAGCCCATTTTCAAAGTGAAATTAATTCCAACGACCACTATTGGATTAAATGGTAAAAATATATTCTAAATTAACTTTAAACCCAATTCAAAAGATAATATAATCATATAAATAAATTATATTAAAAATTTGTTTTGAATTAAAATACAACATTTTTCAGTATTCATTAAAAAATGAACTTTATCGGAAAAATACCAAAAATTTACACAAAGTAAATTTTTATGTCCCGATTCCAAAGAAGAATTTTACTTTGTCAAATATAACACATAAAATTTTCAAAAGGTGGATTTAAAAAAGGTTCATCATCAAAAGGCGGTTAATCGACCTTTTAAAGAATATTAGAATGTTTACGCTTAAAATTGGATTCATTCGCATTTTTAATCCTCTATCATTTATTGTAAAGAGTAAAAATATATTACAATCATATATAATAATTTTGTAGTTAGTTCTGTTCATTCACTCCATTACAAAGACTAAGAGTTAACTACCATTTAAAATAATATTTTTTTATTTTTAGAGTGCAACGTAAGATTTCCAAGAAACTCGTTGTTGCGTATTGGGTACGCCATCGCGCATAGCATCCCCTTTAATGTAATATTAATATTTTATTCAAAAAAATGTATAAATGTGAAAATTTAATATTCATTATTTACCTGGGGTGTTACATTATACATTATACATTATATAATTTAATTAATTTACGAAACAATGATGATGCGGTAATTACCTAATTATGGAAATATTTAAATAATTGATATTATAAATATCCAAATAAATTTAATTCGAGTATTTTTATGAATTAGAGAAATATTTTAGGTTAAAATGACATATTATGGTTGGTTAGATGTTTTTTTGAAGTAATAAGGATGTTATGAATTTAAAAAATACAAAATCCCAAATAGTGTCAAAATTAACATAAAAGATTGTATAAAACAAATAGTATATTATTGATTGATATTATATTCCAAAAAATATCTGGTTTTTCAAAAATACATATATAATGATATTTGTATCATTAATTAACCACTTGGGGTTCTTTTGGAAGTATATAGTAATTTTATTAACCATATAATATAAAAAATACAAAGAGACATGGTAAATGTCAAACTGTTTAACTAAGTGTCAGATCATAAAAATAAAGTTAATATAGTGACCCAAACTTGTCTATAACCAATTGGTTGAGAGGTTTTCGAACCATCCTCACCTTAGACATTAATTAATCTATTATTGAGCCATTATAATATGAATATTATTTTATTATAAAATAATATTTATATATTTTCCTAAGGTGCCCCCACCCCTCATATAATAGGGCACTCCCCTTATCTCTAATTCACACATTCAAAGCCATTTGGCTCAGCCAAACCCTTCCCCAATACACTCTAAACTATCATGCCTTCATAATAGAGGCATTCCATTAGTCATAAATCTACCCTAAGGATCCCTTTTGATCAAATCATTAGGAAGAACCTGCATGAGAGGTAAATATTTCATCACCTCTTTCAAGTTCCCTTCTTCATACACATCCACTTTGTGTGTTGTTTACATTATAAAATACTAACTCTAGTATATTATATATAATTTTATGTTATTATGTATATGGCACATCCATATTCATTATTCTATCTATCCATTTAAAGACATGTCACCATACGTGAGTACGTATGGCTAACCGTCTCCACGTCGTGGTGTAATTGTTATTCAATACATTATTATTTTCATGGGTATAATAATGATGTGTAATTGATGTAATATAATAAATATAACATGAAAATGATTATGTATAAATGATATTCTATCCAATTATATATTATTTTAATATCAAAAGAATGATATTGTCGCTTGTGTGTACGTACAGATTACTGTCTCCATGAATGCGATTAGATTCGTTCTACATCGTATCAATTCATGAATAAATTTCATTTGATGATTAAAAATAATTTTTAATAACATTATATCATTCAATATATGAATAATATACATTCAATACATAAAAAATATGAATCACATATCAAATAATATAAAAGAAAACGAACAAGTTAACACCTGAAACGACCATAATACTTAGGTATTATTAACAAAGCACTTTTAAAAGATCATATATGATATCATATAAATTTATATGATTATTGTATTATTTAATAACAATTATTTCAACATTATTCATGAGGTTAACCTTCCCTCGAACAAGGAAATGTACAAGGTAAGTGTAAATTCTACAATCTCTTTCTTATCAGATGTTGTTTTTACGTATGTATCTACTGGGACATCTTTATCATCTACATCCATGTTTTATAAAATGTATTTAAAAACATTTTATGACTATATAAATTGGAAAATTAATTTATAATATTATTTAACTTTATATGTTTTTAATTTATGATTTCTGTCGTTTTCCAAACAATGTACATTATGACCATTTCGACCAAATTAATGAAAAATTGTTTTTTAACTTATACGACAAGTGAGGCTATTTACCACCATTATAACATAGTAAAATCATCACTTACTAGTACATACAAATATTTTCAAAATAAATTTTTTCTTTATAATTATGAGAATATTAAACGATTTCAAAATAGAAAGAGAAATTTCTCTAAAAAATGGTTTTGATTTCATCTGTGTCAACATTTTTTGATGGATTTTAAGTTTATTTGAAGTTGATTTATTATGATACAGAACATAAATATTGTATTGAATGTTTTGTGATATTTTTGAATGTGGATGTACTATTTTTATACCATTCATGGTTTATGGATAATGTATTTACATTTCATATGTGAGTTTTAATACAAATGCTTATATTATATTTAAACCTTTTCATATGATAAATGTAGTGGACTTAGTAAGTGACATGTGGAGTCCTATATATCACCCCGATGCATCGGTAGGTATCATGAGAAAACTATACATGTAATTGGTTGAGGCCTTTCCAAATTAGATATTTGGTTTCGGTGGAGGCCTTATTCATTTTTAGACGCCTCGGTTGGGGCCTTGACAAAATGTTTCAGAATTTTCGACATTTTACATTCCCTCATTATGAAAATAATATTTATGGCTCATGTTTTCATTCCACTAGTATAATACCCATGATTATGTTTTATTATATCATTATTTACTCAGCTCTTATTCCTTCCATAATAGTATTAATGATTATTATTGTTAAAGGCATGTGATTTCAATTATTCACCATGCTTAATAATTATGTTATCATACACTCTATTTCTTACCCTTAATGAGTGTTTGATTCCATCCCTTTCTTATGTTTCATTTTCCCAGGATATGAATAAGTTAGTTATGATTGACTTTCATGCATATTCTAGGAGGCTTGGATGTTTCTAATGGAATAAATTCATGTTGTATTTCTATTCAAGTTGTAATGTTGAACTTATGTATGAATCTTGTTTGCAATAATACTAAATTGATCAGTCTTTCGAGACATTATTTCATTGTGATCATTATAATGTTATGTAATAATGCACCTACTCTAGGTAACTAGGTTCGGGGTGTTATATACTGTTTACCGTCTCCATGAACTATGCATTTCATTTCAGATCTCTAAATGTAATGTACTATTATGAATAAATATATATATATACCTGAAATATATGATATATATGATATATAAATCATGAATATCATTCAGGAAATAATGGTCTCTTTACAACATGATCAACTTGTAATTATAAAGAAGATCAATTTGACTCAAATAAAAAATATCAAAAAACAACCATTATTAACATAAATGATTGCATAGTGTTTATAAAATGGGAATAAGTGATATAAAAGAAATTATAATCATTTACAAGGTTTTTAATAATGTTGAATTTAACTTTATCTTATTATTCTTGAGATTAAATATTGAATGGAGCAAGTCAGACACAAGGTAATGGATTTCTTATCTCACTTTTAATTATGTTAGATTTATATTTTTCACCATCTATTTCATACATGTGGTGTATTGTGTACGACCATTTTATTTATATTATCATGATTCTATTTATATTAATTTTATTATATGATTCATTTTGTGGTTACTATCTTTTGGTCATATGACTCGATTTATTACAACGTGGTAAGGGGTTTTCTTCTCACTTCTTATTCCTGTGAGATTCACCATATATTGCCACTATTTTCTTTTGTGTGATATATGTACTACCCCATGATTGTATTATTTCGGTAATATAGTTTTATTTATGGGTATTTACATCATCATTTTATGATCCTTCATTCATGGGGTGTATGCCTCATAATTTACTAAATCTATTAGGTAATTTCAAATATCAATTTCTACTCATTGGGTTTTACGCAAACTTCATTGATTATTTTACTCCAAGATTATGTGTGAAATCACAATTTATTTATTTAGGTAGTAATTTACACTCCCCGTTGTGTGGATATACTTTAGATACCCATAATTACTCCATTTATAAATTCTCAATTCATTGATATGAAAATGATTAGGGTAATCTTAAGTCAATTTCATTTCATTGAGTTAAACATCCAAGCCATTCTTTTCATTTTTTCAAGAATATGTGTGAATGTCCTCTGATTTATTTACACTAAATATTAAATCATATTGACTGTATTTATAAATTTCACAAATAATTATGTCAATTATTTATCCTTAATCTAAGGATACATTCTTTATAAGGTATTTCATATCAATTTACAATCCATTGAGACTTCTTTGATGTTATGCGCTAATTAAATTTTTTATGGTGTATATACTGTACTTTGACATATTATATCATGAATTCATTTATTATCGTGATATTATAATGTTTTTTGATTCAATTATTTGTATTAAAGCATCTCTCATATGGTTAGTAACTCGAACTACAATATCATTTAAATTTGTTTAATGATTTATTCATCTAAATATTTCTCTTTAATGTACATGTATTAAAAATGATTTTAAGGATTTATTTTTATGGAAATTAGAGTTTTAAAATGTTAATTTTGTTAAAATATTCAATGTGGTATTGGAGACATTGATTAAAAAATCCCTATATTAAATGTTTTAAATTTTTTTGAAAATGGTTTCATAAAAAATTATTTATTTCAATATATTGATTTGATATATTGTGATTGGAATTTGGAAATTTTATCTTTCCTTTATGCTTGTGTTATGTGTTATAATTATGGTATTTTTATTGGGAATTTTTTATTTATATGTGTGGTTCCATGATTAACCTTTGGCAGGTGAGCCTGAAATAACACTCCAATGCTTGGGGTAACGTGACAGAGGTAAACATTAATTATTCTACTAAGATATTTAGGGAATATACTATGATGGGTACTCCAAAATAAGTCCCTACGTATCTATGATAGTAACAATTTATTTATTATATGGATTCGACAATTTACCTTTATGATATCTGATTTCTTTGTGTTATTCATAAATCATACGATTTAATGATGTATGTAATGATTGGAAAGTACGATTTCATTGATCTGTATTTATTATTGGGTCAATGTTTCCATTCCTTATTTTATGACCCTTAGTGAGCTTTCTATTCTCACCCAATGTTTGGAAATGTTTTTCATTGGACATAAATATGAATAGGGTTAAAGATGGTATCAAGGAAAAATAAAGCTATCTAATATAGGGAACATGACATGTTTTTGTATAGTTTTTTAATTTATGAAATAATGGATAGTGAGTAGAAGTTTCTACATTGTAATTTTTGAAATGTAAACTAATATATATTGCCTAATTATATAAAACTATAAACCTGAACAAATATTCAATTGGAATTATTAACATAACTCAAGATTATGTAATGTCTAAGGTTGGGTCCTTATATAATAACTCTTTAATATAGGTATTGAACTCGGAATAAAATTCATAGAGAACTCAACTTCCCACTCCAAATTATTTTCAAGTAAATCCTCTAGAAATATATATATATATATATATATATATATATATTCAAACGCAATAGGTGCATATTCAATTAGAAAATATCTTTCCGCACCAATATATATTTAGATCTCTTCATCCCCCATAATTGAATTTAGCAGAGTTATAAGGAGTGTCTCTAGATAGGAATAAGATATTGTGGATTCTTCTCTAAAGATATGTGACTCTATGTCATTCTAAAATATGGAATCTTCATTATTTTTGAAATAGATACTTGCATAGTAATTTGAAATCCAATTCATTCCAAGTATTATATCAAAATAAATTATGTATATGATGATAAGGTCAGAACATAATTCTCATTAATGTTTCATAAATGGAATATATTGACACATCATTATTTAAATGATACATCCCTCGTGGGTTTTGGTTGAAAAAACCATTATTTAATATAAACGAGAGATGTCTAAATTCCTTCGAAAATTATGAAGAAATAAAATGGTGAAATGATCTGGAATCAAATAAATCCTTAATTATGATAGAGAAAATGAATAAATTACCTTTTACAACATCATTAGGAACATAAACCTTAATAGTTCTAACCGTATTATCTTGGACATTCCCCCATTCTATTCACTTGAGACTCATTCTTTGGAACATTGGACATTAATTATCCAAATTTTCCATATATTTTAAATTGTATAATAGATCATGGGTGGATTCTTTATTTATGATGCAATCAGGGCCTTGGTTACCTTTCATTAAAAACTGGTAAAAAATAGACATACCCTTCTAGAATGTAGTAGGGTTTTTCGTGCAATAATTATTTGTTGGATGGAGAATAAACTAGTCCCTTTTTACCCATTTTGTCATTTCATTCTCTAGACTGTTCACCGTCATTTTTCTTCTCCTTATTTTCTTTGATTTCATATGAATTATAGAATTATTTTTCTATATCAACTGAACATGGTACTATATCATCGTGTTATGAAAAATTTTTAGAGACTAGTTTTATTTAGAGTAATGGTTTTAATCCATCAAATAATCTAAAATATTTCTCCATAGAATATTTATACATTACACAATAGTAATTTATAACCATGTAAATTTGGATTCATACATGGAAAAATTATCATCTTCATTTTGTGTTAGAATGATTAATTTTTTTTCCAGATCCACTGATTTTTCTGGATGAAAATATTTTCCAAGGATAATTTCTTCAAAATACCACCACTCATTATTTTTTATTTCCCCATCCCCCTTTAGTTTTTTCTTAGTAACCAAAATTAATACAAGTCTCCCAATAGACAATTAACTAAAATGAAAACTTTGTCCATTTCATTTGCTCACAAAAAGAAATATATCATTACTAATGGACTTATCGACACCTCAACAAAAAATGGTTTTATAATCGAATTGAATGTTGGAGGATGTTTTTACATAAAGTGAATTAAAAATGCTCCTCAACATTGTGTATTTAGATGCTCAATATAGGTAAAGATATTCTTCATAACCAAATTCATCATTCCTAGTATATTTCTAGGTTTCATAGGGCTAATAAAATCTAAAATATTGACTTTATTATCTTATATAAGAGGGAAATCCATACATGGGATACATGTGTTGATACAGTTTCCCTTCCTTCCACTTGGCTCCATTTATAAATAATTAAATACACTATATTATGTTATGAATCATAATGTATAATATATAACTATCAAAACACATAATATAAATTTATTTTTTATCAATAGGTACTCTCATAATAAAAAAATGGGTTTTTTGGGGACAAATATACATTTAAATGCTTTAAAATGGGTGGAAAAAAATGTAAATTATCCTAAGCATATCCCTCGAGAGTGAAAACCAGGTGCATAGTAAGGGATATTTTTGTTTACCAGGTTATAATAACTCAGGGCTACGACACTTTTTTAGTGTTTTTATTATGCAATACATCTCTTCCAGAACCACACCCAATTATAGTATCCAATATGAATGCATTGCTAGAAAGATCACCATAATCATCACCTTAGCAAAATTCAAGGATGTTCTTCAACATTTATCCTCAATGTTTATCATAGGAATATATTCACTAATCACTATTTTATAAATATTATTCCCATGGTATTGACTAAACATCCTCCAATACAAACTATTGATACCCCGACCATAGTGTATCGAATCCAGTTTGTTATATTAATAGGAAAATATCATAATATATGATAAATGAAAAATGCGTAATATTTTATTTCATAGGTGATGTTTGGATGATGTAAAAACCCATGGTTAGAACTCACATGCAATTAATAATTTATTTATTAACAATAATAAACACTATTTTTATTTTCATCAAAATAATAAAATAATGAATGAAATATTTAAAATTCATCCATATCCCCTAGAATAAATAACAACACTCATCACCATTTCTCCTCAAAAAAATATTCCATGAAGCTTTAATTTTTTTTACCAACCCTCTCCCAAATCAACTCTCTCTATTCAGGGATATCTTTGTATTAAAAAAAGGCAAAAAAAATCTTCATATAGATGTTATCAAGGTGGAACATTCATGTGGTAAAATAATCTTCCTTTTCCATTTAAGTTCTTTTAAAATTATTTTCTTTTTTATACTCCCCAAGCCAAATTAATCAAATAAGAATTAAAACTATAGTATCATCTATATAATATTATGATATCTTGTTAATGTTATATCCTTCAAAAAAAACCTTTACCTCCCTCTTTTATTTTTAAAATGTAATCATCGTATCTGAGGTGCAGATTTACAACATTCGTGGATGATGGATTTTTCTTCTTCAGTTTCTCTACAAAGGCTTGTAATGGAATATTGTTTATGGGTAAACCAGAAAATAATATGTATCTTATAACCTATTTAGTATTATATACCAAGTATATATACATAATACTAATTCATACGACAAAACTAGATCGTATTGATTGAAAAGATGCTAAAATAATCTGAATGATTATCAGTAATATTTTATCTGTTTAATCATACAGAAACCATATAACCAAATGATTTGTATCATAAATTAATCTTTGTAATGATAACTATAATCTTATAAACTCAATTCCATAGATTTATACCCATTCCACATGATTTACCATTCACATTTACAATTATACTGATTGTGAAGACCAAAGAAACAAACACTTCTTAATGATAAACTTGTATCTTATAACATACCAAATCAGTCGTAGATGAACATATTAAAACAATACTAAAACAAAATCATGTATAAAATTTTCACCATTAATTAATTTATGTATTTAATTTTTTTATCATGGACATTAGGGTAAACTGCAGAACACATTCAGACATAAGGTAAGGGTTTTCTTCTGGAACCACAATTTTTATTCAGGTTATGTTTTCTTCCCCTATACACCATTGTAATTATAAATTATTTTTATATAATTTCTCAGAATTATATTTATACGTACCAAAATATATTATATATATTATTTTATCAATGATTTATGAGAGAATAAATTTTTATAAATGTTATGTTATCATTTATTCCTAATAGGAATGAAAGATTAAAGGGAACATCTCAATTTCATAACAATTTTAAAGTACCACACATAATATAATTTGGAATATCATTATTTTTCTAAAATTAGTAATATTTCCATGAAAAATTATATGTTTTATATTTAGGTATTACGAAAACAATCTTGGAAAATAAAATTGATTTCCAAAAGAACTAATCATTGCAAACTAAAAAATGGTATTTCACTCCATAATTCATTATTGATTTTATTAGATTATTATCATCCATTTAATAACCTATATTATATTTTATTATTTATTTAGTATTATATTTTATGTTTTGAATCCACAGTATTTTATTAAATGGTTAATGACCAGTTTGAATTTGGAAGTTCTATCTTGATTCCATTAACCATAATACTCATAATGTACTGTGATTATGTTTAACGATTGAGGAAAGTGATTTATATTTCATATGGTTATGTTTTTTTATGTTTATCCCTATTCATATGTGGAATAAAATCGACATAGTAAGTGATGTGCGGGGGCCCTTATAAGGCCCCATCCTTAAACCTTACTAAATCATAAGTTATTACAAGATTACACAATGAAGATCTTTTTAGGTTTAGAGTTTTAGAGAATTAGATCATAAAACATGCATTACATTCCACATTTAAACAAAGTGGTTACATAAAAAATAGTACTCATTTTTCCCATCTACGGAAACATATTTAAAATAAAATATGAATTCTTTCTTGACACATCCTTGACACTATCATCACATCATGTAACTTTCACTTTACCTGTGAAAAACATTTCAAAAACATGGGATGAGCATAAAAAGCTCAGTAAGTGATATAAAAGTACGAAATGAAAACATTTGTCCATGCATGAAATCATAATTTACTCATAAAACATAATCACATAACTCATAAAATCATGAATAAATCATACAAATCATAAATCATAAAACGTAACTTGAGGCATTCATAACATTCTTACATAGGGAGTAACCCTCTTGGTTACGTTTGGAATACCCATCACAGTATATTCCCTAAATATCTTCGGAGAAACCTTAATGTATAACTTCGACACGTTACCCAATGCATTGGAGAGCTATATTAGACTCACCCGCCCTTAGTTTATTACAGAACCATCCATCTTCATAACAATGACCAAGAACCATAACATAATCGTATCACATAAAACATGCATAAAGGAAACATAACATTTCCACTTTTCAATCACAAGATATCAATACAACACATTTATATAAAAACATTATGAAAACCATTTTCAACACCAAAATAAATGAAATGTAAAACATGGTATTTATTTTTTATTTTCTAAAAAAAATTTGGCTTGTAGAGGAAGCCGAAACTCAAATAATTGTCACGGCGGCGGAGAAGTCGTTGTTGCCACATACATATGAAAACAAAATTCCTTTTGTCATTTAGTAAAATGCTTCGTATATAAAAAAAGATTCCCTTTGAATAAGAGTAAATGTCAAAGGGTTTTATACACCGTATAAAAGAAAGTTGTGTATAAAACAAAATATGCCTCAATGAATGGAGATTGAGATGAAGTCCCTTATAAAGACGGTATCCATGGATTAAGGATAAATAAATTACATAATTATGTGTGAAAAACTAATACACCAAATATAAGTGTGTATTAAGTGTAAAAAAATCATAGTTAATTCACACATATTCATATAACGACATATTCAATGAGTACAAGTTTATCCCAAAGAATAAAAATTGGGTTAAGAAGTTCCCTTGCAAAAATTTGACAGCCTAACGGCGTCAATTCAAACATTAGAAAATGAGTTGATGAGAGATAAAAAGGGGATCTCATCACTTGGACATATAATTTACATTAATAAGGATATAGAATAACATATCCCAACATTAAAATATGTAAATTAAAAGACCCAAAAAAAGAAGTCTTTTAAAAAGAGGAGGGTGAAAAGTTCCCTTACCGACTTGGGTATCTTTCGAAACATACACCCCACGAATGAAGGAAAATACATCATTGATGTAAATACTCGTAAATGAAATTATATTACACAACAATTAGAATAATGGGAAGTACATATACCACTCAATGTAAATGGTGGAAATAGTAGCATTAATCTCACGAGAATAAAAGTGAGCTGATAAATCTACGAAATCTCGGCAGCCTAACGACGCCACTTAAAACTTCCAAATATGGATTGATGAGATCAAATAGGGTCTCTCATCATATTAACCGAAAATGTACAGAAAGTGGAATATAAAATAACATCCCCCAACGTAACAAATAAGATCATAAAAGAAGTGACATAAATGAGAGTACTTAAAAAGGAAGAGAGAGGTTGGATCTCTTAGGAAAATTCGACAGCCTAACGGCACCAATAAAAACTTCCAAAATGGATTAATGAGAGAAAATAGGGTCTCTTACCATATGAACATAAATATTACAGTAATAGTAATATAAAATAACGTCCCAATAATAATAAAGATGAGATTAAATGTCGCACCCTGACAAGGGTGTTTAATTTATTGTATTATTTTCTTGGCCTGAAATTCTTTTTTTGTGTTCGGTTTGAGTTGCGAACGAATTTTTTTTGAGCATAGGATAAAAAGTGTGTATTTTGGGTTCGACATCGTTGGACGCATGGGTGGAGCGCGACGTTGCGCGGCTTCGCCCATGCAACTGTGTGGCCCTTTTGTTAACATTATTATTATTAAAATGACAAGAACATCATTATGGTTTTTATTTTATTTAATCACTATGATGGCTGTTATTTTTTTTATGTTATTATTATTATTATTATTATTGATACTATTATTATTAAGTTATAACATTTTAAATTGTCTTTTTTTTCTCCCTTTCTTTGTTTTGTAACTTTTTCTCATATTTTTCTTTAATTTTGTGATTCTCTAGGGTTTTAGTGGCACTCGTTTTTTTCTCCTATCCAATTACCCCTCCCCCTCCATTCGGCGTGCCGTCACCCCCCTACCTCGACCTCCTCCAGCGAGCAGAGCCGCATCACCCTATTTAGCCCCTGCTTCTGCCAAGCAGCACCTCCCCTCGCTTTCCCCTGTGCGGCCCGGCCTCCGCCTCCCTTATCCTACGCCCTCACTTCACCTCCTGCTGGCAGTGCGCCCAGCCCACCTCCTGCCTTCCGCATGGCCTCCCCTTCACCCAGCGGACCTCCCTTCGCCCTCCGCCCCGCTGCTCCTGCGCAGAAGCTCTCTGGATCCCTCCAATACCCCCCTGTAGCGTGCCAGCACTCCCCCACCCTGGACTCGATCTCCGTCTCCGCCTGGTACCGGCACCTTGACTACACTTATCCGTAGCAGCACTAACTGCCTCCTGGTGAAGCGCACGACCCTCGGACCTCCCTACCATCGACCTCGCATAGCAGTAGTGTAGCCGGCTTACCCTCTCCCCTTCTAGATCCCCCCGCTCAGCCTCCTCTGCTCCTTGCTCAAGCCGCAGCATCCCTCGGCCCATCGCACCAACTCCCGCCGGTTGAATCTGGAAATAAATTACCATGAGCTTTCTCTCGGCTGGTTCATGTCACTTAATTGCAATGGTTTGGACATTAAATGTTTCAAAGCTATTTTTTTGGAGTTCACATGGAGCTGAAAATGGCTGTGAATGGGCCGGACATCATGGTTTTGGGTGATTTTATTTGCTGGTTTTGGTTTGAACCTTATGAGATCACCCTCAGAAACAGCAAAAGCGCTGCTTTTTGGTTCAGTTCTGAGGATGATTTTTCGGAATTTAAGGAGTCGGTCTATCTTTTTCTAGTGCTAGTGATGGATGAATAGTTCCCAGCCGGACAGCTGGAGTCTGCAGAGTTGCTGGCTTCATTTGGTTTCCCAAATTCTAGGAATCAGTGTGCTGTTTGGAGCGGGCTGGAGGCTTAGTTGATGGCTTCTTTTGGTGGAAGGAAGGCTTTTATGTTGCTGTTTTTTGGCTAATAAATTCCAGGGCTGTTGTCTGCTTTGGTTTCTTTCCTTTTCACCTTAACCATTTTTTATGGTTTTGGTGTTTTTTGTTTGTATTTTTCTTTGTACTATTTTCTTTTCTCTTTAATAAATTTCCATTAAATACTCTTGCTTTCGCCTTTTCTTTGTTAGGGGTTTTTATCAAATATTATTTTTTTGGTAGGTTTATGATTTTTACGACCCACGCATGGCGTTTCCGAGTGAGCGCCATCGCTGCGCCTTGTTTTCGAGGTTCCGTCGTCGCCGCGCCTCAGTTTCGAGGTGAGCGTTTCTTCCCGCCGCTTGGTTTTTCATTCTCTAGTGAGTTTTTTTGTATGTGTCTGAGTCCTTGATATTGATTATACAGATTTTTGGACCTTATCACGGGGTTTTGGACACACATTGTTTCATCGCGCGTTGGCTCCGAGTTTGTTTTGTCATCGCGCTTGATCTTGAGGTAGGTTCCCTTTGAACTGCTTTTAAAATTTAAGTTATATTATTTCATGTTTTTTGTACACCCTAATGGTTCAAAATAAATATTTTATTAATTTTAATAAATATGAGATAATATACGATAATTAATTTTTAATATAAGATAGATAATTTTTAAATGATTATTTAGTGTCAAAAAGAGCCGTTTATTTTATACACGACACATAAAATGTCTTCTTGACGGGCGAACACCCAATAACGAAATAATTCCCATTTGGATTTTAAACATAATTTACGAAATATAAAATAGAGTCCTTGTTTAATGAGAAATAATTTCTTTTGAAGCGTGAACAAGTACTTTGGTTCTTCTGAGAAGTTTTCTGGTTGGATCTTAAAGGTTATTTGGAAAAATAAAATTTTTGGGTTTGGTTTGGTTTATAAAAAATGTTGTCAGCCTGTGAAGTAGTGTTTTGGGGTTCTTTAAATGGTTTTAAACGGGGTTTTGTCTTATAATGAAGTTGTACTTTTTTTAGTAGTGATTGTGAAATGTATTAAATGAATGTTTGGCACTTTATGGAAAGTGATGAAAATGTTTTGATAAAAATCCTCTTTGGACAAATCTCATGCCTTGGTCCCTATTGATTGTTTGGGAGGCCGCGCTTTGAGTCTCCTAGGTACGCGAGTAGTTTAAAGGCAAGAGGTTGTTCCATGGAGTGGCTCGGGGTGATGCCTGTTGTGATTTAAATATATATGTATATGATTGGATGCTCGGTTGGCATCAGTTGGCTCACCCCTTTTTCAAACACTTGATACATGGAAATCTGGCATATTGAGAGAATATTCTAAGAATGATTGCTACACTGGTAGGTTATGGTACTGACCAGTGGCCCATAGTATCTGGATATATTGGGTTTATTACTATGGGATTTTTCCTCGACCTGTATGAGAGAGGATGGTCGAGCGTATTGTGCATTTTGATTTCATCGTGACATGTCAATAAGGTTGAATTCTCATGTATTGGTGTCTTCTGGTTTATTTTCGATCTACTAGGTTCATCCATGTCTATTCAGCTTTTGTTGCTTGTAGTAGTTATTATGATGCTCACATGTATACCTACATTTCCCTTGCTGTGTGTTTTACTTTGTGCATTCTGGTGTATTGTTTTCTTTGGAAAGTGATAAATTTCTTTTGATTAGGTTTCTAAAAAATGGGGATCAAATGAAAGTGTTTAATCCCCTTTGTAAAAATTTGAAAATTTAATCATCACTTTCCCTTTTCCTAAAATTTCATTGACACTAATGAAATAAACCTGAATTTTTTAATGGTAAAGGGCAATGGTTCGTACTTTTTTTTAAGTAGAATACTTAGAAAAACATACTTTTATAAATTGTAGTTCAAACATGAAATGATATTTCTTTTATTTTAAAGGTAGTGCATTGAGAAAAGATATCGGGGTATCCTAATGAGTTTTAATACTCGCGCCTATAGTTCTTTTCTGTTTTTTGTGTTTGTGCAGGCTATAGCTTGATTGCGCTCGCCTAGGGAGACACTGAATCATTGAGTCGGAGAGCAACCCGCGAGGTCGCATAGAGATTGTTTAGACGTCGTGTTTGGTAAGTTTTATTTTTCTTCTTTTCCTATTTAGTCACTTTGTTTTGTTTATCTTTTCTGCTCTGCTCTGTATTATTTTCATTGTCTTATTTATTTATATTGGGTGAAATCATTCTCACATCCTATATCGATGCCCTGGCGGTTGTCGCATGCCCGGGAGGATCAGGAACGCCTCTCGGGCCATGTCGCGGACCCGCTCGGGTGACCGGTCCAGGGTCGACCCGGGTTGGTTCGTGACAAAATTGTATCAAAGGGGGTCAGCTCTTAGCAGACCTCACTTTTCAGAGCGCCCATTGTTATTTGGGATGTTAAGGTAGACGGAGTAGGATTGTCGGGACTCTAGGGGTAGGTGCGGGAAGAGCGTCACGAACTCTTTCCCGTAATGATCCTCAGGTTTCCAGGGGAAGTCCAGTTTAATTTGTTTATTTGGGTTTTTATGGAAATGTTTTGTGATTTGGATACGACAAAGGGAGTTTGGTCCAATAGTCCTCCTAACCCGCACGGCCTGGAAAGCCATGTAGAGCTAGGGGCATGGTCCCAGAAGGCTCTCTGTGTCAGGGACGTGTTTGGCATATGGCCGCCAACCATATGGTCAAGTCACCCATTGACACTAGTCCCCTATTTGAGTTGTTTTGGGTTTCCCTTGATTTCTGAAAGTGGGTTGAATCAGAAATGTTGGTTTTGAAAAAAAAATTGGTGGTTTGAAATGACATGTTTAATTTGTAGATTGTTTTTTTAAAAAAAGTGGTATGAATGATTTGATTTTGGGAAAATGAATTTTCTTTGTTTTGACCATGGTTTTCTGATGAGTGCACACATGCATTGTCGTATGTTGGAAATGTGGTTTGATTTCTAGTATGGTGGATGGATGCCCTGGGTGGCATGGATACATGCATGTGAGTGAGGCTCTAATGAATACCAATGGCAGGGGTTTAACCCACTAATCTTGTTCTAAATTAAATATGTTTTCAAAGAGAAAATTTTTGATGTTAAGATAACTTGCTTTCTTGTGTTTTGAACTTATCACTGATGTAGTGGTTGATTTTGAGGTTTTTATTCACTCATTGAGTTGTCCTTGATTGGGGTTTTTGACTTTTCCTTATCCTGCAGTTATCCTTTTGAAACTTCGATGGGTGATCATAGTGCGGTTGATCAACCTAAGGATTTTATGCTTGAGTTTCGGAAGCAAGATCCACCTCCCTTATATGGTCAAGTAGACCCTTCCATGTCAGAGGAGTGGATGTGGAAGATTTAAAGGGACTTTAACCTCATTGAGTTTCCAGAGTCGTTGAAGGTCACGTTTGCGACCTTCATGCTGAAAGGTTCACCGTGGATGTGGTGGAAGTCAGTGTCTCGGAACAAGCCCCGTAAAGAGATTATGTGGGAGTTTTTCAAGGCCTCGTTCTTTCGACAGTATTTCTCTGAGGAGGAATGGGTGGGAAAAGGGATGGAGATGTGTTGTCTGCAGCAGGGCGACAGATCCGTGTTGGAATATTTTCATCGCTTTGTAGAGCTGGTACCTTATGATTCAGGGTATTCCACTAATGACCCCATGAAGTCTCGATGCTTCGAGGCGGGTCTCCACCCTGATCTACAGTCGAAGGTGTCATAGTCCAACCTAACTTCTTTTGTTGATGTGGGAAGACAAGATTTTCATGTCGAAGCCACGATGGCAGGAGTGCTCAATGTAGTTCTCCCTCCTTCGATCTCTATGAGCAGTGGTGAAGATTCTGGAAAGGAAATGAGTAAGAAAATGGAAGTAGATGGAGCAGGTCGTGGAATCAAGAGGCCTCAGGATTTTTCATCAACCTCTTTGGAGCGAGAGATTATTGTGTGTTATCAGTGTGGAAAACGGGGTCACAAGAATCCATCGTTCCCAAGCACTATAAATCCCTTCCAGGAATGTGGACGCCTGGGTCACTTGCGATGATTTTGTCGGGGCGTTGCAAGAAAGCGTCACAGAAAATGTTCTCAGAAGTAATGTGATGTTGGGTCATTGTTCAAAGTTCCTGGTGTAAGTTTCCGTTCAGTTTAAGGTATCGTTTATTGTTGCAGTTGTACTGATGATTTTTTGGGTTTAAAATGTATGGGAATTTCATGGGTCTTTTGACAAACTCCGGATTTGAATGCTGGTATGTTTTTAAATTTTAAAATCATGTCCTTTCTTTTGTCAAATGAAAAGATATATGTTTCTCATTGGGATAATCAGGACATGACTGCGAGGCAGAAGATGATTCATCTCTCAGAGCTCTAGCCAAAAGGTCTCGGAGTGAAGCCAGGGCGTAGTCAGGAACCCCCGGGGGGGAAATTTTAAGGAGTCTGGGTAAAGTTGTGCCTCTACCATGCGGTGAGATAGTTCTGGTGTTGTTGCTCTGGTTTCTCTGTAATTGTAGTTTTCTCTTGTCGCAAAGCACGCGATGGACTTATCCCTCGTGTATTGTCGGGAATTGTGCCTTTTTGATGTAAGTTGATGATTAGTGACTTTGCGTGGGCCACTGATGTAAATCAGTTGTGGCCCTCGTTTGTTCCCATCCCGAAGTGATGGGTCGTGAGTAGTTGTAGTACTAGTTTCATTGATCCAGTCCTTGGGGCCTCCCTCCCTGCCCGAGAGGTTAGGGTTTTTAGTTTTCACAAAGTATCCATTTAAGATTCTATCCCTTTAGGATAAGAGTAAGTGGTTTAAAGGTCCTTACTGTGCCCTTTCTAGCTTGAGTAAGGCCTGATGCGGGTCTAAATTAGTTTTCTGGTTGGGCGCTAGTAGGTTAGTTCTTTATGGTGGGGAGACCCACCATGAGTCTTTTGAGTTTTCTCTTAGGTCATTATCAGATGGTAGTGGAGTCCTTATGGTGGGGAGTCCATTCAGGCCTCCCCTCTACTGCTGGTCTGTTTCGGGAAATGAGATTGACTCCCGTAGTTGGTAGAAGAAATGTCCTTTGGATAAGAGGTTGGATCTTGTTAATGTACAATCCTTAGTTATTGATCAATCGACTCGATAGTGTTGTGGCTTTCTGGGGGCAGAAAGCATTATAGTGGGGAGAATTGTCTCACCCCCACAAGGGTGTTTAATTTATTGTATAATTTTCTTTGCCTTAAATTCTTTTTTTGGGTTCGTTTGAGTCGCGAATGAATTTTTTTTGAGCTTAGGATAAAAAGTGCTTGTTTTGGGTTCGACATCGTTGGACGCACAGGTGGAGCGCGACGTCACGCGGCTTCGCCCATGCAACTACGTGGCCCTTTTTGTTAACTTTATTATTATTAAAATGAAAAGAACTTCGTTATGGTTTTTATTTTATTTTATCACTATGATGACTATTATTTTTGTTGTTGTTATTATTATTATTATTTTTATTGATACTATTATTATTAAGTTATAACATTTTAAAATGTCTTTTTTTTCTCCCTTTCATTTGTTGTGTATTTTTTTTTCTTCTTTTACTTTAATTTTGTTATTCTCTAGGGTTTTAGCGGTGCTCGTTTTTTTCTCCTCTCCAATTACCCATCCCCCTTCATTCGGTGCGCCGCCACCCCCTACCTCAACCTCCTCCAGCGAGCAGAGCCGCATCACCCTATCCGGCCCCTGCTTTCGCCAAGCAGCACCTCCCCTCGCTTTCCCCTGTGCGACCCGGCCTCCACCTCCTTTATCATACGCCCTCACTGCACCTCCTACCGGCAGCACGCCCAGCCCACCTCCTGCCTTCCGCACGGCCTCCCCTCACCCAGCGGACCTCCCATCGCCCTCCACCACGCTGCTCCTGTGCAGCAGCTCTCCAGTGCCCTCCAATACCCCCCTGCAGCGTGCCAACACCCCCCGCACTGGACCCGATCTCCCTCTCCGCCTGGTACCTGCACCTTGACTACACCTATCCGCAGCAGCCGTTCCTTCCTCCTGGTGGAGCGCACGGCCCTCGGACCTCCCTACCATCGACCTCACACAACAGTCATGTAACCGGCTTACCCTCTCCCCAGCAAGATCCCCCGCTCAGCCTCCTCTGCTCCTTGCTCAAGCCGCAGCATCCCTCGGCCCGTCGCACCAACTCCCACCGTGCTCCTTGCAGCACCCCCCAGCCATGTTTTTATTTATTTATTTATATTTTTTTTACTTTCATTATTATTATTATTACTCTTATTATTATTATTTTTATTACTATTGTCATTGTTATTTTTATTATAACTCTTATTATTTATAATATTATTATTGTATTTATTATTATAATAATTATAATAATTATTTCTATTATTATTATTATTATTGTAATTGTTATTATTTTTAATCTTATTATTATTATTTTTTTTATCATTATTCATATTCTTATTATTATTATTATTACTATTATTATTATTAATATTGTTATTATTATTGTTATTATTATTGTTATTATTATTATTTTATTATTGTTATTATTATTATTATTTTTAATATTGTTGTTATTATTATTAATATTATCATTAATATTATTTTATTATTATTATTATTATTATTATTATTAATGTTATTATTATTAATATTATTATTATTATTATTATCATTATTATTAATATTATTCATATTATTATTATTGTTATTATCATTCATATTATTATTGTCATTATTATTATTAATATTATTATTATCGTTATTATTATTATTTTTCATTGGTTGTTATTATTATTATTATTATTATTATTGTTATTATTACGATTAATTTTTTTTATTCTTACTATTCTTATTGTTACTATTGTTATTATTATTATTATTATTATTGTTATAATTATTACTATTATTATCATTATTACTACTCTTGATTTCGCCTTTGCTTTGTTAGGGGTTTTTATCAAATTTTATTTCTTTTTGGTAGGTTTAGGATTTTTAGGACCCGCGCAGGGCATTTCCGAGTGAGCGCCATCGCTGCGCCTTGTTTTTGAGGTTCCGCCGTCGCTGCTCCTCAGTTTCGAGGTGAGCGTTTCTTCCCACCACTTGGTTTCGCATGCTCTATTGAGTTTTTTTGTATTTTTTTGAGTCCTTGATATTGACTATATAGTGTGTTGGACCTTATCACGGGGTTTCAGACACATGTTGTGTCACCGCGCCTTGGTTCCGAGGTTGTTTTGCCGTCGCGCTTGATCTTGAGGTAGGTTCCCTTGGCACTGCTTTTAAAATTTAAGTTATATTATTTCATGTTGTTTGTGCACCCTAATTGTTCAAAATAAATATTTTATTAATTTTAATAAATATGAAATAATATACGATAATTAATTTTTAATATAAGATAGTTAATTTTTAAATGATTATTTAGTGTCGAAAAGAGCCGTTTATTTTATAAACGACAATGAAATGTCTTCTTAACGGGCGGACACCCAATAACGAAAGAATGCTTGTTTGTCTTTTAAACATAATTTACGAAATATAAAATAGAGTTCTGGTTTAATGAGAAATGATTTCTTTTGAAGCGTGAACAAGTACTTTGGTTCTTCTGAGAAGTTTTATGGTTGGCTCTTAAAGGTTATTTGGAAAAATAATATGGTTTGGTTTGGTTTGGTTTATAAAAAATGTTGTCAGCCTGTGAAGTAGTGTTTTTGGGGTTCTTTAAATGGTTTTAAACTGGGTTTTGTCTTATAATGAAGTTGTACTTTTTTTAGTAGTGATTGTGAAATATATTAAATTCATGTTTGGCACTTTATGGAATGTGATGAAAATGTTTTGATAAACACCCTCTTAGGACAACTCTCATGCCTTGGTCCTAATTGATTGTTTGGGAGGCCGCACATAGAGGCTCCTAGGTACGCAAGTAGTTTAAAGGAAAGAGGTTGTTACACGGAGTGGCTCGGGGTGACGCATGTTGTGCTATATATATATATATATATATATATATGATTGGAGGCCCGGTTGGCATCAGTTGGCTCACCCCTTTTTCAAACACTTGAGACATGGAAATCTGGCATATTGAGAGAATATTCTAAGAATGATTGCTGCACTAGTAGGTTATGGTACTTTCCAGTGGCCCATAGTAGGTGGATATATTGGGTTTATTACTATGGGATTGGCCCTCGACCTGCCTGAGAGAGGATGGTCAAGCGTATTGTGCGTTTTGATTTCATCGTGACATGTCGATAAGGATGATTTCTCATGTATTGATGTCTTCTGGTTTATTCTCAATCTCCTAGGTTCATCCATGTCTATACAGCTTTTTTTGCTTGCAGTAGTTATTATGATGCTCACATGTATACCTACATTGCCATTGCTGTGTGTTTTACTTTGTGCATTCTGGTGTATTGTTTTCCTTGGAAAGTGATAAATTTTTTTTGATTAGGTTTCTAAAAAATGGTTTTCAAATGAAATTTTTTAATCCCCTTTGTCCAACATTGAAAATTTAATCATCACTTTCCCATTTCCTGAAATTTCATTGACACTAATGAAATAAACAGAAATTTGGAAATGGTAAAGGGAAATGGTTCGTACTTTTTTTTAAGAATAATACATAGAAAAGCATACTTTTATAAATTGTAGTTCAAACTTGAAATGATGTTTCTTTAATTTTAAAGGTAGTTCATTGAGAATAGATATCGGGCTAGCCTACTGAGTTTTAATACTCACACCTATTGTTCTTTTCTGTTTTTTAGTGTTTGTTCAGGCTATAGCTTGAGTGCGCTCGCCTAGGGAGACGCTGGATCATTGAGTTGGAGAGCGACCCGTGAGGTCGCACAGAGTTTGTTTGGACATCGTGTTTGGTCAGTTTTATTTTTCTTCTTTTCCTGTTTAGTCACTTGGATTGGTTTATCTTTTCTACACTTCTCTGTATTATTTTCGTTGTCTTATTTATTTATATTGGGCGAAATTGTTCCCACTGCCTCTATCGATGCCATGGCGCTTGTCGCCAGCCTGAGAGGATCGGGAACGCCTCTCGGGCCATGTCGCGGACCCGCTCGGGTGACCAGTCCAGGGTCGACCCGGGTTGGTTCGTGACATTAAAAGGAATGACATAAAAGGGTGTACTTAAAAAGAATGAGAGGGGCAGGATCCATTACCCTGGGTCCGACTTGACTCGATCATTCGTTAACCTCCTGAATAATAAACGTGACTTAATTTATACTTTCTTAAATACCTTTTTCATGCTCATTATTCCATTTATATCACTTATTACCATGTTATTAACACTATGTAATTATTTAAGTTAATAATGGTTGTTTTGCCGATTATTGCTACTTGAGTCAAAAATAAACTCTTTGTAATTACAAGTTTGTTCATGGGGTAAAATATCTATTATATCCAAAATTATATTCATTATTTAGATATCATATATATAATATATATCCAATATATAAATGATTTTATAATATTACATAACATTTAGAGGTAAATAAATGAAAGACACTGTTCATGGAGACGGCAAGCCGTACGTACGCATGAATGCTACTTCCATTTCTATTTCATATTTAATGGAATTAAAACATAATGATACATAATAGTATTATAATTCCAGTATGGTATCATATATAATTCATTAAATCTATCCTTTATACGTACCACATATGGTATTAACGAATCAAATCACTTTGAGGGGGTGGTAGTCTGCATTTCCTAAAATGAAGATATCGCGTTTACCCATAATGGAAACCATAAAGGTATTCCATAAATGAAAAATACAAAATATTAAAGAAAACATAAACATACTATATATCATATATAATTATAGTGACATCTTAATGGCCACCTTTGAAGGTGTTAATGGAATATTGAACAATCATCGTTTCGTGAGTTAGAATTTCACCAACCATAGAAACAGTATGTTCTTTAACCATTTGATGTAGGTGTGTGTAAGTGTAGCTCAAAACCATATTATAAAAATATCCTAGTATATTGAATATACAATAGTTGTTACAAAAGAAATGAATAAAAATATTTTAGGGGGATGTAGAAGCAAAATAAAACAAAAGAACACAAGTGAAGATATTACCTTAAAATCGGGTAACTCCTCTTGGTTTGAACCAAAAGGGTTTCGTGAATATCTTTCTGCCTGAGGTAAGGCTTCTAAGATGAGGAGAGGGATTTGGAGAGATAAAATGGGAAGTGGTTTTCCGAGAAAAAGGCTTGAGTGGTGTGTGTTAGGTGGTAGAGGTGGTCGCCTTTTATAGGAGAAGAGGAGGGGCACTCTTGGAAAGTTATACAATATTACTTTATTATAAAATGATTTTCGAATTTTAAAGGTCCCACATTGATTTATTTCGAGGATAAGGTGATAAGAGTTCGAAATCCACCCATCCAGTAGGTTTTTGACATGTGTAGTTATTAGATTTTACATTATCTCTTCATATTATTTAAATCATTAAATAATGAGGTAACCACTGCATCATCATTATGTTATAAATAATTTAATTTATTTAATGTCTAAAAATTATAAACAAAATACTATGATGTAGGAAATATTTTTAGATTTCAAATTATTATTTATAGTAAAAAATATGACTTGTATAACCCCATGTAAAAATTGTTTTAGTAAAACAATACATGTTTGTGTCATTTTTACTTGTACTTTAAAAAAGGCATTATTGTAATTATCTTACCCAAGTGGCTCCATGGGGTCCCAAAAATCGACCAATGGGTTGTCTTGGGCGGCCATGACTCATCCAATAGGGTAAAGACAAGTGTCAAGATATTTTCATTTTATTATAATATCATTTTTACCTTAAATCACACTAATTACCTTTAATCGCGATTAATAAAACTTCAAAGTAACTATTCACCAAAATATTATTTTAATCTCATTGAAAAATATTTTACTTCGTAATGACAACCATGTATGTCGGATTTTTGAAAATAAAATCACATAAGTGGTAATGTTTCATTTAAATGAAAAATCAGTTTCTTTAACTATCACTTAGTGGTTTCACTATTCATAAAAAATTGATGTTTTTCAGAAAAATACCAAAAAATCACCCTAAGCTATATTTGATATTCCAAATTCAAAAATGATATCTATTTTAAAAAATTCAAAATATATATGTTTCATTAATTAATTTCTTAATTCAATCACGTTTTCAATACAAATAGCGTGTTTTTAAGAAACAATATCTATTAAAAGATTGACATTAGTTTAAGTCCAATTTCAAAGTGAAATTAATATCAATGACCACCAATGGAAAAAATATATTCCAATTAAACATTAAAACCAATTAAAAATATAATCTAACCATATATTTAAATTAGATGAAAAAGAAGTTTTGATGTAAAATGCATTATTTTTTCACTATTCATTAAAAAAATGAACAACGTCAGAAACATAACAAAAAATCAAACAAAGTAAATTTCAATGTCCCAATCATAAAGAATAAGTTTATTTTGAAAAATAGATATTATAAAATTATCAAAATATATATCTAAAAACGGTTCGCAATCAAAAGGTTGTAAAACAATCTTTTAAAAATATAATAGAATTTATTCTTAAAATTAGATTCATTTGGATTTTAAGCCTCTAAAATTTATTGAAAAAATGTAAAAATATTTAACAAACATATGTAAACATTTTTTAGTTATTTCTTTTCATTCTCACCATTACAACGGCTAGGATTTAACTATTATTATATTATTATATTATTAGTGTGCAACGTAAGATTTCAAAGAAACCCGTTGTTGCGTATTGGGTATGCCATCGTGCATAGCATCCCCATTAAATTAATATTAACATTTTATTCACAACTATTGATAAAAAATAGAATGTAATATTATTTATTTACCTTGGTTGTTACATCCTTTCCCCCTTTTGGGAATTGCGTCCTCTCAATTTCAAAATTGTCTTGGAAACTCCATTGAAAGTCCCACATCAGAACAAAAGTCAGTAAAACTATCACTAAAAAAGAATGGGAGAGAAGTACAAAGGCCACCTGAGTTAACCCATACTAGGATTCCAAGTATGAAAATATGGATATGGAGGAAAAAACAAAGGGTCATGTTCAGATGGAGAGTGATAGAAAACTTGTTTAGGAGAAAGTTAACCACAAGAAAATCACAAACTTGTGGTGGGTTAAACGGTATTCGATTCCCCAGTAGGAAAAGTTAATAGACAACATTTTTGTTTTAAGTTACTTTTAATTGAGTAATTTATTCTTGATCTTAACTAAATCATAATGAAAAATGCTTACCTATAACGTAGACTTTCAATATTTACTAGATTCCTTAATTAAACTCATATTTTCTCCAAAAGACGAGTATTTAGGATGACATGTTCGCATTTAGAGTAGTATAATCAAATTCTTGAGAATATCATAATCCACAGAAGAGAACAATATATTTCCAATGTCTTTAGATCTCAACCAAAACCAAACCAAAAAGTTTAGTACGAGATCAGACAATACCCAAAAGGATATTTTTTTTACAAAAAATAAAAACTACTCCTAATATCTAAAATTTGTATAACAAAACCCAAAGATCAAAAAATACTATTCAATAAAAAATTTGTCCATAAAATTATTCAAAGTAAACCCAACTATGATTGAAACCCAAATATTTGAAGTATTTAATCACATAGTCTCCCAAGGTACAAATTAACTTTTATCTCCAAATAACATCTGTTGCTCTTAAATTAACATATTGATAATAATTAACCTAATAACATATCCTCCATGATAGGTTAATAATTTCAATAGATAACCCAAAATAAAATTACTCTTGATTCATAAAATCATCTAACTAAAAAAAGTCAAACTAACCAGGGACTTCACGTAGTCTAGTGGTAGGCGATAAATACCAGTCGCACTTTGGTTGTGGGTTCGATTCCTGTAGCTTTGTCCGACGCGATGGGTGGTCACACGGTCTGCGTGTTTTCATTTTTATAAAACACGACAAATAACTCTAACATGTTTTAACCACAATAGTTTCCTTATACCTCTCATTTTCATCCAAATTCATTACGATCTCAACATCATAATTCATGAAGTCTTATTTCACCACCATAAAATAAAACGATTCCCAAAATGAATAACAGAATTCCTTGTTCATGGAATCCACTAGGTTTCATCGTAATCTTGTTCACATAGGTATATGTCCCATTCATTACAACAATGATTTAGAGATCCTTCAAAATAATTTTCTTCCTTCATCCAAATACACCTTTTAAAACACAGGTCATATGGGTGTTCACAGAAAAACAGTTTTGGAAAATAATCATGTATGTCATATAATTCCAAAACATCTGATAAAACATGATTTCTATAAAATAGTCGGACAGATTTTGAGTTGAATAATTCTATTATTGGTCCTTTTAAAATACCATAAGTATGTACTGAGAGACTATATTTTAAAAGAAAATATAAATTGGTTGCGCAAGGGTCTCCTTCATCAGCAATATTTTTAAAATCATATTATGCCTCAAATTCATGTGATAAGGTAAAATATTTGAAAATACCTTGATATTATTTACCTTTCTTGAAAATATGGGAATATTGGGAAAATAGTATTTGTCTAAATACAACCCATGATCCACGATGATATCGAGGTATAGTGGAGGTGATTGATATCTCAAAAAACTTCTTGTAAGAGAGTGGTATGCTAGAAAAAGTTTCATAATCATCCAAACATGACATTGAAAAAATTATTGCATGCATGTCATCAGGAAGATATAGGAATGTAGTTTGAGATCCTCCTCCTTCCATTCATAACTGTCTTTACTTGACCTGAAAAAAGTAATAAAACAAAGATTTAACGGAAATAAGAGATATAGGGACTAACCATGTGTCTAACAAAAATTCATAATCCCTAAAGTTGTCTAAACTGACCTCTGATACCAACTATATGTCCCCAGGCTTAAACCATTCTTAATCTTGAGTTATTACAAGATTACACAATGAGGATCTTTTCTGGTTTAGAGTTTTAGATAATTAGATGATAAAACTTGCATTACATTCCACATTTTAACAAAGTGGTTACATAAAAGATAGTACTAATTTTTCCCATCTACAGAAACATATTTAAAATAAAACATGGATTCATTCTTGACACATCCTTGACAGTATCATCACATCATGTTTCTTTCCCTTTACCTGTGAAAACCATTTCAAAAACATGGGACGATCATAAAAAGCTCAGTAAGGGATATAAAAGTACGAAATGAAAACATTAGTCCATGCATGAAATCATACTTTACTCATAAAACATAATCACATACCTCATCAAATCATGAATAAATCATAGAAATAATAATACATAAAAGGTATCTTGAGGCACTCATAACATTATTACGTCGGGAGTAACCCTCTTGGTTACTTTTGGAATACCCATCATAGTATATTACGTAAATCTCTTCGGAGAAACCTTAACGTTTAACTCCTTCATGTTACCCAATGCATTGGAGAGCTATATCGTGTTCACCAGCCCTTAGTTTATCACGGAACCACCCGTCTTCATAACAATGCCCATGAACCAGAACATAATCGTATCAAATAAAACATTCATAAAGGAAACATTACATTTCCACTTTTCAATCACAAGATATCAGTACAAAACATTGATATAAAAACACTATGAAAACTATTTTCAATACCAAAATAAATGAAAATTAAAACATGTTATTTATTTTTCATTTTAAAAAAATGTTATAGATTTTAGTGGAAGCCGAAATTCAAATAATTTTCCCGGCATCGGAAAAGTCGTTGTCGCCGCATACGTATGACAAAAAAACATTCCTTTTGTCATTTAGTAAAATGCTTCGTATATAAAAAAAAGGTTCCCTTTGAATAATCTTAAAATTAAAAGGGGTTTATACACCGTATAAAATAATGTTGTGTATAAAACAAAATATGCCTCAATGAATGGAGATTGAGACGAAGTCCCTTATAAAGACGGTATCCTTGGATTAAGTATAAATAAATTACATAATTATGTGTGACAAACGAATACACCAAATATAAGTGGATATTAAGTGTAAAAAAATAAGAGGCCATTCCCACATATTCATATAAATACATATTCAAGGAGTACATGTTTATCCCAAAGAATCAAAATTGGGTTAAGAAGTTCCCTTGCAAAAATTCGATAGCCAAACGGCGTTACTTCAAACGTTAGAAAATGAGTTGATGAGAGATAAAAAGGGGATATCATCACTTGGACATAAAATTTACATCAATAAGGATATATAAGAACATATCCCAACATTAGAATATGTAAATTAAAAGACCCAACCCAAGAATTCTATTAAAAAGGGGAGGGTGAAAAGTTCCCTTACCGACTTGGGTATCTTTAGAAACATACACCCCATGAAAGAAGGACAATACATCATTGATTTAAATACTCATATACGAAATTATATTACACAAAGAGTAGAATAATGGGCAGTACATATACCCCTCAAAGTAAAATGGTGGAAAATGTAGCATAAATCTCACGGGAATAAAAGTGAGATGAAATATCCCTTACCAAAACTCGGCAGCCTAACGACGCCACTAAAAACATCCAAAAATGGATTGGTGAGATAAAATAGGGTCTCTCATCATATTAACGTAAAATGTACAGTAATATAAATATAAAAGAACATCCCCCAACATATCAAATAGGAGCTTAAAATAAGTGACATAAAGGAGAGTACCTAAAAAGAAACAGTGAGGTTGGATCTCTTACGAAAATTTGGCAGCCTAACGGCGCCATTCAAAACTTCCAAAATGGATTTATGAGATAAAATGGGGTCTATCATAATATGACCATAAAAATAAAAGTATGATTAATACAAAAGAACATCCCAATCATAATAAATATGAGCTTAAAAGGAATGACAGAAAAGAGTGTACTTAAAAAGAAAGAGAGGGGTAGGATCCCTTACCTCAGGTCTGACTTGACACGATCATTCGTTAACCTCCTGAATAATAAACTTGAGTTAATTTCTAATTCCATAAGAACCTTTTTCAATCTCATTATTCCTTTTATATCACTTATTACCATGTTATGAACACTATGTAATTATTTAAGATAATAATGGTCATTTGGTCGATAATTGCTACTTGAGTAAAAAATAAACGCTTTATAATTACATGTTTGTTCACGGGGTAAAATATCCATTATATCCAAAATTATATTCATTATTTAGATATCATATATATCATATATATCCATTATATAAATGAATTTATAATATTACATAAAATATAGTGGTAAAGAAATGAAATGCACCATTCATGGAGATGGTAAGTCGTACGTACGCATGAACGCTACTTCCATTTCTATTTCATATTTAATGGAATTAAAAAATAATTATACATAATAGTATTATAATTAAATTATTTTATCATATATAGTATCATTAAATATAACCTTTATACAGACCACATTTTGTATTAATGAATCAAATCACTTTGAGGGGGCGTTAGTCCGCACTTCCTAAAATGAAGATATCGCATTTACCCATAATGGAAACCATAAAGGTATTCCATAAATGAAAAATACAAAAGCTTAAGGAAAACATAAACATATTATATATCATATATAAATATAGTGAAATCTTAATGGACACCTTTGAAGGTGTTATAGTAATATTGAACAATCATCGTTTCGTGAGGTAGAAATTCACCATCCACAAAAACAGTATGTTCTTTAACCATAAGATGTTGGTGTGTGTAAGTTTAGCTCGAATAATTCTTATAAAAACAACTTATTATATTTACTATACTAGTTTTGTTACAATATAAATTAATAAAAATAGTTTAGGGGGTTGTAGAATGAAAATAAAACAAAAGAACACAAGTGAAGATATTACCTTAAAATCGGGTAACTCTTCATGGTTTGAACCAAAAGGGATTCTTGAAGATCTTTCTGCCTAAGGTAAGGCTTCTAGGATTAGGAGAGGGATTTGGAGAGTTGTAATGGGTAGGGGTTGGCCGATCCAAAGGCTTGAGAGGTGTGTGCACGGTGGTAGAGGTGGGAGCCTTTTATAAGAGAAGTGGAGGGGCACTCTTGGAATGTTATAAAATATTACATTGTTATAAAATTATATTCGGATTTTAAATGACCCAAATTGATTTATTTAGAAGATAAGGTGATAAGAGTTCGAAATACAGCCATCCAATAGGTTTTTGACATGTGTAGGTCTTATATTTTACATTATATTTTCATTTGTTTTAAATCATTAAATAATGAGGTAATCGGTGCATCATCATTATGTTATAAATAATTTAATTTATTTAATGTCTAAAAATTATAAAAAAATACTATGATTTAGGAAATCTTTTTATATTTCAAATTATTATTTATAGTCAAAAATATGACTTGTATAACCCCATGTAAAAATTGTTTTAGTAAAACAATACATGTTTGTGTCATTTTTACTTTTACTTTAAATAAAAGGCATTAATGTCATTATCTTACCCAAGTGGCTACATGGGGTCCCAAATATCGACCAATGGGTTGTCTTGGTCTGCCATGTCTCATCCAATAGGGTTAGGAAAACTGTCAAGATATTTTCATTTTATTATAATATCATTTTTACCTTCAATAACACTAATTACCTTTAATCGTGATTAATAAAACATAAAAGTTACTATTCACCAAAAAATTATTTTAATCTCATTGAACCACATTTTACATCCTAATGAAAACCATGTATGTCGGATTTTTGAAAATAAAATCACAGAATTGGTAACGTTTCATTTAAACAAAAAATCAGTTTCTTTAACTATCACTTAATGGTTTCACTATTCATCAAAAATTGATGTTTTTCTGAAAAATACCAAAAATTCACCCTAAGCTATATTTGATATTCCGAATTCAAAAATTATCACTATTTGAGAAAATTAAAAATATATAAGTTGCATTAATTAATTTATTAATTCATTCTCGTTGTCAAAACAAATAGCGTGTTTTAAAGAAACAATATCAATTAAAATATTGACACTAGTTTAAGTCCAATTTCAAAGTGAAATTAATTTCAATGACCACCATTGGAAAAAATATATTCCAATTAAACTTTAAAAACAATTAAAAATATAGTCTAACCATATATTTAAATTAGATTAAAATGATGTTTTGATGTAAAATGCAGTATTTTTTAACTATTCATTAAAAAAACGAACAATGTCAAAAACATACCAAAAATTTAACCAAAGTAAATTTCAACCTCCCAATCATAAAGAATAAGTTTATTTAGACAAATAGATATTATAAAATTGTCAAAATATATATTTAAAAAAATATTCTCCATCAAAAGGCGGTAAAACAATCTTTTAAAAATATAAGAATATTTATTCTTAAAATTGGATTCATTTCGATTTTAAGCCTCTAAAATTTATTTGATAAATGTAAAAATATTTACCAAACATATGTAATAATTTTTTTGTTATTTCTGTTCATTCCCGTCATTACAAAGGCTAGGAGTTAACTATTATATTGTTATTATATTATTAGTGTGCAACTTAAGATTTCAAAGAAACCTTTTGTTGCATATTGGGTACGCCATCGAGCATATCATCCCCTTTAAATTAATATTAACATTTTATTCACAAATATTGATAAACATTAAGATGTAATATTATTTATTTACCTGGGTTGTTACACCCTCTTTATCCCCTTAATGCATCATTAGGACTCATGAGACAAACTAGTTTGGTTTTTCCCATTTATAAATGGTGTCATCGCCAATGCCTTGAATGTTTGATTATGATATTTTGTATTATGCATTGCATAATTATTAAAATATTAATCTATATTTTTAGTGATTATTAGACTTTTATAATCACCATTGTTATGTTTAAAAATGTAACTATATATTCATCATTTTTTGCTTCCATATTATGATCAAGAATATGTTTTAATCAAATGAGTTATTTGAGTTATTCACCATCGGTTTTTATTTATGTTTCCATAGTATTAATTACCCATAGTGAGAATCTAATCTAACTCCTTTCTTATGTATTATTTTTTTGTGGATTCAAATGTGTATTTTAAGATTTTCTTTAAAAAATAATATAAGAGTATATGGGTGTTTCCAATGGAATCTATATATTGTTTTTCCTTTAATAGTTGTAATGTAATGATATTTTATTTAAACACGATTCATAAACTAATAAACTATTAAGTAATTCAATATTTGATTCCTTGTAATCATGTCAATGTTAAAATGTATTGAACCAAGTCCATGCTACTGGGGTCAGGTTCTTTACATTTGGTATCAAAATAAGTTTATTAGAAAACCTGGAAATTGGATTTAGAAATCATAAATTAGGTAACATTTAACTATAAAAACCCATAATAAAAAAAATTGAAGAACATTTTAGATTATTTATAAGGTGGAGATTATGTCGATCATTCACAAAATACATACTTTTCCAGATACATCATGTGGACGTGGTTCTATAATAGATGTACATAGAGGTACCAACATTGAAAAGGGGTCTCGGGCCAGACTCATGGTATCCTAATACACAAAAATTATATTTACTGCAAAACTTGTTTGACACTCCCAAATTACATCCTTAGGAAAATTAACATATTCATTAAAAACCATTAAAAAGGAATTAATAGTAAATATGTCCCCAAATAATCCATGTATATGATTATGAAATTATTTTTTTCATAAAAATTCGATTCATGTTAATTATTTTGTAGTGTGATTTTATACACAGTGATTCATAATATAATACAATATATTGATTCATTTAAAAATCGAACCATTTGGAGAAATTTCATCCTTATCAACTTACACATACCTTGTTTGTATTTCCCACTTATGTAGTACAATGTTGTCTATATTAGAGCTCTGAATGATACAGATTAACTTAAAACTATATAGGAACAACTGACTTAGGTTTTGAATAATTACTTTTCATGTATGGAGAATCCTGATCGACAACATGTAGGAGTAATGTTAGGAAAATATTTGAGACAATAACCTCCATTATTCACTGTGACTAAAAAACCATTTGTAGATAATTAGTGGATATGATCCTTAGAGAAAACATTTGTCACTTGGGGAAGTAATGAATGGGTGGAGGTTTTCATGAAAATATATCATATATTGTGGGATGAGAATCAATGGTGGTCACTAATTGTATATATAAAATAAGAATAAATTAAAAATATTAAATGGTGTGTCTTTGTTAAAAAATCCCAGAAAAAGATTTTCCATGCGAACAAATAGTGGAAATGGGAAGTGAATTCTTGAATCAGAGGCTATATGAGGATGTGAATGTTTCCATATCTTATGAAAACATTTCATTTTTAGCATTGAATACTATATACTATATATATAATATAATTATAATGATTGTTATATTATTTGATGGATTAAAACAATTCCATTGAAGGGTTCAAGTATACCAAAATTTATCATTGTATGAAGATATAGTCTCATGTGATATAAAGAAAGAAAAAATAATTCGTTAATTAATATTCCATCAATGTAAATCAAGGGAAGAATAGGGATGTTGAACACTCTGGAAAAATAAACAAGAAAAAGGGAAATATGTGAAGAGATGATTCAACATGAATGTGATAATTATTATGAGAAGCACCCTAGTAATTTCCTTAAGGCTATGGGTCTTTGTTATAAGTGTGGAGATAAATGTCACTAAGCCTGTTTTTGTATTGGAATGAAATAAGCTAGCATTGATTAATTCTAAAATTTCTAGGTATGGGAATTTATGGAAATGATTCCCCAAGGTGCCTAGGATAAATTCATCAAAGAAGTTCATGGGAGAAATGTCAATCCATTGTGGTCACAACAACAAAGGATTAACTGACTAATGATTTTTTGGAAGATACTTTAATTGTTTCATCAAAATTATCCAATACATTATTTTATTATAGATCATCACATTTTTTATGTCTTCCGAGGTTTCCATGAAATTTATTCATTTCCCATTTTTTCATAATGTTTTAGTCCGACAAAACTTATAAGGGATGTATTATTAAAACAAAGATGAGTTGATTTGTCCCCTTTATGAGACATAAATGTACTTTAAATGCTAACAATTTCATCATACTCATGATTTATTATGATATAATACCCAGAATGAATTTAATTTCAAATAATTATGTGAAACTATATGATAAGAGGAAATATATTATAATTTTTGAGAAAGATATAGAGAACATTATCATTAGTGTAGAAAACTATCCATTCAATTTTTATCTAGACCCATCTGCATTATCTCTAATAAATTCAATACATAGGTTGGAAGAGAATTCATTATCTATGGATGGGGAAATAAATCTTCAAATTGAGGTTGTACCTATTTTTAATGAATATGTTTTTTATTTATAGAGGATTTAACCTGACATCCTCTGAAGTGGGAAATTGAGTTTTCTATAAATTTCATTCCTAATGGATGAACTATATCCTATAGAAATTATATAATTGCCACTATAGATTTACTAGAGTTGAGAGAAAAAATAGACAAGTTTAATAATAAGAGTATTATTCTTCCTAGCTTGTCTCCATGGGGAGATCCTATTCATTTTTTTATGAATAATGATGGATCTATGAGACAGTGAATTTACTACAGTGAGATATTTGATATTATGTTAATGAAAAAGTATCATCTACCTCACATTGATGATTTATTTGATTGAATTATAGGATATAAATACTTCTCTATATTTTATCAGTGATCTAGACATCATCATTTGTGTAACATCCCTGTTCTGGAAGCCACCTACAGGCACCCTCTACTCGGTTGGTCACATGGTCTCAAGAACATTTCCCTGAACTCTAGAGGCTGCTAACTAGCAGCGAGGGACTTGGGTGTAACATTGGGGAAACTATGACCTCTTTGGCAGAGTAACACAATGGAAGAGAAAAAAATATACAATAGAAGAAGCAGTAAATATCCAACAATAGTAAACAGTAAAAGACATAGATAATAATCAATTGGAGAACATATATTTAAAATGATGCATGGTACATATGCCTGGGAAAATAGACAAACAAGTAACAATACAGAATACAACCAGTATTAAGCCCATGTAAAAAGAAATAGATAAGCAGATCCCCAGCATTATAAGCCTAAGCTTGGCCTCATGCTCTCCAGCCCACAACAAGTCATGTACCTGAAGTAGAAGGGTTATTTCCCTTGTCTATACCTGCAACAATATAATCTGTTTGGGGCCAAAATCATGGCACAAACAGGATTTGAGACGAATCCCAGTAGGCAACCACCACAAGATCTGTGCCTAACTGTAGGTAAATATATGGCAGTAAAAGTGCAGAAAGTAGTAAACAAAGAGGTACTCAAATGTAACAATCCACATTTTCAGATATCAATCAAAAACCAAAAAGGAAGATAATCAGAATAGGTAACTCTCTGGGAAGTACTCACATCTAATCCCCTCTGGTCATACCTAACAGATACAAGAAACTGGCTAAAAAAAGTTAACCCTCTAAGAAGTTCCCACAACCTATCCCCTCTAGTCCTACCTATCTAGTACTAGCAACCCTCTGGGTAGCACACTCATTCTGACCCCTCTATTTCTAGTAAATAATAGACTCATTGGGGAATCACTCACCGTCAATTCCCCCTATAGTATTGTATCATACTAAAGGTTCTCTGGGGATGCACTCAACACAAATTCCCCTTATGGTCTCACTTCATATAATTATAAAGACACTATAGAGATACCCTCAATGTCAATTCTGTATATGGTCTATACAGCAGGTTCTCACGACCCTGTCCAAGTCAAGCAATTGTAGCAGCCCTTAACGGCCATGGTAATCCTCATGAACTACTTGGCTAGAATTCTACAACACAACAGCATAATAGAATAATAGTCACACCATCCTACAATACTAGGCATGGGAAACAAAAAAATAGCCTAAGAGTCTAATCAGAACCAAATGGGCATAAGAAGAACCTGCATGGGAATCACCTCCAAAGGATTGAAATCAACCACATTCACATACAGATAACCTCTACCCGCACACACCATTAATGTAGGCAATTAAGAGGGTTAAAAACTATAAACACAAAAATCCCCATTCATGAGTATTAGCAATTTTTCATATACAATTCAAAGAAATTAAACTGAATGGCACAAACCACCTACCTCTTAGGGTTAGGGTAAATCTATCTCTTCGCCCAAACGCACTCCAAACTGGGTGAACGCCTCCTCGAAACCACCTCAAAAACTCTTCCCTTTCATAAACAAGGTTAAAAATTAACAAACAAAAGCAACACAACCCTAGATCTACATGAAACCCTTGTAGATCTAGGAAAGTAATAGGGAAAAGAGGTCTAACACTAATAGAAACCTTAAATAACCAAAATAGGGACATACTCGAGGAGAACTGCCTTTGATCTACGAAGAAACCCATTCTATTTTCCTCCGAAACGAGCCAAGGAACTCCCCTAACCTATGAAAATTGCAACACCCGCGTGAGCCATGAGTGGGAGGAAGAATGGTGCAGGAATGGGTAATCCCAAGTGGCCTGGGAATTAAAAACCCTAACATTAAGTGGTCGCACAGTTACTCTGCATAGTTTCACAAACCGTGCACCAACCATGGGGTTGACACTGCCTCACCCAAGGACTTCACATGGCTTTCCCTCACGGTTGGTAAAAATCGTGCACCCCCCGTGCAGAGCCCATTTTCATGGGTTCATGGTTTCCTGGGATGGACGCATGGTTTTCTCAGACCGTGCACCAACCGTGTGCCCCTGCACATCCTCTGGACAAATATCTCTTTTTTAAAAACAACTTGGAAAGGAAAACATACCTGAAAAAAGGTCTTTGATCAAAAAAAATTCCCCCTAAAAGAAATTTGTCACTGAATTTTCAAGGCTTATCATAGAAGAAGATGCCATAAACAGTTCCTGTCAACACGCTCGTACGTCAGCCTCCCTCTCCCATGTCTCATCCTGCACCAACCCGTGCTACCACATCACTCGTACCAGAGAAAGAGACTGGCCATAGAGAGCCTTTGTAATGTTATCCAAAATCCAGATATGATTCTCTTCAAACGATGCATCCTATTCGAGCTCATCCTCTACAGGACGAAATACATGAGATGGGTCTGAAAAGTAATGTCGGAGCTATGAAACATGGAAGAAGTCATGCATAGCCTGGTACCACAGAGTTAACTGCAACCAATAGGCAACATGCCCAACACTCTACAACACCTCAAATGGCCAGATATACCTCGGTGAAAGTTTACACTATCTTCTAATCCTATAGTGTCCCAACCTCAGTGTGACATGATTGAAAACTTGATCCCCCACCTTGATCTCTAGAGGTCTTCTCCGCTGATTAGCATAAGACTTCTGTCGAGACTATGCAATAGAAATCCTCTTCTAAATCAACTGTATCTACTATGTGGTCTCCTAAATTACGAGGTCCCAACAAAGTTGCATCTCTTTCCTCCATCCAATATAAGGTTGACGGGCATGTCCTACCATACAAAGCCTCATAAGGTTCTATCTGTATAGTATCTTTAAAACTATTACAATCTGAATATTCCACAAGAGGTATATTCATCTCTCAAGAACCTCAAAAATCTAGGATGAATGCTGGGAGCATGTCCTCGAGCACTTAAATTGTGTGCTTGGACATGCCATCTATCAGGGAATGGCATGTTGTACTCAAAAGTACATGTGTACCCAACACCTTCCGAATCCACTACCAGAGCCGATAAGTAAAATTCTCATTCTTGAATGAAACAATAGAGTGTGGATCTACAAGTAAAGGAACAATATCTCAGATGTACAATCATCCCAGCTCATCAACAATGAAGGTCTCATTGATAAGACATAAGTGAGAAACCTTTGTGAGTCTTTCAATGACAACTCATACTGCATTATTCCCTCATGGAGACCTCAGAAAACTGGTCATGAAGTCCATCGCGACGCATTCCACTTCCACTCGGGAATGGGTAACTGCTTTAAAATCCCTACGGGTTGCTGATTTTCTGTCCTCACCTACTGACAAGTGGAACATCTCATGACGAAACTAACAACATCACTCTTTATACCTGGCCACCAATAATTAGGGAGTTGATCCCGATACATCTGGGGGACGCCAGGATGAACTGCCTAAACTGAGGAATGAAAATCCTACATCAGCACATCATGTATTTCTGCTGGCACCCGTACGCATCCCTGGAAATGAAAGATCACATTCTCTCCTATGGTCCATCTAGAAATCAGGTCCACTCCTGAAATGATTTCACATAGGACTAGGCCTTCCGAATCTGATAGCTTCCTCATTCGAAGTCATTTCAAAAGAGTAGAGGTAACATCTACAGAAGAAAGAAACCTCTTACCATGACTGTCATGAAACTCTAAATGAATCACAAATAACAGATCCCTAATCTTCCACTCAATAATATCTTCTTGAAATGAATGTATCTGAGACCTCCTGCTCAACGCATCAGCAACTGCATTGCCTTTCTCAGGTGTGTAGGCAAGCTCATAGTCAAAATACTGAAGGTACTCAACCCCCCTTCGCTGTCTCAAATTCAGAACACACTGAGTGAAGATATACTTGAGACTTTTAAGGTTTTTGAAAACCAAAAAATGATCTCATAGAAGATAATGACTCCATCAACATAAGGCATGAATAATAGGTTCCAACTCTAGATCATGGGTATGGTAATTCTTCTCTTGTGGCCTCAACTGTCGAGACCCGTACACAACAACTCCATCTCCAAGCATTAGCAAAACTCCCAGCTAGATACTTGACGCATCATAGAAAACATTATAGCTCTTTCCAGGCTGTGGAAAGACTAGTATCTGTGCAAAAGTCAACCTCCCTTTTAGCTCTTGGAGTTTTGACTCACAAGAATATGATGATAAAAACTTCGCCCCCTTCTTAGTCAGACCAGTTAGTGGTGCTGCTATGTGTGAAAAGCCTTGTATAAAACCCCTGTAGTATCCAGCCAACCTTATAAAACACCACACCTCAATGAAATTATTTGGATTCTCCCATGAAACTATAGCTCTCGCTTTCTCTAGGTCTACTAAAACTCTTTCCTATGAGATATCATGACCTAGATAGCGAACCTGATTCATCCAAATGTATAATTTTTAGATCTTATTATATAAATGAAGCTCTCTCAGTGTTCTCAAAATGATCTCAATATAGACAACATGGTCATGCTGAGCGTGAGAGTACACCAAGATATCGTCCACGAAGACCACAATGAAAGAGTCCTAGTATGGATGGAACACTCAGTTCATCAGTTCCATGAAAACTGTAGGTGTGTTTGTGAGACTGAATGGGAATACCATATACTTTTATAGACCATAACTACTCCAGAAGGTTGTAAGAGGTGTATCAGATGGTCTAACATGAATCTTATGGTAACCACACCTCATGTAAATCATCAAGAACACATTGGATCCATGAAGATGATCAATGAAATAATCAATCCTAGTCAAAGGATATCCGTTCTTGACTGTTAACTAGTTTAACTTCTTATAGTTCACACAAATCCTGAGGGTGCCTTCTGCCTTCTTCACAAATAGGACAAGAGAATCCCATGGATAAGTACGAGGTCAGATGAAACCCTTTGCATGATACTCCTCCAGCTGCTTCTTGAGCTCCTGCAACCCGGGTGTATCCATCATATAAGAAGGAATGAACACTGGTTCCCCACCTAGAAAAAGCTCAATTGAGTGGTCCACCTCACGCTCTAGAGGAAAATTTGGAAAGTCCTCTGGAAAGACATCTCTAAAACAATCCACCACTAGAGGAAAGTCTATCTGTGAATTACCATGGTCATCTATGTAAAGACTTGGAATCTAGGATGTAACTCTTCCCAAACCAAGATGTTATGGACCCGCTCTGCTCACCTGAACATCCCATTCACCCCTATGAAGAAAAGATCCACCCTCTGGTGACATGAAACTCACCATGAGGTGATAAAAGTCAACGACTTCCTGGAAGGGAACTAGGAAGTCCAATCTAATAGTGACATCATATCCTCTAATCTCTAGAATATAAAGATCACAAAGTAAGGGACACCCAACAACCTCATGAGGGAACTCCTTTCACTGATGTACACAAGATTTTCTTATCCCTAATTGAGTGTGTAGTGTAAAAACATGGGTAGATGAAAAGATACAGAACCCAAGTATCTCCACAACAGTGATAATTATAAAGGTATGCGTAGAACCAGTATTGAATAAAGCTTAAGATAAAACCATGGATACTAGGATCTTACCTTGAACTATAGAGGGGCCCAGATCTTGCTCCTGATGGGTCTACTCCACTACAAAATCTTGCCAGCTATGAGGCCCTGTGACCATGCCTGACTGCTCAGGGCTGATCCACCATTTTTTTTCTAGTAGTTGGGAGAATGACCACAATGGTCGCAACCTACACCTCAGTCTAAACGGCCGCAAGAACACCAGTTCCCATACTGGTGAAAAAATGGTGGAGCTGCTCTTGTACAACGAGTCATAGATGTACCCCTATTACCAGCTTCTAGTGAAATGAACTAATATGAATGATGTTGTTTTCCCTAAAAGGCCGCAAGATCGAAACTCCACCGGTCTCTCTAGCACTGCATCCTCGTATGCATGGTTCTCTTGCATGGGTAGCACACCACCTTGCTACCAGAAGATGCATCCCGCCTACTCAGCTGGTGAATCACTAACTCAGGATGTCTAGCCGCCCTGGCTCACAACTCCATATTCCCTCAGATCCCACTCTGTGATGAATGCCTTGAGGAAGATGGAAGCAATATAATTCAACCTGAAGATATTCAACTGAGAGTGGATGTCCAGTCTAAGGCCATCCTCAAACATCCTTGCCATAAATTACCCATATCATCCCAGGAAGGGTGTGAAACGCTAAAGCTATGTGAAACGGGAGGAATACTCCATAACCAAAAGAGTACCCTACTCTAGACTCATTAACTCTTGGAATTGATCAGCCCTCAAGGTCCCCAAATAGAAATAGACAAAAAATATGCATTGGAACACATCCCATGACATAACCTACTGGTGTCCCGCCTGTGAAATCACATCCCACCACCTCTTGGTGGAGACCCAAAGCATATAGGTAGCGAGCATTACCCTTCTCTCGGGAGGCATCTCCAGATGCTCGAAGATAATCAGTATGGATTCTAGCCATGACTCTGTAGCCTCTGGTCCCACATCCCTTGAGAATGTGGGAGGATGCTACTCCTGAAATAGATGCATCAAATCTTCCATCGATGGGGTAAGATGTGGGGCTCCCTGAATTGTTTGCATCATCATCCTAAAGCCTTCCCCGAACTATAAATAAGCACCTAGGTCAGGTTCAACTATTGGTGCCATGACTGGAATATCAGGAGGAGCTGTAGGAATTCGATGATCAGGTATATCTGGTGTTTGATCACTGCCTTGTGGCTGACATCAAATCGGAGGACGTCTCGCTGTCATAACTCTCCAAGGTCAAACGCACACCTCAGATCAATATTAACAGGTAATGAAACATAGGAGTACATGACGTGTATAGAGCGTACACGACGTGTACTTATGAAATATTGTTTCATCTCAAACAGAAGAACACATGTCGTGTAGTCGAAACTACATGATGGTCATTTTTGGATTTTCCAGACAGTAAATCTCAGAATCTTCTTCGGAACCTAGAGAAACACAGAAAAAAATAGTGAAAGTTCCAAATTCTGATCCGCGAGGGACTATACACCCCATGAATCTATGCTTGGGATCTTCCAAATGTTTCAAACAAGAGAAGAGAAGGCGATGATCCACCATGTTCTGGTCCATGGGGACCCATTACACCTCAGAAACAAAAATTTTATGTTCATTCTAAACAAAACCATATTCAAACAATACATTGTCAAAAATCAGGTATTCTTATCAAAGAACCTATCACAACATAATTTATATTCAACACAACATCTATCACAACATCAAGGAATTTCTAATTCACCGTAAATGGCATGGAAAAAATGTATGACATGTTACTTCTAACAATTTTATATATGATGCATGAGATAGAAAAACCTCATATCCTCATGGAGCGGTAGAAATAAAACCACAATAACATCAACGGTAACCACACTAAACATGTGAATCACCCAACGGTGAAATAAAATAAACTGTAAAATTGAAAACCAAAAAAATTGTAGTAAACAAGGTAGATTGGATTTTTCTTATACATGGGATAGCTACTCTCGGACACAACTTATTACCAAGTACATATTCCTTACTGTCCAAGGATAATGGCACCCAACAGAAAGTCAAGAGAATAGAAACCCTCTGATACAATTTTGTAACGTCCTGGTTCCAGAAGCTACCCAGAGGCTCCCCGTACTAGGTTCGTCACATGGCCTCCAACACATTTTCTCGAATGCCAGAGGCTTCCGACTAGTAGCGAGGGCCTTGGGTGTAACAGTGGGGAAACTATGCCCTCATTGGTAGAGTATCACAATAGAAGAGAAACAAATATACAATAGCAGAATCAGTAAATATCCCACAATAGTAAACAAAAGATGACTGAGATAATAAACAATTGGACCACACATATATAAAATGATGCATGGTACATATGCCAGGGAAAACATCCAAACAAGTCACAATGATGAATAAAACATGTACAAAATCCAAGTACAAAAGAAATAGATAAATAGCTCCTCAGCATCGCAGGACTAAGATTGGTCCCATGCTCTCCCGCCAAATTAATGTCAATTACTTGAAGTAGAAGGGATCTTTCCCTTGTCCATACATGCAATAATATAATCAGTTTGGGCCCAAAGCATGGCCCCGATAGGGTTTGAGATGAATCCCGGTAGGACACCACTTCAAGATCTATGTCTAACAGTCAGTAAATATATGGAAGGTAAATGTTCATAAATCAGTAAACAAGGAGGTACTAAATAGTAAAAATCCAATGTTATATATATCTAGCAACAACTAAACAATGCAGATAATCACAATAGGTAACCATCTGGGAATTACTCACAACCTAACCCTTCTGGTCCTACATAACATATACAATAAATAAGCTAAAGAATAGGTAACCCTCTTGGAAGTTCCCACAACCTATCCCCTCTAGTACTACCTATCATGTACAAGATTCCCTCTGGGCATCACACTCAGTCTTACCGCTATGTTTCAACTTAAGCATAGACTCTCTGGGGAAGAAGTCACTGTCAATTCCCCATATAGTCTCGTATCGTACTAAAGGCGCTCTGGGTAATTTCTCAATGTCAATTCCCCATATGGCTCACGTCATTGAACTATAGACACTCCGAGGAAAAACTCAACATCAATTCCACATGAGGTATCAAATCATATAATTATAAATACACTCTGGAGAATCAATCAACATCAATTCTCTATATAGTCTATACACCAGGTTCTCATAGCACTGTGTAAGTCAATCAAGTGTAGCAGCATGTAACCAACAAGGTAATCCTCATGAATTACATGGAGAGCATTCTGTAACACAACATCGTAACAGAAAAACATCCACACCATCCTACAATACTAGGCATGGGAAACAAACAAAATAAGCCTAACAAGTTAAGAAGAACCAAATAGTAATAAGCATAACAAGCATTAGAAACACATCCAATGCATAAAAATCAACCCCGTTAATATACAAATAACCTATAATCACACACACAAGCAAAGCATGCTATGTACAGTGTTAAAAATGGTAAATTAACAACACCCCATTAATGGGTATTGGCGAATTTTCACATAAAATTCAAAGACATTAAACTGAAAGTAACAAACCACTTACCTCTTAGAGTTTGGTGAAATTGACCTCTTTGCCCAAATGCACTCCTAACCGGATGAACGCCTCCTCAAAACCACCACAAAACTCTTCTCTAACATCAACAAGGTCAACCTTTTACACACAAAGGCAACACAACCCTAGATATACATGATACCCTTGTAGATCTAGGAAACTAAGTGAAGAAGAGGGTTAAAACTATCCAAATCCTAAAAGAACAAAAATAGGTACTTACCAGAGGATAACCACCTTTGATCTTCCAATAAAACCCTTAAATTTTCCTCCAAAACGAGCCAAGGAGCTCCCCCAATTACTAAAAATCACAACTCCCATATAAGACATGAGTAGGAGGACGAATGGTGGATGAATGGGAAATCCTGAGTGGATTGGGACTTAAAAGCCCTAAAATTAAGTGGATGCATAGTTACTATGCACGGTTTGACAAACCGTGCACCAACCGTGCAGTTTCCACTATCTCAACCAGGGACATCACATGTCTTGCCCGCACAGTTTGGAAAAACCATGCGCCACCCATGCAGAGCCCCCTGTCAAGGGTCCACATTTTCCTAGGCTGGCCGCACAGTTTTCTCAAACCGTGCACCAACCATGAGCCCCTCAAAAACCTCTAGAAAAACCTCTTTTTCTCAAAAATGACTAGAAAAGGAAAACATACATGATAAGAAGGTCTGGGTTGTTTGATTTTTTTTGAATTTGTAAGATATTCGAAAGGAACTATTTCGCCCCAGGTGTGGACAATATGAGTTTAAATTAATGAAATTTAGACTAACTAATGAACCATGTATTTTCATGGTTTACATGAATAGTGTTTTCCAAAAAAAATTATTTATGTCTTTTTTGTGGTAGTTGTTGATGATATTTTGGTATAATCCAAATGTTAATAAGATCTTAAGAATTATTTTTCTCATTTCTCTTAAGAATCATAGAATAATTGAGTTATATGTAAAGTTTAGCAAGTGTGATTTCTGGATTAAAACTATTTATTTTCATTCCATATTATCTCTAATGATATATTCATAGTTTACCCTCAAATGATAAAGGTTGTTCAAGAATGGACTATACAGACGAACATAATTGAGCTACGTAGTTATATTACTTTACTATGATATGATCGGTGTTTCATTTAGAACACCTCCCAATAAGCTAACCTGTTAAAAAAGAATTATTATAAAGGGATTATATTCATATTGAAAAAAGAATGCAAAGAACGTTTTTAATATTTAAATAGGATATTGTCAATTCTACGCTACTGAATTTATTATCAGGAAATGGTGAGTTTGTGATTTAAAATTATTAATCAAGGAAAGAATGTTTTTGTGTCCTTATACAAAATGAAAGAGTAATTTCTTATGAATCAAGAAAGTAAAAAACTCATTAATAGATCGTTCTAACTCATGATATTTAGTTAGAAGCTCAATTAATTGGTTTGAAGTTATGTAGACACTATCTCTATAATGAAATATGTTAGATATATACACATCACAATTAATTGAAATAAGGTATAAGTTTTTTTGAGTAGGAAGGATTGTAGATTTCTGCACAAAATGTGGATTGAAAAATATCATGTGTATATGGATCTAGCGAAGATGGATATAGGAATTCTAACAGAAGGTGAAACATCATTACATTTTTCAACATGTTTCCTAAATTTTATTATTATAATGAATTATGAGTTATGAGTGTGTAAATGAGAATCATAAAAAGAAAATTAATGTTATAAATGATGGGACATTTCCGGACATCATTTGGGATGATGGAATTAAATGATTTGGTGGATGGAATGTGTTCCTCTATATCGAAGCTAAAAATGTGTTATTGGATAATGACTATATTAAAATTTTTGTTATTAGCCATTTTATCACTAATATGTATATATATTCTAGGTAACATATCTAATGGGATAACATGATGTGGGAAACTGTTGATTATTTATCATGATGTTTAGTTTTTTCCATAAGTGATGTCTAAATGAAATCATCCTAACAGATTCCTGAAATATGTGTCTGTTACTATATATAAATGTTATGAAAACACTATTTATTTTTTCACTATAATACAAAACAATATTAAGAAATATTGATGTAATATTTTTAATTATTGATCAAATTACCAAATCTGCACATTTTATCACAATAAAAGTGGATTTTCCACAAGGGAACCTTGAACAACTCAATATTAAGGGAATTTTATGACCTTTTTTAGATCCTATCCCAATTTTGTCTAATTATAATCCAGTATTTAAATCAAAATTATAAAAGATTATTCAGATAGAATTGGATATTTATATTTATTTAATACAACTTATCACCCTAAAATTGACGAGAAATAAAAAAGGATGATCCAAATATTAGAAGACAAGTTGAGATCATGCTCACATGTCTTTAAAGGTATGTGAGATTTCTATTTACCATTTGGGGTGGTTTTTACAAAAATGGCTTCCATAATTGGAATCCAATGTCACCATATGAATCATTTTATAGAATGAGAAGTCATACACTAACTTGTTGGGTTGATGTTTGTGAAATAATGCTTATGGGTCCAGAGCTTTTGGTTGAAAAAAAAAAGATAAAAATTATTAATACATATATCAAATATACTAAATGTTGGAAAAAGAGTTATATTGAAAATAAAATTTAGGATTTCGAATTTCAAGTTAGAGATCATGTTTTAATGACAGTATCTTCATAGATGGGTGTGATAATATTTCGGAAGAAAGTGAAATAGAGACCCATGTGTATTATCACTTTTCATATGAAATTGTGGAGAAGATTTGAGCTGTGGATTATCATTTTACAATGCCACGTACCCATTCCAATGATCAAAATGTGTTTCACATCTCTTTAATAAGGAATTACATGCCATAGATAATGCTTTTACTCACTTCTGAAGGTATAGAATTTGAACCCGACTTATCATACAATGAACAACCTATCCTGATTCTGGAAACTAAAAGCATGTGTTAAGGAATTGAATGACTCAACTGGTAAGTTTACTTTGGGAAAATAATAAAATTGAATAGGCGATATGGGATCTAAAATATATTATGATGAAGAAAAACACAAATCGTTCTTTGTATGTGACAATATAGAATCTTTGAGGATGATTTTTTTGTAGGAGGGGGTAACGTAATGACCCAGAACACTATCAATAAAATTTTCCTTCTTCTTTTTATATATTATAGATCACATAAAAAACAATTAGAAAACAATACGAACATTATAAATTAATTCATAATGAAATAAGATGAATTTCTATAAGTTAAAAAACCTATACCGATGAAATAGTAAATTGGCCTTAGATATAGAAATATGACCCTTCCGGATAGTAAATCAAAAAAAATAATTGTAACCTCACCAATTATTGTGTAAAAAAAATTTTGTTTTAAAATAAATAAATGTATGATATAATAATATCACAGTATAAGTATTTTAATATTTTTGAAAAATTGATAATTAATTGTAAGTATTTTTGAAATTCATAAATAATAAATTTCAATTTTATAATTATTAAAATTATTTAAAAGAAAAATTTATTTTTCGAAAATTTATTCCAAAAATAATAATTTTTTCCTTATGATTTTAGGATATTTTATTACAACTTTTGTTAAATTTTCAAGGTGTTATAGAATCAGTTTTAAATTCCGAATCATTATTTTTCAAGGAAATGATAGTTTAAAAAACTGATAAATTTATTTAATTTAAAGGTTTTTTTTCATAAAAAGGAGTTTAGTATTGAATTCTACACATCTATAAAAATTTATGGTTATTTTTTTGTATTTTTCTAAAATACATAAATTTTCTATGAATAGTAAAAATTGAAAATTTAATGTAAATGATAAATACATTATTTATTGAGTCATAAGAGGTTATTAGAAGATGTAAGAACCCTTAATTAAAAATAATATAATCCTATTACTAAATTTAGTCACAATAATTAACATTATTTCATATATTGATAAATATAAAAAAATTAATAAATAAAATGTTGAGAAATCCCCCCTCTCCAACACTACAAAATATCCCCTCACCAGTACTTCTACTCAAACCTACAATCTTGAATATTATAAAATTTGTTCAAAAACATCTTCCCAATCCTCTCCCCTCAATTCTGGATATCTTTGTATTTACATAACTAAAAAATACCCATAGGTGGTTCTGAAGGTGGGGAATTCAAGAGGTAAAATCCCCTTCCTTTTCCTTTTATTTTAATTCTACATTGTTTTCTTTTATTGTATTCTCTTGACATGAACTATAAAAATTGTAATGATAACTCCAGTATAATATAGATTCTGTAATGATATAATGTTTATGGAAGATCCTTCATCAAATTTGTTTCTCTCTCTCTCATTTATTTTAATAATGAAATCATCGTTCGTGCAGTGCCGATTTACAACCTTCATGGATGACGAATTTTCATTCCTCCATTTATCCTATAATAAAGGGTAATGAAACAATTTTTATTGTTAAATATAACTATAATATACTTATTACAACCTATTTAATTCTCTAAAACAACTATATATACAAAATATTAGTTCTTCAAACAAAAATAGTTTGTTATGATCGAAAAACATCTAAAATAATATAAATGATTATCAGTAATGTTTTATCTAATGAATCATCCTCATACCATATAACCAAATAAATTATATAAACATTTAATCTTATTATTATTCATTAATATCATACAAATTAAATTGTGAATAATTATACAGATTCCCCATGAACAACCATAGTCATACACAAGAATACCGACTGTGAAAACCAAGGAAATGAGTTCCCTTGAACAAAAAAATTGAATCTTATAAATCATAAAAATGTTCATTAATGAACATAATAAAATTATAATAAATCAAATATATGAATATGATATTCTTCATTAATTAATTATTGTTTTTTATTTGATATATTGGACATTAATGTCATGTTGTGAACACATTTAGACATAAGGTAAGGGTTTACTTCCAGAACCCCCATTTTTATTTAGGTTATACTTTTCTATTCAATAGACAAATGTAATTCATATTATTTTAATGTAAATATTATAAAATATAATTATATGGTCCAAATACATGTATATATATATATATCAGTTTATCTTTCATTGATGGGATAATACATGTTTATTAATTTTCCCTTATTAATTATTAATGATACGCAAGCCAGATTAATGGGAACAACCCAATTTTTACCCACATTCAATTAAAATATATAATAAATTTTATAAATCCATTAATTATCATAATTAACTAATAATATCATTAAAATCCATTTTTTCATTTACAGTATATACCAACAATTATGAAAAATACAAATGATTGTTTTCCAATAGATATCTTTATTACAAAGTAATAGTGGTATTTATCCCTAGAATTTATAGTTTATTTTGTTATATTTTTGTCAATTATATTAAAATCCGTAAATATTTTTTTCAATGTTATGATTTATTTCTTATTTTTATCATCTAACCTATTTTATTAAATGGTTTATGATTATGTGACTATGTATATGCAATCCTGACAGCATTCACCATAATACTCAAAATGGTATGTGATTATGTTTATATATTAGGGAATGTTATTTAAATTCCTTATGAATATGTTGTTAATTTTTTATCCTTATTCATATGATAAATTCAGTGGACTTATTAATTGATGTTTGTGTCCCCCTATACATACTCAATGCATCGTTAGGTCTCATAAGTCAAACTAGCTTGGGTTTTACCCATTATGTATGATTTATTCGTTGATACCTTGAATATATAACTATGATATACAGAATTATGAATTCATTCAACATGAAACTAATAATTTATAGTACATTTGATTATTTTCATAGTGTAATATCTATTATTATATTTTATTGTGAAATTATTCTTTCAGTATTTATTCCTTCCATGTTATAATGAAGATTATTTTTTAACATCCTACGCTCTTTTAGTTATTCAAAATGAATTATTATAAATTATTATGTTGAATTAAATAAACTAATTTATCATATAATCTCAATCCATTATTAGGTCTTATATTTCTCAAGGATGAAATGATGTATTTGAAGAATTTCATTCAGGAATAATTTATGTGTTTATGGGTGGTTCTAGTGTAATCTCTATATTGTGTTTCCTTTAAATGTTATAATGAAGAGTTCATGTATGTAATATTAATTCCATAACAATTAATTTATTTTTTCTATTTGGATTTGATTACTACTAATAATACAAATGTAGTAATGTATGAAATTGAGTTTGGGCTACTGGGATTATAGTCTCTATATTTCTGGTGTGAGCAGAAGTTATGTTGGGATAAAATTTATTTAGGGAAGGGTGATATAGTTTTTTTCATATTGTGGATCTGGAATAATATCAAGTAAATGTAATATCGATCCTAAAATTACTTTCTCACTCCCTTTTATTTTAAAAATTAAATCATCGTATGTGAGTTGTTGATATAAAATATTTGTGGATGATATATTTTCATTTTTCAATTCCAACTTCAAGGTTGGTAATGAACTAATTTTTTATTGTTAAACAAGAATATTATATATTTAATACAACATATTTAATTATATAGAGCTATTAAATTTAAATATTGTTAATACATACAAGAAAACATTACTGTCATGATGGAAAAATGTTAACATAATCTATATGATTATCACTAATGTTTTGTCTATTGAATAATCCTCATCCAATATAACCAAATTAATTATATGACTATTAAATCTTAAATATGTTCTTTAAAACAAAATATTTTCAATTATGGGTAATTATAACCATTTAACATGAACAATAATACTCATGTACAAGTATATCTTTCATGAAAACCAAGGATACATATGCTCCTGATCATTAAAATTGTGTCTTATAACTCATCAAAATGTCCAAAAATGAAATTATTAAAATTATACTAAATAAAATAAATCTTTATAAGGTTATTAATTAATTAATTATTGTATTTAATTTTATTATCCATGATTTTAGAGTCATGTTAAGAACATAGTTTTGTCATAAGGTAAGGGTTTTTCCCCAAACTGCCATTTTCATTTGTTTTATGCTTTCTACTTATATACACCTTTGAAAATTTTAATTATTTTTATATACATATTCAAAATTATGTGTGTATGTTCCATATAAATATATGCATAAAATTTCATCATTAATTGAGGTTCTGATACATGTTTTTAAGGATACATTCTTAATTCTTCCTGATACGCAAGCCCAATTAAAGGGAACATCCTGATTAATGAGTGTTCGAGAGGTAAAATCCTCTTCTTTTCTATTTTTTCATTTGAAGTTATTTTTTTATAATTCTAACATAACCAAATTCATACAATGAGAATGATATGTATAGTATAATCAATTAATTGTAATGATAACATGTCAATGAAATTTATGTTCTCAAATTTCATTCTCATTCTCAACTTTATATTAAAAATGAAATCATCGTCTCTGAGGTGATGATTTGAAACATTCGTGGATGAAGAATTTTAGTGATAAAATTTTTCTTTCAAGGATGGTACTAAATTAATTTTAACTATTAAACCAGACTATAAAAAATGTATTTCAACCTGTTTAATATTCTATATCCAATATTTATACATAATATTAATTCCTATGATAAAACTACTTCGTAGTGATCTAAAACCCGCAAAAATAATCTAAATGATTATCAATAATATTTTAACTATTAAATTATACTAATAAAATATAAAAAATTAATTTTACTACCATTTAATCTTATATATGATAATTAATATCATATAAATTCATTTATGTATAATTATACCCATTTGATAAGAACTTTCATACTCATATAAAATTATAATAATTGTGAAATGCAAGGAAACAAATGATCTTTAGAAATAGAATTGTATTTATAAGTCATCAAAATAATTATAAATGATCTTAGTAAAATAATACTAAACTAGATACAAGTAGAAAAGGGTATGAATTAATTAATTAATGGATTTAAATTCATCATTTAGGATATTAAGTTCAATTGCAGATCACATTCAGAAAAAAGGTAAGGGTTTTCATCACGAAGATCCATTTTTATTCACCTTAGGATTTCTTCTTATATAAAAAAATATAGTTCTTATTTATTTTCAAATAATTCATATATTTTATTTTTATACATTACAATTACATATATCAATATCTTTTCATGTTTCATTGATGTGATAATACTTGTTTAAAATGGTTTCCTTCAAAAAATTTCATATATACATACCCGGTTGACTGAAAATTCTATATTTATTTTACTCATTTTCATGTACAAAAAAGAATATATTTTAACACTATTATTTTTTATAATTCAAGGCCTATGTCATGAAAACACATATATTTTCATTTCATGTTTTGTACAGACAATTAGGACAAATACAAATGAATTTTCCAAAACAACTCTTCATGGTAATGTAAAAGGGTTACTTCTATCAAGAATATCTTGATGATTTTATTAGAGTATATTCATTTGATTAAACACCACTGTTTAATTTTTTTCTATATTGAGATTTATCTCTTATTTTTATCATCCAACATATTTTATTAAATAGTTTATTGTTAGTATAACATTGGATGTGCTATCCTAGTATCACTCACGATACTACAAAGAATGGTATGTGGTTATGTTTATAGATTTGGGATTTATTTTAAAATTTCACTTATATATATAAATTAAGATTATTCTTGTTCTAATGTTGAATTAATTGGACTTATTATGTGAATGGTGTGGCCCTCTAATTGCCCTCAATGCATCAGTCAGTCTCATGAGGCATAATTTTATAGTGTTTTACCCATTATTTATGGTGTGTTAGATGATGGCTTGATTATATGATTACGATGTCTAACATTATTAATTCAAACATTATGAAACTATTAATTTAATGTTCATGTTATTATATGTCATGAACCAACCCAGGTCAACCCTGAACAAATCTCCCGAGCTGGACCACGACATGGCCCGAGGGGCGTTCCCGATCCCCACGGGCTGGAAAATAGTGTTAGGCATCAAAATTAAATAGGTAAAAATGATTTGGCCCAAAAAAACTATATAGTGAAAAATAAATGGAACGAACGAGAATAAATAAAGAACAATCAACAATGCTACTAACCTGACCATGACCAAAACTTCACGCGACCTCGTGGGTCACTCTTCAATTCCAAAACCAACGTCACTCAAGGTGAACAACTGAAGATGGAACCTACAACAGAACTAAAAAGAGAAAACACTATAGGCAGGAGTACTAAAACTCAGTAGGCTAGCCCGATATCTATTCGTAATGCACTACCTTTAAAATAAAAGAAACAACATATCAAGATTTAACTACATTTTATAAAACTAAGGTTTTCTACATGTTACTCAAAAACAAAGTACGCGTCATTTCCCCTATTAATTTCTCAAAAACACAAGTCCTTATTTTAGTGAGACATTATCATTTTTCAAAGGGGAAGTGAGGTTTAAATTTTCAATTTGCACAAAAAGAATAAAACACCTTTCTTTGAAAACAATTTTTCTACACCACTTTAAAACCACACATCACATTCTATTAAAAGTACTACACATGTGAACACTACAGTAGTTACCGAGTAAGGGAAATGAAATGAAAATATTTACAAGTACCATATTCATCACAGTAAGTAACTGAAAAGTCACAAATATGGGTGAACCTAGGAGATCGAGAATAAACTAGAAGACACCAATAAATGAGAAATCATTCTTGATGGCATGTCATGATGAAATCAAAATGCACAATACACTCGACCATCCTCTATCAGGAAGGTCGAGGGAAAATACCATTGTATTAATCCCAATATATTAACCGCCTATGGGCCACTGGTCAGTACCATAACCTACCAGTACAACAATCATTCTTAGAATATTCTCTCAATATACCAGATTCCTAGGTCTCAAGTGTTTGGAAAGGGGGTGAGTCAATGATGCCATTTGAGCATCCAATCACATACACATATATATATATAATGAAAAAAAGGCATCACCCTGTGCCACTACATGGGAAAACCTCTTAAATTTAAAATACTCAAGTACCCGGGAGCCTCTAAGCATGACCTCCCAAAGAATCAATTGCAACCGAGGAAGAAGAGTTATCCTAAGAGGTTTTTTATCAAAACATTTTCATCATTTTCCATAAAGTGCCAAATGGGAATTAAATAAATTTCACATTCACTACATTGAAAAGAACCAAAACACTTTTTTAAGCTTTAGAAGAAATAATTTATCATTTAAACTAGACCTACATTTTAGATTCATTGAATTTTGTATAATGTCCGATTGGGCAATCTTTAAATACTGGGTGTTCGATCGTCATGAAAATGTTTCGAGCGTCGTGTATAAAATAAATGGTTTTTTACACCAAATAATCATTTAAAAATTTAATTTCTTATATTAATAATTAATTATATTTTATTATCTCACATTTACTAAAATTAATAAAATATTTAATTTGAACAAATAGTGTGCACAAACAGCAAGAAATAATGTAACTTAAATTTTTAAAAGTAGTGCAATGAGAACTTACCTCGACTCGCAGCTCGAACATGCCAACACAACAACACGACATGCCTCGCATAAGCGCACAAGAATGCACAAACTGATGATCATGGTAACACAGTGTTATCCCACCCATGCGCTACAATAAACGCATAAAACTAACATCACGCAAATATGAACTTAAAATAATCCAAAAAAAACAACGAGAAAGAAGAACCTCGAAATGTTTTCAAAACACAACTCACAACATAAAAATTATTTATTAGGGAAAATTAAAAATCTGCAAAGTTTTAACAAAACCAAACAACGCCAAGACAATGACCTATTTCACGAAAACTCTTAGAGTGCAAAACCATAAAAAAGCGCACGACATGATGAAATATACATTTAAAGCACGTGCGCCTAAAGAAATTTTCAAAAACAAACTCGATGCCTCAAAATTATTTAATAAACCATTAAAATCTTTAACAATTTTTTTTTGAAATGAGTACTACAACTTTAAACACATGAAACCAACATAAATCCCTAAAAACACTTTTAGGATCGAATTCACATCAATGCATTTCAAACTATAAAAAAATATACATATATATTTTTGTAGCACAAAAATCATTTAATAAATCAGTTAGACAATTAATATAACATTTTCATGTTGAGCAACAATGTTTTACCACAAAACTACACTCAAATAAGAAAAACAACTCAATAAATGCTAAAAACAAAAATTTCACCATAAATTAATTTAAATAAAATGCTAATTTAATTAAACGTGCAAATTAATTCATCATAAAAATCTAATTGGTGGAATCGCATTCCTCAAAAGTGGGTGGACCAACTGAAAATGGTGCGAAACTTTGTTCGAACTACAACCGCACCTGCGGGAAGCCAAAACCACCATTTGCAATGAAAATCGTACCAACTAAAACCATATTAACCCATGAAAAAAAATACTAACAATATTTAACATCTAAAATAATGAAAGACTACCAAGAAGGGGTATTGGATCGGCTTTCTAAAGGGAATGACGGCTGGAGGGCTGTTGGAAGTAGGTGGGGCCCGCTGGAGCTCGGACAAAGGTCGCCGGAGGGGGCCGGGAGGCCGCTGGCCGGTGGATGGGACTTGTTGGAAGTGATGGATTGTGAGGTGTGCAGTGGAGAGGGAGGCCGGAGACCAGAAGATTTGCGGAGGGGCTGGCCAAAGCACCGAGAGGAGGCTGGGTTGTCGGAACGAGCGGGCGGAGCCGAGCTGCAGCGGGAGGCAGAGGCCGCTAGGCATGGGTTGCAGGCGGGCGGCTGGGTGTACAAGGAGGTGGGGGGCACGGGGGCAGCAGCTAGACGAGGCGGAGGGAGCGTCGGGGTAGTAGCTGGGCGACAAGGGGTGCACCACATGAGGTGAAAGAGGGGAAGGAGGGGGGGGGGGGGGTAGATTAGGGTTTAGAAAGATTTTTTTTCATTTTAATATAATAAGAAGAGTAATATTTATAATAATAATATAAATTATGAAAATAATAATAAAAATAATAACAAAAATATTAATAATAAAAATAAAAAAATTAAATATAATATTAATAAAATTTATTAACAAAAATAATCATTATAATAATAATAATAATAATAAGAATAAAGATAAAAATAAAAATATTAAAAATAAACAACTCATTAAAAATATTATTATTACTTACATAATAATATTATTATTATCACAAAATATAAATTCAAATCTGATTATCTATATAAATATTTATTTATTCTATATAACAAGCATTTTTGCAGGCACTCGGGCTGACTTTATAGCTACCACTCACCGTGCGGTTACCGTACACAGGTCCGAAACACACAATAAATGATAATCGGCCGAAAATTTTAAGTCGTGACCCAGCCCAAACCATGGCGCGAGAATGCGGATCCCAAAAATAATAAAATAATAAAAATAAATTAAATTAGGAAGTCGGGGTGTGACAATTTTCCCCACCACAGACACTTTCTTTCCCCATAATGTCACCCAACCGAACGATGGACCAAACATGAATCCATGCCAAAATAAAACTAGGATAAACCAAAACATAAGATAATGGGAGAACACGATAAGGTTCTCCCCACCACAAGAACTCAACTAGTGTGGTAATTTTAACACCCAAATATACCACCTCGAGAGGGGGGGGGGCAGTACGGGAACTCCCAACTGATCTAGACTAACATACATACCATGGGCGAAACAACACCTCCAAAAAACATAGAGCTCATGACTAAGACCAAATAAATATCGAACACTAGAGAGAAACCTCCGAGAAAAATGTAACCCTCAATGTAAAGTCGGGCATTACCACAAACGTCAATCATTTCATAGGCACCCACATCAACAAATGAACACAATCAAACCAAGACTAATCCATACAAGGTTCAAACACACTTTTAATGAAAAACATATGATTCAAAGAATGATAATTCAACCAAACCATACTGTTTGGATTACAAAAGAACACGTCCCTCTCATCATCACGATGAACCAATGGACCTACAATAATGCCAAATATTTAATAGTATAAGAACAAGAACGAAAGGACATTAAATGTTCCACTGCCAACAAGGAACACAAAACCCAAGATGAGGGTTTACACCACTAAAAACTCATAACTATGCGCAATATTCACCCCAAGACATGTGTGTGGTGCTCTGATGGCTGAATAATCTATTTCCTCAGAGTTAGGCACATAAATTTCTCTGGTCAAAGTGTCTTCTCCATAAGAATTGTCCTGCAAAACTACTCCAAGTGACCCATACAGCCGAAATGATGACACGTCTTCAGAGAGATATGACACGATGACTTCACGTGCCCGAACTGGCCACACTAGTGGCACACCACTAAACGGTTCATCGAACTAGAATCCAGAACCATTGTAGATGACTCTTTAGAAACAGTTCCCTCTAGCACACTCTGCTCGCCAGATGGGGAACCTTCAAGAGTAATTGGATATTCTGGATTTCCAAGCACCTATGCTCCGGAGACCAGTTCAGCTAAGAATGCTTCATCCACCAACTTCCCAAAACGATGGTCTTTAGAAAGGAGAACCTGCTCCATGATCTATGGGCGAAGTCCCCCAACGAAGAGAGAAGCCTTTATCAAATCCTATGATGGTACCTATAGAGAAAAGGAAAAAAGTTCGTTGAAATGGTCAACATATTCCTTCACCGTCTGTTGGACATTGTTGAAAGAACATAAGTTATTTCCTTTTCATTGTCTTCACCTTTTCAGTTATAAACTATCAGAAAAAGACTGGTTTCAAAACGTCCCACGTCATCTCTCCATGCATTGATAGTGGTGCGAGAAACTCCCACACGTCCAAAGATGGACCATCAACCAGTCCCAAAAAAACTCGCACTCTGATAACTTTAGGAGTTCCCAAAATCATAAAAGTATAATAAACCTCTTAAAACCACACTGTCTCTAACAGACTCCAATCACCGTGAAGGAATGACAATGTCTGAGAAGGACCAAAAACTGGGCATGACTCATCAAAACTCTAGGGACCTTTCTGGGCTGCATTTCTAAACAACATATAAATCACCAATCTGAAACTGATATCACTCGAAGCAATATCAAAGAAAGTTCCTTCATCCAAAACAACCAGCTCAAATGAAACAAGAAAATGAAAACACAAACCAAAATTCCATTTTCTTCAAAACCCCCTTTTTTATTTCAAAACCGTCTTATTTAAAGCCTTTAATTTCAAATACACCCAGTTAATCCCATGAACCATTGTACATGTCTTCATCCACATTCATTCAAATGCACCACCATGCACTTTCCATGCATCCTCTCACATGTGAAAACGTTCATAATGATTACATGAGGTTTCACCCCAAACCATTCTCGACCAATTTCTAAGCAAACTCCAGTTTTCCAAAACAAAGGCTTTCAGTATTAAAACCCATTTCATAAATTTAATGTCATTTAAATGAAATCAGTCCCATTTTCAAAAACACTTTTTCATTTCCACCAACACACTTACACCAACAAGAACGCAAATGACACTCAACTTTCATCAAACCACCTGAATGAGGTACTAGCGGTCACACATAACCTGGTGACATGGTAGTGGGTCGTTCCCCAAGTAAGAGTCAAAAACTGGAAGAAATTCAAACTGTGTACCCGGACTCCACATGGGTCAATACTCCTTGTGAACACACGATGTAACGTCAGTTTACCTCCGTTGTCATCCCTCAATCCAGAACAAACTAGAACGAAGCAAAGACTCAATTCTCGGACTATCCCTGGTGACTCAAGGTGTGAAACGGTTGAGGATTCCTGACATCCTTCCCGTACCTACCTCTAGAGTCCCAAAAATCCTAATATCCATCTACTAGACACCCAAATCAGAAGGGCCTCCTCTGATACAATTTTGTCATGAACCAACTTGGGTTCACCCTGAATTGATCACCTGAGTCAGCCCACAACATGGACTGAGGGGCGTTCCTGATCCCCACGGGCTGGCAACTAGAGTCGGGCATCAAAATTTAACAGGTGGGAACGATTTGGCCCAAAAGAAAATAAACAATTTAGTAGAAAATAAATGGATCAAAAGAGAATAAACAAAAAACAACCAACAAAACTACTAACCTGACCATGACCAAAACTCAACATAACCTCGTGGGTCACTCTCCAATACAACAACCAACATCGTTCAAGGAGAACAACTGATTCTGGAGCCTACAACAGAACTAAAAACAAGAAAACACTATAGGTATGAGTATTACAACGTAGTAGGCTAGACTGATATCTATTCCCAATACACTACCATTAAAATAAAAGATACATCATTACATGTTTGGACCTCAATTTATAAAAGTAAGGTTTTAAACATGTTACTCAAAAACAAAGTTTGATTCATTTACCCTATTCATTTCTCAAAAAACCAAGTACTTCTTTTAGTGAGACATTGCATTTTTCAAAGGGGAAGTGAGGTTTACATTTTTAATTTTCACAAAATGTATAAAACACATTTCTTTGAAAATAGTTTTCATAAACCACTTTAAAACCACGTGTCACTTTCTAGTAAAAATTGTACACATGTGAATGCTACAGTAGTTACACAGTAAGGGAAATGAAAAGAAAATATATAGAAGTTCCATATTTATCACATTAAGTAACTAAAAAGTCATCGACATGGGTGAACCTAGGAGATTGAGAATAAACCAGAAGACACCAATACATTAGAAATCATCCTTTTTGACATGTCATAATGAAATCAAAATCCACAATATGCTCGACCATACTCTCTCATGCAGGTCGAGGTAAAATCACATAGTAATAAACCCAATATATTCACCTATTATGGGCCATTGTTCAGTACCATAACCTACTAGTGCAAAAATCATTATTAGATTATTCTCTCAATATTCCAGATTCCCATGTCTCATGTGATTGGAAAGGGGGTGAGCCAACAATTCCAGCAGAGCATCCAATCACACACACACACATAGATATATATATATATATATATGTAATAATGAAAAAAAGGCCATCACCCCGAGCCACTCCATGGGAAAACATCTTGCCTTTAAACTACTCAAGTACCCTGGATCATCTAAGCATGGGATCCCAAACAATCAATTGAGACCAAGGCAGGAGAGTTATCCTAGGAGGTTTTTATCAAAACATTTTCGTCGTTTTCCATTAAGTTCCAAATGAGCATTAAATACATTTCACAATCACCACTTTGAAAAGAAGCAAATGGATTGTTCAGGCTTGAGAATAAATAATTTATCATTAAAACTAGAACTACATTTGATATTAAATGAATTATGTTTAAGGGGAAAATGGGATTTCTTTCAGTACTTGGAGTCCGTTCATCAAGAAAATGTTTCAAGTGTCGTGTATAAAATAAACGGATCTTTTTACACCAAATATTATTTTAAAAATTAATTATGTTATATTAAAAATTAATTATCTTATATTATATCACATTTAATCATATTAAAAAAATATTTAATTTGAACAATTAGTGTACACAAAAAGCCAGAAATAATGTAACATAATTTTTTAAAAGTAGATCAATGGGATCCTACCTCGATCCATAGCTCGAACACGACAATGCTCCATGACTCACATAGGCATACAAGCACTCACAAACTGATGATCGTGGTAACGCAGGGTTATCCTGCCAACGCACTACAATAAACACATAAATCTAGAAATCACACAAACACGGACTTAAAATAATCCAAACAAGAAAAAACATGAACGAACCACCTAGACATGTTTTTGAAACAAACATCACACCATCAACATTATTTATTAGGTAACTTTAAAAATCCACAAAGTGTTAACAAAACCACACAGCACCAAGGCAACGACCCATTTCAGGAAAACAGTTAGAGTGAAAACCCATACAAAAGCGCAAGACATGATAAAATATACATTTAAAATTCATGCGCCTAAACACATTTTCAAAACCAAACTCGAAGCCTCAAAAATCTATAATAAACCATTTAAAACTTTACGTATTTTTTTTGAAAAGTGTACCGCGACTTTAAACACACGAAAGTAACAAAAAACCCCTAAAAACACATTTATGATCAAATTCACATCAACACATAACAAAATCTAAAAAAATATAAATATACATTTTTTCAGCACAAAAAGCTTTTAATAAATCAATTAGGCAATAAATAGAACATTTTCATGGTGTGCAACAATGTTTTACCACAAAACTACAGTCAAATAAACGAAGAAACTCAACAAATGCTAAAAACAAACTTTGCACCAAACAAATAATTTAAATAACATGATAATTTAATTAAACACACAAATTAATTCATCATGAAATTCTAATTGGTGGAACTAACTACCTCAAAAGTGGGCGATCCACCTGAAAATGGTGGGAAACCTCGTTCGCACCGCGACCACACCTGAGGGATGGAAAAACCACCACACACAATGAAAATCGTACCAACTAAAACCATATTAACCCCTGAACGACAAACCCTAACAATATTTAACATCTAAAACTATGAAAAACTACAACGGGGGGTTGTGAATAGGCTGTCTGAAGAGAACGGCGACTGGAGGGGGCCGTAAGACCGCTTGCCTGTGGCAGGGGCTTACCGGAAGTGTTTCCTACGAGGTGGGTAGTGGCGAGGGAGGCCAGAGACCAGCGGCTTGGCGGAGGCGCAGGCCAGAGAGCCAGGAGGAGGCTGGGATGCTAGAACGAGCCGGTGGAGCCAAGCTACAGCAGGAGGTAGAAGCCGCTTGGCATGGGCCACAGGTGAGCCGCTGGGTGTAGAAGGATGCAGTAGGGGGCGGCCGCACAGGGGCGACGGCTGAGCGTGGCAGATGGAGCGTGGAGGGCGGGGGTTGGGTGAGGCAGAGGGAGCATCAGGGCGGTAGCTTGGCGATAAGGGGGTCGCTGCATGGGGTGAAAGAGGGGAAGGAGGGGGGGGGTAGGTAGATTAGGGTTTAGACATATTTTTATTTTTTTCATTTTAATAAACTAATAAAAGTAATATTTATAATAATAATATACATGATGATAATAATAATAATAATACCAAAAATATTAATTATTATTATCACAAAACTAAAGAAAATATTAATACAATTTATTATAAAAAATAATCATAATTATTATAATAATAATATTAATAATGATAAAAATTATAATAATAAAAACAAACACCTCATTAATAATAATATTATTAATTACATAATTAAATTATTAATTTTACAAATTAAACATTCAACTCAGGTTTTATATATAAATATTTATTTATTATATATGACAAACATTTGCGCGGGCACCCGGGGTGACTCTATAACTACCGCTCACCATGTGGTGACCGTGCATGGGTACGAAACCCATTAAAAATGTTAAGAGATAGAAAAATTTAAATCGGGACCCAGCCCCGACCTTGGCGTGAGAATGCAGTGCCCAGAAATAAAAAAATAAATTAAATTAAATTAGGAAGTCAAGGTGTGACATTATATGACTAATAAAATATCCAAGGATATGTTTTAATATTGAATTGTTTTATCAATATTTATTCCTTCCATATTATTCTAATGATTATGTATTAATGGAAATAGTTATTGTAGTTATTCCCCATGATTTATTATTTATGATTCCATTATAGTACATTCTATTACTAAGCATCTAATCTCACCCCTATATTTTGACTTCATTTTTCCATTTAAGTGAATATGTATTTATAAAATTTCATAGATGACGAATCAAATATTTTTTCCGTGTTTCTAATGTAATCCCTTTATTTTTTTCCATTCAATGTTACAATATAAAGTGCATGTATGTAATCTAGATTACATAAAAATAAAAATAAACTTCTTTTGGGATGTGATTCTTTTTATTCATTCCATTTTAATAAATTAAAACACTAAATCCAAGCTACTGGGGGTTATAAGCCTAATGTTGGAATCATCGGACGTTTAGTAGAAACCCTAGAAACTAGATTTTGGAAACATAGAGTATGGAACTTATCCATAATATATAATTTTTGGATAAAAATGGAATAAAAACCTATAATTTTGATAAGGTGGAGATTATGGGGACCTTCATTTAAATACTTCCATTTTCAGGATACAACAAGTGTCCATGGATCAGGAAAATATTTACCAAGGGGTAACAACTTCGATAAGGTGTCCCAGTACAGACATAGAGAATCATAGTACATGACAATTGATCTTACTGTACCCCTAGTTAAACACTCCCAAACTATTCTTAATATGAGTAACATTTTCATTACAAACTATTATGAATGATGTAAAGGTAAATATTTCACCAAATACATTCCTTAGACCACATACATTATCCAAGGATCAAGATTGGTCACTTTTTTGATATTTTAAAACAATTTATTTTATGATCACTAGTATCCCAAAATTTATCACCATACGAAGTTATTTTCAAATGTGCTATTAAGGTAGAAAAATAATCCCCAGATTCATATTAAATGAATGTAATGATAGAGGATACAATGGATTATGATCACTCTAGAAATGAAAATAAGTAAAAAGGGGGATGAAGATATGATTTGATAATCTATCTTATAATAATTAGGTTATGAAACACCCTAGTACTTTCCATAAGTATATGGGTGTTTATTACATGTGTTTAAAAAAAGGACACCAAGCTCGTGATTTCCTGGGAAAGAATGAATATATGAATGTTAAATGACATAATTGCAATGAGTTGGAAATTAAAAAAATTATTTTCATATGGTCTAATGAAACATTCTCCAATGAAGACAATGAGAGAAAGTCCAAGCTTGTGTGTTCGTAAATTACGAGGTTTATGATCATAATGATGTGGTGGCAGGTAATTTAGTCATTTCCCCCAACATAGACAACAGTTAATTTGATTATGCAATGTAGAGTTCTAAAAACTCCACCAATGGAAGAAAATACCACCACAATTTCTTTTGAGAAAGAAGAATGTGCTTCTACAAGTCTCAAAACATGAATGGACCCAAATCGATTTTGAAATTTAAGAAGAAACATGATGGGATTTTTATATTAAAGGATTTCCTAGTGGACCACATACCATCACCGAGAATGGTTCGTCGACCACCTAGATCGCAAACCACCAGTTATGTGGAACAATCCGCAAGTCACTAGCCTGTGGAGAAATGGCCAGCGAACATGGCATACCATGAACCGCATAGCCATAGGGCCCATATTTGTAAAAACTATCCACGTACTATCCTATGAACATATTAGTTTGTAGATTACATTAATTGGTAGGGTTCCACAAACCATTATACCAAAATGAAGCCTCTGCAAACCCCAGTTTATTAAGTATTCGATGGGTCAAGATATCTCTTCATGGGCCACTGTAAATGGTGTCTCAGGCCCAATAGATATAATTTCCTTGATTTTATATAAAAGGAGAAAAAATGGAAAGAAAAAATATGGATGATGAAATATTGAAGGGGAATCAGATGATGGATGAAAGAGTTCGAAGAAGACTTTGAATTAGTCTCAATTCATCGATGAAGCCCATATCGCGGACCACACACTCCATAGGTATAGTCAGTAGAGAACCATAAAATTGGGGAATTGAATAATAAGAATAGAACCACGAACCTAAGTGGTGAACCAAGAACCACATAATTCATGAGGATGAACTCCCCACAAATGATAATCCCCCAGACCCTCCTTCACTATGGTGCTTCACATAGTATACTGCAATGCGGACTGAACTTTCCACCGCGTACAACATCACTCTGTGAATGGAACCCAAAGTGGCGTGAAGGGCCACATACCAATATTGTACATAGTGATATATATCCATGCCTATATACCAAATCGATATGTAGATGACCCCTCTACCTGCATACCACTGTGGTATACGGAGCCTCCCTCATCCCACATAAGAACCCATTAGGTAGAATATAGTGTTTTTGGGATTATTTCCTCTGGTTCCAATCTCACTCCTCCATTACTGTCTATTCCTACATAATCCATACTCTAACCAGACCTCTGATATAATTCCAGAGCCTCTTAAAAATCCAGCAGACCTATATGAAAGGACCTTCGGTTGCATCTGCATGCCCCTTTGAGTCTAGATACCAATTTTAAGCAGATTCACGAAGGCTCTCCCCACAATGGATTGGTCTTCAGGAATGCATGTGGGTCTACATTACCATCATAACCCTGAGTCCAAACATAGGATGCCGATATGAATCTCACCATATTAGGGATAATGGATGATCACATTCATTTCCATTCAATGAGTAATATTGATCATTGGAAGGGGTTATGTTTGCTCCCATATTTTATGAGGAAGAAACTCCACCCCTTTCCCAAAACATATTCATGGGACCTCCCACTGAATTATGTCCCCAATAATCTGAGGACGGGGCACCTGTACTTCATTTACATTTCACATTGAATGGTTCATTGCTCCATTCCCTTACAAATGGTCTCCATGGCCTCTTCCATCATGGGCTCTCCCTCTCCCACCAACAGATTTGGAATCTTGTGCATTGTTGATTAGTTCATGTCCACTTGTTTCTCGCACTGATAATTACTCATTTGGTATAAGAGGTGTGTGATGATTATAACATCCACACATTTTGATCTATGATTACCCTGATTACTGAAAAAACAAGGATATGTAGAATGACTACATGAATGCCCGAGCTCAAATGGGTACCCTCCCCTAAAGGGCCCACCTAATAAGGACCCCACAAATGGGAATCCCTTATGAATAAGCCCCAACACATATGAAAAATGGGAACTCTAAATCTCGATCAAACCAAGATACATAGGATTCATACCTGAAGGCCTGATATCAAAAGGGTTCCCATCCAAAAGGGTTCACATTATTATGACCCCTCAATAGGATGCTTCCATGCATAACCCCAACCAATCCGAACTATATGAGATTTTATTCCTCTATTGATGATATGTAGGAAACCAATATTATGGGTCTGATTCAAACATTTAGTCTCAATCCTTCCCCTTGGATGATGATAATCTCTAGAGTGCCTTAATATGTGGATCAATTCATCATCACCTATATTGCGTCAAATATATTCATGCTGAAGATGATCTTACAAGTCATTGGTAGTCCATGGACACACTCTTAAATAATGAAGCTAGGACTCATGATCATATAAAAATGACTTAAGTATTAAAGAGAGTCTTAGAACAGGATACAATCCACCAAAAGAATGGTGTAGTGGTCCTGGCCTCACATCCTCTTGACCAATGGAGTCTTTAAGTGTCGTTGGCTGAATCATCAATAAACGAGTTCCTTCCTTTGGGAAGGAGGTCCACGAATCATAGATAAAAGGTCCGTTGAGTGTTCGTAGATCCACAAATAAACACTTTCAAGATAATATGAGGAAGTTATATCCATGGAGTACATATTGTGAAAGTACGTGACCCCACACAATCACCTACTTAGACCAGCTGAATATGGAATATATTTAGCATTACAAAAGCTGGTGAGTTATCTAGTCCCCAGGGGGTCAGTCAATAATTCTTTAAAGGATAATGATGTAGAACGGGTCAAAAAAATGGAATGGGGAACTTGATGATAAATAAATTCTATTAAAAGGAGATGTGTGTTGATCCTATTCAGACCATTTCACCATCAACCTGAAATTTTCCACCTTAGAGGCGAAATAAAATGGGTGAACCCATTAAAAATCTTTAACCATGGTAGTGGTTCTACCGCAATGATAAAAGGAAAAAGGAAGTATTCAATCAACACTTTTTGTTCACCCTGGAATGTACAAAATGCGCCACCTAAGAGGAAAAACAAAAATGGTGAACCAAACCTGAATCCTTAACAATGGTGGTGGTCTTACCCCAATTAAGCTGCATCTCCCCACATGAAATGGAAAGGGAAGGGGGCAACAATGAATATCAAAATATGAATCTGTTTAAACTAATTAAACATTGAATAAGATTTGTGGTCTTTATTTCAAATTTTTATATCACAGTTTCCTGCCCAAAATCCTTCGATATAAATTAAATCGCGATGAATAATGAAGAAATACACATCAGCTATCATGCAGGAGGCTGGGGCCCTAATGAAGAGGAGGGCACCCTCAACTACCATAATTCTTCAGTGCTAGGTATCCAACATTTTGATCAAGGAGTATCACAGAATTGGAACTCTCCCCACGTTGGAGGCTGTGAGACAAGCCGTCCAGTATGAAAAAGTCCTCAAAAAACCTCCTCATCTGTGACCGGCACCCCAGCAAAAGGCGGCATGTTGGTCATCTCAAACATTTTCGGGAGCCTATCCCCAGAACCTGAAAATGATTTCATTCATTATCTTAGGTAAGAAGATGCACTCGAAGTTGAAAACATAATCTCAACTGCAAAGGGGTCCAACTCATGGGCCCCCTTCAGATTTCATCACCACTGACACAGGACAACCAAGGAGCCCCATCCAAAGAGGACGTTATGTCGAGGGAACCTACCAAAGTCTAGTAGAAAAGGTCCCCTCAGGAAGCCAACCATTGGAGGAGAATATATAATCTAAAACAGAACAAAATCCTGGTTATTGAGGAGGAACTTTGTCGTACTAACATGGAGGAATTCAATCGGCATACAAATGACTTTTTCCACTCCACTAAATCGCACTATAGAAGCAAGGTGGAAAAAATACGAGCACATGCACATTCCTGATTTTGTTCACTGATCCCCCCATGCAGACAGAGTGACAAACAACAGGCAGTTTCCAATATCTAGAAAGGTATAACATCCCTGCCATCCATATAAATCTGAAAACAGCTATATTCATGAAAAAATACTAGTTGATTCACATCATACCTATAACCCTAATAGTGTGGCAACCAAATATTATCAAATTCAAATTCATGCGGATGCGTACAAAGACCGTGAGAAAAATACAATGGAATTCGAGTGGATTAAAATCACTGATTATGAATATGAATCCCACTATTAAAAAATAGTGGCAACTAGATAAGAAAACTGGTGGAATAATCGTTTCTCTATCCTGACACAGGAGAACTGCAAGAATCTACTGGAAACTCATGGAGGACCAAAACATGGACAAAATCTTACTCTGACATTGGAATGAGCCTTCATACTCATTCGATCCAGTTATTTATCCAATAATATCAATAAATTGAAGGATTATCATATGTATATTCTAAACCATACCCTCCAATAATGCCAAGATATCATTCCGATAGCTATAATGAAGAGAAATGGGGCCTGTGAGCTGGTTTCCCCAAACATATTGAATCTCTAACAAAATGATTTAGTCACACCAGAGTAGTTATGAATACCTTCTCTATTTTAGTAGTCTCTATGAAAATATACCATGAAACACAGACAACCGAATCAGGAACAAATACATGTTCCCATTGGGAGATGCCAGTCAAATGAGGTGTCATCTATAGGGTAGGCATATCTCCCTTCCAAAACTCAAGGTGTGCATCAGCGTATCCCAATGAAATCATAAGACCCATCAAGATTGTTATGAATATATTAAGTCCATTTCCAACAAAATATGGGCCCTCTTACCTACAAGATGGGACCCAAAAATGAAAGGCTCTAAAGGCACTAGGATAATGAAGACCACATACATCATCCTGATCTACTAGAAGTGGTGATTATTAACACCCTACAATATTTATCAATAAATTATTAAGATTATTTCAGTACATTAACAAATTATGGAAATGTCAGTAGAAGTTGATATGTTCATCCCAACAATATCATTACCATCAGCTCTAATGATCCTCCATTGAGCAACCACTGGGGATCACTATGTGGGCTAGGAATGATCGACCACATGAGAATATCTCTTAATGCACAACGCGGTATCCATTCCCTCTACCTAATGTTAAGACCATAATAAGGTCCTTCCCTTTCTATAATCCACTATGATTTTACTCCAAAGGGTAAACACAGTAGATATGCTTATCCCTGTAGTCGTACATCAAGTCATTATATTAGTCCTTTCCATGATGATAGTCATTGTGAAGACCTACCCATAATGACAATTGTTATGAAGGATCTCCCCAAACTAATGTTATGAAATGATAATGTCCTCCCCTCATTTCAATACTGTTTGAAGACCCTCCCTTTGATGAGAACCAAAGAAGTTGTCCTTGAAGCCAGATATCAAGTTATTATGGTTGTCCTAACCATGATGATAGTCATTTCAAATTCCCTCCCCACAATGACAGTTTCTTTTAAGAATATCTCTTCAGGGCCATCAATTAGCTATAAGGTCCTCCCCTTGTGGTAGCCCTCCCTGAAGGTCCTCTCTAGGGTATATGCCTCAAATACTTTTTTCATGGTCGAGCGTCGAATTGAAATAGTATCCCTCACCATTGCAACATCAATTGAGAAAGTCCTCTCCACAAAAAAATGCATAATGGTAGGAAGGTCCTCCACTTTTCGAAACTAATGTGAATAAGTGCGTGTATGATGAGGCACTTGAAAAGGATTCAGACACATCGAGCAGTCCATCTATAACGAGTGATATTCTTTCTCAACTAGATGATGGACAGGGGTCACAATCATCTTTTGATCCACCCCGGTGGCATTAACAAATTGATAAGGCCCCCTCCAGCCTGGTCTTTTGGAATGAAATTTTGATAAAGAAATCGAGCTGGGAATATCAAGTAGTGGATCCTCCAGAAGAACAACAACAATATATTTTTCTTTTGAGATGACAAGTAGCTAAGGATAATATACCAGTGATGTATTGTCCTATATCCACGTCTCACATTGACATACCAGTATAGTTTCTTGGTGAATTCACACACAATATTTGACTCAATATATAGGCTACCCATAATCATTTGAATGAAAAATTCCTACCCTATGAAGGGTATACAGGGGTAGATGATATTTTAAGGGAGCATCACCATCTAATCAACTCGGAAGCCCTCTCATATGAACGTCATCCATAATCAAAGAGGAGAAGGAAGACATAGAATTGGTTTTTCTCCTTGCACTACATAACATTTTTTGCCACACTGATGACTCCCCGACTAGAGTTCACATTCGGGGATAGGGAGAACATGGAGCTCAACAATTAACCCCACGTCCAGTCTAGAAGGCCCCATTTGAAATGACATTCAACAACATTATCTCTCATAGGAAGCAATCAAGTGAAACCCCTGATCCGGAATGATGGGATGCTCAACAAATACCAGCCCCAATAACTCTCAAAAGCATCAAGATAGAATAGATTAAGACATCAAAAATCTTATGAGTTAGGTTTCCAAAACATCTAGTAGTCTTCCCGCCTAAGGGAAGCCTAGTAGAAAGTAGTTCTCATGTATTCAAAGGATCATAGGTTCTGTGTAGGCCCAATTCCATACTTGGCCGACACCCAAGTGGGAGTATGTGAAATTTAATATGTCAAAATATCGGTGACTAACGCCGAAATAAATGTACTACCCTAGACCATAGGGACGGGGTAAATTTTAAATCAAAAATCGTATAAGAATAAAAAATATCGGATGTAGTTCATTAATAGAACAATAGAAATAATCCCATCCTAAAGGGCTGGGGGGGATTTTTACATCAAATCCCCAAAAAATGGAAATTTGTTTTCCACAGTCGAGGAAGAATGATCCACATAAGAGTTACCTATTCCACCCCTTCTTATGGTTCACACCCTCTAAGAAAATGGCACATTAAATTGTAATACCAGGTCTCCCTTTGGGTTAAAATTCGTCAAGAATCTAGAATAATACCACATAATAGAAGGATAATGTCTAATAAAGGGTTAAAAAATCCTTCATACCATTACACATCAGGTAAACAACCTCAAATGGGGAATGAATCAGTGAACCTGGTAAACATAAACTCCCTAGATCTCACATGAAATGATGTGGAGGTAGAGGACAAGAAGGAAGATAGTTCTCCTCCAGATACATCCCATACCAAGCCTGATGATGCGCATACCTAGAACTAGATAGTCGTCCTAAATATCGGTGCACCCTTAACAAATCAGTTGCTACCTCCTCCACAAAACCACAATAATGGGAATAAAAAATAGAAGCATATCTATTAACAACCTCCTCCTCTCCCAAAGGTGTAATGCCCCGACCCCAGTTACCCAGAGTCGGTTCATTATTACATAACATTGGAATGATCACAAATGATCATGTTTTGAAAGACTGATTAGTTTAGAAGTCTTGGAAACACTATATACATTCATAAAGTTTAAATTACAGCATAAAGTGAAAACTACAACAACATCTTGTCTCGACACTCATATCCCCTTACAATATCCCTATAGGTCATTCATATATACATCTTCACATCCTTGAAAAAATAATCCATAGAAAGCGGTGAGGAAAAATTCCTAGTAAGGATTACAATATAGCAGATACTTTTATAAATAATAATCAACTTTTAAGGCAATGTATAACTAAAACAAAAGCTGTTCAAACTTGAACTTCAGAATAATATGGAAAAAATAAAATGAAATAATTCCATTTAATTATTAACATGGATATTCTAATAGTTGAATAATCACATGAAATATCAATAACCACATTCATAATGATAGAATGCATAATGTCAGACTATCATAACCACATAGCCAAGACCTCATGCCAAAACTACAAATAAGATATTGTCAAGACCTTGTGCCAAGAAACTAGTTTGTCTCATTAAACCTACTGATGCATCTAGGAGCTATAGCGGGCTCCACCCGTCACTTATTAAGTCTAATTCATTCCTCAAATGAATAGGTTTAAAAACAACATAAATATTCATATTAAAACAAGAATATGACATGTCATTACTTTCTCCATAAACCATGAATGTTATAAAAATTACACATCCGCAGTCAAACATATCACAAAAGCTTCAATAAAATATGGATGTTTTGTATCACAATAAGTCAATATCAAATAAGCATAAAATCCATCAAAGGATGTTTGCATAGATGAAATCAAAACAATTTGAGAGAAATATCTCTTTTTTTAATTCATTTAAAAGTCACACAATTATAAAATTAAACATTTACATCCAAAATATTCTTATAAGATTGTAAGGGAAGCTTCAACGATTTTATAATGGTGTAAAATAACCATACGATCCATATAATTTTAAAAAATTATTACCATAATTCTGTTGAAAAGGTTAAAAAGTACTTTTTTTGGAAAATGACAGAAATATTCCTTTATAAACATCATATAAAATGTCAAAAAAGGGTATAAATGACTATATACCATAGTCTTTAAAAAATAAAAAATTATTTGATATACCTTTTTAAGAAACATGGATGAGGATGATAAAGAGGTCCCTGTATATAATTACGTATAAACAACCTCAGATAATGAAGAGATTGTGAAATAAACCCTTACCTTGTACTTTTCCTTGGTTGAGGGTAGGTTAACCACCTTTATAATGGTGAAATAATTTTTATTAAACTATAAAAGAATCATATACATTAATATGATATCATATATGAACTTTTAACATTTATTTGTTAATAATATCTTAGTATTATCATTGTTTCAGGTGTTTACATACCTGTTTTCCTTAATATGTTTTGATACATAAGCCATGTTTGTTATGGATAGGTTTTATCTTATTTATATCCAGATTGATATCAAGTCCTGAATCATTATTTTTAATCAATAAATTACAATTAGTCTTGAATGGATATGATGTGGAATTAATCTCATCGCGTTCGTGGAGACAGTAGTCCGTACATACGCACAAGCGACAATATAATTCATTTGATATTAATATAATATATAATTATATTGTATATCATATATACAAAATAATTATTATGTTATATTTATTTTTTATATGAATTACACATCATTATTATACCCATCCAAATAATAATGTTTTGAATAACAATTACACCACGACGTGGAGACAGTAAGATGTGCGTACGCACGTATGGTGACAGGTCATTCAAAGGATGGATATAATACTGGATATGGTTGTAAAAAATTTATAATAACATCACAGTATATATTATATACTGGAGTAATTATTTTATAATGGTAATAACAAAGAAAGACGAAGTGGAAGAAGAAAGGAACTTGACAGAGGGTGGTGAAAACATTGCCTCCTCTTCGGGTTTTTCCTATTTATTTGATCAAAAGGGCTCCTTAGGACGTCTTTATAATCAAACTAAGACTCTAGGTTGAATTGAGGAAATTTTAGATAGTATTTGAGTAGGGGTTGGCCGATCCAAAAGGCTTTGAATGTATGAATTAGTGAGAAGGGGAGTGCCCTTTTATAAGAGGGGTGAGGGGCACCTTTGGAAAAGCTAGAAATATTATTTTATAATAAATTCATATTCGGTTTCTAGTGGCTAAAAAGTGGATTATTAAAAGTATAAGGTGGATATGAGGCGAAATAATTTCAACCAACAGAATTTATACAGTTTTGGGTCATTATATTCACATTGTCTTTTAGTTTTAACTATTAGGTAATTAGTTTGACATTTACCATGTCACTTTTTATTTTTATATTATATAGTTAATAAATGTACTATATATATCCAAGGGACCCCATGTGGTACATTAATCATACACCTATCATGATATACGTCCTTTGGCTGATCCTTAGATTTCTAGGAATAGAATATCAATTAATAATATAATATTTGTTTTAAAAACTCATTTATAACATTTTTGACACTACTCAATAAATGATATTGGTTAAAGTCATAAAAAAATTATTAATTCAAAATAAAATCATTTATGAAATTTTATAATATCATATTAACCAATATAATTCATGGATGTCATAAAAAAGTTCAAATTATATTTATTTTAACATTTATAATACCAATTTTTTGACTCATTCAATAATAAGGAAAATACAACATAATTATTGTGTCATAAATAATAATAATTAATAAATTTATAACAATTATAAATAAACTACCATTATGTAGGAAATATTTTTATTTTATAATGAATATTTATATTTGAAAATAAAACATATATAACCCTATGTAAAAATTGTTTTGCTAAAAGATATATGCTTATGTCATTTTTGTATTTATTTTAACTTAATTAATATAAAGTGTCCTTATCACTTACAAGTGGATACATGGGGTCCCAAAATCGACCAAAAGATTCCCATGATCGGATATGTATCAACCAATAAGGTTAGGAAACGTTTTAGGGTAATTTATTATTATTATAATATTATTTTTAACCCTTATTTACCGGATTTACCCTTTAACCATGGTAAATAAAATATTTACCGAAATAATTATTCAAAATTTATAAAAATAAAAGTTACATATTTACACAATTTGGACATCCTGATTCCAAATATCAAATCCATTTTTCAAAATTCAAAACACAGAAGTGGCAGAAACTTATTAAAAATTAATTCTCGTTGTTAAAACAAAAAGCGTGTTTTTAAGAGATAATAACTATCAAAAGATAAACACTCGTTTATGTCCGGTTTAATTGTGAAATTATGTCCAATGACCAAAATTGTATTAAATGGTAAAAATATACTCTAAATATACTTTAAAACAACTTAAATTCATATTTTATCACTATTAATTATTTCGATTAAAAAGCTGTTTTTAATTAAAATTTAGTAATTTTCACTATTCATCAAAATATAAAAGTTATCTGAAAAGTCACAAAATTTTACCGTAGGCTAATTTTGATATTACGAATCCAAAAATGAAGTCCATTTTGAGAGATAAAATTTATAAAATATCAAAAACTGGGTATTACTATTCATAACAGCTGCTTTGATTGGTTGCAGTGTGTTAGAATCTCGAATTTGTGTACAACACACGCTACTATATTATTCAAATAGAATATTAACATTGAAACTTGGGGTGTTATATTCTCCCATCAAAATAATTTTGTCCTAAAAATTTCTAGAATACTACTTCATGAAATGACTCGGGTGGTTCTTCATCAAAAGTTCCTCGGGTTCCGACTTTGCCTCTTCAGTCTTATGGTTCCTCCACAGAACTTTTACCAGACAAGTCGTCTAGTTTCTCAGAACATGCTCTCTTGTATCATGAATCTTAATGGGATCTTTTCAATAAGACAGATTGGGTTCCAGTTCCAATTCCTCATATGTGAGTACATGTGTTGGGTCAGGCATGTATTTTCTCAACAATGATAAGTGGAACACATCATGAACTTTGGAGAGACTTGGCGTTATTGAAAAATGTTATGCTACAGCCCCAATTTGTTCTAGAATTTTGAAAGGTTCGATATACCTGGGACTCAGTTTACACTTCCTACCAAAACCTATGACTCCCTTCCATAGACATACCATCAAGAAAACATGATCTCATACCTAAAATTCCAAATCCTTCTTTTGGTTATCGGTTTAGCTATTCTGCCTAATTTGAGATGCTTTGATGTGGTATTGGAATATTTTTACCTTCTCCATTGTTTCCTCCACCAGTTCTAGGCCTACAGATTTTCTTTCACCAACGTCACCCTAACAGGTTGGTGTGCAACATCTCTTTACGTATAATGCTTCCTGTGGTGCCATCTGAATACTTGAATGGATGCTATTATTATAGGAAAATTCGACAAGAGGTGAATATTGATCACACATACCTTGAAAGTCATGTTATCAAGATATCAACATGTCTTTGAAGGTTTGAATAGTCCGTTATGATTGTCCATCAGTTTGGGGGTGGTAGGTAGTGCTCAAATTAAGTTCAGTATCCAGATATTTCTGAAGACTTTTCCAGAATCATGAAGTAAAACGAGGATCATGGTCAGAATAAATCGATATGAGTACTCCATGAAGTCTCACAACTTCATTAATATATAGTCTTTCTAGACGTTCCAGTGGTATATCTTCTATTATAACAAGAAAATGTGATAACTTGGTAAGACGATCTATAATAACCCATATTGCATCGTTACTTATAGAAGTCAATGGTAGCCCCATGACTATGTCCATTGTAATATCATCCCATTTCCACTCTTGTATGGGAAGAGGTTGAAATACTCTTCCAGGATGTTGCCTTCGAGCTTTCACTAGTTGACAAACCATACATCTTGACACAAAATTAGCAATATCCCTCTTCATGTTGTCCCACCAAAAATGTTCATTGAAATCTCTATACATTTTGGTGCTCTTTGGGTGTATAGTGAAATTCGAACTATGAGAATCATCCAACAATTCCCTTTTTAGATCAGGTATATCAGGAGAACAATGTCTCTTCCCAAATATTAAAATTCTATCTTCAAACACAATCTATATCAATCTTCTGTCATTTACAGATTTAATCTTTTTTTGAAACTCTTCATCACCATTCTGGGAACTTTTTATCCTCTCTAATAAAGATGGGTTTTCCTCCAATTGAAAAAGTATCGATGTCTCACCTTCAAGGGTAATTCCCATATCCATCTTCACTAGATCAATGAAAATAGGATCCCTTTCAATTCTTATCATGTTCAAAACTCCATGATCGTTCCTACTCAAAGCATCTGCCAACTTTTTTTCCTTCCCCAGGTGGTAGTGTATCATGAAATCATAATATTTGAGTAATTCACGCCTTATTATTTGCCACATGATGAGTCCTTTTTGTGAGAAAATATACTTCAAACTCATGTGATCAGTATAAATCTCACATTTTTCACCATAGAGGTAGTGTATCAATATCTTCAAAGAAAATATCACAGCTGCTAACTCAAGATCATGAGTAGGATAGTTTTTCTCAAAATTTTCAACTGTCTTGATGTAAAAGAAATAAACCTATCATTCTGCATAAGGACACAACCAAGTCCTTTCTTCGATGCATCACTATAAATAACAAACCCATCATTCCCCGATGGTAGAGTCAATATGGGAGCATTGAATAATCTTCTATTCAGTTCATTGAAACATTAGTCAAACTATTTTTTCCAAACAAATTTAACCCCTTTATGTGTGAGATTTGTTAATGGGTTAGCCGACCAGGAAAAATTCTAGACAAAACGTCGAAAATAACATACTAAAACAATAAAATTGCGTACCTCAGTTATACTCGTCAGTGCAGTCCACTCTTGAATTGCCATGGTCTTAGAAGGATCAACATAGATTCCATCTTTAAAGACAATATGGCCAAGAAAAAAAATGTCCTGAATCCATAATTCACACTTACTAAACTTCCCATATAATTCATGTCTTCTCAGAGTCTTCTGAATAATGCTCAAGTGATTTTCATGATCTTCGTAGCTTCTGGAGTATACAAAGGCATCATAAATAAATAACACCAAAAATTCATCTAGATATTCCTTGAAAACTCTATTCATTAGATCCATGAATATAGAGGGTGCATTGGTCAGACCAAAAGGCATTAATGCTAGCTCGTAATGCCTGTACCTGGTTCGAAATGTTGTCTTCAGAATGTTCTCCTTATTCACACACAATTGATAGTATCAAAACCGAAGGTCAATCTTTGAAAAGTATTGAGCTCCATGCGTTTGGTCAAATAAATAATCAATGAGAGGTAGGGGATACTTATTCTTTATTGTTATAGCATTGATCTCCCTGTAGTCGATACAAAACCTAATAGATCCATCTTTCTTTTTAATAAAAAGAACTGGGTATCCCCATGGAGAAAAACTAGGGTGAATAAATCCCTTATTAGTCAATTCCTTTAGTTTTATATTTATTTTAACTAATCCCATAGAGTCCATTCTATAAGGGGTATTTGATATAGGCCTTGATCCAGAAATTAAATCAATGGAAAACTCATCTTCTCGTTCTAGAGGATGTCCAGGTAAATATTCTAGAAACAAATCTACAAATTATTTCACAATAGGTACATCATCTATTTGAAAATTCCTTTCCTGAACCATAATCATTTTATTCTCTTACTCCCCAATAATTTAATTTAGTTGAGCTACTGGGTGTGGATCTAGATAAGAATTAGGTGGTGACCATTCTGCTCTAAAGATACAGTGTTCCTTATCATCATCATAAAAAATCGTAACCTTTTTCTTCTTAAAATAATTCTTCAAATCATGGTCTGAAAGACAATCCATACTGAGGATTATATCAAACTCAATCATAGGAATGAGTATGAGATCAGCGGATAAAGAACATTTATGTGCTCTAATGGGGACTGATTCGGAAAACCCTGTTGCAATGAAACATCCCTTAGGAGTTTTTACTGACAACTCCCTTGTTAAATAAATTTGGAAATAACTAATTTTCCTAGAAAATATAGAAGATATGAAACAATGCGATGATCCAGAATCAAATAATTCATTTTCTAAACATGAGGTAACCATTAAATTAACTACCACCACGTCATTCGGAGCATCTACCTCAGGAGTAGTGATAACATACGCTTGGACTTGATCCCTTGGCCTTTTCTGAGGTACGTTCCCCTGACTCTTAGTACATTCATTTTAATAATGTCCCATATCTCTGTACTTATAGTATTAAATATCGATAGCTTCTTTCTTCCCCTTGCAATCACAAGCTTGGTGGCCTTTTTCACCACACTTGTAATAGACTCCTAGTCCCTTCAATAAAGTACCAGGGTGTTTCTTCCATCATTTACTACAGGATGGGTATTCAAATTTTCGCGTCTTTCCCTTATTTCCATTCCCATAGTGATCAGCAGATCTCTTCTTCTCTTACATTCCTTTAAAGACATAAGATATAGAGAATTCATTTTCTGTCTTGATAGAAAATTAGACAATATCTTCATACGATGAGAAGGATTGTGACAGTAATGATCGATGAATAAATGGATTTAACCCATCATGAAATGATCAATCATACTTCTTGGGTTACGTATATAATCTCCAGCATATCTTTCTAACCTAGTAAAGTAATACTCATACTTTGCGACATTCTCATCCTCCTTTTGTCTCAGACATAGAAATTTCTTTTCAATATCTTCTTGATGGTCACAAGGAATATATTTTTCTAAGAAAAGCTCTTTGGACTCCCTCCATTCCATATTTGATACATCATAATCTTCGTTTGTGTTTTGAATAAATGACCACCATTGATCAGAATCTCCAGTGAGGTGATAAACTACCATGAAACCTTTTTCCATTTCATTACTCCCCAAGGCCTGAAATATTTTCTCTAGGGAACTTATCCATTGCTCAGATACAAATGGATTTTTACTCCCATTGAGTTTTGGTGGTTGCTGACTCATGAAGTGATCTAACGTTAATCCTCCATGCTGGGGATCAGGGTGCTCCATACAGGTAAGGTTATTATTCATAACCTGAGTGAGTTGTCCCATTATGGTGATTAGTGGATCGGCACCTGTTGCATCACCAGCTCCACTATAATTATCTTGAGAAGGAGGGAAATCCCTACATGGAGTGCGTGCATTGATACAGTTTCCATTTATTCTACTAGGAAGTATTTCTAAACAATTTCATAAACTGGATCAGTTTATAAATCAAAATACATAATTCCTTACTTGTAAAACACTTAACATAAATTGAACTATTTATTGATATAATCCATAATCATAAAAATGTTTTCATTAAGGAAGTATACACTCATAAAAACTTCATAATGGTTTGTAATGAAATTGGGAATTATCCTAAGAATATCCCCCGGGAGTGTTGTAACCAAGAGTGCAGCAATGCCCGTTTTCGTGCACCAGTTCCTGTTCGAGTCTAGCTCAAAGCGGTGTTTTCAGGTTTTACCCATAGGTACATCTGTGCCAGAGCCGACTCTACCTGCTCGTATCTAGAAAGGGATGTATTGCATAGAAAACTCCCAAAATTTATACAATACCAAAATTCTAGGAATTTATTCTATACTAATCATCAAATTCCATCATAGATCTATGTGATCTAATCAGAGTTTATCTAAATCTAGCTTCCAAGGTTTGTACAAAACATATTCAAATACAAACTGTAATGCCCTGACCCCATTTATCTAGAGTCGGCGCATTATTACAAAAAATTGGCATGATCACAAAAGATCATGTCCTGAATGGCCGATTAGTTTAGTATTGTTGGAAACACTAGATATATTCATAAATTTTACATTACATCATAATGTGAAAACTACAAGAAAATCTTGTCTCCCCACTCATATCCCCTTATACTATCCCTAATGGTCATTCATAAAATAATTCTTCTCATCCTGGGAAAAATAAAACATAAAAAGGGGTGAGCTCAAATGCCCAGTAAGGATAACAATATAGCGGAAACTTTTATAATTAAGCATAAACATTTAAGGCAATGTATAACTAAAACAAAAGCCGTTTAAACATGAACTTCAGCATAATATGGAAAAAATAAAATGAAACAATTCCATTTACTTATTCACAAGGATATTATACTAGTCGAATAATCACATGCAATGTCAATAACAACTTTTATAATGATGGAATGCATAATTCCAGACTATCATAACCACATACCCAAGGCCTCATGCCAAGACTACAAATATGATTTTGTTAACACCTTGTGCCAAGACACTTTATTGTCTCATGAGACCTACCGATGCATCGAGGAGATATAGCTGGCTCCACCCATCACTTATTAAGTCCAATGCATTCCTCAAATGAATAGGTTTAAGCATAACATTAATTTTCATATTAAAACTAGCATACGAAATGTCAATACTTTCCCCATAAACTATGACTGGTATAAAAATAACACATCCACAATCAAACATATCACAAGAGATTCAATATAATATGGAAGTTTTGTATCACAATAAATCAACTTCAAATAAGCTTAAAATCCATCAATGATGTTGACATAGATGAAATCAAAACTATTTTAGAGAAATATCTTTTTTTAAATCAATTAAAATTCACATAATTATAAAATAAAAAATTTACTTCGAAAATATTCTTATAAGATTTTAATGGAATATTCGACGATTTTATAATGGTGGAAAATAGCCACACCCTCAGTATAAGTTAAAAAAAGACATTCTTACCTTTATTCTGTCGAAAAAGGTTATAAAGGACCTTTTTTGGAAAACGGCAGAATGATTCCTTTATAAAATTCTTATGAAAAGTAAAAAATGGTATAAATTACATTATCCCATAATATTTAATATAGTATGAATTATTTGAAATACATTTTCAAGAAACATGGATGTGGATGATAAAGAGGTCCCAGTTGATAATTACGTATAAACAACCACGGATAATGAAGAGATTGTGAAATAAACCCTTAACTTGTACTTTCCTTAGTTCAGGGTAGGTTAACCTCTTGTATAATGGTGAAATAATTTTTATTAAATTATAAAATAATCATATACATAAATATGATATCATATATTATCATTTAACATTGATTTGTTAATAATGTCATAGTATTATCGTTTTTTCGGGTGTTAACTTACTCATTTTCTTTTATATGTTTTGTTATATAAGACATGTTTGTTTTGGATAGGTTCTATCTTATTCATATCCATATTTAAATCAAATTATTAAACATTATTGTTAATCATTAAATGAGAATTAGTCTTTAATGGATATGATGGGAATTGAATCTCATCGCTTTCGTGGAGACGGTAGACCGTACGTACGCACGAGCGACAATATCATAAATTTGATATTAAAATAATACTTAATTGGATGTTATATCATATATAATGAATAATTATTATTTTATATTTATTGTTTAAATTAATTACACATCATTATTATACCCATCAAAGTAATAATGTTATTAATAAAAATTACACCACGACGTGGAGACGGTATGTCGTACGTACGCACGTATGGTGATATGTCATTCAAAGGATGGATAGAATACTGAATATGGTTGTAACATATTTATAATGACATCAAATTATATATAAGATACTGGAGTTATTATTTTAGAATGGGAATAACAATGAAAGAAGAAGTGGACAAAGAAAAGAACTTGAAATAGGGTTGTGAAAACATTGCCTCTTCTACGGGTTCTCCCTTTTGATTTGATCAGAATGGATCCATAGGGTGGATTTATGATCAATATAAGGCAACTAGGTTGAATTGAGGGATGTTTAGAGAGTATTTGGGTAGGATTTGTAGGAGCCAAACGTCTTGGAATATGTGAATTAGTGAGAAGTGGGAGATCCCTTTTATAAGACGGGTGAGGGGCAACTTTGGAAAAGATAGAAATATTTTTTTATAATAAATTGATATTCGGTTTATAATGGCTCCAATGTTGATTATTCAATTTATATGGTTGGTATGTGTCTAAATAATTTCAAAAAATATAATTTAGACAAGTTTGGTTCATTATATTAACCTTATCGTTGAGTTTTAACTCTTAGTAAATTAGTTTGACATTTACCACGTCACTTTGTATTTTTATATTTTATAGTTAATAAACTTACTATATACATCCAAGATACCTAATGTGGTCCATTAATGATACATATATCATTATATAAGTCTTTTGGCAGAACCTTAGATTTTTAGGAATAGAATATCAATTAATTATATAATATTTGTTTTAAAAACACATTTATGTCAATTTGACACTATTCAATAATTGATTTTTTCTAAAGTCATAAAAACATTATTAATTCGAACCAAATTCATTTAAGAAATCCTAAAATATCATATTAAGAAATAAAATTCATTTATGTCATCAAAACATTCATGTTATATTTATTTTAACACTTATAATACCAATTATTTGATTCTTTCATTAATAAGGAAAATACTGCATCATTATAGTGTTATAAATAATATTAATTATTAAATATTTAAAAATTATAAATAAACTAACATTATGTAGAAAATATTTTTATATTTCTAATGAATTTTTATAGTCTAAAACCCAACATATATAACCCTATGTGAAAATTGATTTGTTAAAAGATAAATGCTTATGTATTTTTTGTATTTATTTTAACATAATTAATATATTGTGTCCTTATCATTTACAAGTGGATCCATGGGGTCCCAGAATCGACCAAAAGATGCTCACAGTTGGCCATGTATCAACTAATAAGGCTAGGACACGTTTTAGGGTAATTTATTATTATTATAATATTATTTTTTTACCCTTATTTATCGGATTTACCCTTTAACCGTGGTAAATAAAATATTTAACAAAGTTATTATTAAAAATTACTAAAAATAAAAGTTACCTATTTAAAAAATTTGGAAATCTTTATTAAAAATATGTAATCAATTTTTCCAAATTCAAAAAATAGAAGTGGAAGAAAATAATTTAAAATTAATTCCCATTGATGAAACAAAAAGCATGTTTTTAAGAGATAATTACTATAAAAAAATTGACACTTGTTTATGTCCGGTTTAATTGTGAAATTATGTCCAATGACAAAAATTGAATTAAATGGTAAAAATATATTCTATATATACTTTAAAACCAATTAAATTCATCTTTTATCACAATTAATTACTTCTAATAAAATGTTGTCTTTAATTAAAAGATAGTATTTTTCACTATTCATCAAAATATAAAAGTTATCCGAAAAGTTCCAAAATTTTACTATAGGATAATTTTGATATTAAAAATCCAAAAATTATTTCCATTTTGAGAGATAAAATTTATAAAATTTTAAAAAGTGGGTATTACTATTCATAACGGCTACATTGATTGGTCGCAGTGTGTTAGAATCTCGAAGTTGTGTACAACACACGGTACTGTGTTATTCAAAGAGAATAGTATGATGGAAGCTTGGGGTGTTACATAAGGATTCATACCCCACTCTCAATAAAAGGTTATCCATGTAGGATGATGAAATAAAAGAGTTTAGGTGATTTAATGTTCAATTATATTGAGGGAGCTACCTAGTTGAATGTGTCCCCCCTACGAAACATCAGCAGGTGATCCCTGAAGAGGTTCCCATACCACAAACACTTATCCTGGTGAATGAATCCAATTTTGGAGGACTATTAATCCTATCCCTATAAGGATATCAATACTTACCCCTATTGGGAAGGCAACCAAAATATATTCATTTAAACCCTCAAATGATAACTCTTGATAGGCATCAACCCCAAATTTCAATGTCACTGAAACACCCTATCATGACCACTACCACACCGGACTAAGATGAATCCAGCAAAGATATGCATCAAGGGATCTTGAATATTTTCAATCAATTAACAGCTCAAATAAAATCCATGGATGGGTAGCATGCACTAATACAGCTAGTGTAGAAACCCTGCCTCGAGTGGGTATTCAATGGTCCGCCACCGCCAATCTTTGGGAACTACGTATTTACCATATTCAATGGATTAAGGGACCCTGAACAACATTTAATGAAATACACCTCTTATTTTGACCTCATTGTGGGAAATCTAGAGTAGCAAGAGGCAGTAAAACACATGTGCGTCATATGAACCCTATAGGGATCAACTTTCATTTTGTATACTAGCCTACAAGACAATTAAATCACAGGTTGGGATGATCTATGGTGATTGTTTCTCCTCTGGTTCAGTTCAACACATCCTAATATGGTGGTCGGTGATCTTATGAACTATAAAAAAAATAGAATGAAGGCCTCTCAGAATTCATTTCCATATGAAAAGGCCTGGCATATTCCCTAAAGTAGGCTCTCCCCTTGGATGAAATGCTTGTCGGGGGCATCGATAACCATCAGAATTAATTGTGCACATATCTCATCCCTGTGAAGTACACAAGTGGGTTTAGAGATTTCTCAACCATCAATGATAGGATATAAGAATCCTTGCAATGAAAAAATATTAAATCTGGAGTTCCCCCATCAACTCATGGGAAGAGAATAGGAAAAGTCTAATCGTCTCATGTCATGCTTAAGACACCCCAACACCAAATTCGTTTGAGAGCCCTAACTAAACTATGTAGAACATACGTGGCACCAAGAACCAACCTCATATCGGTAATATGGATGAAGGGATGCTAAAATAATTCTGTTCAAAAAACAAATAAATAATGTTTCCTCATTCGTAGAAGATCAGGCCCGTGACTATTTTAAACAATCAATGAATTAAAACTTCCTCTGTCTAATAGAAACAATGAAGGAAAATGTTGTGGGTCTGGAAAACCCTCTAAATTATTTTCCCTATCATCGGATATTGTGACACACCATCCATCAAAGAATCATTTTCAAGGTTCTCTGACAAAAGATGGTAGGTTTTGGGAATGTTATGTTGGGACTACCACCAAAAAAAGTGTCATATGTTTCCACCTCAGATGCAAGAGAGGAAGAGTAATGGAAAATTGTATCTGGTAAGACAGATATTTTTTTTAAAAAAATTGGATGACCCATTTGGCCATTAATTGAGTTCATGGAATCCTTCCAGTGTAGTTGATACAACCAAATATTCCCCCAAAAGCTATCAATACAATGCAACCATCCTTTTCGGCCATGTGTCCCTCTATAGAAAATAATGTAATAAAGAAAGTAAAAGAAGATGAGCTGACACCAATGATGATGTTAGGGTTGTCACTTTCAGAGTTCATACCAGCATACATGGTACAATGGGAACTTCCCAGCAAATGGTATAATGGGAACCACCCTGCTAAATTCCACCACCAGAAAGATATAGTTGGACAGAAACACTCTCAGATTAAGAGATATCAATCTGCTCCATTAATTTTATTCACATGATGGAACCATTCTCGGATAGAGACTATGGCCATGAACCCAAATTTCCCATGCTGAACTAGAGCGCCATAGGAAGAGGCTGTAGAGTCTGAAGGTTTATTATAAGTCATGATTGTTGCAGAAGTTAAATTCCCATCCACACCATGATTCAAATCATTAACATCGCAGAAACTCATGGAGGACTCTCCGATAGACACAAAAAGAACTAGAATGATCCTTCTCCATCATCTGATGCAATCTATGCCCAATTATCATGGAGTATACAATAGTGGAAAGAAAACAATCATATAGCACAAGGAATACATGCAAACCAGTTCAACCATATGAGGAAAGGACCACAACACCACTATCCCCAACTATAAAGGCCGAACCATCTGTTTCCAAATTCCAAACCACTAAAGTTTCTATTAAAAAGAAACCCCAAGACGACAAGCATCGAACATTAGAGCATAAGTAAGATATTATATCGAAGCTGGCTTCAATTCCAATATTGATGTCAATCCATTATGTTTTAGTCAATTAAAATATCTTAGGGAAACACTCATTTTTTTCCTTAGTATGTCCCCAAGAGTTCGTGCAGAAGTATCAGCAGCTGATGTCTATCAGAGGGAGAGTAGTTCAGAAAATTTTCCCACTATCATCTCCATCATATATAATGTAAAAGACACCATCTTTAAGGGGAACATCAAACCTCTATAATTTTATGCCAAGATAAAAGAAGTTTATTTTTGGAGGATCTTCATTAACATTGTCTCTTGAGTCAAACTTCTCTCGTTGAAAAAGCTTCATCTATTTGGTTATAACAAATATTACCTGGAACACCTCAGAAAAACTCTAATGGGGATTGACCAGGGAAAACAGAAGCTTTTAGGAGAAATAATGCTTAAAACATGGCTCTATGGCCTCATGTCAGATTCCATGTTCCGGGTAGTATGGAAATTTTCGACCTTCAACATCCTATTAGGGAGGCCTTGGCTGCATCAGCACACAGTGATTCCTTCATCATACCATCAGGAATGAAATATTTCACTAATGGAAAAATATGACATTGCACAAAAATAATTAACTATTTGAGTCTTCTGAGTCACATTATATCAACATAGGGTTCAATGAATCGTATAAAAAACATCTTTCTACTGATGGAATTGGATGGATAAATGCTCCAAATAGATTGGAAATGTCTCCATCCGACCCCTCTAACAACATAGGGAAGAGTACGCACTACCTATCAACCATGTTGAATGAAAAAGTCTATGTTCGGATGCACACTCAATCATCTACATGGTCTCTATTACGATCACCAAGTCCAATGACACAGAAAAGCGGGATGACACCCATGATTTTAAGAAAATCCATATCAAAGATGATCATGGCCCATCCATAAGACATTAAGCTACCCTTGCCTCACTCGCAAAGGTGAAAAATGATTTTTCCCAATATTGGAGAGTGAGACTAAAAACTCCTCTCTCTATCAGAATATGGAGATGATGAAGATGATAATGAAAAAATAAAATCGGGAAGAAGACCTCAGAGATGCCTATCAAATATTTGAAGAAGGCATCTCCACCACAATCGATGAACTGAGGGAGATAAACCTTGGAACCAAAGATGAACCACGACCCACTCTAATTAGTGTGGCTATGCCTGTTGAGGAGCAGAAGTCATATACCTCTTTTCTAATGAATAATGATGATGTGTTTTCTGGAGTAAGACATAAATTCTAGGCCACGGTCCTGAGGTCCCCAATCATCATCTGGGATTACCAGAAGATCACTATAGCAATAAGTAGGATGCTTGAAGGACCCACCAGACACATGGTTCCAATGTAGAGGCTGAAGATGATAAGATGATCAAATAAAACATTATATGGTAGCTCCAATATCTAATTCTGATGGAGAACATAGTCCATACCAAAAAGAATAATGGACATATTAGAATATGCATTGACTTCATATATCAAAACCATAGTTTCCCAATAGATGATTTTCCCATCCCGATCATAGAATTGTTGATCGATCCAACAGTCAGATATGATGATCTCTCTTTCATAGAAAGCTACTAGTGATACAAATAGATATGATTGTCCTATGGATACACAGAAACAACATATTTTAGGGCCCCTCAGGGATTTTTTGTTATTTTGTGATTCCCTTAGGTCTAAATAATGTTCACACCACATATCAGTATTCCATATATAACATATTCAAGATCTTCATTGGAATATTTGTCGAGTGTTATATCGATGATATTTTGGTTAAATCGTGACATCACTCAAACCACCTGGTCAATATTCAAACTGTCTTTAACAAATTGTAGCTACATAGTTTAAATTTGAATACCCATAAATTCCCCATTGGTGTTATGTCAATAATATTCGAAGGATTCATCATACAACATCATTTCATTGATTTTGACCCCTATAAGAAAAATTTCATCTTTGCCATGTCCCCTCCTAGAAGCCTCTCCTAGTTGATAGGATTCCTGGGGAACCATGCCAACATTTGGTAATTCATATCCAACCTTGAAGTTTAATGATTAAAATTCACCAGGCTCATAAAGAATGGAGTTACATATTAGTGGGATAATGATTTTCAAGGAGAATTCGACAATATCAAAAGACATCTCTTATTCCCACTGGTGTTGATTCCACCGGTTGAGGGGAGACCACTCACAGTATACGTAACTACCTTGTAATAATCATAAAGATCCTTCCTTGTATAGATGATTGGTGTTAGTATAGAGAACAACCTCTATTAACTTATCCAATCAATGATTGAAGTTGAAACTCACAATTTAGAAATTGAAATGAACTCCATAGCCCTAATCATTGAGGTTGAGAAACTCAAGCATTAACTCTAGCATAATGGTATCAACCTTCATTCCCACTATAACACACTCAAATATATCCTCAACCTTACCATGCTAAACAGATGCCTATCATGATGGGTAGTCATCCTATAATATTTTGAAATACGATAAATTCCCCAGAAGACCATCAAATTCCAGACATTAGTAGACTATGGGGAAGAGAAACCCTCAGATAAAACAACACCATTGGATGTCGAACATCTAAATGAAAATGTGTCTTCCATATAGGAGGACCCCATTCATGAGAAATGTATTTTATGGTTCTTCCCATATCCCTACAGGGAAGGATGGAGGATCCCAAGATCAAAAAATTGGTGTTGGGAATTATACTTGTATCCCATGAAAATGTTGTATTACCTTAATAATTCATACATTTCGAAGGGTGTATAAATTATGAAGAAGAATATTAGGCCCTCATTGAAGGCCAAGAACTGGCACTTCATGTGTTAGAAAAATAGCTAAAAATAATGGGAGTTTCAGAGATTTTCATCAAATAGGAATGTTTTGGCAATTCCCAAAATAAAGAATTATTGGTTCCCCTAATGAACCATTTTTGACAAATGATGGTCTAATTACCTTAAGAAACAACATTGAATTATGCCCCCCTATAAAAAAATTTCCAATCCAACACTTTTGGAAAATAGAAAAAAAATTCTTTGGCTGATCCAAAATTGGATGAATCTTTCATTAGCATTTACATTCACCAGATGGTCTTACCATTCATCCAGATAAATAAAGAGGAGTTTGATGAAAATAACCCCATTTTTTAGAATCATGATCACACTGCCTACTAGTTGATTCCCATTGAAGATTTCCTTCGAAATGGGGAAATCAAACCAGAATGGGCAAGAAAGGGAGCAGGTACGAAGAAGGGAAATCAAAATTGTCTTGTACAATAGGGTAATCCAAAAGAAAGTTCTCTACAAACAAGACAATGATGGAGTCCTTCTTAGTTGCATTGATGGAGAAGATATGGTAGCCTTCATGAAAGAGTTGCGTGCCAGATCTTGTGGAGTACCCCAATCAGCAACCATGATCTCTCACTAAATATAATGGCTTGGATATTATTAGCCCACTATGATACAAGATTGTTCCATATTCCCCATGAAGTGTCATTCTTTCCTAATTCATGATAATTTCATACAAAGACCCCCAATGTTACACCATATAGCAATGTACTCTAGACCTTTCACCTCTTGGGGGATGGATGATGTGGGACCATATCCTCCTGCCACAGCCTGACATTTCATGTTATACTCCCAACATCCAACTTCTATTTCAAATGGGATCAAGCCATACCCCTTGAGGAAGTAGATCTGAGAAACAATGTTAGCTATGTGATGGTCAACATCATTAATATATATGGTGTCCCTCATTCAATATTAATAGAAAATGACACCAACATATTCTTTACTTAGTTGGATAATCTATACCTGGAGTATGTAATTAAAGGCAACCAGTCATCTTACGATCATGCGACGACCAATGGGAAAATAAATGATTTAAACCAAACTCTGTCCAACATACTATTTAATATGGTCGATAAGGATAAAAAATTGTGGCCAGGCAACTAATTTACCATTTTTGGAAATACCCGACCACAACCCACACTACCACCTTGGAAACCCTATTCTCACTAGTATATAGGTAAGAGGTGGTTTTACCTATTGAAATTAAATTTACATCACATTGGGTGGCCATTTGTGATCAACATTCCATGAATGAGCTATCCAAGAGATGGTTTGATGAGTTTGAGAAGCTCGATTAAAAAAGGCTGCATAGTCTGCACCATTTGGAAATCTTCAAAATTCGGATTACACGATCCTTTGACAAAAAGGTTCTCCCTTAGTCTTTCCATGAATAAGAAATGGTGTTAGTCCTCAGATCCACATTCATACTCAAGAAAAATCCCCCAAAGCATAGACTAAATTTGGAAGGACCATATGTCATATATTGGGTTTATTCCAATGGACAATACGCCCTGATAACAATAGATGGACATCCCATCACTCCTCCCACAAAAAAAATGATCACGAAGGAGTATTTCACATAGTAATATTCCAAGCAATGGCCTATGATATGTAGAGACCCGAAGCCTGACGTACATGGACATTACATTACTTTTTCGGAATACTTAGTACATAACAAAAACACACACACAAGGATCGTAATAGTTTAGTGTCTTTGGAAACTCGGAATAAAATCTTCTAATCGTGGTGAAAGATCTTCAACATCTCCCATAAAGATCTTCCTTTTTTTTACCTAAAACCTTTATTTATATCCTGGGGAAAAGAAAACATAAAAGGGTGAGCTCAAATGCTCAGTAAGGGTAAACAAAAGAAATATCAATCACATCGTATTCATAAGAACATAACATTTTGGAAATCATAACCTGCAAAAGAGAGCATAATTTCATAACATGGGATAAATCATGGTAGTGAAATGTAATCAAAATAATCATAACTTAAAACATGAAACTTTGTGGCATTCACACATAATCATAGAGAATCATTTCTTGTTAGTCAAGACTCATTGCCAAGACTATCTTAGTGGACAAAGTCCCTTTCTGAATCGAGTAACCCTCGTTTCAGTCCTGTTTCACTGAACCGGTATAACCTACCATTCCAGCCATGTCTATCTCATGAGATATAAAATCTTTACCCAATGCATTGGAGGGAGATATAGGTCCCACCCATCTCATAATGATACCATTCTTATGTGTGCCACAAAATCATAAACCATACATCATAGCATAACCCATGTAATAAAAATAGGATTCTTAAACAACATGGCATCAAAAAACAATTCATATACGATAAAGGAATTCATAAAAATAATTCCATCACAACATAATCAAATCAATGTAATAATAGGGATAAAAACAGAACCCTTTATTATCTTAGATGGAAAATAATTTTGATAAAACACTTTAACTTCATTCTTGAGGAAAATATCCTTTCTACTTTAAAAAATACTTTTCCTTTGTTAACATGTCATACAATTTTAAACTAAAAGAAGTTGATTAAAAATAAACTTGAAAACTTATAAAGGAAGCTTCTTGGAAATAATTTTCTAGAAATCCATTCATGCCGTATAAGTTAAAAAAAACATTCTTCGTACTTTTGTCGGAAAAATCAAAAAGCACCTCATATGAAACACGTCAAAAGATTCCTTTCATATTTTTTACTAAAAACTCACCGAAGGGTAAAATTGGATTTAAAATAGTGTAAGTGGATGGAAACAATATTACATATTGAGGGAACATGGATTTGGATGATAAAATACACCCCAATAAATACTTACGAATAAACAATCTTGGATAAAAATGAGATTGTGATATTTCCCTTACCTTAGGTCCGATTTGCTTCGTATGTGTCTGAACCTCCTGTATAATTATTTAAATAATGTCATTGACTTATTATAGAATCATATTCATTGTTATGATATCATATATGGTTCACTTATTACATTATATTACCCGTTCTTTTGTAAATTCCATGTTAAAGAAGCGTTTTGGGTAAAATTGTTTCATTTATCGTAGGTGTTTTGACTTGTTGTTCTTGACATTATTATTACTTATATCATGATTTACTTACTTCCAGAATATAAAATATGATTTATATATCATATATATTCAGTATATATACATATAAGATAGATAAATGAAATGAAAAACACCGTTCATGGAGACGGTAGTCCGTACGTATGCATGAACGTTGTTTTCCTTTCCTTATTGTCTTGAATGGAAGTAAGTAGATGACATACATATAAATATATACATAAATCCAGTATCTTTATAATGTCATATATTTCATTATTATTTCTTATATATACTTTTTAATCATTCTTATATGGTTAACATGGAGAATGAATCTCATCGCGTCGTGGAGACGGTAGTCCGTACGTACGCACGAGCGATGATATCGTTCCCATGGTCATGGAATTGTGTTGAAGTGTATGTATAATATTTCAGTATCAATATCACATTATAATAATCATATATATTTACTCATTAAACCATTATACCCATCCAATTAAGGTGGTGGCGGAAAATAGATTACACCACGGCGTGGAGACGGTATTCCGTACGTACGCACGCGCGATGATTTCCTTTTTCCGTAGGATGGATAGAAGGTTAATTAGAGTTGTTTCATATTTATAATAACATATCAGTATATAAGAAATACTGATGTTATTACTTTATCATGAAACAACTAAAGAAGAAGAAGTTGAAGAAGAAAGAAATTGAAAAAGATCGGTAATGGATATTACCTCTTCTTTGGAACGCCTCTTTGAATCCTCCACTTAGGGAACTAAGATTGGTCTTTGAAGAATACCATGACCTCTAGGATGATACTAGGGAAGTGGAGAAGATATTGTGTCAGGGGTTGGCCGAGCATGAAGGCTCAAAGTTGTGTGAAGAGGAGGGGGAGGAGGTGCCCTTTTATAAGGGAGGATAGGGGCACCTTAGGAATATCTCAAAATATTATTTTATATTAAAGTCAAAATCGGTTTATAATGGTTCTAAAGGGTCTTATTTCGAAGATATAGTGGGGATGTGTAGAAATCCTATCAACCAATAAGATTTAGACATGTTTAGGGTATTATTTTAACCTTATCAATTAGATTTAACTCTAAGTTAAATAATTTAACTTTTACCGTGTCTTTTTGTTTTCTTTCACTATATGGTTAATACACTTACTATAACATGCCAAACGAACCCAAAATTGTTTATTATTAATATATATATCCTTATCTAAGTCATTTTTCCGAACCTTAGATTTTTAGGAATAAAATAACAATTAATAATATAATATTTGATTTAAAAACTATTTTATGTCAATTTTGACACTATTTGGTACAAGATTTTTATGAAATTTATAACAGAATGATAAGTTCGAGAAAAGTTACTTAAATCAACAATAACATGTCATATTAACCTAGGAAATTAGTGTAAGTCATAAAAAGTCTCAAATTACATTTATTTGGGCATTTATAACATCAATTATGTCAATATTTCATTAATAAGACAATTACTGCATTATCTTTCGGTCATAATAAATGATAATTATTTAATCCCTAAAAATTCTAAATAAATTCCTATGATGTAGATAATTGTATTATATTTCTGTATACTATTCATGTTCGAAGTTTCATGAAGATTATCACTAGATTAAAATTATTATACTTATAAGATTTAAGAAAGTTACATGTTGTCACATTCTTTGGTTTTAATAATAATTAAATTATTTTCATTGAAAAAATTTAATTAAATTAATCTAATCCGACCCTTAAGTGATATGGGTCGTTTTTTATTCATCAAATAGGATTTTTACATTTGTTAGGGTAATTTTAAAATTTTATATTTACCCTTAATTACCCGATTTACCTTTAACTATGGTAAATAAAATTTACCGTAGTTACTATTCATAATTCGCAAAAATAAAAAGTATCCTATTAACATAATTTGGACCCACTGATTCCAAATATGGAATCCATTTTTTAAAATTCAAAACCCAGAAGTTGCAGGAATTAAATTAAAATTAATCCCGTTGTCGAATAAAAACGGGTTTTTGTTTAAAACATTGCAAAAGATTGAATTGATTTAACCTACGAATTCAAGGTAAAATCAATGCTAATGACATACATTATATTAAATGGTAAAAATATATTCTATTTATACTTTAAAACCATTAAATATTATAATTTAACCACATAAGATATTATGATGAAAAAATTTGTTTTTAATTAAAATATAGCGTGTTTTTACTATTCATTAAAATGTGAAAGTTACGAGAATAATATGAAAATTTTATCCAAAGTGAATTTTTATTTCATGATTCCAAATAAGAATGTTATTTTGTCAAATTGAACTTATAAACATGTCAAAAACTAGATTTATAGTGGGTGTGCAATCAAAAGGCGACAAAACTGCATTTTTTGAAAAATACTTATTTTACCCGAAAAATTTATTTTGTTCTTATACCATGTTCTAGAAATGTGTAAGATGAATAGTAATGTTATAAAATTCAATATTTAGTTAATACTATTAATAAAGGCTAGTTCATGACAATATTATAATAATATAACATTGTTTATTAAAACCCGGTATTGCGTACAACACACTCTATCGAGGAAGGTCGCGATTGCGTGTAATGCAAGCCAAGTCAGGGTTGCGTGTTGTGAAAGAATCCTTCATTGTTTCATATAACAGAATCCAATCATATTTAATTTATACGTTTAATATATATATATATATATATACTCAATGTTGCGTAGAATAACTATTATCAAAATTGTGTGTAACACGGTCCATGAATAGTGTTGCGTATACTGCAAGCTAATACGGTGTTGCGTATAGCGCAAGGTAATCTTGGTGTAGAATACAACACAAGACATTAATGAAATTAAAATAATATTTTTCATAAAATCTTGGGGTGTTACATTCTACCCCCCTTAAAATGAATTTCGCCCTCGAAATTCGTCGGGGTTATAAATGGTTTACTATTCGAAAGATTCTTTAATAGAAACCCACATCGTAAAAAGGAATACCAAAACCAATCTTTGAAAACAAAAGTATTAAACGTCACGGTTACCCAAATAAACTAATCACTGGGTTTCCACATAGGTGAAAATATAGATATGGAAGAGAAATCTAACCATCATGTTCTGATGGAGAGTGGTAGAGAACATGGCTATGGAAAATCCAGTAATCACAAATCCATAAATTTGTGACGATCTAAGGTACCATCTGATTAATCAGGTATAAGATCACTAGGACAACATTTTTGGTTTTCAAGATCATTTCACTAAAGTTGAAAATTTGAATTAGAATAAATACTTTCTTTATTTTGGTACAATCTCACTATTGTTCATGCCTTGAACAATTTCCACTTCATCTCTTAAATAAATGAAGTTGAATTTGTTATTCGTGAAGTGTTAGCAGATCATGTGATAGAATGACGGGTCATTCCATCTGTCTCAAACAAAAGGTTAGCAAAAATTGTATACATAAGTCGATCTATAGTGAGATTAATCACATATGGTTCCTAAAATGGACTTATACTTCATATATCATACTGCTTAATATAATAAAACTAGTTTCTACTAAACATGGACTTCTTGTAGGCCAGTGGTAGGCGATAAAGGCCAGTCGCACTTCGGTTGTGGGTTCGATTCCCACAGCCTTGTCCGAAGCGATGGGCTGTCGCCCGTCCCACAGGTTGTCCTTTTTCTAAAACTACATTACTAAAACATCCCATCAATAATATCCAAAATCTTCTATCCTTAAACAATACTAACTTATGTCCAACATAATCCATTCCAATCGTTAGGCTTATCCATAATACTTCTGTCTTAATCTCATATTATAGTGAAAATGATTACCAAAGATTTCATATAACAAGCATGTTAATACCATCATTGATTCTCATATATCACGAGATATGTCTTGTTGGTCACATTCCAAACATTAGAAGGCCTTAATCATGTATTCTCTTGAAAAATAATACCCATTGAACCTTAGTGAAAACATTAATGCAGTTAAAAGTTAACACTTTCCATATACCAAAATACTCAAAATTCTATATACTCAAACAATGATATCACATAGTCCTTATATCAATCATGAGCTCATGAATACTATTAAACATTTCATTTTCTCGTTTTCCCTTCATTATGCGCATATCATCTTATTTCAAAAAAAAATATCTCAATCACTTTGAATACCACATCAATAAATATTGCAATACTCAATGATACAACATTATTTTGGAATCCCATTACATAAACACTTAATCATTCCACCACATCGTTGTCATATTCAACATTGCCAATAGTGATCGCATGTGACTTCCCTTTGTCCTTTGCCTTCAGTGGTTGCTCATGTTGATCATCACTAACCCTTGGATTAGGGCATTTATTAGCATAATTCCCCATTTCCTTGCACTTGAAGCATTGAAGTGTTGGTGGTGAGTTCTCTGCAGTGTTTGCTTTATTCACATCATTAGAAACCCTTTTTCCATTACTTCGACACTCAGCTGCTCGATGACCTTCTTTTCCACACTTAAAACATTTTCTAGTCCCTTTAAGACAATCTCCACCATGATTCTTTCCACACTGTGTGCATAAGGAAACATTCATCTTCTTTTCACCATTATTCTGAGAATTCTCCTTGAATTCCATCTTTCGTTTCTTGTCAAAACCATGAGATGGATATGTAACACCAACTTCCATTTCTACCTTGATAGCACAACGCACAATTTCTTCATAGCTACTGAAGTCTCTTATAGCTAATGCCCTTCGAAGACTTGGTTTTAAGCCACTGAAAAATCGATCAACATTACTTTCAGGTTGGATGATAATGCGAGATGCATACCTTGCAAGTCTTGTAAAATTCCCTTCGTATATACCAACAGATTCATCATCCTTTTGCTTTAGTTCAAGAAACTCCTTCTCTATCTTTGTTCGAAGAATACGAGGAAAGTACTTATTGAAAAATAAGTTCTTGAACTCGTCCCATTCCATGGACTCAATTTCATCTATTTTCCTTGTATTCTTGATAAGATTCCACCATTGATCAGCTTCACCTTCCAAACGATATACTGCTAAGATGACTTTATCTTGTTCAGAACATTGAAGAACTGAAAATATCTTTTCAGTGGTACTGATCCATTGTTCAGCCACAAGTGGATCAGAAGACCCACTGAAAGAATGTGGACGTTGCCTCATGAAGGACTCAATAGAATATTGTTCACTTCTCTGCTCATTTGGAAGTCCAGAATGATTCATAGCTTGTGTAAGTATAGCAATAAGATTTTTCACTCCATCTCCCATAACATTTGTTTGTTCAGGAGGACAATCATTGCATTGTCCATTGCATTGATCAACACGGTTCCTTCGGGTTCCAGCCATCGTCTAAAACCCAAAAAGAATAGTGTGAGAGGCAAAAATCATTCTAGGGAAAACAACATAATAAAGGGGGAGTACCTTCAATATCTAACATCTTAGGTTTAATTCTATGATCGTTAGCGTAGTTCTAGTACTATAACCTATACGTATACTTATCCTTAGGGACATCCCTAGACATACCGTAGAAATATCTCTAGGGATCTCACTAACGTTTTCGCATCCTAGATTCCAAAGGTTGACTAAACATTTCCTCTTATACCAAATGTAGAAACCCGAAGCCTGACGTACATGGACATTACATTACTTTTTTGGAATACTTAGTACATAACAAAAACACACACACAAGGATCATAATAGTTTAGTGTCTTTGGAAACTCGGAATAAAATCTTCTAATCGTGGTGAAAGATCTTCAACATCTCCCATAAAGATCTTCCTTTTTTTACCTAAAACATTTCTTTATATCCTGGGGAAAAGAAAACATAAAAGGGTGAGCTCAAATGCTCAGTAATGGTAAACAAAATAAATTTCAATCACATCGTATTCATAAGAACATAACATTTTGGAAATCATAACCTACAAAAGAGAGCATAATTTCATAACATGGGATAAATCATGGTAGTGAAATGTAATCACAATAATCATAACTTAAAACATGAAACTTTTTGGCATTCACACATAATCATAGAGAATCATTTCTTGTTAGTCAAGACTCATTGCCAAGACTATCTTAGTGGACAAAGTCCCTTTCTGAATCAAGTAACCCTCGTTTCAGTCCTGTTTCACTGAACCGGTATAACCTACCATTCCAGCCATGTCTATCTCATGGGATATAAAATCTTTACCCAATGCATTGGAGGGAGATATAGGTCCCACCCATCTCATAATGATACCATTCTTATGTGTGCCACAAAATCATAAACCATACATCATAGCATAACCCATGTAATAAAAATGGGTTTCTTAAACAACATGGCATCATAAAACAATTCATATACGATAAAGGAATTCATAAAAATAATTCCATCACAACATAATCAAATCAATGTAAAAATAGGGATAAAAACAGAACCCTTTATTATCTTAGATGGAAAATAATTTTGATAAAACACTTTAACTTCATTCTTGAGGAAAATATCCTTTCTACTTTAAAATATACTTTTCATTTCGTAACATGTCATACAATTTTAAACTAAAAGAAGTTGATTAAAAATAAACATGAAAACTTATAAAGGAAGCTTCTTGGAAATAATTTTTTAGAAATCCATTCCTGCCGTATAAGTTAAAAAAACATTCTTCGTACTTTTGTCGGAAAAGTCAAAAAGCACCTCGTATGAAACACGTCAAAAGATTCCTTTCATATTTTTTACTAAAAACTCACCGAAGGGTAAAATTGGATTCAAACTAGTGTAAGTGGATGGAAACAATATTACATATTGAGGGAACATGGATTTGGATGATAAAATACACCCCAATAAATACTTACGAATAAACAATCTCGGATAAAAATGAGATTGTGATATTTCCCTTATCTTAGGTCCGATTTGCTTCGTATGTGTCTGAACCTCCTGTATAATGATTTAAATAATGTCATTTACTTATTACAGAATCATATTCATTGTTATGATATCATATATGGTTCACTTATGACATTATATTACCCGTTCTTTTGTAAATTCCATGTTAAAGAAGCGTTTTGGGTAAAATCGTTTCATTTATCGTAGGTGTTTTGACTTGTTGTTTTTGACATTATTATTACTTATATCATGATTTACTTACTTCCAGAATATAAAATATGATTTATATATAATATATATTCAGTATATATATATATAAGATAGATAAATGAAATGAAAAACACCGTTCATGGAGACGGTAGTCCGTACGTACGCATGAACGCTGTTTTCCTTTCCTTATTGTCTTGAATGGAAGTAAGTAGATGACATACATATACATATATACATAAATCTAGTAGCTTTATAATGTCATATATTTCATTATTATTTCTTATATATACTTTTTAATCATTCTTAAATGGTTAACATGGAGAATAAATCTCATCGCGTCGTGGAGACGGTAGTCCGTACGTACGCACGAGCGATGATATCGTTCCCATGGTCGTGGAATTGTGTTGAAGTGTATGTATACTATTTCAGTATCAATATCACTTTATAATAAGCATATATAGTTACTCATTAAACCATTATACCCATCCAATTAAGGTGGTGGCGGAAAATAGATTACACCACGGTGTGGAGACGGTATTCCATACGTACGCACGCGCGGTGATTTCCTTTTTCCGTAGGATGGTTAGAAGGTTAATTAGAGTTGTTTAATATTTATAATAACATATCAGTATATAAGAAATACTGATGTTATTACTTTATCATGAAACAACTAAAGAAGAAGAAGTTGAAGAAGAAAGAAATTGAAAAATATCGGTAATGGATATTACCTCTTCTTTGGAACGCCTCTTTGAATCCTCCACTTAGGGAACTAAGATTGGTCTTTGATGAATACCAGGACCTCTAGGATGATATTAGGGAAGTGGAGAAGATATTTTGGTAGGGTTTGGCCGAGCTTGAAGGCTCAAAGTTGAGTGAAGAGGAGGGGGAGGAGGTGCCTTTTTATAAGGGAGGAGAGAGGCACCTTAGGAATATCTCAAAATATTATTTTATATTAAAGTCAAAATCGGTTTTTAATGGTTCCAAAGGGTCTTATTTCGAAGATAGAGTGGGTATGGGTCGAAATACTATCAACCAATAAGATTTAGACAAGTTTAGGGTATTATTTTAACCTTATCAATTAGATTTAACTCTAAGTTAAATAATTTAACTTTTACCGTGTCTTTTTGTTTTCTTTCACTATATGGTTAATACACTTACTAAAACATGCCAAACGAACCCCAAATTTTTATTATTAATATATATATCCTTATCTAAGTCATTTGGCCGAACCTTAGATTTTTAGGAATAAAATAACAAATAATAATATAATATTTGATTTAAAAACTATTTTATGTCAATTTTGACACTATTTGGTACAAGATTTTTATGAAATTTATAACAGAATGATAAGTTCGAAACAAGTTACTTAAATCAACAATAACATGTCATATTAACCTATAAAATTATTATAAGTCATAAAAAGTCTCAAATTACATTTATTTGGGAATTTATAACATCAATTATGTCAATATTTCATTAATAAGACAATTACTGCATTATCTTTGTGTCATAATAAATGATAATTATTTAATCTCAAAAAATTCTAAATAAATCCTATGATGTAGATAATTGTATTAGATTTCTGTATAATATTCATGTTCGAAGTTTCATGAAGTTTATCACTTGATTAAAATTATTATACTTATAAGATTTAAGAAAGTTACATGTTGTCACATTCTTTGGTTTTAATAATAATTAAATTATTTTCATTGAAAAAATTTAATTAAATTATTCTAATCCGACCCTTAGGTTATATGGGTCGTTTTTTAGTCATCCAATAGGATTTTTACATTTTTTAGGGTAATTTTAAAATATTATATTTACCCTTAATTACCCGATTTACCTTTAACTATGGTAAACAAAATTTACTGTAGTTACTATTCATAATTCGCAAAAATAAAAAGTATCCTATTAACATAATTTGGAACCACTGATTCCAAATATGGAATCCATTTTTTAAAATTCAAAACACAGAAGTTGCAGAAATTAAATTAAAATTAATCCCGTTGTCGAATAAAAACGGGTTTTTGTTTAAAACATTACAAAAGATTGAATTGATTTAACCTACGAATTCAAGGTAAAATCAATGCTAATGACATACATTATATTAAATGGTAAAAATATATTCTATTTATACTTTAAAACCATTCAATATTATAATTTAACCACATAAGATATTATGATGAAAAAAGTTGTTTTTAATTAAAATATAGCGTGTTTTTACTATTTATTAAAATGTGAAAGTTACCAGAATAATATGAAAATTTTATCCAATGTAAATTTTTATTTCATGATTCCAAAGAAGAATTTTATTTTGTCAAATTGAACTTATAAACATGTCAAAAACTATATTTAGAGTGGGTGCGCCATCAAAAGGCGGCAAAACTGCATTTTTTGAAAAATTCTTATTTTACCCGAAAAATTTATTTTGTTCTTATACCATGTTCTAGAAATGTGTAAGATGAATAATAATGTTATAAAATTCAATATTTAGTTAATAAAATTAATAACGGCTAGTTCATGACAATATTATAATAATATAACATTGTTTATTAAAACCCGGTATTGCGTACAACACACGCTATCGAGGAAGGTCGTGATTGCGTGTAATGCAAGCCAAGTAAGGGTTGCGTGTTGTGAAAGAATCCATCGTTGTTTTGTATAACAGAATCCAACCATATTTCATTTATACGTTTAATATATATATGTATATACTCAATGTTGCGTAGAATAACTATTATCAAAATTGTGTGTAACACGGTCCATGAATAGTGTTGCGTATACTACAAGCTAATACGGTGTTGCGTATAGCGCAAGGTAATCTTGGTGTAGAATACAACACAAGACATTAATGAAATTAAAATAATATTTTTCATAAAATCTCGGGGTGTTACATGATATACGACCATAAACTATGATTCATAATACCATGAAGTTACACTCTAAACTCTAAGACCTTAAATGATGAGTATCCCTACTCAGATGTTATAGTTCAAACATTATGACCCTAAACAATGAACCATAGTCCGGAATACATGACGTTAAATTTTCTAGTATTAGTTGATGAATTCTGAAATTGAACCATGATGTTGTGGTCCATGATCTATGACCTTATAATATGAGTACCAATACCGTGAAATCCCCATCCTACTGTTCTAACTCTGTGAACATAAACTGTGATACATTTCCCATTCCACACGATGTTAAACTATATGGAACTCATCCATGAAACATGAAATTGAACCATGAATTATGTCCTCACTGTAAGACTATAAACTACATGGAACAATGCTTCCTTATCACATGAAAATAAATTGAATTATCTCTCACAGAACAATGTACGACATGATTCATTCCCTCACAGGATACGTAGCAATGAATCGATCCTCGATCTTGGCCTAGCCCCAACAAAAAAAATTCCCCCATCATAATCTGTATATCACCACAGTTGTGAAGGATAACCTATATCCACTATTTGTTTCTAACATATATTATTACTCATGTGAGCTTAGGATCAATGGCACCGATTCTCTTACAAAAAAATATCAGGAGATATGATAGACCCAACACCCATATCAAATAAAAGAAATCTCCATAAATATGGACTGAAACAAATTTTATAAGGAACGTTCATAACTATATGTGGATTGATTACTTCCCTCACAGGATATGTAGTGATTCCTAGATTTTGCATCCTTTCATAGCCATCACAAAAAAATTCTCTCAAATTACCTTATACACCAAGAAAAAATTTATAGGGAATATTAAGTACTACACATGGCTTTATTCCAGCATTTAAGGATATTTAGTGGCACCTGGATTTTTCATCCCAGCCTATCCACCATAAAACATTTCCCCTCTTCCCCCATACACATGTTATACATGTACAAGGAGTCCATCAAAGTTCCTAATCACATGAAAATAAACTGTGAAATTATTCATGATTTATGTGTTGTCCAGTCCTCAATGGTATGTTATCCGGCACGTGACCCCCACTAATGAGAAGTAAAAAGATCATTCTTCCCCCTATACATTTGAATCATATCTATTTAGAAACTCTAGTAATTCATGTGTAATAAAAATCAAGTTATCTATAACATTCCCATGCACATCTCTCCCATTTTTCGAACACCATTCCCCATGAAAAATTGGGCCCCCATAATCATTCAAGGCCGTATGATATGAAAGTCCACTGTCCTTTAGACACCGTTCATTGACTATGCACATCATGCCCCAAAGGCTATGCATATGTTGATAAAAAAAATGGCTGTCAATTGAAGTAAAATTCATCCCCACGAAATTACTATCCTATCGTAGTATGCCCAATGGGTTGCAAGACCCATTTAATCCCTCATGATTCATATTTCCCAAGGGACTATAGTTTCACCATCTATCATCACTCGTGTCCAGGGAATGCTAGAGCATCCTGATTGTGATTAACTCAAATATGTAAAATATCTTTATGAAAACATACTCATCTTCACTAAATGAATCTAAACTGCAATGTATTATGTCCTCACCGTATGACATTAAACTACGAGGCCAAAATCATACTTGTAGTACAACATTAACTATATTATAGTGGTTTATGAAAAAATTGTCCTCTGATTTTGATTTTTATATTCCAATGTAATGACTCATAATTTTCATAATCCCTTATTTCTCACACTGGTCATATCTCACAAGAGCTTACTTATCTTAGCGAGAGATCCATCATGACATTATGCAAAAATAGTCCATGATTTTCATCCTAGAAGAAGAACCATATAATGCATGTCATGGTATCATTGCCCGAGATGAACCCACATCCTGGACTTTCAATTCTAAATGACTATGTAACCCAAAGATGGAATAAATTCCTCACCCGGCGTACGAGTCAGTACTACGTAAGGGACACATGATTCCATGAGTAAATCAAAACAAAAATTTCCCAAATTTGACAATAAATACGTTTACCATATAAAAAACTATATGGACTGGGTGATCGTGAATCGACAAAACACTCCAAGGCCATCTGAGTAAGATGGAAAGTGTCCTGCAGACACCATTGATTGGATATGCACATCATTCCCCAGCATCTATGCATATATTTGATAAAATATGTTCATTAATCAATGAAAAATTCATCCCCAGGTGCTTCAGTTCCCATCTCAGTATGCCAAATGAGTTTCAAGACTCATTCTACCCCTCCAGATTCAATGGAACGTGATGTCTTGGTTTAAATTTTCTTCCTTACACACATCCCGAATATATCAGAACATGTGGGCCTAATTAATCTCTCATTCTTTTTGAGGTTTAAAAACATACCTCATCAATATGAATGAAGTTTATTCGCATAAAAAAGAAGAGTGACCCCACTCATTTTTGGGTTTCCCTAAAAAATTTCTATTAAAATGTCCTTTTTGGGCATTATGATTCCCCCCTTTTCAAAAGTCAAATAATGTATTCAGAAAGTTTTGAATACACATTATCCTTTATAACCATAGAATATGGAAGGCCAGTGTCTTGTGGAAACCATTGATTGTATATGAACATCATGCCCCTTTGGTTATGCATATGTTTCCCACAAAAATGGATGTCACTCAATGGAATGTTCGTCCCCCATTGAGTCCTTAAAATCTTTTGTATGCTCAAATGACATTCATGTCCCATCACACCCTCGATTTGGAAAACTCTTGGATAATGGATAATATCCCGTTATATTTTCTAATACCCCCTAAAAAATACTTCTAACTGAACTGACCATTAACCAACTCTCCCTCATGCATGTATGAACCATGGGTGAGCAGTATCCCCTCTTCAAAGCTGACATAAATGTCTCTAATATTTTCAGACACCACTACTCAGGACAACCACCCATTGTGGCTCCAAACAAGAAAATAAATTCTAAATGTTGAATATCCCTACTAGGAAATTGAAAATGGAAGCCCAGTGTCTGGTGAACACATTCTTTGGACTATGCACGTCATTCGCCATAGGCTCTACATATTTTGACCACAAAAATGGTCGTCGATCAAAGGTAAATTCGTCCCCATGAGATTCCATTTCCTTCCACTATATAAATAAAATGTCTCTAAAGCATTATGGATGTCCAAAATCAAAAATAAATGGTAAAATAATCCCTATCCCCTGTCAGAAAGATATTAGAACACTCATGTATAATTTTCCCCTGTAAGGTCCCTACCCCATTATTTATGGTCAATGTTGTTCAACATAAAACATCAGTAATGAGTTTGACTAGAAGGTTGTGAAATACCAGCTAAAAGGATGCCATAATTTCTAGAGGTAAATCACATAAGTAACCTATTTATATAAGTAAAGTATTTTATTATTAAAAAAATGATTAGCCATCAATTAAAGATGTAATGCTTGTTAGGTTGAAAACCCAAAAGGGTAGATTAAAAAAATTCATGTTATGCCCGCAGAGCCTGTTCTAAGAAGTATTAAGAAAAAATTTAGGAAATAATAGAAAATACATAAAAATTCATGAGTTTCTCCATAAATCCTCTACAATAGTCAAACTACTCTCACTGAGTCCCGTAGCTCAACAAAAAAATTGAGCCCTATTTGATTATTTCAGTTAAAATTGTTTCAAATCAATGATTAAAATTAATACCTGATTGAAATGATGTTTATATGATTAATTATGATCAACATACATGACATGAAATGGAAATGAAAAATAATTTAATAGAATATTGGTTCCCTCAAATTTCAAAAAAAATGTATAGTGGGAATCCACAGCCTGGAGCCCCAATTTGAATGAAAGATTAGACCTCTACAAGAGATATTCAACAGAGTCATAGAGTTGCATCAAATGTTTGTAAAACTCCTCAAAGGTATGGATATGAGTCAAAAAATTCACAGTATCGACCTCTACACTTTCCCACACATCCTCCGCATCCCTCATGGCATGAAGGCATATCTTTTCTCCCTCCTGCATTTTCCATTGCCCTTTCTCAACGGCGTTTATAGCCCGGGCCCGATCATGTTTGATACACTCCAATTTCAACCTTTGATGCTCCACTACCTGATCATTTTTTTCTTTCAAAGACTCTTGTTTCTTCAATTTTGTTTGGAAACTTTTAAACTATTCAAACATGAGTGGTAGCTTCATTAACGAGAATTTTTCATGTAGCAGCTAGATATGTCGTCGACTCTTTCGATGAATGTTGAGATTCAAGCACACCTGTTGTATCCCTGGTAGCAACTACCTGCATTAATATATCATAAATTCCATGATAGTTAAATCCATTGAATCCCAGGACAAAAAACTGGCAGTGTAACATTGTCTATTTTTCTAGCATCTTAGTGAAGAATGTTAGAGAGATTAATATCCAAATGTTTCTCCATGCCTTTTCCTGAGTGGGATGTGGATCATCTAGGATTTCTTGATTAGTCTCCTCATTAATACCTAATGACTAAATGTGGTCATCAGTTAACATTTCTATAGAGAGACATGATTCGGAATAAACAGTGCTGCTCGACCCCACAACGACCTCATCTCATATAATTGTAATGGATGAAAAATTTTGGGAGTCTGCCACTATTCACAAGGTTTGTGGTTGGGATTCAATGAATAGTGATGAGACAATAATACTTCCCACCCCCATAGTAGTACCTCTATCTAAAACAGGTGGCTCTAAATCCTCAATCATCACTTGCGCTCTATGGAAATGCATGAATAATGAAGACCTAGGAACAAGCCCAACCGAAACAGTATCCCTCAAGGCATTCATCAAAAGGTTGTGGGTTAATATAATGAATGGGGGGATAATAATTCTATATAATAGTACTAGTATTTGAATTCTTGGGGAATAAATCATAACCCCTCCCAGATCATGAAAAAAGGGAACGATAGCCTACTCCAAATATTTATGTGTCAGAATATCATCCTCCCCGATTGTGACTTCCCCAGAGCCTCTATGAGAAAGAAGAACATAAGTCACTGAATTTACTCCCTCTATAGGTGAAAAATCATCTTTATTGAGATTAATTGGCTCCTAGATATTTTAAGCCCCTCCAAAATACAGCAAGGCCTTTGGATCCCCACTAGAATCGACCCTCACTATAAAAACCACACTATCTCTCTCATTAAGAGTCGGCTCAACAAGGTCAAGTGAGCCCTCAAATTATGGATCTCAATCCATTATTGGGGCCAAGATTGATTGAGAATGAGGAGGAACAACTAAGGGGTTAGCAGCACCCACAGTCTCTTTAATTGGCCTTATTTCCCAAGTTGGATTAGCCGCAATAGATGATGACCCTTACTCTACCCTAAAAGAGATGAGAACTATATAATCCTGAGCAGTCATAATCTGATCAACAATACACCATGAGTCAAAGTACATACATATACCAGTATGTTGACAAGATTAGGGTATTTGGATCAATCACTAGATAAACAGGCACTTACTTGTGATTCCCCCTACGAATATGCCTTGACAGTTGGGAAGAATTATTGTGTTTCCTTAATTATTGGAAGGTGACTCTTGAATAATATCAACATGAGGATATGGATTAGAAAATCCCTTTTAAGGGTCTGAAATATCTACTTCCTTGTGATCATTTATTCTGGTAAATCCTTTTATAGTACCCCCTACCGATGATGGGGTGCACTCCCTAGCCATAGTTTCTCAAGGATAATTAATCGGGGAAAAATCTGTTTTTTGAGATCCTGTAAGCCCCTAGAAACTAAGAAGGGAAGGGGGGGGGGTTATAATCTCAACATTAAAATAATTTAAGGCTTGATGTTGCAGATAAAACCTCTCCTATCGGCCATGGGAATTCCTCCATCAACACCATGCGATCCGACCAGTAATGCTTGTCTGCAAGATCATAGAGAAAAGTTTCCACCTCATTCAAATAACCAACCACCTTCTCATTCTCTATATAGTCTAAAATACTGATAGGATCAATGGATCCCCCAAATTCCAGATAGTTAAATCATTTTATCTGAAGAATACTGCATGTATATTTATTTGAGTTCCTCACCCTCAATTCATCCCAGACACTCCTAATGTATAGAAATGTAGTCGTAATTGGTGTGAACAATGATGGATTATTTGTGCATAGAAGTAGAGTGGGTTCTTATAACCGAATATGTTTTTGGGGGTCCCTGCAAAATCAAGACCTCGAGAAGAAGAATGTTTATGTGGAAATGGGATTAAGTAAAAATAATTTTCCGTGGCAGCCGAAATAGGTATGCTAATGACGTCGTCATCTCCATCATTGTATTCCAGTCACAGGATGGTAAATACCCAATGTGAGTACATACGACGACCACTTTGGGACTGGATGAGGGTCTCGTGGTCTTTAAGATACCAACTCAATCTAAATGGATCCTCATTAAAGCAACAATCAGCTGATGCTAACACATAACCAATTCTAGTAAGGGAGTCTTCTCTAGTCTAGAGGAGCTTCCATTAATCACGAGGGGATATGTCATGGGTAGCTTGATGTCCTATGAAAAGATCACATTTCCTCTAGGCCACTAGAAAATCACCCTTAGAATGAATGAATGAGGTAATCTTAGTAGCAGCTCTAGTATTTTGTTTGGCCACCCAGGAGCTCATAACCACATACTTCACAACTTTCCTCTGGGGGAGTCAAGCAGCCTTCAGTGGACATTTCCAAACAATGTGTGTATAGAAAATACCTTTAGTTTCTCATTTCCTTTCACCATGGATTCCTTGAAATTTGTCATAATAGGCCTGAGGTTATCTAATTGGACATCAGGAAATAACATAAATCGGTCCTCAATAGAGATTTTGGCAAGGAAGGGCATGGAACACCCATGATCTAGAAGTATGGCCTAGATCTGGGTGTCCTCCTGGTGGAACATTAACTATAATTGGAGAGCTATCATCAGATGATTATCCTGACAATAACTGTTGAGAACATGGAGACACAACATATAAATGTAATTTAAATTTCGACTAAATATGCAGCGTGCATATCCCTCACAATGATGTTACAATCCGATATGGGTAACCAAGATTCTTTATTGTTGAAAATATAAGTAACATTGGTTTATGAAGTCTTCAAGAGAATTATTTTTATAATACAATTAGGGTATTCATAATTATGGAAAGATAAATGTTTTTTAATGTTATCAAAATCCATTAAGTTATACTCGTTCTATTCAATTAGCTCCTCTTTCTTATCCTATAATCCCCAAGAAGTCGACATGACCCTGTTGGTACTATGATGGTACAGATGGAGGGTGTAATGGGGAATTGGTATGGAATTAATGAAGGAATACCCCCTATGTGGGATCCCATCCATCCCTAAAAAATGTTAAAGGGGTTATTCATCTTGTAAGGTGACCCTCCCTCGCTGATTTGTCCCAATAAGCCTTATATCTTGGCCATCACTAGGATATCCCAATTAATACCACTTTTGGGGGACAAATGAGCAACTGTGATGAATGTTGAGGCTCATACACCATCAGATTCCCACACTTGTAGGAACTACCCAATCGAAAACATGGCCAATAAATCCTCATGTTGTAATAATATATCGACGTTGGGGATATTTATCCATACCCATTTATAAAAGTTCCTCTCATCAAAGATGGTCCAGTTTGTACCCGCTCACATTCATGTGGTTTTGGTAGGAAATACCATGGGTCTTCTTTGATTAGGCTCTAGAACCGTATGTTGGAAAAATGTAAAATACCAGAAATCAAATGGAATGTCCCACATTTGATAGGTATTGCTTTAATTTAGAAGCACCTTCTCATGAAAAATATGATTCTTGGATAAGGGGGGGGGGGTTCTATCCACTCCATCCAAAATAGATGAGTGAGAATGAAATTCATCATACATGTCCCCAATGATAGGGACTCTCAAAATTAGCTTGATATCATAATGGATGATGCTGACCTCCCAGTGGTTCAAATGGAATGTGTTGGTATATGGACTACAACTGATTAAGAGTTTAGAAATAAGGTTAGTAGGATGATGGGTTCATGTTAACAAAACCCAAAAGGCCACTAATTGTCCCACATTATATAGCTTAGTTTGAAATCCATCACAACTCTAGAGAACCCAAAAAGGCCACCACAAGATCAAGCCAAATGAGTCCCCAGGGTGAAGATCCCACTGGGATGACCAACTGTGATTCTCCATTGTTGTGTCCTTCCTCTTAATACCCTGGTAAATGTGGTTTGTCTAGCCATTCTTTCCCTTCACTCCCATTAATGTATGAGGTGCGTAGTTCATAAAATACCTGGAGGTAGTGACCCTCTAAAGGTACCTCACTTTTAAGGGAATCAATGCCTTTGGAATAGAGTTATTAATTGTCCTGGTGGTAGGATGATCGATCAGATTTGGAACTAGGATCACTATGTTAGACAATATAACAAACTTGTAAGAAGGAATCCTACTTATAGTGGAGTATTCCCAATGGCCTTCCACAAATAGATTCTCCAGATATTGGTGAAATAGAACGACCAAAAAAATTTCGTCAACCAAAGCTTCCATATTATTCAATCATTCGTCAGCAGAAGAATGAGTTGCAACATTAATAACATCAAAATAAGTAGTGATTTCAACAACTTCCAGTGAAGCAGCCACTGTAGCTTTCACTGGATGATCCAAAAGCCGATGAGAAGACTTCCCAATAAAAATTGTTGGATGACGGCTACAAAGGAGATGCTAAAGGAAATAAAATATGCCTGTATAAGGCTCCACATACTGATTCCAGAAACATTACATGGTAACCCCATCCCACTTACTACATAGTCTGCAGATGAAAAAATCTACATACAACATGATATACAAAAGAAACTCTGCCTATGGTAATGGTATGCATATGAATTTCACCATGTATAACCATCGAACGTGAACCATCATTGAGGAACATACCCATGTATTGATGCCTGAAGAACAAAAAGTATCATGAAAAGTGGATATCATTATCCTAGGACTTGATTATGTTCATGTTCTAAGGTTTCGAATTCATATTTTTTTTGTATTATTAATTCATAATGTTCGGTTCGCCTATCCATATTCTGTATGTGAACATGAAATCCTTGTAGCGTCCTCCCACATAAAATCTGGTTTTTAGGCTTAAAATACCACAATGCTGTTAGAGAAGTCCAAAATATGATATGCGGACAGAGTAATTGTGGAATGATTGGTTCTCGGTATGTAGGAATCAGTTCAGGTATTGGATTTTTGCAAAGAGCATGGTATAAGAGAGTAGATGATTCTGGGGAAGTCAAGGGACTTTTCACCATCGTAAATGGTAAAATAAAAATAGAAGGGGGACCTAAATATAGGTGTGGTCGACTCCTACTAATCCCATCTATTATACAATGAACCATTTCAGTTCAAGACCAATTCTACAACAAAATAGTTCATTTTTCATTCTAAACGGACACCATTCTGATGGGGGGGAATTTATAGGGACCCAAAAATTCTTCCAAGGGATGAAATTATCCCCACAATCTGTTTTCCGAAGGGAGAAAGTTATCCTACATGTCTAGAAATTTTAATGTACTCAAATGAAGTTGTAAATTTCACAATAAAGTTTAAGATATTCATGTTTTCATGGATTTTAAAGTTTCCGACATACCATCACCATGAATGATTCATGGACCACCTACATCGCAAACCACCAAGTCCGTGGAACGATCCCTGAGCCACTGGCTTGCTGAGCGATGTCCAACATACATGGTGTACCATGAATAAAATCACTAAAGGACTCATTAACATAAAGGAAATCCACATACCATCTTGAAAACATATTAGTTCTTGTAATAAAGGAACCACTAAGGTTTGAAAAAAAAATTATCAGGAACCGAAGCCCCTGCAGATCCTGGTGGACTGAGTATTTTGTGGGTCATGATATTTCTTTATGGACCTATGAAAATGGTTCTACATGAACAATAAATTTAATTTCCCTGATTTTCTATGAAATGATAATAGTAGGAAAGAAAGTTTAAAGAAGAAAAAAGCTTGAAGGGTATTCAATGGATTGAAAAAAGAGTTCAGAGAATACATCAACTTCAGTCTCGATTCAATGATGATGCTTGAATCATGATGTATTCTCTCCATGGGTATAACCATTCTGGAACCATATAATAGTGAAAATGAATAATAATAATAGAACCGTGAACCTAATTAGTGAACTGCAGAACACATAATTCTTGTGGATGAACTCCTCGTGAATGATAATGCCTTGGACCCTCCTACAATATGGTGCTCTACATAGTGCACCACTACGTGGACTGAACCCAGCGCCACATAGTTATTTAGTACGATTATGGAACACAAAGTAGTGGGATGGACCACATACCAATATGGTATGTGGTGATCTATACCCATTTCTGCATAACACATTGGTACACAGATGACCCCTCTGTCCACATACCACTATGGTATGTGGAGCCTCCCAGATCCCGCATGAGAAACCTGTACACGATATGGTGTGATATCATGTATTATTTCCTCTAGTTCCAACCTCACCCCTCCATTACAATCCATTACTATATAACCCCTTCACTAAATAGTCCTCCATAATTAGGCCAAAGCCTCCTTTAATGGCATCAGGCATATTTGATCAGACCAATGGTTGCATCTGCACACCTCTTTGAGTTTACATACCCATGGTTAGTGGCGTTAAGAAGGCTTTCCCCATAATGGTTCGGGCTTCATGAATTACTATGGGTCTAAATTCCTTGGGTACCTTGAGTCCATCCTTTAGAGGCCGGTGACAATATCCATATTCTAGGGATTCATGACAATCACTTTATTTTACTTTATATGAGAAATATAAATCATGTGGAGGGTTAATCTTCATTTACCCCTTTGATGTGGAAAAAAATCCTCCCCTTTCACTGAACATATTTCGGGGCCCTCCCACTAAGGTAAGTCCCCAGTCATATAAGGGTAGGCTGCGTGACCATCAATATCAGTTCATATTTAATGGTTCATCACTTTGTGCCCTCTCCCATGGTTGACGCAGCCTATTCCATTGTGGGTTATACCACTCCCACTAATAGGTGAGGAAGCATGTGGTTTGTTGAATCTTTAAAATAGTCTAGTTTCTCAAACTGAGTATAACTCAGGTGGGCATAGAGGTCTATGATGATTATAACATACATAAATAATGAACTATGAGAACACTGATTCGTAATAAAACTGGGATACCGAGGACGCCTACCTGAAGTCCCATGCTCAATTGGGTTCCCTCCAATAATGGATCAACCCAGTCGTGTATCCATAAATGGGAAGACCCTATGTGTAATACCCAACACTTGTAAACAATGTCAACTTATATTCCTGATCAAACTAGGATACGTAGGACACCTACTTGTAGGCCTGATCTTAGAAGGGTTCCCAAAAAAAGGGTCCTCCCAATCATGCCCACTAAATTGTATACTACCATGTGTAAGGGGAAAATAATCTGATATTCGTGGTATCTAATTCTTCTCTTGAGGAAATCATAAAAGACCATATTATGGATCCAATTACAACAATAATCCAGCTTCCATCCCCCTGAATGATGATAAACTCTATAACACCTTATTATATGGCTCAAGTAAAAATGACCTCTGTAGCATCAAATATATGCATGCCTACAGTGATCTTGAAAATCAAGTGTTTCCCATGGAAACACTCCTTGGTAATGATCCAAGGATTTATGAACATATGAACAGGAATTATACCAATAATAGTGTCCTATAAGAATCAATAATACTCCACCAGAAGGTCGTGGTGAGCCTGGCCTCTCATCCATTAAATAAATTGAGTTCTTAAGTGTTGTTGGATGAATCATCAATCAATGAGTGACTGAATTTGAATGATGGTCCATGAATCATGGATCCTAGGGCCATTGGGAAATACAAGATCAATAAATAAAACTATTGGAAACCCTCCAAGGAAGTTATATTTGAGATGGACCGATTGCGCATGTACATGACCCAACACAATCGCCCGCTGGGACCAACTGACATAAGCATCTCTTATGCAATATGAAAGGGGGTGACTTGTCCAATCCTTAGGGGGTCAATCCAAAATTAATTAAAGTATAAAGACACAAAACATGTAGAAACAAATGGAATGGTAACCATGATGAGAACACATCTCTATAGACAAGAGATTTGTGATGATCATCGTCAGACCATATAACCATCAACTCAAAAGGTCCCACCTCAGAGGCAGAACATGCATCATCAAATTATTTTACATATTCACAGTTTTCCAAGAAACATAAGACATTTATATTTTGGAAATTCCCAATAGAATTTCCAAATGGTTCTTTGGAGATCTAATATTTAATAATCTTCCCATATTAATTCCTCCCAAGGAGAAGGTTGTTGTCACATAAAGCGGTCTAATCACTTAAGATTCACCATTTAACTCAAAATAGTTAAGGATTATGTTTATATATTGGGAATGTTATTTAAATTTAATATTTATATGTAGTTTATTTTTATCCACATTTATATTAAGAATTCATTGGACTTCTTATGTGACTTGTGTGGCTCACTATATCTCTTTTATGCATCAGTTGGACTAATGAGACAAACAAGCATGGGGTATTACCCATTATGAATGGTGTCTTAGATGAGTCCTTGATTATATGATTTTGATATCTTCCATTTTATATTCCCATGTTATGAAATAGGTAATTTATAGTTTATATAATTATTTTACCAGTAGAATAACCATGGTTATGTTTTATTATTTAATTTTTTATTCATCATTTTTTCCTACAATATTATGATCAAGATTAGGTTTTAATGGAATGAGAGAATTTATAATGGCAAAGAATAATTCTAGACACCAAAATACTATATTCAATTATTTAGAAATGGAGTCTAGTGGAAGGAATAGAAATCCTATCAACACACTTATCCCATGAAGGGATTTCCTTCATATGATAGATAATGTTGTCAGTATTAGAGATGAGACAAGTGCATAAATAATATTACTATATTGGGATAGTTGACTCATGTTATTAATAATAAAAATACCCATATAATTCATCCTGATTCACAATATGAAGTAGAAGTTTTAGACCTCTTTATGTAACAACAAACTCGACTATTCAATAGAAATACTAACCCATTTATAGTTGGGGAGTGGATAAGTTCCTTAGAAATGATATTTCTCACATTGATAAGTAAGAAAAGATAAAATGTTGTCATGAAAATTTATTATCTACCTTGTGATACATATCAATAGTGGTCACAAATTCAAAAAACAGTGGAGGAGGAAGAAATTTAAATTTTTAAATGAAGGTATTTTAATGAAATTTTCCTTGAAAAAATATTTTCCTCACAAACAAAGAGAATACATAATCCACGAAGTATAATTGATCTATTTATTGAAGGATTAAAGCTATTTCCCAGAAGAGACTAGTATCACAAAACTTATTGACATACGTTGATATAGTATCATGTTCTATCAATAAAAAAATCATTATATAATTCATATGAAAAAAATTTCATAAATAGAAGAGTAGGGTCATTGAAAAATATATGAATGGAAATATCTAAAAAGGGAATAACGAGAGATTTGATTTACCATATTCTGAGTATTGTAGGATGAAACACCGCAGTACATTCCAGAAGGGTATTGAAGATTGTTAAAAGTGTGGAATACAATTTAACCTATCTCGTGATTTAATGTGAAATAAATAAGAGAAAAATTCACAATGATAAAAATAAAATGTGTTGGGACATTATGAAAATTTGTGTTCTAATATCAAAGGAAACATTCCCTAAATAAGTCCAAGAATATACAGTCACTACTTACGAGGTTGAAATTCACAATATTGTGGTTGATGGTATTTTAATAGTTTTATAAAACATAGACAATGTTTTATTTTATTCTAGACCATCAAATTATATTATATCTTTCTAGTTGTTCAAGAAAAATAGGCATTTCCATTTTGTAGATTCCACATAGCCTTTCATAATCGTACTTTCGAAAAATCATATACTCTAATTGGTGAAAAATATCTTATATAAAGAACTTATTCACTACTTAGCTACAAATGGGTTATTTATCACATTGAATGATTGGGGACATATTATTATAAATAGGGTTAACATTGCTTCTCCAAATTTATGATCAGTATGCTCTATATTGGTGAGGTTATTGTTCAAAACCCTAGTCATCTATCCTAGTATTGATATATGATGCTCAATACCAATCACAACCCCAATATCGACATCATTATCTTGAGTAGGAGCGAAATTATTATATGGGATGCATGTATTTATACAATTTCTTTTCCTTCTAGTACGATCCATTTCAAAATTATTACATAAAATATATTAGGTTTTGAATCAAAATGTATACTATCAGACCAGAAAAATACAAATCAAAAATTGAAATTTTATTCTCATAAAATATCATAATCATAGACATGGATTCTTTGGGGACATATTAATTTTTAGATACTTCATAATGGTTTTTAAAGAGAATTTAAATTGTTCTATGAATATCCCCAATGGGTGTCAACCTAGGTTCATAGAAAGGCTCGTTTTCTTGTACCAAGTTTCCCCAAGTCATCCTAGGACACATAATCAGCGTGGTTAACCCTAGATACATCTGTTCTAGAGCCACATAAACATATAATATCCTGTCAGTGATAGGTTTTTATGATTATTCACATAATATCCACCTTAACAAAATTCTAGGATTTTTTTCATTCTAATCATTAATTTCTATATTCGGTACATTTCCCAAATATGGGTTTTCTAAATTTAGTTTTCTATGGTTCAACAAAATTTTCTCTAATAAAAAATTTAGACTTCCAGACCATTGTTTCTTAGATTCAGTGCCTTATATTATTACATTGTTATAATTACAAGTAATCTCATCCCAAATGACAGAATATATTAGTATTTTTGGAATGTAAATAACCTATATTAAAATTAAATTATAATTTTGACAGGAAAAAATATTATAATTCCAATCCAAACCCCCATTAACTATAAGATTATTCCTGTAAGAGATTCCAAAAATACATATTCATATCCGAGAAAAAATTAAGACATAAACAATTGGTGAGATAAAATGCTGATTAAGGTTATTTAATATAATGGAATCATAAATAAAAAATCATAGTGAGTAACTAAAATAACTCATTCAAATAAAATATAATCTTCAGTATAATATGGAATGAATAAACAAAAAAAATAAGTAATTAGATATTAAAACATAACCAGGGATATTATACTAGATGAATAATCAAATGGAACATATATTACTAGAAACATATAATTTGAAATCATAGTGTCGAAAAACATAATCATTCAGTTAAGGCCTCGACCAAGACACAATAAAATATGGTTAATAACCTATTCCTGTCTCTCTATTAGGACCTATCAATGAATCTAGGGGATATAAAATTATCCAATAATCACAATAAAAGTATATTTCATTTTTCATATGGAATAAGAGAACTATAAACTATATATATATATGAATTTTAAATAAATTTCCCCAAACAATAATTGTAATCACTTACTATTTTAAGTAGTATGGGGAATGGTATCAAGATAGTATATCCACAATGAAACAAATCCTAAACCATTTAATAAAATATAGGGGATGATAAAAATAATATATCATTCTAAACATATCATAAGATTAAACATATGTGTTAATATAAATTAAAATACTATAAAAAATCATCAATAAATGCTTGAGAAAAATACCCTTTTTAATTCTCAACGAATTGTTCTATTGGAAAAATCATTTTTATTTTTCATACAAGTTTGTATAAAATAAGTAAAAATAGATATTGTTTTTCATGATAACATTATGTAATTATGTAAAATAATTGGGTCTTAATATAGAAAATAAAGGGGTTAGAAATCGGGAAGTCCCCTTTAACTGGGCTGGCATATCGGGGAGAAATATGAATATAGCCTTATAAAACATGTATTATACCATAAAATAAAAATGAGAATATATAGATCTATTTATATGGAACATATAAATAAATTTACAAAAACTCTATATAAATACATATGAAATAAATTGGTGCATAGAAGAAAAATGCATTGCCCGAATGAAAATGGAGGTTTGGGAAGAAATCCCTTACCTTCAAGACGAAAGTGTTATGAAATTAGAAATTAAATCTTACAGAATATAATTAAATCAATTAATTTATTAATTAATAACCTTATATATATTTATTTTATTTATTATAATATTAATATAAACAAATATGGACTTTTTAATGAGTTATAAGATACAATTTTGTTCACAAGAGCATTTGTTTTGTTATTTTTCATGATCAGTGTACTTGTAGATGAGTATAGAAGTTCATATGGAATGTGTATAATTACCCCTAATTGAATTTATATGTTATAAATGAAAATAATTAATATTAAATGGTCAAATAATTCACAATCCACAATATTTTATTATGTGGTTTATGATCAGTTTGACTGCGGATGTACTATATTGATACCATCCGACTTACTAAAAAAATAGTTAGTGATTATGCTTAATGATTAGGGGAAATTAATTTTATTTGATATGTATATATCATGTATGTTTATAACTAATTATATGAAGAACTAATTGGACTTAGTAAGTGATTGGTCGTGCCTGCTATATCCCCTAAAATCATCTGTAGGTCTCATTAAACTATCTATACAGGGTTTTTACCAATTATTAATGTTGTATTGGCCGAGGACTTGATGGTTTGATTATGATGTTAGGAATTATTGATTCCCTCAATCAAAATATTTAAATTGGTATTCCATGATATTATTATACTTGTATAATATATGTGGTCATGATTAATTCTGGCATTATTTAATCATCATTTATTACTTCCATTTTATGATCAATTTATATTTTAATAACCTGTCTATTTTTTGTTATCCACAATGACTTATTATATAATCTTATGTTGTATTACATACCCTTACTGAGCATCAATTATCACCCCTTTATTATGTTTTTAATTTTCCCCATAATGCCAATGTTAATATTATGAATGACTTTTAGGGATAATATAGGAGTTAAGTGACTTCCTAATGGATTTGATATTTTGATTTCATTCAATTCAAATTATAATGAAAAAATTATTTATGTAGTATGGATTCCAAAACTACTAAAATGATCAGTTAATTAGGAAACAACCTACCTATTTATAATACCAATGTGTAAATATAAGACAACATCTCCAGGAAACTGGGGAAATGGTCTTTATTGTTGGTATAAATTCATATCTTATTTCATTCCTCTATAATCCTGGGCTTGGGGACCTTTTTCTACACAATTACAATAAACACTCATACCCTTCAGGAAAGAACAAGGTTTTTTCTTCCCACAATTTTCACAGGATGGGAAAAAAATCGTTCTTTATTCCCCTTTCCCTATATTAATTTCCATATTTTTCTACATTACAATTTTTCTATTTTATTACATTTATGTCATATTAAAAGGAGAATTATTTTTCTTCCTTGATAGCACAAGACATTACATCATTGTACTATGAGATATTTTTTTGAGACAAGTAACCTTCAAGGTATTTTTAAACCATAAATGAATCAATACATCTTTACACTATGATTATGTATGTATAATGTAAAATGCCTATCTAACCATTTATATCATGCTTCCCAGAAGAAAAAATTATCATCATATTTTTTTTGAGATTCGAGAATTTCCATTACATATCCACTCATTGCTCATGAGGAAACTATTTTTCTAGGAAAATTTCATTAAAATACCTTAAATATTTTTAATTTCATCCTCTTAAAATTTGTTTTAGAATTAGTGACCACTATTAATCCAAATATACTGATGGAAGATAAAATTACAATTAAACCTTCTACTTATCGTTACTTCCCAAACCATATTATATCTTCTCTATGGAAATTATCCACTACTCTCCAAGAAATTTGTTTGTAGTCTCATTGAATAATGGAGGATGTTGTTTCATAATGAGGCCTAAAAAAGATCCCATAGATTTTTGATCAATAAGATTTATATGGATCTGTTTATTGTTCATAACCTGATCTAATTATCCAAGTATAGTTTTATGTTACTCTCCACTAGTCACAACTCCAACACATACATCTTTATCTTCCATAAGATGTCAGTACCTATATGGGATTTGTGTGTGAACATGGTTTAGTTACATCCACTGAATTCTATTTCTTTATAATTATATACACTAGATTAAGTTATGAATCATAATACATAATTTCACACTATAAAAACACATAACATAAAAACATGTTTTATGCATTGCTAATCTCAAAATCATAAGCATTTTTTGTTTAGTAAATTATTTACTTTTAAATACATCGTAATGGTTTGTAAATAAAATGTGACTCATCCTAAGAATATATCATTGCATTGTAAAATAATTTTTGGTGTAAGGGTCGTTGTCATGTTCTAGGTTACCCTTATTTTTGTCTCGAACACCATGTCAGAGTTGCTACCCCTAGGTACTTTTGTGCTAAAACCATTTTCAATTGTACTATAAAAAAAGGTTATATTTCAAGGAATATAAACATAATATATATATATATATATAATATTTTAGTATGTCCTTATAAACTTATCCTCAAAGTCTGTATTAAGACTATGTTCCCTAATCAATTTTTTATTCTTAATCTAGTTTACAAGATTTCCACTAATGTTCTTCTGATTCCAACTATAGAGACCCAAACCCTAGTATCCAGAGTCAGTGCATTACATTATTAAATTGTACTGATTACATGGTATCACATCCCAAATATCCGAATAGCTTAGTAATTATGGAATCCGAAATACATACATGAACTTTAAAATATAATATTAAAAGTTAAAAAAATATAGAGATCCCTTTGGAAACACCAATAAACTCTAATATTATTGCTACAAGACATTCATAAAATACATATTCACATACTGGGTAAAAATAATACATAATAAATTGGAGATCTCAATATCTTTGTATGTGTTTTTAATACATTGGAAAAAAATTTAATAGGGCACGGTGACTTACAAAAATAACCCAGGGAATTAAATAAAAATCTATGCAATACTATGGCATGAATAAACACTGAATTAATATTTACACAATAAAAAGTATACATGAAAATTATACATTTAGAATATTCACAAAAAATATAAATTAATATTTTCATAAATAGAGAATGCATAATTCCAAACATCATAATCATAATATCCCAATATCAGTCAAGACACCATACATAATGGGTAAAATGATAGGCTAGTTTGTATCATGAGACCTAAAAATGCATCAAGGGGATATAAAGGCCCCCAACCATTAAATAATAAGTCTAATTAACTATTAATATAAATGGGATAAACATAAACTAAATATACATATGATGATTAAATATCCTTAAACAATCTACAAACATAATCACCTAACATTCTAATTAGTGTTGTAGATGGTATCAAGATAGCACATTCATAGAGAAACTGATCAAAAAACATTTAATAAACCATGATGGATGATAAAAAATATATATCACTATCAATATTAAAGATAAAAAGATTGAGGACTAAAACTAATGAGAATAATCTAATTAAATCATCGAGATATTCATGAGAGAAACACTACTTTTACATTTCAAAGAAGAGTTATTTTGAAAAAATAATTTTTGGTTGCATAATTGTTTTTATAAAACAAAACATGAAAAATATGTTTTTAATGAAAAAATTGGTGAATAACTAAAAATAATGGAGTCATAAAATAAATAATTTATGTTATATGAAAATGGGTAAGAAATCATGAAGTAACCTTTAATCGGGTATATGTATCGAGAAGATTTTAGAAGGGAACCCTTAAAAAATGTATTATCCAATTAAAAAAATATGACATATTATAGATATATATATATTTAACATATAAATAGAGTTTATAAGAGTAAAAATAATTAATAATTAAAAATAAAATTTGTGAATTGATGAATAAATCATAACCCGATTGAAAATGGATGATCGAGAAGAAAACCATTACCTTATTTATGAATGCATTTGGAACATGACTATAATGTCATAGATAGTAAAATTAAATCCATTAATTATTTAATTTTTAAATTTATCTAAATTTAATTTTAAATATAATTTTATTATATTTATTTCTATTTTTTTTGAGTTATAAGATACAATTTTATTGCTCGGTAGCATTTGTTTCCTTGATTTTCATGATCAGTATAGTAGTATATATGTATAAATGTTCTTATGGAATGGGTATAATTATCTGTAATTGAATTTATATGATATTAGTTAAAATACATAAGATTAAATGGTTATATAATTAACTTATTATAAGTTACAATGATTATTCATTATATAAGACATTGGTGATAATAATTTAGATTCTTTTAGGAGTTTTGGATCATTAGGAACTAGTTTCTGGAATATGAATTATTATGATGTATATATAATTCTTATAGATCATTATATAGGTTTAAATTAAAATATTATAGTAAACATTAACCATAGAAATTGATTTATTACTTGAATTGATGGAAAAATTGACGAAAAAAAAATCATCATACATGATGGTTGTAAATTGGGTCCTCAAAGACAGTGATTTCATTTTTAAAATACAAGAGATATTGAAATGAATTAGTTAGAGGAATTATATTCCATTAGAATGACATAATTACAATATATATATGATATTGGAGTAATCATTGTCATTTCTTAGTGGCGGTTAGGATTTAATAAGAAAAGAAAAGAACAAGAAAAGGAATGAATAGGAAAATGAATCGGATTTTTCCTCTTGAATACTCTTCCTTAAGAACCACTATAAGGGGATCAGTTTTGTAATTTTGATAAATATATGAACTATATCCGTGTGGTAAGGGCTTTGGTAGAGGGTTGGGAGGAAATTTGGAATTTTTCAAGGATTTTATGTGTGAGGAGAATTGGTGATGAGGGGCGATAATTAGATTAGAGGAGATGGGTGATTTCTCAATACATTATTCAATATTTTAAATATTTTTGCATGAAAATAAATAATGTTGATTCCTGGGAATAAATAAAATAATATGTGAATATAATTTCAAACCCAGGGTTATTATATCATCCAAAAATCACTTATGACTCAATAAATTAAGAATATATCATTTATCGTAAATTATTGTATTTTACAACTCACCAAAATTAAAGCAGTTTAGAAAAAATCCAAAAAATTCACCATACCAATTTTTTATTATTGGAATAGAAAACTGAAATTGAATTTTAGAATATAGTTTTCTTAATATCTGAAATTTAACTTTTAATTCAATTATTTATTTACTTTAAAAATAATAAATTTTAATATATAACATATTTTTAAAAACAATTAAAAATTAACTAAGGTCATGTTATATTATCCTAAAATCATAATTTATTAAAATATTATTTTATGAATACAATATATTAAAATAAATTATCATTTAATTAATTTTAATTTTTATAAAACGTGTAATATACAATTTAAGACATTCAATAATTCCAACACATAATTATTATTTCATTAAAATAGTTAGATACTTATACTATTATATAATTATACCATACGTTCATTGATAATATTCCTAAATTTTATTTACACATTCATGGAAGATGTTATTATTAATTTAGATAATTTATTACTCAAAAGGGTAATATTATTATTCATAAGGTCATGTTACCATTTCACCAGCATTGGCTCCTTAAATTCATGGAATTCAACATATTTAAATAATTAATCATTTATTATATTTTAATTGTTTTATATAAGTTATTTTATGTGATCTATAATATATAAAAATAATATGAGAAATTTAATTGATATCATTCTAGGTCGTTACTTTAGAGACCCCGACCCCATTAGCCTGTTGTTAGTGCCTTAATTTTTTACATTGGCATGATTAGATGAAATAATATGCCAAGGGAAAAAATATTCCTATAGATTTGAAATATAGATTTCATACATTAACATACATTATTAATTTTAAAGGAAAAACTATATAGAGATTCCATTGGAGGAACCAGTAAACTCCAAGATTAATCTTATAATACATTCTTAAAATACATCTTTAGATACTGAGAAAAAATAATATATAATAAAGGGGTTATCTCAGACTCTCATTAATGGCTATTAATATAGTGTAATAATAAATAATAAATCATAGTGAATATGTAAAATAACTCATTCAGTTAAAACATAATATTTAGCATAATATGGTAGAAATAAATGATGAATAAAAAATGATTTAATAAAACATAAACATGGATATTATACTTTTGGAATAATCACTTGAACTATTAATTATTATTTTCATAATGATTTAATCTGTTATTTAAAACGTCCTAATAATACCATTAATTCCTCAGATAACACACCAAACATAATGGGTAAAACCCCAGCTAATTTGTCTCAGGAGACCTACCGATGCATCAAAGGGAAATAGAGACACCCACCCATTACTTAATATGTCCAATAAATTCCACAGATGAATGAGGATAAATATAAACTACATATATATATGAAATTTAAAAAATTTCCCCAATATATAAAGATAATCACATTCAATTCTGATTAGTATAATAAATCATATCAATATAGCACAAAAATATTAAAAATCATCAAACACAATTTAATAAAATATAGTTGATTTAAAAAAAATAGATATATATCTATATAGATTAAAATTATTCATATATGTTAAATTAAATTGCAACACTCTAATAAAATCATTGATAAATTCACAAAATAAATAACCCTTTAATATTTCAATGATGAGTTCTTTTGAAAAAAAAATTTATTAATCAAAATTGCTTGTATAAAACATGAAATTAAAAAATATGGGTATTCATAAAAATAGTAAATTATGAAAATAATGGAGTCCAAAAATAGATTATGTCTGGTAATTGATAAATGGAAAAAAATCAAGAAGTTCCCTTTAATCAGGATTGCGTATCGGAAAAAATTGGGAACAAAATCATTTAAAACATATATTATCCAATAAATAAAAAAAGAAATGATATTGATATATGTATTAGAAAATTATAAAAATGATTAATAAAAATTATATGAAAATAATTTATAATTACATTATTATACACTAATAATGAATACCAAGAATAAAAATGGAGGATCAGTATGAAAACCATTACCATAAGTCTAAATGTGTTTTGCACTTGACCTCCACATCATAGATAATAAAATCAAATCCTTTAAATAATTTCTACAGAAACTTATATAAATATATTTGATTCATTAGAAATTTATTATCTACATTTATGACCTCCTTGATGAGTTATAAGATTCTGTTTTATTGCTCTGGAGCATATGTTTCCTTGGCATTCACGATCTGTATACTTTTACCTGAGTAAAGAAGTTTGTGTGGAACAGTTATAATTTCAAATATTTAAATTTAGAAGTTATTAATGATAATATATAATGTTAAATAATTATAAAATTTATTTGGTTATATGGAATGAGGATGATTTATTATATAGAAATAGTGATAAATACAAAGATTATTTTACTGGGGTTTCCTTCATTACGAACTAGTTTTGTTGTGTGAATTAATACTAGGATTATATTATGGTTATAGAAAATTAATGAGGTTTTAATAAATATATTATATTCATTTTTAACAATAAATGGTTTTTCATTACTATATTTTAATGATAAAATGAAGAATGAAACCCCATCATCTACAAAGGGTGTAAATTAGCACCTAACAGACGAGCCTTTCGTTTTTAAAATAATAGAGATGGAAAGGAATTTAAAGATGGGTATTATATTTGCATGATATTATTTCAGTATATAAATAAATAGTAGTTGTAAAGTATAAATAGAGTGTGTAGGTGATGAGAAAATAAGAAAAGAAAAGAACATGATAATAAAACGAAAGGAAAATGAAGATGATTTTACCTCTTGAATACTCCTAATTTAGAACATCCTTATGAGGATTTGTTTTGGCCCAATGTTATAGAAAATGGAATCTAGGAGTCAAGGAGAGCCTTGGGTATTTTTTAGGAATAAATTTGAAAAGTTTCTAGGATTATATGTGTTAGGAGAAGTGGTGGTGAGAGGTTGTATTTACTGTAGAGGAGAGGGGTGATTTTTAAAGTTTATTCATTATTTTATTATTTTTACCAATGTAAGAAATATTGTTTATTATTTTAACAAAAAAAATTAATATGTGCATTTTATCTCTATCAATGTGTTCTTACATCATCTAAAATCAACTATTTATCAACAAATAATGTGTTTGTAAATTATTATAAAAAATCATATTTTACTATTCACCAAAAGATCAGCTTTTTTATAAAAATCACAAAACATTTCTGAAACCATTTCTCAACAATTAAAATTATTAAATGAACACCATTTTATGATTCTAACTATTTAAATTTTAGAAATTTAATTTTTAATTGAACCCATTATTTACCAACAAAATATAGATTTTAAATCAATAACTGATTTTAAATCACTAGATAAAATTTTCTGATGTCTCATAAAATTATCCAAAATTCATAGGACACATAACTATTATTTTATGAATAAATTTTATGAAAATAAATTTTCCATTAAATAATTGTTTAATTATAAAAATTTAATTAAATATTTATCTATTTCAAAAATAACAATAATTATTAATTGATTTTTTACTATATTCACGTACTTATACTATGATAAAATTATATGATATATCAATTTAAGTTGTTGATAAATTTTATTTAAATTTTCATCAGTGGGGATTATAATACTTTTTCTTATTTACTAATCATAAGGTTTATATTACTATTCATATGGTGAAGTTGCGGTTTCATTGATACTAGTTCCATAACTTCTAGAAATACCCTTTATTTCATTTATTTTTAATTTATAAATTTTTATAATGCTTAATAAGGAATTTTATGTGAACTATAATATATAAAAATTAGATTGGAAATTTCTTTGATAGAGTTATGGTTCATTACACATCCGATGTCAGTGAAAACCCAAAAATCTATTACACCAACCATCATGGTGGACCCGGAGAATCTGTTATCATTTACCCACCTAGCTCATTCCAGATAGAGCCATACCCATACTAACCCATACTGCTGGCCTTATGTTGTAACTACATAGAACTGATTTTTACATGCGATGTATATAAATTTAAATATTCCAATGTTAAAATTTAATGTTGTGAAAAATTTACTAAATAAACAACCATTATAATTTTAAATATACATTACATATAAAAATATATATTTTATAATGATTTAATATTTATTGATATCATCCAATATAGTCATTTGAAATGAATATAATCTATTTATAATTATCTTATACAATATATTTTATATTGACATAAACATTATAATACCATTAAAATTTAATGTAAAATAGTTCATCATCAAATTAACATATATCAAAAATCAATATATTTAGATCCAACTAATAGTTTATTTACATTAATAATTAAATTCCAAAATTAATATTACATTATTAATAAAATGTATAATTATCCTTAAAACTATTCGTTTATATTTTGTTTAAATTTATTATAACCGTTTTAATTTTTTATATTCATTAATACTTTTATTTCTCAAATTGTATATATATATATATCAAATATACTTGATTCCCTAATAATTATCACAATGTTATATATATTGATCTAAAATATATATTTTTTTTTCTTCCTAAAAGGAATATTTATATTTGAATTTTTATTTATCATATATTCTCATTAATTAGTATATAATTTTAAATATTTTATAATATTTCAAATTAATTTTTTTTAATAATTTCATAAACAAAATAATCTATTTGATTAGAAGTTGTTTATTTATTTTTAAATGATAAATCTAAAGAGTAATATAATGTTTAATAAAAAAAATTTTAATATCATTTCATGGTCAAAGATATATTACTACTATCAAAGTAAAACTATTAAAAAATGAAAATATTAAATTACATTATAGAATAATTTTGGGATTCATAATTAAACCAATATATTCATTTACAAGATACATCATACTAAAATATAGCATTGTATGATATTTTATTTTAGTATTCTACTATTAAATTTTTTATTTAGTGGAATATATATATACAGAAAAAACAAGGATTTTACATTATAGAGAATTTAAAAAAAATTATCCTATCAATTTTGAATATCAACAACATTGTAACATTTAGTACCTAATTAAGAATAGATTGAGTAATCATTACCATAATTATGACTTATCAATGAATAAAAATATTATTTTTTTATGAAAAAATATAATAAACTACTCTATGAAATGTTTTCAATTAAGAATATTACTCTACATATTCATAAATCTGAAACTATAAACTATATAACTTATTTGGAATCCAAGCAATGGTCAAAAAATCCCTCTGAAATCAGCATAAACTTTGTCAAAAAATTCCATCACCAACCTTAACATATAATCTGAAAACCTCAAAAAGCTATATTTTGAACAACTGATAACATCCTTATCTCTAATTTTGTGTAAAACATGTTTTGATACCAACTATGAAACCTCATACCAAAAATCCTGGGTCTAGTGATAAAAATTCTCATTTATAATTTTCCCACATTTCAATCATTTTGGATGAAGTGAATAAATTTAATCATTTAGTATTACCACGTGACTATCAAAATTTTTCCACTACATACCCAATATCATTCTAGATCCAATGATTTAGTGAATTTAGAATTAATTACATATTACAAATCATACTAATTACTTTAAAATATGGGAATTTGTTCCACTAATAAAAACATCTCAATTATAAATAAATCTTCCCATAGGCTAAGAATGATTAACGATGAATGTACCCATAATTCCAGGTACACATTATTTATCCTATTAAAAAATATTAAAAACATATAGTGAGAATAAAATCTCAATTTTGGAGAATTAAAAAAAATAAGAAACTCTATTTCAATTTTAAAATATTAAAAACATTTTAATATAATTTTCAATATGGTGAAATACTTTTATAATGGATATTTTTGTAATTAAACAATTAAATTAATAAAAAGTGTTTTTGGGAACCAATTTCATATGGGAAAATGTTATTCTCAAATTTTATTCAATTAAAGAATGTAAAATAATAAGGAACTATTTGTTTTAAACCAAAACCATTTAAATCATTTTAAAAGTAAGGAATTTAATTTCAAATTCCATATTTTAAATTTGAAAAATTAAATATCATTTCCATTTTAAATGAAACCCAATGATTTCCAGTAATACACATTACATGTATTGATGATTAAATACGCGAAGAAATGACAACATTGGAGGCTTTGTAGGGTATAATCATCACTTGGTGGACAAAGAACATTGAGTTTTTGTCTTCCATCCTCATCCCTCATTATATATTACAATTCTTAACTCAATAACTAAAAAAAAATTTCTATGTTTATTCCATAAAAATTTAAAATCAAAATCAATATTTTAGAATCCATAAAATAAATATTAAAAATAATTTCAAAAAAACGAATTTTATATAAAAATCATGGTAATTATTTGATAAATAAAAAAGAAAATAGATTTAATGAATAAATATTAAAAATATAATTTTAATTATAAAATGGTACATAGATTTCAATTGAAATAAAAATATCAATTATATCATAATAAGAAATGTTTTTCAATAGATTCTTGGTTTGTTGATGAATATACAATGAAAAAAATAATTTAAAATACTAATTTATAAATAAAAATAACTCATCTCATAAAAGAGAATTATTTTAAAATTATCTGAGAGAAAAAAATATTTGGAATGAAAAAATATTAATTTTAAAAACATAAGTACGGGTTCCTAAAAAATAAATACCAATGTACCTTATATAACTAAGTTAACCTTATGAAACACCACATTCATAAATTATTCATAATATAACAACTAAAATAACATTACTACCACCATATAAATATATATCAAGTATTTGAATAGGGAAAATTATATATTTTTTGGTAAGGGAAGCATAATAGAGAATTATTAATTATCTTATAAATTTAATTTATTATTAATGTAAACATAATATTTTTTATTGGGTTAATACAAATATACCTAAGAGAGGGGTGAATTGTGTGTATTAAAATTTCAATGCGAGGTCGTGTTAGGTCCTTTAATCAATATCCGAATGATGAAGCAGTAAAAAATAAAGAGAAATGGGTGCACGATGTATAGTGTTTTTGGGAATATAATTCCCCTAGTCCACTCAACCAATCATCTACTCCACAACCATGGTGATTTTTACAATCTAGTTATCTTATTGACAGACCAATCTACAACTGAGTGTCGGTAGTTGACACCTTTATAGCAACAGATTTGTATTGGAAGCTGGTTACAAAATGTAAATTAGTAATTTCTCTTTGAAATACTCTCTAGTTTTTCTTCACAATTTCAATTGCATTCTACTGAAAGTCGATGGATCATCGTATTCAGAAAGAATGACCATCAGGTATAAGAGTTCGGAGTCAATCCGGTTGTAGTAGATTTAGAAATATAATTCACAAAATTAACAATATTTTATTCAAAAACTATATTTGATGTTTAATCAGTAAATCTTCAATCATGTTTCTTATTCTTCATAAAACAGAGTTTGATAGATCATGGTAGCAGCAAATCTGTAAATCTTGAATGTCTCTGAAGAAAATAGTAGTGAAAAACATAAGAATGTGTTCTTTTAATCTCATTCACAATGATCTATATCATATCCACTTTAATTCATAATAACACAGATATATATAATAAAGACAATTTTTTCCTTTCAAATTTAGATCCACCAAAGTCACCAATAGTATCGTGATGTTCAAATATTTGAATAATAGAGAAGTCATAAATCCCCTTAAAATTCTCCATGAAATGCTCCACATAAATAGACAATTTGAATCATAAGTAAATGGATTTGAATAATTCAAAGGAACGCTTTAGATTTAGGCTTTTAATCTGTCTTTAAATCAGCATGATAATCCACATAAAAACCGCTACTCGATAAAGTAATGTTTGAATCTCTAATGTCAAATGTAGGGATGAACTGCATATCATACACTCACGGAATGTATGGTTCGCAACATAAGGTTCTCAACATAAGGTTGATAAAACATACTTTTTCTAATCTACTTTCAAACATACAGTATATTATCCATAATTTTATTAGAAAAAAAAATAAGGTACATGATTCATACTTTTTGATAAAATGTAAGTTTGTTCTCAAAATTAAGGCTGATGATGTCACGACCCCCTCCCACCAAAGATGCCCCTCCTTAACTGGCAATGGTTAAAGGGAGATATTGACCCCCGAGTCCCGCCTCTAGTAGGCCCCGGGTTGGCGACTAGCACCAAGGGTATGAGTTTTCACAAATATGGGAGGCATTACCCTTTTTTATTATTTTGGATTGGGAAATAGGACAAGTCAACCACTAAAAAGGGAAAAGAACAAGTGTATATAAATAAACCCAAACCAAGCCCACATGCATGTTTAAAAAAAATTTATAACAAGGTACAAGTACAAGGAAGCTCAAAAGTACAATGCCAAAGAAAATAAGAAAACAACAACTGCAACAACTCCAACTGCCCGACTAGTAGGGTCCCGCACGGCCCTGGTAGTCCTCCTGGAAACCTGAAAGTAAACGTAGGGTGAGCATACAAGTATACTCAGTAGGGAACCCTAAATCTCTCGTGCACAAGTGGGGAGACACCCTATGGTCCCGTGAGAAAACAGAAGAACCTGAAACTAACAAGGAAAAACTATCCACCCAGCCTCACTGGTCACACTCACCATGTAACACAAACAAGTTTAGTATATATATAGAACAAAAGTATTGGGTACCCCGCACCATTTACCACTTAATTAGATGCTGCTATTCCTAACGGCAAACGTCCTGACGCTACCACACTCTTCCCGCCCGCACACACATGGGCCAAACCACGCATCCCTCCCGCACACACCTGGGCCTCACAACCACGCATCTCGCTCGCACACACCTGGGCCACAACCACTAACCCGCCCGTAGACACCTGGGACACATCCCGAAGGTTCTTGGGAACGGTAAGCCTTCCCGAAGAGTCTTGGGCTAAAGGTCTCCTCAAGCCATCATAGCCTCCGAGACCTACCCGAAGAGTCTTGGGTGTATGGTCACCTAAAGCCATCATAGCCTATGGAAGAAGGAGTAGGAAGTTGCTAGTAACTAAGGGGGAACACCCTCTCCCATAAAATGGGAGTGTTCGGCACTAGGTGCATGACATGGGTGTGGTGCGACAAAACACAAAGATACAATTATATATATACATATACCAAACACACAGCCCAACCTATGGCTTCTTACAAAGAGGAACTGAGCATGTGCCTCGGCACTGCTACCACGAAGCATGCATCAACAACCAAACAATCATCCCCCAACCCCATTTAGGTTTTCATGTTTCATGCAATGGTTTAATCAAATTATTACTACTGGGAAAATATCATCCAGAAAAAACCTTTCACAAACATATCCCTGCCATCCAAAACCAAGGTTAGGTAAAACGCAAGAAACCACATGCCATTTCATTTACAAAAGATTATCACAACCATAAAAAATTCCATCATTCATTTATTTCAATGTTCCACACATAAAACCCTTTCCACACACAAAACATTTCCACATTTGAAAACACCTTTTTACTTCAAAACACTTTTCATAATCAAAACACTTTTCATAAATAAAGGCATTTTCCACAACCAACCACTTCCCATTTCAACCCCATCATTTAAAAACAACATTTCCCACAAAACAACCAAACCACCAACATGTTCATTATTCCAACTTTGTTCAACCGGGGTGATCACACAAGGTTTTCAATCTCATTTAATCAGCCAGACTTTACGTGCTTATCCATTTTCCATGTTTTAACAAAACCAACCACAAACAATTCAGATATCAATTGCGCACGCAAAGGCCACCAACGGCCTTGATTTTCAGTAGGCAAAGACCTTTCAATCCAAAATCACAATCAGAAGATAAAGAAACTGGAAGGCAAAAGAAACAGCACAAAACCCCAAACCCTTCTTTATCCGGTTATTATCTTTATTTAAAGATCAACTGCATCCCATGGAACAAAAGAAAAGTATCCCACCCCGCATGTTGCACCAAATAGAGAGACGAAGGTAAACCCCTTTTAATTTAATTAATCACGCACTTTATATCACCATCTTTATTATTTAATATAATAAACTGACAAATCATCTTTTAATTTTTTTAAATTCTTCTTCGTTTTTATCATTAATAATTATCATTGTTACACACGCCGTGTTGACCACATCGATTTCAACAAAGGAATGGACCGGAGAGGTCCGGGCCATTACACCAGATACCTCTCAAAACATTCTCGTCCTCGAGAATTAAAACCAACCCATATAAGGGGGAAAGGTCCGAACAACCACCCCTCAAGATACCAATCAGGCCTCTTGTCATAACAAGAAACAACCGACAACCCTAATTATGTGAGTTAGGAATTCCCTCTCCTATGTCGAGATATTATCCGGTTTAGGCGGCACTGACTCGCCTTCACGGGTTTAATCGCATCTGCATTAATGCGTCTCGATTAAGGACTGAGCCTTCCCACTTCCATATATTAGGATTTTCCAACTTACACTGCACCCAACAACGTACAACCCAGACACTGCCCGAACACATGGATTGAGGAATTCCTTCTCCCATGTCGAGATATTATCCGCTTTAGGCGGCACTGACTCGCCTGCACGGGTTAAATCGCATCAAAATTAATGCATCCCGATTAGGGATTAGGTCTTCCCCTCCCCACATGATAGGGATATTCACGTACATTTAAAGAAAATAGGGAAACAACATAGCATTAAAACTCACAAAAACAAAGTCCAGGCCCAGAGAATGAGCAAAAGAGTTCCAACAAAGGAGTGTGATGATCTTGAATTTAAACAAAACATAAGTGAGAGAATATAAGTAAAACCGGAAACATCTCTCTCGATCTCTGGCCTTGCTAGGGTTGCCACTTCTATTGCGTGAAACTGTCTGTGTCCCACTCCTCTGCCGTTCTGTTGACGTCCAGGTGCCACAGTTGTTCGGTAACAAGGGAACGCCTAAGCCCAAGTAGTAATGAAAAACTCAAGGTTTTAATTATCATTTTATTTTAATTTCTTTCCCAGAACACCCAAATCAAGTAAAACAGAAACATGATGATGTATGTACCTTCCCTAGGGTCTCTACCCTGCAATCAATATAGTCTCACTTGGTCGTTCGGTAGGCTCAGAGTCCTTGCATCGGATCACGGGGGCCCTAAAATCCCGTGTCCTCGCCGGTCTTCCCTGGCCTATGTCATTCACCAAGATTAATGAACACTGTTGCCCTACCATCCCATGAAATCCTCACTGTGCCTAACTCTAGACTCCATCTTATCTCTCAACCATCAGCCTTTGATACCATTCTGTCACGACCCCCTCCCACCAAAGATGCCCCTCCTGAGCTGGCAATGGTGAAAGGGAGATAATGACCCCCCGAGTCCCGCCTCCATTAGGCCCCGGGTTGGCGACTAGCACTAAGGGTATGAGTTTTCACAAATATGGGAGGCATTACCCTTTTTTATTATTTTGGACCGGGAAATAGGACAAGTCAACCACCAAAAAGGGAAAAGAACAAGTGTATATAAATAAACCCAAACCAAGCCCACATGCATGTTTAAACAATTTTTATAACAAGGTACAAGTACAAGGACGCTCAAAAGTACAATGCCAAAGAAAACAATAAAAGAACAACTACAACAACTCCAACTGCCCGACTAGTAGGGTCCCGCATGACCCTGGTAGTCCTCCTGGAAACCTGAAAGTAAACGTAATGTGAGCATACAAGTATACTCAGTAGGGAAACCTAAAGCTCTCGTGCACAAGTGGGGAGACACCCTAAGGTCCCGTGAGAAAACAGAAGAACCAGAAACTAACAAGGAAAAACTATCCACCCAGCCTCACTGGTCACACTCACCAAGTAACACAAAAAAGTTTAGTATATATATAGAACAAAAGTATTGGGTACCCCGCACCATTTCCCACTTAATTAGATGATGCTCTTCCTAACGGTAAACGTCCTAACGCTACCACACTCTTCCCGCCCGCACACACCTGGGCCAAACCACGCATCCTGCCCGCACACATCTGGGCCTCACAACCACGCATCTCGCCCGCACACACCTGGGCCACAACCACTAACCCGCCCGCAGACACCTGGGCCTCATCCCGAAGGTTCTTGGGAACGGTATGCCTGCCCGAAGAGTCTTGGGCTAAAGGTTGCCTCAATCCATCACAGCCTCCGAGACCTACCCAAAGAGTCTTGGGTGTATGGTCACCTCAAGCCATCATAGCCTATGGAAGAAGGAGCAGGAAGGAGCTAGTAACTAAGGGGGAACACCCTCTCCCATAAAATGGGAGTGTTCGGCACTAGGTGCTTGACATGGGTGTGGTGCGACAAAACAAAAAGATACAATTATATATATACATATACCAAACACACAGCCCAATCTATGGCTTCTTAAAAAGAGGAACTGAGCATGTGCCTCGACACTGCTACCACGAAGCATGCATCAACAACCAAACAATCATCCCCCAACCCCATTTAGGTTTTCATGTTTCATGCAATGGTTTAATCAAATTATTACTACTGGGCAACTATCATCCAGACAAAACCTTTCACAAACATATCCCTGCCATCCACAACCAAGGTTAGGTAAATAGCAAGCAACCACATGCCATTTAATTTACAAAAGATTATCACAACCATACAACATTCCATCATTCATTTATTTCAATGTTCCACACATAAAACCCTTTCCACACACAAAAAATTTCCGCATTTGAAAACACCTTTTTACTTCAAAACACATTTCATAATCAAAACAAATTTCATAAATAAAGGCATTTTCCACAACCAACCACTTCCCATTTCAACCCCATCGTTTAAAAAATCATTTCCCACAAAACAACCAAACCACCAACATGTTCATTATTCCATCTTTGTTCAACCGGGGTGATCACACAAGGTTTTCATTCTCATTTAATCAGCAAGTCTTTACGTGCTTATCCATTTTTTATGTTTTAACAAAACCAACCACAAACAATTCAGATATCAATTGCACACGTAAAGGCCACCAACGACCTTGATTTTCAGTAGGCAAAGGCCTTTCAATCCAAAATCACAATCAGAAGATAAAGAAACTGGAAGGCAAAAGAAACAACACAAAACCCCAAACCCTTCTTTATCTGGTTATTATTTTATTTAAAGTTCAACTGCATCCCATGGAACAAAAGAAAAGTATCCCACCCCGCATGTTGCACCAAATAGATAGACGAAGGTAAACGCCTTTTAATTTAATTAATCACGCACTTTATATCACCATCTTTATTATTTAATATAATAAATTGACAAATCATCTTTTAATTTTTTTAAATTCTTATTCGTTTTTATCATTAATAATTATCATTGTTACGCGCACCGTGTTAACAACATCAATTTCAACAAAGGAATTTACCGGAGAGGTCCGAGCCATTACAAATGAACCCAAATTTTGAAAAACTAACATAACATTCCATAATTTTCTGATATCCCAAACATAAGGTTCCTTCCATATGTAGGGTTCTTCTCCCATAATTTTTTTGATAATGTATAGTTTCTTAACAATACTTTCCTGATAACCCGTAAGTGACAGTTTTCATCCTTACGGTACACTCCTCAACATAGGTTATGAACAGTGTTTCTGGAACGCACTAGAGTGATTTCCGAACAAGTAGTGTATAGACACTGTTTCCAGAACAAACTAAATTAATTTCCAAACACTTTATAAAATATTCCATGATGATTCAAACACTTAAATATTATTTCAAAAATAGAAACATAAATAATATTAATTTCATGAAATATACTAATTGTAAAAACACTATAACAACAAATAAAGGTATTTGTGAACAACAAAATCATCACAAAGAGATGGAGTGTTTTTCTCAACAATATACACCTTAATAAAATATAGTGTTCTTGAAGACCACACATGCTCAATAATAATAACTTTAAAAATTGAAATAAATGATAGCTACTTTAAAATAAACTAATGTTTTTTTGATTATATTAATTTCTATTTAATTTTTTATTAATAAAATTATTTATATATATAAGTAAATATTATATTATTATTTTAATTGATTATTATCATTAAATATATTCATTTATAATTAGTTTAATTCTATTATAAAAATCAAAAATGTTATATGTAATAATATTTATATTTCTAAATTTATATTAAAAATTTATACATTTATTTCAAATTGATATAACCCACCAGTAATTTTCAAATAACTTATATATTATTATTTCAAATATTTATTTTGTATTCCTCAGTAAATTTTTTATTAATATTAGTAATTTTATTAACTATATACTATTGTTCATCATTATATAATTCTTAATGAGTAATGTCTAGTATTGTTAACATATTTCCCATATGATCATAAGCATAATATTAATTTTCATGAATATATATATATATATATAAAATATTTTAAATGTGAAAATATTAGAAAAACATCTTCTTTAATCAACATGTATTCATAATATATCAATAACATAAATAGAATTATAGTTATAGTATTAATTTGATAAAAATAATATTTGAAATTAATTTATTCCCCAATATGGGTTTTTAATAATGAAATTAACCTACCTTTTTAAATGATAGTTTATACTAAAATAAATACCAGTTTTCTAGAGTAGTGAAATAGGCTAAAAAAATTATAAATTTTAAATAAATACACACACACCCACATATTCCATATTCTGGTATGTCTTATTATAACCCCATAAATGAATAAAATCTTCATATTATAAATTATCTATGATATAATAAATTTTAATGAATAATTATGTATTAAATGATTAATATTATCTGAAATAATTATTTTTTTATAAAGATAAATTTCAATGAATGTTTTTATTTAATTTCAAAATGATAATTTTACCATTATAAACGATTTAAAAACACTTTTCACCTAGGGTTACCCACGCTATTCTAGTTAATAAAAATTAAATGACTATTTAAGAATGCCTCCAATAGGACCATAGTGGATGAAAAAATCAATGGGTATAATGCATGTAATGTGGGAATTATAGTACAAATATAAGTTAATGAAAAACATAAATGGTGAATCACTAATCAATACCATAGTATATCAATATACCAGGACCCTATAAAAAGAATATAATATCTAATTTCATATCATATACTATATATGATCAAAATAAAATCTAAAATAACTCGTAAGTAGTAGATCTAATAAATTCACTGCTCATAGATAGTATAATATTGTTCAATCACTAAATTCATCATAAATGATTGATGATATTTTAAATTTACCTATGGTGATCTTAACATGAATACTCCATAGGATCCTCCTCAGGACCTAAAATAAAAATGATTGAAAACCATTATTATGACCCGCTAAGACTATTGGGTAACCAAACTTCACCTAACAAGTCAAAAAAGAACTCCTAGCTTCATCAGGTCTCACTCATAAAATATTACATCTATCTTTAATAATATTTTATTTTTATATTATAATAATAGACCACACAAAACTACTTCCCCATTATTTTTCTTTTCTCACTCCCCAATGTCGAACATCTTATGATCCCATCCTTTCCTAGATAATGTGGGTAAGGACATATCCAAACCTACCATGAATCTCACAAAGTACAACATAAAATGATGGAATTAGGGAAAATAATACATAACATCATCATAACATATTGAAATCCAATCCATATCCCCTACATTATAACCAGAGTTTCATGGCATCATGAGCTTGAATGAAATGAACATTGTTCCATCCCCTTCAATACCTGAACCCTACAACAATTTCATTTCTCACCACATAATTTGGAAAACCAAATGCCACTTGAACAATATTATTGATCATAAAAAACATGATATGTCACAAAAAATTAATAAAAATATTATAGTTTTAAGGATTATTTAGTAATAAACTCTACCCCATTAACATAGATGTTAGGGAAAATACCTGCAATAATATAATTTGGTTCTATAATGAAATACATACCCCATATACGGTGAGTTTATAAATACCACAATAATAAATGGTAGAATATATGAAAACAAATCCCACCCTTAGGGGGTATAATTATATACTTCTAAAAACATGTTTATTTCACCACCTCATTATCCCAACCAGTTAATAACTTCTATTTCTTCTATAACATGTCCTACCATATATCAAATAAAACATTCATAACCACCAACCATATTTCAATTACTATTAGAGAATTAAAAACTCAAAAAATTCCATTAGAAAATATTATTTTTTAAATTCGTTTTAATTTCAATGATTGATGATATAATATCGTCATAAATTTATCACATTTCATTCCATCCATTATTCATCGATTTTATGTATACCAATTCCAATTTCCACATGAGTTTATATTATTCCAATCCCAGAAACATTCTAGTTTCAATTAACTAATTTCATTTCTATATCTTATAGCCAAGAATTACTAATAAAAAATCATTACATTCCAAACACACGACATAACAGAAAAATTTCCACAAAACTACATATGTCATTAAAAATTTAATAAAAATAAAAAAAATTGGCCAATCTAAATATTAGTAATGTTCTGTTAATTCAATCAGCCAAATTAATCATTTGTTGGAATTATTAAATCTGTATATATATAAATTTTTTTATACAAAAAAGATATTATTATAATGAGAATAAATTGAAAAAAATAAATGTTACATCCCTAGTAAATAAAGAATATGATATTTTCATATTTACTAATATTTTTAAATGAATTATAAATTTTAATTTAAAGGGGATGCTATGTTCAATGGCTTACCTGATACACCATAATGGGTTTCTTTGAAATCTTATGTTCTGCACAATGAGGAGTTGTACGGAACAATAATATAATATTATTATTATTTTAAATGGTAGTTAACGCCTAGACATTGTAATAGAGGGAATAGACAGAACTAACTACAAAATGAGTATATAAGTTTGTTAAATTTTTTTACATTTATCAAACAAATTTTAGAGTCTAAAAGTAAGGAAGAATCTGATTTTTAGCATAAATACTCTAACATTGGTTAAAATGTCAATTTCCGACCTTTTGATGGAGACCTGTATTTAAATATAATTTTGGTCAATTTTATATATTCTACTTGACAGAATAAAATTTTTCTTTAATGTTGGGGAATAAAAATTTTATTTGGGTATTTTATTTTTATTTTTCTCACAAATTTCAATTTTTAATGAATAGTGAAAAAAATTTATTATAAATTGAATCGCCATTAAATATAATTTATTTATTTGGTTAGAATATCATTTGTTTGGTTTAAATTGTAATTAGTTTATATTTTTAACATTTTTTAAAATTTTGGTCATTGGAAGAAATTTTACTTAAAAATTGGGCATAAATAAGAGTTAATCATTTGATTGTTATTATTTCATAAAAACAGAATTTTTTATTGATGATGGGATTTAATTTTAAATTAATTAATACAAAATCTGTGTTTTTAATTTGGTAAAAAAGATATCATTTTTTAATTTAGAATATCAAATTTAGCTTACACTAAAATTTTCGTATTTTTCTGAAAAACATCAATTATTTATGAATAGTGAAACCACTAAGATGTAGTTAATAAGTCAAACTTTTTAATTTAAATGAAATTTACTACTTCTGTGAATTAAATTTGGAAAATGCGACATACATAAATTTTATTTATAAGTTAAATGTGGTTTAATAATATGAAAATTATTTTTTATGAATAGTAACTTTTGATTTTTATTTTCCACGGTTAAAGGTAAATAAAGTAAATGAGGTAACATGAATGACAATGGGCATCCTTGTGTCTATTTGAGGACCCCATAGAGCAACTTAAAAATTATAATGACACTTTATTTTAATTAAAATAATGTAAATGTAAAAATGAAGATAACAAATATCTTTTAGTAAATTAATTTTTACATAGAGTTATATATAATATAATTTCTACTATAAAAACTCCTTGGAATTCTAAGAAAGTTTAAATCATCATGGTATTTTTATTATAATTTTTAGACATCAAATAAATAAATGTATTTATTACACAATAACGATACATTGTTTACCTCACTTACAAATGATTTAAATAAATATGCTCATAAAGATAAAACAAAATTACCAAAACATAGACAATTCCTATTGGATGATTTTATTTTGATAATGAGTTATATTATATTAGACTTTAATGAGATTCAAATCATTATAAAATGAAATTCATTATATAATAAAATAATATTTTCGCACATTCTTAAAGAGCCCCTTATCCCCCTTATAAAAGGACACCACTTCAAACCCATTCATCACACCTCTCAAGCCCCTTAGTGGTCCAAAACCTATCCGAATAAGTTATAAAGATCCCTCTATTCCAACTAGTAGCCTTAATTTAGGCATAAGGTGCATCAAGAAAGCCTTTTTTTTCAAACTGAAGGGAGTTACCCAATTTAAAGGTAACATGTTTTCATAAGTTATTCTGTTTTGTTTTCCTTCTCCATTGCCCTAATCAATTTTTATTCCTTTATTTTACTAAAAAACCGGTATCCATAATTTACTAGGTTGTTTTTATGAGAAATATTCAAACTACACTTATAGACACCTCAATCTAATGGGTAAGGAAGATACTATTTATGTGGACAACAAACTAACGCCTCACGAAATGATGATTGTTCAATATTATCTTACCACCTCATATAGTGGCCAATTTGATGGAACTGTTTTTATATATTATATATATTATTATTATGTTTTCTTTATTCAAATGTATTTTACATTAATAGAATACCTTTACTGTTTCCATTATGGGTAAACGTGTTCATTTTATATGAGGAAGTGCGGACTACCGCCCCCTCAAAATGATAGGAATCATTCCTTCCATACGTGGGATGTATAAAGGATGGAGTTAATGAAATTATATATTATATTATACTATATTTTTAATATAACAAGGAATAATTTTTATTTCATTACATTTAATATGAAATATAAATAAAAGTAGTGTTCATGCATATGTACGATTTACGGTCTAAATGAACGATGCTTTTCCTTTCATACCTATAAATATTATGTAATGTTATAAAAATATATATATATATATATATACTAGATATATTTGATATATATGATATATAATTAATGAATATCATTATGGAGATAATTTAATCTTGACCACATGAACAACTAGTAATTATAAAGTAATCATTTTTGACTCAAGTACCAAATATCAACAAAATAACCATTACTAACATAAATGATTACATAATGTTTATAGTATGGTAATTAGTGATATGAATAAAATAATAAAATTGAAAAAGTTTCTTAATAATCTGTAAATTTCCTTTTGTTTATTATTCAATTAAATCAAGGAACAAAAGAGTCACGTCGGACACGAGGTAAGGGGTTTCTTATTTCACTTTTAATTCTTTGAGATTTGATTATTCACCACTTATTTATTTCATGTGGGGTATTGTGTACTTACATTTTTTATATATTATAATGATTCTATTTATATTCATGGTATTCTTGGATTCATATGGTGGTTATTATCTTTTGTTTATATGACTCGATTGATTACATCGTGGTAAGGGTTTTTAATATCCTCTTTAATTTCAATGAGATTCATTCTATATTAGACACTATTTAATTTTCTATGGTGTATGTATTACACATGATTTCAATATTGGTGTAATATAATTTAATTTATTGGTATTTACATGTTCATTGTATGCTACTTCTTTCATGGGTTTTATGTTTCATAAGTTACCAAATCCGTAATGGAATTTCAAATTTAAATTTCCACTCATAGGGATTTACACATATTTAATAGATTATTTTACTCCATGATTATGTGTTAAATAATAATTTATTTAATTATGTAGTAATATCCACTCCCCTTTGTGTCGATATACATCTGATACACATAATCAATCCATTGATAAATTTCAAAGTCATCTATATGAACTTGAAAAGAGTAATTTTTACTGAATTTCCATTCTTTGAGTTAGACATCCAAGTCATTGGTGTTGTTTTTACAAAAATATATATGAATGTTATCTCATTTAATTACACTGAATATCGAATAATATTGATTGTATTTTTATTTTTCAGAACTTATTATTTAATTGATTTATACTTAATATAAGGATACAATTTTATATGGGATTTCGTCTCCATTTACACTCCATTGGGACTACATTGTTTTTATGAACCAATTCACACTTATTTCATGTATATACTGTCCTTTGGAATATTATATCATGAACCACATTAAAATCATGATTTTATAAAGTTCTTATTCAATTTTATTCTCACATTTTTTTAAAAATTCTTTAACTAAAATATTGTTTTAAATATTTTTATGGTTTATTCTTCTAAATATTTATCATTAATGTCTATATTTTAAAAATGGTTTTAAGGATTTATTTATATGGGAATTAATGTTTGGAAATGACAAATTATTTAAAAGATTTAATTTAGTATGAGACACATTTATTCGAAAATATCTTTATTAAATGTTTTAAATGGTTTTGAAAAAGGTTTGATAAATCCTTGATTATGTCTATATTTTTAAATGATATGTTGTGCTTTCAATGTGGAAATGTTATATTTACTTTCTTATTGTTTTAAGTATTTTGAATATGTTATGGTTTTTCGGAATCTTTTACATATACGGGTGGTTCTGTGATATACCTAGGGCAGGTGAGCCAGAGAAAGCACTCTAATGCCTTGGGTAATGTGATGGTGGTAAATGATAATGTTTCTCCTAACAGATTTATGGAATATAATGTCATGGGTATGCCAATGTAGCTACCTGTGTAGCTATGATAACTACAATGTAAGTATTTTACATATTCTATATGTTACCTTTATGATTTATGATTTATGTGTGTTATTTAATAATATTATGATTTTATAACTTCTGGTATGATTGAAAACTATAGTTTCATTGTTTTGTATTTATTGATGGTATAATTTTTTCATTACATATTTTATATTCATTACTAATATTATTGTGATCATCGCATGTTTTTTGAATGTTTTCCACAGGAAATACTGATGAATAAGGGTCAAGGATGAGATCACGGAATAGTCAAGAAGTCTAAAACATGGAACTAGACATGTTTATTTTTTATTTTATAAATAAATGTATGCTGAGTAGTAGTGTATAAATTTAATATTCAAGATGATTTTGAATAGTTAGGCTATAATTATATAAATCTTTAAACCTAAACAGATACTCAATGTGAATTATTCATTTAATTTAGTACTATGTAATGTTCAAGGTCGAGCCCTTATATTTGGTATAATAAGTCAGTTTAGATAACCTTAGATAATAGGGTGTTCCTTAAACTGAAGTGACTTTACCATAATGGTTAGGATTTTTTAAAGTTTCATAGTTATTTTATATAAATTGAATGAGTTTAAGATAACATGAAAAAGTTTATCTTAGTATTTACCCCCTCATATAATATTATATGATGATTTTACTGATATAGTCACACTTACCTTTTGGATTTAGTAAATTGCTGGATCTAATATTCACCAAAGTAACCATGGATGTGAAGAAAACTATAATGGTTTTCTGAACGAGAAATTAAATGAAATGGGAACTACAATGAGAACTCTTATTGTTATTCTCAACCAACTATCTGGAGTAATGATTGACCACCTGAACGTTACTAACATTTATATGGTATCATATATGCGAGAAAAAAATCCCCATGAATGTTAAGGTAAAAATCATATAGGTAATTATATTAGAAAACTTATATGTCATGGATGTGGAATGAAAAACATTGGAAGATCTTTTAATGGTACAAGAGGATGCTATATATGTGGAAGTGAAGGTCATAAATAATGAACCAACCAAGGAAAAAGGAAGCATCCTTTTTACTATAAGAATGGGAAATAAGTTCATTATGAGGGAGCAAATGAATGTCTTAAATGAGGTGTGCATGGTCATTATACAAAAAATTTCCTAAGAATAAGGTTATAGAATTGGATCACCAGAATCATACAAATATATTTTTATGAATACATAATTCCAATCTAATTGAGGATGAGAAAAATGACATTAACCAATGAAAGGTATGGATTATTTCTTAACTATTGTGTAGACATTATATAATCTCTGGATATGATTCGTGATTTTTATGGTAGGAAAGATGTATTTCAGAATAAGTTTGAAAGGAAAGGTTAATGGATCATAAAGAACGTTGAATGAGTAAAATTCATCCTATAAGGGATTCAATTGACATGGTATATTTATGGATGGTGAAATGCTTAAAATTATTGAGGCTCTTTTGATGAATGGATTACATTAGAAAACATTTAATAGTATGTGTATCCCTGACATTTGATATATGATTTTTTTCAAGTAATATTTATCTTTTGTTTTTTATATAGTTATAAAAACCAATTGGGTTTATATGATCCTTTAATTAGAGGCAATTACAGTTTAATACATTTTGGGATGCAAAATGAAAGTTATTACAAAAAATTTGTGGTTAAAATATTTTATGGTTATTTAGGAATAATTTTTCTCTTTTTTGGAATGTTATAAAATTATATAGTTTTTGAAAAAGGACAACACAAAGACCATGTGACAACCCGTCGCGTTCGACAAAGTTGTGATAATCGAACCCCCAACCAAAGTGAGATTGGGGTTTATTGCCTACCCCTACAATACGTGATGTCCTTGGTTAGTATGACTAATTATTTTTCGTTACATGATTTTATTAATCCAAAATAAGTTTATTATTTGTTATCTATAAAAACTATTAACCTATCTGGGAGAATATGTGATTACGTCAATTACATTTCAATTTGATACTTTACGAGTAACTGATTTTATTTGGGGAAAAATGATAATACTTATCTTGAAAGACTATGGGATTAAATCCTTCTGATATTTGGTTTTAAATCATTGATTTTATTACATTGAATAATTTTATTGAAGATTTTTTATTGAATGGTCATTGATGAACATTGGATATTCTTTGACAATCTTTCGAGATTAAGAGTATGGTTTATTATTGTAAAATATTATCCTTTTTGGGGATTATCTGATCATATACTAACCTTTTTGTTTTTTTAATTTCTAAAGACATGGGAAAAATATAGTTCATCTTTTCTTAATTAATTTATTCTCTAGATTTTGATTATATCACATTCAATGTGAAAAAATCATCTTAAATACTCATAGTTTGAAGAAAAAATTAGTTTGTGGTGGGAATTTAGTAAATGATGAAAGTTTACATGACAGGTAAGTAAGTTTCCTTTTTTTAGTTATTCCCATAAGTAAATTCAAAAAAATTATGGAAAGTAACTAAAAAAATCTGTTTACATTTCTTACCAGGGTATCGAATACCATTTAACACATCACATGCGTGTCATTTTCAGGTGGATAACATTTTTTGAATCATGTTTTCTATCACTCTGCACATGAATATGATGGTTTGTTTTATCCTCCATATCCATGTATTCATGGAATCCAAGTATATTTTTTCTTGGGATAACTTTGTAATTCTCTTCCATTATTTTAAATTTATATATTTATGTACTCTTTCTATCATTTGGGACATTAAATGATGTTTTTGAGTCCAATTTTCAAACTGCAAGGGCAAAATTTCCAAAATGGGGGGAGGGTGTAACATCTGAGGTAAATAAAAATTATTAAATTTTTATATTTATTAATATATTTATGTTAATTATTAATTTTACTTTAAATGTGATGCTATGTTTGATGTAATACCTGATACACAACAATGGGTTTCTTTGAAATCTTACGTTGCACAAAATATTGAGTTGTACTGAAAAAAATATATTATAATAATATTATTTTAAATGGTTGTTAATGACATGCCATTTTAATTGATTGAATTGACATAAATAACTAAAAAACGAATATACATTTTGGTTAAATATTTTTATATTTATATAATAAATTTTAGAGTCTAAAAATTAAAAAAAAATTGATTTTAAATATAAATACTCTAATATTCATTAAAAGGTTGATTGACCACCTTTTGATGGTGATCCATCTTTAAATATATTTTTCGTCACTTTTATATATTCTTTTTGACAAATATAAATTTTCTTTAGAATCGGGGCATCAAAATTTCCATTTGGTAATTTTTTTTATATTTTACGGATAAAATATAATTTTTAATTAATAGTGAAAATACTATATTTTAATTCAATTATACCTTTTAATATAATTTATTTATATGGTTAGATTATCTTTTTATTTGGTTTAAAAGTGTATTTAGAATATATTTTTACCATTTAATCAAATTTTTGTCTTTGGAAGAAATTTCACTTTGAAATTGACCATAAACAGGTGTCAATATTTTGAAACTTATTATTTCTAAATAACACGCTTTTTGTTTTGACAATGGAATTAATTTTAAATTAATTAATAAAACTTTAATGTTTTGAATTTGGAAAAATATAAATCATTTTTTTATTCTAACAATCCAATATATCTAAGGATGATTCTTTGGTATTTATCTGAAAAACATCAATTTTTGATGAATAATGAAACCACTATGTAGTAGTTAAAATAATGACCTTTTAATTTAATTGAAATTTACCTTTTCTGTGAATTGAATTATGAATATCCAATATACATGGTTGTTAATATTATGTAAAATGTTTTCCAATAAGATGAAAATAATTTTTGGTGAATAGTAACTTTTGAATTTTATTTTCCGTGGTTACTGGTGAATAGGGTAATTCAAGTTAAAAATTATATCATAATAATAGAAAATTACCTTATCACTTGTCCTAAACTTATTGGAATAGTCATGACCGACCATGGTCATCCTTGGGTCTATTATGGTACCACATGGACCCACTTAAGAGGGATAATTACACATTATTTTAATTAACTTAATGTAAATGCATAAATAACATAAAAAAATATCTTTTAGTAAATAAATTTTTAAATAGAGTTATATGAGTTATATTATCGGCTAAAAATATTATTTTGAAATATAAATATATTTCCTACATCATGGTATTTTATTATAATTTTTAGAAAACATATAAATTAAATTATTTAATGCACAATAACGATATAGTGTTTACCACACTAATAAATGAGTTAAATAAATAAGATTATAATGATTAAAAAAATAACGAAAACATGTCCAATTCTTCTTAAGTGATTATATTTAGACCATTAGTCATCTAATCTTTGACTTTAATGAGTTTTTGATCTCTAGAAACTAAAAATAATTATATTAAAAAATAATATTTCCATACGTTTATAAAGATCCCCTCGTCTCCATTATAAAAGGACACCACTTCGAACCCATTCATCACACCATTCAAACCCACTGGCTCTTCCAAAACCTACCCAAATAAGCTCTAAATATCTCTATTTTCCACCTAGAATCCTTAACATAGGCATAACTCCCATCAAGAACCACTTTTGGTTCAATCCAATGGGAGGTACCCGATTTAATGGTAATGTCATCTCTTAAGTTCTTTTATATTGTTTTCTTTCTCAACCCCCAAAAAGTATTTTTATTATTTTATTTTATATCAAAAAATATATCCTCAATAAACCAGGTTGATTTTATTCGAATAATTCATACTACATTTTCACACACCTCCATATAATGGGTAAAGAATATACATTATATGTGGACGACAAACTAATGCCTCACGAACTATGGATTGTTCAATCTTCTCCTACCTTCAATTAGGGTGGCCATTAAGAAGTAACTGTATTAATATATCATGTACATTATTCTTATTTTTTATTTATTCTTATGTATATTTCATTTATATAATACCTTTATGGTTTCCATTATTAGTAAACGTGATAATTTCATTTGAGGAAGTGCGGACTACCGCCCCCTCAAAGTGATACGAATCGGTCATGCCATACATGGGATGTATAACGAATGAAGTTAATGATATTATATATAATATTATACTAGAATTATAATATACCTATGTATCATTATGTTTTCATTCCCTTAAATATGAAATAAGAATGATAGTATCGTTCATGCGTACACACAACTTACCATCTCCATGAACACTAGATTTCATTTCGTACAACTTAATGTTATGTAATATTATAAATACATATATATACATTATATATATGATATATATGATATATATGATATATATGATATATAAATCATGAATATCATTATGGATATAATGGACTCTTGACCACATTGACAACTTGTAATTAGAAGGTGCTAATTTTTTACTCAAGTACCAAATATCGAAAAAACAATATTTATTAACTTAAATGATCACATGATGTTTTTAACAATGTAATTAATGATATAAATGGAATACTAAAATTGAAAATTTTTCTTAATCAACTATAAATTAACTAATTTATATTATTTAGGAAGAACAAGGAACAAACGAGTCAAGTCGTAAATGAGGTAAGGGGTTTCTTATCTCACTTTTAATTCTGCGAGATTTCCATTATTGACCACTTATTTATTGAAAGTGATGTACTGTGTACTGCCATTTGATATATATTATCATGAATAAATTTATTTTCATGGAATTATGTGATTAATATAGTGTTTATTAAATTTTTTTCATACGAATCTATTAATTACAACGTGGTAAGGGTTTTTAATCTCACGTTTTATTCCTGTGACATTCATGCTATATTAGCCACTATTTCCTTTTTTGTGGTGTGTGGACTTCCCATGATTGTATTATTGGTGTAATATAATTTATTTCATGGGTATTTAAATCCACATTGTATAATCATTTTTTCAAGGGGTGTATGTTTTTTATTTTATCAAATAGGTACGAGAATTATAAATTTCAATTTCCACTCCTTCAGCTTTACACATACATCATAAATTATTTTACTCCAATATTATGTGTAAAATTACTATTTATTTACTTATTTAGTAATTTCCACTCCCTTTTGTGTGGATACAATTATCATAAACATAATCAATCCTTTGATAAATTCTGTAGTAATCAACATGAACTTTAAAAGTGTTATTTTAACTCAATTTCCATTCATGGAGTAGAACATCCATGTCATTGGTCTTGTTTTTTAAAAAATATGGGTGAATGTTCTCTGAATGATTTACACTAAATATACCATCATATTGAGTGTATTTGTATTTTTCATGCAGTATTATGTAATTGATTTATCCTTAATCTAAAGATACCAGTTTTATAAGGGATTTCGTCCAAATTTATATTCCACTGAGACTTTATTGTTTTTAGGTGCTAATTCACTCTTACATAATTTATATACTATCAATTAGAATATTAAATCATGAATACATGTATCCTAATGATATTATAAAGTTCTTATTTAATGTTACTCCTCAATTATTTGTAATCATGATTCACTCATTTTGTAATAAACACTTTAATTAAAATATTGTTTTAAATGTTTTAAAGTTTTATTCTTATAAATAGATATCATTAATTTCCATGTTTTAAAAATTGTTTTAAGGATTTATTTATATGGTAATTATCGTTTTCAATTGATAATTTATTTATAAGTTTTAAAGTGGTATGAGACACTTTGATTCAAAAATATCTTTATTAAAGGATTTAAATGGTTATGGAAATTGTTTGATAAAGCATTGATTTTGTCTATATCATGAAATGGGTTGTTGTTATTCCAATGTGGTGGGGTTTATATTTATTTTATTCTTATGTTATGTGTTATTAATAAGTTATGTTACTTGGTCATTATTTACGTATATGGGTTGTTCCGTGATAAACCTAGTGCAGGTGAGGCCGAGATAGCTCTCCAAAGCATTGGGAAATGTGACAGAGGTAAATCTTAAGGTTTCTCCTATAAGATTTAGAAAATATACTATGACGAGTATTCATACATAACTCCTTATGTAGCTTTGATAGCAACATTTTATGTATTTTATGTATTCCAAAAGATACCTTTATGATTCATGATTTTTGTGGGTTATTCTTAAATATTGTGATTTCATAAGGTATGTTATGATTGAAAGGTCTGATTTCATTATTTTTTATTTATTTATTGGATAATGTTTTCATTCCTTATTTTATATCCTTTAATGATCTTTTTATTCTCATCCCATGTTTTTTAAATGTTTTCCACATGAATTTAATATGAATAAGTGTCAAGTATGTGATCATGGAAAAGACATGCAGTCTAAATCAGGGAACTAGACATGTTTCTTTTTTATTTTATGAAAAAATTGATACTAAGTAGAAGTGTCTAATTGTAATATTCAAGTTGATATGTAATAGTTATGACCTAATTCTAAAAAAATATAAACCTAAAATATCCTCAATGGGAATTACTTATTTAATTCAGGATTATGTAATGTCAATGGTCGGGTCCTTATAGTTGGTAACAGAGGTCGGTTTAGATATTTTTAGAGGTTAGGGTGTTCATTAATCATAAGTGACATTAACATAATAGTTACGATTTTTGAACGAGTCGTAGTTATTTTTGATAAATTTAATGAGTTTATTATTACATGAATAATTATATATTAGTATTAACGCTTGTCATAAGATATTACATGTTGATTTTACATATATACTCACACATACCTTTTCGGATTTAGTAAATGGCTGGTTCTAGTAGACACCAAAGTAATAGTAGATGTGAAGAAAACTAGGATGGTTTTCTGAATGACAAACTGAATGAAATGTGAGTTGTAATGATAACTCTTGTCATTATTCTCAACCTACTATCTGGTGTAATGATTGACCACCTGAACCTTGCTGATTTTTATAAGGAATCATATATGTGAGAAACAAATCCCCATTGAAGATTAGGTAAAAATCATTATGCTAAGTAAACTAAAAAACCTATGTGTCAAGGATGTGGACAGAAACACATAGGAAAATGTTTATAGGGAATGGGAATATGTAATAGATGTGGTTGTGAAGGTCATTATGCAAGAAACTACCATGGAAAAATGAGGCATCTAGTTGACTTTAGGAAAGGGAATGCAGTTCTTTATGAGGGATGAATAGAGTGTTTTAAATGTGGTGTTCATGGTCATTATACAAATACATTCCTACGAAGAGTGTTCAATAATGGGATCACTGGGATCATACATATATATGTTTACCAATACAGAATGCCATTAAAATTGAGGATGAAAAAAGTGACAATGACCAATGAAAGTTAAGGATTATTTCATAACTGATGTTTTGACATTACTGAATCTTAGGATATGATTCATGATTTTGTAGGTAGGAAATAATTATATAAGAATAAGTTCGAATGGAATGGTTAATTTATCATGATTAACATTGAATGAGTAAGAAGTCATCATATATGGTATTCAAGTGTTATGGTAGATTTTAGGATCGTAAATTGCTTAAAATTATTAAGGTTCTATTGATGATGGGTTTGTATTAGAAGAATTTTTAGAGTTTGTGTAACCCTGAATTTTTATATATGAAAATTATATTGAAGTAATAATTATCTTTTTTTTGTATATATAGTTATAAATAACCATTTTTGTTTATATCATCCGTGAATTTGAGGCAATTATAGGTTAATACATTTTGGGATGAAAAATGAAAGTTATTAGATTACCTTTTTGGTTAAAATATGTTATGGTTATTTGTAATGAATTTATCTATTTTTTGGTAATATTTTTAAGATATATTTTTTTTGAAAAAGGGCAACATGTAGACTACGTGACAACCCATCACGTAGGACAAAGCTGTGGGAATAGAACCCACAACCAATGTGTGACTCGTATTTATTGCCTACCACTGGACTACATGATATCCCTGGTTATTATGACTAATTATTTTTAGTAATATGATTTTGTTAGTCAAGAATAAGTTGATTTAAGGCTATCTATGAAAATGATTTACCTCTCATAGAGAATATGTGATTAGGTTAATTACATTTCCATATGATACATTTGGAGTAACTAATGTTATTTTGAGATAATGATTTTATTTATCTTGGAAGAATATGTAATTATGTCCTTATGAGATTTTTGTTTCAATTTAGGTTTTCATTACATTGAATATTTTTAAGGACAATTTTTTATTGAACAGACTTTGTTGAACTTAGGGTATTGTGTGACAAATTTTAGATATTATGAATAATTTTTCTTTTTGTAAAGGATTATAATTTTTGGGGATTATCTGATCATATATTAACCATTTTGGTTTTCTTTAATTTCTAAAGACATGGGAAAAATATAGTTCATATTTTGTTAATTCTTTAATTCTTTATAAGTTGATTATAGAACTCTCAATATGAAGAATTCATCTTGAATACTCATCGTTTTAACAATAAAATGTGTATGTACTTGGAATTTAGTTATTTTTAATGTCTACATGACAAGTGTGTTTCCTTATGTTTTTAGTTAAGATCATAATTAAATTACTAAATATCAAGAAAAGTAACTTAAAAAACGTTTTTCTGTTAACTTTTCTTGTTGGGGAATCAATGACTGCGTAACCCATCACTAGTTTTGTGATTTTCTGGTTGTTAACTTTCTCCTAATCATGTTTTCTATCACTCTCCATCAGGACATGAAGGTTTTATTTCTAGTCCATATCCATTTTTTCATGGAATCCTAATATAATTTGTCTTGGGTAACCTTTGTACTTCTATTACTTTATTTTAAAGTGCTAGATTTATTGACTCTTATTTCGATGTGGGACTTTCAATGATGTTTTTGAACCCAATTTTAAAATAGGAAGTCTGTAATTCCCAAAAGGGGGAAGGATGTATCATCCTAGGTAAATAAAAAATATGAAATTATCATATTTTTTAATATTTGTAAATTGACAATTAATTTTACTCTAAAGTAGATGTTATGTTAGATGGCATACCAGATACACAACAATGGGTTTCCCTGAAATCTTACATTACACACAATGCTGAGTTGTAATGAAAATTAATATAATAATATTTTTATTTTAAATTGTAGTTAAATCATTGCCATTTTAATGAAGGGAATGAATAGAAATATCTACATAATTATTATACATTTTTTAAATATTCTTACATGTATCCAATAAAATTTAGAGTCTAAAAATAAGTAACAATCCGATTTTAATCATAAATACTCTAATAATCATTAAAAGGATTATTTACCACCTTTTGATGGAGAAACCTAATAAATTCGATTTTTGGACACTTTTATATGTTCTATTTGAAACAAATAAAAATTTTCTTTAGAATCCAGGCATCAAAATTTACATTGAGTACATTATTCGTATTTTTCTGATAAAAATCAATTTTTAATTACTAGTGAAAAATACTGTATTTTAATTCAAATATACTTTTTAATATAATTTAATTATATGGTTATATAATCTTTATAATTTTTTAATGTTTAATTCTAATATATTTTTACTATTAAATGAAATTTGGTTCATTGGATGAAGTTTCACATTGAAATTAGGCATAAACAAGTGTCAATCTATTAATAATTGTAATTTCTTAAAAACACGCTTTTTGTTTTGACAACAAGAATTAATTTTAAAATAATTATTCCAAATTCAATTTTTTCAATATTGTAAAATTTTCATTATTTTTTAATTAGGAATATCAGACATATTTTTGGCTGAATTTTTGGTATTTTTCTGAATAACTTCAATTATTGATGTATAGTGAACCACTAAGTAGTATTTAAAATCTGAAATTTTAATTTAAATAATATATACCACTTATGTGATTTAAATTTAGAAAATTTTTCATACATGATTTTTATTATTAGGTAAAATGTGATTCAATAAGATGAAATTAATCTTTTCTGATAGTAACTTCTGACATTTTTTTACCGTAGTTAAAGGTTAATAGGGTAATTACATATAAAAAGAATATCATAATAATACAAAATTCCACAAAAATATATCATAACATTATTGGATGATTAATGATCAACCATGGGAACCCTTGGATCGATTTTGGGACCCCATGGAGCCACATAAGAGTTGTAATGACTCTTTAAATTAATTAACATAATGTAAATGAAAAAAATGACAAAAAACGATATCTTTTTGTAAATTAATTTTTACAAGGGGTTATATAAGATAAAATTTAGACTATAAATGTTATTTGAAAATATAAAAGGATTTAAAACATAATGGTATTTGTTTTATAATTTATAGATATAAAATAAATAAAATTATTTATTACAAAATAATGATGCAGTGTTTACCTCACTAATAAATGATTTAAATAAATAAGATTATAATGTTTAAAAAAATAACCAAAACTTATCCAATTCTTATTGAATGATTTATCTAGACCATGAGTAATCTTATATTAGACTATAATTGGTTTTTTTATCTTTAGAACCCTAAAATCATTATATAATAAAATAATATTTTCACACTTTCTTAAAAAGCCCTTTGTCCCCCTTATAAAAGGACACCAATTGTAACCCATTCGTAACACCTGTCAAGCCCCTTGGCTCATCAAAAACATACGCAAATAAGCTCTAAAAATCCTTATATTCAACGTAGTGTCCTTAAATTTTGTATAATGAACATCAATAAACCCTTTTTTGTTCAAACCAATAGGAGTTACCTGATTTAAAAGTAACGTCTTCTCTTAAGTTATTTTGTTTTTTTCATTCTCTAACCCCATAAAATCTTTTTATTCCATTATTTTATAACAAAAATAGTGTAAAAATATACTAAGTTTTTCTTATGATAATTATTCAAACTACCCTTACACACACCTCCATCTAATTGGTAAATAATATAATGTTAATGTGAACGAAAAAATAACAAATCACGAAACGACGATTGTTCAATATTCTCTTACCACCTCTTATGGTGGCCATTTTGGTGGATTTTTTTTCATATATGATATATATTATGTTTATGTTTTTTTATTCTTCTGTATTTATCATTTATATCATACATTTATGGTTTCCGTTTTGGGAAAACGTGGTAATTTTATTTGAGGAAGTGCGGACTACTGCCCCCTCAAAGTGACATCACTCGGTCATTCCATACGTGGGACATATATAGGATGGAGGTAATGAAATTAAATATTATATAATACTGGGTTTAAAATATACCTATGTATCATTATGTTTTAATTCAATTAATTACAAAATATAAATTAATGTAGCATTCATGAGTACATACGGCATACCATCTCCATGTACGTTACATTTCATTTCATCTCTGTAAATGTAATGTAATATGATAAATAATTATATATAATGGATATTTATGATATATATGATATATTAATATTGAATATCATTATGGAGATAATGGTATCTTGACCACATGGACAACTAGTAATTATAGGGTTCTCATTTTTTACTCAAGTACCAATTAATGACAAAACAAAAAATAGTATCATAAATGATTACATAATGTTTATAACATGGTAATTAGTGATATAAAAAGATTTATAAAATTGAAAATGAATCCTAATACAGAATAAATCAACTCTTATGTTTTTTATTCACGTTGAATATGGAACAAACGAGTCTATTCGTACACAATGTAAGGGGTTTCTTATCTCACTTTTAATTCTGTGATATTCCCATTGTTCACCAATTTCTTATTGCATGTGGTGTATTGTGTACGCCAATTTGATATATATTTTCATGATTATCTTTATATTCATATTATTTTCTGATTCATTTAGTGTTTATTATCTTTTTTTATATTACTCGAATTCTTATAATGTGGTAAGGGTTTTTAATCTCACATTTATTCAATTGAGATTCATTCTATATTAGCCACTATTTCCTTTTCTTGGGTGTATATACTTCCCATGATTTTATTATAGGGGTAATATAAATTAATTCATGGGTATTTACATCTTCATTTTATGTTCTTAATTTAATGGGGTGTATGTTTCTTATGTTACCAAATCAGAAAGGGGATTTTGATTTTCAATTTCCACTCATTGGGCTTTACGCATTCGTCATGGATTATTTTACCCCAAGATTATGTGTACAAACAAAATTTATTTACTTATGTAGTAATTAACACTCCCCTTTATGTGGGTATATTTCTCATACATATAATCAATCCATTGATAAATTCTCAAGACATCAATATGAATTTGAAAAGAGTAATTTTAACATAATTTCCATTCATTGAGTTAAACATCATGTCATTGGTGTTGTTTTATCAAAAATATGTCTGAATGTTCTACGATGGATTTACACTAAATATTTTATAGTATTGACTGTATTTATATTTTTCACACATTGTTATGAAATTGATTAATCCTTAATCTAAGGATACAGTTTTCATAAGGGATTTCGTCTCAATTTACATTCCATTAAGACTTCATTATTGTTATGTGTCAATTGACTCTTATATCATTTATATACTGTCCTTTGGAATATTATGTAATGAATCCCTTTATTCTTTTTATATTATAAATTTACGATTCAATGTTATTCCACAAATTTTTTTATTCAAGAGTCTCTCATTTTGTAAAATACTCTTTAACTTAAATATTGTTTTAAAAGTTTTTATGTTTTATTCTTCTAAATATTTATCATTAATGGTAATGTTTTAAAAATGAGTTTTAGGATTTATTTATATTGACATTAATGTTTTAAAATTATAATTTATTTTAAAGCATCAAAGTTGTATGAGACACTTTGATTCAAAAATCTCTTTATTAAATGATTTAAATGGTTTTGTAAATGGTTTGATAAAGCATTGATTATGACTATATCATGAAATGATATGTTGTGATTGAAATTTGGTAAGGATATATTTCCATTATTCTTCTTTTAATGAGTTATAAATATGTTATGTGTATTGGGTATTTTTTACGTAGATGGGTGGTTCCAGGATAAACATAGGGTTAGTGAGCCTGAGATAGCTCTCTAATGCATTGGTTAACGTAATTGAGGTAAATGTTAATGTTTCTTCAAATAGATTTATGGAATATAATATGATGGGTATTCAAACATAACTCTCTACATAGCTGTGATATCTACAATGTATGTATTTTATGTATGCCATAAGATATATTTATGATTTATGATTTCCGTTTGTTATTCATAAATCTTATGATTTCATAAGGTATGTTATGATTGAAAAGTATGGTTTCATTGTTTTGTCTGTATTTATGTGATAATTTTTTCGTTCATTATTTGATATCCCTTATAGATATTTTTATTCTAATAACATGTTTTTGAAATGTTTTCCTCATGAATTAATAATGAATAAGGGTCCTGAATGAGATCAGGGAAAAGTCATGCTGTCTAAAACATGGAACTGGACATGTTTCTTTTTTAATTTATGAAAAAATGTATATTGTGTGGTACTGTCTAATTGTGATATTCAAGTGGATATTTAATAGTTATGATCTAATTCTATAAAACTCTAAAACTAATAAAATCCTCAATGTGAATTATTCATTTAGTTCAAGATTATGTAACGTTTAAGGCCATGTCCTTATAATAAATATTATCTCACTTCAATAAAAATTATTAAATTATTTCATCTTTTTAAATAAAATACCGGGTATCAAAAATATTTATAAGTGAAACCCACTCAAAATCTACTTAAATTATATATTTCTTATAACATTATATTCTTATATAGGTAAAAATTAATTATCTTATTAAATAAATATTACTAGTAAGATCACCTGAAATAACATATAAATAATTGTTCAAATAAGGTCACAAAACAACTCTAACATTTTTCCATTACCATAATATATTATTTTATGTTTAGTTAAATAATGAAAATTACAAAATATAAGAAAAAACTCATGGTAATATCATTATTTTCAATAGAAATTGAGGAAATAGTTCATTGTTACCATAACTCGTAAGATAATATTTATGATACACCATTATCATGAGAGATTAATTCATAATAGTTGAATAAAAGTGTATGAGGTGATCGACTAATCACCGAATGATCACTTCATTGGATCAAATGAGTTTGGATATGAAAAAAATGAAGGATAAATCTAGGGACTCAAATGAAAATGTCTCATTATTATATAAGGTTACATATAATATTTTAATATATTTACGTAAATACTCATAAAAATATAATATTTTTTTGTATTAGTTTTCACTCATTTAATTCTTAAAAAGACTTGTATTAAGAATCCACAATTTAATGAAATAAAAGTAAAATTAATCCCACATGTTTTATATTATATTTCCATGTTTTATGTTGCTATTTTAAATTTTTTACCTATTATTATATTTAGTAATTAATCTATATGAAAATTTAATATTTTGGGAGAAAACAAGTTATCCTTATGCATGAGGGATAACTATGGTAAGGAGAGTCTCTTTAAGAATACACAATATAGAATTAGTTGGGATTACTATTGGTAAATATTAAAGATTTTAACAAGAATATATAATATAGAATAATAGTGTGATGACATTTTGGGGCCCTGAAACTACCTGCATTTAGAATTTCGGAATATTTTCCTTACTTTGTGTAGACTATAATAATTTAAGGCATACACTTACATAGCCAATAGAAAATCATATTTACAATTACATGAAAATAAACTGTAATATTTACCTTTCAATTATCATAACAGAACACATATTAAATATATATACCATCATGAATGTACTATACATAATTCTTTAACTAGACAGTCTGACATCTCTTAACCAGATGAAACTCCCCGTAGAACACTCACTACCCATGTTTTTTGGGAATCATTTTTCGATTTAATTAATTATATTGATATTTTTCAAAATATAAAATATATTATTATATCTTTTTGTTTTTATAAACATATCACCAATTTGTAATTTCACTACATTCGAAAGTTAGCTTCTGATGTGGTATATACTACACTGAGATAGCTAGAGGTACATGAAAGGACGAGTTTTGCCATATTTTAAGGGAAAACCTATTTCAAAACTCAATGTTGACACTTTTAAAGAATTTATTTACTAATATAGACATTATTTTTTAATTCATAATGTTTAAATTATCCTTGGGTGATTTGTTTTGGTATTTTTCTAAGAAAAATCATTTTTATGATGAATAGTGAATGCTTCTACATTAATGAAAAATTTCTTCGTTTAATATTAATAATTATTATTGGTAAATTATATTTAAAGTAAAATTAAATAAATTATATATATATTTAAACAATTATTTTGATTATTATAAATTTTACTAACAATTTAATAAAAAAACCTAACCGACTTTTGATCATTTCTCTATATTAAAAAAATGTTTTTTCACCTTATATACATGATTTCCATTAATCTGAATTTTCACACATCTAATTCTAGAATTTTTAAAATCCAATATAATTTTTTTAATAAATATGGTAATTTTTTCCTTGATGATTAATTACTTTTTTGACAAATAATATTACTAAATAAGATTAAATTAAATTACGGTGATTAATGTATGATTAAGGTTAATTAGTGACTAAAACATAATCAAAATGACCAATATTTCCATGAAATTTGTCCAAAATCCATATTATAGAAATATTTGGACCATATCCCCATATGGTAAAAAATTTATGGGTTATTTGGAAATTTTTATGTGGACGTATCATATATAAATGATTTAGTAATGAAAAGACACAAAATGGGTCTTTCCTTACCTTTAACACTTATAAATCCTTGAGATGTGTACAAAACGTAATTTTATTGGTTATGAATATAGTATTTAAAATAATATGTGTTATTCGTTTATAATAATCTATTATTAATTTTTAGATAATTTTTAGTTACATAAAATTTTTAAGAAATGCTAATGCAGTGATTATTAAATAACAATTAGCAAAAATATATCATACTATAAATATTAAAAGTTATAATAATAAATTTAATTGTTTAATTATTTTTATTTTTTTAATATATCATGTTACGCATATTTAATCTTATTAATTTTTTTTAAATATTATATTGATATTTTTAATTAATTATTATATAAGTAATGTGAAAATTGACATTATTTCTATTTTATAATAAATAATTTTTTTTATAAGATTATAAATTATTAAAAATAATATATTAATTAATTTTATATTTATGTGATAATAAATATTAAATAATTTGTATTAATGAACAAATAAATCTTCTATAATTATCATATATACCCATGTATTGTAAAAACATTGTCAACTCAATCCAGGATTATGTAGGGTTTTAGTGTGTCACATAAGATTCATTGAATATAAATTTCCCAAAAAAATTGGAATTTTAATTTATAAATTATAGATGATATGAATAATTCATTATATCATTCTTTTATGAAACATTTATCTTAATTTTAGTCTTTATGGTGAAATGAATTAGATTAGAAAGTTAGATTATTAATGAAAAACCAAAATTATAAAATTAGTGAATCATAGATGTTAAGGAAAAAAAATAATAAATTGAACATACTATTGTTTGGTGGAGGAGTAAATAAAAAATTAATCCACTAAAATAAATATTTTTCCATTTTTATGGTACTATAGGTTTGGTATACCAACCATTAATGAATATATTTTTTTATTTACAAGATTGAACCTCCCCCTCCAATATAAAAATAATACAATCTACAACTTCATCACACATATAAAGCCCATTTTCCATCCCTAAATAAGATAAAATTGGCTCCCAAATACCCTAAATTCCTCTTATAATCCTTACATTTATCAAAAGGAAAATAAAGGATGCCTTTTGGCACAATACAAAATGAGTTACCTGATTAAGAGGTAACGTCTTTTTTTCAAGCTACATTCATTTATTTTCACTCTTTATAAAATAAAATCCCTTTATTCCATTATTGAGTGAAAAAAAAGTTTCATCAATAAAATAATATGTTTTTATGATAATTTTTCAACCTAAACATACAAACGCAACCATTTAATGTATATATAACATATTGATTTTGGGTATGGAAAATTACTGCCTCACGAAATAATGATTGTTCATTTTTCATTTACATCAAATTATGAAGGCCATTATGATGGAAAATATGTTTACATATGTAATATATTTTATTTATTATTTATTAAGGGTTTTTTATTAATTTTACAGAACACATATCTTTACTTTCTATTTTTCCTAAATACAATAATCTCATTTTAGTAAGCTTGGACTACCACGACCTCAAAGCGATGTGATTCATTCACACGCCACGTGGAAAATATTAATTATGGTTTTAATTAATTTATATGATATATATGAAATAATAATGATAATTTTATTTATATATATATATATAAACCTATGTCATTTTCTTACATTCTTTGAATACGCCAATAAAAATTGAAACAACGCTAATGTGTATGTACGACTTACCGTCTCCATGAACATTGTGTTACATTTTTTACATATTTATTATATATATTATTATAATATAAATATATTTTATATAATTACTATTTATATCATTATTTACATTTTGGAATCTTGTTATAATTATAATGACCTAAAATATAACAAATTAAGACACACACAAAGAACAATGTGAATATTTCCAGAAGTTAAACCATAACATATTATTGTTAACTAAAATGTAATAAAAGGTCATAATAAAACCATATATGGAATTATATTTAATAATATCGTTCCATAAAATATATATAATAAGTTTATATTTATTACACTGGTATTTTGAATGAGTACGACGAGAGTGAAGACACAAGGTAAGAGGATTTCATCTCACATATCATTTCCGTGAGATACATATAATATTCATAACTCATTATATTTTTTTGTACTTAATACCCATAATGTTGTTATATGTGTATTGCACATAAATTTATGGGATTTAAAAAATCAACTAAATGGTCTATCTTTAATAGTTTTATGTTCCCAAAGTTACCAAATTGGTAAAATAGTTTTGTATCAATTTTTGTTCTTTCAGTCTCTTGTTTTGTTATGAACCTAAAATATTTTTGGATTTGAATATATTTATATTTAAAATGTTATATAAATAATATAAATTTAATGATATTTTATGATTCATGTTATTTAATTTTATTATATGTTGATTATGATCCCATGTTACCATGTTATAATATTTTATCCAGAAAATCATCTTAATTATCATGATTGATTATGTTTATTCTTGTTTTGAAGAACTATTTTGAACCATCTCTCAATAACCTTCATGAATTTAAATCCACACTAGTTATTTATTATATAATTATGTACTGGAACCATATCTATAATTTTCTATTCATAATATAGTTAATAATTTTTTTAAGTAAGCCCAACATTATCCTCTCTTTAGTCAGAAATATATTTGTTATAAAGAGGATTCCCATAAATATTTGAAAATCCTATTATTATAAATAAAATAAAATATTACCCTTTTTTTATTTTACCAATCCCATCAAAGGAATATAATTTTCTCTTTTTGAAAAAGAAATTGTTTGACCCTTTTGACCATGAAAAAAATAATGTTCTTTTTACCATGTACGACTTGTACGGATTCACCCATTGTCATTCCATTGAAGCTTACATTTAATTTTTTATGGTTAATATTTAAGAAAATGTTTTTAAAAGTAAATTTAAAGGAAATTGTTATTTAAAATGACATGAAGTGTAATTTATAATTTTTTGAGGTATTTTCTATGAAAACTATTTTTCAATGGTTTAATGTATGAAAGAGTCATTTTTTTAAAAAAAGATGATATTTTCTTGAACAAATGTTTCAAATTTATTTTTCATATAATATTAAATCTATTAATGTTACACATACACTTATATGAAATGATCTAAAGGTTCTATTTATATCGATTCTATGAATGGGTTATTATTCATGTCGTGGCCTTTCTAAAACCCATTTATATTTACAGGTTATATGTTTATGAAATCCATTTAACTATCATGGCTTATTATTTCATAAAGTTATTGAGAAACCTATATAATTTTATTTGTTATTTTGTGATAAAATGATAATGATGCCCATTTTATTTAATGTGTTATTATTTGATGTTTATAAATTTTATTTCTTTTTATGAGTCATGATATGTGGAATTTATTAATTATCTTATAGCACATGTATGATGTATTTTATTATATTTGGGTGGGACCTATATCTCCCTAAAATGAATTGAGTAATTCTGCATGACCCATCAGTATAAATGTTTTCTGTGAACCTGATTTTATGCTCCCAATGTTATGCATGGACTAGGTTGCAAGTCCATAAGATTATGCATGAACCTGATAACATGTTCGCAATGTTATGTGTGAACATGATTTCATATTCACAATTTTAATAATAGATTTTTTTCACATAAAAATGGTTATTTGTTAACCTAGTTACATGTTGAAAATGTTATTCATGGACCTGGTTTCATGTTTGTATGTTTATTCGTGAACCTGATTACATATTCCCAATACTATGATTGAACCTGATTACATGTTTACAATGTTCTTCATGGAATTGGTTTCAAGTCCAAATTGTTATTCATGAACTTGATTACAAATTCAAAATGTAATTTATAGACCTGGTTTATGTAAACTTGTTGTTATTGTGGAATTATTTCATGTTCTCAAATTAAATAGTTAACTTAAATAAACTTATACATTTTCACAATGTTATAAACCAATGTTCAGGAAGAAAAATCTATGTATTATTCCAATTTAATTTTTTCTTGACATAGGATGATAATTTTATTATGATCTATGTATTATAAATTTCCAATATTTATTATAATCTATTAAATGTAAGGTATGATTTTAATATGTTGTTCTCAAGGTTAATACCATACTTGTTCAAGTTATGCTTACATGTTTCTTTTATATATCTTTAAAGAGTATCTGAGATCACCCCTTTCTTATATTTCTTTTCCCCATGTTTTAAAGAATGGTTTTATTTATAAGTACTAATGGTGAAATTATTTATGGGAGATGTTGATGATATTTCACCTTGAACGAATAATTGTTTTCTTGTTTCCAAAGACAGTAAACTAATACGATCCTCTAGTATGAATATTTTCAATGTAATAAATATTAATCTAAAATAATGTAACATCCATGTATGTTAATCTGGTTATTCTATAATACCATCATGAAAATAATGGTAACATGCATTGATACGTTAAATATTCCACATTACACATATATGAAATTTAAACATCACATGAACACTACCAAAATATATTATGAGTATTCTCTTCATTAAATCCTCGTGCACTAATGATCATGATGTAGATATCCCCTACACAATGTTTTCCTCCACTACTCACATTCTTATTCTCACAACCCCCTCACATGGTTATATACTCAATTCCATAAATGATTTTTCTTTCATATTTATGTAATTGGTCTTGCCAAGAAAATTAGAATATTAGATAACTTTCTTGATTTTATCACTCCCAAAGGATCACAAATAACCTCACAAACAGTAAAAAATTATCCCACCATTAAAAATACCTTCATAATGTATGGAAACACAATGAGATGAGTATAAAAATCTATTTACCTATAAAATACCACTCTTATAATACCTAATAAAAAATATAAATATCCCAAATCTAGGGTATCATCCATTATATCATAATTGTTTTCTAAAATAAATACACCCTTTAAAAAATATACTATCAAAATACATAAAATCAAACACATAAAATTTATTATTTATCACCAACTGATAGAATACTAATATCTTAATATTTTTAATGAAAACAATGATAACATCAATGATGCCCTAGTTCCACACTCCATGGTTTTGTGATAAAAACATTTATCATTTGATGTTTTTCACATTTTATTTAATACCGAATGATGTTATCCATTTTAAACATTTAATATTACAACATCAATCCCTATTACAGAGTCAAAATAAATGAAAATATTTTTAGGTATAGTGATTCATGTAGTTGAGGATTTTATTACTTAATAATAAATATACAACATACTTTTATATGATCATTTTTCCATTAAAAAAACAACTTTAATACTACTATAACATAACTACGAATAAAACTCAATATAATTACCATTCTCCATAACAACACCAAAGCAATTTCATTTACTTTCATAAAAATTTAAAAATTTTGGGTGATCAAAAAATCATTAATATGGATGTTTAAATTTCCTTAAACCACTATTTTTCTGTAAATCTTGAAAACATTGTAATATTTCATTCTATAAAATAGCAAAATCTATCATATGAAAACATTTATTTACATATATAGTTCAAAAATAAAATTTGTGTTTTTTATAAATCATATAATAAGTATATTGGGATCCTTCAACAATCATTCTATTAGAAATAATAAAATATATAAGAAAAATAACTTTAAATGAAGAAATATTTGAAATAATTTCTTAAATAAATAATTTCTATTATATTAAAATGTATTCTTTATTTTAGAAGTATCAAAATATCTACTTTTGAAATGACTACTGATTATTTTTTGAAAAAATCATTACCAATCTTCAATAATACATCTATATGTATACTAGTAATATCAATGGATTAAATGTCATACATGTCACTTGGTTAAAAAATTTCATATGTGTTTTCATTTACACCAAACCCCTTCACCATATGCAATTCCCATGTTCCAAATTGATGAAAAAAAAACATATCATCATATTATCAATCCATAAAAACTAATATTGAAACAATACTCTTTCAAAATTTATAAAATTATTTTAAAAAATAAATTCATCTAATAAAATGGTTAAAAATAAATTCATTGTTTCATTTTGAGAATCCAAAATGATTTTTTAGGAGTAATTATTTGATAATAGAAATGTAATGACAAAAATACACAATGATTTTGAAGAAAATATATATTTAAAATATAAAATGTTAAAAAATATTTTCCAAATAAACATGGTTTGTTTATAATTATGATGAAAAGGAATGTAAAATAATAATTAATAGATTCTATTAAATAAAACTATTAATTATTTTTATTTGAAAAAATTGTTTGGGAATATATATTGGGAAGAAAAATTCATAAATTAGAAAAAATAGCACTAGTTTTAATGAAATCATTATCCACATTCCTTTGGTAACTAACATGAACATACATAACTCATATTTATAGATCATCTTATGAATGTAATTATAATTCATACTCTCCTTCCTAACTCTCCCTCTCTCTAACCATAAAGTATTGAAATAGATATATTTTCGTGTGAGTGAATAAAAATAGATCAACATTGGATAAAGAATCATGACGAAACTATCCAATTATAGGACTAAATCCAATGTGAATGGGGTAATTTTTTCCTAATTGTATATCGGTTGATGGAAACATATTTAATGACTAATATTTTATATGTATTATTTATGGATTTTTTATTGAATGTTTTTATGACTAAGTGATGGAAGACATTCAATTCTGATTCCCTACGTGCATGGAATAAACGATTGAAATATATTTAATACCATGTTTGAATAGAATTACTAAAAAAATTGAAAAATGATTTAAATGGTTTCTCGGATCATAAATATAACGGCATAGTTGTGTTAATAATGTGTTTCTACCCTAGGAAAGGTTGAACCAATGTAGGTGTGGATAGTTTGTATTTAATTTATCACATGTGAAAAAAATAAAAAATATAATTGAATTAATTATTTTATGTATAATTATTGACACATAATTTGACATGTATTTAAATATAGTATTATTTAGGAATTACAGGGTTCTCTACATAACCTTTGATCTTTTGTAGAGCTATTGAGGAGAATGGTGATGGAATTCAATCAGTATAATAGTGACCAGATAATGGATCAATGATCGATGCACAATAGAATCAAAGGATCTCTACAATTACTATGACTCCATATCATTATTCATTAGAAAATGAACCATATTTATATTTGTTTCTTTCCCCGTTCAGGGTTTCTATGATTTAAATAAATTATTTCAATAGAATATATATACACAGATAATGTGTATTGTGTGATGAGTTTTATTATGTGTGTTTTTGTTAGGAGAATTATTTATTATTATATATTCTTCAATTATCATTCTTATGGAAAGAAGAAAATATTGATATTAACATTGATCAAGTTCCATTCCCTTAATTTTTTGTTATGATTCTATCCCCAAGATCATTATTCACCTTGGGAATTCTATTTGGGAATGAAGTTCGACATATCCCAATCAATCGATCACTTTGAACTCATTTCATGGTAGAGAAACCCAAAACATTGATATGGGATCGACATGATATGATTATGGTGTGATGAAAGAATATATTGTGAATATGATGGTTTTGGATACCATATTTAATATTTTATGTACTTTTTTGTTTAATAAAGAAGAATGAAATGTAGATATATTTTATAAATAGAATTGACGGGACATGAAATTTTTTTGAGTATGGTGAGACACACATGAGGAAAAACCTTGATTCCCAAGTGAAAAGGTCTCCAAATTGGTGGGTAGAGTAGTGAATGAAGATGAGTGCAATAGATCCATGTTTCTAGAAATTCCCAAGTTACATGGTGTGTATTCTGGATGAAGACACAGTGTGGGCCCCATTTGTGGTAGATAGGGTTTTAGAAAGGAGTTAAGGATCACACAACTTTAACACCATCACACATCACGTAAACTACTCCTTAATGACACAACATGTGTCTCAGAGTATACAAAAACACATGTCAGAGTACATGGGTTGGAGCACACCATTTACATCCCCACAATGATATGTCAATGACCAAGTACTTGTAATCTTTTATGTATTGGTACATGGGAAAATTTACATGTGATAAGTTAATGTACTAGAAGAAGGGTATACTATAGTGGATTCTTAAATTCTGTGTACCTTTACATGAACATAGTCAAGAGACATCCCATTCATACAGTAAGGGAGTGGCTCAATGGACATGGTGTTTATCCCTTATACATGACATTCACATTATTGTACATTGATTGGAGCCCCTTTCCTCTACAACATGGACATGTTTCGTTTAGATGTGATCCCATTATACATTCCCTAAGGGTTAGTATTGAATCATGTCTTACTCCATTGAAAATGATCTCATTATTATGAAATCATTGATAGAGTCATTGTAATCCCACCATTAGGACCAAATTTATAACCTCTATTCATTTTCAAACGCTTAGATGCGTCCTTGGTATCATCGTATCCAATAGTATGTGGATGCAGATCCTATAATTAGTGGGATAATATAGATTGAGTGGTTATAAAACCCTCATGCCCTTGTGTTTTATCCTCAATTGGGTTTCATACTCCTTTTATAATATCATCAATAAAATCTATAAATGAGAACCGAGGTGTATTACCTATTTTAAGAACATCTTAAATGTGATAATACTCATGTGTATGATCTCCCATATTATTTCTATGTGGAATCATGAAGATGGAATCCGATGTGGGTATACTATACTTGTGAAAAACCATTAGATTTTGGGCCTCTATTGAGTATATATGGATATTATTGTTATATGGGATGTATAAATATACCTATTTAGATATGATTGTATTTCCTTTTGTGTATGATTTTTAGTTTTAGGGTTTTCTTACATAATATTTTCATACTCAACTCTTCATGGGATTTTCATGCACATGTCATTTCATGAGTAGACGATCAAACATTTGACAATGTACATAATGGACCAGTAACATACAGTGCTTAGTGATACCCGACAGACCGAGATGTGATCTCGTGTTACATTAACAGTAGTCACTTTTCTTTGAGGTTGGAATTTTTATCATACATTTTAGTGGCCTTGTATATTGAACAATTTATTTCCCATTAATTCTATTCAAACCTTGGTTTTTGGATTTAGATGTATTCATGCATGGTTGTTATTTTTTAAAATTTATAAATTTTTTAGTATGGGAGACATGAGCATGTGTATAGGTACACATGCTAAGGCATCCCATGTTATTGATATTCCATTTCAGAACTATTCTCCATCCATGGACCTATTAATGGCGGGATGATGTAGTTTTGGCATGAGACACATTGTGACAGGTTGGGTCGAGTGGTATCAAATATGGTTAGTTCTAATTTAGGACTAGAGATTCTATGATTGGTTTTGTGATATATTGTTCACTATTTCGATTTCAAATTTTAGGCATAGGAATCATGTGTTTATGTGATTCCCAACATATCCACTAACCTATACATTGATCACCTACTATTCTACTTGGTACTAGATAACATTGCTAGTTTTTGGGAAATAATGGTATATGTATCGTATTGGAATGGGTTTTTTTCCTTGTCCGTCTTGGGTCATCTCTCTAGATATATTCATTGAACATGGTACATGTTGTTTACTTTTTGGATTCCCCTATGATGTGTGCCAGATATGATTGAACATCATGATCAATGGGATGATTCCCACATTGATGTGGAATTAATATATGGTCTAGTTCGTAATATGTTACCTCAATATGGTGCACCATCTATACCGAATCTATGGAGCAACACATGGCACCCATAGTATAAGTAGATGAGGTGTGCTCTCTGAGCATACATCCTGAGTTTTAGTGAGTGATACCCCTCTGGTTCAACTTTTACCATGAGACAATGATATATGAGGAATGGATTGAGGCGGTGACATGAGTTTTCCATTTATTCGTACTCTAACAGATCTTACAGTGGACTTTACAATCAACCTTATTCAGGGCTTAGCAGGACGATGGTAGAGTTTGGTGACCCATTCCTTTGAAGAGGTGACTCATTCATAGATAGATTTTAAATTTATTATTTAGAGAGGAGTTATCACAAGATATTCTAATGGGTATATTTATCTGAATGATTCTTCAGCTCTAGTAGGGAATCACGACAATAGATGAGTATTCATCGGGCTTTCCACCATTCCAGTTACTTGATGCGTTCTGTTGGCGGACAGTTCTTCTAGGATTAAAACATCAAGTCATGTTTTCAATGATACGTTTGATAAAATGTTATAACTCTATAAATTCCAAAATATCATTTTGTTCTAAAGAAATATTTAGTGATTGAGAGTTTCTTAGCTCATCAGATACAACAAGTGGTAGTTGATAGTGGGAAACGAGAGAAAAGAACTCATAAATTTGGAGGACATGTTAGTCTCAGGGGAAATGACTATGTAATATTTGTATAGTTAGTACTAAGAAAGAATATTTTTGGTTTGGTGATCATATTTTGGATCCAATAACCTCATATAGATTTGGTACAACTCATGTGATGGTAGGAGATGTATAGCATGATATTATCTGACCCACTGTGCGGCTGGAAGAGAGAAAAAAAATGGGCTTTTGAAGAAGATAAAATGGTTGTACTAGGAAGGATTTCATGGTGGTAGACGTGTCAATGTATTTGGGTGATTACTAAGAGGTGGTCAACATATTTATATGTTAGGACCACCACCCCCATTTGGTCTACACTAGGATTAGGGTGCACTAGGAAAATGGAGGCGACATCAGCAAACTGTCAAAAATTATGACCTAGAGGCTCTATAAACGATTTTAGGAGTAGACAAAGGCATTTATACATTTTCTTCAGTACTCAGAATCATGATTTCTAGTTACTCCGTTCATGAAACATATCATGTTTGAGATATAGAATCTTTGACTTTTCCTTTTGAATATAAGGTGCACTTGGATACTCCTACCGAAGAAGACGTAGTTATCACACACTTCTTAGGATGGTGACCAAACTATTGGAGGCATGTGTTTCTAATAAAATTTCATTGTAGTATCGTGGTGGAATTATTAATTCATCGAATATATGGAATGTTTTTCCAGTATTTAATCCCAAATTGAATATTTCAGGTGAAGGATGAGGTTTTCCCACCGTGAAAAATCTATCATTTTCATTGCCAGTGAAAAAGAAACTTATAGATCATAGGATGAGATCAGGAATAATTGGTTATAACTAATTAAACAAGAGTTTTCTAGACCAATCCTTGGTGTAGTGGATGTTGTTAGTTCCTTGTTTCTGGAAGTGGAGGTCGAGTATGAGTATGTCTTCCCTGAGGTTGTTCTAAGATTACATCTCCACCATGAGTTTGACTATTTTATTTATCTACAATAGGGTATTGAATAATTTTCTACGCAATCATATAATATTTATCACATAGGTCTTCTAGAGTTTATGATGTGGTTGGAGGACTTCTAGAGTAAGTTCTTATGAAAACATAATGTTTGAACATTGGAATCCCTATTTTTTCGTTCAAATAATGATGATGAGATCCTAAGGTTTTGTGTGGAATGTTGGTTCATAAACAAGGTGACTGTTAAGAACAAGTATCCAGTACCAAGGTTCTATGACCTATTGGATATTTTAATGGGAGTGTGTTACCTCTTGAAGGTTGACCTTAGGTCAGGATATCACATGTTGTGAGAACAAGATTGTGATATAATTAAGATGACATTCATATTTCAATATGGAAACTATAAGTACATGGGGATGCCCTTTGGCATGATGAACATAAAAAATGTGTATATAAGAATCATGTAATAAATCATTCATCCTTTCATATACATGTTAGTGATATTATCATCCAATAATATTAGAGTGTACACATCATCTGATGAGGATCACACATGACACATGATTTTTTTTTTGAAAAACTCCATGTTCACAAGATATACGTTAAACTCTTGATGTGTATGTTATGGATTAGAGAAGACCACATTATGGGACATGTTATATATGAAGATGGTGTGTATGTGAACCTAGCTATGGTTGATGTATTTTTAGATTGGGATCCACCCAAGATAATGATTCATGTGTGGATATTCGTGGGGATGGAAGGCCTTTAATGATGATTCATACCAAATTTATCTAAGATATCCACACCCTGGAAAACCATTACACGAAAGGGGAATCCATTCGTGTTGAATAATATGTGTTAGAATGCATGTTATTATTCAATGTATAGTTTGAAGACTGATCCTATAATTATATTGGTAGAGGATGGTGTCATGTACGTAGTGTTATTTAATGCATTAGGATCCAGGATTGGTTGTGTTCTGATATAGTGATTGGTGATGATTTCTAATGGTTATTGTCAGTTGAGACCAAATGAGTTGAAAAATGTGACCCATGATATTGTGTATGATGTAGTAGTATTCTCACAAAATATATAGTGACACTACATAATGGTTGAGTAGTTTATCATCTATTCATATCACTAGAGTCTCATGTACATCTTCTCTTAGAACAATTATTCTTGAGATAGAGTCAATGGATAGAGTTATGTTAAGATAATGACATTAAAATTTTATATAATCTTATAATGGGTAACATGGTAATTTATTATTTGGATAGAAGATCCAATTTATAGTTCATGTTGAGGCATTAGAGTATATTTCCTTTTACATTAATCCTTTATGTATGGAGATGGAGAATGTTACATCTAGGGAAGTGTTCCCACAAATCCTCTCTTGTAGTGAGTCCTGGAATCACAATTTAAGGATTATTACTATGTGACCCTACATACTAAGATATCTAATAGACATTATTTTGTTATATTTTATAAATTTTGGAAGCATTTCATTACTTTCATTAGATGAGACATTCTACCTGTGACGTTGTAGGAGGACAATATGACAGATAATCATACATTTCTATTGGTAGTGCATCATGTTTTGGAAAATATGAACTAGGGACTCTAACATTAGTTTAGGTGTCTAAGAATTAATAATGGAGGTGAAGAGTATGTATACAAGTTTCTTAATTGTTCGAAGGTGAAGGAAAAGAACCATGTTCCTGTATGATTAGATCAACCCCATAAGGTGCGAGAGTGGAAGTGGGATAAGAAATCCATTGAAATTGTGAATTGATTACCTTGTACATGAAGGTGAATGATTATAGATGAGAGATCATGGAATGGATCACTATATCATTAAAATTATTAGAAAATCTAGAGGAGTGTTCACTAGAGATATTAAGATTCCAATATGTGTAAGTGATTGTCTGACTCCAATGAGTTCCATCAAAGATCATTTCTGATCAAGATTTTTATTTCATATCCGAGTTTTGGATGAAATTATATGTGGATATTGGGATTAAATTTGTATTGAGATCAGTGATTCACCCACTGACTAATGGCCAGACTGAGTAGACCATTCATGTTCTGGAGTACTTGTTGTGAGCATGCATGTTTGACTCTCTTAGTAGTCAAGAGGATCACATACCATTGGAATATTTTCCATAAAAAAAATCTACCATTCCACAATTAAAATAAATCCATTCAAGGAATTTATCATTGACCTTATATGTGATCACATTACCTGAATAACCTAGTAGTTTCAACACTAATTGGCTATGATATGGTGTGAAAAAAAATCAAAAAGGTGGATACTATACATGGGAAGATGAAGACTACACTGATCTAACACAATTCTTATGCTAGTATGTGAAAGTATCATTCCATGTCTATTGAAGGATACCATGTTATCCTATTGGTTTCACCTCATTTTGTTTTATAGGTATTAGTCTAGGGTATAAATCTATATTGGGGAGTGATTGTAAATTTATTGATACTTCCTAGAGTTTGTGAGGTGGTGTACTAGTTAGTCGTACCGCCATAGTTTGACCAGGTACACAAAATCCTCCACATGTTACAACTAAGGAGGTACATGCTTATCCCATAAAAAAATGCCTACTAGGTTTCGATGGAAATCAAGGATGGAGCTACATTTGTTGAGTACCCATTAGTGATAGCGGATATTAGGTGTGGATCCTTCATGGCTGATCGAATCCAATAACGCATTCCAGTGGTAGCACGAGAATCACTAGGGGTGCACTTAGGAGAAGGATGGTCATATTGATGCTCAGTACCCAAATCTCGTTATGTAGAACATTTTTTTGGAATTATAATGATGAAAATCCCCATTGTGGATAAAATTTAATGACTCTTGTTTTCCATGTATTATTATTTGATATTATATGGATTGTTTTGAAGACTAGGTGTTGAGAGTGTATGTGATTCCAAGTCTTGGTGTTACCATAACAACTATTTGAAATATATTTAATATATTAAATATTGATCATTGGTTGTAGTCCTAAAATATTGGAATATTTTATAAATGGGTTCCCACATCAGAAATACCCGAGAAAAGTTTACTTCAAAATGCGACCTTTACCCTAGGTGCCACATAACCATGGTTAGCATGTCACATTTTTATAGAAGTCATCCCAATTGTGGAAATCAATGAAATAAATAAATAATTTTTTTATTTATAATTCATTTTGTAGTGATTTATGTGACATTAAATATATTTTATGTAAGAATCCGAGGGTTATTCGCATTAAAATAGAACCATTATAGATATTTTTGAGAGAAAGTTGGAAGAATTATCTTAGGGGAGCGATGTCCAGATCATGGTTATAGGATTGATTCCTGTTAGATTTGAAGGATCTCACCAACGACTATGATGCCACATCAATCTTCATCTGTTATTGATCTATATTGTGGTAGGTCATTTTTTTAATGGATTCATTCCATAATATAGATTTATATGATAAATGACTATTAATCATCTAAGGGATTGATTCATGGACCGAACATAATACAATATGGGATTTATTAGGAATATTTTTGCCGGAGTAGTTTTGTGTGATTAGAGATTCCTAGATTGTAATTATAAATGAAATTAAAAGGACGTTAAATGATCATTGATAATGGTCAAATACTACAATATTTCATAGGTTTTATCTCCCAGTTCTTCATTCACTATTAACATTATTCATTTTTCATGGGGATCGACATATCCCAAAAACTAGATCGTTTCATACCCAAATCCTAGCGTAATGATACCAAATCATACATTAAGGATTAGCACAACTCATAATGGTGTGATTATGGAATTACTAGTGAATTGTATAGTTTCAGATACACTATTTTTCATTATTCAGTGTACTTTGGAATGAAATGAAGAATGAATTGGAGATCTATTTTCCAAATGGATTTAATGGTAGAACACATTGCTTATTATTGATGAGGCTTGGATGAGGTTGGATCTTGATTTAATCAGTGAACAAATCTCTATATTAGTGATATGATGAGTATCTGATGTTGAATAAAGTGTATAGTTTATTGAAGAAATTCCCATGATACACGGCATGTAATCTAGATCTACACATCGTGTGAGGCCCCCTATGTGACAAATAGGTTTTTGGGTAGAATTTAAAGATCACACGGTATGTGACCCTATCACTAAGCATGTGAAATACTCAAGGTTATTTAGCAGGTTCCTCAAAGGATACATATACATGACACTGACTATGTACACATGCTAATCCATGTATATCATCAGTTCAAATCTAATAATGGGATTTTTTATAATATAATAAGTTCTTTTTATAAAAAATCAATCTTTTATTATTTGGGAAGAAATTGAATCTTTTTTCATTAGATTTAAAAAACATGATTACTTCATCTCACGAATTGATCAAATTTACTTTTTTTTCTCATAAAATCAATGATTTTAATTATGATTAGAAAATAGAAAAACTCAAAAAAGTGAGTGGATCTATTCTATTGTACATAGGAAAAGGTACACAGGATAAATCCATGAAATGAAACACGGGTAGACTAAATGGGTAGCCTACATGTGGGGTACCACTACAGTGATAGGGGAAAGAGAAACATTCCATTTATCTAAGAAGGAATTGGGGTCTTGGGACATAAAATTTAACCCTTCATCATGTCATTCAGTATATAATACTTGGCTTAGAGCCCTTGTGATCTATATAATGGAAAATATTTATTAGGATGTGTTCACATATCCTTCCCCTGAGGGTTTGTGTGGAATCATCACCTACTCATATGAAAATAAAACCTTCATCTTTTTTACTTGGATAGAGTAATTGGAATCCCTATGTGAGGCCCATAGTAATATCTTCTAATCATATTGTTTCCCTAAATATTGTTATTGGTATCATCATGACAATCAATTGATGATAACCGATACTATACTTGGTGGGTTAATATAGATTGGGTTGTTGGTACCACCCCCATTGACATGGGTGTTATCCTCATCTATGTATCATATTATCTTTGGAATATCAAGATGTCATTATAATGATGAGACCCCATGAGAAAAACATTCTAGATGAGCATCAGCAATGTTATTTGACTTGGGTGTGTGGTCACTCAGACATATGATATATGGATTGTTTAAGCTCGAATCCTAGGCAAGGATACTATGGTTGTGACATTCCATTTGAATTTTCTTATTTTTTGAGTATATGTATATATTTTTATTATATGAGTTGTACACATATACCCATGTAGAGATAAATATTTTTCCTTTATTGTATTCTTTATGGTTTTAGTTTTTCTGAATAAGTATCTGTATATTTACCCATCCACATGAATTGCATGCATTTGTTGTGAATTGTGATGATGAACAAACTTTTTATTGATTCTTTCTTGAGATTGGACTAGACGATGCTTAGTGAGACTAGAAGAACCTAGGTGTGTTCCTCCAATAATTTGACAATAGCCTATTTACATTCAGGTAGGACTTGTTTTCAGACGTTTTTTGTTAGATTTTATAAGGCCCTTTTACTCTCCATTTCATCCTACAATTATCTGGTATTTTTATTTGGATTTATTCATGCATGGTTGTTCAATTTTTTTTACAATTCAAAATATTATAGTCTCAATGATGTTTGTGTGTGTGAAACTACTTAGTCTAAATCTTACCATGATACTGGTATTATTTTTTATAATTAGTCACCATCCCCCAGACTATTGGAGGTGGGCAAGGGGGGTATTGGTATTTGACCTATTGGGATGGGCATGAAAATATATGTGTGTAGAGACCATCTGATTAAATCAATTTACTATAATACTATTCTAAAATACATAGCTTGTGTACCCTATATTAACATATTAAATTTATTTTTCCCAATTAAAACTATGATATTAAGTCCATCAACACATTATAAAACATCCTTGTGTGTACTTCAATGAAGGAAACTATATAATTCAATTAAACCATTCATATAAACCACAATAATTATACTGTTAAACAGAATATGATGATAATTGATGAATCCAAATGGAGTAGGATTTTATTTATTTCTTATAACAAATAATTTTATTAGGATCCAAATTAATTGATATGAATTATATATATATATATTGATGGATACATACATGTTTTGATTTTTCTAGGTCTGTGTTTGTCAAAACTATTGATTATTCTGACGTATTTTTGCATTGGGAAGGATTTTATAGTTGTAGAGAGTTTAATTATAAAATATACATGTCATAATATTTATACCCATGACATTTAGGTTGACACCATTACTATATTTTATGGAAAAAATGTTGGGATATTCTTTTTAATGTTCAGTGTGAAAAATATAATGACAATGTCCTTTCTATAAGGCCCCGGTCTTATACCTTACTTAATATTGATATAACTGAATAATTCAAATTGAGGAACTTTTCAGGTTTATAGTTTTAGAGAATTATGACATAACTATTACATCTCAAAAGATTACAAAGTAGACACTTCTACAAAGATTCCATAAAAAAAACTCTTAAAAAGAAACATGATTAGTTACATGTTTTAGATAGCATGACATTCCCTTGATCCCATCCACAATATGTCATATGAAAACAATTTAAAAAATACATGTGGTGAGCATAAAAATCTCAGTAAGGGATACACAAAGAATGAAAACTGTTAGTTTTTCAAAACAACAAGTAAACCACGTATACTTTATCAAAGTAGTACCCTTAACCTTTATGAAGTAGTAAAAACTCTTCACTGAATAAAAGATCATTACTTACCCTTTTGTAACCAAAATATTACCATAAAACCCATATAAAAATCACATAACATATAAAGGTAACTTGTGACATAAACATACTTAAATGGAATAACCATACGAGCGACTTCCACACATACTTTATGGAATAGCCATACGACCGACTTCAATACCCAATGCATTGGAGGGTATAACGTAACCACCCTTCCTGGTATTCACGGCACCACCCGTCATATGGTTTATCACGTAACCACCCGTCAAATGTCCAACTACCATTATAAACTCATTACACATAAAACAATTATAAAAGAAAGAAAACATTTCCACATTTCCATAAAAATATATCACATAAATATATTGACATAAAAAATCCATTATCAGAACCATTTTCAATACCAAAAAATAGTATATGGTATTTATTTACTTTTAAAAATATAATGGCTTGTTGAGGAAGCCAAAGATCAAATAATACTCGTGGCGGCAGAAAGGTCATTGTCACTGTCTACGTTAAAAGAAACATTCCTTTTTTCGTTTTGTAAAGTGATTTGTAGAAAAAGATTCCTTTTGTATAAAAATAAAATTCAAAGGGTTTTATACACCATATATAAGGAAAGTCTTGTATTAGAAAAAAATATGCCTCAATGAAAGGAGATTTAGACGAAGTCCCTTACCTCGGGTCCGACATGATTCGATCGTTCTTTAAAATCCTTAGATTTGAGCTCAAAATCTTCCTTGGGAAGACTTCTGCCCAAAGTGAGGATTCTTGGAGTAAGAGAGGGATGTGGAGAGACAAAAAGGGCAGATCTTGGCCGAACCAAAGTGATGAGAGGTGTGGTTATGGAAGTAGAGGTGGAGGCCTTTTATAAGAGGAGATGAGGGGCACTCTTGGAATGTTAAGAAAAGATACTTTATTATAAAATGATTTTCAGACAAAAAGGGTCCGAAAATTATATATTTAGAGGATAAGGTGATAAGTGTTCGAAATATAATCATCCAATAGGTCTTTGACAAGTGTAAGTCTTTGAATTTACATTATATTTTCATTTTATTTTAATCGTTCATTAATGAGGTAATCGCTGCATCATCATGGTGTCATAAATAATTTAATTTATCTAATGTCTAAAAATTATAAACAAACTATCATGATGTAGGAAATATTTTTATATTTCTAATGAATATTTATATTCAAAAATATGACTTGTATAACCCCATTTAAAAATTGTTTTAGTAAAACAACTTATGTTTGTGACATTTTAATTTTAACTTTAAATAAAAAGGCATTAATGTCATTTTCCTACCAAAGTGGCTCCATGGGGTCCCCAAGTTGACCCATGGATTGTATTGGTCTTCCATGACACATCCAATAAGGGTATAACATGTTTCTAGGTCATTTCATATTATTAAAACATTATTTTTACCTAAACTACACTAATTACCTCTAATAGCGATTAAAAACTTAAAAGTTACTATTCGCCAAAAAATTATTTTAATCCCATTGAACCACATTTTACTTCTTATTGAAACAAATGTATGTTGGATTTTTTAAATTCAAAACACAGAGGTGGTAAAATTTCATTTAAACGAAAAATCAGTTTTTTAAGTACCACTTAGTGGTTTCACTATTCATAAAAAATTGATGTTTTTCATAAAAATACCAAATTTTTACCCTAATCTATATTTGATATTCTGAATTCAAAAATGAAGCCTATTTTACAAAATATAAAACATATAAGTTTCATTAATTAATTTAATAATTAATTCCCACTGTCAGAGCAAATAGCGTGTTTTTATGAAACAATAAATATCAAAAGATTGACACTAGTTTAAGTCCGATTTCAAAGTGAAAATAATTACAATGACCACTATTGGATTAAATGGTAAAAATATATTCTAATTTCACTTTCAAACCCATTAAAATGATAATCTAATCATATAAATGAATTAGATTAAAAAGAGGTTTTGAATTAAATTACAACCTTTTCACTATTCATTAAAAAATGAACTTTATCGAAAAAATACCAAAAATCTACACAAAGTAAATTTTGTTGTCCCATTTCTAAAGGAGAGTTTTATTTGGTCTAATAGAAAGTATAAGAGTGACCAAAACTATATTTAATGAAGGTTCTCCATGAAAAGGCGATAAGTAGAACTTTAGTGAATATTAGAGTATCTATGCCTAAAATTGAATTCTTTTCTTATTTTAAGACTTTATCTTTTGTTGGGTAAATATAAAAATATTTCAAAAAACATATATAATCATATTTTAGTTATTTCTAATCATTCCCGCCAATACAATGGCTAGGTGTTAACTACCATTTAAAATAATATTATTTTATTACTAGTGTGCAACGTAAGTTTTCAAAGAAACTCTTTGTTGCGTATCGGGTACGCTATCGAACATAGAAACCCCTTTAAAGTAAAATTAATATTTAATTCGAAAATATATGAAAATTATTTATTATTTATTTACCTGGGATGATACATCCTTCCCCCCTATTGGGAAATGCGTCCTCGAAATTTTATTCACTTATCAAAATAAGTTGTGGTATTTATCCCTCATAGCATTTTCAGATTCCCACATTGCCTCTTCAACCATATAGTTTTTCCACAAAACATTTACCTAGTGAATTACCTTATTTCACAACACTTGCTCTCTTCGGTCAAGAATCAAGACTGGTTGTTCTTCATATGAGATATTCTCTTCCAACTGAACTACCTTTGGGCTCAAAACATGAGATGGATCTGGCATGTACTTCCTTAACAATGAAACATGAAAAAACATTGTGTACATAAGATAAACATGGAGGTAAAGCCACTCGGTATGCAACTGATCCAACATTCTCCAGAATTTCATATGGTCCAATGAACCTTGGACTCAACTATCCTTACCAAATCAAATCACACTTTTCCATTTTGAAACTTTGAGAAAAACATGATCACCTACCTCGAAAGATATATCCTTCCTCTGGTTATCCGCTTAACTCTTCTGCCTGCTCTGAGCTGATCTCATGTGTTTCTGAACCAACTGAACTTTTTGTGCCATCTCTTCTACCAATTCTGGTCCCATCATCTTCCTTTCACCCACTTCATCCCAAAAAGCTGGAGTTCGACACCGCTTCCCATATAATGCTTCAAATGGTGCCATCTGTATACTAGAATGAAAACTGTTATTATAAGAAAAATCAATCAAAGAAAGATGTTGGTCCCAAATTTCCTGATAATCCATCGAACATGCACGTAGCATATCCTCCGATGTCTGAATTGTTCATTGTGACTGCCCATCTGATTGCGGATGAAATGCTGTTCTAAAATTTAATTCAGTACCCAACAAATTTTGAAGGCCCTTCCAAAAGTTAGAAGTAAACCTGGGATCACGATCAGACAGAATAGAGAGGAGAAATCCATGTAACCTGACTATATCATTAAGATACAAACTGGAAAGTTGATCTAGGGAAAAAGTATCTTGCATAGCAAGGAAATGAGCAGATTTATTCAAGGGATCAACAATAACCCGGATTTCATTATTACCTCGAGGTGTCTTTGGAAATGCCACAACAAAGTCCATGGATATATTCTCTCATTTCCACTCTAGTACTGGTAAAGGCTACAACATCCCTTTCGGTAACTGCCACTCTGCTTTAAGCTGCTGACAAGTCAAACACTTCACAGTAAAATCAGCAGTATCTCTTTTCATTCCATCCCACCAGTAATACTCCCGCAGATCTCTGTACATCTTAGTACTGCCAGGATGAACTGAAAATGGAGAACTATGAGCTTCACATAATAACTCTTTCTTCATATGTGAATCACAAGGCACACACAATCTCTTCCCAAATCTCAAAACACAATCATTATCAATGTTGAATTCAGGAAACTCACCCTACTGCACCATCTCTACCTTTTTCTGCAACTCACTGTCTTTCTTATGTGCTTGCTTGATTCTGTCTGATAGAGAAGATGCCACTGATACCTGAAACCAAACAGAAGTAATTCCAGCATGAACAAATTCCATGCCAAAGTTCATCAAATAAAAAACCAAAGTATATCATTCCAATCGTAGAATGGTTAATGAAGCATTACTGTTTCGACTCAAAGCATCTGCCACTTTATTTTCTTTTCCCGGATGGTAATGAATTGTACAATCATAATCCTTGATTAATTCCAGCCATCTCCACTATCTCATGTTCAATTATTTCTGAGTGAATATATACTTTAAACTTTTGTGATTAGTATATATTTGACACTTTACTCCATACTAATGATGCCTCCAAATTTTTAGAGCAAAAACAACAGCAGCTAATTCCAAAGCATGTGTAGGGTAATTTACCTCATGAGTTTATAACTGACGTGAAGCATATGAAATTACCTGATCATTCTGTGTATGGACACAACCATGTCCTTTCAATAAAGCATCACTATAGATAACAAACTCACCATTTCTGGAATGATGTGACAAAACTGGATCATTCACTAATCTTCTTTTCAGCTGCTGAAAACAATCATCTCATTATTTTTTCTAGATAAACAAAACACCCTTTTGAGTTAGCTTAGTCATTGGACTAGATAACCATGAAAAATTTTCAACAAACCTTCAGTAGTAACCTGCCAAACCAAGAAAACTACGGATCTCGGTTACATTTGTGGGTCTTGGCCATTCTTCAACAACTTTTATTTTAGCATGATCAACAGTTATGTCATCCTTTGAAACAATGTGACCCAGGAAAGAAATTTTTTGTAACCAAAACTCACACTTGCTAAATTTTCCACACAGTTTAATTTCTTTTAAGGTTTGCAGGATAACCTTTAAATGACTTTCATGCTCCTATTTAATTTTAGAAAACACCAAAATATCATCAATGAAAAAAACCACACACTTATCCAAGAACTCATTGAAAATTCTATTCATATGTTCAATGAATACAGCAGGTGCATTGGTTAACCCCAAAGATATAACTACAAATTCATAATGGCCATATCTAGTATGGAACACAGTCTTTAGAACGTCTGCTTCGTTTAATTTAAACTTATGGTACCCCGACCTCAATTCAATCTTAGAAAAATACTGAGCTCCCTGGAGCTGATCAAAAAAATCATTGATATGAGGGAAAGGACACGTGTTCATAACAATAATGTTATTCAAGGCTCTATAATCAATGAAAAGTCTCATTGAAACATCTTTATTTTTAACAAACAAGACAGGAGAACCCCATGGAGATGTGCTCGGTCGAATGAAACAGTTATCTAATAACTCCATCAATTGTTTCTTTAACTCAAAAAGTTCAACTTGATCCATTTAGTAAGGGGGTTTTGAAATTGACGTAGAATCAGGAACTAAGTCAACGTTAAATTCATCTTCGCGATCATGAATAACATGAAACTCATCATGAAAAACATCATGATACTCATTTATCACTGGAACATCATTAATCTGTATAGTTCCTTTATTTTCAACAATATGTGCAAGGTAAAATTCATTTCCATATTTTACTAGTTTCTGAACTTCCTAATATTTTATCAAAATCAAGGGTTCATTCTTGTACACAAACTAAAAATCCTTCTGAAAAGAAACCATATTAGCTCTGAAGTCAATCATAACATGATAAAGAGAAAGCCAATCCATGCCCAAAATAACATCAAACTCTACTAGAGGCAAAAAAATAAGGATTACAGGTAGATTCTTTCCGCACACAAGGATAGGAAGGTTCTTATAAATTATTTTTGTCTCAACGTTTCCTCCAGGTGTTTTTACCGTAAGTTCAGGATTCATATCTTGAGATGGGATTTCAAATTTACTAGAAAACATCTCAGATATGGAAGAATGTGTAGACCCTGAATCAAACAACACATTGGCATAATCAGAACAAACAAACATTGTACCTGATACTACTTCATTCGATGGCCCAACATCTTCTGAAGTAGTTGCAAAGGATTTCACCACCCCTTTCTGCTTGTATTCGGGCTACTATCTCCTAGTTGAGTCCTTAGTTAAACACTCATTTGCATAATGACCCATTTCATTACACTTAAAACATCTTACCACTGACTTTTCATTGCCTTCTTGATCATCTTCCTTATAGTTACGAGCAATATGACCAGACTTACCACGCTAAAAGAACTTTCCAGACTTGGATAAACATTATCCAGGATGCATTTTACCACAATTCTCACAGGATGGATATTTGGTTTTCTTATCCCCTTTCTTCTTTGATGAATTCATCCCCTTTGCTTTCCAACTGGACCTCTTATTCTGTTTTTTGTCAAAGAACACCTGATCATCGGAAAACACTATTTCCACATTCTCAGCACATCGAACATGTTTTTCATAACTTTTGAACTCACGAGAAGCTAAATCCCTTCGATACTTTGGGTTTAACCCTGAGTAAAAACTATTGAATTTACTATCAAGATCTCATATAAAGTTTGGAGCATACCTTTCCAGTCGACTGAACTTTGCTTCATAAGAAGCCACTGAGTCATCCCCCTACCTCAATTCTAGAAATTGTTTTTCCATCCTAAGACGAACCACCTTAGGAAAATATTTTTCCAGAAACATACATTTGAATTTTTCCCAGTGAATATCATCAATATCATCACTTTCCATGATATTTTTCATCATCGACCACCACCGATCTGCTTCACCTTCAAAACAGTAAACAATAAGAGTAACCTTTTGATGTACTGAACACCCCATGACATCAAAAATCATTTCCAGTGCTTTAATCAACCCTTCAGCTAGCACTGGGTCAGATGATCCTCTGAATGATGGGGGATGTTGCCTCATGAAATGTTCCACCACTGACATGTTCCTACACGGTTGATCCGGCTGATCTCGTGCATAGATACCCCCACCATTTATAGCCTCAGTCATCTGTCCCATCACTGCAACAAACTGTTCAGTTCTGATTCCGACCATCTCAGGTTGCTGAGGTTTTCTTCCTCCTGATGTCGTCCCAACATAGCTGCTTTGTTTCCTCTACGGAAAACCATTCTAAACACATAAATATCTTAGGTGAAGCAACATGGTAATCTTTAAATGCTATATCATTTCAATCATTACATAAATTAACTTATAATTTAACAATTTCATAACTCCTAAAGATTTCTAAACCGACCTCTGATACCAACTATAAGGCCCCATACTTAATCCTTAATTAATATTGAATTAAATGAATAATTAACATTGAGGATCTTTTCAGGTTTAGAGTTTTAGATAATTAGGACATAACTATTACATCTCAAAAGACTACAAAGTAGACTCTTATACTAAGATTCCATATAATAAAAACTCTTAAAAAGAAACATGTCTAGTTCCATGTTTTAGATAACATGACTTTCCTATGATCCCATCCTTGACCCTATTCCACATTATGTCCTTTGAAAAACATTTCAAAAAACTTGGGGTGAGCATAAAAAGCTCAGTAAGAGATACACAAAGAACAAAAACTGTTGGTTTTTCAAAACAATAAGTAAACCACGTATACTTTATCAAAGTAGTACATTTCACCTTTATGAAGTAGTAAAAACTCTTCACTAAATAATATATCATTACTTACCCTTTTGTAACAAAAATATTACCATAAAACCCATATAAAGATCACATAACATATAAAGGTAACTTGGGACATAAAAATACTTAAATGGAATAACCATAAGATCGGCTTCCACACATATCACTTAATGAAATAGCCATACGTCCGACTTCCATACCCAATGCATTGGAGGTTATAACGTAACCACCCGTCATGGTATTCATGAAACCACCCATTATATAGTTTGTCACGTAACCACCCGTCAAATGTCCATGTACCATTATAAAATCATAAGACATAAAACAAATATAATGGAAGGAACACAATTCCACACTTTGATCACAATATATCACATTAATATATTGACATAACAAGTCCATTATAAAAACAATTTCCAATACCAAAATACATAAAAGAGTATATGGTATTAATTTCATTTTAAAAACATTACGGCTTGTTGAGGAAGCCAAAGACCAAATACTACTCACGGCAGCGGAAAAGGTCATTGTCACCGCGTACGTTAAAAGAAACATTCCTTTTTGTCATTTAGTAAAATGATTCGTAGAAAAAGATTCTTTTTGTATAAAAGTAAAATATAAAGGGGTTTATACACCGTATAAAATAATGTTGCGTATAAAACTAAAAATTCCTCAATGAAAGGAGATTGAGACGAAGTCCCTTACCTCGGGTCCGACTTGACTCGATCTTTCTTTAACGTCCTGAATAATAAACTTGAGTGAATTTATACTTGCTTAAGAACCCTTTTAAAGTTCATTATTACTTTTATATCACTTATTAACATGTTATAAACATTATTTAATCATTTATGTTAATAATGTTTGTTTTGTCGATACTTGGTTCTTAAGTCGAAAGTGGACTTCTTACAATTACATGTTGTTGGTGTGGTTAATGGTTCATTATATATAAATGATATTCATGATTTGGATATCATATATATCATATATATCCATCATATACATGTATTTATAATATTACATAATCATTTAGAGGTAAGAAATGAAATGCACCGTTCATGGAGACGGTAAGTCGTACGTACGAATGAACGCTACTTTCATTTCTATGTCATATTAATGGAATTCAAACTAAATAAGAGGTATGTATATTTTAATTCCAGAATTATATTAATCATTTAGATGTATCATACATAATATATATCCATTATATGTGTATAATTTTAATATTAAATTACATTTGGGGATAAGAAATGAAATGCACCATTCATGGAGACTGTAAGTCGTACATACGCATGAACGCTACTTTCATTTCTATATCATAATTTAATGGAGTGAAATCATAATGATAAAAAGGTATATTATAATTCCAGTATAACATCATATATAATATTATTAAATCCATCGTTTTTATTTCCCACGTATGGCATTAATGAATCAAATCACTTTGAGGGGGCAGTAGTCCGCACTTCCTAAAATGAAGATATCATGTATACTCATAATGGAAACAATAAAGGTATGCCATAAATGAAAAATACAGAAGCTTAAGGAAATCATAAACATATTATATATCATATATAAATATAGTTACATCTTAATGGCCACCTTTGAAATAGTTAAAATAACATTTTACAATCATCGTTTCGTGAGACAGAAATTCACAATCCAGAGAAACAGTATGTTCTTTAACCATTAGATGTAGGTGTGTGTAAGTGTTGCTAGAATCCTTCTTATAACAACATCCTATTAAATTTAAAATCTGGAGTTTTTAAAAAATAATAGAATAAAAATAGTTTATGTGGTTGGAGAAGTAAAATAAAACAAAATAATACAAGTGAAGACATTACCTTAGAATCGTGTAAATCTCTTAGATTTGAGCTCAAAGGCTTCCTTGGGAAGACTTCTACCCAAAGTGAGGCTTATAGGAGTAATAGAGGGATGTGGAGAGACAAAAAGAGCATAGTTTGGCCAAATCAAAGGCTTGAGAGGTGTGGGTAAGGAGGTAGAGGTGGGGGCCTTTTATAAGAGGAGAGGAGGGGCACTCTTGGAATGTTAGGAAAAGATACTTTATTATAAAATTATTTTTGGATAAAATGGACCCACAATTATATATTTAGAGGATAAGGTGATAAGAGTTCGAAATATACTAATCCAATAGGTATTTTACAAGTGTAAGTCTTAGATTTTACATTATCTTTTCATTTTTTTAAATCGTTCATTAATGAGGTAATCGCTGCATCATCTTGGTGTCATAAATAATTTAATTTTTTTAATGTCTAAAAATTATAAAAAAAATATCATGATGTAAGAAATATTTTTATATTTATAATTAATATTTATAGTCAAAAATATGACTTTTATAACCCCATTTATATTTTTTTTGTAAAACAACTCATGTTTTGACATTTTAATTTTAACTTTAAATAAAAAGGTATTAATGTCATTTCATACCAAAGTGGCTCCCTGGGGTCCCCAAGTTGACCCATGGATTTTCTTGGTCGTCCATGACAAATCCAATAAGGTTAGGACATGTGTCTAGTTCATTTCATATTATTAAAACATTAGTTTTACCTTAAACTACACTAATTATCTGTAATCACGATTACAAACATAAAAGTAACTATTCACCAAAAAATTATTTTAATCCCATTGAACCACATTTTACTTCTTAATGAAAACCATGTATGTTGGATTTTTGAAATTCAAAACACAGAGGTGGTAAAATTTGATATAAATGAAAAATTAGTTTTGTAAGTACCATTTAGTGGTTTCACTATTTATCAAAAATTGAAGTTTTTCAGAAAAATACAAAAAATTCACCCTAAGATATATTTGATATTCCAAATTCAAAAATGAAGTCTATTTTAAAAAATTCAAAGTATATAAGTTGCATTAATTAATTTAATAATTAATTCCCGATGTCAGAGCTAATAGCGTGTTTTTATGAAACAATACGTATCAAAAGATTGACACTAGTTTAAGTCTGATTTCAAAGTAAAATTAATTCCAATGAAAACTATTGGATTAAATGGTAAAAAATTATTATAATTTCACTTTAAAACCAATTCAAATGATAATCTAATCATATAAATAAATTATATTAAAAATTGGTTTTGAATTAAAATACAACATTTTTCACTATTCATTAAAAATGAACTTTATCGGAAAAATATCAAAAATCTAGACAAAGTAAATTCTGATATCCCGATTCTAAAGGAGAGTTTTATTTGGTCAAATAGATAGTATAATAGTGACCAAAACTATTTTTAAAGATGGTTCTCCATGAAAAGGCAATAAGTCGACCTTCAGTGAATATTAGAGTATCTATGTCTAAAATTGAATTCTTTTCTTATTTTAAGCCTTTATCTTTTATTGGGTAAATATAAGAACATTTAAAAAACATATATAATCATATTTTAGTTATTTATAGTCATTCCTTCCAATAAAACGACTACGTGTTGACTACCATTTAAAATAATATTATATTATTACTAGTGTGCAGCGTACGATTTCAAAGAAACTCTTTGTTGCGTATCGGGTACGCTATCGATCATAGCAACCCCATTAAAGTAAAATTAATATTTAATTCACAAATATATTAAAATTCATTATTCATTATTTACCTGGGATGTTACACTTTCCTACAAGAATATTACATATTTTTTTAGGTACATTTTTCACATCACTAAAACTCATGCATGAGGATCATAAAGGAGTAGTTCACATGTAAACAATGAAACATAAAAAATGGGTTCAGAGGTGACCTACATAATCTCCCAATAATTTCATCATAATCATTACATTTCATAGACAAAGCAAACATAACACATTTATTTAATCACAATAAAAATAAACAAAAGAATGGTTGAGATCATCTAGTTATCAAGGGTAATCATGGGAGATACATAAACATGACATGATAAGAGGGGTATTCGAACATGATCATAACATTTGAAAATAATACCCTAAATATCCAAGATCATAATCATGGTCCATGGTAAAAAAAGGTGCAGTTCATAAGACATGAATTATAATGGAATCAAATAACATTTGATAGGAGACAATAATAATTGCATAAGGTATTGAATTTTGGAATACATATAATTACATAAAATAAATTCTATAATAGTTCAATTTTCATTTCAAATACTATCATAGGGAAATGGTTTCACTCATTAGACCATCGTAATTTTCAAGGTTCACATCAGTTAAAATCATATAGGACAATATCCCATACTTAATTGGTTTCTCTCCCAATTCTAGTCCTCTTTATATCTTGAGATGTCAACCATTAAAAAATACTTTTGAGGGAGATATAGGTCTCACCCATCCCATAATTAAATTATATATATAAATAAATATATATATATTCTACAAGAGAATATAACATTCATCATATCAAAAACCATTATTTGGGTTTATAATAAATAATCATAATATAATATATGAAAACGGAACAAGTAACATAATCATTTCATCATTTAATGAAATCATAACCCATGACAAAATAATTATTTTTGAGAATACTTTTATCAGGTTATTACTAATTTAAGAGAAACTAGTTTTTTAATTTACTTGTTATTATGGACACAATATATCCAGTGAAATAATTATGATTCTATCATTGGATCATATCAACATTAAATATTATGTATCATCAAAGGAAATGAAATTCTATGAAAAATATTTTTGAATAAAATATCTCTTGGATATTTTATTGAGGAACATACATATTCTATGAAAATTTTAATTTAAAATTTATAATTCATGTATTTTATTGATTTTTTTTGAAAATAACCACGAAGAACTATAATATAAAAGTAATGTAAAATAATTTCCATAATGTTTGGAAATTTTATTCATGTCATACATTTAAAAAAATTATTCACCATTTTCTATAAAATTTAAATAAGACATGTATTGGAAAACCTAATTGTGATTCCTATATAATTATTTTGTAAAAAGAAAAGAATTTCATAGAAATTTCACTGATAACTATTTTATATTAGTTTAAATGAATAAAACATTTTATGAAAATAGGGTTTTGAATGAAAATGGACATTTTACTAATGTGAAAAATGAAGTCATATTTTCATTAATGATTTGTTTTGAACTAATGAGTACATAAAGAGAGGAAAGGGAAGAAAAAAAATGTAATATCATGAAATAACCCATGATTTAAAAAATTCATGAGTTTATTGAGAGATTTATATTATGATTTCAAAATCATAATCATAATAATAAAATCCCAATAATCGATGAGATTGCACCATTAAATATATACAATTATAGTATCCTTTTAATCAACCATATAATTAATTATTAAAATAGTATTAAACATTAAATAACATAAAAAATTTTCTATTCGTGTTATAAAATCTCATTGTGTTTTTATATACTCCTCATTAAATAATATAGGTGCATAATTCAACATATATATTAAAGAAGGAAAATAGAGAGAAAATTACTATAGCATAAGTATGGACTTATTTATTCATGTTCAAAACATTTTTATAATAAAAATATGTTTATTATAAATTTATTTAAGAACCATAATTACATTAATCATACTATATATGATTTATTTATGAACTTTTATTACCATCTTATTTACAATTCCATCTTAATGTCATATCTCAAGTAACAATTGCATTGTTTTCCATTAATGTTTTTATTTATTTATTTTTTCTATTTATATTAACATGGATTAATCCTATAAATATTTTAAAAAATTATATTAATATAACACATCTTAAGGATATATTAATTTATATTAATCTATAAACAATATATCTTTAAAATTAAATGCACCATTTATGGTGGTGGTTGGTTGTATATATGCATGAATTCTGCTTAAATTTTCTCAATGGATAAAGAAAAAATATTATGAATAATATACTACCATTATAGAATTATTCATATGTCATATATATCAAATATAATAATTAAATTTATTCCTTATAACATTCAATGTAAAAATTATGTCAAAAAATATATCACATTGCTTTGTGAAGTAGTAGTCTGCCATTCACACGAACACCATTATCATATTCTATTAGGAATTGAATTTAAAAAATAAATAGGTGATACTATATTTTAATAAGTATATTAATATTATAATATTAATATATCAAAATTATTTGAATCATCATACCCAACTATGAGAGGGTTTTATTGAAAACATGTCACATCAGTTCACAAGGAGGTAGTTCTCCATAAAAATGAGCATCGTTATTATCTCCTATTTGATGTAAGAGGTGAGGGATAAAGAATATTATGTTAAAAACAATTATAATAATATGTTATATATATATATATATCTCTTATTTTATAATAATGTATTAATATAAATTGAAAAAGTTTGAGGAGAAAAAAATACAATCACTTGTTGAAGAATGTTACCTCTTATTCGGGAAACCTAATTGAATTTACACCAAAACTATCCTCCGATGAATATGGGATCAGAATAAGTATTATAGGATTTGATGATGGAATTATTTATGGTGTTTGCAAATATATTTTCATAAGAAAATGGTTTTGGAAGTGTGCATGGGAGATTAGTGGGGGCTGGGTTATATTAGTGATGTGAGTGGAACACGTGTGTTTTTTGAAATGAGAAAATGGTTACGAACATTTATATCATGCCTCAAGGATAAGATTTTCCCATTATAGATAGTATATATAATAATGTCTTTATATTGCATGAAAATCAGTTTTTTTATTTTTTTAGGATATTTTAAATCCTTAATATTTATGTTTAACTTCTAATAAATCCATTTTACCATAAACATTCGTAAATAATGGATACTATTTTTACAATTTATTATGGTCAAAATTTAGGTTGGATTTATTATATAGTAAAAATTATTATGATTTAAAATATGGAATCTTTTGAGATAAAAACATTAATATAATATTAAACTATTAACATAAAATATATCCCAGATTCATGATGAGAAAATGATTTTCCAAAGAGAAAATGTCCAATATGTTACAAATTTTTATATAAAAAATTAAAAATTAAACATATTAAAATGAACTAAATTGTAATAATAGATATATATTTTAATTACTATCAATTTTAGTTACATTAAAAATTAAAAATTACCGTTATATGTTCTTAAAATGAAAATGATAGTTTCAGTAAAAATAGTATTTTTTACTCTTCCTTGAGAAAATAATTTTTTAGAAATATCCAAAAAAAAACATCCTATTATATTTTTTACATAATGAATTAAAAAATTATGTATATTTTACAAAAATAATTCCCAAAATGTTTTAAAAATAAATATTATTATTGTTTAATTTTTTTTTGAGAAAATAGTACATTCAAATCAAATAGAGACTTTTCAAAAAATTATTTTATTTTTATTTTGTATGCTAAATGTATATAAAAACATTATAATTAGTATTTAAAATGTGTTTATTTTTATTTATTATACCATATTTGTTATCTATAAATTTACATTCATGTTTAAATTATAATATTAGTAGTTGGTTGTGGTTTCCTAAAACATTATGTTCCATGTAAAACTAGATATTGATGAAATATAATGTATTATAAAATAAATAATTAATAAAAACATTGGTTTTTTCATTCAACACACATTAGAATAAATTTTACTTTAATATTCTATCAATTTTGTTCAATAAAACTAAGGATACATATGCTACATTACATCCTTAGGTTCTCTTGTAGCTTCCTCAAATTAGTGGTTTCACCATAAAACATTAACCAAGTTAATAGACTTCTTTTGAAGAACCTTACATCTATGATCCATAATCTCCACCAATCAATCAACATAACAAAGTTCAATATCTATCAGTACAACTAGTGAAATCATTACATGTGAATGGGAAGGTATGTTCTTCCTCAGGATTGATACAAGGGAAACATTGTGGACTTGAGTGAGGTTTGGTGGAAGGACTAAATAATAGGATTCCATCATTATATGATCAATAAAATCAATGAATCTTATATAACTTGATCTTATTTTATATTTTTTAACTACTCTCATAATCAGATTCCCTGGTAAAATTATTCGAAACACTTTTTCAATGACATTCAATTACAATTCACATGAGAGATTATCAATATAACTTTTCCATAAACATTGTGATTCCCTTAAGTGTTGTGGTATTGATCACATGAACTTATATATATTCATCTATATTAGTTAAAATATACTAATTTATCCAACATCACTCAATCACATTGGATATATTGTCTTATTTATATTGAGAGATGGATACACAGATATCCAAAAACCTATATGAAAGCTATTTTTTATAGAAAATGTTGTAGAAAATTTTTTATCCAAAATTAATATTAAATACAAAGAATATGATATCACAAAGTAATATTAGGTTAAAATTTATTTCATAGGATGAACATATGTTTGAATATGAAACAGTATAGTTAAACTCAAATCTGTATTAGAATATTCCTAAATACATATCTAGAAGTTTGAGGTAAATCATGGATCCTGATTACATACAATTTAATGTTTCACTCATGTAAATCATTTCACTTTAGGTATATCATGTAAATAAGATGAAAATTAAAATTTTCCCTAACCATAATGAAGTGGGATGTCATTTTAAGGTGATCAACTACATCACAAAAACCATTATACCCTTCAAAAATTTTGGAGAGTCCAACTACAATATCAATTGTTACATTTTTCCATTTTCATTAAAGTATTTATATTTGATTATAACATTCCCATAGAGTTTTGTATCTCTATACAATATTATAGATATTCCAATCACTGAGATACAAACTTTGCAATATCTTATTTAATTCCATCCCACCCGAAATACACTATGAGATAACAATAAGTCGTCATGATTCCATGATGAGAATTGAATTAATACCAATGATGATCCTATAATTACACAGTCTATAAATATTTTATGGATAAATAACTTACAAGGTTCATGAATAATATAATTTTATAATGGTCTTAGTTCAACTCAGGAAAATTTATAAACAAAATTCCCTTCTCTACATTATCCTTTATTGAATCATTGATCTACAATTTGATATATGGTTGATCATTTTTTGAGAAAGATTAAATTCATCCCTTTTCTTTTATTGTTTCTAGATACATGCTTGGAAAATTTAGAAATTTTATATCTTTTTTTATCCCCACTAATGATAATGTAGAAATATCTTTTTGAATCAATTTATCAACCGCATTGTTTTATTTCCAAATGTTGTAATTTATTTTGGAGATATAATCACTTATCACCACAAATTCTATTCATTTATTTATATTAAAATATTTTTTGTGTGAAAATGTTATTTAATATTTTATGATCTGTATACGTAACATAAATTTGTCAATGTAGATAATTCCTCAATTTATTTATGAAAATATTGTCATAGCTAACCCCAAATAATGATATGGATGATTTTTTTCATCAAATGTCAATTTTCATAATGATGAATTTATTACCATATCATTATGAATATGAAAAAATACTAATCTAATCATGATTAAATTAATATAGATTATAAATCCTTTTTCATTATATTTTAAAGTATGTATCGGTGCACTGAATATAATTATTTTCAGTTCATGAAATTTTCCCCACACTCATCCTTTGATTGATATTTTGATCCTTTCTGGGTTAACAATGTGAGTAGAGTATTTAGTTGTGTGATATATTCTATATAAAATTTATAATATCCTACCAAACCTATATAACTTCACATCGCAATCATTTTAGTTGATCTTGTCCAACATGAAATACCCCCTTTCTTTTATTGATCAATAATATAGAACTTATCCTTAGATTATATGACCCAAAAAATGAATCTATTTTCAATCAATATTTACACGTTGTGAATTATTCAAATTAATTACCTTTTCATAGATTCTTTAGTAAAATATTCTTGTGATATTCATTCCATTATTTTCCATTTTAATGTAAATGAATAGTTTCTTTAAAGACAACCTCAAATAATTTAGAGGAATATCTAAAAACAATACTCATTAAATCCATGATGATATCAGGTGAATTAGTAAGATCAAATTAAATAAATATATATTAACAATGTTAATAACGTTAATGAAATTTTGTTTCGGGTATATCATTTTGGTTGAACCTCAAAAGATGATATCTAGAATGATGTTCAATCATAGATAAGTATTGAGCACAACACTGATGAAAAAACTAGTCATCAATATGGGGTAGATAATGCATATTATTGATTGGGATTTTTTTCAAATATGTATTATAAATGAAACATCACATCAATACATATTTATTTTTGACAAATATAAAATATTAAGATCATGGAGACACACTTTGTAGAATGAATACCTTTTCTAGATTCTTATATAACTTCTTCTTCAGTTCCTAGAAATCAATATGGACAGTTCAATAGGGATTTGTTGAAATATGCCTAGAATGAGGTGTTAGTTCAATTGAGAAATAATCATTACGATTTAGATTAAACCTTGAAAAATATTCTGTAAATACATCAATGAACTCCTATATAATAGGTATATCATTGCTGATAATTTTCCCTCAAACTATACAGGATAAATTCCCCATTTGAATTGGAATAAAATCACATAAAATGGATGTGATTTCCAGAGGATATTTATATTTATAATTACATTGATAAGTGGTTAAAAGATGGCTTGTAATTTCCAATTTGAATTCTCATACATGGAAATTAATATGGGATTTATGTTGAGTAATCAAATCCATGAATGAGATAACATCATATTAAAAAATAGTAGAATGATATACTTAAGATGTGATCATCATACAATTCATGATTTTAAATACTAATTCTATATCTAATAATATGTGTGGATTCGTGATACAAATAATGAAATTCCACATATTAATGAATTGTTAGATCAATGTTGAATATGAAATCAGAAGATCTTGAGTGGATGGAAATTGTGAATTTCACAATATAGTTATTGAACTCATCATTAGAATTAGTGATCACATGAGATTTACACTTTTCCATCAGCTTAAGAGGAAACTGAAATCAATCATCATCAATGACATTCATATATTGGAAATGGATAACAGAGTTCCAAAACACATTGCATTTGAAAAATTTGTGTGTGGATGGAGAAATATAACGATATCAATCTTTATTCAAATAATTTCCTTACTATTTTCCATCACGTCAGTATTCAATTTAACTATGACCTTCCAGTCAACACTTAAATCGTTTAAAACTCCCCTTATAATTATTCCATCTGTGTTGTCCCTGTGACATTTTAAATGAAAAATTTTTCATCAATATATGATTGTGACATAGTAAATAATATTATACATGAAAAAATAAATATAATTTAGAAAAATGATATATATTTTACAATAATAATTATATTATTCCTCATTTAATCCAACGAAAATTCCAAACATTAAAACATGAAAAAAATGAATGGCTAAATGGAATATTTGGATTATACCAATCTACTAGAATCATCAAACTAATGAAAATAATATATAAATGAAACAAAATAATATTAAACCGATCAACAGATTATATAATTGAATAAATCACATTAAGAGAAAACATATTCAACTTTCATTCAATTAACAAAGTAATATTTATATGTATTTAAGGGATATTTGACCATTGGGATTCAACCATTTTATGAGCATTGATCAATAAAACTATGGGAAAAGATGAACATTGGAAACTATACCCTTGGTTGATAATTTTTCTCTATAATTTTTGTTTATATGTAGTAATTACAAATCATAATTGTTATAGAGTAGTGAATCCTTTGAATAAATAACTATAGTTATATTGTTTGAAGACCATTTTTTCGAACATGGGAGGGAGGTATCACCAAATGGGTTCCCCCATTAACAAACCCAAGATGAACTATATAATTTTATGATTTAATGAAATTTAATATTTGATAAGTTCTTGTTACTTCTTATTACCACTCGAGTGATGTTAGCTGAGGCACCACATAATACTACCACCATCACACTCCTTACCGATATGGCGTATGAAAATGTAATAATGGGTTATGTGACAATAAATTAGTTACATAAAGTCTAAATTAATTCTTATAAATATAATGTTTATTCCTTCAATTCACCTTAATAAAATGTTTTCTTAATAAAATATATGTTTAAATGATATGAATTTGATAATATGTTTTTTGGATGTAAATAAAATGACATTGTAATTTACAAGAATATATATAAAGTTTTATAACAATCCATGTTTTTATGATTAGAATTTTATTTAATTATTGATTTTTTTGAAATTATTTTTTAAAAAATAAATAATTTCATAATTTCATAAAAGCCTCGGAAATTTTTTATCAGTTTTTGAATTGTGATTGTTCTTTACATAATGATATTTTTTAAGAAATATTTTTTATTATATTTAAATGTTAAAATCATCCTATTAATATAATTTATAGGATAATATAAACAAAAAATTTTATATCATCTTATCAAAATTTGGTTTGGGTGATTTTATGATAATTTTCTAAAATACATTATTTTTTTTTATTTTAATAAATACAGGATTGAGGTTTGAATATATTTTAGGAAATAATAATTATATCATGATGTAATAATAAATAAAACAAAATATATAGCCTGGAATATTTTATTTTTGTAATATTTTTAAATATAATATTTTTTAATCAATTTCATAAACTATATGTTATTATCTAATGTATAAAAAGAAAATTTTCATTTTAAAAAACATTACATTTTGGAATATTTACCCCACCATGATAAAAAAGTATTAAAAATATTGTTCGATTACTTTGGATTAATATTACATAATATGTGACTAAAATGTACAGAACCATGAGAAAAAATAATGGTTAAAAGACAATATTTTCATTTTCTACAACCTACACTTTCATGAAAAATATTTTGAAATATCCACTTCACTTTTCAATTAATGTTTCCTTTTCATATGGTGTGTATTTTATTTTACAAATAAGATATTTTCTATACCATATGTTATTTGAGTACTATTATAATAGTCATTAATTAATGGGAGACCCTTTTTATCTCTCATTTTACCCTTTTCTAATGCCATGTTTTATACTCATCATACGACCGAAATAACTTCTCAAAATTTCAAAAATTATAAGAAATATTTTCCTTATTATTTGATTACCCTAACATATTTATTCTAAATGGTTATTCAAGAATATTGAAGCAAGGCCTTCTGATTTCGGCATTTACAAATATGAAACTAGCATTTCCTATAACGGGTCAATAATTATACAATGATAATGTAATTATGCTCATTAGGACACCATGATTTTGATAAGAAACATGTTCTTTATTATACATGGGTTATTAATGAAATTATTTATTATTATCTATGTGGATAAAAAGAAATTTAGACATATGATAGTTTTACCCAGTTAGATTATTAATACAATAGGCAATGAATTTAATCTCTAGATATGAGATGCATTATAATACATTGTTGAATAACAATGGTACTTTACATTAATGAATCATTGGTGAAAAACCAAGGTGATATTATATTGAATTTATCATTTATATTTTGTAGCCACATATCCATGTTATGATTCATTTTCTTATTATTAAGAAATGCCTTTTCCCATGCATTATCATTAAACCTTATTTTCTTACTGATATTTCTGAAGATCACATGGAATATTCCCCTATTACTAATATCATTACCGGGATTTATGAACACCAATTTATTTTGATGTATGTATATAATATATGATATTCAAAAAATGTAATTTATATTGATACTTTTAATATTAATTTCAATTAGTGTAAGATTGCTGATTATGTTTTTGTGTATTATCCACATTATTTAAAATAATCTTAACTTAAAAAGATATTCTTTTTGCACTATTTAATGAACAGTTATGTAAAAAGAATAAGGATATAATATATGTTATCTAATTAATGTTTACTTACGTGTGTATATTAGTACATGTAAATATATGACTAACCCTTGGAAAAAATTGATATATTGGAAAACATAATTGTATTTGAAATATGAATTAAGTAAGTGTATTCTATGAAATTAAATACATATATGGATATGAATAAGGGTATCTAGATAAGGAAATGTCATACCCTTGGGTAGCACAAAAAAATAATTCATGTAGATTGACTCGAATGAGAACTCGTGTAAGACAACAAGCCTTAAATCACTCTAAATTTGACACTTTCGGGGGATATGTATGGTTAATCAATAAATTTTTTATAAAAAATTATGAAGGATATATGGAAATAAAATTAATAGTATAGGAAACTAATAAAATATTTATACATGATATATTTAATACATAAAATCCATTTTGAATTTTATGATTCAAGTAATCAGCTTGTTTCTCACTATTTTTTTCTTTTTTTGGAAAATAGTGGGAAATATGATGAAGCGAAAAAATTATCAATGCAACATATGATGAACTGATGAGGTTCTGGGGGTAAATAGAATGGAAAACATCATGGGGATGAAGAATAACAAACTCGAGTTATTAGCAATCAGTTTATTAAAATCAAGAGAATAGATAGACCGTCAAATGAATAATTTTCATTCATTTTTTGTGATGATACAAGGTTAAAATATATATTATTGAGAAGTTTCCAACATGATATTAGAACTAAATTACATTTCAACATAAAATATCACCCCCAAAGAGATGAATAATCTAAAAAGACTATTTAGAAAATCGAGGAAACGTTGAGATCAATATCAATGGAATTTAATGGTGGATGTGAGTATAAAATTAAATTTCTAGAGTTCTTATACAATAAAAATTTCACTCATGTATTAAAATGGAACCATAAGAATTTCTATATGGAAGGCAATGTAGAACTCCAAGTTCATGTGATGAAGTAGCTGATTGGAATTATATTAGGGCAAATTTTGTGCAAGAGATGATAGAAAATGATCAATCCATGAAAAAACAAATAAATGAATCTTGGAGTCATATGAATAGAATTTCTAACAACAATTTATAGGACTTTGTGATTAAATAAAGGGATTTCTTTTTCAAATATCATCGCGAAAAACATTAATGTGATTTGGAATGAATGAGAAGCATATCTCGAGGTATATTGGAACCATTGAAATCTGTGATCGCATATGAGTTTTTTCATATCAACTATATCGTCTCCAAATATATCTCATGTACATGATTTATTCATTTTATCTCTATTTAAAAAGTAAATACCATATCCCTCACATGTATATAATCCAATGATTCTTAAACTAGAACATGACCTACCTTATTGGGAGAAACCAACAGAGATATTAGACTAAAGTGAAAAGGTTATACACAAATGGACTACCCACCTCATCAAAGATTAATGGTGACCAAAAAAATATGTATAAGAAACATGGGAACAAGAGATTATAATGAGACAGAATTACAGTTAACATTTATCAACTATGAAAATTCGTTACAATTTCAAGGATAAAATTTATTAAGGGGGGAAGAATGTGACGACCCAAATTTTTTTAAATGATATTTTTTTACTGAATAAATGTTTTTAACATATTACTTAATATTATAAACAAAAAAAATAGAAACAAATTTTCAACCTCAGTAAAAATCATGATTAAATTTGTCCCCAATATAATCAATTAAAAAAACATTATAACTAAACTAAAAATAGAAAATATAATTGCTAAAATAAGAATGTTTGGAAAAAATTCATTATTATTGAATCATCTCCCCCCACTCACAATTCTATATTAATGAATGAGAATATTATTAAACTAATCAAAGACATATATAAATTAAAATATTACCATAAGATAAATATTTGTTAATTTTGAGTGAAATAATGATGTTGTGTTTTGATGGTATGAAGGGAAATAACACCATTGGTATTCAAACCATATATGAAAATTGGGAAATATAACCATTATTAAATATAAACATCATAAACTATGCTCTAGGTTGATAATTTTAATTTTTTTAATTACTATTTATAAGTACTAATGATAAATGATAATTGATATAGAAAGAATAAGAGAAGTCCTATAAATAGTAGAGTTGTGATGTTTATCCATTGGAATATATACACATAAACGATTAATTATCTTTAATGTACTTCATCATATATGGAAAATTATTTTTAATGACCAATCACATTGAACATTTCTTGAGGAAAATATTATTTCTTTGAAATACATCATTTATAAAATAAAAAAATCATTATATATTTTAGAAATCATTATATTTGAAAATAATATTTAAATCCATTAAATAAATATCCAATTCAAATAATTATTATATCATTGGGATATTCTGTTCATGTCGTACACATTAAATTGTCATTTCCTTTGAAATTTTCACGAAAATCCAAATGGGGATTGTTTTGGAAAATGATATAAATTTTTTTTTGAATATTTTTAAAATAAAAACATTTGTAATTATGTATATATAAAATCATCTAGATGATTTTTATGATAATAATGAAAATATTTTTAAAAACACCATTTTGGATGAAATAATATTATAAAAAAGAGGGAAATATAGTAGGATTTTTATAAAAACATTTAGTTGATAACTTGAGTAAAAAAAGAGGAAAATAATTTTAATGTTTATATTCATGATAAAAATATAGGTGAATAAAATTAATGAGTTTTATGAGTGATTTATCATCGGACATAATTATTTTAAACATAATAAAGAACAATCCGAATAATTGATGAGATTGTAATATAAAATCATTTATACTTTGGTATATTATTGTCAAAAGTACTATTAATTATTAAAATAACATAAAATAAAAAATATAATTAAAATTAGGATATTTGTGATATAAAATTTCAAATATGATGTATATACACTACATAAAAGAGTATAGGGTCATAACATAACATATATCTCAAAGAAGGAAATTTAAGAAAAAAATATTATACAATAAGTCTTGACATCATTTTTACACGTTAAAACCACATTTAGCATTTACATATGTTTTTATTAAAATATGTAAGAACCATAATTATATATATATTACCATGTATGATTTACATATGATCTTTTATTACCATTTCATCTATAATTCCATGTTAAAATCACATTTAATCATCATCATTTCAATTTTTATTAAATAAAAATGAAAACAAACCACAACCTCAACCCCACAGCCCCTCAACAAGAAGGGGCCTAAGGAGGTCTAAAATAGTGTAGGATGTGGGAATCCCCCAAATAACATTCACCTATTCGGGTATGAGAGTATGAAAATTATGTAAATAAATCAGATCTAGTCTGATGACCTTCAAAGAAGCAAGATAGTCTTCCACTTGGTTTCCTTCCCTCCAGGAGTGCATCACATTAGTAGTGTTGGAGATCATACCTCTACATTTTCTGATAATATAGGTAATAGAACAAGTTATAGGGTAGAGACTATTTAAGGCATCATGTAGAAATTTTGAGTCTGTTTCAACATTGAAATGGAAATACCTACCTGTTGGCAGAGAGAATGTCCTAGCAGTAAGGCCTTGGCTTCGGCCTGAAGAAAGGAACCTTGGCTATGATAGGAAGAGAAGGCCAACCAGATCGAGCCTTGCTTGTATACATGAGCATTAATAGTACCATCAACTCTAGAATGTTCTTATAGGAACATATATATATATATATATATACCATATATGTTCATTATATATTTATTTTTATAAATCCATAATATTTATAGATATAAAATGAAATACCATGTTCATGGAGACGATATGTCATACAAATACATGAACATTAATTCCATTTTCTCAATGGATGAAGAAAAATAAAGGAAAATAATAGACTAAATTTTAGGAATCATATAAATTTCATATATATATATATATATATATTAAATCTATCCCTTGTTACTTCCCCAGTAAAATGTAAGTGAAGAATGGATTACGTCACTTTGTGTGGTGGTAGTATGCTGTACACATGAATAAAATTATCGCATTCTCTATCAATTGATATTTAGAAAGGAAACTGTGAATATAAAACCAAAAAATTATATTTATGTTAAAAATATCATATATCAAAAGTATATCCATCACCAAAACCTACCATGAGAGGTGTTTATGGAAAACATATCACATCAGTTCACAAGATGGTAGTCTTCCGTACACATGAGCGATATAATCACTTCCCATTTGAGGAAAGTTATGATGGATATCGGTAATAAAAATATCATAAAAATATCATTTTATGGAATATAATATTGAAATTACATCATTAAGTTATAATAAAAATAAATGGAGTTGGACGTATATATACAGAAACTCGTTGAAAAATGTTTCCTATACATCAGGTAACCTTCTTTATTTTGCGCAAAAACAATTCGACGATAAATTTCATAAAAAACTATGTCTTATTAAAAGATAATTGTAATTCCTAGTTAGAGATGCCACCCAGAGGTCCCGTAACCGTTTTTTAACATGGTATCAAGTGCATTTCCCCAAATGACATAGGCTGGTGACAAGCAGCAAGGGCCTTGCTATGATAGTGTGGAAACCATTACCTCATTCACAGAGTAATGTAGTGAATCAAAATAGATAACAATAGTAGAATAATAAATAACGTGATGTTAGTAAATAGTTTAATATAAAATGAAATAAACAACTAGATCACAATAATAAATGATGCAAGATACATATATCTAGGAAATCATCCAAACAAGTCACAATTCTAGAATAACTTTCCAACCCAATGTACGAGGAAAACAAAAAAAATCCAGCAGCATCACATGCATCCTCTTGGTAACATTCTCTCAACCTCCACAATAATCAATTACCTGAAGTAAATGCATGATTACCTAATATATACCTATAGTAATATAATCTGTTTTGGCCCAATATCATGACCCAAAGAGGGTGTGAGACTAATCTGAATAGGCAACCAGAAAAATATCGTGTCTTAACTGACAATGAATATATGTGGCAGACAATAAGTAGAGTAAAGAAGCAAACATGGAAGATCTCAAATGTGAAAAATCCTGCAATTTCAATTTCATTCATTTTCATATATCATGTAAGATGATAATAAAAAACATGTAACCCTCAGGGAATTACTCATAGACTATCCCATCTTGTTCAACCATTCAATCATTAGTAACCTTGTGGGTATGTTCTCACAAACTAACCCCTCTGGAAAAACATATCAAACTCAAGCAACCCTCTAGGATGTACTCATAGTCTAACCCATCTATTTCATCTTTATAAAACACACTCTGAGGAAGTACTCACTATCAATTCCACATATGGTCTTTTTTTGGAAACTACATACACGTTAGGGAAGAACTAGACCTCCAATCCCCCCTTATGGTCTCGCAATGTGAAACTATAGACACTCTAAAGGAGTAATCACATCTATACCCCCTATGGCATCACAACGTGAAAATAAAACAAACAATTTGGGGAAGCCCTCAGTGTCCATTCCCCCTATGGTCTACTATACAAGGATTCCACAATGTTGTTTAAGTCAAACGTGGACAAAGATGGTTACTAGCCAATGAAACCTAAAATTACTACATCTCTAGAAATCTAAAAATAATGTCATAGAATCCTATAAAATCACACCATACTAAATATACTAGGCTTGGAATGCAAGTATAATCAAAGGAAAAACTAGATCACACATTCAATATCAAATCAAACATGGAAAAACTCATCCATTTCATGGAAAAGTAACCTCATTTACAAACTATATCCATATATTAAGCAAATAAGCATAAAAGACATCCACAATGTTAAATTCCATAGACACACAATATCATATTCTAGGGTATTGGGAACTTTAGCCCATAATAATCAATGAATAACAACAAAATGACACAAACCACCTACTTCTACACTGTACGATCATTATACCCCATCATGTTCCCTTGAGTTGACCTAGAACGTGGCAGATCTACAAAAATTTCAAAAATTCTAAGCTGAGGATATCTCATGAAAGAAGTGAAATCATGAAACAAGGCTCTCGATGAAGGACTAACTCAACATGGAGATTTCAATGCAATCAATGGTGGTTGAATCAGAGAAAAAATTGTGGGTCGGGGGCTCAGAGAATATTGGTCGGTCTCGTTCGCTCTCAGATAAGGCGAGTCGAGAGGAAGTCATCTTTGCCAATTATAGACAACCCCGATATGTTTAATAAAATAAAAACAAAATTACATTGTGTGTTCATTAAACGTACATGATGTGTACATTCCATTTCTGGGCCCCGATCTAGGAGGCCTATAGATCACCCCACTCATCCATGAACATGGCTGTTGCCCGACCATGTACATGGCCGTGACACGACCAATACAAAACTACCCATGAGAATAGGGCACACGATGGGTACTTATAAGTACGTGGAGTGTACTCCTGAAATCTATAGAAACATTTCCATTTCTAAAGAAACTACAAAAAAAAGATACATTTATGAAATGAAGAGTTGGGTTCTTACAAACTCCCCACCACCATGAAAGAAAATTTTCCACGAATTTCGCTAAGAACGTGGAGAAGAAGAAGAAACCTCAAACTGCTCCAGCCACTATGATAATGCATCATCCTCCATCTCCCAAGTCTCATCTTGTACTCACCCATGCTTCCATAGAACTCATACTAGAGGAACATACCTGCCGCATGTAACCCTCATGATGCGATCAATATTCTTGATAATATTCTTTTTGAACAATGCGTCCACCTCCATCTCAAAATCCTTGAGTTCAAAAACATGATAAATGTATGAGATGTAACATCATTCTTGAGAAACATTTATGACGTTGGTCATAGATCGATACTTATGGGATTACACCAAATGATAGGAACCCGACATGACTCTCTCAAAAACATAAAATGGTCCAACGTATCTCGGAGAATGATTACCTTGTCTTCTAATACTCTTGTGTCCCAACCTCAATGTGACACACATGAAAACTTGATCTCTGACCTCTAACTATAGAGGTCATCTCTGCTGATTTTCTAAAGTACCCTGTCATGACTGAACAGTACCCATCCTTTTCTGAATCAACTCTATCTACTATGTGGTCTCTTGGACAAGATGAGGTCCAAAATTTTCTACCTCTCATGCCTGTATACTACATTAGGGTGATCAACATGGCCTATCATAAAAATCATCAAAAAGTCCCATCTGAATTGTTTCTTGAAAACATGTATTGTAGGAAAACTCCATAAAAGATATGTGATTCTCTAAAGAACATTCAAAATCATTGATCCATGCCCGATGCATGTCCTACATCACCTGAATCATATGATCGGATTATCCATATGTCCGGTGGTGGAATGTTGTACTAAGAAGATCCTATGTACCCAAATGCCACTATTATCCCTACCAGACCTGAGATGTAAAACAAGTATCCCTATCTCAAACAATAGAGTGTGGAACTCCTTGTAAACATACAATCTCTCGGATTTACATCCTTGCGAACAAATCAAATCTAAAGATATCCTTGATAAGGAAGAAGTGATCATCTTTTGTGAGACAGTCAATGAAAACCTATAATACATTCATTACCTTGAGGAGACTTCAGTAAGCATTTCACAAAGTCTATCGCGACACCATTTCATTTCAACTCGAGAATGGGTAACTACTTCAAAAACCATTCTGGTCACTGGAGCCCCACCTTCACCTACTGACATGTGGAACCCCTCATGACAAAACCATTATCATCTCTCTTAATACATATCACCAATCTTGATGGTGTAGACCTCGATACATCTTTCTGAAACCATGATGAGCTACCCAAACTATGAAATGAAAGTCCCTCATCAACTCCTCATATATGTCTGCTGACACCAATTCACACCATTAAAAGTGCATGATCTCATCCTCACCTATGGTCCATCCAAGTATAGGGTCCTCTCCTGAAACAATCTTCTAAAGACAGGCCTTCAAGATCTGATAGCTTCCTTATTGTCACTCAATCATGTAAAGTAGTGCTAACAACCATAGAATAAATAAACATATTCCCCTGTCTCTTGTTCACCTAAAAATTAATCTCATAGAAGAAATCCATAAGATTCCACTCACTACTATACTCTTTAAGTTCATGTATCTGCATCCTCCAACTCAAGGCATCATCCACTTCATTGCCTTTCCCTAGTCGGTAGGGCAGCACAAATCAAAATACTAGAAGTACTCAAACCAACATCAATGTCTGAAATAATTATAGCACTATGTAAAGATATATTAGAGACTCTTGTGTTCATTGAAAACGAAAAAATTCATTCCCAGAAGATAATGTCTCCAATAATGGAAAGCATGAACAACTACATCCAACTAAAGATATTAGGTCAGGTAATTCACCTCATGTGGCCTCAAATGTTAAGGACCATACACAACAACTCCTTCTCCCTACATAGGCACTACTCCCAGCCCGACACCTGATGCATCACAATAGATAATATAGCTCTTCCCCTGCTCTGGAAATACTACAATCGGGGCTAAAGTCGACATCCCTTTCAGCTCTTGAAAGGCTAACTGAAAAAAATATGACCAGAAGTACTTTATACGCTACTTAGTCAGGCCCGTCAGGGGAAATGCTATGCATGGAAATTACAATATGAAAAGTCACTATTAACCATACATCCTTAGAAAAATTTACACCTCAAATAAATTCTTCATCTAATCCCATGAAACTAATTCTCTCACTTTCTCGGGGTCTACTGATACACTTGTTTCTGAGATAACATAACCCAAGAAGTCAATATAGTCCATTTGAAAGTGGCATTTTGAGTGTTTATCATATAACTGATTCACTCTCAGTTCACTCAAAATGATCTCATGATGTGTGCCACGGTCGTGTCGAGTGTGAGTGTACACCAATAATTTTTCCACAAAACTACCATGAAATAATTTGTGTAGGGATGGAACACTTGGTTCATTAGTTCCATGAAAACTACTGACACGTTCTTAAGGCCGGAAAGAATAACCACATACTCACATAGACCATAACAACTCTAAAATTTTGTAATAGGAATAAATTATGGTGTAACATAAAACTAATGGCAACAGGATCTCAAGTCAATCTTTGAGAAATCCCAAGATTCTGGAAGATCATCAAAGAGATCATCAATCCTCTGTAAGGTAAATTTTTTCTTGATCGTCAATTGGTTCTACTTCTGATAATCCACAGAATGTATGAGGTTACAGTCTTCCTTCTTCGCAAAAATGACAGGAAAACCCCAAGGAGAATTACGGGAACAAATGAAATACTTTATCTTCAACTATTACAACTTCGTCTTGAGATCCTAGAACTCTACTATAGCCATCCTATAAGGAGGAATGCACACTGATGATACTGCTGGCACACTGGTGATAGAAATATATACCTCTCTCTCCAGAGGAAATCCTAAAAAGTACTCTATACATTCATCTCTCAAACAATACACCACAAGGGGGAAGTCCATCTTTGAAGTCCCATGGAAATCCAAGTATAAACTAGCTATCTCGGCTATTACTCCTCCCAACCCATGATGCTTGGGTCCTGCTCTGCTCACTTGGACATCCTATTTTTCAACATATAAGATAAAACCTCCCTATGGTGATGATAAACACACCCAACAGTGATAGAAATCAACAAAATCTTAGAAGGGAACAAACCAATACATTCCAAGAGTGAAATCATATCCAATAATCTATATTACATAGTAGTCCCATAAGAAACGATACCCACCAACCTCAAGGGGAACTCCTTGCACTAACGTACACTAGCCATTCTTGTCCCTAACCTAGTTTCTATCATCAATAAATCATCAAAAGTAACGATACTGATACTAATGTTGTTTGCAACAAAAATAAATATGAAACTATGTGAATCCCATGTATCAAAAAAATTTGAAGCTAAGATTGAGGAAATTATAATCGTACATCAAAATGTAGAGAGTCCGGAATCTTACTTCTGCTGGGTCTTCTCTATTGAAAATGTCTGGAAAGTACCATGCCTTTGTGACCCTACCTGACTACCCTGAGCTGATCCAACATGTTACCGCAAAAATAATGATGATTGTAAACCACATATGCAACATACACATTGGTCTGAACAGCTAGATGAACTTCTTATTCACAGACTGATGAGAAACTGGCGGGGCAGCTTCTGAATGAGTAGTCATAGAAGAACTTATATTAGTAGTTGTTGGTGAGAAATAATGACACAACTGATGAATAAGGCACATATTTACAGATGATCCGCTTTTCAATAGGTCTCACGTGCAATGTGGCCTCGTATGACGTCTCTTCCTGCATAGGTATCACATAACCTGGATACCATAGGAATTATCCCGTCTCCGCAGATCTTGGTGCATCGACCCCCAACGGTGCTTCCTGTAGTCAGTAGGAGGGCTACCAACTCTGAATACCATGCTGCCCTAGCTCACAGATCTAGAATCACTCAAATATCACTCCGTGAACAGTGTCTGGTAGACTATAGATGGGATGTAATTCAACATAATGATGTTCACCAGATATCAGATGTCATGCTTGAAACCACCCTCAAACACCCTTGACATGAATAACTCATCACATCCCAGGATGCGTGTAATGTAATGCGGCATTGTGAAGAGATATGAATACTTCATGATGGAGAGGGTACCCTGTTCTATGCTCTTGAACATTCTGGCTCAATTGGTCCTCAAAGCCTCTGGGTAGATGTAATTATAAAAGGAATGCTGGAACTCATCACAAGGCATTACCTGATGGAGTCCTTCCAGTGATATCACATCCCACAATCTCTTGTCAGAATCACAAATAATATAAATAAAGAGATTCATCCTCCTCTCTGGAGGTGTAACTAAATTCATGATGAAATAAAGAATGACCTGTAAACCTGATTCTATAGCCTGAGGTACTCAATCAATTATAAAGGTGTGAGGATTCTACAACTGAAACACTCACTTCTAATCAGTGATAAATGGGGAAGTAGACGGTACTACTCATAAGGTCTGCTTCAACATCATAAAGTCTTCTTAGAACTATGTATAGAAACCTAAATCATGGATAGTGGGTGGTCCCAATATGTGCATGAATAGAGGATCTGTTGGTTTTCCATGATCTACTATGTCTAGTGTTTACATGTTGTTCATAATCTACCATACAATTGGTGGATGTATTAGTGGAATGACTCTGCAAGGTCGATCACACACCATAGCTCAAGATTAACATGGACTGAAACAATGAAGTGAAAAAAGAGAACAGGAGAAGAAAATCATTCATGATTTTTAAAAGGAGGATGCATGACGTGTACAACTCTGAGATGGAGTGTTCTCTAATGAATTCATATTGACATGTACTTTATCTATCCCAGGTCATGTAACACCCCATACACACAATGTTTTGTCCAAAGACATGACATGTACTTGAATCCTCATCCACAGCCCATGTACTTCGACACAACTTAACCCATATGATTCTCCTAAAGAAAGACTACATGGTGTACTTATACTAGACATTGCGTATACTAGAATGATTTCACTAAGTAGTGTCGTTTTTCACTTGTTCGGTTACATTTTTGACCCTACAGAGCATGTCAAAGATGGTTATGGCATGTAAATCCCTGATTTTCTTCCATTCGGGTCATTGGTCACATAGCTGGACACACAGTCCTTAAAACAGAACATGTACATCTGGTACACGACGTGTTCCTCCACAGAATTCCCAACCATGTGAATTTTCCCACACAGCCAGCGAAACTTTTAGAGACATCATGACATGTACATACACTGAGTGAAGTAAATTTTTGTCAAAATATTTTCATTATTTAAAATAATTATATTCAAAATTTTACATGTTTATTGATATTCATGTTTCATTATTTAAACGTTGGGTAATAAAATTAATTTTAAAATAATAATATTTATATTTTGTTTCAGTTCATTAAAACATAGTGCTTTATATAACACAAGAAATAAAACGAATTTAATTTATTAAAAAATAAATAATCTTATAACTCCTCAATGTGTAAAAAATTATGATATTTTCATAGGGATTTTGAATAAAATTCTTATGATGTGGTATCATTTCAAATTATCAAGTTATATTTAAATTTTTAGAATAATACCCAAGATAAACTATCCAACATCATCTACACAGTCAGAAATATGATTCCTTACATAAGAGTTTGTGAAAAAATATGAAAAATTAGTGTTTTATTTTATGTTTCTTTCATATAGACAAATGATCTAAAAAACATGGGGGATCATAAGAATCGTCATCTAATAACACGCCTAGAACATACCCATTATACCATCATATGATCTATCCCATTCATATGGAATTACACTATTTGATTAAGGGCCTTTTTTCATAAAATTTATTTATAATTTATTAAGTAAAACATAGTTTTATTATAAAAATATTTTTTTATAATCAACTCTAAGCATAAAATGTGATATATTCATTTCAAATACCATAACAATTATTCTATCATTAATATAAAAGAAATATCGACATATATAATCCTTTAGAATTAATTTATTATTTTTTTAATTATCACATACACCCCAATTCTTGTCAATAAAAACCTTACAATTACTATTATAATATTAAATTAAATATATTTCTTTAAAATAAGTATAACCCAATTACTATTATCATAATTTCTAATCAATATTTCTTTTATCATAATACATATACCTCATTTAAAATGAAATTACTATTAGTTTTAATTATTTTCATTAAATATATTTATTTAAAAAAACTCAAACTCTATTACAAATATATAATACATTATATGTCATAATATTTATATTTCAAAAATTATATTTAAACTTTTATATATATATATTTCAAATGAATATCCTTCAACTATAATTAACATGATCATTTATATATTTAACTAAAATTTATATTTTTAATTTATCAATAAAATTTATGTCACAATTCCAATTTTTATTTACAATATACTATCACTTATCATAAAATAAATTCAAATAAATAATATTTATATATATATGTATATATTTATAATAATATAATCAATATATTTTTCTTTTAAAAAAAAATAAATATACCTTTTTAAATGATACAATATTAATAATAACCTCTTTTTTAGTAAAAATTTATTTTTAATTTTTCATTGAGATATAAATTATTATGTTGTATATATTAGAATTTGATAACTTTAATATTTTATGTTATTTTGTTAAATATTTTATTTTGTTTATAATGAAATTAATTTATATTTCAAAATGAAATTTCATGCAAAATTATATCATAGATATTTTTAGATGTGAAATTTGATATTAAGATAGTATTCATTTAGAAGAATATATATATATATATATACACAGTAACAAATTGAACGTAAAAATTGACTTGAGATGTTTTAAAATAAAAGGGTAATTTTCAATTCAGAAGGTTAAGCCAATAATTTTCAACTAAATGGAATTTTATATATATAAAACATCATAATTAATTCGTTTATGAATTATTATCATTGGGGGTATATATTTTTAAGTATATATGTATATTAAAAATGAATGGTTCTTCTGAAAGTCTTTCTAAAATAAATAATATTTATTAGGTTGTATAATATAATTTAACATAACTATAATTTTATCATTTATGTAATGGAAAATGGGGATTTGGGATAGTGGAAATTCTATTATCATTGATGCTAATATGGGATACAGATACCTCACTATATAGTTGGAATTTGATAGAGAAAATTTATGTTTCAATATTTCCAAAACTCCACGGTTTAAATTTATGATCCCTTCATGCTAATCTAGGATTTCTATTTATGAAATAAAAGTTAATGATTAGAAATGAATGATTTTTTGAAATAATAATAATGGATATATTTTATTATTTGATAAAATCATTAAAATCTATTTTTTCTAAACATATTAAATTCTGTGATTCTGTGATATCATAAAAATTTTATTAGGTAGTAAAAATATATCTCCAAACTTCAAATGGAAAAAAATAGATGCATAATTATAGATATATGTTTAACCACCTGAGAAGAATATATTTAATATGTAATTTTGAAATCCAATACATTTATTTCAAAAGATTATTGAGAAAATTTTAGTGTTTTTTGATATAACTGATATAAAATCATAATTTATATAAAGTAAACCCTTAAAATTATATAAATGTAAATATCACAAAATGACACATATAATGGTTCTGGAGTATCATAATTTTGATTAATGGTTTGAGAGGATAATTAGCATCAATTTTTAGAAAATATAATATTATATCTTTGTTTTTTAAAAAAATATACATTAATTTCGGAATATTAAATCCATATCAATGAAACATTGAATAAAACGATACATAAAAACTAATTTAGGATATTATAATACATTTTATCTTAAGGGGTTAGGAAGAACATGATTGTATATAGTGGTTACTCTTGATGATGTTTTGATTAAATAGTGGAGATAATGTGTTCATTCTAACTATGATTATATAATGGATAAAGGTATATTTGACACTTCTATATCATAATGTCTTTTGAAACATGATATATGTATTAAATTTAACTTTATTTTATAATATAATGATTATATTGTCATAGTATAGGGGTATTAATTGAATCAAATATCAATACATTGAGATATTTAGAACACTTGATCGATAAAACGAATTGATGTGGTTGATCTAGGATGTTTGAGGGATTATCAATGATGAAATGTTGCGTGATTTTTTATGGTGGTTCTATGTGGAACCATATCCATTAAAAAAATGGGGATACAAGTGGTATATTAGGTTTGGGTATTGAAAATATTTTTATACTCATATCGACACAATAGAACTTAGGGATTTTAGTTTTGACCAAATTTGGGATGATTCAGGGAAGAAGATATCTATTAGTATTTAAATTACGAAATTATTTATTCTTAGAAAAAATAATAATATTTCTTGAGATAAATGTCTTTTTTAGGATGAAATTTTTTTACACATGAATAATTAATTAATGAATGAAGGATATGATCTCAATTTTGGAATTTTATATACACATTAATGGTATTAAAATACATTCTAATAACTATGAAAAATGTTTTCATTAAAATATTACATCATTTTATAATTAGATATAACGTAATATTTAAAATTCTAAATTTATTTTTTTGATTTTGAAAAAATTGTATGTTCCCTTCAGTTCGAATGGGTTATTCTTATTAGATCAGATCCACTAGGGTTGCATTATTTTTGACCTCCTTATCTTTTTTTGGGATATAGACCACTTATCAACAAAATTTTCTTATTTTTGGAGGGATATAGAAATATTTAATGATATTATGTTTATTATATTGATGAATAGATATATAGGAATATTGTGAATTAATATACACTTATTATTAAGAATATTATAATTTTTTTTAAATATTCACTAATGAAAATGAAATTAAATCATTAAAATTAGTAATCATTATCATTCTTATATTTTGACAATGCTAAAATTGTTAATAAACTATTTATTAAATAAATAATGTATGATACGTTTTTATAAATAAAATTAATGAGGACAATTAATTGTTTCTTAAAGTGTCCATAATATTAAATCTATGGTAATTGTTTTTATAATTTAACTTATGATAATATAATTTATCTAATATATGATATGAATTTATTGAATGAGTGGGAAATAATTCATTAAGATGATATATAAAACCATTAAATTCATTATATTAGTTTTAACCCAATCGAATTAATTATTTATATACTTATATTAATTTCATATCATTAATAAAATTATAGAATTTCAAGATGAAATATTATATAACCTATTTTTTAATTAAACAATTGAAATGTTTAAAAGATAAAAAGGATCATGGAAAGAGTAATTTTGAATAAGGTAGAAATGAAATTATAGTAATACTTATTTCATAATTTAACAAATATATATGAGTTTTTAAAATAGACTCATACAACATTAATGAGAAATTATCACAAATGCATGTTATTGAAAGAGATAAAATATTTTAGAATGAAAATTTAAAAATTTTATGTAATCATAAATTAATATATTGATTGTTTATTGGGCCACATTAGGAATATCATCTGTCACCTATATGTTGTAATAGATATTAGTTTTCTTATAATGGGGTCAGTGGGAAACATAAGATATAATCAACTAGATATAAATGAATTTTTAGTAATACTATAAACATTCATAGATCTATGGTTATTAAAATTTTATTCAAATTAATTTATTACCTTTTATTATTTGAAAAACGTAGAAGGGCCATTTATTGGATGATGTGATTATTTCATAAAACTCTGTGATGTTTAATTTATCCGTGTCATTGGAATTTATCTATTTATATGATTAATATAACAATCACCCTTACTTTAAACCAATAATCTAGGTTATAATGTGATGTAGTTCTTTACCAGTATCATCCCCTATTTTATATTGATATTGGTAATTAATTATATGTGAATTTTTTAACATAATCTTATAATACTTCGATAGGTCTTTATATGATAATATAAATTGTTATAGAAGATGAAACACTAGAGTGTTTACACTCATTATCATCAGTAATTCTCATATTGATGTGGATGATGATGATATGTGTTTTTACTCTATTTAAAAAACTACATTGAGTTGTGGTAGATCATAAATCTTATATAAGATCAAGGTAGATGTGTATTCCTCATTTAAATACACTATATGACTGAAAATTAAATTTTTATTTCAAAATATCTTTTGAGGAGAATGTGGAAAACCAGAGTGACATCAAAAACATAAAACAAAACCATTCCTCCACGACCAAGATCATCAAGACCAAATACATTTCAATTCAATAGTAAGGAAAAGCTCTTCTCAAGAAATTTTTTTTCGATCAATGTCCACCTTCCCATCGTTGCTCGACAAGTTATCTAGTGAAAAGATGCACATGCCCAGTATTGATAGCAAGCACCATAACCTCCCAAAATATACAAATCATAATAGAGATGATGAGAAGAATGAACCCTACTCTGAAGAACATCTGAAATAGTCCCTTATAAATAAATTGGATGCATCATATCATGTACCAAGGTCGTAGTTCCACAAGTGAACACATATCATCAATTCAAAAAATCCAAAACCAAATTTTTCTTCACCAAAACTGAACAAATCAAATATGCATCCACCTCCAAGAACATGATTGAGTAATACAATAGATCCACCATCCATAGAGGCCAAATTCAACATCACTTACAGCAAAAATCCATAGTCCACCTTCCATCCATAGACCGATAAAAATAGAAATTTATAATCAACCAAAAACCAAACACCACACAAAGCAGCCAACATAGGTGAATATCAAGAAAATTATAACAGAAGTATCAAGACTCTTAGAAATCCAAAGACCCAGAAATTCATAGAACAAAGATTCAACAATGGAAAAAGAAACATCAATGCATGAACTATGAAAATGAATCAGAAAATCCAAAACAAGATGATTGCAAAGAAAAACCGAAGTTGAAGATGATCACCAGACCGCCCGAAAGTAGCCTAACCGCCCATATCCCATCAATGCCACCTAGAACCCATGTGAAGACCACGGCGAATCACCCATTTCACACCCTGATGAATGGGGTAATATCCTACATATCCTATTTAATGTAAGGGCTTCTTGATTGATCATTCATATCTAGTTGAATCTATTTTTTGATTAAGTGTGTAGGGACCATATGTTTATTGATGAGTAGCAATATATTACATATATATGCATAATGATTTTATATAATGAGTGTAAAAAAGATAAATATTTTTAGGTTGAATAGGAACGTCCGATAAATTTATATTATTATTAATAAATTATTGTGGTGATTGTGTATTATATAAATATTTATTGATGAAGATCACAAACAATATTTAATCAAGACAATGACTCTTTCATTAGGATAACCATACTGAGCATAATTTTTATCCCCCAATTGTATAATCATGTGTTTTCAATCTTCATTAATTATTTATCTATGTATGTATACCATGTATATCTTTTAAAGAAATAATTTTATGGTTTTTGGTAGTTGATGTATTGGATTTCTCATTATATTAGATATATTTCTATCATCCCAATTCATCTTTTTCATCTCATTATAATTGTTAATTTATTATATTATCTAAAAAATTATTATATACGTAATATTAACTATGTTTTCTGTTCATTTTTGTTTTTTGTCTATTAATATTATATGGGATGACATTTCATGATATTGCGTCAGTAGTTAAATATAGATTTAGTGTCTCCTGTATTTTGACAGATGTGATTTGTATTAGTCTCCATCCTGTATAATACATGATTTCGGATTCAGGATTTGACTTATTGGGTATTCAAGACATGATATAAAAGTATTAGAGGGTTTGGATGGATTATGGTGTTAGTAACATGTGAGTTGAGTTTGGGATAGTTAAGAATAATTTTGTTAATATATATCTACTCCATGTTGTTATAATAGTAGACATTTCAATGATTTTTGGGGACCAAAGTATTCTTAACAAAAAAAATTTACTAATGAATCATTAATGGGACCTTACTGTATAATACAGACTATGTATAATGAATTGAATCATGAACCATTTAATATCATGTCATGATTTTGTGATTCTATAATCGATTTGGTTTTATTTCTGAGAAGTATACATGATAATAATATAGGTAAGTATATATATAGATATATAATATGTTGTGAACTCAATATTGAGTGGATTGAGAATAAAATAAACATAAATATTGATTGGATGTTTCTTTATACATTTTTTTGTATTGTTTGTTGAGATGGTGAAAATATTTATATGTTATGGTGAGTATGGAGATAAAAAATTCAATAATACATAAGAAGAATCATATAGTAGTCTTTATACATAGTAGAATTAATTTTTTAAGGAATGAAAAAAATAATCAATGTATTTTAAATATATATCTATTGTACATTGAGTTTATTGAAACATTAATTTTATTTCTACTTTGAAATTTTATGTAATTCTATATTCTACATGATATTTATATTTTATATCATCAATTCGTAATTTTTTGGAGTGGAATAAGGTTTTTATTATAATTTCTAGAATAAATGGAGATTAGATTTGTGAAATTAAAGAATAGTTTAATACTTTATGAGTATTATAAGATGAAAAGTGTTTATAACCATATAAATTATTTTTTTGTAAATTAATTATTGATATATAATAAATGTGTGAGATGTAATAGTATATCCCTTCAAGATCTTATATGTTTCATATTTGTGTATTAAGAGCTGTTTTAAGGGGGCTCGTATAGATTCAGGAGACGTCTGGTTTCTAAAACCTAGAGGATGGGAGATCACACAATAGGTAAGTTGATTACACAACGTGAAAGTAGGTTTCATGGATTTTATAGGGAGGATACCTGATTTTAATCATTTTCCGTGATGTTAAGAGTGGTTTCATGGTATGTAATATTTAGGGTTTAAATATAAAATAAAATAAATAGGTGACATGATTTTCAGTGGAAACCATATACTATTGATTTGAAGGTATGAAATGGGATTAGAAATTAGGAAATACACTAATGGAATTCAATTTTAAAATTTTTATTTTTATATACATCTAGTTATTCATCTATAAACTATACATTCTCTCAATTTGGGAAAACCTAAGGAGCCCTAGTGTTTTCTTTGATTCCTTATAAGTATCCCTCTGATCCTTAGATCACGGTGGATTCCCATTAATGAACTGTGGTTTATCATTAGTGTGTTTTCTCCTAGTTCCCACCATTTTCTACTATTATTCACATAGAGATGTAATATAGTGGTGTTTCTTTGTTTTTAGGTTTGATTTTGGTTTCATTTCATGGTCTTCATTCGTGGTGTAGATAGAACAACTTTTCTAATGAAGTAATTATAGGTCATGTGAATTCATCTTCACCCAGCAATGCATAATAATTTAGAGAGCTTCCTTGAGACAGGATTCCCCTCATTTATCCTTATTGAGTAACATGCAGGTGGGGATATACATTTTTTATCAATGGATTATAATTATTCTGGATTAATATGTTATAAATAAATTTTCTAATTTATATTCAAGGGTAGATGGGTATTCACTATACTTTTTTATAGCCTAAATTGATATAGATATTATCAATTATATGTACTAGATTCCCCGCTAAATATTCTGGTTGTTAGGAGATTCACATACAATGGATAAATTTGATGTAATTTCCTATTTTATGTTATTTTTATGATAAAAAAATCAAATTAAAATTGTTTATCCACTTATAAATGGATAATGAAATTTTTAGCTCAAGATTTTTTCTTGTCTGATAATGCACATAAAATAAAAAAGGATGAGATAATATACTTTTTTGTATATTTTTAAAATAATCAAGACATGTTTTTATGTTATGTAATTCTCTTGGTATGATGATATATGGTGTCTATGGGGTCAGGGTCAATATGTGGTTTGTTGTCAGTGCATTTTGGGTTGTGTGGAGGTAGTTGATTGGTCGTGATTTTTGGGTGGTGACATGGATGTTATTCAGCTATGCTTTGGGGGAAGTGAGGGGGAAGTTGTTTGGATGTGATTTGGGGTATTGAGGAGGAACATTTTTTAACATGATTTGGGGTGGTAAGGTGATAGTTAGTATGTTCGTGATTTTGTGGAGGTGAGGTGACAAAATGTTGAGTTGTTTGTGGAGTGTGGTTACATTGTTCTATATTCCTAATTAGTGATAGAATAAATTGAATAATTGTTTAAAATTGTTTTAAGTGATATTGATTAGTTTGGATAAATAGATTAGAACTATTATTAAATAGTTATAATTAATGGGTGTTGAACATAAGATAAATGATTTTATTCTTTAGTTTACCTGGGCAATTCTCTTATTAAATTATTGTTGTAGATACTAATAAAAAAATTAGATTTTGATGAAAATGAAATAGTGTTCTTAATTGGTTTGTGTGGTTTTGATCCCATTGGTTGGGAATAAGTGTTTGCTAATATATATATATATATATTTATTTATATTTATACTTGTAAATTATTTTTATTTCCAAATGTAACTACCCACATTGAGCACTATGTTAAGAACACATGTGTAGTCACACAAGGGGTGTACATCCTTGCATCATGTAAGGTGTAAAGATGGTTGGGTACCAGTTCATTCCTGGTCTCTCTTCCAAGAGACATATGTAGGGATTCTATTGTGATGGTAAGAGGTATGTTAGTTCATTAGATGGTGGTTTTGAGGGACCATGTGTCTTCAGATGAGTTGTGATGGGCTGACTGTTTGGGGGTGTGGTGATATGTTTCACATGTGTCTTCCTAATGAGGTGTAACATCACTTGTGCTTCTAGGAAAGATGTTGTCATGCTTGTGTGGTGGTATCACGTGTGTTTTCCAGTGAGATGTGTATGGCCATGCTTGTGGGGTGGCAAGACCAATTGTCTATGGGTGAGGTGTTTTGTGACCATTCATATGGGGAGGAGTGCTATATAGATGTGATGTGAGTACCAAGATGTTCACCATTGGTTGTGAGAGATACATACCAGTGGGAATGTTATCTGAGGTACCCTTATTGATGTGATAATGTGAAATTATATTAATTGACTTTAGTTTTTTAGTGTGCGTGCTTTATTGAGTTTCAGATTTGTTAGAATACAAGTTTAGGTGAATTATTGTTTATATTGTTTTCTCAGAGGTATATTAGTATTTATGTTTTACATGTTCATGAGCATATTTGGTCTTCCTACTGTGCTTACATATATGCTCACCCTACTAAAATAAAACTATTTTTAGGTTTTTTTAAGGATTTTATAGATCATGTTGGACCTTAATAACACATATCATTGATAGTTTCGATGTCACAACATTAAAATTACTTTTGGGTATTTACATTGAAGACCTTATTATAACTGTATTAGTTATAATTACACATGAATTTTGTGATGGTTTTTTGTTTTCTTATATAAAAATATATATTCCTTGGTGTTTTTTGGATAAATCATCTTATCTTCTGATCTTGTTTTTTTATAATGGGTAACACTTCTTATATTGTGGGAGTTTTACACACTAGGTTCTAGTCTCCATACTGTGGCCTAATGTACGCGGGACTCAGTGGTCATTACATTACATTCTTGTTTACCTTCCTAAGAGGGGAAAATTTGGAGGGAGGGTTCATAAAATAGTGGTATTAGAGGTGCTGATTGTGATATGAGACGAATTTTGGTGTTAGGAACAGTTAGGGTTGCATGGGTGAGTACAGAACTGTTCTAGTTGACCATGGGTCATGAAATAGTCTTGGGGACCAGCTAGGAAACATGATTTTAGGGCCCCCTTGATAGAATGCATAGACATTGAGCTCATTGAATGACTACGTCAGATAGAACTGCTAGTGGGCTAAGGAACTATGAACGGTACACACATCATAATGACTTGTGTTCCTCTTTGAATTGGGTCATTTAGGGAAATTCAAAATGAATAACAAAATAAATTAAATAAGTTAATATTTTTAGAAAAAAATCCATAATTCAAAATATATGGAAATATTTTATTCTTTCAAATAAAGATCATGTCCACCATCCCTGCATAGAATACGTGTTTGAGGTTTTTCTAGGCAGATCTGGTTGATCATCATTAGGTTAGTCTTGTTTAGAAGGATGATTAGTGGTAGAGGAAGATGTTTGATTTCTAGAAGCATGAATTTGGAATCTATGACGGAAGAATTTCATATGTGGATAGAGAGAAATTGATGGATGAGCATGAGGTCGATTTCAATTTGATCTGAGTCCTGACAGAGTACATTCTTTAGTCAATAGTTAGTCAGATACGAGGACCTTCACGTCATTTGTAAATACTGTTTATATTAGAGACAAAGGTGGTATATGTTATGTGGGTTGACATCTAGATGGATTTACTATACAATTACCTTTCAACGGCAATAAAATCAGTGAAGAGGAATGAGCATCATTCTCTTTAGAAAGGGATTATGTTAGTGAGTGTGTTGGGGATCATGCTCAATGACCTGATATGTTTTTACATGTTCTTATTCTTGATAAAGAGACTTGTATTAGACATCCCGGGGTTGCATTATATCCATCTATATAGTATGTAATCACTCCATTTCTGATGATAACATATATAGTGCTTTAGAATAAGGAAGATATGATTGGGAGGATACCCACAAGATGATGTTTTCAATGAGATGGGAATAAAAAAATTTCCTCAAGGGGAATGGTCATTACTGGATATTCTCAGGGATTAGGGATATTATGTTTTATACTCACATAGAGTCGACATTAGGAGATTCCTTTTGTCCTTATTGGGTAAATGATTTTACATGTTTTTTGTGGAGATTTATGCTAGTGTGTTTTTGTTGCGGGGGTCATGAAAATTGGCAGATCCAGTGCACAATGGTTTCCTGAGCTCAGTTGGTTTGGGGTGGACTAGTTCAAAACTAGTCTCAACCACATTTTCTTGTGAGGCCATTTTAGCCATAGAGGAATAAGGATTATAATTTTTTGAGGGGATATGGTGCAGGTAGATTCTAAACTCATGATTTCTCATATTTTTACAGAACAAAACAAATGTGCGACTGTGTAAGTGGTCATTATAAAATAGTTAAGGGAGTTAGGTGTGTTTAGTTTCAAATTGGAGAAGTTGTATTTCGAAAGCATCCAAAGATCATTATATGTATGATCAGTTTGATTAGTACCATTGTTTGTGCCATGTTTGATTTTGGAGTTTCATAGTATTTTATTTAACCTATTGTATCCCATGATTTGGGACTATACGTAGAGAGGAATATTGTACCCATAGGGATGACTATTACATGTAGAATACATAATGTCATGTTTAATATGTTTTGGGGGTGTTTATTGATGACAAGGTCACATCAGTCCTATAGGGATATTTGTATGTAATAGATGCTTTCTCATGATGTTATTCTCATCCTCAACGTATTGTTTTCCATATGTCATTCTACCACCAACTATTGAAGGAGAGTCTTGTTCATGGATAAGTATGGGAATCATGTGATTTTTGTTGGTGAGCGGAGTTTTTAGGTGGGTTTTTAGTGTGTGGAGCACCATATTTAGATGTTATAAATTTTATGGGTGACTTTTTTGATGTTGAGATTGTTGTGGTTCCTAGGGTTATTGGGGAGTTCATGGATGTGTTTACTATGAGGCAACGATTATACCCCTCTAAACGTGATGTTGAGTATAGGAAAGTCATGAAATTGAGAGGTTCTATGATTTTGATGTATTCTTCCCAAATGAAACCTTCTGGGATCCATAATTTGATGATTTTGATAGTTGATCTGAAGTAGAAGGGTTCTCTCTAACACATATTTTCAATGTGGTGTGCTCTAGTGATGTTCTCCATGAATTCATACTATATTATAAGGATGTGTATAGGCTACTAGATGTTGAATTTTTATAATTTCATGAACCATTACACTATTTGGAGGATATACCATCGTTTCAAACTTCTAAAATGGTTTATATGGTTTTATATGGTCGATCTATGGTATGGATACCACCAGTTGAGGGTGAAAGAGGGTGATATCACAAAAAACAACAATCATATGCATGTATGGGAACCATGATCTCATAGACATGCCATTCGATGTTATTAATACTCAATTCTTGTTAATGGGAATTTCAAATTCCATGTTCCATGATATCCTGAATCATTTTTTATCTTATCCATTGATGATATATTGATCTACTCGAAGATACAGGAGGATCATGCGAAGCATATCATAACTGGAATTCATGTTCTATGGAACCACCAGATCTATGGATTTTTGTCAAAGTGTAGGTTATATACATGATAGTGGAATTTCCCCAAGTGTACCATTAGACCCATTGAAGTTTGATGAAATTATTTTTGGGGTAGTTCCCAAGAATGGGGTGGAGGTTCATTTGTGTATTTCTATTTCATCGTAATTTCGAAGGTTGTACACTATTTATCTAGAGATTCATAAATTTTGATGTATTAACCCATAATGACCAATATTTTCTATCTAGTGATCATTGGAAGGATTCATTTAGTTTCCTAAAGGGATGTTGGTAAGTACTCTAGTTCACTGTTTGGATAATGTGGTGTGACATTCGTGGTGTTCTGTGAATCTTCCTATTGGTATAGACATTCAATAAAATGTAGAAGAATGAAATGATAACTTATGGGTATAATAAGTTATTCCATCTTCAGTTTAACTACTACATCCATGATCTAGAACAAGTGGAATTTTGGTTTGTGCTAATGTTTGTGGTGACATTTATTCATTAGGGATCACATTGTTGTCTTTAATGACCATGATATTTTGAGGAATAAGTTTTTCATAGTGTGATATGAAAATGCAAAAATAAATGGTGGATAAATATATTCAATACTATGATTTTGAGATATCATACAACATAAAAAGGATTAATGGTGTGGCTGACACTTAGAAAAGGAAGTTGTGTAAGTGTATTGTTTTGGAGTCTAAGGATTCTTGGCGAGAAATGGAGGAGTTAGAAGCCATTACCATAGAAGAAATAGTGGATGTTGGTAGATGTTATTTGATTTACATGATGGTATAATCATATTTTATGGAAAAGGAGGAGGAGTCTTATTGGGGAAACTCAGAGGTGTTGGTGTTTCCTGATCATGTTTTCCATGGGATACATTAGAGGGATTGTCACGGGATGGTCAAAACTAGGTGTCCTTGGACGGAAGGCTATTTCATCATATATAAATGTTCAAAAAAATTTCATCATGAGTTCTAAATACCATCCTAGTTAACAGAAAAAGTAATTTGTGAGATTTATCATGGCTTTAGAATAAATTTTTTTGGCCCTGTTTGAAATAGGATGTGTTAAAGATTGTGTAAGTTTTCATTGTTTTCCAGCAAGTAAAGGCCAAGAAACTTATTCCAGATTGTATGATGAAGCCCTTTGATATTCAGCTGTGGAATTATGAGGAAATAAATATGTAATTTTTTCATATGGCTTCCTAGGGCTCAGAGAGATTTTAATTCTATCAATGTGATATTAGATCAATTTAAAGAACCATCACACTTCTTAGAGATCAATGAGTATGCCACATGATAATTTTTGGAAAAGATGTATAATTATGAGGTAGTGTAGTTTCATTCAGATCTGAGGTCCATTGATTCTGATCAAAATGCATTGGTTACCTATTTTATCTAAAGGGGATTGAATTATGATTTTGGAACTCATTTATGCTTCAATACTACTTTACACCCTCAGATACAAGACTATATTAAATACACTATCCATAGGTTAAAGGATATGTTTTGAGCATGAATCGTGGTCTCTTTCAAATATTCTTATGAAACATGACTTTTGTAGAAATTTCTATTAATAATATCTATCACTCTAGTATTGGAATGGATCAATTTGAGAATTTTTATTGAATATAATTTCTTTATCAATTTTGATTGATGGAGGTTGGGGAGAAAACTATTATTCTCCCTGATATTGTTCAGAGAAAAAAAAATTAGTTTGATGGTGGTAGAATGAGAGTAATGCTGGATCGGTGGATGTATTAACCCTTTCATTGGGGAAGGAATTATGTGTCTACTGGTGGAGACCACATCTTCTTGATGATTTCTCCTCAACATGGAATGTGTATGTTTGGCTGATAGATTGAGGTTTCTCCCTGTTTTGTTGGACCATTTGACATGTTTGGCCAAGTTGGTGATGTGGTTTATTAGTTAGTGTTTCCATCATGAATGGAGAGGATCTACCTTTTGATCCACATCTCTCAACATTGTTAATATATTCATGATGAATCCTTTGTCATTTAATTGGACAGTTTGATATCAAGGATGACACAACATTTGAGTAATATATTTTAGAAATTCATTATATCCCTAAGAAGGTGAAGTGTGGGAGAACCATTCATTTGGTTCATATGTTAGGAAGGAATGGTGTCCATGGGAAGAGTACATTAGAGTGATAAACATATATTCATTCCCATTACCTATAGTTGTATTGAGAAATTATTTTCACTATTTTTTCATTGTGATGTGATTTTTTGATATCTTTATTTAATGTGATGAGATATTTATATTGGTTTTTTATGTTTGTTGTGTGATGTGTGGTAAAATCCAAACATATGAAAAACAAGGGACCATATTCCTAATCTATAATAATTAATTTCTATGTGATTTTATCCTTTTGGGTATGTTTGTTCCATCAAAATAGGATAGAATCTTGATATAAAGGGAAAAATCCAATGATTTTTTTAGATGGTATAGTTTTTTAGTTGTGTGGAAAAATAGATCTTTAGTTGTATAATTTTTTTTTTTGGGATTCATAGAGGTAGATATGGGTTTTCAGTGATTTATGGCCATCTGGGGGTGCATATTTGGTTGGGGGTGGCATTTTAGGGATCACGAGACACATGAGAGGTATCTCACGGGATGGTTTTTTAGACCATGTTATTTTTTTTCTAGTCATTGTTTTGGATTATCAAGGGAATGAATCATTTGAGAGGTTTCTGATGTAATGTTCTATATCTTCTAGATCAATTAGTATTTCAATTTTGGTTATGGGAGGTGTTCATTTTAGGATCAAAAGGATTCTATACTGATTTGGTTATTATGATCTAAATGTATGGAGACTATAAATCATTTAAGTGGATTATACGATGTGAGAGCTAGTTTCATGGCTTATCCAATGAGTATTTATGATTTGTAAAAATATTACAATATTTGAAAAGGGGATTCATGGCATGTAATATTTCAAGGTTTAAAAATAATATAAAATGAAGAGGCGATTCGATTTTCAGTGGATACCAAACATCATGAATATCTTGATGTGAAATGGCATTACACATTGTGAAATCCCTCAATCCAATGCCATTTTAAAAATATTTTTCCAAATATTCAGTCTATTAGAAATCTATTATTGTTCCTCTTATTTTGGGAAAACCAAATTTTTTCCAAGGTGTTTTTCGAGCCCATATTCATTCCTCTTCAACTGGTTGATCCCATTGGATGTTTGTCGATGATCTGTGATTGTTATATGTTGAGTTCTATCTTATTTATCACCCGTTATCTATTGTTCTTCTTCAAGGGATTTATTTCCATAGAGTTTCCATGTTCTGGGGTGTGAATTGGGTTACCTTTGATGGTATTGGAATTCGTAATAGTTATATTCATTGTTCTTGTGGAATGATTGTTGTTTTTGGGAATTAATCTCCACCCTAAATGCCACATCATGTTATAAGCCAACCATGATGAAGAATTTCCCAAATTTTTCCATGTTATGTAACAAACTGGTGGAGTTATACATTATATTATATATGGAATATGTTTTTTATATAATAATCAATCATAATGAAATTGGTTAATAAAAATTGGAACGTAGAGTGGTGTGCATCATGTGTTTCTATATCCTTGATATGATTGTGATATTGTGAATTGTTTGATCTTGATGTATTGCATAAAATTGTGTCCATTTGGTGATATGTTTTTGTTGGATATTTGTGGTGTGATTGATGATTTTTTTTATTTTTGTTATATCACCCTATAAGGGATATTGTTTGAACACTTATATTTGGATACTAAAATGGTATCCCTATAATTTTGGTCAATTCGATAATGCCCTTAAAATAAGTTGGGATGTGATAAAATTCCTTTTTTCAATTTGTAGAATGGTCTAGATGTTTTTAATGTGAAACTATGATTATGAGATGGAAATTTGTGGTTTCTATGAGGTGTGTGATAATATCTGGTTTATTTCGAATTATTTTAGGGAAACGAGGAGGTAGTTATTTGGACATTCTATTTCGGCAGTGAAGTGATAGTTTTTTGGGTATGATTTTGAGGCATTGAGGAGGTAGTTGTTTGGCCGTTGTTTTGGGAAATCAAGGAGGTAGATTTTTTATTTATTTTTGAGGGGTGGGGTGATAATATTTATGGTTGTGCTTCAAGGGGGTGATATGAATGAAGGTTTATTTGTTTGATTAGTGAAGGTTCTTTGTGCTAGATTATAGAATAGTGATGGAATAAATTTAATAAATCATTAATAATGATTTAAATGAAACATGTTATTTTGGTAAATAGGAAGAGAAATATTAATAAATAATTAAAACCAGTGGATTTTTAATTTAGAATAAATTTGAATCTCGATTAGTTTATTAGGACTATTCACCGTCTCAAATGATTTTTTCTGATACAAATAAATACATATATTTGTGAAAGAAAAAGTGATGGTGTGGTGAGTTGGATCATACGATTGTCAACACATGGGATATACCGATCTGTTTGATGTTATTTATATAGTTGAACATTATTTTTGATTCAATACATATCATACACATGTTGAACACTATGTGATGATCATCTACATAGTCATGTAGTGGGTATTTCTTCTAACATCATGTGGATAATATAGATGGATGTGTACCCAATCTTTCCACTCTCTCATGAAGGTGATGTTAGCATGGAATGGGCTATGATGTATGGAGTTTTGTTGGTTCATTAAATGGTGGTTGTGATAGCAAATATGTCTTCTACCAAGATGTGATACCCATGTTTTATTATAAAAGGTGATTTGTGTCCAGGTGTCTTTGGGAGGAGGTGTGACATCCCATATGTTTTTGGAGATACATGAAAATTCATGTGGGGTGGTAGCACCTGTATTTTTAGTTGACATATGTTCAATTGTTCTTGGGGGGTAGTTATCCCAGGTTTCTATTGGTGAGTAGTGTTGTGACTGCGTTGGCGGGGTGGTGTGGTATATGAAAGGGATGGAATGTCAAGATGTTCAACATTGTGTTTGATAGTGGAATACAATTGGTAATGAAGTATGTGGTACCCTTAGTGATGGGATCATGTTATAATATATCACATGACTATCATTATTTTGTGATTGTTCCTTGTTGAGGTTGGTTTCAGTTAGTATACCTATTTAGGTATTGATTGGTTATGCTATTTTCTCAAGGTTTTTTTAGTATTATAATTTGATAATTGAATGAGAATATTTTATTTTCTTATTAAGTATACATGTATTATCACATGAATATATAAAACTAATTTAAGTTATCTAGTTGGATTTTGTAGATTTGGATTGAACTTACTCGATTGGATCCTTCATTGTTGATGTGTCAATTTTTTAGCATTACATTCACTTATTTAATTTTTAGGAATTATAATATCAGTATAAATTCTATTTACACATGCATTGTGGGATAGTTTTTTGATTTATTATATATATATATCTATGTGTTTGTGTCTTGGATATTTTGGTGGATGAATCTTCTTATCTACTAATCATGTTATCTAATGAACGGAAATGCTTCCCATATTGTGATATTTTTACAACCTCATTGAAATACTCCAACCAAGAGGGGTATATTTTTGAGTAGGGCTTAGTGAGATGAAATTATTTGATGGGAAAGTGAATTGTAAACTAATTTTTAGTTTTTGAATAGGTGAATTTGCATTAGATTTAATGAAATAATTCTCAGATTTGTAAAAACTATAAATTTATTGGGAATAATAAGTTAATTAGAATTCATGATAATGTTTAGTGTGATTCATAATAATACCATTTCATTCTCATTTTATATTTCTTATTATGCTAAAATCCACTTATCACATGTTATTTAAATGTTCATACATAATTGGTTATGGTTGTTGGAATATACACGCACCTCCTTATTCTAATTGTCCAAAATCATGTTTATAATGTTATTGATGATTTCCACACTATCTATAAGTATGTATTTATTTTCCAATAACATATAAAATTAGATACATCTTGAAATTTTGTTCATATCATACAACATTTTTAATTTTATTACTAGTTGTACAGTTTGATCATATAATGAAGGTCAAGTGACTGTTCAACCATAATATAAATTATAATATTTCTTTTTCAATACAAAAATCCATCCATGTATTTGATGATAAATTTTTTTCAAAATAATAACCTTACTCTACATTGAACATCCACTTAGTACATGTCCATCCAAACTGTCATGCAACAGTTTCAGCAGGAATGGATGTACCTACCATAAATTAAAAAATAGAATGAATGAATAAATCAATAGATTAATCAATTTTATATATAATTAACCATAATTAATATACTAACCATTTCTATTATTATATTGAACTCGTGAATAAAATACCTAAATAATAAAGTGTTGAACCTACCACAAGATCGAATCAACTAACTATATATTCTAGTGAACTACCCGTGACAAGACTCACCGCTAACTGACCATGCCAACCGACTGTGTCAGGTTTCAGTGAGTACAAATAACAATGTTTTAAATTAGTACATATTCTTTTTCACTCATAGTAGTGTATCATTTTTTGTATTCAATTCATATATTTTAAATTATTAATTGATGTGTATGTTCATTTAAGAAAATATTTATTTTTCCATAGTGGGAAATTTTGGATTTTGATAATTTTGAATAGAAGATATGACCAGATAATGTGGTGTGTAATTATTTTATCATATTATATTATAAAAATATTAATAAATAATATTATATGGGATCATAATCTATATAGAATACTCTACAATAGTCTATTTTTACTTTATCTGTTATAAACATGTTTGAGATCCTTCAAAAAGTAAAAAATATTTGGCATAAGAAAAAAATATCTATTTATATTGATCTACATCTCATTTTCATATGTTTTACCTATTTCTCATTATATATTTTTATTTATATTATATATATGTATTTTATTTAAATTATTACATATATACATAGTATCCTACACTAATTTTGAGAGTACTTGTTAATCCCTCATATATTTCATTTTCATTCCCATGAAAAACTATATAATAGGACCAACGTGAATTGGTCTTTTTATCTAATGAATAATAGTGGAAGAAGATATGTGTCTAGAAATTACTATCTAATGTTATATATAAAACATGATCTTCTCAGATTATTTAATTTTATACTAATTAGGATGACCTGATTTCCAATGGAAGGGGATTATGTATCAACTATAGACTGTTTCCATTAATATATTTATTCTATTCTTTTTATATGTTTTTTTAATTCAAATATCAATATTATCTTGTGGTAGTTTACTAATGAAAACATTAATATGATAGTTAACATGATTTGGTATTTTATATACTATGTTTGGTATGAGTATGTTATATTCAAAAGATAAAGTATTTTCAAATGTATATTAACTTATCTTTGATCAAGATTATATTATTTTTTTCAAATTATTATATTTTATAACTCTAAATTTTTTTAACTATGATTTTTTATCACATTGAGCGATGTTGTGTTTAACTTTTGTAATTGAAATTTCGTTGGAATCATAATTTACCCCCTCTTGGGTTTTCCACTAGAGCTAACATTTGGAACCAAAGAGCATTGAAAGTTACTTTTTTACTATGGTCTAGTATTATATTAAGATCATATATTTATATTTTATCTTTATTTAATTATATATGTATAATCATTAATATTAAGAAACAACCAACAATAATCCTCATAAATACAATTTATCATGTTATGATCCATTGAAATTTAAAATGAATGTTCATTAATATTGGTTGAGATTTGAAATATTCAGTGTCAATGATAGTAAATAAGAGAAACCTGATGATTTTAGAGATTATTGTAGTGAGTACACTATTGAAGAATATGAAAATTATAATAACATTAGGAATGAATTATACTTTTCTATAGGACAAGGTGTGTTTAATAGAATGTATTCTTGTGATACATCACTCTATATTAGGGATTCCCTTTCAATATCTCTTAAATTAATGTGTTCTATTAATGAAATTAATTTAAATAAATATTTAATAAAAAATTATTGTATTATTATGACTCCTTATGGGTGATTATTAAGAATATATCTCAGTTTCAATTAGATTACTAAATTGGTGTACACACTCAAAAATAAATTTTGTGATAATTAAGAAGTCATCTAACTTCTACGAAGGATTCCAGAATAATGGATAGAAACATTTGTCTCTATAACTAAATAGAGTGACATTAGTATAATATAAGTATAATTTGTATCGGAAAATATATGGATGTACGATGAATAATTATAGGTGATGAATGATGAAGTGGATGAACAAGAGTTTAATTCATCAACCTTCTAGAATAATGTATTTAAATAGAAAGAGAATGTTATATATGAAAGATCGTGTCTTCTATAATCACCATCAAACAGTAATGAATATAAGGATCAACTATTTAGGGGATTCGTGAATTTCAATGGTAAAAAGATGTGTTTCAAAACATAATTCTATAAAGGTAAATATTACAATATTTTAAATTATTTAAATTATTAGAACACGATTCTATAAGAAAATAATCACTTATAAAAGATAGATGAAATGAAAACTCAAAAAAGATTGTCCTGAACTGAAATATAAGAAGAAGCATGCGGAAAAAATAAAAAAAGTAATAATAATGGTATGAAATCCACTTGGAGTCCCTTTGAGTGTATCTCACGTCTTTCAGACTAAATTAGAGAAGAAATTAATGAAAAATATAATATTTTTTTATGAAAAACAAGGATTTTAGGTATTAAATGCCTTTGATGAATCTCTAGTATAAACATCGATTCCATTTGAAAATAAAATCAATGGTTTGAATATATTTAATAAATAATTTTTGGAAAATTTTCTTATACTAGAATACATATTCAATGCATTAAATGAAAAATATGAATTTTTAAATAAGTATCATATTTTTTCAACTCTTTTTAATGATTATCATATAGTCGGAAAAGATATGAATGCTCAGTTACTTATTTAATTTATTTATATTAAATTATCTACAAATAATGAAATAATATTATAGAGAGATTTAAAAATTAATAAAAAACCCTTTCCCTTATGCTTAGTAAACAAAAATCTATTATATGTATTACCAGAATTACATAACAACATTGATGTAGGAAAATATATATGAAAAAATTTGTCTTATGTTCCTATTTTAAAAGTTATAATATTTCTTGTTCTAATTTACCTAATAATATGTTTATTTCAAACAAATAATTTCCAGTTTATATGTAATTAGTAACAAAATTATGGAATCATAATGAAATTATTTGTAACATTTCTTGACATAAAAGTATTTGAGTAAGAAAATTTTTTCTGGAATAAATCTATTTTATAGGAAACCTACTTTAATATATCCAGTAAGAAATAATTTTACATTAATAATGTATTCTTCAGACATATGAGTCAAAAATACAAATCAATCAATAACATTATCAAAGTGAATTTAGGTTATGTCAGTATTGGTGAATTTAAAAAAAGAAAAAAAAATTGGCTGATACAAATCAGTAACACCCGTATAGTTCTAATTTCAAAGGTTTTATTTATATATGGATTAATTAATAATATTATTAGATATTCAAAATTGTTTTATTATTGTATTATTATTATGTTTGGAAAAAAATAAATCCAATATATTTTATTCCAAATAAGATTTAGTTTTTAATGAATTACAAAATTATATTGTTTATATTATAGAGTTAATGTCCTTAATTTCTCAAAATGATTCTTGTTTGAGTGACTTTAAAAAGTGTTTGGATTTTTCATATGTGACTAGTCCATTGTGATATTAAATCTATTATCAATATTGCTAGGAACATTTTAAAAAGTGTTTGGATTTTTCCCCTTCTCACGAAGTTGACTCTATTTCATTTCATTGTAAATATTCCCTCTCTACAAAGAATATAAGTGGACATATAATTAAAACATTAATAAGTGATCATGGTCTTATGTTTGAAAATAATAATTTCAAATCTTTATGATCACAAAATGGTTATATTCTCGACTTGTCTACTCTAAGGGACTACAATATAATAGTCTAACATAGAGTATAAATAGAACCCTTAAATAAATTTCAGGGAAAATTATCAATGTTTATGATTTACTATTATATTTATGGGTGGATTATTTAAATAAAACAATCTTTATAATTAATAGAATTCATATTTGAAAACTCTTAAATAGGACACCAAATAGATTATGTAATAGTATAGAATAACATGTTAACTAAATAATATATTAAGGTTGTGAAGACATTATACTAAATAAAAATTAGATTTTGGATATATTTTCACCTAACCGTGATGAAATAATTTTCCGTTCATATTATATTACTAGAAAATAATATATTTGCTTTGTTTAAATGATTATATTTTTTGATGAATTTTTTCATCCCATGTTGGATGATATAGATCTTATTGATGAAATTATTTCCTTGGAAAATATGGAGGATGAAATTTAAATTATAAATATTTATTCTACTAGGCCTTTTGTAAATAATTCTCCTAGATCTAAAAAAATCATGAATTCTTACATGTATATGAGAATGATGTTTTAAAAAATTATATTTCTGGGGTTTTTTTACTCATATATACCATCCCATAGATTTATTTACTGACAACCTAGATAACGAAACCCAGACTAGATATTATATTTTAAATTAAGATTCAAATCAAGATATTTCATCTTTTATTGATCCTAAGAACATAAATGATTCAATTAATGATGAAATCTGTCTAATAGTTATGTAATAAGGGTTAAAAATGTATGAAAAAATAGAGTCTTTAAATTAGATGAATTACCCAAAGACTTCTTAAATATTATTATTAAAAGTTTTTTTAGAACTTTAGATTATGATTCAATAATGATAATTATAAACAATTCAATATTGGTTGCATATGAATATAATCATAATGAATGTATTTAAAATGATTAAATATTTACATCAGTATATATAAATTAATTTTTGATGATGATTCCTTCCAATATTGATCATTTCAATTTCAATGATTATGAATTGGTTTTCAAAAGTGGATTATTAAAATGTTTTTATTGAAATTATTTTTTTTGATCAACACCCTATATTTAATAATCCCTCAAATTTAAAATCATGTTTTAAAAATAAAAAATGAATTATTTTTTGAATCAATCTCATATATCTTCTTATGTTTGGATAATCTCTATATTATTTTCAACAAGTTCTACCAATGTATTTCTATCCAAAAATTAAATAATAAAAAAGTTTAAAAATATGTTTTATTTTAAAATATATTTTTAGACAAAATTATTTAATAATTCAAGAAATTATTTGTGTACTGAGTTTTCATTAATTAAAAAAGGTAATTTGGAATGAGTTTAATGGGTAAAATAAGTTCTTTCTAGGTTTTATATTTTTTCAAAATAAGTATGAAAATACATAAATAATTACATGTAAAAAAGTAAATTTTAATTTTTTTGGCATGGATAGAACTAAAGGTAGTGATTCTACCATTAGTACTAATTTTAATTTGTATATTTTTGAAACATGGAAGCCATGTGATCAAACCACTAAAAGAGGTGTGATTGGAACCTATCTATACATAACTATTATTTGGAAAGATATTATGTTTAGTGTGTGTATCTATTATCATTCCAAGAAATACAAAATAGTTCACAAATTATATATGTGATAAGAATTGATTTATTCCTCAAATATACAACCAAATTATTAATTTTTTTATTCCATTGGAAAATAATATTATTTATATAGTTATTCAGATGAATATTCTCATTGTTTTATGTTATATATTAACATAATTTCTATAACATGTAAATTTTTTGCATAGTATATAGTGTCTTTATATAGTATAAAAATTAATTAAATTGATTATAAATTTTTTAAGTTTAGTACTTTTTTTAGGTTTTTATGTGAATTGATTGTTTGGATGAATCATACAATACATACTATTGATTTTAATATTCACATATCCCTATAAAATTTTAAAGTTAATGTGTAATAAATATTAATAATAATCTAATATATCATTATAGAATAGATAAAATTTGATAAAGACATCTTATATTGAGAGATAAATTTTACGAAGGTGGTATAAAACAAGAATTCATTGGTAATGTACATAAACTTTCTTAGATACATAATAATAATTCAATGTTGAGATGGTCAATTATATTTGACATTAATGGGGTTTGATAAATAATTCCTAATAATTTTAATTAAATTTTATAATTTAATGTAATTTATGTTCTTTTTATGTCATATACATTACATTATAATGTAAGTAATGATGATGTTTGATTAAAATATTAAATGTTATGATTTTGAGTTGTTTGTCATGTGACGAATAACCTACACTGATCATTTAGTCATGCAGTCTCCATAATTACCATGAATATTTACTCACACAGTCAATATTCATACAATGGAAAAATTATTTTTTCTATTACTATCAATATTTTGAGGTCATGGTCATCATGTCTAAAATAATTTTTTTTTCAGATATCTATAGTATGAATACCATCTATTTAGTTAACATTGAATTTGTGAGTAAAATAAATTTTCTAGGATTTACCTATATCTCCTAGAATTTTATTCCATAGATGATTGAAATATTTTTCAAATTAAATTAAAATCCGCACTAATATTTTCCATTTGATCTCCACTATAATTTTTAAATATTTTTAACAAATTATATTCTCCTACATTGGAATATTTTCTCTTCTGAACATAAACCTATTTGAAATTTTTTTCTTATAAAAGACATTGGAACATGATTTGAATCAAATATTTCTATGATGAAACCCGTACTAAAACCTACATTTCTTTTTAGCCACCTAATTTGAGCATGTATAAATACAACTTTTGAATGAAACATGAACTGAGAAATTCACACGTTGTTGATGTTCTAATCTCTTCAGAATAAGAAATTGATGCACAAGGGTTGAAATCAAGATGATCATGGGGTTGGAATACAATTAAGGAAAAATGGTGGGATGCATGGTTTAATGATAATAATAACCCTTTTAACTAAATAATTTTAATTTATTGAATGAACACCTTGAATTATTCTTTATAGAGAATAAATATTCATTTAAATAGATGATAAATAGTATTGCTATATAATTATAAATTAAGGAATGGGAAATCTATCTAGGTGTAAATAACAATGTCGATATTAAGTATAACCATATATTATATCCATGTAATCATCAATACATTGTGTTTTTTTTTTGAAAGATTTAGATTAACTCTTGGTGAATTGTGATCCTCAAAGATGATTAAATATTTATTGTAGTATTGAATGTAAGATATCGGTTATGTATTTTCAAAATAAAATTTTTCCAAGGAAAGAAGTCATAATTATTGTACACCATTATGAGCTATATTTATTTTCATTTATTATGAATTGATTCTAGATCAACATATATTGATCTGTTCAGAGACACATTATTTTGTTCTATATGATTTCATTGAAATTCAATTCATTACTAGAAAACAAATCTCATCTATACCTTTTAGATTACAATGGGTTAGTTCCTCTAAGAGTGAAAGGTATTATCTCAATAAATAGTATTTTTCGTTGAATAATATTTATATAAAGAAAAAGGTATGTTGGAAACCATGGAAGAGTGAATGGGTGGATAATCCAAAAAATGTTTATAAATAGATTGATCATACGATGTATCTGGTTATAGCATTGATTTATATAGATATAGAATGTAATACATCTAAGATAGTTTTGTATTTAGTTGATTAGTTGGTTTCTAGTAAACATTATGAGAAATAATATGCAACTTTATATTTGGATAGTGATGCGAGAGATGATCATTAGAATTTTTAGGAAACCAATCTTTTGATGACTTTTGAATCTTACAGATTTTATTTGTCCTTAATATCACATATCGAATAGCTTCTCTATGATATTTTGTTAGAAAAATAAATTTATATAGGTGCATATATTCCATAGATTGTAGGGCTATATGAATACAAATGTGTTGTTTTTAGTTCCAATGGATCACCATTGATTTTTAGTATACCCATAATACATGTTCCAGATACTATTTCTTAGGAGGAGAAATCCCCTCGTACAATTATTTTATTATATGATTATTCGGATTTTGATGTTGTTGGGGGTATTTCACCTTGACATAGTGGTCCTTCAATAAACTCGTCTAATAGATCACTGAATGGATCACTTATTAAGGATATAAATACTCACGAGAGGCATGTGGTATCCCATATGAGATCATTTGTTAATCAATTACTCTTCGATATCATTGGTCCTACTCCAAGAATATAAGGTGAAGAAACATAAGAGGTCCATCTAAATGGTGACAATATTGATGCTACTTATCCTTTTATAAATCAGGAAAATGTGGATATTATTTATATACACTATGTTCAGATTATAGAGAAGAAGAAGTGGGGAATGTCCTTAGATTATATGTTATTACTTAGGGATATGATCCATCTACCTATATTACATATAAATAATATTTCACTAATGATGTCTTTGGATGTGATTAAATCAGAAATTATGGAATATTTTAGCAATTTTATGTTAATTTTTAGAACTTGTTAAAACTAATTTGAAAGGATGATACTTTTATATTTTTACATCTATAATATCTCATCTAGAATCTATATTTTATTTTATAATTTAAAATATTTACAATGATATGAATCATTTGATAACTAAGGTTAGTGGTATTCAAGATGATTTATCTAATATAGTTAATTAGTCAAATCATTGATTTATGTATGATGTTTCTCATTTATCTTCTACACACCCCATTATTCTTCATTTTCTTTTATTTTGAAGAAAAATTAGACAACTCAGAATAGAATAGTTGATGGTTTTTATTTAATAATTACAACAAACCAAAGACGCTGTGTTTTGTGGGATTTAAACACATGATACCTTGTATTTTCCACTTATCTATGAAACAAGATAGTAAATATAGTGATACCATTAAATATTACATTGATTAATATTTTGGCCACATCTTAACAAAGTATGACATAAAGGGTATTTTTAGAACTATAATGAGGTCTATCGAAATTTCACCATTTATTCAATCATTAATGTCTTAGGATGAGAAGATCAAGTACATGAATATAATTTTGGAAGCGTTCATGTAGAATGAATTTGATTTATTTAATTAGTTGGAGAAATGATCTCTTGAAATAAAAGAGTTTAATAGGATTGTTGAACATTGTATGCACACTTATCATATAGTTGTGTTAGAACCGTCATCAAGTCCTATATCAGCAACTCCAACCACTACTACCACTATCATCAATACTTTTATCCCAACTCTTGGAAAATACATTAAAATACAAAGACCTATTTTCAAATGTCATGTCCTTTGAGAACCTACCTCTACATATAATCCTCATTATCTCTCTTCCCAAATTTTTACTTAAAAATAAAATGGTTCAATCAATCAATTCAATATAAGGGATAACCCCAACTCAAATTTAGAATAGGATTTGTGATAACATATTTTCATAATTAATTTTTATTATCTATAGATATTTTAATGGAATACCATAATTTTATTCTCAATTTAGAAATTATTCATTATTTATCTCAATATTGTATTTTACATCATTCACAAATTAATAATACAAAAATACGGAGAAACGAATAGTGGTAAATTAATGAAAATTGAATTCATTAGAAAAATTTCTCATTATTTTAAGAACATTATAAGTAGTTAATTAAATATTTTTCTAATATACTTTTTATATATTCAATTATATTCAATTTAATTATCATGAGTTTTGATCATAAAAAGTGGGATACTATTGGAATATTAAAAAACCACATTATTATAATGTCCCAATGTACTACCTCTAATTTTATTAATGATTTTTTTCTATTAGTAAGTGTTTTTATAGAAAAAGAATTTAATAATAGATATGTCTACAACCTAACCTGACTACAAATTGTATGTTTAATGTCTTTAATATTTAAAGAGTTTGAACTTACTATAAAAATCATGTGACTATGAATCATTACCATAGATTTTAATCAACTTGACCATATGAAAAAACTATCTACTGTGTATACGATGAGATAATTATTTCAATGTAATAAACCTACCATGAATTGAAAACCACCCTACTATATATATACAACCATTAATTTTTTAGTTATGTCTTGAATGAATCTACCTACTTCAAATACAAAATATCAAACTAAAAGACTAAATTATGTTACCATGCCATGTTATGTACAAATTTCATTATATAATATTCATATTGTGTCGATTATTAAATTGAATGGATGTGAAAAATATATACCGCATGATCTCCTTAACGTATAGTAAGATGATATGAACTAACCACATGATGTATTGAACCAACCATGAAATATTTTCATTCCAAAAGACCATTCCAGTCGACCAAATCATGTTTCCCTGATGTCAATTAATTTTTAATGAAAATATACCTATCAATTTATTACATAGAAGTAGAGAATTTAAAATATCAAATAGCTAGTTTTTTTTAAATTATTTGAAGCATCAGTGCAATTAAGAATGTATTGATTGTTCTAAAACATCTAATTCTGGATAAAGATAGTTTTATTGAATTTTTTTTCATTTTATGTGGTTTTAGATAAGGTGAGAATATGGTATTACACATTTTATAATAGGTAATCCTTTATATCCTCCAATATTATATAGAATAATCTTAGTCAATATATATTTACCAAACCTTCTCTAAAACTTGTCTGAACTCCTTATAAATTATAAATACAAAGGAATAATGAAATATAAAATTAGTCCTATAAATCTACTTCAATATTTTTAATCATTTTTATCTATCACATTAGGTTTATTCTTAAATATCAAGCTATGTTTTTAATTTCAATGTTTATTTGTTAAACACCAAATCATATAATAATATGTAGTGTACTTGAAATTCAGTCAAATAATTCTTTCCAATTACCCTAAAAACATTGGAAGAAGCCCTCTTTGACCTTGTATTTTATTTTACCACATATATTACTTTGGATGAGGCTCTATTCCGATGGATATATGTATGTTATTGTCTATAAAAAATAATATATTAGGTGGATCAGTTTTTTTAATAGTAAAAATCATGGATGTTTTTTTTTAAAATGTTGAGGGGTATACACATAATATTGATACTAAACCTCATACTAAATACATAATATTATATTCATCAGTTTTTTGTGATCAAATAAGTTTTTATATGTAGAAAATTCAAAAAACATCGCTCTGATAGATAAATTTATCTAGGGTTTTATAGAAAAGTTTGATATGATAATATTAGGTTCATATGGAAATATACCTTCCAAATTATTTTAATAGGTATTTAATTGATATTTTGAGAATATTTTTAATAGATATAATTAAATAATTATAATAAATTTTAAACTAGGTGATATTTTAAAAAAGTGTAAATTAGTTGTTTAATTTTTTTTTATTAAATTTCATTGGAATATCAATTCATCCCCTAATTAGTTTTCCACTCAGACCAACATTGGTAATCTATATATAGACATGAGTATACACAAAATATATGGCAATAATAGTTTTGATAAGTTGATACAATTTTTATATAGGGATTTTTGATTATTGGAAAATGATTTTGCACGACATTAAAAGAATCATTGATAGTACAGTGCTAATTAGTAGAAAAGATTTTTTTTACACTTATAGTGGAAATATTTACCTACCAAGGATATATATAATTAAATTATCAAGTATTAAATGACATATTAGTAGTGAGTTGTTATTAGTGGTTATAGAATCCAATACAAAATATTATCATATTTTTTTTGGAAAATGGTGAAATTTATTAGAATCTCCTCTATATTTCCATTATTTTTTTCATTATTTAGATGAGGCATAAGACGAATAATTTATATTTTTTATGACAGAAAAATGTTAATTTTTATAAGAAGTATTATATAAACCACCACTAAATATATAAAATAACACATAAATTAATAATGGACCTTGATAATTGATCCCTTGAACCTCAAACACCAATTGTGTCCCACAAAGTCATATGACAATAATTTTAACTATTTAATCCTAATAATGTGATCTGCTCATAATAACATGGACGATGGAACAATACGTCCATCCCTCCAAGGTGGCCCCATATCTTAAAAAATCTCAATATATTGGCCCTTTATACCCCGAGATGAAAATACCACATCTCTCTATTCCTATGATCCCCTAACCATCTTCCTTGAGCTTCATCCTACAGAAAACTCACAATTCATCATATTGCCATAATTTGTGATTTTGATGTTATTTTCCTATCATTACAAGGCACCATACTAGTCTTTTCTCACTCCTCAGTGGCCTCCATTGCCTAACCTCAAAGGACATCTCCTATAACATCCAAATGTTATCTCATTACGTAGATTTAATAGGTTTTTATTTTTCAATTATTATATTCATTTTTGAGTAATATATAATTGTTATAATAATTTTATTATATGTTTTAGATCATTAAAAATTAGTTTTCATCTTTTAGTCTGTATTTAATTTTCCCAATGAACATTATTTTATTGATCATTTTTATTACACAGTTATAATAAGAATTTATTTTTGATGTTTAATTGAAAATTTATAAATTTATTTTTAATTCATAGGGATAAGAGAAGGTGTCGTATACATTTAGATAATAAATATATTTATTTACAGTTAATAGTACCTCATTATATTATTTGGTTGATATAAGATTCAGATTATAATATTTTAAATCAATAATTGAACGATGGAATTAAATAATTAATTAGAAATTGTTAATTAATTAAATAGTAGAATAAAAATGATGTATTTGAGAACATGATTTTTAAATATTTTCATTCAATGAATCTAATTTATATTTTGAGTTGATCATTCAATGAATTTGAATTTCAAATATGTGACTATTATATTAACAAAATATAGGTTAAACTATACATTATAATATTGTAAAAAACATGGTAAATGTTAAATTTTTATTTTCATGTTAAAATAACAATTTTATTTATAGATAATAAGAAAGATTGTTGAACTAGACATGGTTATTACTTCTCATAATTTATTTGAGAGAAAATGAGTTATATAAATTACATATAGCCTAAACTCCTTTGTTTGGAAATGTTTAACTTGTAATCAATGTTTTCATCTAAACTAATATTATAAAAACATTTATTCAATGAATAATTACTTACAATAAACATCCCCCATTTAGGCTATTTCTTCCAAATTAATTTTGTGAATACAATATCAGCAGATCACTATATCAAATGAATAAACTCAGAAACATGCCAAGAAATAATTATATAAATCTATATAATCGTTTTAATTAATATATATCATATTAGGGATATGTCTATGATAAAGAGGAATAATTATGAAATTAAAAATGTAGATGAAAATGAATGAGTGTTAGTAAGAGTATAGAATAATATGACACCATGAATTAAAAAAGAAAAATACTCATGTGGAGGTATTGTGTTACGTTATATAGAAGCTATACGTGTAAATAATATTCATGTAATCTAAAATATAATATGTAGTTACATTTCATAATTGGGATTACAAGAATTAGGACATCATTTGAAATCTGAAATATTCATATAATAGTAGTTGAGGATCAAAATAAAAACTATCATTACTTTTATGAAATCATTATGATATAGTAATTAATTGAATGTTTGTAAAAAAATTATTCTAGGATGAAAATATATTTAATATGGAAAAAAAATTCAAAATAGTATGATAAATTTTGAAAACCTTGTTTATCATTTCAGAACATTTTTGAATATTCATTCTACTAAAATAAATATTTTTTATCATGTTCATTATTTTCCTTTGGGAAAGGATATATCTTGTATTTTAACAGTTTTATTTTCCAAAAAATATCATTTGTTTTAACATATTCCAATTAGTTTCATAAGAGTAAATTCTAATCAAGATTTCTTGGTAACTAATATTTTATTCACAAAAAAAGTAAATTTTAAAAAAAAAATTGTTTCTCATTTCATATTGCAAACATATTTTAAATTTTATTTTTACCAACTATTTAAATTGAACATTTTAAAGTAACTTTTAATTTTTTTTCTATTTTTACATTATATAACATGTTCCATTTTTTATTTTAATTACTAAACACCATAGTTAAAAATTTAAAAGTGTCTTTCGGTAAATGGTTCACTAGTGGGGTTGAACAAAAGGATAATACTTAAAAATAAATTAAAATACACTGAATATTATTTTTTTAGTAGAATATTTCATACATTATTCTATATTATATATGTTGGATTATTTTTGTAACTATCCCATTATTATTTACAATAGAACCACTTTTCTGACTTATAAAAGGTTCCTTTCACCCACATCACTTATATATTCTTATTGATATCATTATATACCAATACATCTACCAGAAATCATCCCAAAACCCATATAAAAATCCTAGTGGTTCTAGTATAATTAAAATTTTCACTAATGAAGGATTAATGAGTGATTAGAAGTTGAAGACCATGGGGTTATTGATTTAAATTTACAATGATAATTGGATTTTCCATATTCATCCACATTAACTAAATAGTATTAAAACATAACCATATAATGATTGTAGTATCACTAGCTTGTTAAATTATTTTGTTTTATGGAATAACTATCACCTTCATCTATCCAATCTATTAGGAAATGACTATGTCCCCGATGCGTATGTGAAGACCACCTCATCTTTGAATGATATACTTAATTTTTCATTCGTTCATAAATATAATAGTTAAAAATATGTATTAAATGAATAAATATGAAATATATATTTTCAGAAATGTAATTAATTACCAACCTTATATTTATTGTATTATCTTAAAAATATAAATGCCACCCATGGGTATGTTCAACCAACCGCCTCAAGGAATTACATGGTTATTTTTTAATAAATTCATTAAAGGGATAATTAAAAAAAGTTTTTAATATGTAAATATCATATATATTACATGAATAAAAAATATAGATTTTAAATAACCATGGCCATGTAAAGGGGATCGAAAGTACCAAATGAAACTATGTATGAGAAGTAGAACCACTAAGACCTAAATACACATTTTTATAAATAATATTGTATACATGGGTTAAAAGATGTTATAAATTAATGATATATTGAAATAAATTTAATAATATTGATCTAGTGTATATTTATAACAAAAATATATATTCTATACTGAAGGATGTCACATGTGTGTCAATGTTGGAATATAAGGATAGGTAATCTGTTCCAAACTAAATTTTAGTCTTGATTATTTATCTATAAATCTGATTTGGGAAAATTATAATATATTTAATCTTAAAATTTATCTATATTCTTTCAATGTTTTTATTTATGGGTTTTTCAATTATTAATTACATTTTCCCTCACATTGGTTCCAATACAAGGGAAATAATAGGTGATAAAAAATACATTAATTCTATTTTTGCGAATATTTTTCAGAGATGTTTCTATTATTTATTTTATTTTAGTAAATCCCTATTAAATATATCATTTATTTCTAAAACTGTTTTGTTTATACATCTAATTTCATAAAAAAACAGTAATAGTTATCTTCAGAATATTGTTTTATAAATTATTTGTAACATTCTTTATAAACAATTGAATTGAATAATTTGTAATGTTTTAATCAAAATATTTTTCTTCTAGACATCATGAACGTTTTATTAATTTACATCCATTAAATGAAATTATATTTTTCAATAATTATAAAAAATAATTTTGGGAGACTTTTTTATCAAAATAAACTTTTATAATTTTGTTAATAGTTTTCAAAGGAATTGCATTTAATTAATGTTTAATTTTTTTCTTCAACTCACAAATATGTTCATAGGAATAATGTTTACATAATATTTTCATATTTTAAATAATTTTAAAAATAATTATATAAAATTAAACTTCAATTATTTTTAAATAAGATTTTTAATTTAGTTATAGAATTGGTTGTACAAAAGTGTTACAAAATATTTGTGAGATATAATTTCAATGTTTCACCACTATTTTCATTTTTATTTTTCTTAGGAAATATCTCCACTAAATTGAATTATTTTTATTGAATTTACTGTGTGTTTTATGTTATAATTTTTTTTCTTTCTAGATGGTATCAGGAAGAGCCATTGATGAATTGATATGTTGAACTAAACGGAATATTAAGGTATTAAAGGGTATTATAAGCTGTGTCTAAGGCTTCAAATGTAACATATAAATCATGTACATTTCTAGTATCTGAAGACTTATAATCTATTGAACCAATTTAGATGTGATCTATAATATCAAATATCTATGAGGGGATGTATATAGTGGATCATGGATACTGGATTAGGGGCCATTATAGTTGGTAATTCAGTTAGTTTATTATGATCATTGCGAACTAAATTTTAGAAGAAGGTATTTATATAGATAATTATTATAATCCACTTTTATATTCATAAACTTTTATATGATTTTTAATGGATAATTAAATATTAATATTTATTTGATCAAATTTTTTAAATTCCATTATTTATTGATGGGTTATAGTGGAATGAATGGAAAACATATCAACACTTGTAATCATTTTAGGGATTTCCCACTTGATAATATAAACACAAATATTTGTAGATCTGAGTATATTATGAGTATATGGATGTAGTTGAATTTTTTAATGAACAATAACCTAACATGTATACCAAAACATATTTTTTCACAATAGTGTAGCAATGATAAATTTTTTAATGAAGAAAAATCTCCCTAATTTTAATTATATTTTAATCCATTGGCATCTGAGAAATATTTCATGTTGCTTAAAATGATATTACTATATTGTGGATATAATTATATGAATATGTTTATTTGATAAAAATATAATTTAAAGGGCGATGTTAATCAATAGTATAGATTAATAGAAAATACTAATGATGATAAAGATATAGAGTTCATGTAATTACATAATTTTAATGTTATATTATATAATAACCATTTTCATTTATATAAGAGAGTATATATGAAAAAAATTAATATTTTTTTGTTGAATGATCTAAAATATATTGATTTGTATATTGTTTTTTTAGAATATAAGTGAGCAATTTTATATACAACAAATACAATCCACAATGTAAAATTGGCCATTTAATTGATGTACATAAGATTCTCATTCCAATGTATAATTTATAATAAACATTTTCATATTATGATTTAGTGATACCATATTCCACCAAAATAGAGTTAAAACTACACATGTATTATATATGAATATGAAATAATTAAAAGAATAATTTGACTGGGAATAATGAAATGAAACATTTAGTAGAATTATAATAAAGGGAGGATACATCTTATAAAATGTAATAATTACGGATTGAAACAACATGGAACATTCCTAATGGAAAGGGGAGTCTATTAACTATGTGGAATTTTATTCTATCTTGTATATGAATTTAAGGGAGAGAAAGAATATTCCCATTTAACATTTTTTATTCGTGTATATACGGTGCACTATTCGACAAATTCTCTATTCATCATGGGAATTTTTATTTAAAAGGGAAAAGAGAGAAAATACATGAATAAGATATTACTATAGATGATGTGGATGATCATCAATATGTGAGAATATATACATTGATAATGTTATATATTCATAATGATGATTTGTTCCAGACCAATGAAAACAATAATAAATATAATATTTATTGAGTCACCCCATGACACATTAAATAATGAGATATCAATTAAGACACTTAATATGAATGTAGTTGTAAATATAATATATTGGAAGGTCTATGTTAATATACATATATACTCCCATGTTTTAACATGGTGGACTATACCTATGGTGAACATTGATATAATCAAGATATTTTGGGACGAGGATATTTTAAGGAAAATTTTCAATGATTCTTGTGGTTCAATAATATTTTAAATAGTGTTTCTGTTGATTTTGAACAATATGTTAGAATAAATCTATGATTCCAGGGTTCTGATTTTTGTACAATATATTCCATTGATTTTTAAGGTTTAGATATTTATAAAATTGTTAAATAATTCCTCATATGTTAGGGTTATGTTTTCAGATATTAATAAGATATATATTTACATGATGAATTTTTCATATTATTAATTATCTGATATTTTGTTAAATGTTTTTTTCTATTAAATGGGTATGATAGGAGGAATATGAAGTCATTTTTTCTGGATCTTATAATCCATTAAAAGATGATAATCACTATTCAAGCATGAATAATTCTTTATAGTCATTCATGATTATTAATATGAAATTATTAATATATTGAGAACTATTTAATATTAAATAAAAGGATGAAATTACATGAATTGAATTGGAAGAAATATAGAAAGTATGTCATATTATATTCTAGATCTTAAAGGTAAAATATTTTTTCAAACTCTTATAACATGAAGATTACTATATGAAGTCTCTAATGGGAAATAGAATCCAAATGTCAAGAAACATTTTTGTAAACTCAATGAAATCTATGAGTCTTATATGGTGTTGGAAATATATATTTATTACATTCTAGGTGTCTATGTATAATACTAAAATTACATATCATAAAATATTAATATTATAATATTATACATTATATAATATATATTTATTCTGTTACAAAAAAACATAAATTGTGAGGATGGAAAGAAATTAGTGGACAAGGGGGTGTTGTCCCACAAGTTTTAATTATGTACACTCCATTAAATAAAATTAGTATAAATGATATCATATAATTAAAAAAAATGAGTTACAGAATTGTTAAATCACAATAATAAAAAAAATTAGTAAATACAATATCATTTTCTTCTCAGAATTTTAATATTGTATTTTTAATTGATAAAATTTAATTATTTAAAAAAATTCATTAATTTAATATTATTAAAATAATTAAATGTTTTAATAGATATTTTTTATTAACCATGTTTTGAATTGTTATAATTAATTTTTCCATTTTTAATTTCATAAATTTCGGAATTAAAATATTAGCCAAAAAATTATTACAAATTGATAGAAAATATGGTTCAGAATACATGAAATTTTAATGTTCATTAAATTATTAAAGATATATATATATATATATATATATATAATATTTTGATTTTAATGTCAAATTTAATTATTTTATAATTTTTTTATTATATTTTTTTGAGTTCAACTGGTAATAAATAGTTGAGGTTTATTTATTGGTATTTTTATAAAGTGTTTCATTTTATGGAGAATAGTGAAAAAGAAATTGTTTAAAAATATCACCAATTATAGGACATCATAATGATATAGGAATTACATAGATGTTTTTAAAACATTTTTTGTAGATCATTTTTATATTTAACATGTAAAAAATATTAATTTTATTTTAAATATTCTGTTTAACATTTTAGAACCCAAGTAATGTTTCAATCTAAAAACAGTACTATTTTTTATCCTCTACATAATTATTGTATTTTAAAGGATATATTGTTTTTTTGGTTTTAATTTCATATAAATTTATTTATATAAATATTCTGTCAATGAATGTCTTTAAAATTAATTCTATTCATGAATTTATTATCAATTAAATTTCATACTTTCAATAATCTTTTTAAATAATTATTTTTGCATAAATTTTACTTTTATTAAAATAAAATAATTATGCCAAATCATAATATAATGTTTTAAAATATAATATATATTAAAATTCATAATATTCAAGTCATTTGATAATGATTATTTCGTTAATAGTCAAAATGAATTGTTACCATAGTAAATTTTGACCCAATAATAATGTTACAAGTTGTAACATGGGGGTTAAAAACATATAATTCTTAATTATTACTTTTATCCTTGGAAAATATCATAGATTGTGTTTTTTTGGACAAAAAATATACATTATTTTATAAAAATCAAATTTATTCTAATTTATCTAGAATATGGCATTATATATTTTGTTATGTTTATAGTATTTAAGAAGGGATACTCCTCTAAAAAGGGAACTCATAATCCCATAGATTAATAATAACATATTTGTACATTATAATGAAGAATATCTATTATAATTCACTATCGACACCATTATCAATTACATTTACTTATTTATCTCAAAAGGAAACTTAACTATGAAAAATAAAATATATATTTGGAAGAAGATTCCAATTGATGAAGTAATTATCTTAATTGAGAATATTTATTTATTTATTCTTACACCACATCCAAATATAAAATAATAATAAGAAGACAATTAAATAATTACAATTATTATAGTTAACTTTTATTATTTTAACTGAACAATCATTACTTACCATATTTTCATCCACTAAGAAATGATAATCTAGCTCCTATGTCCAACCTGACTACAACCTCAATGAATGTCATTTTAAATTATTCATTACCTCATAAAATTGAAGGATATTAAGATTTAATTAATTATAAAATATGATATTTATGAATTAATTAATATTATTTTATGATAAATCATAATATACATTTATTTTAATGAACAATAGAATCAACAAAAATTTGTGTGTGTGAGTACCACATATTTGAAGGACACATTTCATTTTTCTTATCCTATATAAATGTATTTTTATAAATGTGTACTTAATTTATATATAAATATATGATCGAATATATGAGAAATCAATTTCCAAGGTTCATGGATCCAAACCATTGAATAAAAACATATATGATAAAAAATATTCAATAACTTAATAAATGATTTAATTAATGAACAATGTGTAAATTGTTGAAGGAAAGCTATGAATAAATGGTATCAAGAATTAAATTATAAAAAAGAAACTATCTATAGATGAATAATAATAAAAATGTATTATATAAGATGTCATAGTGAATTTGATGAAGTGGAAATGTGTTGTAATGGTATTTTTTTAGTATCACTAATAATAATGTTTTTTTTATTTTTAAATAATAATTATTAATTAGAAGATATTTATATCATAAAAAACATTCATATTATTGTTATATCCCAAACTTTTATTAAGGTAGGCTCTTATCTATGTTTTATTTAAACTACGGTTTTTTTGGTTAATGAAATTATTTTCATGATTTTGGGGAGTGTCAAGGATGTCATGGGAATATAGGGAACACAAATGTGGAATGATGAATCATCCAATGGATATTGAAAGACTATAAAATGGTAATAATACACTATGGACCATAAACATGAGAGCATGATAGTTATCTTAATTATTGTGAAACTATGAAATTTGAGATCCTGAAACTAGTAATGTTTTGATAGATCCACTCCGCCTAACCCCTACATGTTTTTTAGGACCATACGAGATTTAGAGGAAACTGTGCAACATGGACTCCACATTGAAAGATAAACCAATTGGTTAGGGAATTTTTTGGCTAACCATGTAGTGAAACCATAAAACCTTTAAAAATAGGGAAAATTTATGTCATTATCCCATAAACCATAATGGTTCCAACATAATTTTCAACCATATTTCACTAAACAAAATATTGTGCTATAAAAAACGTCAACCGTATAATCCTTTGGATGACTATCCATGGATTTAATTATTTTTTGGGTGTGGTTGGGTGGAAATAAATTATACTGGGGAGTCGAACACGCATATTTCTTCGGTTTTATATAAGTGGACTTGCTTGATTTTTCATCTTCACTACAATCTCTAAAACCATCAATTTGACAAAGATTATATGATGGGCCATTGAAGTAAAATTTAGTTCTAATCAAGGTATATGGTTAACTGATCATTCATCTATGTACTTTATGTTGGTAGTATACTAGTATATCCCTTAGACATTATGCCCAAATTTATGTGTATGTGGTTATATTGTTTTACCTTCTTTATTTTCATTTGGTTTCTATAAAGGAAATGGGTATTAGGTTAATTGAATAATGAAATTAACCCCTAATTATTCTAATGGGATTTTTTGAATGTGATTAGAACTAGTCTAAAGTAATCGATGGGTTGTGCCTATTCCTTGAACATGGAATTGAGTTTCTAAATATTATATTGAATGTTTTATGAGATATAACTAATGATAATTGTGTTTATCTAGTTAACATGGATTGTGTATGCATTTGGCCTTACATGAATGTGTTATATGTGTTATGGTAGAAAAAGTTAATTGATTGAATTGTTATAGACGCATGATCATGTGATGAAATTGTATGATTGGCGTGTTAAATTGAGTCTCTATTCCCATGGGTTAGGCTAGAATGTTATACCTAGCCCCACCAATGTATTGGTTGATTTTGGTTTCAAACTGAGGCTCCATTCCGCAATAAATGTAAATAATTTTAATTCATGGACTATAGATCTGGGAGAGTTGGATATATTATTATTATTATGAAATAAATAACACTTAGATGTATGTAACAGGACATACCATCTATGTTGTTTAATTATCTAGATAAACCAAATCAAATTTTAAGGAATATGGGAAACACGTGGACCTAATGACATTACAAGATATTGTAAAACCTATTAATTAATGGAACAGATTTTTTCATCTATTTATCTTTACACGTAACATATATTGACATAAACTATTTAGAATAGATATTTATTGACACCATTGTTGGTGGAATGCTATGTTTTCTGACACCAATATCGGACATCCATTGGCCACCTACAATGATTTCATGATAAATGGTCAGGATAAGGGATTGAGGCCTATAATTGATGGTTGAATTGGGGATTATGTACTTTCATGAATGTGGGTAACTTAATTTATATCGCGAATCATTTTTTTTCATTAGATTGTATTAATTTTTTGTTTCAATTTCCACATGATATAATATAACATGTCATAGAATATATTCTAGTTTGTTTTGGGAATGTACCTTGTTTTTTGGAAATGGATTTTCGATACATGTTTATTGGTTTTGAAACATCCATTATTTATTATTTTTTCAATGGTGTATTACTTTAATAAATAGTGTATAGTCTCCCCATAGGATACATTAATCCCTCACAGATAGTCTGAATCATTTTTAATATGTGGAGGATAGTATGAGGTCATGTGGTTCACCGTATAGAGGAATTTTTTTATTGGATCCTTGATCATGGCGTTACAATGTTATATCCTAGAATTTCATTTATGTTATTTATATTATTTTGGAAAGGATGATAGGATATTGTGATGCGGTGGGGCTCAGAAACGAGATAATACATGTGTGTATCTAAGCAATGTAATAAAAAAACCCCAAGTACCCATTGTATGATTATTTTTCTATATATTCATTGTTATAGTTTAAGTTTTTTTCACTATGGGTGGTGGACTTTATGTGTGATATTGTTATTTTATGTGAATTTACTCATGGGATGGAAGGGATTGTGTTTGTGCATACTTCAATCATTATATGAACATATAAGGTTATGTGACATGAAACATGATACTCATGCATGAGGAATGTCACATTGGATTTGAGGGTCAAATTTATATTTAGTTCCCCCAGGATAATAATGATATGTATTCTAATAATGATGATGTAAGCAAATAAATTGGATGGGATTAAATTTAAATGATTAAAAAATGTTCAAAATTATAATGTTGAAACATATTAAATAATTGAAATATGTTAAATGGAAAAGGTATAATATGGTTAATGAATTTAAATTTGAAATTTTAAATATTGGTTTCACAAGAATATCCATGGCTAGGAATATGGGTGTTTGGGATTGGAAAGGGTTTAGTGTTTATAAAAAGTGTGATATTGTATTTGGGTTTTTAAATATATGGAATTTATTAAGATATATTTTAGGTGAACTATGAAAAAAAAGTTTCATGTGTTTTTAGAAGTGTTATTCACATTGTAGGTATATTCCACAGTTGGATCCTGTTAATATAGGTGAATACTAGTTTCTTTATAAAATTTTTCATTTTAGGTAGTTTATGGGGTAAGAACAAGGGTGGGTTGCATATACTATGTTTGACCTGACTAGAGAGTTTCAACTAAATCAAGTTATGACATTTGTAAGAGAGGGTGGGCCAAAGGTATAAGAGTTCAGGATAATGTTCAAGCTAAATATTATGGGTTAGTTAGATACTACTCTTGAGTATATATTCATGATGAAGTCATAGATGATTCAAGTACAAATTAAGAGCTAATGGGATATTTTGGTTCATACAGAGGAGGGAGATGGAATATAGTTAAAAATATTTCAAGGAAATGATCCATGAAATTTTTTATTTAGGGAAACTAATAATAGATAGTGATATAGTATTTATACGGATTATATAGGGGACAATTTCCATTATGAATTAAGTTGTCTATTTCTTCGACTGGAAAAACATTTTCCAATATTGGTAGGGGATGAGTTAGAAACATCTTGATGTTTTGAAGTTAGAAATAAATTTTACATCTAATCCTTTGTGAATATTTTCAGTTTTATGATTTTTATTGCGGTGGTGGATCATTTTCTAATTTAAAAAGGGAATCCAAAGGTGGATCCCATTGGTGGAATTGTGATTTTAGTTGGGAATTGAAGTGGTACTACACTATAATGAAAGAAGAATCGTTTTGAGGGTTTTCACCAAGGTAGTGGTAGAAATATATTCAAGGGAATAGGATTAACCTCCTAGTGTAGTGAGGAAGTGTTATTTCATTTGTGTGAGATGCTGAGAAACATGTTTCGTTAGTTTTACCAATCAATATAATAGTTCCAAGCACATGACTAGATGGAAAACAGACAATTTTTTTAATAAATCCTAAGTAGGCTGGCAGTGATGTGGGGTGAAGACCGATGAAGAGTGCATGAAGGGTGTTTTTGACCCTATACCATGATGGTAGTTGTTGTTATAATAGTCCTAAAAGTCATGGTGGTTGATGTGGTACTCCAAGAAAATAACATCAATTTTAGGAAGGCAGTACAACAGAAGGAACTCACATTAGAGCCTAAGGTAGAAGGAAGGGTCAGCCTTATGATTTATATAATTCACTAGGCGTTGGTGATGATTGAGAATCGATGGATCAAGGTACAATTATTGTATCTTCCATTGTTTTTGTGATTTATTTGATAATGGGCCCTCTTATTATTTTATATCTTCTTTTATTGTGAATTTCATGTGTCTAGCAGTGGAATATATCTCTTGTCACGGCCCGTCCCCCAGGGCCCATGCCGTGACTACCCCAAGCATGCCTTCTATAGGCTAGTGGCTGGAAACTAGAACTAAAGGTATATTCCCTAAAACTGGGAAGGCACTTCATGTATAACCTGTAAACACATGCTACCAAACACAGAGTAATATACGAACAAAAGTCAACTATATTGTAAAAAAGTGACTATATAAGTAATAAGGGGAGAGAAAACAAGCCCAACTGGAATGTACATGTACAACTGAAATGTAATACAACTGATGAAAGAGAAAATACAACTACTGGATCATCCTATGAGGATACTACATGAAGGGAAGGTACAGATCGCCTCCTCATCACTCCACGTCTGTTCGTATCTTCTGTATACCGACCCACCATAGTGTCAACCTCCTGGTAATGTCCTATCCTGGTACTCTTTGCCTTAGTCAGAGGAGTCTTTCATCTACATTCAACATGAAAAGGTGCGGGCATAGCCCGTGCTGGGGTGAGTATAACGATACTCAGTAGGGAACTCGAGACCCTCTACGTATCACAAAATCCAACAAAGATAAATATAAAAGTATAAAATCAATAGATATCCTTAAATAGGTATATGCTCATACATATACCTTAGTTATTAAGTAATTTATCTCAATCATGAGGATAATACAAACGTACTAACTCAGCTCAACCAGGATTCTATTTTTGGTAAGTATAAAGTAACATCCCCAATCAAATTATCGAATCCTCAGCTGTTTGATAACTCCTACTCAATCGAGTACAATGGGACTTAAGTGACACCAAGAACACTTCCCACAATCCTTGGACATCTGAGGTACTTCTCCTATCGAGTAATGTGGGTCTGTCGTGTCACCCAGAGGTGTTCCCCAACGAGGGTCTGCCACATCACCAAGCATGCTCCCCCTCATTGCCTACTGAGGTACTCCTCCTTTTGAGTACCATGGGTCTGCCATGTATCCAAGTGTGCTCCTCCACCGTGGGTCAACTGCAACACCAAGGCACTCCCCACTAAGCTATTAAAAGTCACTTTGAGTCAAATAGTCAGTTGTCGTCATGTCTCAGCTAGCTACTAGGACTCCATATTACGCTCTCTCTTCTCCGGGAGGATCCTCTCAATGAGCTACTGGTCAATAATCCATCTGCCATGAAGTCCCATGAAGAAGTATCTCAATGGTCCGCCACATCATAGGGGTCTCAACAAAATAGACAGCGCATCAATGAGACCCCCAGTTTGTGAGTTCTTAGCCTTTTAGACCCAGAGGCCATGTTTGATTCTGGCATGATCCAACCTAACCATATCTCTACTATAACCCAAACTCTATTAAAGTAAACTCAAAGATACTGTCATGCTCAATTATTTCTAGCGCTGATGATGGTTCATCAAACTGACATCTCGTGCCAATGATATGGCCAAAACAAGTAAAGGGTCATAGTTGTCCCAGGTTCGATCTAACCTGGTCAGACCAACCCGGCCCCACCCAATCAAGGCCGACCAGGTTTGGATCGACCCGACCTAACCCCTTGGACAGGCCAACCCGTTGGGTTCGGCCCGACCATCTGGGCCTAGCCCATCCGTCCGCGAGGGGCCGCGGAGGGCTGTGAGGGCATGGACTGGCTGCTATGGCATGTACTGGACGGGAGGGCACGGATCTGCCACGAATCAGTGCGAGGGAGGTATGGCCCTGAGGTCACCCATGGGCGGCTTGGAAAGGAGGGAGCCGCGAGGGCAGATCTGCACGGGGCGTGGGGCCGGTTCGGCTCGGAGGGCTGTGTTTTGGTACTCATGGAAGCTCGGCCCTGCGGCCGGGGTGGCGCGACAGGGGCCGGTTCATCCTGGAGGCCGGAGTGGCCTGGGTACAGCATGGCCAGGGCGCCATTCATCCAGGGTGCGGCACACCCGGCGTGCGTCTCAGCCGAGGCACGGTGTAGGTCGGGGTCGGTATGGACGATGGCGGTGCGGGGATGATTTGGCCCGGAGGCCGGAGCACTGCGGGGGTGGCCTGGGTCGCGGAGGCCACCGAGGGAGGAATTATTGCCTTCATCACCTTCATCGTCTTCCTCTGATTCGAAGAACACATCGAAACAACAAAAGTGTTATGGAGAGGACGAGCCATATTAGATTGGAATGCACTCTCTGCATTAGAGTGGTATCAAGAGGTTCATAGGAACAAAGCACATCAAACCCTCCCACAATTATTCTTCCCGACCCGCAAAATAAATGAAGGGGTATACTTTTTAAGTGATAATCAAACAGCATTAAACCCCTAACTCATTCGTTTTTTTTGGCTCGAGAAGATATACGGATGTCGGTTCTCCATGGATGAGTATGTCCCACGTCAGATGTAGTCCCAAGGAAGAAGGTCGAAGGAAGTTGACATTCTTCATTGGGCATCGCATTCTTCATAGGATAATGTGTTCTTCATTGGAGAGTGTAATCCTCCATATGTTGGGTGTCGCGTCACTTTACCAGGGCTTCAGTGCTTGGTGAAGCCATCCCAAAACCACTCCCAAGGTCCATATATATAGGATAGGGGGAATGTTAGGTAACAATCATGGTATTTATGATAGTTCATTTATTAGGATCCTTCCCGAATTCCAATGATATTATTACTTAAATTCAGAAGGGGGCAAGAAAATTAATTAACGTTGGCATAAATAAGTGATGTGTTGGAACAATTTAATAGTATGTTCATTCGAACAATTAAGGTGGTAGAGGTAAGAGTCTCTCCCTCAAATTTATGAGAGGGGTTGAGAGGATTTCCTCTGCTCCCATTAATAGGGGGTCTGGTGGCCCCCACCAAAATAATACAAAACGAGGAGGTTTAGTTCTGGTGGATGACACCCCAGAACATCCATATAGAGGGTGGTTACAACAAAATAAAATACAATATGAGATTATTTTATTCAATTGTTTCCATGAGAAACCCAAAAACTACCTTTTACCCTCGACCAACTATCATCAAGATGAATGTCTTCTTCAATGAATACTTTCCATGCGAGTTCAAAATTTCCCTCATATTTCAACTCTAAGCACACGCTCAAAAGTTAGAGAAAAACCGCTCACACGTTAAGTGAATGTACATGAAAAATTTTCATAAATTCATTCCGTGCATTTCGGGCCTCGGAATCACGTGCCATAAATTTTCACAGACTCATAAAATTCCAATTTATGTTTTTTTAAAAAAATTCATGGAAATCCAGGTCTTTACATTCTCCCCACCTCAAGGATACAAGTCCTCAAATGACAAAAATAAAACTAGGTAAACATGTTGGGGTATTAGGCACGCATATGAGCCCCCCTCTCCCATGTGTTCTCCGGGAGGCTCCTATGTTGCCAGCGAATGCACACCTGAGGAATCCACTATCCACTATGGACCTGATCCCATCGATCCTCAATCTCTAATGGAACTTCCGTAAATTTTTCCCCATCATCGACATACAGCTCGACATGGTCGATGATGTGAGAAGGGTCATGCACGTATATCCTCATATGGGATACCTGGAAGACATCGTGCACCAGGTGCAACTGAGTTGGAATAGAAAAGAGGTATTCCACCTCGCCAAATCATCTGAGGACCAGAAAAGGTCCGATGAACATCAGAGATAACTTGATGCCTCGACCAAATCTCTGAAAACCTCTTAGAGGTGAGACCCATAGAAAGATGTGCTCGAAATCCTATAAATCTAGAGGTCTCTGTCTCCTATCAGCATACAACATCTGCCTAATCTATGTAGACTTCATCCTCTCCTAGATGAGATGCACCTCTTCTGTGGTATCTTGATCCATCTCTGGTCCTACTAGTTCTGACCCCCCTAGGTTAGTCCAACACAAAGGGGATCTGTAAGGTCGCACCTACACCACCATGAAAGGTGACATCCCTATAGTGGTGTGATAGCTGTTGTGGTACGCAAACTGACCAATGGAAATGGATCCTCCCAACTGCGACTGATGTTGAGGAAACAAGCACACTGTATGTCGTCAATGGTCTGAATGGTTTGGTCACTCTAGCCATCTTTGTATGAATGGAAGGTAGTTCTCAAATAAAGCAGCGTCTCGAATGTCTCCTATAACCCCTTACATAGTCAAGAAGTAAAAAATGTATCACTATTGGAGACAATTGTCGTGGGTACTCCATGAGGCCACACAATCTCTTGCACATAATGGAATCCCAAGATCTCTTCTAAACCCTGCTGTCTAATGAGTAGGTAGTGGGTAGACTTTGGGAGTTGGTCAATGATCACTCAAATCGATTCATGTCCCCTAGATGTACATGGAAGTCCTATCATGATGTCAATGGATATCTCATCCCACATTCACTATAGAACCTCTAAAGGATGAACCAAGCCTACTGGAACATAATGCCCCACTATCACTTGTTGACATGTGAGGCATTGAGAGAGAAACTCTACAATTGCTTTTTTCATTCCCAGAAACCAGTCCTGTCGTCAGAGATCCTGGTACATCTTCGCCACCCCTGGATGTACCGCTAGAGGGGAAGTGTGGAACTCCCTCAACACATCCACCTACAGTGACACTTGTACCATGGTACATCCTCTTAAAGAAGATGATGTGATCCCCACCTTTAGAAAATCCATCAGGTGCGTGTCCTGTGGTTATCTGAGCATGTTGTGTCTCATAGTCTGTGTCCCCACACTGCACCTCCCTAACTCACAGAAGAGGTGTGTGAGTGACTGTAAGAGACTGAAGAAAATATTCACCATCACGTTCTAAGAAGGATATCTGCAAAGTAGACAACTGCTCGGTCGCCTCCCCTAGAAGTTGTATACCGGTCCTCCTGCTAAGTGCATCTGCGACAACTGTTCAATTCCAAGGAGTATAGACTATCTCAAAGTCAATGTACATGATGAACTCAAGTCAACATTATTGTCTCAGGTTTATGTTCTTTTGAGAGAATATATTCATGATACTCTTGGGATTAGAGTACATGGAAAAACATTCACCCATCCAATAGTTTCAATGCATCTTCAAGGAGAATACCACTACTTCTAAATCGAGGACTTGGGTAGAGTAGTTTTGGTCATGATATATTAGCTTTCTAGAACCATATGTGATCACTGCCCGTTCCTTCATCGGGACACTTCTGAGTCTGGTCCCTTATGCGTCGCAATAGACTACGTACCCTATGTCTTCCTCTAGATGGCTCCAGATGGGGGCACTAGTTAGCTTCTGCCTCATCTCCAGAAAGCTCTACTAGCATATCCCCGACCACACAAAGGCTTTCCCCTTCTTCGTCATGGCTGATAGTGGTGATGTTACTCTCTAGAATTTTGGCACAAATCTCCAGTAGTATCGAGCCAAACCCAAGAAACTCTATACCTCCTTCACACTCATGGGTGTCTCCCAAGAAAGTACCGCCTCTATATTTCTTGTATCTACTACATCTCTAGCATCCTATATGACTTTTCCTAGCATGTAAAACTCTTAGATCCAACACTGGCTCGTTGAAGGATTAGTATAAAGATGGTGCTCTTAGAGTGTGTCATGTACTACCTACAAATTATAGGAATGCTCTTCCTTAATTGTTGAGTAGACCAGATTGTCGTTGATGAAGACCATGACAAAGTGATCGAGGTATGGATGAATGATCATGTTCATGAGTCCCATGAACACTACTGGAGCATTGGTCATGCCAAATGGCATAACCAAGAACTCATTATTCCCATACAGACATCTGATGGTCATCTTATTCACATCCTCGACTGGTACTCTGATATAGTGATATCCTGATCTAAGGTCTATCATTGAGAACCACCATGACCAATTCAGTGTATAAAAGAGGTCGTCAATCCTTGGGAGTGGGTACCTGTTCTTCATGATCACTAGGTTCATGCACTGATAGTCAACACAAATCCATAAGCACCCATCTGCCTTCTTAGAGAACATAATGGTGGATGCCCAGGGAGAAACACTGTGCCGGATGAATCCCTTAACATGGAAGTCCGCTAACTGTACCTGAATCTCACAAAGCTCTACAGGAGCCATCCGATAATCTAGGGTAGATATCGGTTCCATATCGTGGTAAAGTTCAATGTAAAATTCCACCACTCTGTGGCGAGGTAGACCCAGAACATCATATGGGAAAACAAACTCATACTGGTCCACAATTACAGGATAGCTCTGACTCTCTATATCAACAAATTCGAGTGTAAGGCTAGCCAACTGATGAGTGATCAGCTGCACTCTCCTCTGGGTAAGTCCATCCGGCACTGCAAGGGCTCCCATTTCACCATTAAAGTTAAACCCAGTCCCATCCTTGCATACACACCACATATTGCACCTAATATAGTTAATCTGAGAATAGAATGTTGATAACTAGTCCATACCCATGATGATGTCGTAATTCCTCGACACCGCTACTAGAAGATCCCAACTAATTCTCTCACCTCTTAAAGTATGCTCGCACTACCGGTACTAGTGTGTAATCATCAAATCTTCTCATGTAGGAATCTCTAGCCATAAGGATCATGCCAAAAACTTTGTCAGAATCTCTAAGATCTGAACGAGGGTAGTAGTAATGAATGAATGGATGGAACCTGGGACTATAAGTACTGAAACTATTGTGGAGTAGACATATATCATACCGCATGTCATCTCTGTAGTGCCATGGTCATATGCCTCACCTACCTGGAGATAATCTCTCCTCTATCCACCTGCTCTCTACGGTCCGGGTGGACCTCATAGTGGTGGTGGAAATAATATCTCGAATCGTTGTCCACTGCTATCTGCACGACCTCCACCTCTGCCACAAATGCCTCCGGTCTGTGGACCTCCTCGACCGAACCTCTATATCTGCCTGGGTTTTCCATTGAAAATCTGTTGATCATCTGAATGTCGGGTCGTACTATCATGATCCATGTGACCCTACCCATCGCATGTGAAACACTACGCACTCTTGGAATATATGTCTCTACTTAGGGAGCCCTACACAAACGATCCTGCGTAAAGAGGTAGTCCATATGTAGCTCCTGTCTTCTTTGACCTCTATGAAATTTGTCTTATAACAATTACATAAGACTCTACTATGTGTGGACTGTTGGTTGATCTTGATATTGGAGATTGATCAGTAAGAAAACTCTCCACTAGGAGGGCTCTCTCTAACACCCATGCCTGCGTCGGAATGCTGAGTGAGATCACTGATGCTCTGATCTCCCACCTGAGTCATTGATCGAAGGTCCGGCCCCTAAAGAATGGGTCCATCACCATATCTGTAGAGTAGCATGTGAGTTCTGTGAACCACAATGAGTACTAAGCTATTGTCATGCTGCCTTGCTGCAGATGAAGAAGCTCTTGTATGCACACATTGTGAAGAGTCACTAGAACAATCTTTTCCCAAAACAGGATCTTGAAATCTTCCCAAAGAAGTGTCACCTTGTCATGAACTTGGGGAATCAAACTCCACCTTCTTCCCACTACTTCCTATAATATTCCAGTAACAAGAATCACCATGGGATCGACTGGTGTCTCTACCACTCTTAAAACACTCACCACAACCTCTAGCCAATCCTCATATTCCTGTGGTTATGTTCCTTCCATGAACCTTGGTGGCCTCTGGCTTTGGAACTCGTGTAATGCGCTCAAGCGACGTGCACCATCTACAGCTGGGGATGGTGGCATCGGTGACCCAACAGGGAGTTGTATCGCCGATGACTACACTAGAAATGGGTCCTTCACTAAGGCCTCATCACTCTATGTGACATATGTTTATACGACTCTTGGAACCCTAGCTGGCTATCTGCGTGGAGGAATCGTGAAAAGAAATAGTTGTTCGATGGTTAAAAGTTATACCAGGTGAGCTAACATGGTTGATCTGACTTAATACAAACTTTTGAAAACACACACGTAGTCAGTGTTTTTGGGCACTGAGTCAGAAATTAGAAGTCAGGGTCCCGGTGTATGGATACGTCAACCGCCTCACCAACACTTGACTCCATGAACTGAGAACCACACTCAATACTCTTAAATATATTACATCATATAAAAAAATATTCGAGTCCTATGTTCTATGGTAAAACTGACTCCTCTAATACCAATTTGTCATGAACTGTCCACTAGGGCTCGTTCTGTGACTACCCCAAACCCGCCTTCAATAGGCTAGGGGATAGCGACTAGCACCAAAGGTGTATTCCCTAAAATTAGGAAGGCATTGCTTTATAACCAGTTAAAAAACACAACCAAACACACAAAAAGATACATAATAAAGTCAACTGTGTTGTAAACAAGTGACTACAGTAAGTAAAAAAGGGCAAGAATACAATCCCAACTAGAAAGTACCAATACAACATAAATGAAATGAAATTAATGAAAGAGAAAATACAACTACTGGATCATCCTTCGATGTTCCTACCTAAAGGATAGGTACAGATCTCCTCCTCAATACTCCACGTCTGTTTGTTTCCTCTATATACCGACTCGATGTAATGTCCACCCACAGGTACCTTCCTATCTTGGTACTCACAGCCTCAGTCAGTGCTGTCCATGATCTGCATCCAACACTACTAGGTGTGGGCATAGCCCGTGTAGGGGTAAGTATAATGATACTCATTTGGGATCCTGATACCCTCTAGGTCTCACAAAATCTAACAATGATAAAAAATGTATAAAATAAGTAGATATCCTTACATCTGGATATGCCCATAAATATACCTAAGATATTAAGTAATCGATCTCAATAATGAGGAAAACAAAAAATTACTGACTCTTCTCAACAAGGATTTTATTTTAGGGGTAGTATCATGTAACATCCTCTGTCACATTATTGAAACCATGATTGCTAGAGAACTCCTACTCAATCAAGTATAGTGGGCCTGCTGCGACACTAAGCGTGCTTCCAACTAACATTGGACTATTGAAGTACTCCTATTATTGAGTACCATTGGTCTTCTGCATCACACCGACGTGCTCCCCACCACATGTCTGCCATGACACCAAGCGTGCTCCCCCTAGAGCTTGCTGAGGTACTTCTCTTGTCGAGTACTATGGGTCTGCTACGTCACCAAGTGCTCACCTCCACTGTGGGTTTTCTACGACACCACATCGCTCCCCAACAGGCTAGTAGAGTCACTCCGAATCAATTGGGCAGCAGTCGTCATGACTCATCCATCTACTATGTCTCTGCACTATGCTCCCGTGTCTTCGGGAGGATCCTCTCCATGAGCTACTAGTCGATACTCCAACTTCAACGAAGTCCCATGGAGAAGTATCTTAATGGTCTGCCACGTCATAGGGGTCTCAATGAATCAAACTATGCCTCAATCAGTCGTCCGATATGTGAAATAATAGCCTTTTAGTCCCGGAGGCCGAGTTGGATTCAGGCATGATCCAACCTAATCATATCTCTACTATAAGAAAAACTTCAATGGGGTATACTCAAAGGGACCATCATGCTCCAAGATTACCAGCTCCTATTTGGTTCATCAAACAAACATATGGTTCCAAAGATATGACCAAAAAATGTAAAGGGTCATAGTGGGCCCAGGTCCGGTCCAACCCGGTTGGTCTGACAAGGCATGACCTAGTTTAAGATGACCCAGTTCAGGTCGACCTGGATTGACCCGTTGGGTTTGGCAAGGCCTGTTGGGTGGGCCAGCCTGTTGGGTTCGGCTCAGCCCACAGGGTCCATCCCAACGAGCAGTGAGGGGCCGCGGAGGGCAGTGAGGGTGAGGACCAGACACGAGGGCATGGACCGGCCAGAAGTTGGTGTGAGGATGGTTCATCCCAGAGGGCGTGTGGGGGTGGCATGGCCTGGAGGGCCTGCGAAGGCAGCTCGGCCCAGGTTGCGGGGTCGGTTCCGCTCGGAGGGTCCTAGCGGTGCGGGGTCGGTTTGGCTATGTTGACGGAAGGGACATTGCTCAGGGCAGCTTGTACCGGGGGTCTGGGCGGCGCGGCCATGGCTGGTTTGGCCAGCAGCTAGCATGAATGGGGTAAGTTTGGCAGGGAAGCCGGAAAGGTCGGGGTGGCCCTGCCGGCAGATGGTGTGGCCAGGGAGGCTTGGCCTGGAGGCTGGAGCGGCCGGGGTGCAGCTCAGCCATGGTGAGGCACTATTGGGGCACGTTGATGGTCGGGGAGCAGCGCATCCAAGGCACGGCGCGGCCTGGGGCCGGTGTGGCCAGGAGGCCGATGCACTACAGGGGTGGCGTGGGATGCAGGGGCCGCATGTGGCGGCACTGTTTCCTTCGTCACCTTCATCGCCTTCCTCCATTTCGAAGAACACTGCAACACAACACATGGGTTACGAAGAGGACGAGCCATGTTAGTTTGGACCACACTCTCTGCATTCGAGTGGTAGTAAGTGGTTCATAAGAACAAAGCTCAAAAAACCCTACCTAAATGATTCTTTCCAACCTGAAAATGAAGAGAAGGTGTGTACTTGTGAATTGATAATCTAACAACAACAATACACTACATCTTACGTTAAGGTTGGTTATGGAAGAAGTGCAGACGTCGGTTCTCCATGGATGGGTACATCCCACATCGGAAGTATTCCTAAAGAAGAAGGTTGAAGGAGGTTGGCATTCTTTGTTGGGAAGTGGTTCTTCATTGGATAACGTATTCTTCATTAGAGAGCATAATCCTCCATGTGTTGGGCCTTGCGTCACTTTATGAATGCTTCATCACTTGGTGATGTCGTACCAAATCCTCCTCCCAAGGTCCATATATATTGGAGAGGTTGAAAGGTAGGTATCAGTCATGAAATTTATGGTAGTTCATTTATTAGAAACCTTTCTAGATTCAAACGACATTGTTACATAAATTTAAAAGGGGGAAAGCCAATTAATTAATGTTGGCATAGTTAAGTGGTCCGTTGGCACAATTTAATAGTATGGTCATTGGCACAATTAACATGGAGGAGGTTAAGTGTCTCTCTCACACATTTATGAGAGGGGTTGATAGGTTTTCCTCTCCTCCAAATAATAGGTGGTCGGGTAGTCCCCACCACAATAAAACCAGAATATGAGGTTTAGTTCTGGTGGACCCCACCACTGAACATCCACATGGCTGCTGGTTACAATAAAATAAAATAAAATATGATCTGATATCATTTTATTATTTCCACAAAAAACTGCAAAACAATCCTTTACCCTCAACCAACTACTGTCGAGGTGGAAGTCTTATTAAGTGAATATCAACACTACGATTTCAACGGTACTCTCAGATTGTAATTCCAACCATCGGTTCAAATGTTAGAAAAACATGCTCTTACATTTACCGAATGTACCCAAAAACATTCAGAATGTCATTCCGGGCACTCCGGGCCTCGAAATCACACGCCTTAAATTTTTGCGAACTTGTAAAATTCCCATTTGTTTTTTAATAAAAATTCATGAAAAATCAGGTTCTTCACATCTCTGGTGATAAGTACTCTAACAAACATTTATGAGTTTGAGAAGGAATTAATAAGAAATATTATGAGTATGCTCTCGAGGTTGTTGAGTGCTACATTTTTTAGGTCATTATTGTGATCGAGATGTCAGATATTGGTATAATACTGGGGATGTATATGTTGGTGTTGTATCAAGACCATGTCGACTATTACCACTAAATGGTGATGATCACATCCCTTAATGGTGAAAATTATGTTCACCTTGGGAAATGTGATATCCAATCATGTCATGCATGGAAAATTCATCTGCAGTTAGGTGATATTAAAACACATGTGGAATTTCCTGAGCTTCATGATCATTGAGTAGAGTTGGGCACATTCCCTCCTATTTTGGATCAGTTTGAGGATGTGTTTCTTGAGAATGTATGAGGGATTACACCTAATAGAGATTTTATGTTCATTATTTATATAATACATGGAGCATAAAATATTTATATTATTATATATAAAAAGAACTGATTGAATTTATATAACTTGTGATTCTATTGGAGAAATGGGATAATTCATTGTTTATTCATCTATATACACCACATTATATATATATCATTTTGTTTTCATAGAACAATGATGATTCATTATTTTCAGGTGTTGATTATCAGAAATTAAATCAAATACCAACTGAAAACCGATATCTTCTTCTACATATTAAAGTGCTTTTTACTAGAAGAATGGTTTATCAAGGTCACAAAAATTTATTTGAGTTATTGTTTACATCAGTTGAGTGTGAGACCCTACACATAGAAATATGGGAATTCAAAATGTACTATTAAAGTTCTAGATGACATTTTGTGGCTTGTTTCCATGAATTTATTGGATTTTTGGAAAATAACATGGAAGTATTTGAGATTTCCTTTAATAATTGAAATCAAGATACTATTCCGATGGCAGTATATGAAAAAAACTATGGTAGGTCATGAATATATATTATATATCAGATGGAGGTGGGTGATTTGTATTTATTGGTACCATGTCTCGTGATGGAGACATCGGAGAATGCATAGTTGATTTGGAAACTTATTGATATATTTTATAGGTGATTGAAGTCATATGCTAACGAGATTCTTCAACCTATTGTTTTTTTGGTGGGTGATCATGTTTTTGATTAGATTTGTCAAATGTTTGGTAATCAATGAATTATGAAATAATGAATATTAGAACCTAGGTTTTTATGGTAGTTTATGATTATAGAACATATCAGACTGGTGACATATTTTTTGGGGTTTCCACTATGGTATTGTGGCAAGAATGATATTTTTCATGTTTCAAATCATTATAAATATCACCAAAACCCTTCTCATAGGATCTATGTTTATGATATTGAATTTGATACTAATGTGTTATTTGAGTATAATCTGATTCGTACTGTGGAATATAGGGATATGGTCTTATGTTTTATGGTTGAGTCATCATTCCAGGAGTTATGGTAATAAAATGAAATTTGGGTAGAATATTAGGAGGCTTAGGATGATATGCATTCCTTACATACTGATAATTTTACCATAGTGACTTTGTATTGCTAGTGAGTGTGACTTGAGGATGAAACATTATAATTTGGGAGGTTGTGTGATCCAAAACTTCTATAATGGTTAATTTCTATTTAAATATTTGTTATACTACCTTTATTTAGGAAAATAAAAAAATTATTTGGTGCCTGAGATGTATCAAGGGTGTCTTGGGGTCTTAAGTCATCAATAGTGTGAAATATATGCATACATTCCATTTTCCCCAATTTTCATACAGTTTCAGTAACCATGCACTATATCTGCAATGACTAAGAAGATTGGTGTACATTTGAGAAAGGGGTGAGCCTGCTAATTTATGGATTTTGAAAAATCCACCATACATGGACACCACATGATGTTTAAATCTATTTAGTGTTCCAAAGAGTCCATTTTGACAGGTCCCCTCTTAGATAGTGGGATAAACATGGTTGGTGTATTATTTTTTCATCCATTTTTCAACACTATTTCTATTTAAAAGGGATAAAACTCTTATTTCCCCCTTTGGGTAATAAATATTTTAATACTATTTTAAACCCCATTTAGCCGTAAAATAGTAATTATTAAGAAATAATTTCCCACAAATTTCTAAGAAATAATTATAGTTCAATTTATTGTTATTTATAATGTGGTTGGATGAGAATATAAAAATCTACTAATTATAAACTCCACATTCATCTATTTTTCTGATGATGACTTGTATGATTGTTCTTATTCTACCAAAATTCCTAAAACTATCTTTCCCCAAAAAATTATATGTGGGATATTTTATGTTTCATTGGGTTCAAATCATGGGATAAGATTAAGGGATAATTTTTATACAAACATGAGCTAGGTTGTCTACTAGTACATCACATCGTACTAATGCCCTAATTTATGTGTATTTGATTATGTTTTGGAACCTTTTGGCCATATGTTTTTTTCCATGGAGGAAATAGTAACCGGTTTTGTTCAATGATGAATTGGACCCCTTGATATTTCTATTGGATTCATTGAGGGAGTGTGGACGTGATTTAAGGAAATAAAAGGGGTGTATCTCATATATAAACAAATAATTGAGTTTATTAGTGCAAAATCGATGGTTATATATAATAGAACCAATTATAATTAAACTTAGGAAGTTAACATGGAATATGGTGGTGTTTATCTTTAAATGAATGTGGTAATTGAATTATGTGATGAAAATGGTATATGGGTTGAATGGTCAAAAAATCATTCTCATGTGAATAAATTGTATATGTGGGATGCTATATGGTAGTTATACTTCCACATTTTGGGCTACACTAATGATCTATGACCCATCGATGTATTTTCTGGGTTAGGGAGTCAAACTGATGAAATATTTAACAAACAAATGTGCATGATGTAACTTCCATAATGTAGGTACCATGAAATGTTGATATATGTATTTATTTATGAAATATGTATCTTGATGAGGTTGGGAATGTGAATCCCATTTTATTTCGTTTTTTTAACTATGTAGACCGAAGCATGTTTGATAAATATGGGAAACACAATAAACTACTAATGTAATTGGATTACATAATATGTTTTAATTAATTGATCATGTAGTGTCATTTTTTTATCCATTTGTGTTCCAATATTTTTCATGCACAATTTAGACATTATATTTTTAAAAAATTATTTGTGGAGAAAACATTATACATAATTACACCCTTTTTGTTCAGCTATTTGTTACTTAATATGATTTCATGGATGCAGGTCATGACACAAGAAGGGTCCCTATGATATCGGGTTTTATTTGAGACCCATTGATGTGCATGGATGAGGTAAGTAAACATGGGGTTGTGAACCATTTTGGGTATTCTGTGTTTTGTCTTTATTTTTTGTTTTTAGTTTCACTGGACAGTGTATGACAAGACAAGGGATATTTATTTGTTGGTTGTTTGAATGTAATTAATTTTGTGAAATGGATTTGAGATTCATGTTTAATAGTTATACTATTGACATTATTTCTTTTTTCTCTCCCATGTATTACACTGATAAATATGATATAGTCTCACCACAAGTCATATTAGACCCCATATCATATTTTGTAGCCTCTAGAATATGGGGAGGAACACTTGAGGTCTGTTGGAACACTAGATTGTGAAACAAGATTAGTGGCTCATGGGTCAGGGTGTTACAATCATTATTCCCTAATTGTTTCTAGTTAGTTAATGTATTCTTCCCATTTTCTCATTCATTAATTCTCAAAACCATGGAGATATTATTTATAAGAAAATGTGACATTATTTCTCAATCAAAGATAGGAATCCTTCAATTCAATGTCAACATTATTTATTTTCTTTTAATAAGTAGAATTAAAATAATTAAAATATGTTCGATGTTTAAAATTTAAAAAAATTATACCATATTTCAAAATTATTAAAATAAATCATATTAGTTTTTCTATTTAAGTCATATTTTGATTTCATTTAAAATTTTAAAAATTATTTTTTATCATTCATTAAATATATTAATTTTGAAATTTAAATAAAAGTACATCACCTATATAGATTTTTTTAATGGGTTTCATTTTAGTAATGTATTTTTAAATATTCCACTCTACATTTTCTTACATAATTAGACATTATAATTAAGAATCTATTATTATAAATTATTTTAGAAAAAAATTTATTAAATTATACATGGAAATGTTGAAATGTATAATTAATTTTATTTAATAATTTCAATTTTATGACAGAGAAACAATTTTTTAATGAATGTACATTTTAAACGGGTTTATTCATGTCCAACACATTTTGAAAATATTATTTAACAAAAAAATTATTATTTAAAATTAGTTGAATGTTTTTTTATCATGTTCTAATTTATGGTTTTTTCCACATTTTATGCATAATGATTTATTCTCATATAATTCAATCTCGTGACGTTTTGTCCTCTATATATATTTATAATTCATTTAACCTGATATTTCCCTTTAATGAAAATATTATAAAAAAATGACTATATTTACAATAATTTCTATATTGGATTAAATTTATACACATTATTATATATAGTGGGAATTTATATAATTTTAAGGAGAATGTTTTTCATAAACTATGGGGATATAGATGTTATGTATATTTTATTAAATATTGATATTTATTTAAAAAACATAATATTTTGTATTTTATTATTCTTTCAATATTGTAGTTGAAACGATTATAGGTTGGGTGGAATTTGTTAAAGACCCAATACATATTCATGTGTTGGGTAGGGTCTGTTATATTCCCACTCCAAATTATGTATGGTTATATAGGGAAAATTTGTTTTCATTTTTTAATTCATATTTTTGTATTTTGTGTATGCATACACATATATATAATGTTTATTAAATGATTTGTGAGGGTATGATTATGATATTTAATTCCAAGAGATTTTAAAAAGGGAAAATTTTATTTGATATTTTATGTGACACAAATACAAATGTTTAGAATAAAATACAAGATTATGAGACATTATGATATCTTTATATTTATATAATTTAAATCTCATAAATTTCCTTGAATAAAAAAAATTAAGTTTATCTTCAGATACATAAAACAATATATTTATCTTGCATTAAACTTAACACAGAGTTAAAATTAAATGTGATATATAATGAAAACATTATTATTTAATATTTTAGTTAAAAAATACATTCAATTATTTGGTAGGAAAAATAATTAATAAATTATGAATATATGGTTATATATTTGTTAGTAATAAAATAATAATCATTTTGATGAAATATAAATGCTTAATGGAAAAATACATTTTCACTAAAATATGGAATATTCATTCTTTTCAATCATTTCATATATTATCATATATCAAAGTAATATTTTTTAGAATTTTTGGGATTTTTCAAAAATGTTTCATTTTTAATTAAAAGTAAATATTTTGAAATTTTATTTAAAAACCACCTTTCCATATTTAATAATATATAATGAATTTTTTTTAAAATAATATTTTTTTATATTGGTTAAATAATTTATAAATTTATATAATTTATTTCATTAGAATCATTTTTATAGTAATTTTGATATATATAATTTGTAATTTTTTGATCATTTTCTCTTAAAAAGATGATTTCTCATCATTTCTGTGGAATTTTTTATATATTATAATTTCCCACTATTGTGAATTTAATTTAGAAAAAATTTATTACATATTTGGAATAAAAATGATTTAAATTTCTTTATAATTTAAATATTCATTTTCACGAAAATAAATAGTGAAACAGATAAAATTAATTATCGTAATATGCATTAAAATGGATTTACAGGGTGTCAAATTAAGAATAAAATGTTCAATAAATGATTACAATACTTTATAAAACCCATTATATTAAAATATTTATGGCATGTATCTTGTTGTTTCTATAGTAATTTTTTTTTTGGATTTTTTCATGATTAAAATGAGGGTTTGATTGAAATTTTTTTAAAATTTACATCTGTGCAACTCACCACACATATAAAAGGGCACCACCACTACTTTATTCATTCACATGATCAAACCCATATGTTTTATCCAATTAATTCCAAATTATCATTAAAATTTCCATAAAATCATATTATAATCCTTATTTTGGGAATAAATACGACCTATTAATGTTTTTGGTGGAATCATAATCAGATTATCCAGATAATAGGTTATATTAATCAACGATCGTTTTTACTTTAATTCTTCATATAACATCATAAGTTATTATTAATCCATTATTATATAATGAACTTAGTATCAATATTATACTGATATGTATATAAATTAATTTAATAATCTACAATGATCAGAACATCCATTAAATGATTTATAAAGACAATGTTGGTTTATATCATAGACTATCGACCCATAAACTGATGCCATTAGTTTTTTCCATTACCAACTAGCATTGTTGAGTATGATGATGGATATTAAGAATATATATGATTTTATAAAAATCATTATGACTAATGATTCATTATATATCATATAAATTTTTAATTTCCTTTCCATTGGGGATATGATAATGTCACTCGTGTGTAGAATGTACTTTAACATCCTGAAGCGGCGTAATTAGTATTTTACTAATGTTTTATTTAGATGTTAAAATTCATTTTTTAATAGATTAATTTGATATAAATGATTATATATTTATATTAATTACATATTTATCATATCGAAATGATAATATATCATTTTATTTATTTACACTAAATTGAGATAACATAATTAGTGTATGTGTTGACAACCACCTTCATGAAGTGAGGTGGATCTGTTTTTATTAGCTCCAAAAAAGGATGCTATGTATAAATATATTTAAATAAAATAATATGATATTTTTTTATTAATTAAATGTAAAATATTATATAAAAAATCAATAATTATCGTTTAAAAATGGAAAAGTAACACATCTATATACATGACTTTCTATCTCTATGATAATAATGTACTTCATTCCTCAAACCCGTCATTCATGATCTATACATAATGTATAAAAAATGTATAGATTTTATAATAACTCTGTGATTATTACTAAAGTGATGATAAAACTATATAATATTCACCGGATCTTGATCTTTCTTGATAAGAGATAATCAATGAGTACACCCCATTCTGGATTATTCCATATATGAGGAATATGAGTTCTACACATTTAATGTAATAAATATTAAAGACTTTATTACAATGCCTAATATTTGGGATTCCATGAAATCCATTTGGGTACCACTAGCTGACACCCTTGATGAAATAGGTGAGCACATGATAATAATAACAATTATCATGCTAACCAATCCATTAATGCTATTGAATGTATATAGTAGGTTTTGTATAGATCATTGTATGATGTTACCTTCTATACTAATATTTTAGGTACAATTACAATACCAACTAGGAAAGATAATTGAGCTGATTATCCATGACCAAAACATGGTCCTATAGGTATAGTCGTAAATATAACCATTCCATCATATTGTTGGCCGAATGTTGTTCATAACATGTCATCCAATTAGCAGTACAATATTTCCCAAACTATCATTTCCAAAGATTTCCATTCAGCTCATTTAATATTATTTTTTACAAATAACAAAGAGTAATCCTCTATGGGAAAAAATAATCATATTAAGTGGAATTATTATGTGTTAAATAACATTTCAATCATTTTCATGATGATATCACTATATGAGGACCTTTTCTGGTTGAAACAAATGTAAAAGTCCCTTGCAAATGAGATTTCCCTTCCATGATTCATGTATCCCTTTGTGGGGGTGGGGTTGAATGAGTGATATATATTTTTATTATTTTTTCATAATTAATGAAACATACTTTACCACTTATTAAATCTATCTTTTTCAAATGATATAAATTCATACAAAAATCCCCAATGATACATGAGTTCACAATGTTAACTAGTCAAAAAGAGTAGCTAAATCCTTGTTATGGTTTGGAAATAATCCAATACTATAATATAAAGTAGAAAAAAAATTAGTAATAAAATGAGTAAGATATAACCTTACACACAGGTAACACTATGTCCAATAAAATGTTTATGTGATTTACGTATCATAAAATAATCTAATGTAATTTATGTATTTTCAGATTAAAAATAAAAAATGTTGATATATAAAAATAAATATTCAAATTATTATAAATAAGATAGTATCAAATTCCTAGAATTCTTATGAATATTCAATTTGTTACCCCTATCGAATTTATAAATTTTATTTCCCAGAATATATATCCAACTTCTCTACATATTGTTAGTTGGAAGAATTGGCATCTTAAATCAATTTTATCCCTTTTGAAAACATTACTTTTACCACAATGAACATATATATATCCTTAGTAGACTACCTTTTACTATGTGTCATGAGTGCATTGTAGAAAAAATTATTCTTCCAGAGACCTCTCATGTTTTTTGGATTCTTGATTATTCTATAGACTACCCATAACTTGTAGGTGACTGATTCATCCATGGTCCACTTATGATTCCCCATCCCATTTACGTGGAGGTATATAGAGCCTAGAAAAATATTTTTGTGGACATATCCATCCTTCACATAATATTCCCTCTATAAAATTCTTCCTTTCACAGAATTATCCCATTAAAACACATATCCTTTTCATACTTCTCCCTAAGAATTATTTTTTGAAACATCTAAATTAATCCTAAAATTATGATCTCTTCTAATAAAATTCACTCACACCAAATGATATGGTTAAGGTCAGTAAATAGTAATATAGATATCTAAAATATGCATACTTGAATTACCCAATGTGGTTATTCAGGACATCTTTCACAAAGAACAATGCTATGTAGTCCACAGATCGACTTTTTTCCACATGGAGGAAGATGTCTTGTGAAAATGAATCTTTTCCTATCAATTGAAAATAATGTTCTTACTGTGAAGAGGAATATTCTAGGAAATGTAAGCCTCCCATGAAATATTTTCCATACATGGTCTTCATAAAGTGTTTCATGTTCAACATAGAGCTGCTATACATAAATAATTCCTTCTATGATTTATATTTTTCTATTTCCCACAACCCATCAGCAGTTTTTGAACTTTTCTTGGATGTAAGTGAACTATGAAATACTTTGTGGAAATATTTCTTTTCCAAAATCAATCACTTGATATTAAGGCCCAAATTTTTGGAAAATATAATGAAAACTATTCCACCATAAAAATATCCATCGAGGGCACAAACAATACTAATTCATGGTCATATAGATTTTGGACACAAATTAATACATCATTAAGTAATCAATTATTTTATATTAAAATTCACTACTTATTTGATCAAAAACATTATTTTTAGTGATATATATCATTTGATCAATTATCATTTTAATCGTTAGATTTACCATGAAAATTTTAATATCTTATCTATCTTACAACCATATGTTTCATTCAAATCAAACCTGAATATGATTGGAAACACCATTTCTCCCACATTCCCATGTTATTTTTTAAAGAAATTTCTTAAAAAAAATGTATGATATATTTGAAATAAAAATTAATAAAGAGTCATCAAATTGTCTATAAAATTTAATAAGATAATGGAATTATCAATTTTGAGAACAATAATAGATTGAAATGTTGGAAGGATACATACTCTTACATACAAAACATTATTCATCCAACAAGGTCCCAACAACTGTAACACCCCATGATTTTATAGTATGTTATCTCTACCTAGTATTTCAATAATTTGTGATAAATTCAACATTGAGTTCGAGTACACCATCACTTAACATACTAGTCGTCCAAAAAGAAGTTTATGAATTGTATTATACACATTTAACATTTTATCTATCCTTTATAATTTTAACAATCATATTTTGTCTTTATTATATATAATATAAAAAATATCAATTTTTACGATAAAAGAGGCATTTTTAAAAAAATGTTGTTTTTCAACCTTTTAATAGTGAACACATTTTAAATCCAATAATTGAAACTTTTATATATTAAATTTAAAAAAATTATATTCTCCTATAAAATAGGAATATAAAATATTTATTTTCTATATATTATTTGTACTTCTCTGATAACTGTTATATTTTGATGAATAGTGAAAAATACTAAATTTTAATTAAAAACAACATTTTAAATAGAAATAATTTATAGTATAAAATTATAAATTTGAGTGGTTTTAAAGTATCATTATACTATATTTTTTCATTTAATATAATTTTTGTAATTTTATGTAATTTCAATTTTAATCTAGAGATAAACAATTGTCAATCGTTGGATAGTCATTATTTCTTAAAACACGATTTCTATTTTAACAATGTGAATTAATTTTAAATTACATTCATCCACTTATTTTTTTTTTGAATATGGAAAAATGGATTCCATATTTGGAATTAGGAGGGCCCAGTTTTCTAAATAGGTAATTTTTATTTGCATACATTATGAATGTTTACATTAGTAAATATATTATTTACCATGGTCAAAATATAAATCCGGAAAACTAGGGTATAAAAAATATTATTATAATAATATTAAATTATCCCAAAAAGTGTCCTATACCTATTTGACAATACCTGTCCATCCATTTCCATACATGGGTCTTTTTTGGGACTCCATAGATCCACATGAGAGTAATAATGACACTTTATATTAATTGATCATGCAGTGTCATTTTTTTATCCATTTGTGTTCCAATATTTTTCATGCACAATTTAGACATGATATTTTTAAAAATTTATTTGTGGAGAAAACATTATACATAATTACACCATTTTTGTTCAGCCATTTGTTACTTAAGATGATTTCATGGATGCAGGTCATGACACAAGAAGGGTCCCTATGATATCGAGATTTATTTGAGACCCATTGATGTGCATGGATGAGGTAAGTAAACATAGGGTTGTGAACCATTTTGGGTATTCTGTTTTTTGTCTTTATTTTTTGTTTTTTGTTTCACTGGACATTGTATGACAAGACATGGAATATTTATTTGTTGGTTGTTTGAATGTAACGAATTTTTTGAAATGGATTTGAGATTCATGTTTTATAGTTATACTATTGACATTATTTCTTTTTTTCTCTCCCATGTATTACACTGATAAATATTATATAGTCTCACCACAAGTCATACTAGACCCCATATCATATTTTGTAGCCTCTGGAATATGGGGAGGAACACTTGAGGTCTGTTGGAACACTAGATTGTGAAACAAGATTAGTGGCTCATGGGTCAGGGTGTTACAATTATTATTCCCTAATTGTTTCTAGTTAGTTAATGTATTCTTCCCATTTTCTCATTAATTAATTCTCAAAACCATGGAGATATTATTTATAAGAAAATGTGACATTATTTCTCAATCAAAGATAGGAATCCTTCAATTCAATGTCAACATTATTTATTTTCTATTAATAATTAGAATTAAAATAATTAAAATATGATCGATGTTTAAAATTTACAAAAATTATACCATATTTCAAAATTATTAAAATAAATCATATTAATTTTTCTATTTAAGTAATATTTTGATTTCATTTAAAATTTTAAAAATTATTTTTTATCATTCTTTAAATGATAATATTGTTACACTGTTATGGATGAAATTAGTTATTTTTCACCCCATACAATTTTTTTGGTTTTATAGAGTAATATATATTTCAATTATTCAGGGTTATATTAATTTTGAAATTTAAATAAAAGTACATCACCTATATAGATTTTTTTTAATGGGTTTCATTTCAGTTATGTATTTTTAAATATTCCACTCTACATTTTCTTACATAATTAGACATTATAATTAAGAATCTATTATTATAAATAATTTTAGAAAAAAATTAATGAAATTATACATGGAAATGTTGAAATATATATTTAATTTTATTTAATAATTTCAATTTTATGACAGAGAAACAATTTTTTAATGAATGTACATTTTAAACAGGTTTATTCCTGTACTACAAATTTTGAAAATATTATTTAACAAAAAAATTATTATTTAAAATTAGTTGAATGTTTTTTTATCATCTTCTAATTTATCGTTTTTTCCACATTTTATGCATAATGATTTATTCTCATATAATTCAATCTCGTGACGTTTTGTCCTCTATATATATTTATCATTCATTTAACCTGATATTTTCCTTTAATGAAAATATTATAAAAAAATGAATATATTTGCAATAATTTCTATATTGGATTAAATTTATACACATTATTATATATAGTGGGAATTTATAGAATCTTAAGGAGAATGTTTTTCATAAACTATGGGGATATAGATGTTATGTATATTTTATTAAATATTGATATTTATTTAAAAAACATAATATTTTGTATTTTATTATTCTTTCAATATTGTAGTTGAAACGATTATAGGATGGGTGGAATTTGTTAAAGACCCAATTCATATTCATGTGTTTTGTAGGGTCTGTTATATTCCCACTCCGAATTATGTATGGTCTTATAGGGAAAATTTGTTTTCATTTTTTAATTCATATTTTTGTATTTTGTGTATGCATAAACACATATATAATGTTTATTAAATGATTTGTGAGGGTATGATTATGATATGTAATTCCAAGAGATTTTAAAAAGGGAAAATATTATTTGATATTTTATGTGACACAAAAACAAATGTTTAGAATAAAATACAACATTATGAGACTTTATGATATCTTTATATTTATATAATTTAAATCTCATAAATTTCCTTGAATAAAAAAAATTAAGTTTATCTTCAGATACATAAAACAATATATTTATCTTGCATTAAAGTTAACACAGAGTTAAAATTAAATGTGATATATAATGAAAACATTATTATTTAATATTTTAGTTAAAAAATCCATTCAATTATTTGGTAGGAATAATAATTAATAAATTATGAATATATGGTTATATATTTGTTAGTAATAAAATAAGAATCATTTTGATGAAATATAAATGCTAAATGGAAAAATACATTTTCACTAAAATATGGAATATTCATGCTTCTCAATCATTTCATATATTATCATATATCAAAATAATATTTTTTAGAATTTTTGGGATTTTTCAAAAAATTTTCATTTTTAATTAAAAGTAAATATTTCGAAATTTTATTTAAAAACCACCTTTCCATTTTTAATAATATATAATGAATTTTTTTTTAAAAAGACTATTTTTTATATTGGTTAAATAATTTATAAATTTATATAATTTATTTCATTAGAATCATTTTTATAGTAATTTTGAAATATATATTTTGTAATTTTTTGATCATTTTCTCTTAAAAAGATGATTTCTCATCATTTCTATGGAATTTTTTATATATTATAATTTCCAACTATTGTGAATTTAATTTAGAAAAAATTTATTACATATTTGGAATAAAAATGATTTAAATTTCTTCATAATTTAAATATTCATTTTGATGAAAATAAATAGGGAAAAAGATAAAATTAATTATCGTAATATGCATTAAAATGGATTTACGGGGTGTCAAATTAAGAATACAATGTTCAATAAATGATTACAATATTTTATAAAACCCATTGTATTAAAAAATTTTATGAAATGTATCTTGTTGTTTCTATAGTAATTTTTTTTGGATTTTTTCACGATTAAAACGAGGGTTTTATTGAATTTTTTTTAAAATTTACATCTGTGCAACTCACCACACATATAAAAGGGCACCACCACTACTTTATTCATTCACATGATCAAACCCATATGGTTTATCCAATTAATTCCAAATTATCATTAAAATTTCCATAAAATCATCTTATAATCCTTATTTTGGGAATAAATACGACCTATTAATGTTTTTGGTGGAATCATAATCACATTACCCAGATAAGAGGTTGCATTAATCAACGATCGTTTTTACTTTAATTCTTCATATAACATCATAAGTTATTATTAATCCATTATTATATAATGAACTTAGTATCAATATTATACTGATATGTATATAAATTAATTTAATAATCTACAATGATCAGAACATCCATTAAATGATTTATAAAGACAATGTTGGTTTATATCATAGACTATCGACCCATAAACCGATGCCATTAGTTTTTTCCATTACCGACTAGCATTGTTGAGTATGATGATGGATATTAAGAATATATATGATTTTATAAAATCATTATTACTAATGATTCATTATATATCATATAAATTTTTAATTTCTTTTCCGTAGGGGATATGATAATGTCACTCGTGTGTAGAATGTACTTTAACCTTCTGAAGCGGCGTGATTAGTATTTTACTATTGTTTTATTTAGATGTTAAAATTCATTTGTTTAATATATTAATTTGATATAAATGATTATATATTTATATTAATTACATATTTATCATATCGACATGATAATATATCATTTTATTTATTTACACTAAATTGAGATAACATAATTAGTGTATGTGTTGACAACAACCTTCATGAAGTGAGGTGGATCTGTTTTTATTAGCTCCCAACAAGGATGTTATGTATAAATATATTTAAATAAAATAATATGATATTTTTTTATTATTTAAATGTAAAATATTATATAAAAAATCAATAATTATCATTTAAAAATGGAAAAGTTACACATCCATATACATGAATTTCTATCGCAATGATAATAATGTACTTCATTCCTCAAACCCGTCATTCATGATCTATACTTAATGTATAACAAATGTATACATTTTATAATAACTCTGTGATTATTACTAAAGTGATGATAATACAATATAATATTCACCGGATCTTGATCTTTCTTGATAAGATATAATCAATGAGTACACCCCATTCTGGATTATCCCATATATGAGGAATATGAGTTCTCCACATTTAATGTAATAAATATTAAAGACTTTATTACAATGCATAATATTTGGGATTCCATGAAATCCATTTGGATACCACTAGCTGACACCCTTGATGAAATAGGTGAGCACATGATAATAATAACAATTATCATGCTAATCAATCCATTAATGTTATTGAATGTATATAGTAGGTTTTGTATAGATCATTGTATGAAGTGACCTTCTATACTAATATTTTAGGTACAATTACAATACCAACAAGGAAAGATAACTGAGCTGATTATCCATGACCAAAACATGGTCCTATAGGTATAGTCGTAAATATAACCAATCCATCATATTGTTGGCGGAATGTTGTTCATAACATGTCATCCAATTAGCAGTACAATATTTCCCAAACTATCATTACCAAAGATTTCCATTCATCTCATTTAATATTATTTTTTACAACTAACAAAGAGTAATCCTATATGGGAAAAAATAATCATATTTAGTGGAATTATTATGTGTTAAAGAACATTTCAGTCATTTTCATGATGATATCACTGTATGAGGACCTTTTCTGGTTGAAAAAAATGTAAAAGTCCCTTGCAAATGAGATTTCCCTTCCATGATTCATGTATCCATTTGTGGGGGTGGGGTTGAATGAGTGATATATATTTTTATTATTTTTTCATAATTAATGAAACATACTTTACCACTTATTAAATCTATCTTTTTCAAATGATATAAATTCATACAAAAATCCCCAATGATACATGAGTTCACAATGTTAACTAGTCAAAAAGTGTAGCTAAATCCTTGTTATGGTTTGAAAATAATCCAATACTATAATATAAAGTAGAAAAAAAAAATTAGTAATAAAATGAGTAAGATATAACCTTACACACGGGTAACACTATGTCCAATAAAATTTTTATGTGATTTATGTATCATAAAATAATTTAATGTAATTTATGTGTTTTCATATTAAAAATAAAAAATGTTGATATATCAAAATAAATATTCAAATTATTATAAATAAGATAGTATGAAATTCCTATATTTCGTATGGATATTCAATTTGTTACCCCTATCAAATTTATAAATTTTATTTCCGAGAATATATATCCAACTTCGATACATATTGTTAGTTGGAAGAATTGGCATCTTTAATCAATTTTAGCCCTTTTGCAAACATTACTTTTACCACAATGAACATATATGTATCCTTAGTAGACTACCTTTTACTATGTTTCATGAGTGCATTGTAGAAAAAATTATTCTTCCAGAGACCTCTCATGCTTTTTGGATTCATGATTATTCTATAGACTACCCATACTTTGTAGGTGACTGATTCATCCATGGTCCACTTATGATTCCCCATCCCATTTACGTGGAGGTCTATAGAGCCTAGAAAAATCTTTTTGTGGACATATCCATCCTTCACATAATATTCCCTCTATAAAATTCTTCCTTTCACAGAATTATCCCATTAAAACACATATCCTTTTCATACTTCTCCCTAAGAATTATTTTTTGAAACATCTAAATTAATCCTAAAATTATGATCTCTTCTAATAAAATTCACTCACACCAAATGATATGGTTAAGGTCAGTAAATAGTAATATAGATCTATAAAATATGCATACTTGAATTACCCAATGTGGTTATTCATGACATCTTTCACCAAGAACAATGCTATGTAGTCCACAGATCGACTTTTTTCCACATAGAGGAAGATGTCTTGTGAAAATGAATCTTTTCCTATCAATTGAAAATAATGTTCTTACTGTGAAGAGGAATATTCTAGGAAATGCAGGCCTCCCATGAAATATTTTCCATACATGGTCTTCATAAAGTGTTTCATGTTCAACATAGAGATACTATACATAAATAATTCCTTCTATGATTTATGTTTTTCTATTTCACACAACCCATCAGCAGTTTTTGAACTTTTCTTGGATGTAGGTGAACTATGAAATACATTGTGGAAATATTTCTTTTCCAAAATCAATCACTTGATATTAAGGCCCAAATTTTTGGAAAATATAATGAAAACTATTCCACTATAAAAATATCCATCAAGGACACAAACAATACTAATTCATGGTCATATAGATTTTGGACACAAATTAATACATCATTAAGTAATCAATTATTTTATATTAAAATTCACTACTTATTTGATCAAAAACATTATTTTTAGTGATATATATCATTTGATCAATTATCATTTTAATCGTTAGATTTACCATGGAAATTTTAATATCTAATATATCTTACAACCATATGTTTCATTCAAATAAAACCTGAATATGATTGGAAACACCATTTCTCCCACATTCCCATCTTATTTTTTAATGAAATTTCTTGAAAAAAACGTATGATATTTTTGAAATAAAAATTTCTAAAGAGTCATCAAATTTTCTATAAAATTTAATAAGATAATGGAATTATCAATTTTGAGAACAATAATAGATTGAAATGTTGGAAGGATACATACTCTTACATACAAAACATTATTCATCCAACAAGGACCCAACAACTGTAACACCCCATGATTTTATAGTATGTTATCTTTACATAGTATTTCAATAATTTGTGATAAATTCAACATTGAGTTCGAGTACACCATCACTTAACATACTAGTCATTCAAAAAGAAGGTTATGAATTGTATTATCCACATTTAACATTTTATCTATCCTTTATAATTTTAACAATCATATTTTGTGTTTATTATATATAATATAAAAAATAACAATTATTACGATAAAAGAGGCATTTTTAAAAAAAATGTTGTTTTTCAGAATTTTAATAGTGAACACTTTTTAAATCCAATAATTGAAACTTTTATATATTAAATTTAATAAAATTATATTCTCCTATAAAATAGGAATATAAAATATTTATTTTCTATATATTATTTTTACTTCTCTGATAACTTTCATATTTTGATGAATAGTGAAAAATACTAAATTTTAATTAAAAACAACATTTAAAATAGAAATAATTTATAGTATCAAATTATAAATTTGAGTGGTTTTAAAGTATCATTATACTATATTTTTTCATTTAATATAATTTTTGTAATTTTATGTAATTTCAATTTTAATCTAGAGATAAACAATTGTCAATCGTTGGATAGTCATTATTTCTTAAAAACACGATATTTATTTTAACAATGTGAATTAATTTTAAATTACATTCATCCACTTATTTTTTTTGAATATGGAAAAATGGATTCCATATTTGGAATTAGGGGGTCCCAATTTTGTAAATAGGTAATTATTATTTGCAGAAATTATGAATGTTTACTTTAGTAAATATATTATTTACCATGGTCAAAATATAAATCCGGAAAACTAGGGTATAAAAAATATTATTATAATAATATTAAATTATCCCAAAAAGTGTCCTATACCTGTTTGACAATACGTGTCCATCCATTTCCATACATGGGTCTTTTTTGGGACTCCATAGATCCACATGAGAGTAATAATGACACTTTATATTAATTAATTTATAATTAAGACAAAAATAACATAATTATACATGTTTTATTAAAAAATATTACATGGGGTTATATAATTATATATTCCACTATAAATACTCATTAGAATGATAAAAATATTTCCTAAATATACATATTTTATTTATAATTTTTAATCATTAAATAATTTAATTTCATTAGAACACAATAATGAGGAAGTAATTACATTAATAATTAAAGAATCACATAAATGTTATTGTAAATATTAAAATAAATATAATTTTAATGTTTTGATGTCATTAAAACTTTTATAGGTGAATATGAGATGTAATGATTGAATAAATGTATTTATTTCGAGTTAATAAACTTTTGATGATTTTCACTAAAACCATATACTTAATAGTGTCAAAATTGACCAAATTAGATTTTTAAAACAAATAAAATATTATTAGATGATATAATATTCCTTAAAATATATGGTTCTTCCAAAAAATATATATATAAGCTTATATATATCAATAATGAACCAAAACGGGTTATTTGTTATTGTTATAGTAACTTTATTAACAATACCCTAAAAATACGAGGAGACATGGTAAATGTTAAACTATTTAACTAAAATTTAAATCTAAAATATAAGGTTAATAAGGTAACCTAAACATGTCTAAAGCCTATGTTTTGGGATTATTTCGACCCATAAACACCTATTTATCGAAATAAATTCATTTTTTGCCATTAGAAACAGAATATGATTATATAATAAAATAAGTTTTTCATTATTTTCCTAAAGTGACACTCAGCTCTCTTATAAAATGGAACTTCCCCTTCTCTAATAATCACCCAACTAAATCCATTTAGTTCGGCCAAAACCTGCCCAAATATCCCTCAAATGTATCTCACATAAACCTAGAGTCCTTACATTGATCAAAAAGAAATCCTATGGAGCCCTTTTGATCATCTTAAAATGAAACACCCGAAGAAGATGTAATAATTTCCCCACCCTCTAGAAAGTTATATTCTTCTACCACTTCTTCATTCATTGTGGTATCCATATAAAAATAACAACTCTAGTACCTCCTACATAAAATGATGTTATTATAACGATTTTACAACCATATTTTTCATTCTACCCATCCTATAAATTACAATGTCACCATACATGTGTACGTACAACATACCAACATTACGTCGTGGTGTTGTTTATTATTCAAACACTTCATTATTTGGATGCTTATAAGAATGAGTATAACTGATGTAAATAATAAATAAAACAAGTTATTGATTCTTTATATATGATATAACATCCAATTACATATGATTTCATCATCAATATAATTATATTATCGCTCGTGCGTAAATTCAGGTTACCGTCTCCATGACGCAATGAGATTAATTTCCACATTCACCATTCAATGATGACTATAAAAATATATATTATTAATAAGTATTTAAAAAATTACATAATAATTATGATTAATATATATATATATATCTGTGTGTGTGTTTACATACTTATAACTTATTCACTTACATCCATTTAATACGATTTGAAAACAAAAATAGTGTTTATGCGTAGGTATGGCCTACCATCTCCATAAACGATGCCATCCATTTCATATATCTATCAATATTACATATTTTTTATTCTAGTTATATATTATATTTAAATCATGTTTTATATTATGGATGTATTTAAATAATGTTTAAAATGAAATGATCTTGAATAACAAGTTAAAACACGTACGATAAAGAAAGTGATTATTACCCAAAATGATAATTTAACTTGGAAATAATTATTATATGGGTTGTATAAAGTCATAAATGAATCATGTATGATATAATAAATATGAATATGTTTCTGGTATAATTTAATATCATACAATGGTCATTATACAGATGGTTAAGCGTACCCTCGACCAAAGAAAAGTGCATGGTAAGAGTTAATTCACAATATCATTATTATCAAAGGTTGTTCCTCCGTAAGAATGTACTTGGAAATATTTATTTTAAATGTCCATATTTCATAAAATAGTTTTGAAAGGTATTTTATAATTGAATTTTTTACTATAAAATCATTTTAAATGTTTTAATGATTTATTTTTCTAATCATTTCTCATTAATGGCCATGTTTTTAAAATTGTTTATAGGATTTATTTATATGGACATAAATGATTTAAAATATTAATTCACCTAAAAATTCTCAAATTTGTATGGGAAACATTGATTCATAACTATAATTTAAATTTTATCCTTTATAATTATGTGACATTAATAATATTTTATTAAAAAGAGATATTTCTATCAATGATTTTTACTGATCATTTTCAACTGTGCCAATATCCTTTACAGGATATTATTCTTGATCAAGGTTGATTTATTTTGATACAAAATCTCAATATTATATTGAAGATTTTGTGATATATTTGAGTGTGAATGTGTTATTTTTATACCATTTATGGTTTAGAATTAATTTCTTGACATTTCATATACTATTTCTAATATGAATGTTTATGTTATGTTTCACCCATTTCATATAAAAAATGTATTAGAAATTGTGTGTGACAGGTGGAGCCCACTATAGCTCCAAGATTCAACAATATGTCTCATCACACAATTATAATTGGAATTTGATGAGGCCTTCCCAATTTAATATATGGTTTTGGCTGAGGCATTAATCATTTTTTGATGTCTTGGCAGAGTCCTTGAAAAAATGTTTTCGAAAGTATGGCATTATGAATTACCTAATTATGAAAAATATATTGATGGTTCATGTTCTAATTAGACTTATAGAATTCCCATGACAATGTTTTATTATGGAATTATTTACTCATCTCATATTTATGCAATAATGTGTTCATGATTATTATTTGTAAAGGCATGTGTTTAAAATTATACACCATGCCTATAGTTAATGTTATATTAGGATAACATTTTTACCCTTACTGCGCATCTGAGCTCAAATTTTTCTTATTTTTTATGATCCCATGATTCATATAAGGGTTTTATGATTGATAAGAAGGGTTAAGCTATGGGATTAATGGTGTTATAAAAGTATCATTTATGTTGTTTTTTATTTTCTAATGTGTAATGGGACATTCATGTATGTAATCTATTTTCCAAGACTACTAAACTAATTGATCTTTTGGGACATGATTTCCTATAATCACACCAATATATTAAAATAATGTACAGACTCTGGGAAACTAGGGTCTGGGATTTACATTTGGTTTCATAGAAAGATTAGCAATAACCTCGGAAACAAGATTATGAAAAACTCGGATTAGAAAACATTAACCTAATACGACATTGAACATTATTACAGAAGAACTTTATTAAGTTTTGGTAATATATAGTTTTTGGGTATTTTTCATGAAATACATCCATGTCTGGATTCAAGAAGATAGAGGCGGCTATGGCACCTATGTACCTATGTGTGAAAACTCCGACTAGGAGTTTTGGGTTGGACCCTAGGTATCCTGGTACACAATAATAAGCCATGCTGCACTCTTCGTTATGACACTCCTAGGGGGTATACTTACGATAATTACAATTTTCATTACAAGACATTATGATGGATTTATGAGTAAATACTTACTCAAAGAAAACATTTTATGATTATATATTATATGCATAATCTTCTTAATTTACGATAGGTATTGTACAAGTTTGGAATTTTGAATTCTGATACATAAATTATCCTGGTGTGTGCCATTTTTTAGAAATATCACGAAGTATAAGGAATGATAATTCCAACAATACGCATGATCGAAATATTAAGAAATATCATATTATTCATTGTATTAATCCAACATTTAAAAGGGAAAATAGTCTCCAACGTAATCTCATCAAATGAAGAAATAATATAATTTGTTAATAATATAAGTAATGAATTCTATGAGTCCTATTGATTTGAAGGGAGGTAAGAGAAGAAATGGATAGAAATTGGAAATATAGACAAAGGGAATAGGGATATAAGGATTTTCGCATATGTTTTAACAGTTGAAAGAATCAACTTGGTAAATGATTGAAGGTTATGGGAGTTTGTTAAATGTGTGGAGAAAAAAAGACACCAAGTACCGGATTGAAATGCAAATAAAATTGTTTCAAATGTATAATTCAACATCTTAAAGGAGTTCGCACACTACACAAATCCATGTCCAGTTCATCATATTATACCTCAAATGCTACCATTGGATAATAATCAAGTTATTATACTACAAAAAATGAAGTGTAATGATTAGATCTCTTATGTTGTTATTAACGTATCATGTCATTGGAGTATTGTACTAAGGGTTTACATATTTTAAGAATTTTAGAATATATAAAGATTATACTACATTAATATTTCTTTTTGGACTTGAGATTATGTGGAACCAATAAAAGTGACTCAATTGCCAGTTAAATGTTTTGGAGATTAAATGTTTGAGATAATAATAAACAATAATATAGTTCTGATACTGAGGTATTGATTTTAGAATAATATATGATTTATTTGGAATAATAAAATTTTATATTTTTGACTACCTTGAAACTGCTTAAGGATTTGTATATTCCATCATTGTGGGATTTTACAACATTTTTGGACAGAAGGAGTATATCCAGTATTATATAAAGAATATGTGATCATTAATGTAATAAATAAGTTTTAATGGTAATTCATGGTGTTATAGTGTTTTAAATGAATACATGATGAATTTTTTCACATGTTATTACATGGAAAAAATGATCTTCAATTTGTTTACCTTCATTTTAAATTTTGGATTGTGAGACTTGAGATATGTACATTAAATAATTCTAAAGGTTGGAATAGATTATGTTTGACATTGGATACAATTTTTAATGTTATATAATTTCATGACATTACTTTAGGATTGTCATAAAAATCTAAATCCGTAGGTTGGGTGTCAACATGTCATGTCCGGTAATGCTGTGAGACTTGAACACGTAACCGAAGGGTGACAAGGGTGTATCACCTACCACTGGCCTATGTAATGTACTATTTTGTATAATTTTGTTTTTTTAATAGTTTGACTAATTAAATATAAATTCACTATTATTTAGAACCCTATATTATTTTTATGAGATGAATATTTTTGAGTTCAATAATCTTTTGGGGGGAAAGATGATTTTGTGGTATAAATTAGTTAACGGATGGAACACTAATTGTCATGTATTTTTTTCATACTTAATCTAAGTGTCACGAACCGAATCTGGATGCCGCCAATACCGGCACCAAACCCAGACCGTGACAAGTCTCGAAGGGTGTTCCCGATCCCCACGGGCTGGCACAAGTGCCCGGGTATCATAAAATGATAATTGGGAACGATTTACCCGAGTTTATAAACATAAAACGACAAAAGAATCCAATGAAACGAATCTGGATTTTTCAAACCAAATATTCTTTTTCAAAAAATCATAACTGAATTACACAATTTAAAAAAAAATGAAGACCATTACAAAGGTGCAAACACAAGAAAATATAGGCCAAAACCTCCACATGGAAAGAGGCACCGCCCTCAAGCCATCTCCACGACACTCCATCACGATGGACCGCTAAAAACCCGAACTAAAGGCATAAAACCTGTACCCAAACCTGTGACATAAAAAAAGCAAGTCTACATACACCCAAAGGGGTAAGTAGGTTGTGAGCGAAATCCCAGTAGGATACCACCTCTATGAGATTCCATGTGATAATCATTTCATGACAAAAAGCATTGCATGTTTTGTAAATAAGAAAAGCTAGTTACAATTTTCTAATGGATGAAATAATAAATGAAAACAGTTTTCATGTGAGATAATTTTAAAGGAACAAAAATTTTAAAATAAATAACAAAGCTACTGAATTTTCCAGCCAACAATACCGTATACTGACGGTAAGTACAAAGGATCTAATGAGCACAAGTAATAGGAAATAACCCCTAGGCACTAGCTAGCTGTGGGTCCCAGGTACCTCGTATCTCGGTGAGAGTAACCACAAAAAATATCTGTTCTCGTGCACAATCCACTAGTAGGGATCATACCCATAACCTAGTGGTCCCCAATCATCATCATCATTGTTTAGTTAGAGTTGTAAGAGTCAATCTTGCTAAGTGAAACTGAGGCCAAACCCCACAGATTCACTAGCATACTAGTACACGTCCACCCACCTAGATACCCGGGTTTTCCCTTTGTGCTCAAACAAGTTCAACAATCCAAGAAGTATAGTTTTCACATGCAAATATCAATTCCACATCACACATTAACCAAACAGCCACATGTACATCACACAAGTAAAAAATTCCACAATTCATTCAAATGCATTTTGAAATCAAACTCACACCATAATTCCCTACAACACTTTTCACATTTCTTTAACACTTACACAAATCCTTTAAACGATTTTATAAAACCATTACAAGATATTCAACTCACATAACAGCCCGCACACATGTCACATAATACCCTTCTCAACTTCACAATTCATTTTATCAATAAACTCACATGAAACATCCCACACCCGTGTTTCGCACATAAATCACAATTTAGTAAAACATTTCAGCAATTTATAAAACATTCAAAATATGTTTGACATCTCAAATCACCACTTTACCATTCAAAAACCCACATTAGGTGAACACACTCACCCAAACAGTACATGTACACCCTTTACCAACTTTTTTTAACAAAATAAAACATTTTCAATTTTTATAAAACAAACCCAAGAGGTATAACCATTGTTTGCACACTAAACCCATTTCGAACCCCTCATTCAAAACCAAAATCATAACAATAACAATCAAAAACATAATTTTCAGCCATAAAACAATTATTAAAGTACCCCTAAATTTTATAAAAATACATCAAATAATACCACAATGATACACATGAAAAACACACGTTTTCATAAATCTCCTTCAAAAAGTACAACACGGTTTTACACCTTAAACTCATTAAAAAAAACTACTTTTCAAGGCCCACATGATAATAAGTAATTAAAAAAACAGAATTTGCAGCCCCTTTCAAGACTAATAAATCACTTTCATATGTTCTAAACTAAACCCAAACATTACCCCAAGAGTCACACATGAAAAGTACACAATTTCAAGCAAAAATACAACTAAAAATTAAATGTTTAACCAAATTCATCAAAAACAGTTTTAAAACCACACAAGACAGATTATAAACATACTAAATTAATAAAACAAGCAAGCTAACTCATCATAAAATGGTTACACATGGAATCACCTACCTTTTGACTCGAATCGCTCAAAACTTGGTGCGAAACCTTAAGTGCACCACCGCCGCACCACAAGGAATATAAATCCAGACCAAGACCACCAAAAATTGACCCAAAAGATACCAAATCAGACCATAGGATCTAAACCAAACTTCTGGAAATGGGTAACTTCACGAAATATGAAATAAAACTAAAAGAGGATGGAAGGAACCAAGAAGGAATTCTCTTACTTGAAATATATTGAAGAAATCGGACCCAATCCACCTAACTATGAATTTCCAAGTACCCGAAACTGATATGGATGTCCGAAGGAGTCATATTAGGTCATGTGGGGACTGAAATGGTGGGAAAAGGATGACAATTGAAGGAGTTATGAAAGATTCATTTTTCCTCATCAAATCTGGTCGATTTGAGAAAGATTGAGAAAGATCGTCCAAATCCGCGGGCTATATGAGCTCTAAAGAGGAAAACGCGATACAGGGGGTGAGGCTGAGGTTTTTGGCTTCGAGTGGAAGGTTGAATCACCGAAAAAAAGTAAAAAACTAATGAGATATTAAAATTTTAAAAAAATAATTTAAAGCAGGAAATGGGCTTACGGGTAGGCCCATTACCTTAATTAAAAACCCAAATCCATCATGATTTGGGATCTCTATGTGGTTCAAAAGGATATTATGATTTTAATATATTATGGTATGCCAATTGGGAAGTGGAATGGGTTTAAAATAGTAAAAATTGAAGGAGTTATAGAAGAATAAAAATTTGTTTTTAAATCTGGATTTGGGCTCACGGTTTGACCCAAATTTTCAAAACCCACCATTTTCACCAAAATGAGTGGAAAACCCCCAAAACAAATCGGTAATGGAAATTAAATGAGTAATGAATTTAAATAAGTCTGAAAATTCTCCCCACCATAAAACTTTCCACCCTCGGAAAGCCACATCGCGGATAAAGCAAAAACCAATCCCAACCGAAAGGCATAAATGGACTCATTTGCTAAGCTTCGCCCCCAAAGGTCAAAACACCTCCAGTGATCAATTATGGAAGGAATAATTCACAACCAAAACATACAACTCATTACTGAAATTATCAAGCACATTCAAAATTTATCCTAAAACAAAACTCCTCAAACACTATCTGAACAAGGCTCAAGAAATTTACCCAAACAAACAAGAACATCGAACAAGGTTACACTAACCTTGATATAACTAAACAATTCGGAAATCTCCAATCCCAACGTTTACTCAAGGAAGATGTATGTGGTTATATAGCTCCGAATGATACTACCCACATCCAATTCACGACCAAGTACAAAAGTGAGTTACTGGTACAAGGATACACAAATGGGCACCCCAACCATAAGAGAGAACTTAAATTTTTTTTTCCGAGAAAGAATCAAGACACTAACTGGGGAGCCCCGAACAATCTCCGTAGTACAAGGGCTATAATCCCATTAGGCACATTCAAAATAATATACATGAGACTCATATTGGTTCTCCCCACCATAAGAAGCATCCATCTTAACTGACCAATATAGGCCGACATAGAAAAACCCCAAAACTTAAAGTGTTGGGACGACAACACGATTAGCCCGCGCAGTTTGGGAAACTGTGCTCTAACCATGTGGATCCTTATACCTAAATGGTTTTCTGGTGAATGGTTACTGATAAATGTTCGCTCAACATGTCTAGACAAATCGAAAACCTTTCCCCAAACCCAAAGGAAACCAAAGGGGAAAAGAAAGACATTGGGAGATAACATGGGGATGAGGCACTCCAACTCTTTCCACCTAATGGGAACAAAAGAAAAAAGGCGAAAACACCAAATTTTTAAACTATTCCCATCTCTCATACTAAGAACAGTTCATTGTTCAAGGTTAAAACCTACCATGGGATTTCCTTTGACTACGTGCCAGCTTCTCTCCGGGACCTATGGCTGGAGCTGGAATGATTGAAGCACCTTCAGCCTCGCAGTTAGGATTTGGAAACCCCTAAATATAATTTCTTCTTCCGATGCTAAAAAAACTACACGCAATCTGATATGGGTTCACCCAGATATAACACACTCCAGAACTCACTTTACACTAACTTTTAAATTCCCTGAAATAAGGGTTTAGAGGATGCACTCACATCACACCCTGCTTCTTCGGGTGAGAAACAACAGAAATAAAGGACACATATAAACACCTTCCTCTAAAATAGAGGATGTCGAGATATCCCAAAAGGAAAAACGGTTTTGAAAAAAAATAGACTCACATAATATTGTACAACTTCAACTTTACAATCAAACGAGCACGTGACATCACATCACGTCACCGAAAAAGAACAAAGCGACTGAGAGAAATAATACAAGGAGGGGTGCCTTATACAATACCACCAAATATCACAGCATTCCAGAAAGTGTCCATAACAGCCTCTCATGTCCAGATTTCCCACACTGGTAGTTTAACATAAACCCCTTCTACGAAGAGACTATGAAGGACTTAGAGGCCCTCTTAGACACTATCCTTGCTGACAAACCCAGACAACATTCACCTTCGACGAATTAGGTAGCTTACGAAACTAAGGTCTCCTTCAACCATCCACGAGCACTCTTACACAACAAGAGGATCCAAAAAAAACCAAGAACGTAAATGGTGTAGACTCATTCCCCAAATCTCTAGAAAATATTCCTTACATTGATCAACTGGAGTATTTTTCTAATGGTGAAACAATCCGCATTGCACTTCAGTTGTGCAATAAATCTTAATGGGGCGTACCTTATCTAAAGAGAGAACCCAAGGACCCAACCAATATGGTCCATTGGTAAAAAAAATACCACAAAAAATATCCAAACTGGTTAATGGAACCATCTTAATGGTGTCCCGAAACATATATCATAGGATACTACTAACCGGACCTTTTACCTAGCTTTCTGACCAAACAGAACCCCCAAAAAAAACAGTTCGAATAGGAGGGGTTCTTAGACTCAAAACATCCCACAACATCAACATTTTCAAAAACCCATAATAAAAACCATCCCAAACTATTCATCAAAAAAACATGTTTTTCTTTAAAACCATTTCTGAAAAAAAAACGGTTCAGCGGTGAGCATATCCACCAATGGTACCCCATGGGCCTCACACATGCATGTTTTTGTGCCATACCAGGCACCCTCCTCATATCCGTCCTGGCACTCATCCAGTCATGCCATAAACCATCTATCATCTTATATAACCCCATTCATATTGTCACTCATGGAAATACAAAAGGTCAATGCGCTGATTCTTTCCACTTTTCAAAACCAAAACGGTCAACCAACACATCATTCTTATCAAAACCGCTAACCAGGAGGTCGAACACAAATTACCGCATTAAAAAAAACTTTTTAGAAAGTCAAAATCGTTCCAATGAAAACTCACATTAAATTTATTTACATCAATTTCAAAATATCTCATCCCATTAAAAAATCTTTTGATATTTTAGAAAACTCTAATGGGAACACTTTCAAAACCAACTTCAATATAGTTTCTGCTTTCAAAAGAGGTGTAAGAACATAATTTCCCATTTAAAAATAATTTTGAATATTCAGTTCTTCCATTTCATAAATCAAACCATTACATATTTATTTGATAATCATTTCACAAAAACATTACACTTCCTAAAACGAAGTCACGTTAAAACCAAAGTTCCAAGATTTCAAAACTAAAGAACACCAGACAATGCGAGAGGAAACTAGATTCAGGTGGTGACTTGGACATATGGTTGGCAGCCAAATTCCAATCACTTCACTGTCACAGAGAGTGTTCTAGTGATTATCCCTGGCTCCACATGGCTTGCCAGACCCTGCGAGCTCATTGAGACCATTAACCCAACTCTATTTTCATTTCCCCTAATCATCATCAATCCAAGAAAACCAAAAGACCTAGACAAATCCCCAGTTTCCCTGGTGACTGGAATCCTGAAATGAGGTGTGGTGATCAAGCGCACTACCCATAACCATAATTCCATGTCCCAGCAATCATAACTCTAGACTATCCCAACTATTTCCCAAATAACATGACTCCAATGGAGCGAACCTCCTTTGATACCATTTTGTCACGAACCAAATCTGGACGCCGCCAAAACCGGCACCAAACCCAGATCGTGAAAAGTCCCGAAGGGCGTTCTCGATCCCCACGGGCTGGCACAAGTGCTTGGGTATCATAAAATGATAATTGGGAACGATTTACCCGATTTTATAAACTTAAAACGACAAAAGAATCCAATGAAACTAATCTGGATTTTTCAAACCAAATAATCATTATCAAAAAATCAGGACTGAATTACACAATTTTAAAAAAAAATTAAAGACCATTACAAAGGTTGAAACCCATGAAAATATATCCCAAGAACCTCCACATGGAAAGAGACACCACCCTCAATCCATATCCACGACACTCCATCACAATGGACCGCTAAAAACCCGAACCAAAGGAATAAATCCTGTACCCAAACCTGTGACATAAAAAAAAGTCTACTTACACCCAAAGGTGTAAGTATGGTGTGAGAGAAAGCCCAGTAGGATACCAATTCTATGAGATTCCATGTGATAAACATTTCATGACAAAAAGCATTTCATGTTTTGTAAATAAGAAATGCTAGTTACAATTTTCTAAATGATGAAATAATAAATGAAAACAGTTTTCATGGGAGATAATTTTAAAGGAACAACAATTTTAAAATAAATAACAAAGATACTGAATTTTCCAGCCAACAATTCCATATACCTACAGTAAGTACAAAGGATCTAATGAGCACATGTAATAGGAAATAACCCCTAGGCACTAGCAAACTGTGGGTCCCAGGTACCTCGTATCTCGGTGAGAGTAACCACAATAAATATATGTTCTCGTGCACAAGACACTAGTAGGGATCATACCCATAACCTAGTGCTCCCCAATCATCATCATCATTGTTTAGTTAGAGTTTTAAGCATCAATCTTGCTAAGTGAAACTGAGGGCAAACCCCACGGATTCACTAGCATACTAGTACACGTCCACCCACCTAGATACCCGGGTTTTACCTTTGTGCTCAAACAAGTTCAACAATCCAAGAAGTATAGTTTTCACATTAAAATATCAATTCCACATAACACATTAACCAAACAGCCCCATGTACATCACACAAGTAAAAAAATTCCACTATTCATTCAAATGCATTTTGAAATCAAACTCACACCAAAATTCCCTACAACACTTTTCACATTTCTTTAACACATACACAAATCCTTTAAACGATTTTATAAAACCATTAGAAGATATTGAACTCACATAATAGCCCACACACATGTCACATAATACCCTTCTCAACTTCACAATTCATTTTATCAATAAACTCACACGAAACATCCCACACCCGTGTTTCGCACACAAAACACAATTTAGTAAAACATTTCAGCAATTTATAAAACATTCTAAATATGTTTGACATCTCAAATCACCACTTTACCATTCAAAAACCCACATTAGGTGAACACACTCACCTAAAAATTACATATACACTCTTTCCCAACTTTTTTTAACAAAATAAAACATTTTCAATTTTTATAAAACAAACCCAAGAGTTATAACCATTGTTTTCACACTAAACCCATTTCAAAGCCCTCATTCAAAACCAAAATAATAACAATAAAAATCCAAAACTGAATTTTCAGCCCTAAAACAATTATTAAAGCACCCCCAAATGTTATAAAAATACATCAAATAAAACCACAAAGATACACATGAAAAACACACATTTTCATAAATCTCCTTCCAAAATTACAACACAGTTTTACACCTTAAACTCATTAAAAAAAACCGCTTTTCAAGGCCCACATGATAATAAGTAATTAACAAAACAGAATTGGTAGCCCCTTTCAAGACTAATAAATCACTTTCTTGTGTTATAAACTAAACCCAAACATTACCTCAAGAGTCACACATGAAAAGTAAACAATTTCAAGCTAAAATACAAATAAAAATTAAATTTTTAACCAAATTCATCAAACAATAGTTTTCAAACAACACAAGACAGATTATAAACATACTAAATTAAAAAAACAAGCAAGCTAACTCATCATAAAATGGTTACACATGGAATCACCTACCTTTTGAGTTGAAACCCTCAAAACTTGGTGTGAAACCTTAAGCGCACCGCCGCCGCACCACAAGGAATATAAATTCAGACCTAGACCACCAAAAATTGACCCAAAAGATACCAAATCAGACCTTAGGATCTAAACCAAACATCTGGACATGAGGAACTTCAAGAAATATGAAATAAAACTACAAGAGGATGGAAGGAACCAAGAAGGAATTCCCTTACTTGAAATATATATTGAAGAAATTGGACCCAATCTACCTAACTATGAATCTTCAAGTACCCAAAACTGATATGGATGTCCGAAGGAGTCATATTAGGTCATGTGGGGACTGAAATGGGGTGAAAAGGATGAAAATTGAAGGAGTTATGAAAGATTCATTTTACCTCATCAAATCTGGTCGATTTCAGAATGATTGAGAAAGATCGTCCAAATCCGCGGGGTATATGAGCTCCAAATAGAAAAACCCGATACATGGGGTGAGGCGGAGGTTTTTGGCTTCGAGTGGGAGGTCGAATCACCGAATAAAAGTAAAAAACTAATGAGATATTGAAATTTTTAAAAAATAATTTAAAGCAGGAAAAGGGCTTACGGGCAGGCCCATTACCTTAATTAAAAACCCAAATCCTTCATGATTTGGGATTTCTATGTGGTTCAAAAGGATATGAGGATTTTAATATATTATGGTATGCCAATTGGGAAGTGGAATGGGTTTAAAATAGTAAAAATTGAAGGATTTATAGAATAATAAAAATTTGTTTTTAAATCTGGATTTGGGCTCACGGTTTGGCCCAAATTTTCAAAACCCACCATTTTAACCAAAATGAGTGGTAAACCCCCAAAAAAAATCGTTAATGGAAATTAAATGAGTAATGAATTTATATAAAATTCATGGGTGTGACACTAAGAATATATTAATTTCTAACCATTAGGGAAGGAATTTTGAAACTAAAAATGTGTTTTCCTAATACCTTATGTTTTGTTTAACTGATAATAATTTAAATCATCATAGATGTGTAGTTTTGAGGCCTTCAATTGTACACTTGTTTGTGATTGATGACCTAAATTACTACGTATAAATATTTATGTTTTCACTCCAATTATGTGTCACTAATTTCCACCAATGTTCTCCTAATCTAGATCATCATTGGGTGATAACATTTTCATTTCTCTTTCCCTGTTATTAAAACTAAATATTATTAACCCTAATTTTGTTGTGGGTTATACAGTAAGGTATTTTCCTATTTTTATCCTTTTTTTGAATTAAAATTTCAAATTGCAAGGGTAAATTTTACTGATGGAGGGTATAATTTCACACCCCAATATTTTATATTATGTTATCTCTTCAAAGTATTTAAATAACTTGTGAAACACACAACATCGAATTCGAATGCTCCACGACATTAAAAACTAGTTGTTCAAAAAGAAGGTTATGAATAATATTAAAAAAATTTTAAATTTAATATCCTATATAATTTTAAAATCATTATTTTGGGTTTCTTATAAATAATATAAAAACATCAATTTTTATGATAAAAGATGTATTTTTTGAAAGATTTTTTTTCTTCGCCATTTAATGGAGAACTTTTTAAAAATACTATATTTGATAATTCTACGTATTCAAATCAGTGAAATTAAATTCTTCTTTATAATAGGGACATAAAAATTTAGTTTGGATTCATTTTTGGTACTTTTTTTATAACATTCATAAAATGATGAATGGTGCAAAAATAAAAAAAAAATTAATTAAAAAATACTTCTTTAATCCAAATAATTTATAGTGTTAGATGATAATTTATAATGTTTTTAAAGTATTATTAAAATAATTTTTAATAATTTAATATAATTTAGGTTATTGTACGCAATCTCACATTTAAACTGTACATAAACAAGTTTCAATCTTTTGATATTTATTTTTTTGAAACACACGCTTTTGTTTTAACAACGAAAATAAATTTTACATTAATCTCGGCCACTTCTATTTTTTAAATATTGAAAAATGGATTAAATATTTGGAATGAGGAGGTCCAAATTGAGTAAATAGATAGCTTTTATTTATAGTCGTTATGAATATTTACATCAGTAAATATTTTATTTACCGTGGTTAAAAGATAAATCTGATAAATTAGGAAAAAAATAATAATATTAAAATAATATTAAATTACCCAAACAAGGTTACTATTCTTATTGGAATATATATTTCTGTCAATGGGCATCCTTGGGATATTTTCGGGACCTCATGGATGCACTTGAGAGTGATAATGACAATTTTTATTAATTAGTTTAATGTAAATACAAAATGACATAAACAAATATGTTTTAGTAAAATAATATTTACATAAGGTTATATAAGTTATCGTTTTGACTATAAATACTCATTAAAAATATAAAAATATTTTCTACATAATGATATTTTATTTACTATTTTTTGAAATTATATAATTAAATTTATATATGACACAATGATGAAGAAATAATTACCTTATTAATGGAAGAATCACATAAATTGTATTGTAAATTTAAAAATAAATATAATATGAAGGTTTTGATTCCATACACAAATTTTCTATGTGAATATTTCATTTTATTATTAATTCAATGTATTTGGTTATATGTAATCATGTTGTGATGATTTTCACAAAAATCAAATACTAAATAGTGTCAAAATTGACATAATTGGGTTTTTAAAACAAATACTATATTACTAGTTGATATAATATTCCTAAAAAACTAATAATCGGAAAAAAGACTTATATAAGGTTATATATATTAATAATTAACCACATGGGGTTTTTTGGCAGGTTATATTAAGTATGTTAACCATTTAATATGAAAATACAAGGAGACATTTTAAACGTTAAACTATTTAACAATGAGTTAAATTTAAAACATATGGTTACTAAGGTATCATAAATTTGTCAAAAACATATTGGATGAGATTATATTGACCTATAACCACCAAAGGCTCGAAATAAATTCATTTTTAGAGATTATAGACTAAATATGATTGTATAATAAAATAATATTTCATGATTTTTCTAAAGTGACCATCACGTCTCTAATAAAAGGGAACCTCCCCTTCTATAAAAATAACACCTCCAAATCTATTTGGCTCAGCCAAACCCTACCCAAATATCCTCTGAACGTCCCCCAAATGAATATAGATTATATAGTTTGATCAAGAATCCAACATAAGAATCCCTTTTGATCTACTCAAAAAGAAACACCCGAAGAAGATGTAATAAGTTCACCAACCTCTTTCAAGTTATACTCTTCTTCCACTTCCTCATTCATTGATTTATACATATCAAAATAATATATTTAGTACCTCCTACATTCTGTGATATTATTATAAATATGGTGAAACCATATTCATTATTCTATCCATCCTATAAATGACAAAGTCGACATACGTGCTTACGTTCCGCTTACTGTCTACACTTCGTGGTGTAGTTTTTTATTCAAACACTTCATTATTTGGATGGTTATAATAATGAGTATAACTGATGTAAATAATAAACATAACAAGTTAATGATTCTGTATATATGATACAACATCCAATTACATACGATTTCACCATCAATATAATGTTATTTTCGCTCATGCGTACGTACGGACTACCGTATCCACAATGAGAGGAGATTCATTTCCAAATTCTCCATTAAAAGATGATTATAAAAATTTATATTATTACTATGTATGTAATATATGACATAATAATTCTGATTAATATATATATGTTTAATTATATATATCTTATTCACTTACTTCCATTCAATACTATTTGAAAATGTAAACAATGTTTATGTGTACGTACGACCTACCATCTCCAAAAATGATGCCATCCATTTCATATATCTATCTATTTTAAATATTTATATTCCAAATATATATGATATATAAATCGAGTTTTATATTCATGATGTATTGTAATCATGATCTAAATGGTACGATCATGAATAACATGTCAAAACACGCACGATATAGAAAGCGATTACTACCCGAAATTTTTATTTAACATGGATATTATATTTAAATGTGTAGTATAAAGTCATAAATGAATCATGTTTGATATAATAAATATGAATATGGTTCTTGTATAATATAATAACATAAAATGTTCATTATATAGAAGGTTAAATGTACATGAGACTAAAGAAATGTTCAAGTTAAGAGTTAATTTCACAATCTCATTATAATATAAGGATGTTTCTATGTAAGAATATACTGGGACATATTTATTTTACATATCCATGATTGATTAAAGAGTTTTCAAAGGTATTTTTAAAGTAATTTTTTAGTCTAACTTCATTTTAAATGTTTCAAAGAAGAATTTTTCAAAAACATTCTCATTAATGTCTATATTTTAAAAATGGTTTAAAGGATTTAATTATATGGAAATTAATGTTTTAAAATGTTAATTCCTATCAACAGTTTCAAAATGATCTGAGACACTTTAAAGAAAAAATATATATTAAATGTCTTCCTTTATAAATTATGTGATTTTTAAATGATTTCATGAAAATGAGATATTTCTCCAAAATATTTTTAATGATCATTTTCATCTATACCAACATGCATTATGGGATATTAATCTTTATCAAGGTTCATTTATTATGAAAAAAATATTCCATATTGTATTGATGGTTATGATGTATATCTGACAGTGGATGTGTTATTTTTATACAATTAATGGTTTAATGTTATATTATTGAACTGTCATTTTCTTGTTCTAATAAGAATTTTTATGTTTTGATTCAATCTTTTCATATGAAGAATGTATTGGACATAGTAAGTGTCTGGTGGAGCCAGTTATAGCTCCTTGATATGTCGGTAGGGCTCATGAAACAATTATAAGTGGAACTGGCCAAGGCCTTTCCCAATTTGATATATGGTTTCAGCTGAGTCATTAATCATTTTTATATGTCTTGGTCAAGTCCTTGACAAAATATTTTTGAATGTCTGACATTATATATTTTATCATTATGATAATAATAGTGATGGTTTAAGTGGTTATTTTACTATTAGAATACCCATGACTATGATTTATTAGGGAATTGTTTACTCATCACATATTTATACCATAAGGTGTCCATGTTTATTATTTGTAATGTTATGTGTTTCCAAATATTCACAATTCCTACTGTTTATGTTATATTCCGCAAAATTGTTTACCCTTACTGATCATCTGAGCTCACCCTTATCATATTTTTTATTTTTTCAGGATTCGAAGAAGTGTATTATGATTGAAAGGTAGGGTCATGATTGGGGATTAATGGCGTTCCCAAAGGATCATTTATGTTTTGTTTTATTTTTGGATGTGTAAAGTAACATCCATGTATGTTATCTATTTTCCAAGACTACTAAAATGATCAGTCTTTCAGGATGTGATTTCATGTAATCATTCCAAAGTATTAAAATAATGCACCGATATTGTGTATCTAGGGTCGGGGAGTTACAGGAACAAATGTTTTAATGTGGCATGCCATGTTTGAAATAAATGTTACTTCTGCATAGGCGTACAATGCATATGAGGATGGGGGAGAGGAATATCATGCCATCATATCAATCCCTAGAAAAGACAAGGGAGTCCCGTGAAAGGGAACATACACCCTTTATACATTATATCACAATTCAATGTCATTTAGATCTTCTTCTACTCAGTGAACATTGGTTCTACGGTCAATCTCCTCCCAATATTGAAACTCCACAAGCTAGGAAATACTAAAGTAGATCTGACCCCATGAAACTTGAATATTCAGTGGTATGAAAAGTGAAATCAAAAAACACATGGAATTTTTTGGATAAATACATATTTCAGTGTCTTTATATCATGAAATGAATTTATATTAGTCTTATAATATACTACTAAGATAAATTGATTATCAGGACTGAGATTCATTTTCATACAAAAATCACCTCCCCATATCAACAATGCCTGTTGTACTCCCTGAATGGTCAATCCATGGATCTTATATTCGATGTGTCCCCATTGACACATGTGATTCCTAATAACTATATGAGGACTATGACCTGAGATATGGGAAATAGGTTCAGACCCAAGAGGTTGAGAACCTAAATTGTCATAATGATCTGATAGGCATTGTTTTTAATCAATGTGAATACAAGGATGATTCCATCATTCTCCTAGTTCATCATTTATAGTTTTATACTCTAGACATGGGCTGTTGTGTCATTATTTCAATGAAACTGGTTTTTGACATCCATATGAGAAATGAGCACCCAAAAATTACCTTTCACTCTGCTATAGGAAAAAATTAGGTGATACCAAAATCCCCCACTCCTATGAGTAACTATGAGTTTCTCCATATTATAACCATCAAATAATTAATTTTTTTTAAACAGAGAATGATTGAATCAATAAATGACTAATATACAAATTTATTTGGAAAACAGTAATATACCTCTCAGTTGATGGTCATATAAAATTGGATTGATGTATTGTGTCTCCATAGTCTTATTATATAATAAACCCATCAAAAATGATTTTGTGTCAACCCATAAAGTCACTGATTCATCCACTACGTCAATTGGACTAGAAAGGAATCCTCCTCCAACTGATTATCCTAAATATTCCAACCAAGATGACTTAGAATTCATGCCTCCTATATTCTAGGAGAGTTTATACACCACTAATTATGAGTTTATTCATGTGATCCATGGTGTTGAGGGAGATCCATGGATGATGCTGAACAATTCACTCATTTATCCAGTTGAGGCGTATAAATATTCATCCTTCCAAAATAAGCATCGTGATGTATTATCTAGAAAATATGATGAGATTTGATTTTTGGTCCTTTATGTATCCAGTTACCATGTATTAGTCAGTGTGACTCGTCATAGTTTCAAGTATCCTCTCTGAACAATGTACTCCTATCATGATGTTATTTTTCAGTAAAATAATGATAAGAGTATTAACCTCAACGTTGTAAGGGAAGTCCAGCACCAAAATTAATAGTCTAACACTAAATCAATGACGAAAATTAATGTTCAAGTCATATTTTGTATCAACATTAGGAACCTTAAACTCTCATTCATAAAGGATGATTTTTCCATTATTGTTACATAGATGTTGATTTATGAAAAAGTTGATTTATGTTCCCTATTTTATATGGATGCATAATATGGGTACAACTAGATTATGATAGACCATAAGGACAAGGAGTCCAATGCACTTAGGGTGCTACAAGGGAAATTCATATTACAACCTCTAGACAAAACAATGTAGATGAAAAAAACTAGAGTGTAATGAATAAAATATTCAATCCAATCCTTAGTATGTTTGTGTAATGTTATATGGAATACTTGTGGATTCAAATATTTCAAGTGTCACGACCGATCTCAAGGACCATGACAATGTTCAATCTTCCACCCATCATATAATATGATGAAAAAACAAATGACATGTGCATTAATGTTTACTTTTGGGGTGATTTTGAACTTCATCATTTGTTATAGAGCCATCAAGATTGACCAATAAAAGAAAATGGTCGTCTTCATAATACAAGAACCTAGAAAAATTAGGGATTTTTTGGCTCTCCATGAACACTAATCCTTTATATATAGATTTATCATGAATTTTAAATGAAAGTGTCTTGCCTTATTAAGTAAAATGATAGAAAAAACCCATTACTATATGGATGAGTAGTGATGAATTATGATTGAGGAAATCAAAATGAATCCTCTACAAAATTAGGTAATGATGCCACATGTTTCATGAAATCCACTATTCATCTATGTGGCCTCCTAAAAAGTTTCATCTGATGCCCTCCAACCCCGAGGAATAATAGAGTAGAGATAATTGTTTATAAAATCTCAATAAAGTTATCCACCACCCATAATATATATAATCCCCATTCGAAAAGAGTTTACTCATGCTATTATTCACATTGCAAAAGTTGTGCCATTATTTGCAGCATCATGAGATACATCTGGTGTTCTATGTAAAATGTCTGTAATATATTCCCAATCACCCGATGTTGATGAAATAAATTTAATAATTTTATTTAATCCTCTAGTTGTTCTACATTAGGTTCATTACTGGGATGTATGTCAATGGATAGAAATTCACTAATTTCACGGCTTCACAGTAGACTCCTAAAGAGCATCCCCTTGATGTCGTATTTATATATGATTCTATCCACATAGTGGATCTAGTCATACTTTTTTGTAAATTCATTTCAATTTTACCTTATAGAAATTAAAGGGTAGAAGGATCAAAAATCCAAATCACAAAATAGGTGGTTTTGGAATTATCATCATCATTATTTCAAAGGCCATTATTCTGAACATGTTCCACTTTAAATAAGACTGCACCAATAGTGGGGAATACTATCAATCCCTTATCACTGGTCCTGATTGTACTATAGAGATTGATATCCCCTATTTTCATGTTATGGGAGATTATGATTTATTCATTAAACATATCAAAGTTGAATTCATCTTGTGAAATCTGGATCTCAATAATCGTATAGAACATACACATCTACTAATTACCCAGTTTCACTCCAAAATAGAAGTGATTCATATCACTCAGTTACAGAATGGATGAAATAATTCCCAATAAATCAGAGACATGTCTGTCACAATACCTAAACCATATGACCATATCATATATGTGGAACAATGGAATGTCATCTCCCCTAACATTTTAAATGATTTGGATTCAAAATATTTAGAAAAAATGGCTACTATTAATTTTTATATTGGACACATATACCCCCACACAGTATAGGATATGCTTGACTATATAACATCCAATGTTGAGTACCTCGAGGGTGTCATTTTCCTAATAGAATGATTCATGTGTGAGAAGTTTTGGTAGCATGATGTGAATTTCACCCTCCACACTAGGTCCACCCATGATAAGATTCTATATTGATAGGGGTTTTGGGATTTTTCTCCAATTCAATAATGTTTATGTGATCCCCAAGGTTATGCATGAATTCTATATGGGTTATTGGGGCTGCTATTAAGAGGGACTGAAACTCACCAACCTGATTTAGTGGTTTGGATACATTTAACTAAACATGGTCCACTACTTCATTGATATTTAAAAAATGGGTCACGTGTTTTATATAGATGGAAATATATTTAATCTAGTTATAAATCATATCCATAGAACCATATATTATTCACCCATTTAATTTTGGGTAAAAATGATGTGGTGTCATATCTTCTAATGACATCTCACCGATGTTGGTGCATTCTAACCCTAATAGAATTCTTCTCCATGTAATCCGAATACATTACCCTGATGGATGTCAAATCATAGTCTCTAATTTATTTCATTATCTCCGAAATAATCTATTTATTTAGAGTTACTCATTATATAGTCAATGAAAAGTGAACCAACATCCAATATTCCGAGATAAAGAATTTTAATACCATGTACATGATTAAGTCCAACAAGAATTGTCATTATCATGCACTAGTGGATGGATAGATTGAGGTTTTAAACATGAAATTATCTAACATTTTTCAAAAAAATGGCGTTGAATATGATTTTGTTAACATTATCCCAAACAACCCATGGGACCACCAGACAACAACATGGAATTGCAACTATTTGAACCCGTATTCAATAGTATATGGAACCAAATTAGTCCTTCCCAAAGTGGTTCAATGTCAATCACTCTGAATAACTATCTATGAACAGAATATGGAAAAATAATTTCTATATCAATTATATATTTTTTAGGATCCCATGCAGTGTGTAGGAAACATTCCTTGCACAATTTATAGAGGCACTATAATAGGGTCTAGGAAGAATTATCAAGATGGTTTTCCTCTTCTTCTTCCTTAAAGGTGACAAGGAAATGGCCCTTAAAATTTAGATAGTACCTAGAAAAATATTTCAATGATGGTTCCCAATTAGAATGGTACTTAAATAGTCCATGTGTCCTATTCTAATAGTGGATGCTCATCGATCACCATCAATAGAGAGTGCATCACACCTCCCACCAAAAAAATGTTTCTCATGTAGTACATCATGTACAAAGCCTCATGGTCCCATATTTAAGATAAAAAAAATCCATCCAAGCAACATTCCATTAAACTATTTGTGAGGGTCCATAATTTGTGACCCTACACTAATAAAAGTCTTGTTTTCCATGAATCATAACATTAAATTCACTGGAATGGTTCTACAATTATGACCATAAAATAATGGAATCGAAAGAATGGGTTGTTTGATTCTGAACTAATAAGTTTATATTTCCATGTTTCTAAAATGCGATCATAACATGTATATAATCATGATTCATTTTTATTGGAGGTTATCTTACTGAAAAATAAATTAGGAACCCTCATGGGATGTGAGACGTACGAAAATCCAAATTCCTTGAATATGAATTTAAACGGTATATTTGAGCCATTAATTGATTATTGTATTCCACAAGGATGTTGTTGGAATCCAAAATTAGCTCATTAGATAATATTTTCCCCACCTATGTTGGTCGTATACCATTACATTATCTACAGTTACATGTGGCGTGATTCCCATTCACACATGATATGTAGAGATTCCCAATCACTCTGTCATTGGGCCTATCTACAAATATTTTCAACCCTTCTTCCGATTGGCCCTATTTATAGTCCCATCATCAGGATCAATAAATATTTAGAGTTCTTCTCAAGGTTTGTATGTGTTACATGAGAATCCTTGTCTCCATTATCATCATGTTTTACATCTTCCATAATATATACATACACTTGATACCAACATTTCTCTTTTCCTAGAATCACGAGATTAAAATATTTTCCCTTCTACCAAATCCACAATCCATGAATTAGGACCTTAAATAATGTTCAATTTGATTCATGTTGCTTACATCATATTGGAGGCTACATTTCCTCTTTTAACATCTACTTTTACCTCATTCATATCACACAAATTCTACCAAAACCAAAATAGTGCATAAAGAATAAAGTTACTCTATTATTATAGTCAATGTCACTTTACATTATGATATTTTACATATTCCATTAATTATGACATCAACCTATTAACAATAGCCTAAGCTCCATAACCTCTAATGTGGAGCCCTTGTCTATGAACTATGACAGGAATGTTACTTCAATAACCCCAATTCACATAGTTTTCTTAATCACATGTATTTTAGAAGGTTAATCCCAACACAATATTTATAAAACTATTAGTGTTTTCATTCATATCTTCACTGGATATTATGTGATTACAAGGATCTCTATCTCGAGGCCCATTTACATATTAAATACAAAATCAGAAACTACATGTGATGCTATAACAGTTAGATACCATCATGTGAATCCTTTTTAGGTATTATAACCATTAATTTTCCATGACCCATTAGGAGTATGACATGACCTCCTAGACCAATATGAGGAATAATAAATAAAGAGTCCCAATGTGTAATAATAAAGATGGAATCATATGTTCTCAATGTTAGAATACTTTTTAGTCCCCACATAAATTTGAGATTACTATTAATAAGAGATAGTTTACCCCTTATCAAATAATAATTCCCCACATAAATACCATGCAATGAAAAAAATTCTAACATCCTCAACACATGATAATAAAATGTATCATTACACCATATATATATGGAAATCCTCATATCTCTATATAAGATGATTCACTATCCACAGTCACATGGGTATCCCCCTATGATATTTTTTTATACAAACATGTATATCAAAACTATATGTGGATTGACTCCCATAAAAATTTGATACATAGTAACATATGGATATATCATCATGGGACAAACCCTAGTTTTCAACAAGTTGTGTGGACTTTTGTTCCCCAATAACATGATGTCGACACAAGGTATGGTTTTCCAGGGATTATGTGGAAGAGGTTGTTCACGACCATCCGTTGATAGTGGTTTATCATTAATTCATGTAACTCAAACCTCATAGGGATAAATGTTCCCCCTATTCAAATCTATATGACAATAGTTCTGCAACCATCTAGAATTTATATGACCTATAAAATTTAAACAAGTATTAGACCATGTCCAAATTGTACATTGTTAAAATTCCAGGTTAAAAAACCTCATTGCAGGTCATAAAAAAATAGTATTGTCTCTTGTGAAATATGGATGCCTCATACTATAAGTATGTGATACTAATAGAAAATTTAACTTCAATGAATCGCTGATGCATCATACAGTGAGTATTGTCAGATATGAAATACCCTATATGCCTACAATATTTTTTATATGATAATTTTGAGAGGAAAAAGTCATTACCCTATACGAAACAGAGATGAATCTTATTTTTAGATGATATGATACCACAATCATAATAAATATCACATTTTCCACATCTCTCTCCTACCTATTCATGTATGATAAATAAATATGAATTTATCTCCATATTTATGGGATACATAGTGATACCTGATGATAAAATCTATAGCCCATAAATTCCATTGAATAACCATAGATTATTTCCACTGTATGAGACGCTCGATTCTATCATAACTTCACGTTTGTACAGTGTGTTAAAGGTCTTGAAATAATAGCTCTTAGAGAACCGAATATTCCATTTGGTACATTCCATACATATCGTTATCTATTCAGGATTTCTTTGATTTGGATATCCATCATCCTCTTTGTAATAACTATCTCCCAAATAGAATAATCCTAGGATAAAATAGATAAACATTAATTATTTTCTTACATCTAGAAGGGTATATGGAAGTAAATTTCATATCCATATTATCAAATTCGATCTCCGATTGATCCTAAATTTTTAGCCCCATATCTAATCAATACCAGTGTAGAAGATGTTTTTGAACATGTTAAATAGTTTTCATCATCATTAGATTAGTACAATTTCACTATCCATTCCAAGAAATCTTCAGTCAGCCTCTGTGGAATTTTTGGACATTTTCTCCCCTTGTAGTGTTCTACCATGCATTGAATTGGATCTGAAGACAACTATTTTTTTCTCACACCAAACATGGTTCATGTAGTGGTTGGCTGTAAATTATCCCTTTGTATGTTCAAGACACATGTCAACCATATTTTATGGACTCTATGATATTAATATAGAACTTTTAGTCAATGATTCATGACAATAATATATGTGAAAGACTACTCAAAATTGTTTTGTGAGGAGTGGGCCTCCTTTTCCATCAATTCATGTTGAATTTTTAACTATTAAAAACTACAAAATCACTTTTGATATTGATACTACATCTTCCATGAATGATGGCATTAAACTACATCCATGTTGTCTTAGAGATGTTTTTTACATCATCATGTGGCCTCCTAGACACCTTTGATCACATAATATTATCATACATCATTGTGTACATGTTCTTTGTATACATAGAACCCTTTATTCCTATATATATGATCATAAAAAACAATACTGAGTCTAAAAATCCTGACTCAAAACTATTTCAAGCTTCCTCATGAATGGTTTATGTATCATGGGGGCTCCTCGACCATCAATTCAGGTCAGGGGTTTTCACTATTTTGCATTATGTATACATATTGGGGATTATAAAACATATGGTAAAAACATTATAAAAATGATCTATATTCCATTTTTATAAACACTATGACCATAAACTATGAGTCTATGGTCTAAACATTGTGACCTTAAACTAGTTACCATTGGTCACAAATCAATAACCTGAAACAAAGAGCCCAGGTTCCGGATGTTGTAACCCTAAAATGTTTTCCAATGGTTCAAACACTATATCCTTAAACTAGGAAACCTAAGATCTATCATCACGACATTAAACTATTTGAAAACATCCTGTTATGTTTCACAAGGATTAGGTCCTCCCATGATCCACAATTAACATCAAATTACTACTCGTTTATGTTTCTCCAAACACTATACGGTTTATATTCACAATATTTGGAACTCATAGGAATGTGTTGTGTGCAATTTCATCCATTTATAATACATTCATGTTGGGTTGTTTGTCCACCATTCTACACAAACCATATATAAAACTCATTATATGATGATAGATCCACGACATTAAACTAATTTTCCTGTTCTGTGAATCATTATATTAAAATTTTTTCATACAAAAAGACTATAGTTTATCCTATACATTTAATGGCCTATTTGGATCCTCAATTCACATCAGGTTACCCCTCACCTATGCCACACATATTCATATAAGGAAACATCATGATCCAATAATCATGACCATAAATTATGTGTGACTCTGCCCAAATTCCATTTCCTATTTCAAAGTCTTTTATGTTTCCAATTAATAATAGGCCTCCCTTGGAATTGCCCCATCATGGTAAACTTCTACAAAATCTTACCTGTGGTTAGGTTTGGTATTCGTCACACTAGTTAAAATATCCCAATCGAAGGTCATTAAACTATGTGATACATGGTACTCATCGTATGACATTAAATTATTTTTCCCTTTTCATCACCCAATGATGATCAACATAATTTCCACCATATTAATTATATTATGTTAATGAATATATATATTATCCACTATTAATGATTTAAAACCTTACATCATATCAGTCCATCATCTGAGAGATTATTTACTCTAATAATTTTCACCTAATACATTGTTTATGTTGTCTAATTTTTTCCTAGAATCTATGATAATGCTACTCCAAGATGATGGGATTGAACATCATTTAGACCAATATTTATAACCATTGTGAAAAAATATTTTCTAGTATTATTCCATGAGGGTTGATATCTATTTGAACATTCAATCCCTCCATATCCATGCTTTGGGTATCCATTTAATTGCATCATTATCCTCTTCCATGTCTGAATAGGACACCCTAACAGAAATATGGTTTGGACCCACTTACTCATATACCATCTTATGATCACAGATTAAATGTATTTAGTTGATATTTTTAAAGAAGTCCCATTTTTCAAATATGTGTATCTGTCGATACTATATTCTTCTCCCAAAAATTGGAAAAAATATAATGGATACTATGTTTTGAACATGGTAATTTTTTCTTCGTATTAATTCCAATCCCCTTGTCTTCCAGAATTGTTTTCATATTGATTTGTACTATTAATTTCCAATAGTTTGGGAATATTTAAATAACCTTGGAGTGACACCACTCTTTCACTTGATCATTTTGAAAAATAAATGTGACTGATCTGAGATATTTTTTCCCATCCACAGAGTTTCTCAGCTCAAACATTCTTAGTGTTCAGCCTCAAATATAGACCCAAAGAACATGAAGGTCATTTAACACTCTCATACAAATGAACTATCACATGCTCAAACATTTTTATCAAACTTAAAATGGCTCATAAGGGATTAAGGTTTAATAAATGGTTGTTTCATGAGTATGGTAGAGGTGTGATAATAAACAATGAAAAACTAAATATTTATATAGATGAAAGAAGTTTTAATATAAATAAACATATTTAGTTTTTTTATCTTCATACTCATTTTTTAGAATGTATTATGTCCAAAAAAATGGATACCCTATGACTCCACATCACAATTTTAGTTCTCTATCCTATATTGCCACAAGTATTATGACATATATAGATTTTAATGATTTTTGTTTGAGTTAAATTTATATTTTGACATTTTTCTCATCAAACAATAATTATTATTTTCACTATGTCAATGAGATCATTCACACTAAATTGAAGTGGCATATGTTATTTTCAAAATAGAGTTTTAATAGTATGAACGAAACTATGAGTTGGCCTATGATACATCCAACCCTTCGTTTCTACAATACATCACATTTTATTGTTTTAATTATTAAAATAAGATAATTATAAAATATCAGTTAATCATAATTATATGAATAGTAATAATAACTTTAGAGATATTTCCTATCATTAATTTATGTAAATAAAACATATAGATAAGAAATGTTATGATTCTTGGTAATATCCATCCATATTTAAAAATACCATTTTCTCAGATGAACTAATTTTAATTTCTTTTTAATAAATAAATATTTTGAAAATAATGAATTTTTTTAAAATATAATTCATTTTATAAATCCAAATATCAAAATTGGATTAGGGAAATTTTTTGTATTTTTCTGAACTCATTTATTTTCTGATGTATAGAGAAAAGACTACATTATTATTAAAATCCATGTATTTCATTTAAATAAGTATTTTACTTCTAATTTATTATAATGTCACAATAGATGAATAATAAATATATTATCATAATGTATGAAATTGTAAAAAAAAATTAAATAGATTTAGATATAAACATTTATTGAACTTTTTGTAACATCTTTTTACCCTCTTTGTAGCCACATATATATTTTTTAATTAAACAAATATACAGCTTTTATGAATTGATTTTTTAAAAATGGATATAAATGGTTTAAATCATTATAAAAAATATGGTTCAATAGAATCAAAATAAATTTTGGTGAATAGTATCATTTGATTTTTATTTACATTGGTTAACGATATCTAGGGTAATTAATGTTAAAATTAATATTATAATATAATAAAATTCCCTTAACACATGACATAATTTCATTAGATGAGTGTTTTTATACCCAAATAATCCTTACTCAAAATTTATGATCTTATTTATGCCACTTGATTCAGATTAAAGAATTAATAATATTTTATTTAATGTTGAGTTAAAATAGTCATATTCAAAATTCTTTAAGTACAATTTTTTTTATATTAGGATATACAAAAGACCAATTCAAATATAATAATTCATTTGAAATATAATACATTTATCTTTATCATTATAACTTATTTTATATTTTTAGAGAATAAATTACTTAATCAACACCTTGTACAATAAAGATGTAGCTATTGTTTAATTAATTAAATTATCAAATGAATGATATTAATAGTATTATAATAACTATATTTAGACAGAATTAATGACATATACAGATATTATTGGTATTATTTAGATTTTAGTGACATATTATATCTATTTTGTAGCTTTAATAATAATATATGGTTTTATTAAATGACAATTTTGAATAGTATCAAAATTGACATAAATGATAATTTAAAATAATTGTTCTTTATATATTATAAAATTCAAAGAAATATTAGGTGAGGAAAAAAAGACTTGGATAGTGTTACATATATCATAAATTATCCAATTGGGATTTTTTGGTCATTTTATAGTTACTATATTAACCCTAATGTTTAATGAGAAAAGTTATCACAGTGAGAGTAATTTATTTTCTAAAGATTAATGACAAAATATAAGGTTAATTCTTAGACCTAAACCTATCAAAAAATTAATATTTGAGTGGATTTAGACCCATCCAAATCAAAATTTCTATATTCAACTATTTTTTGATATTTTACATTGAAATTAAATTTTTAATAAATTAATTGTTCCGGAACATAAAAAAGATCCCCTTCTACCCCTTATAACTGGTAACATCTCTTTTTCTTTTATTCACACATCCTTAAACTTTTGGCTATGCCATGATGGGACTATTTAAACTCCTAGATTACCTCCCATCCTCTTATAACCATTTCCTTGGGAATAATATAAATAAACACATCATTTTATCCAAATCCATAAGGAGTTACCCGAATAAGTGATAATGTCTTCTCTCAAGATCCTTTACTTTATTTTCGTTCTCAACCCCTTCCCTATCATTATTAAATTATGGTATTAGAACAACAGTATCCATAATATTATAATACTTTTTATTCTTAGGTTTTTACCTACACTTATACACACCTCCATGTTAATATACATTGAGAAAATTATTTCATTGTACGTCAAACTAATCCCCCATTAAATGATGATTGTTCATTTTTCTTTTACCATAAATCATGGGGGACATCATAATGGATACTATATATATATATTATATTTATGTGTTATTTATTCTTCATTATTACATTTTATGACTCATACCATTTTACATTCCATTTGATTTTAATTTGATAAACTAATTTGTGGATGTGTGGACTACCGCCCCCGAAGGGCGATGTTATTAATTCAGAAAACACATGGAATATTTTATTGAGGGTTCTAGTTAAATGTTATGATATAAAAATTCTACTGGCATAATGATACACACACACACACACAGATATATATATATATATATATATATATATATATATATATATATATCATTTTCAAAATTTCATTCAATACGAAAATAAAGGAGGAAGCAATATTTATGAATATGTATGGCTTAACGTCTCCATGAATGGTTTATACCATTTAATACTCCAATATTCTATATTTTATTATAATAAAATTAAATTTCATATAACAAATATTTTTATACTGGTTTACATTCTGGAATCATGATATAATTATAAGGACCTTACATGTAACAAATTAAGGCACATGCAATTTACATGGTGAATTTTACACGAAGTAAACCCTTAATATAGGATCGTTAACAAGTAGGCAATATATTGTCATAAAAAATATATTTTAAAATATATAAAAACATTATTATATAAAATATTTATAATAATGTTTTTTTATATAGGATGGTTTTATGACTATGGAGAGAGTTATGACTGAAGGGTATGAGATTTATTGTCACCATTATTTCTATGAGACATGAGCCTCATACACAACATGATTATTAAATGTGGGGTATATACTACACATGAATTCCTTCTATTATTCTTATCCATTTTATTATGATGTTTCCATTTTCCTATAATTTTCTATTTTACATCGGTAAAATGATTGTATTGATAATTAAGTGATGAGTGTGGCCTTCACAATCTCTTCCATATTTTGTATTGTTTCATTTTAAGTATATGTTGTGTAATAATTTTCCTCCATTTCCCTGGAATAAAAAAATATAATTTTTTTAATATTATTCTATGTAGTATTAATGGAATTATTTCCCACTTTTACTTTTATAACTTCACTATTTTATGGAATCTTTTGTTCATTTATCAAATGATGTACTTTTTTCAATTATCCAGAAAATGTACAAAAGAGAATGTGTTTTTTAATTTATGTGGAATAAATTGGTTTTTATGATTACATGGAACCTTTTTTACATTGAATCTCCGTATAAAAGCCTACATGTTTATTTTCAATTAAAATTTTAGAATTTAAATTTTTTCGTAATTCTAAGAATATAAATCTATTTTTAAAATCTAATAAAATTATATAAGAACTTTTTTAAATGAATTTCGTGATTGCCTTATATATTTTAAATGTGCTCTAAAAGAAATGGGTAAGAAATATCTTTATGTTTCAAAATTTTATTTTTTATGAAATTTCATCTTCCATGTGATCTATCAAAAATTTTCCCCACAAGTGATGACATAAATTATTACTGTTCAATAATACCATTAATATTCATTCTTTGAATAGTTTTTGTTTAGAAGTAATGATGTTTATGAAACCCCCTTATTTTTAAGGGGTTTTCTTTTTATTAAATTATTATGAATCAAATCTAATTTTCACAATTTATTAAATTATTACATGTTTTTGAAACCCATTCCACTCCATTGGATAAGATATGATAGTTTATAATGTTGTGGAACATGTATGTATGATTTCATTATAATATTTTCGTGTCCTATATCTCCATACAATGCATTGGGTAACATTTTATATCTGATTGAATAAAATAATATGGTCTTGTGATTGCATTATAACTACTATGATGGACATGGGAGTGAGATGTTTCAACTAAGATGTTATTAGGAGTGAACTCGTGCAACAATAATGCGAATATGAGTGGAAAATGAAGACTATGATGGTATGGGGAGTGAACTCATTCTTCTAGTATGGTAATGGAAGTGATTCCTTAGATATTATGGAAATAATTATTTGATTAGGTGTTTCCCAAAATTCTATTTCATATTCACATATTCTGATTTCATGGATTATTCTCTTTATTTCACATGATTTAATTCATTTGAATTCATAATCATAATTCCATGAATTTTTTTATTATATTTGATATGTAGGGTATGATATTCGATTTATATAATCACATTCCCATGCCCTTATATTCATGTTTATTCTAAAATGGATCCCTTTTTCCCATAATTGAGCATTTGTGTTTACCACTTTTCATGAATCCTTTCTACTAATTAAATATGATATATAAAATTTTAGATATGTATAAAAATTATTTAGTCAGTAAAAACATAGTGGGAGATGTTGTAGCTCAATTGTGTACCAGTTTTTATTTTTCCATGTTTCCAAGGGCCCTATAACAACTATGGTATATGGTCGTCTATTTATATAATTTTTACGTATTCTAAAAATGTTTTGTAATGTTAATATTTTGGAATGAGTGGTTCTCTATAGTTTTTATCAAAGTGAAGGTATATCCATCCTCTGGAAACTATTATGAGAAAACCCTAGTGAGATACCAATGATTATTTCTTTAAAAGTTTCTCGGGATGCCTCTAAAGATAATTATAAGGATTAGTACATTTAAGAAAATGTTATGTAATTATGGTAAAGGATTAGGTTTTGAGCTTGCTTATAATACATACATATTTTCTTACTGTAAGTGTATGTTACTCTTGCAAAAATTTACCTAGGGGTAACAACTGGGACATTATTATTTATACATGACTTAGGATAATCTGGAACACAACAATGAGCCCTATTGTACACCTAGTTTGACAATCTCAAGGGATATGATTTGGGAATTTAAAAACTCTTCACCCACAATCAAGAAGGGTGTAGATAAATTTTAGCTATTAAAAATAATAGACAACTACAATGTGTCATATATTATTGAAGGTTTCATGATTTATAAATAATATAATAGAATATTTTATTGAGTTGGAGGTTTTCTTTAATGTTACGTACTGATCACACTATGCTTCTGGTTTCATTCAATAGAGTGAAGCGAATGTAAAAAGATGAATGGTGAATGTGATGGATTATTTTTTTATGAGAAATAAACTGGGATTATCAATGGAGTGAAATACAATGTGATCATGCCTAATAAGCCTTCACAAATAAATATTAACAATGTTTTTTGAGCAACTCTTAAACTATGCAACGAAGAGAATGAAAGAGTTTATCAAATATTCAGGTAATAGAGACCATGGAGGAATTAATATTTGGATTAAATTATGTCAAAAATGTGGAAAGTATCACCAATGTGAATGTGTCAGTGTAATAAGATGGTGTTTAGACTATAGAAAAGTAGGCCACAAGGTATGTTTCTACAAGGGAAAATGAAGAGTTTGGTTAATGAAATGGATGATAATTTTGGCCTCCCATTGTCTAAATCAAATGATATGTGTTTTAAGTGTAGATAAAATGGTCATTATGACACCAAATTATCCAAGAGAAAAGTTCCTGATTATAATATGATTTGTGGCATAAGTAACAGTTACATTATGAATGATAACTATACTTTAGATGAAATGTAAAAGGAAATTAATATTATTGTTGGTGGGTTTTGGATAGAGTAATATAAGTATATAGGTATTTTGATTTAAAAGTTATAAATAATTAAATATTTGACTATTTTCATACATATGTTTTTCTCTCAGTATTTACAATATTATGCTAAATGTTCCATATGTACTGGTGACATCATTTAATGATAGGATGATATTTTCCTAAGCGAAGGTAACCCTTAATATGATCATTAATATAAAATAATTTTTTTGTGGATAATATACCTGGGATATAAATAAGTAAATTTAAAATTTTTGGTTACCATGGAACTAATTATTTACTTCTTTATAGTTGATTACTACTACAACTATTTATTGTTACAACATTTGTGGTTTTATGTAGTAAATCCGATATAATTTGGAATCTGAAAGCATGTGTGTTTTCCAATAGGATTTAGGGTAATTAATGTTATTAAAATTCTTTAAGAAAATATACAAAAATGTTATTCACATGTTTGGAATTTTACAACCAAGAGATAAATTGTGATATAAAGGGGAATCAATGTTAAGTTGATTTCATTAACCTATTTATTTAGATTTGGATTTTCACCTTTTAGAATTTTTATAAGGTTAACTGTTGATGAAAAGTTTATGTTAAACGTTATAGAGAGTATTTGTGAAATATGTTTGTCTTGAAACCCACGGATTAAAGGATAATCAGTAATAAAACTTCTTTCAAGGAATACCAACATATATATTATATTAGTGTCATTTTTAAAAAAAATGACATCATGTATGTTGGGTGACAACCAATCATGTCTCATAAGGCCACAGCTCATAAACCCATGACCGTAGAACAATAACTGCTTCACTGTTAATAGTAGCCTACAAGATTTACTAGATGATGTTTAAATTTTTTTTGAATACATATTTATGTTGAATGAGTAGTGTTACTTTTTATTCTAATAGATTACTACATATTTATTTTATGTAAGAGACAAATAGTTAGACATTTTATTCATTTATGGGCATTAAGATATGTTAAAAGTGTATTTTAGTCCCTCATTCAATAATGTTAAATTTGGGAAATTCATTCCCTGATGTAGTGAATGTATTTGAATTTTTTCAAATAAAATAACTTTAATGAACATTATTTAAATGATTTTTTCTAGAATTACTCAACCTTTTGAATGCGATGAATAAAAATTAATAATACATTAAATTTTATTGAGATATGTGTCATTAAAATTATCACATGTTTAGGAATTTGAGTCCTTAAACTATACATTGATCATTAAATTGTTTTTCATTGATGACATCAATCACTCCCTATAAGTATTTATTCTTTTCATCCATGTACAATCTTCACACTGATCTTTTGTTATCCTATATAGAAACCAAGTTATATATCATTTTTTCTAGTACTTATTGTTCCAAATTTCCCTTTTTAAAGGATGTTATAGTAACCATTATTACAATGTGGGTTTCTATGAATAAAAATTTCAAGTATTAATCCTTTGATATCCCAGATGAATTTCAATGGAGAAATTCGTTGTATGGGGTGTATAATGTAACACCGAGAGATTTTGCCAATTTTTTCCCAAATTAATTTAATATTTGAATATTTTTCACTCTACCTAACACCGAAAATAGTTTTTCACTAACTCAATGATTCCATTAATAGTAAACTAAATTTTCTCATTTTATATGAAATACAAATTTGTAATACTATTCATGCAACACTGAGTTGACGTACGACACACAAAAAATCAAAGATTCAATGAAACATCTATTTTGAGATTTTTAATTATTAAAACAATATAATTATAACCTATTAGTTAATATTTGTTATATTAATAGAAATAACAAAAATTATAAATTTTTTTTTTGAAATTTTTATATAAATAAAACATATCGATAAGAAAAGAAATGATTCTTGGTAAAATTGATCCTTTTTAAATAAAATACAATTTTCTAGAATGAAATACATTTAATTTAATTTTAAAAAAGATAAATTTAGTCACTCAAGGAAATTTATTTAAAAAAATAGAAATCATTTATTAGTTCATAATATCAAAATTAACTTATGGTAAGTTTTTGTTAATTTTCTTAAAAACATGTTTTCTTATGAATAGGAAAACAACGAATTATTGTTTCAAAACTAACTTTTTTATTTAAATTATTATTTTACATTAACTAGATTTTAAATTCAGAATAGAAAAAAAATACATATATTAATCCATTTTAGGTCATCAAAATAATTTTTTTAATAAAATTAGATAAAAAATACATTGAATGTTTTTTACATATTTTTACCCACCTTCTAGCCAAATTTTTGGATTATAATTATACATGAATTTACCAATTCTATGAATTGAATTTTGAATAATGGAAATATAAGGTTGTAATATTTATGAAATATGTGGTTCAATTGAATCTAAATAATTTTTGGTTAATAATATCTTTCAAATTTTATTTACCACAGTTAACGTGAATCATTGTAATTAAAGGTAAAATTAATCTTATAAAAATATAAAATTTCCCTAATATATGTCCTAACTTCATTAAATATATTTTTGAGACCCAAATATACCTTAGTTCCATGATATGATCATATTTAATAAACATTTTTTAGATTATGTAAATTATCATATATTATTTAAAGTAGAGTTAAAAGATTCCTATTCAAAATTCAATAATTAATAAATTATTTATATTAGCTTATATATAATATTAATTCAAATATAATAATTCATTTGAAATATAATAATTTTATTTTCATCTTTGTAATATATATTTTATTTTTAGATAATAATTAACTTATTTAAAAACTTATATAATAATGATGTTGTAATTGTATAACTAGTTAAGATATCAAATAAATAAAATTAAAAGTATTAAAATAACTATAATTTAATAAATTAATTAATAAAAAATCATTTTATAGGAAATTTACATGTGTTAGTGAAGTAAAAAATGTATTTTTTAGAAGATATATTTCTAGATTTGTATTTTTAAAAATGAAAATATTGAGTAGTATCAAAATTCACAAAAATGATACATTAAAATAATTAATAGTTAATGAATTGTTATAAAATTCAAAAAAATATAAGGTTTTGAAAAATAACATAGATAGTGTTAAATATATTAAAAAAATTATAATTGGGATTATCTTTGAATTTTATTATATCAATATTTTCCCTAGACTGTAAAAAGAAAATTTTCACATGAAGAGTAAAATTATTTAACTAATGGTTAATGAAAAAATATAAGGTTAATTATCTTACCTAAACATATATAAAATTTATTGGTTGCGATGATTTTTACCAATACTCCTAGAAACTTCTAAATGACTCAATTTACAGCTATTTGAAATTTAAAATCAACTTATAAGAAATTAATTGTTTTGGAGTTTCTAAATGGGACCCTCCGCCCCTTATAAAAGGTAACCTCTCAATCTACTTTATTTACACATCTAAAGCCTTTTATCTACGCAAAACCAAGATAATTACACCTCCAAAATTACATCCATTCCTCATAGAATCCTCTCATTGTTCATAAATAAACTCAATGTATCCTTTAGTCATAAACAAAATGGAGTTACCCGATTAAGAGGTATTGTATTCTCTCAAGATCCTTTGATTTATTTTATTTCTCTACCCCTTAAATAAATGTATGAAATTATGGTGTGACAAAAATAGTGTCCTTAATAATATGGAATTTAATTATTAGGTTCTTACCTACACTTACATATACCTCTATCTAATGGAAATTGAGCCTATTATTTCTTGGTATGACATACTCTCCCATCAAGAAATAAAAATTATTCATTTTTATTTTACCACCAATCATGGTTGAAATCATGATAGAAAACTTATTTATATATATCATATATTATATTTATTATTTAAATAATCTTCTTTATTCATTTTTAAAACTCATACCATTTTAATTTCAATTTGGTTTTAATTTGATTATCTCTATTCATGATGTGTGGACTACCCCCCCCCCCTCAGAGTGAAGTTATTCATTTACACACAACATGGAATGATTTAATGAAAATATTAGAGAACTTTTATGATAAAAAATGTTAATAGGATAAATATATTCATATACATATATATATGTGTTATATACATACTTTCTTTCAATATTTCATTAATTATGGAAATAACGTTCATGCATATTTACGGATTACCATCTCCATGAATGGTGAATTCCATTTCATACTACAATATTGTATAGATTATTATCATAAAAATATAATGTATATATCTATTATTTATATCACAGTTTACAATAATGAATCATGATATATGTAAAAGGACCAAACATGTAACAAAATAAGACACATGAAAATCACAAAATGAATTTTACCCGAAGTGAAACCATAAAAAATGATCGTTAACTAGTGGGTAATATAGGTTCGTAATAAAACCATATATGTTAATATATATATGAATATTATTCTATAAAATATGTATAATAAACTTATTTTTATTATACAATATTCTATTATTAGTATAGATTGATTTGAGACACAAGGTACGTGGATTTTTTATCACCGTTATTTCTGGGATACATGAGCCTCATACACTTCTTGTTTCATCTGCATGGTGTATATATATCTGATTAATGTAATATATGAGTCTTAAATATATTATTATCATATTTTATTGTTATTATATTTTTCAATTTTACAAGGTAAAAATGATTCTATAGATTTTTAATTGATGAGTTTTGACTTCACAATATCTTCTCTATTTTTTATTGTTTCATCTTAAGTCATTATAGGGTAAAATTTATCATTAGTGTCCATGTTTTTAAAAAATGTTCTCATAAAATGTATTACTATTCTACTATGGATGTTTAAGAAATATTTTTTTTTTCATTTTTATCTTTATAATTCTTAGTTTTAATGGAATATTTCTTTCATTTTTCAAACGAGGTATTTTAATAAATTTCCTGAAAAATCATGAGAAGAATTTTTTAACTTATATAGCCTGAATGGTGTTTTTTGACATCATGAAAACTTAATAAATTGAGGAATCCACTACAATCATATAGAATTATTTTGAAATAAAATTTTTTCTTTTAAAATTGTGAGGAATTTTAAAAAATGAAAACTATTTCAACAATGAGTGGATTTTTTATTCAGGAAATATATTAAATTAATATCATGATTTCTTTATATGATATAAAAGTGTTCTAGAAGAAAATTTTTTTGAAAATTTATATATTTTAAAATTTAATTTTTAAAGAATGATCTGTTTCTATGTGATTTTTAAAAACCTTTCCATACCAATGATTACATAAACTGTTATTGTTCAAGAATATCAGTAATAATGTTTTTCTGAATAGTTTATGTTTTGATGGAATTATGTTTATGAATCCAATTATTTTCACAGGTTATTAATATATTTAAATGTTTTTGAATGTTATCTATTTGTCATAGGTTATAATATAATTAAATGTTTCTTAACCCAATACCATTATTTTTTTGAAATGATTGCTTATGATCTTGTGGAAGGTTTGTGAATGATATCATTATGAGATGGGTTGGACCCATGCCTCCCATATGATGTAATGGGTAATATTTTATATTTCATGAGATAAACTAATATAGTCATGAGGGTGATCCTTGACTATTTTGATGTCCGTGGGAGTGAACCATGCCTACTATGATTGTATGAAGAGTGAACTCATGGTACTATAATGGACATAGAAGTAAACGATGACTGCTATGATGGAATGTAGAGGGAACCAAGGCTTCTAACACGGTATTAGGAAGCGATGCCTTGGATAATATTGAAATAATTATATGATAATGGGTTTTCAACAATTACTTTAATTATTAATAACTTATTCATTCATTGATTATGCTATTTATATAATATTATTCTTGTTTTATGAACACCCATTCACTATGCCCTGATTTTTGATATGATATTAGATTTTCATTTTATGGTATTCTATTTACAGTTTCACATTCCCATTCCATTATAATCATTTAAATTCTTACATGTTTCCCTTTTTTAACATTACAATGTATTTGAGGTCACACATTTTATGTTACCTTCCTCCTATGTTAAGATGACTAGTATTATGTTCGATATTTCTGGGAAGGGTTATAGTGAAGAAGAACATAGTGGGAGATGGTGTTGCATGTATATGTACCATTTTTTATGTTTCAATGTTTCCAGAGGAACTATGCCAACTACAATATTTGGGAGTCTTTTTGTACTCCCATTAATTTTTCCTCAAATGTTATGTAATGGTAATGTTTTTAAGCATATTATTGATATAGTTAATTTCATAGAAAATGTATAGTTATCCTTTTGAATCTAGAATGATAAAACCATACTGAGATACAATGGATTATGTATTAGGATATGTTTGGTGATGTCTTGTATCGACTCAAATATTTTGCCCTGTTAGACTTTGAAATATTTCTATAAATAGTTTCAGAGCTAGGCGTGAAGACGACGTGAGATTCCAAGGCCCGGTGTGCCTGGAATTAATTTTATTAAGTATTTTTATACTATGCATGTGGATGGGGTGTTATATCTCCTAAAAAATATCTCATAACAGGATTCTGAGGGAACAGTTGCGTCCAGAACGTGCCGTTTACCCTAGTCAAGGTGTAAATATCGTGGGCGCGGGCCTGCTGTGGAAAACGCCACCAGGTGCATTTTCATAAATAAGTGGAAAACTAGTTTTAGGAGCGTCGACTCGAATTACATCTAAACGGAGTCTCGGATCCCAAATCTGAGTCAGCCGTTTCATTCAAAATGTTGTGTTTACCCTAGGGGTGGCCTTAACTTTGTAAGTACCGGGCGCGGAGGTGGGAGCGTTGCTTTAACTAGAGAATTTTAAATAAAAAAATGGAAAAAAAATCCTTTCACTACCTCCCTCCTCCCTCACGCACAGCGGACAAATGGTGAAACCAACTCCGCACCTCCTTTGTTTCTTCGCCAGATTGAGCCCGATTCGTTTTTTTTTTCTGCGCCGTTCGTCAACGAATCTAGCTTCAGGGCATCGCCGGCGTCGATCTGTACCCAAAGCTTCGGCGTTTCACCCGTGAGGTAGGGGGTTTGCATTTTAGTTCCCCAATCATGTTTTTATATGAATTGCTTCATTTTGAGTTCGTTTTAAGGAATATTGTGTCCTGAGGGACACACCGGTGCCTTCATATCGCAAAACGGACCAATGTGGTGCCCCCGGCGGTCTGCAGAAAGTCTGCCGGCGAGGGGGTGCCGACGCCGGTGGACCGCAGCGGCCGGCCGCCCAGTGCGGCGGCGTGCCAGAAGAGCACGACAATGCTATGCGCCGTGTGGCGGAGGGCCTCTAGCCAAGGCGGGCAGGCAGCGGTGGCCAGTCCAGGCCGGCCAGACCGGCCGGTTCAGGCCGGTTCGACCACTCTTTTTCAAACGGGGGTCTTTAAACCCCTGTTCCTTGAAATCTGAGAGTTGGATTCGCGTGTCGTCAACGGTGATGCGACTCTGATGACAAGGCGAACCCCCCCAGTGTGGGTTCAATGGTTTTAATGGTTTGGGATCGTGGCCCGGGAGTTAGAAACGTCGTGAAAATTAATAATATTTTATTATTTTACAACTTAGGGACGTTGTAACTTTTACCCGGAGCGTCTGAATGACATTCCGTCAGTGGCGTTGAGACCCTGATGGTACGAAGGAATTCTTGAGATGGTTTCCAAGTGTTGGGACCAAGTTTGGGGTGTTGGCCCCATGAGGCCGGGTTTTGGCGTTTGTGGAGAAACACAACTTTCACACTAGGAGCCTGATTTTGACGGATGAATAGTCGATACTGTATGCCTTTCCGAGAGGATCGCAATAGTACGATCTGTTCGTTGTGTTCCAAAAATGAGGCGTGGGCCCCACCCAAGATGGTCTTTGGTGAATAGTAAATTTTTTACTGGATGTCTGTTTCGGACGAACGAGTAGTCGATTCCACTTTTTTTTCGAGGGGATCGCCATGGTATGATCCGCTCGATGGGTTTCTGGATCGTTGTGTGCGCCACACATGAGCTTGCTACGGTGAATAGTGTGTTTTTCACTGGTGCTCCATTTGAGGTGAGTAAGCATCCTATCTTATGTGTTTTTTCGCGTAGATCGCGATGGTGGACTTGGTATTGGCCTTAGAGGTGCGCAGTGTGGCGTTGTTGTGGGTCACTTGGGTTAGCGACATTTTGGACCAACAGTGGTTGAGGGTACTCCGTTGGTTCGTTTCCACGAGCGTTCGTGTGGCATCATAACCTTTGTGTAGGTTTGTGATCCTCTCGATGGGATGTTAAGCTGTTAGAGTTGTGGAATCCCTCCAGTGGGCCTGGAGCAGGATCCTCTAGCATCTTTTCCCTAGATCGGATTCTTGGTATTGTTGTGGCCGCTTATTCACGGGATGTGATCCCCTATCTAGTAGGTTAACCCCATAGGGTTTATGATCCCCAACGTCGTGGGCTGTGCTCGGTAGTGTTTTGGAATATTCAGGTATACGATACCCAGCTCATCATCATGTTTATAGAAGTGCTTCAGTATCGTTGGTTATGTGATCCCCTACTCAGCGTGTGGTTTCTGTTGGGTTGTGGTGTTATCGGTTTGATCCCCTATATCGCAAGTTATACCAGATAGGGTTCTGGTATCGTCGGGATGACCATAATATGGGTGATGATCCACTATATGGGATGTTCATCAATTGACCACCAGATCGGGTTGGGGTATCCCCCAGCGGATCCTAGGACTGATCCCATATCTGATAGATCTATTAATGCTAGATCAGGTTGTGTTATGCCCCAGTGGACCCTGGGATTGATCCCCAATCAGTGAGATATTTGTATACCAGTGTGGGCTCTAGTATACCCTAGCGGACCCTACGAGCGATCCCCTAACAGAGGAGTTTGTTGTTCTTGCTTTTTTATTGTGGTTTTCCTTAGTGACGCTATCCGATGAGCGGGGTCTCTTGGGTGAGTGTCTTAGATGTTTGTATACAACCCGATGGAGTGCATCTCTTGGACGAGTGTTATATGGGATGGCATAGATCATGGAGGGTTCTCTCCCAGTTGTGGAAAGTTGCTGGTGATGAGGTCGGTACCTCTTGTGGCTTGGTGCATGAGCTGGGTATATCTAGATTGTTTAAGGTGTATGTATGGGAATACACTTGAGTTTGGTTGACTAGTTGTGTTTAGCCGAGGATGGTCACGATATGGAGTTTCTCTCTCATCTAGGTTCCCTCTAGCTAGGATGAGCAGACTGTTGCCTTTCAGTTTCTCTCTTTGGTTTTGGGTTTTTGGGGTGCCTACTGAGTATGTTTATACTCACCCCATCACGGGCTTTTCCCACACATGTTTGTGTCTTTTACATACCACATACCATTTGATGGAGTCTCGGGAGGACCCGGAGCAGGCAGAGCTGAGTGAGAGAGACTGACCGGGGTGTTTTCCGGTGTAGTGCTGAGGGAGCTTTCCGGTGGTGTTTTTGGCAGCGTTAACCTTCTTCAGAGTGGGTTGGACATGATTCATAGATTTCTTTTGGTGGGACATGTTTTTTCCTTTTGTACTTTTGCTGTTCCACTCTATTTTGGGATAGATTGTATTCATGCATTTACTTTTCAGTTTCTCATATCTCTGCATTGTTTCATGGAAGTGTTTGTGGGTACATGTGTACAGGTACCTTAGGCTAATGCCTCCCATGTGTGGGATAGCTTACTCAGCGCTGGACGCCAACCCATGGCCTATTGGAGGAGGGATTGGGGAGTCGCGGTTTGAGCCCCGTTGGGTCGGGTCGTGACATATCTCTAGTGATACGTATAAGGATGATTTAACATTTTGGAATATGATCTTGAATTTATGTAAAGGATATAGTTTTTGGGATCCAAATAATACATCAATGTCTATATAAAATAAGTGGATGTGGATCTGGAAAAAATGTACATAGCGATATGTACTATAACAAGATGTTTTTGGCTTTATTCAGGGTAATCTAGTATACAACAATGACCCTTGCCGCATACCTAGTTTGACACTATTGAGGGATCTTCTTTGAAAAGTCAAAAACACTTCACAATCCATCATGATGAATTTAGATATATTTTTGCTATGAATAACCTATGATAAACCAATAGTTTTATATATTATGGATGGTGTCACGATTTAAAAATAATCAAAGTAGTGATTTTCATGTGTATGCTGCTTTCTTCTATTATAAGTAATTCTCACTCTATGATTATGGATTAAGTCAATGGAATGAAGTAGAAGAAGTTGGATTAATGATAAATGAGATAGATTATTTTTATATTAGACATCAATTGGGATGATCACTAGATGGAATATATATTGTGATCCTTCCTAATCAGTTTTCACAGAGCATGATCAATAATGTATACCTTAAACAACTCTTAGACTCACCAAAGAAGAGAAATAAGGAGTTCTCCGAGTGTTTAGAGTGTGGAAATTGTGAAGAAAATATGATTTGGTACCCTTTGTGTAATTATTGTTGAATAAATCACCATATTGAATTCAATATATTAAAAAAATGGTGTTTTTACTATTGAAAAAAGGGCCCAATGTAAATGGCTGTATGGGAAAAAGTAGGAGTTCAGTTAACGAAATGTATATTAGTTGTGGGATCCCTAACTATTCAGTGAAGGTTATTTTTTTATGTGTAGAGAATATTTTACATATTCATCCAAATTTACCATTATGAATCTTCATGATTTAAATCATAATGGTGTTATAAGTAATGGTTACATTGTGGATGATGACGACACTACGAATGAAACGTGATTGGAAAGTTGCATTATTTTTAATATGTTAAGAATGAATTTATTGATTTTTTTATGTATTTGGATTAAAATGTAATAAATGTTTAAATATATAATGTTTGATATAATTATGTTTTTATCTCTATATATACATGTTTATGGTGAATGTTTCCTATGGGATGGTGATTCGATTTAATGAAAAGATGATATTTTGACTGAGGGAAAGTAACCCTTAAAATTCTCTATATGATAAGATAATTTTGTAAAGATAAAAATATGTGGGACCTGAATATGTAAATTAGATAATAATGGTCACCCTAAAACAAATTACAGAATTTTTTATAGGTGGTTCCTTTTTACCACTAATGATTTTTACACAATTTATGCATTTATGACGTAAATCTGACATACATTGTAATGAGGAAGCATGCATATAGTCCTTGATAATTTATATTAATTTAGGTTGTTTCCATGAATCAAGAGAATATCACATAAGGGTATACACATGTATGGAGTTTTTGAAAAAATATATTGTTTTTTATATTCATGGAAATATATTTTAATATGATTTCATGACTTTCTTTTTATCATATTGGATTTTATCCATTTCTAAGGGTTATATGGTTTATTTATTGAATAAAATTTGAAGATAAAATTTTGAAGAAGTATATTTTCTCTATGGTTTTGTTGAAAACATTGGCTAAATGTATAATCAATTATTATCCTTATATCTTGGATGTCTATGTAATATATTATATTATTGTGGTTTAAAAAAATGAAATCAAGTATGTTAGGTGACAATCAATCATGTCCAGTTAGGTCGGGTCTTGAACCCTTGACCAGAGGAAAATAAAGGCTTCTTGCCTATGAGTAGCCTACAAGATGTAATAGATTATGGTTAAACATTTTTTTAGAATAAATATTTTTTATTAAGTTGGACCGTGACTTTTTATTTTTATAGATTTTTAAATGTTGATATTTTTAGGAGACAAATATATAAAATTTTATTCATTTATGGGCCTTAAAATCTGATAAATATGTATTTTATTTTTTATTAATAAATTTTAATTAATGGAAATTCATTAAATTAGGTAATTAATATTTTAATATTTTATCAAATTAAAACTGAAGCATGATATTTTTATATAAATTTATAAATATCCAATGAACATTCTAAATGTGATAAAAACAATCATAATACCATTATTTTCATTGAGATAATTTATTTTTAAATAATCAAATATTTAATAATTTTAGGCCATAAACATTAATTTAATGATTAACATTTTTTTATTGCTAAAATAAATAAATAATTTACGTATTTACTGTCACACACCTGTACAATCCTCACTCCAGGTCAAAGTTCCACTATACAGAAACCCAGCTATATGTTACATTAGGTAACTATTATTGTTCCAAGTATCCATTTTTAATGGATGTTATAGTATCCAATTTTATGATGTGGGTTTATATGGATAAAAATTTCAAGTATTAATCCTTTGATTATCAAGATGAATTTCAAGAGATAATTTTAGTTTGTATTGGGTACAATGTAACACACAAGGATTTTTGTAATTTATATTTTGAATTAATTTAATCATTTGATTTTTTAACTTTTCTCAAAATTGAAAACAGATTTATCTGAGACAATTATTCATTTCACACTAAATAAAATTCCATTCATTATATAAAACACTGAGTTAGTGTACTATCGACACAACACTAAGTTGTCATATGATACACAAAACAATAAGTTTCTACGAAACATCTCTCTCTATTGTTTTAATTATTTATATAATATAATAATAACAAAGACATTAAATTTAGTTATATTAATAGTAAAAAATAGTATTAATTTTTAAAATGGTATTATATAAATAAATTATATTGAAAATAATATATATCATTATTTTTAAATATATATATGTTAAAAAATGTCATTTTCTCAAATGAAAAACATTTACTTTCCCTTTAAAAAAGATAAATTTAGACACTCATGGATTTTTTTGGTAAAATAGACTTTATTTTTGAATTTTAAATAACTATATATGATTTGGGTGAATTTTTGATATTTTTCTAAAATCACTAATCTTTTTATTAATATTGATAACACTGCCTTACTGTTAAAAAACTGAATTTTTCATTTAAATAATTATTTAAAATTAAAATTATTTGAAAGTAAAAATAGATAAATAATACATATATTAAACCAATATAGTTTATTTTAATCATTTTCATAAAATTATTAGATATAAGAATTAATTGAACTATTTTAACCACTTTTTACGCTCCTTCTAAACATATATCAGGATTTGAATTAAACGTAATTTTACTACTTCTATGAATTTAATTTCTAAAACAGACATACATGGTTTTAATTATTATGTAAAATGTGGTTCAATATGATCAAAATAATTCTTGGTGAATAGTATCTTTGGATATTTATTTACCACCGTTACAGGTAAAATTTTGTGATTAAAGAGAAAAATAATATTATCAAAATTTAGAATTACCCTAAAAATTGTCGTAAATTCATTGAATTAGTTTTTTTAGACTTCAATAAATCTTAGGTATAAAAATGATCGTTTTTATTCCAATTATTTTAGTTTCATACATTTATTATATTTTATTTAACGAATTATTAAAAGCTTCATATTCAAAATTTATGAAATAAAGATATTTTTTTATATTGGGTTATACATAAGATAAATTTAAATATAATAAATAATTTTAAATTTAATAAATTTAACTTAATCATGGAATTTTATTTTTAATTTTAATTAATAAATTATTTAATTAATTCCCTATACAGTAATTATACATTAATTGATAAAATAGCTATGATATCAAATACATGATATTAAAAGTATTAATGTAACTATAATTTGACTTAATTATTGAAATTAATTTTTTTATAGTTAACATAGACATGTTAGTGACATATTGGAAGTGTATTTTGAAGTTATAATGTTGGTTTGAAATATTTATAATGGAATATATTTAATAGTTTCAAAATTGACACCAATGTTACTTTTGAATAAATAATATCTATTAAAATGGTATAAAATTTAAAAAAATATAAGGTTAAAGAAAATAACTTTTATATAGTTAAATATATCAAAAAATTTCCAATTAGTGTTATTTTGGAATTTTATATGAACTAGATTAACCTTATAGTGTAAAAAATAAAAGTTGTCATGGTAAGAGTAATTTTTTTCAACTATAGGATAATGACAAGATATACTGATTTTTCAATAACCCACAAATGTCTACCATTAACTGGATAAGAGGATTTATACCCATTATCAAATAAACTCCTAAAATAATCAATATGGAGTTATATTAAATCATAAAATCAATTTATAATAAATAACATTTTATGAGTATTGAAAAGTGCACTTATACCCCCTTATAAATGGGAACATATCCTTCTGTTTTATTCACACCTCTATATACATTTTGAAAAAGATATACCAGGACCATTTCCCCTCTCAACGTCCCTAAATTACTCATATAAGCCTTTCCATGATCATAAGACAACTCAAGGAAGCCATTTTCCAAGCACCAAATGGAGTGGCCCAATTAAGAGTTAATGTCTTCTTTGAAGCTCATTTATATTTTCTTCATTCTCCATACCATTCACTCTATTTATCAAATTATGGTATGAAAACACAATTATCCTTAACATTATAAGAGTTTTTGTATTCTTAGGTTTGTAACTACACATACACACACCTCCATCTAATGGAGATTGAGCATACTATTTTTGTGTACGATGATCAATTCACTCATGAGACCTGGATTGGTCATTTTTTTCAACCACCAAACATGTTGGAAATCACGATGGATTCCATTTTTATGTATATAATATATTATATTAATTATGTATTTATACTTCTAGATTCCATTTTAAAATCATATAATTTTTCATTCCATTTTGTGTTATTATTATTATCTCTTTTGAGGATGTGTGGACTACCGCACCTTTATAGGGATGTAATTCAATAACACAACACATGGAATTTTTATATGATGGGTTTATTGAAATTATATGATATAATAATTCAACTAGAATACTTATATATATATATAAATTTAGATACAAACAAATATATATTTTATTTTCATAATTTCTTTTAATACAACAAAAAAGATAGAATCAACATTCATTTGTATGTATGACTTACCGTCTCCATGAATGGTTTATTAAATTTAATAATCATATAATATGTAGCTTATTATGATACATAGATAATTTTTATACGTAATATTCATATCATTGTTGAAATTATAAAATCATGTTATAATTATAAATACCAAAGATGTAATAAATTAAGACAATGTGAAGAAAAAAGTGAATTTTCCCATAAGTGAAAACTCAACATAAGATTTTTGGAAAGAAGGTAATATAAAGAAAAAATAAATAAATATATGGTAATTTATATAATATCAAGATGCATTAAAAGATATAGAATATAATTATATTGATTATACACGAATCTTGTATGAGTTTATAGAGATTCAAAAAACAAGGTATGGGGATTTTTGTCTAAACTTTATTTCTGTGAGACACGAGCCTCATATACTACATGTTTCATCTCCATGGTGTATATACTACACAATATTGACATTTATTAGTCAAATCCATAATATTATGATATTTTAATATTCATATAATATCAATTTTACATGGATAAAAAAATACTATTAATTATTATGTGATGAGTGTTGATCTCACAATCTCTTTCATATTAGGTATTGTTTCATTTTTTATCTCTATTTAGTAATATTTATCATCCATGTCCATGTTTTTTAATACTGTTTTTCTATTATGATATGAATTATTAATGTCTTTTCCTATCCATTTTTTACATTTCACTTCACTGTTTGAAATGAATCATTCTTTTATTTTCCAAATGAGGTACATTTTTACTTTTCAAGAGAAAAAATTAAAATAATGTTTTTTTATCATTTATGGAATGAAGAGGGATTCATGATTTCATAATTCCATAATACATTGAAACTTAAACCACATTCTTACACGGTTATTTTCAAATAAAAAAATTTATTTTAAAATTTTGAGTCATTATCAGAAAAGAATATAATTTCAATAAAGAAATGATATTTTCCTCAGAAAAATTTTAAATAATTTTCCTCATTTAAATAAATGTTTTAAATGTGTTTTAAAATAAATAGGGCTTTAATAAATTTTATTATTTCTGAAGTTATTTTTATTGTAAATTAATGATCCACGTGATCATTCAAAATCCTTACCTATCTATGTTTTTATATATTGTTATTGTTCAATAATACCATTCATCATAATTATATGAGTGGTTTATGTTTTTATGGAATGTTGTTTTTGAAAAAAACATCTTTTTCATGAGTAATAATTTTAATAAAATGATTATGAATCCTTTATTATTTTCATATGATATAATCTGATTACATGTTTATGACTCCCAATCCAGTATATTCATTATGATATGATTGTTTATGATCTTTGGAAACATATGTCTATGATTTAATAATGATATGATTGAGACCTATATATCTCTATGATGCATTTTTTAATGATTTATATCTTATGAGATAATCTAAAATGTTATTCAGAGGGATGCTAAACTACTATGATATCCAGGAGAGTGAACCATGATTACTATCATGGTATGAGAAGTTAAATCATGCCACAATGTGGGAAATGTGAGTGAAACATTCCATCTATGATGGTATGGGGAGTGAATGAATTCTACTAATATGGTCATGGATGAAATTCCTCATCAACTATGAAAATAATTACAATGTTATGTGTTTTCAAAAAGTCAATGTCTTATTCCTATCTTTTTCTATCATGGATTGTTCTCTTTATTTCATATGATCTCTGTCTTTTTAAAAACCAATATTTATGACATGATTTTGGTTATGATCAAAATATAAATTGTATGATCTTATATTTATAGAATGATGTTCTAACACCCTTGTAATAATGCTTATTCTTTCATGTCTACTTTGTTTACCCTTACTGAGAAATTTAGATCAACTCTTTTATGTTTATTTCCCCCCTGTATGAGATGATATATATTATGTTTGATATGTATAAGAGGGGTTCAGGTCAAAAAGTACCAAGATATAGATTATGTAGGTGACATTGGTCCCATTTTTTATTTTTCTATGTTTCTAAAGCCACTACACCAACTACATTCATTAGGAATTTTCGTATATAATGTTTAAGTATTCCACCAATGTAATGTATTGTAAATGTTTTGAAAAGTGGGGTGTCTATTGGTGTGTGTCCTATAGGACCTGATAAATACTCCCAAAAACTATTTCATCCACCTTAGCCAAATGATAATTCTCATAATCAGAGTTTAACAACTTATATTGCAACACAGGTAACTAATGAAATCAAACAAACAATCTACTTTAGTTGATCTTAAGATGCTCCCAGTTATGCTTACAACTGGATGATGACCTCTTCCTAATTATAAAAGAATGATATACAGTAATTCACATTATCCCCAAACATTTTATTTCAAGACTAGATTTTGATATCATTCATGTGATATCAAATTTGTCCTTCTTCTATAGGACATCCAAATGTTGTTCTTCCACAAACACATTTTTCTATTGAGGTAGTCACAATCCAGTGTGTGAATAGTTTGATAATCTACCATTATAGTGCCTATATCAAATATTATGTAGAAAATATACCCAATATGAATCACCAGGTACGGATCTAGGTTCTTGATAAATAAGTTTTTATGCTTTTACATACCCAATACATGATAATGGAGTTATCCTCTATGATTTCATACCCAAACTATTCTAGATCCTAAGGTGGTGTGGGTTTGTATTTATGGAAAACCACATGGATTAATACAGATGGGTGCTTCTTCGATATACAATCTGTTTAGTTGAGATCCATATCGAGAGGATATAATTCATCATATAATTGTTCCTTCAAATATTTTCTTCCTTATACATTGAGTTGGACCCCTCTCTTAAGATCACCCACAATTATAGTATGATTCCATCCCCAAATATTCCCCATGTAAGTTGGAATGGATGTATCTTCAGGGGATCAAAATGAAATTAGCTAAAGTGTCCCAAATCAAATGAACATGTACCACGATCACACAAACTCTAGCACAAAATTAAATATAAAAACATATGTCAGTTAAGTTAATGATAAATGTTTGAAAAAATTGATCAAGATATAATGACATATATAGGTTGAGAGATATGAAAAGGATTTGTCTTGGAATATTATAAGGGATCTCTATTAATGGAGACCACTCCACACTAGATGACACTTCAAAGGATGGCACCCAACTCCCCAATTTCTCTTGGGAGGGAGCTGTATAAGAACACACATGTTGATGAAAAATCTTTGTGACATGTTTGAAAATAACTAGGTGGATTGATATTGATCCTTACCTTGAGTAAGGGTGTTCGAATAATGATCTATCCTGGATGACTTTCTTAAATGAAAATACATTATTCTATAGTGATTCTCAGAAATGATTCCATATATATGACTGAGAGGCTTGACGACTCTGAAATCACTATTTGAACATCCACAACAAAAACTCAAATTGCAATAATCTCATATATGGGCCCCATATGGTTCCCTCTAGAACCCATTGGGTAACCCACATCCTTTCCAATAGGGAAAAATTACCCTTTTTAGCATCACCATGTTGAAGAATAATTTTAGATACATATTCTTAATAATAGAGGTAAATGAAACATAGAAACATGTAGGATAATAAGATTTCATAAATATTTTATACCAAGTCTAAATAATCTAAAAGAGACATCTCTCTACTATCATGGGTAAACAGATAATCAGCGGATGACCCCCAAAAATATGTGTCACTGGATACTTCTTTTTTATCATTTATAGATACATACTAATTTGATTCATCGACAGGTAGTGTCTCCTAACATTCTACTTCACAACTGAACATCACTGATACAGATCCAAAAGGATGATTACGATCCAAACGATGATGGGGAAATGTATCCATAGATTCTAGGTAATGAAACCACCTATTGAAGGAATCATTTTCCATGATCTTACTATGAACCAACTCTGGAAGATCATTCTTATATCAAATGATCATTTTGCATAACAACTTCCTAATCATGTTCGTGTTATAAATTTCCATGTTCACTCAATGTATGTGGAAAGTAAAATTCCTGGTTGGATCCTAGATATACCACAAATTCTTTACCAGTACAACCCTATTTATGATTCTTATATCATAAGAGACCAATTTTTTACCCAAGAATACTTATGTGGATTTCCTTCCACTCCAATTGGAGGATGTGAATAATTGTCTAATGAAACCCCTACTATAGATCTAGATTAAGCCACATCCAATGTCTGAATTTCCACTTAGAGAAAATCACACCTATATCCTTGCTACTCTAACACCTCGGTCATCAAGATTATCAGCATTATGTGTTGATACATTAAATCCCTTATTATTCCTCCACACCTTGGTCCGCTTAATCCAAGGGGAGGGATTCATTGATGTTGATCAGCAATGGAAATATAGTATCTCATGATTCCTCATTAATGAACACCCACCACTACAATGGAAGCATATAAGGATCCCCCTATTCACAGAGCCCTATGTTGACTCTCCTCATTAGCTTATAAATGAATCCATATTTCAAGGAATACCAAGATGGATTTTATGGATCATTTTAAAGTGTTTTCAAAAATTCTAGTCTCTAGCACTCAACATTAGAAGGATTACATATATTCCCCCAAATAAAATGGCCACTATAGGATTCCACCATTGGTCCAACTATGGTTGAGAATAAGATGATACATAAATTATAATATTTTGAAATGATGATTATATGCATATTCTTTTTTAAATGTGGCTTTCCCGACACATGAGATAGAATGAATAATGGCTCATTGAATAAAATTAATGAACTTATAGAATTTATAAAATAATATCCCCCAATGTGCACAACAATACATACATCTTGGAACTCGAAATGGATAATAAACCTCTTGGGAATTTCCCTTAAAAAATACCCTTGACTGTTGTACATATACACCATCACTGGTACCCCTTGGTACACATGATTGATGAATGAGATAATTTCCACCATCAAAATAATCACCAAGAAGATTTCCATGTTGGTGTCACAAACTGGATGCTTCCATCCAGTAAATAATGTGGTCATTAATTTTTTTTGTTTCAAAAAAGGGACATCTAGTATGACACCATTTTTTATACCCACTGCCCATACTAACCCATTTTGAGAATTGTCTGTTATCATCCCAACAATATCCATTGCGCCACCATCAGACACTGCTTCGACTAACCTAACATTTTCACGAATAGATAATTATTGAACAGTATTCCCATCCTTGTATTGAAAATAATAATCTTATTTAATGTGGTAGAATGATTTATATTCGCTGTCTAAGTACACAGAAGGTGTAGTGTTGGGAGATGGGTTAGCTTCCTTCCCACCAAAATGGTTGGCTTAAAATGGAACTCATCATACTAAAAATTGTTTAGCTGTATCCCACTACTGTAGTATTTATCACATAGTCTATTGTCTAACTCCAAATTTGGATAATGGGTTTTCTTTTTTCAAGATATCAAAAAATGAGAATCTATGGAAAGAACACATATTAGATATTTCTATGAAATATGAATGTCCACAGTTCCTCATATAACCTGGTATAGTGTAACTCGACCGCATAATTTATATAGGTGAAGAATACCCAGTATGACCAATACCACCCATTGGTAAATTTACACCATCCCAAAAATCACATTATTTATACCAGCCCTTGTTTTTGTCTTCAGTACTACTCTAGATGATGAATGGATATGTTGCTGGGATCTATTCATCCTCAATTTTCACCACATAATCCATTATCATCCATGCACTCATCATTTATATGAAAATGTTCCCATTCAACCTAGAGGGACGACATTGAGAATTGATGTTAAAACATTTTTGCTCATAGAGATGTGTAAACCATGAGTGTTTTTTTAGATTCAATTCCCAAGTTGTTCACATATTCTGTCATCTAACAATTATATACTAGGAGGTTTCTTCTCAATTGAAAATTCATCTAGGTTTCAATATACATTCTCATAATTGCCTTGTTTTTTTTGGAAATGACCTTCCTTAACAAATTAATATCATGGTTTCCAACTAATTGGTTTTCCATGAAGAAGTAATAGTTCTACCGATCTCATTATATTTTTATTAGTTTCCTAATTCTAAATATTATTTACGTTTTGAGAAATATGTATGAAAATTATATGTGTTTTCAAACAAAGGATGGGTGGTCCACAATTTTTTAGGTTTCCACACAGAAGGACACATTAGTCTTCGATGTGGACATGTGAAAGGTGGGTGTTTTAGGAAATGAAAGTCTAAAATGTGGTTCATTTCACATAATCGAGATCAATGTATAAGACAAGATACTTACAAAATGGCACATGAGAAAAAAAATTTAAACTCCCCCATGTCAACGGGACCCTATTCAGTTATTCCGTTAGAACCTTACCTTATGGTCCTCTATTAACTCATATAATGAGGTGTACTTTTTAGCATCAAAAACTTGTCTCGGACGTCAATTATCCTATTTTTAAGTAACCAACAAAATTACCTATATTGTAGCAACATTTCATTTCTAAACAATGGGATGAAAGAATATTCATAAATTTAATATGAAGGTACAATTCTACATAAATCATAATTTTTGGATAAAGGTAATGATAATTTATATAGAGGCCTCTCATTCAAAGCATGTAACTAATTTTCATGGTAGAATTAAATTCATGATTCACGAAAGTTAAAAGTGTTTTTCAAAACTATGGTGACTTACAATTCTATTACTTACCATATGAATTGTCATTGTGGAATTTTTGTGCATCCAATCTATAATGAAAACGTATTGAAGTTTTGAATAACTAAATTCTACCCCCACGGAGTTTCATACACATATCTATGAAATTCATCTAAAATATATCCTCACCCTACCCTTGGATTGCCTATTCAGAAATGGAATTGACAATATATTTCATGCCACACCCCCACATAAATAATGAAACACAACCCCAGTAATCATGGACGGTCAATGGAAGAACATTTTTTTTTAAATACCACTTGTGGAGCCAATCATGACTTAGCTTAGGGTCTAGAATTCCTCGTGTAACTACACCCAAGGTTGGTGTAGTTCAGACATAGAGAAGTCTCGTGCATGTATCCATTATTTGTGTGAAACTCAAAAACATGTGTGAAACTATTACTATTTAATCCTTATGTTTCCCTTGTGCTATAGCCCATTACATGTGCCACACAATTTACATGCTTCCTAATATCATTATATGAATAAACGTTTTGGACCCCTAAGTAATATTACATATTCCAATACTATATCCATTATTAATCATATTTCTCTTGAGAATATTTTCCTTAATAAGCATTTTTAGTAATCATAGTGACCATAATGATAGGAGGTAGAATTTCAATTTTTCTATTGGATTGCCAACACCATGTCCTGTGTAGAGGCACATGAGAAGTAGTCACATAATTTCAAAGGGTAGAATTTTTGTGGCAATATATGCACCACTCATGTAGAAGGATCATTATTCATGAAATTTTTACCTCCTCGAAACGGTCCATCTAGAGGAGTGATCCACCCCACATATGAGTTACGTGTTGTTAAACTACTAATATATACATCTTAGTAATATAATGATAAAATACACTACAAATTCCACAACAAACGATGTAAAACAATGCCATTTCCCTATGATGAACAAAATATTCCACATGTATGATTGACATTGGATGATCTGACACCTCATACACTATGTAATAAACACTGGATACCATAATTATGACATACATGTTATGAATCATTTTCCATAATCCTGGGATGAAAAACCACATCAAAAAGTTAAACACATTATCCCCACACAATTCCCCATGTGTTTTCCTCTTGTGATGATAAACATACATACATATTACCATACTATACCTCATTGATTGTCTTGTAGTCACATGAGATTCCTGACCATATGACATTAAACTACTTGTATCTTTCCTGTCACAAAACCTTAAACTGCATTATTGAACTATACAGGTTTTAATCCTAATCCTTAAAACATGGTACATAGTACAAATCCCTAAGGCTCAATGTGGATATGTTTAAAATCATTTGTGATATATTCCCTCTGTGGAATTGTACTCTGAAATATATATCAAGAGGGTGTTATGATCCACAATCCAATTTTGAAATCATCCTTCCTAGGGATGCACCTAATGGATCCACCTAATATAGAATCCCGATCCATCCAACCGAGGTGTATAATCATAATTCTTAGGTAGTCACCTATTTATTCTATATCATGTGGTAATTTTGATATACTACCTTTTTTTCAAATCAATCCTCCTATGAAAAATCCTCATAGATCCAACACTAGAAGACATTTTGAAACATCCATATAGGTGTGAAATTTTTATCCAAGGGATTCACCTCCCATATCCACCTCAAGATGGAACTATAATCCATTCATCCATGTGTGAAATCTTGAATACTAGTGATGTACTTCCCAGATCCACCTCAATAGGAATATTTATCCAAAATCAGGTTGTGACATCGTCCCTCTAAGGGAATCTCATCTCAGATATTCTATAAGAAGAGATTTATGATCCATTCAACCCGGTGCGACTTCTAACCTCGATGGGACTCTCCTCTTAGATCCACCTTAAGAATGAATTTTGACCCAAAATTTAAGAATGACATCATCCCTTCTAGGGATAAACCTCTCAAATTATCTTTAAGAGGGAGTTATGTTCAATTCATGAACGTATAACATGAACCCTTTTTTGGAAACCTCCCTGATCATCCTTAATATGGTATTCCACAAAAACTAGATGTCAAATCTCCCTTAATGGGGATGTACGTATCCAATCCATCTCTAGATGGAACTCTGATTGATTCATCAAGGCATGGCATGTTGCCTAATAGGGAAACACCTCACTAATCAGCCACAAGTGGGCATTCATATTTGTCATATTATTTCTGTATTACATTAAACCATCACCCATCCCATCTCTCTAAATTGTTATAAATTTGACATTGTCTAAAATACCTAGCTCATTGAATAGATGTGGGATGCTTTTGGCAACAAGATATTGAAGTCATATGCCCTTATAATCATTTAACTCATGATTTAAATGGGGTTCCTTACATTTCATGCTTATGATTCCTCACATGAGATGAACTACAAATGTGGATAATTCAATGGATCCCAATATATACAATTTAAATAACATTCCAATCATTCCCAACCTTACTAATCACATGGCCAACTGTTTCTTCCTTTTTGAGATAGATGTAGTTTAATTAATCTTTGTATGCATTGAGATGACATTGGAAATGAGTTCCATGTACCATACATAACCAATGTGGTAGAACTATACTATGAAATGTTTTCAAAGGTGGAACCAACCAAACTACAATCTTCTTGTTTTGATCACGAAGCATATAATTTCATATAAATTGATGATTGTCACCAAACAATTGAATTTCGGAATGTGATGAAATTGAATCCATAACTTCAGTCATGGGGGAACTCCAAAGTAAATGTTAGAAGAAACCAATACACAATGATCTCATGAATGGGAACTTGAAAACCATCCATATATTAAATGGAAAATTTTTATTAGGTAATGATAATTTAAATGATGATTTGGAATGCATTATGAATACAATTAATTTAAGTTACAATATTATGAGATAAAATAATCAAAATTTTATACCATTTCGATGAGTTAATATGATTAATCTAAACCAACACCTTAAATTTGGGAGTACCAATTTAACACCATCCATTCTCTATTTCTAATTACATATTTATATAAAATTATATTTTTATAGAAAAGCTGGTAAGAATGAAAAAAAAATTATCCACCAACCCCAAAAAAATAATTGACATGTTATGTATTTCAAATTTTTTAATGTTCTTAATTCATTAGATAATCTATATTTACATATCTAGAATATTCATCAAAACAAATTATATAAACCTATTTGAAGTTAGATATATTATATAGATTGTTCATTATTCTTCTGTTAACTGTTGTCTGATGTTATATAATGATGTTGTGGTCACATATTTTAGTGAAACTAGTCAGTTTCTATGAAGATACTTGTCTAAAATCATTAGTATCAATTTCAATGACTTTATTTGTATTTGTATTATCTGTTTTATCTCTCAATGATATGCACAAATAATCAAAACATTCATTTAGAAACTACTCCATATATTGGTAATGATTCAATTTCTTCTTGACCTAATGGTCCCCATTTATTATCAAAACCATTCATTACCACATTCAATGAATTTATTGGATCATTTAATTCATGATTAGATATTAAAAACACATGCTTGTAAATTATATTCAAAATTAATATATTTTTTATTTATTTAGTAGAAAACACCTCAAAATATTCAAATGTAATTCATGGACTGAATATTTGCAATCCACATATCATATAAAGACTTTTCATCTCTGGAATAAAATAATGATTATTTCTAAATATATATTTTGTAGTGACCATATTAGAAAAAATATATTCTAGAAGGTATTTTAAAAAAGAACCATTATCATAATGTTGGTTATGATATGTTTTCACATCATAACTAGACCATTTTTAAATGGTGTAATCACTATCAACACATGGATACTTATCACATTATTTTTGATACAATCATCCTATAATATATATATATATATATTAACTATTCAATTATCGGTATGAATTTTCTGAAATCTATATCCAAATAATCTATCATCCCTTCATTGATATTGAGTAATGAAAATAAAAAATTAGATACATGGTTAATAGCCATCAACCATCACATCATACCATATTAATAATTAAAAACAATATAATATGTATTTTTATCAGTAAACCATAATTAAATTGAACTAATAAAATCATAATTCACTAGTTAAATCAATAATGTTGATTTGTAATCTATTTTCATATATATATTTCAAACAATCTATTATTTTTGAAAAATTAACACCTATTTTCAATATCCAAGATCTATATTGTGAGATATTAAATTCATTCGTTTTTCACTATATCATCCATGTATTGTTTATTAAAATGGATAATATATTTATGATGTAATATATCACCTTGAAATTTGGGATGATATTATGTATCTTTTTATCCAAACACTATGTAATGAATAATATTCATGGTATTTCATTAATCCAAAATTACAGTATACTTTTCTTTGATGAATTATGTATTAGAGTTAAATTCAAATAAATTTTTGAAGACAAAAAATAAACTAACAAAAAATATTTTTTAAGTAATACCATTAATAAAAACAAAATATACGCATCATATAACACTTCCCAAAAATTGTACATCCAAGATAAAATAATTTTAGGGATTTATCATTTCAAAATATTACATTAAAACCAATATAATTCAAGATTGCAATGATAATATACCAGTTTTTAAAAAATCATTTAATTATATCTATTTCACTTATTCATGAACTGATATGATCTAATTCGTTCATGGAAATATTAAAAACCATTCCATTCAAAACTCTTATCTTTTAGTATTGTTTCATTATATTCATTTCTGAGGGGGATTAACATTCTTGACTATCTATAGACTAGTTTGTTTCAATATCATCATGATAATTATTAAATTTGGTTTATTTTTTCATCTAGTTTGATGACTCATTGTGCTACTTGGTATGACAACATCAGTGAACAATCATCTCATTCCTATATATCAATTATATCAATAACTAGACCCACGTCTCAATTATCCAAACCATAATTTGTTACCATAAAAATAATTCATGTATTGTAGAACTGTGACTATATTCACTTAGAGATCTTATGCCAATTAGTAATTGTTATCTAAAGAATATACATTTTAAAAATGGTTCATCCTTAAATTATAAACACCAAAAAATGGTGTTTTTCCTATATTTTTATAACTCATTGTATATGTTACATTCTATTAATATCAATATTCTAATTTATCCCATATCAATGTTGAAATTTTAATTAAGGGGCTACCTTTAATAATCATTTGACATTTCAATCTGACAAAAATCAAAACTAAAAATAAATTTCCCACTATTATTGGTTTTTTATTCATTCAAAACCATTGAATGATATTTTTTACCACTAAAAATATATTTATCCATTTATATTAAATATTTTATTTGTATTCTTGATTTCATACCATAAGTCTGGGTTCTCACCTTATTTTATGCCTCATTAGTAGTTAATAAATTTGTTCTATATCTATTCAATACATATTACTTGATCATTAATTATGTTACTAATAAAATTATTAAACATGGTATTCTCCTAAATACAGTGTGTTTACTCAACAGTTTTATCCATGTTTATACCTTTTCAGATTTTTTATTTTCAATTAATTCTCATTTCTTGGAAATCTCTTATTTATGAAACTATATATTGATTATCAAATTATAGAACACTCCATTCGAGTAAATTTTTTTTGATATCGAATCAATTATATTTTAAGGAGAAACATAAAAATTAACATTGATATTATCACTATCATCTATTTTTATTTATTAAACTTTTTTATCTTCCTCTATATGTGAATTAATTATAACCATGTGAACATATTTTTTTATTATTTTTTTTCCAAAATCCATAATGGGTATTTTTTTTAATCTTATTATCGTCATCTGAAAGAAGGATCATATTCTAAAAAAAGTTTTGTTTTTTAATTGTCTTACCTTTATAATAATGTTAATATTTTTCGGAAATTAAATAATCCATTAAATAATCCTAAAAAATTATTAGAATCTTTTATACATGAATAATAACCATTTAACATTGAAATAACATTATTTTATTATCCTCTTAGAAGCTCTCTTTCACCCTTCATACATTTGAGGAAAGTAATGTCATGAATTCATCAACAACTTATTATTTTCAGGCATTTGTCATGGTGATATATTAAAATTAATTAAATTTCACTTTAATTGTTGTAACCATTCATATTAAATCATTAGTGTCATTAATTATTTAATATTTGATAAGAGTTCTGTGAATAAAATACAATTTCCACCCTTATATATCTATAAACTCCAACACATAGAGTTTTGTATTAAATTGTCATTGAAATACTCATTTTATGTTATAAAATATTCTAAAATTCCCAAGGGTTTCCCTAAGACCTCAAATATACTCTATAAAAATATTCATCTAATTAAATAGTGAGACGTGAAATTTATTTTGATTCATCTCAATGCACAAATCCATGTTCTATAGAACATTCTATTTTTCATGTATGAGTTTTGAATTACCACAATAAATAGTATTCATATTTTCCCACTGTAACACCTAGTTAACATTATAATAAATATATTTGATGAAATATATATATAAATTTGTTACATATTATATAGTTATATTCATTATAATAATATTTATTAATATTAATGTGAAAAGGAAAGTGAATTATTTCTACCTAAAACGGGTTTACATAAACTATATTGTTCATTTGAAATCATTATTTCAATATTATATAACTTCTATATGAAAAAAAATTCGTTTTTTGAATTAATCATGTGAACATTATCTTATGATGAGTTTTTGAGAATTATCTAAATTGTCTTATTATTCTATTAATTTTTAAAATATTAATTTTTATTGAAAACTATAATTTAATTAATATATTTATATAGTGAAATAATATTTTTGATTAGTTTCAAAATAAAATTTGTAACATTTTATTTAAAATGATAATTTTTTTTAACAAATAAATTTTATATTTGAATTTTCTATAAAAACATTTTATATTTAAAAATAGATTTTTTGTCTTCTGAAATTTCATTTATTGTGGTGTTTTATCATTTTAATTTTAATTATGTTATTCCTATAATATGTTACTAATTTGGAAAATATTATTTCATATCTTGAATCATTGGTCTTGGTCTCACCCACGTTTACCCATTTTATTGTGTTAAGCGGTCTGTTGTAGTTTATCTTGGGTGGTTGAATCCTCAGAGACCTAAGAAGTAACCTCTAGACACATACATTATATGGGTTGTTTTTTCTATGAAGTGGCCAAATATGGGTTGATTTTAAATTGTGTTAAGTTAAAAACATTATATATATGTTAATTAATATTATGATAATGGTTGATCTTAGGTGATTATAATGGGTGGATTTGATGAAAGTATTTTTTTCAAGATATCAGTTTCTTGTATTTGAGATTGGTTTATTCAAGAATATCAAACAACATCATTAATTATTGGTTTAATTCAAACACTCTATAATATTAACCCCCTATAATATTAGAGGATCAAATTTATGAGAAGTCCAAGGTAATGGTTTGTATTTTCACTTGAAGTATGTGGCCTTAAAATTCAACAAGTAAGAAGATGTTTTAAAATCATCAAATAAAAATATTAATTTAATGATTTTATTATATATTAATGGGTTTATAAATAACATACAATCACACCCCTTTATAATCCCTTGTATTAACCCATAAAAGGGTTAGCCCTCAATTGACACTATGGATTCAATAAAAGTGGGATGTAGATTCATGAGGGAGGAATTGAAGAAGTAATGAAAATAATAAAACGAAAATGATCACTCCATCGTTGTGTGAATAATTTCACAAGGTCTGGTTTGCATATATTCACACCATGAGAAAATGGTATCAATTTAAGATGAAGAATAACATAATTAGAGTATAATAAAAAATATTATTAACAATCAATGGTGAATTGAACAACATACATGAGAAAGAAAATCTCAAGGTAGAAAATTTGCACCATAAAATTACAATTAAACAAAGCACAAAAGATGAAAAAAATCCTCCAACACGACTTCCTTAAATTGGAATTTTTGGAGCCTTGGGTCGAGCCTAAAATTGTGAAAGTCACCCCAATTGAGTTTGGTAGGCTTAGGGTGGTGGAAACCAGGTGGAAAATTTACTTTTCCACTCATGATCAGAGCTGCCATCCAACATGTATCCACCGAACATAGGTGCCTAAATGAGGTTCTATATAGTAGAATTAGAGTGTAACAAAGAAAGATAAAATTATTATAATGATGTCCCCAAGCTTTATTAAATGTTATGATCAAAATCGTTTTAACTTTAGAAGTTATGTGTCAAATGGTTGGTTGTTTTTCTAGGCTGTATAATCTGTCGCCTAATTTTATCTCCATTTTGGGCCACCTTGAACTCATTTAAGAAATCCAAAATAGATTTGGACACTATGTAATTAAATGTATCCTATGATGTCGCCTGTCTTATGTTATATTTTCAGAGTTATTGGTCTTGGATATTGGTCGTACAATTTTTTATTGCGATTCTTTCCAGTTTACATCACCTAGAATGTAGTTTGTTCAAGACCAATTTTAGCGGTATTCTAATATGAATATTCAAGTTCTCCAGAAGTATGAATTGTCAAAAATATAATAAGAAACATGAAAATTAAATATGAAAATAATATCTAGATCATTCGGTACTTTAAATGATTATTAAAAATGTACCACGTAATAGTGCATTTTAAGAAGGAATTACAATTATAATATAAAATAATGTTCAGAATGTAAGATTAACAAGAATGTTGTTTATGAATAATGAATCACATTAATATTATAAATATTATCAATGACTATTAGTATCATTTAGTGTCTAATCAAGGATAAGTTTGTAAAATTGGTCACCTTTATTTTTTGAAAATGTTAATAGTAACTATTGTATTTTTTGATACAATGGTAAAGGGTAAATCTGGTAATTATATTTAATAATAATTAAATAATAAATATAAAATGTCTACAACACTAAAAATATTGTCCCCATGAATCCATTCCATTTATAATAATTGAAAAATCTGTTTTTTCTATTTTGATGTTATTATAGCCTTTACAATAATTTTCCAAATGAAAAGTAAAAAATATCACACTGTTATTTAAATTAATTGAATATTTTTTTCATAGAGATAATTAGATGACAGATTTTACAATAAATAATATTTTTACTCGTCGTGGTAATTTTCTTTTATTTTTTATTAGTGAAATAATAAACTAAAATTATTTCATAAGGATTATTTAGTAATTCTTCAATTATTGACAAAATAGATGATATTAAATGAATTTAAAGTATTCTAATTTTAAATAACTAATATTATATATATATATAATTATATAGATATTATAATTTATTAGATTCAAATTCCTTGGTTTCAGGATGTTATAAAATTCCTAGGACGACCACCACACAAATTGATGTAATTAATTTCCCATAACTGTATCTAAATAAAGATTATAATGATAGACTAACATTTTATATATATTATTCATGACATAATTATCATTGAGAAAGTAAATTATATTATTTACTTTTCAAAACATTCGTTCACTGAAAAGTGATATCATCATTCTTGGGTATATGTGGACTTCCACCTCCACGATGTGATGTGGTTCATTTTGAATCCCCAAAACAAATGGATGATATATATTAGTATATTCAAATAATTAACATAATATTGCAGATATTAAAATAATTATTTATTTATAATATAATACTCACCTCATTTCTATAATTTTCAATAAAAATGAAAATATTAGTGATGAATATGTACTATTTTCCATCTCTATGAGTGTGACATTGTTTATTTATCCTAAAAAATTAATTGATTGATTTAATAATTTAATTTATGTATAAAATTAATGTTTCACCAATATTATTATATTTTATATCATTCAATATTGACCACATTGACCATTTTCAATCATCTAAATTCATTTTGGGTGGACTATCTTCAAAAAATACAACATGAATATAAATAAATAATTAATTTTTATTACATGATATTTATTGAAATAAAAGGAATAATAAACATCAAAAAGGTTCCCAACCATGTAAACAATTAACATACTATAATTATGTAGGATGATAACTAATGTATCAGATTATTTGGACTCATGATAAGAGACTTTATTATAAAAATATGATTTGATTTTTTTTATATTAATATATATATATTAATTATTTATAATTTTTCATATTATTTTATGAATTTATCCATATGGAATAAATTAAATTTAATGGAAAATTTTATGAATATTTTAAATTTTTATTCCATTGATTTTTAATAGAATATTTTAAAAAAATGTTTTGTCTTTTTTGATCAAAATAAAATTGGAAATTTTTATTTTAACATATATAATGAATAATAATTCCCACCATAGAAACCATTTATTTATTTAACAGGTTCCATTAAATCTTGTTATGTTTTATTCAAAGAATTATTTTCCCCTTTTCAATGAATTATGGAAATGAAAATGGGTTTTTTAACATGAAGGGTATTTTGATATTGGAGAATGTTTTTCACATAGGTTTAATAGTGTTTCCACGTGTCTAATTCATTATATATTCCTTGGATATTATTTATAAAGGGTTAATTCCCATCATAGCTCATAAGTGATCTAAATAAACCATATAATTAGGTTCGATTCCCAATACATATCATAGAAGATCGTAATAATAATTATATGGTGAGTTCTATAAGTAATCTCTTTAATAGATTTGGTATTATTATATACACTAGATAACTATATTATTAGTTGGTCATATGGTTATTCTAATTAAAATTGTTTGTTTGTTGGAGTGATTATCTAAAGAGGGGGGGTTGTGAAATTAGTACCCAATATTTTTTTTCAAAATATGTTTATATAAAATCTGAAAAATTGATAAATTTACCTCAATATTCAATATAGAAAATCGATATGTGTTCAGATATTTTATAATATTTTTTATAGAGTGATTATATCTAAGTAAAATCAATATGTGAAAATTACATTAAAAGTTGGAATCAGTTTACATAATTTTTTTAATAAAAACTAATTAAGAATAATTATTAATGTAATGGTATTATTTAATGTTTAAATAAATCTAATTTAAACAATATAAATAAAAAACAAGAATACACAACATAATAAATTATAGAAGATTGGTTCTAAGATGATACATAATATTCTTATCTTGGAAATCACATTCCACCAAGAATATTATATTAAATAGTATTGATAAAATTCTTGGATTTGGTATACAACATTAAACAAACCATCCAATCCACACATTTAACTCAATCCAAAAACTGTTTGAAAAAAATAAAAAAAATCTGCATAAGGAGAACTTCCAAGACATGTGGGTAAATATGTGTAAAGGTAGTAGAGATGATATAATGTATATTACAATTTATATATAGGATATAGTTTTTGTATTTAATATACAGAGTATAGAAACATATCTCATAATGTAAAAATAATAAATGGAAATATAAAATAAAATATGTAAAAAATATATTTTTATATTGTTTCATATACTCTGAATCATGTGATTCCATTTGGGTACATTGAACAATAGCTAAATTAAGGTTTTTGGGAATGTTACTGAATCAAAGAATCATAATCTATCTTAGTTCTGATATTTTGAATGTATCTATATCATACTAATGCTACACCTTCTCACATTCATTTTTAGGCAAGATGCATCATGTATGCTCTCATAATATGGAACTGTTAAGTTTCTTGGTATATAGGTTTAGATTAAATCATGTTTTCAATAATATGAATGTTTCTATATGTGTCTCCTAAAGTTTATATCACAACATGAGGGTCTCTACTTCTTTTTTTTAGAATTATTCAAGGATAATCTTCTGAATCCTATGCTCCTCATACTTTTCAACTCACATAAACATTATTCCAGGACAAAAATCATTTTAGAAAAAAAATTAAAAAAATTGTCATAATTTAATTCGATGATATAGCCATCATAATAAATATATAAAAATAAATTTAAATAGTGACATTGACACTTGTCAATTGAGATACCACTCTAGTGGGGAGTCAGGGCGACCGTTTGTCATGTTCAGTGGAGGCTCATCTCAGTAGTAGGCCGTTTTATCATTTTCTTAAATAGTAATGCCAAAATAAAGTAATGTTTGTGAGTTAGTCATCATATTAATGTTGTCAATCTCAAAACATTTCAAAATTTGTATTTGACAATGTTCATATGGTGAGTCATCCTATGGATGTGAGACTTTTCCATGCTTTTAGAATTTTTAAAACTGAAAGTGACTCATCCATGATGAAAATATTTTTCAATAGTAATCCAAATTTTATATCATGGTTGTCAATGATCATCAAGAGTCTGGTGGTTGGACGTTTCAATACAAAACAACCTTTTCTTTGTTCAATGGAAATAAATGTTTTAATTTGGCGCATTCTCACACATATAGAACAATTATACCCATATTCCTTATATTTAAAAATAATACCATAACATATAAATTTCATTAATATCATAGAAAACATGATATTGTAATCATTAATGAAGGGTTTCAAACCTTCTCCACTTTTAGCTAATAATAAATAATTACTTTTTACAAACCATGTATTAAATAAACACTAGTTGTAGAATTAATATTCATACCTTATTATCTAGTGATAGTCTATGTTTGTCCAAAAATAAAATAGACATGGTGTAAATGGTGATTATACAGAAAATATTATTAAATTGAAGTTGGTTCCATAGGAATTAATTGAATTGATATGGAAAAAATATCACTTTTATAAGAATCAGGGAAAAACATCTATGAAATAAACAAATTCTATAGAATCTCTTACATATTTTGAGGTTATCAATAAGTAAAAATAATAATATAAATAACAGAAAAATATGAATAATAGGATAATTTCTATTTTGTTCAGATAAAAAATATACCATAAATATTCAGATTAATATCGCCATAAAAGACTAAATTCCTAATTTCAATTCTTATCTAGCTTGGTAAAATAAATAAGAGGTTCTTTTCCAATCCCCATGTCAGAAGGAAAAGTTTCAAAAGAAGAGAATGACATAACTATATAGATGGCTATATGAACATTAGTGAGTGAAGCTGTCTCTTAGATAATAATTGTCATTATATATTGTATTGTATCTATAAGAGACAAAATAAAAATATTGAAATGAGATGGTAATTGTGAATTTTGATCATTGGTAACACTTGGTCTGAAAAGATCGTGATCCGAAGAAGGAGGGTTAATATGATATGTAACAGGAATAGAATCACGATCCACCACTATAGATATAGAAACAAGTAGAATGATATTCTTCATTTTTATGATGAACATAACAATATTCAAATCATTTTAAATAGAACGTAAAATGTACTTTTTTATCATCAATAAATATCATTACAATTGGGTTCATCACCTTCAACTCAATAAATTGATCTTTAGATATAAGAGAAAATGGAGGCATTCATGTGTTCTCAGTTTTAAATTTGATATGTATGTTGAGCTCATTCTTAGAATAAATTCTTGATAGATTATACCGAATATTCTTTTTAATGGTTTCTCTTTCCGATTCCAAATACACTAAACATTATCTTACTATCAAAGAAAGATAATAACAATTATGTCTAATTTTTCTTAAATATTCCTAGGGTAGGTTAAGCACATCCCTTGAAGTTGCATGAATCTCTTCTCTAACTACTGAACTTATCACTTAAACATCATTAAGATGAGCTAGATCACTTGATGATGAAAAAAATGAATAATTAATCAACATCATCTCTATAAATCCATTCAGAGAATATATAGAGGAATAAATCATCCCAGACAATGTATCTTTCCATCTCATGTTCTATCCTCTTGTTTTCTAATTACTCTTATTGAATTTAAATGGTCATTATTAGAAGGATGTGCAAAATCAGTAGTTCTAGAAAATATCTTTTATATTTTCATTATGATTGGTAACCAAGGGAGATTGATATTTCAATTAAAATCACAATCAAATATAATAATCTATCTAAAATATTATATGTCACCAATGGTGATGACATCTACTGGCACAACTCCCCCAATGGAATTTAAGGATTAAACAACTATCTCAATTGTAGATGACACTTTACTCTCATATATTGTATGCATATCATAATAAAAACCCTAAAACTCTCTTGAAGAATATATCTAGTTTACCAAGGACCCATTATGATTTATTCCTTCCCAAATAATAGTTCCTACACATTTCTCTGGGACTACATTCTCATCAAAAGTCGAGTATTCAAGATCAAGTAGGTCATACCCTATAAAACTGTCACATTTCTCACAAATTTGGACTACCAAACTAAGAGAAGTCTTATTATGGTATTTAACAATAATAGATCAAGAAAGTATAAAATCAAAAATTTAATGAAAAACTCTTAAAATCTTATAATATTTATTCACAATATATGTCTACTCAACAAGTATAACCTCCACAACAGAAGGATAAAAATCTATTTTTTCATCATTAGATAGATTATACATTCCTACTTATCCACCATATACACATCTGTTAAAGGAACACAATGGTCTCCATCAATAGAAGGATCAACCAGGTGACTGTTTATAAATGGGGGTTCTTCTCCCTCAACATATTAATCCTTCTCTTCAATATATGTTATATAGACATCATTAACTATGATTTTTCTATCATTAGATCTCAAGACAACTGATAAATGTGGTGAATATAAAATTTCCTGAGAAATATCAAAATCAATTACACTAATATAAATACATGGACTATAATGGTGAGAACATCCACCTGTATCATCTCCTTCAACATTTCCATTTTACTCATCTACATCCCACATATTATTATTATTCATCTTCATAACCAATATCTATATTTTATATTAATTAGTAGATTTGGATGAAGTCATTAACAAAAATTCTCATGATAGTTATGTTTTATTTTCCACAAAAATTACATTTATGATTGTTTCTTAGATAGGGAGATACATAGGTGGGGTATGAGATCCATAAGATATGGTTATAATGTTTTTTAGTATTTCCGGATCACTATCATCATCTAATAAGAACACATTATCCTCATCAATGGTGGTATAATCCTCCTTTTATTCCTCACATTAATACTCAACGTCCTAACATGGCTCCAAGGTTGGCCCATAATATTCTTTAGGATAGAAGGATGGCTAACTAGATTAATGACCTCATACACCTTTTCACATTCATAAACCCACTAATTCATCCAATGGTTATATTTTATATTAATTTTATTGAAATTTTCCAATTCAATGAAATAAACTACTTATTTAACAGCTATAAATTCAATATCAATAACCAATCCTATGATATCCAACATGGATAAAATGAATATGGGATTAAATGTAGAATTACGTATGGAATTCAACTTGAAAATATCCATCATGTCATTCATTAGATACCTACGTATATTAATATTTTATCTAATTTACATAATACAAAAAAAAATTATTGATACATTATTGTGGAAAAATATCATACCATTGGGAATAGAATATGTTGGATAAACATGAATATGATTTGACATTAACAATAAATCTCAAAATCACTTGGTTTTCCTACTATTCAAACACCATAAAACTCTTATATGGAATCATCCAAAACTATATTATCAATTTAATTTATAATATTTACCTGATATCCATTTGAGGCACATTCATGAGGAAATTTTATGGATCATTCCCATTATTCTGTATAGATGAAAAAAAATTCCATTTTTTTATCTTCTTACACATTCATTATTTTCATTGAAATAGAATATCAAAAATTGATAGAATTATTTCATTATAGTAGGATATCTGAAAATATCATTTGAAATAAACCGTTATACATATATGTGGTATTTCAGAACTCTGAGTAGCAAAAATTTTTGTATCACAAACCATCTATCATGATTATATTTTTCAGTTACTGAAACTCTCTTGGAAAACTCTAGGTTCACATGATCTACAACAATACAAATTTTAACATCATTATTCTTCATTGAATGGCATAACTCATCTTGATATGATACACTGTCTCCCTACACTATAAACCTGGTGATAGGATTAGAAGGATTAGGTGAAGGTGATGGATTGTCAATATTTGGGATATAATGGTCCATGACATGCTTGAGAGATAATCGTGATGGGTTATGAATTGCCTGAATGGCCCGAGGGCCTTCATTTTTTTTGATTTTTGATAACCCCCCTTTTAAGGGATGTGGGGGAACCCTTGAAGGCCCGTAGGCATAGAGATTAAATGGCATGTAGGCTTAGGTGATTACATGACCTGAATGTCTTAGGGAATTCTACCAGACTATCTACAAGGAACAACCCCTCCCCAGCATCGACATCATGATAGTAGCTCTCCAACTTTGCATGACTATCTGGATAGGCTTCCCGTGAAAGCACATGCTGGTACCAATGGCATAGCCATACCCTCTCATTCTGACATTCCATTTGGCCATCCTCTAGTGAGTGCACCTGCTCTGAATTCTCTTCTGGGGCTGCTCCTTTTTTTGTAGTGTGTCTCGGGCCTGCATGCATGTGTCCAGAAGGCCATGGGGTGGCCCTAAGGCCTTAAGGTGGCCGGAAGGCCTTGATAATCAACTGTACTGAAGGCCTTGGGTGGCCCAAAAGCCTTGCAGGACACGAGGACCAAATCGGTGGCCTGAAGGCCTAGATGGATGAATACATCTGGCTAATACAGTACCAAACAGTGCATGCTGCAGTACTGCTACAGTACTACTATAGTACTGCTACAGTGCTACTACAATACTACTACAGTAACCGGAAATATTCCTCTACCCGTATTTGATCTCGGGTCTCTTTGATACACCTATCGAGTCCTCACCAACTGGGCTAAGGCTCATGTGCGTATGCATTGAATTTAGATGGATTTATCGTTTTTTGAAATTTTTTTATTTAGATATTTTTAATAAATATATAAATAAAATATAAATTGAATTAAACAAATAATCCAAATAATAGAAACTAAAAAATTAGTATAATCAACATCGGTGAGTTATTCAAAAAGGTTAGTAGATTAAAATGGTGGGTAAAACTCAACGGTTGTTAAAACTCAATTGTGTATGAAAAACCATTGTGGGTAAAATAAAAAAGTCATCAAATGAAAATTTATAATTTTAAAATTAAAATTTTCTGATTCATGTTTGATGTAGATAATTCTCCCAAAATTAAAAATATTAGTAAAAATATAATCTTGATGATATTTAGATTTTATTTATTCATGAGTTATATCACCCTTTTGAAAATGATCTTTCAAAAAGTGATGTGCTACATTAATGTTTTCTAAATATTGAGATAAAGGGTTGCTGAGAATATTTATATCAAATTTATTTTAAAATTTATTTTTATATGTCATAATTCATACCCATATTATAATAATGAGGGTTTCATATAAATTTTATTTTGCACTGTATCTACCACAAGGTGTGCATTAATTTTCAGCATTTGATCAGGCAGTTGAATTTCTTTTCTTACATAACCAAATGAAATGAGACATTCCCAAAAGGTGACTTGCTTCATGTCATACTTATTTTTCTATTATAAAACCGCCAAAGTAATAATATTAATAACTTACTAAATAAAATTATTCTCCATTATAGTAAAAAATTACCAAATTTAATTTATACATGATGAATTTAAGAACCCTTTTTACAACAAATATGTTTGTCTCTTTTGGGTTTTCATGAAAATGACAACACATAGAAACAAAAACATAATTTTTCATTGGACTCTTGTTATATAGAGAAGACCTACAAATATATATATATAACTATTTTGATCCACTAATTTGAAATCTATATCAAGGTCTAACATAGATGTGGTATTCATAGGAGTGCCACAACTCATAGAGAAATCAAAACTAAAACATTTAAAAAGGTATTTACTATATTTAATTATATATAATATTATTCCTTATTTATTTTATACAACCTGAAATCCAAGAATTAATTTCAGTTCCGCCTTTAAAATAACGTGATATTAATTTTAAAAAATTCATTATAATTCAGTAAATAGAAAAATTTTAAAAAATAGGAAAATAACATCATCGACATATATTCCAAAATGTATAATATAATTTGAAATTATTTTCATTCATTTTGTAGGATAATCTATTACATTTGAAATTCCATTTGAATTAAAAAATTAGTAGAGCTTATCTTACAGATCTCTATGATATTGTTTTAATCCACATAATTTTTTTTACATTAATAACACGATTTGAAAAATTGGGATTTCTAAATCCAGTAGGATATTATGTAATTACAACCTCATAAAAATACCCAATCAACAATAAAACATTTATATCAAATTGATATATATTTTTAATCTAGATTCACTGTATTAGAAATCCATATTCTATTTCGTTCAACTATGGCTACAAGTGAAATGGGTTCTTCATACTATATAATGAAATCATGGAAATACGAATGTCAAACTGGTCAAACATAGTTCCTTTCTATTTTTCCAAATTAAAATTATTGTATCTGGACACACATTATTTATTCTAGACAATGTGTATCTAGGTCTGACTATAATTTAAAAAAAATAATTTCTTATAGATTTATTATGTCCTTATTATATAGCCATTACCCATAATTCATCATTAATAGATTCATTGAGGTTATTATGGATACGATTTGACAAGAATATTTAGTGTTTAACATGATTTCTTAGTAATGATTATTATTGTGTGCCCTAATATAACTATCCAACAAAATCATCTAGGGGAAAATATTTAATATTCCTAATATCTATATAAAAAGAAGTATTGGTCACCTTAGGGTCCTCTAATAGTTAAGATTCATGAAGTTTGATAGTACTGTATGAATTTTATTCTTTTTTAATAGCTGAATCAGAAGGTTTTGAGTATATTTTTACCATGGATAAATCAAGCACATTTTTTTATAAAGGGTTTTAAGTCTCATTTGGATATGTCTTATAAAACATGATATGGGAAAACTCTACCATATAACGGATTCATTGTTATGATCTCTATAATATTAACAAGAAGTTAAATATCCATGAAAAGTATCCCCATCTCTTTGGGATGAAGACTTGTCATGATTATCCTAATTGTTATGAATAATTTATTAGGAACCAAATACATTAATATAATTAACCTTTAGATAGATATTATTTTAAATTTCATAAGGGGGTTTCATCGGGATAGTTATAATTATAACTATTTTAATAAAATAATATGTTGTTTTCGATACCTCATCCTAAAATTCAAAAGGTAAGCCATATTAATTTATCACTCTCTAGGATATATACTGAAGTATTATATTCATTATTTCTGAAAAGTCATTCAATAGAGGGGCCCTAGGAGTGGGGAATTTTTAGTCACAATAATAATTTGATTATAATTATTTAATGCCTTGATTTTTAAAGTCACGTCCATGGTGGGTTCCTATGGTCACAAATCTATGTCAACATAGATTTTCTAGAGATTTAGAATCCATTGTAAAATAAGAAAAATATTCAGTTTTGGATGCTAAACGTAATACAAAAGTATAACTAAAAACTCATCTAAAAGTGCATAGAATTAATTCTTGTCATGTAAAAAATAAAATATAGATAGTAAAAATAATTTCATTAGAACTAAATTAAAAGGTTTCTATGTTGAATATTATTTCAATAATTTTAAATATATATTCTGTTTTTTTTTATTTTTAGTATCGGGAATATGATTTTCATTTGGGAATTCATGTTTGGGTAGATCACTAACTAACACATTCCTAGTAAGCATTATATTTGAGTTAATGGTGCAATTTTATAGACTCTTATTCCAAAGGCATGATCATCTATGAATGTTACTTAAGAAAGACACATTTTTGAATTAAATAATAAATATTACAATAATAAACAACATAATTTATCAATGAAGTAAATAAAAATATATATATAATTTAAAACATCAATTTTTTTTTCAATTATTTCATGAAAAATATCATCACATAACTATTAAATGATAAGAAGAATGTATTTTAATCAAAAAATAATTTCATAAAAATTAAAACCAGGTTAATGTTACTGATTTTCTCAAAGACATTTATTATTGCATATAATTTCCACTATGTGAGTCCTTAACACCATAAACCATTTTTAGTTTCTTAAAACGTTAGTAATATCATTTCATATTCCAAGAAAATAGGTTATCCAAGTTCCAAATATTTCATCAAAAAATATTCAATCGTATTTCTTACAGAAAATATTTATAAAAATAATGATTTTGGTATCTATATTTTCATGGAACCAGTTATGTTAGCATATAAGGATTTTGGAACCCATTTTTTCATGATAGATTTAAGATTATATGGTTAAAAAAATTATTAGATATAAACATTATTGGTTTCTCTTGAATAAATACATTCAAGAAAATCCATAAGGGGATTTGGGGAAAAATTGTTCTTAATAACTCTTCTCTATCGAGGATAGTAACATAGATGATTAATATATTTAAGACCAATATTTTCCATGTATTTGAGTGATATTTTTCCTTCTATTTGTAAATATATTTATTTTTTTAATATTTTTTCATCTAAAATTTTTAATTCATTATTATTAGTTATAAAATGACCTTTTTTTATTATTTTCTTCAAAAATATTTATTCTAGCACTATGAGATAAATCATGTTTCTTATAAAAAATTCTGAATTTTCATTTAAAATACTTAAATGTTTCTTCCTGAATATTGTAATACTCTAATATTTCATCTTTTTAAATTTTATAGTCATTTTTATTTTTATTTTCTAAATGATTAGAATAATGTACATGTAATAAAGAAGGTACCACAATTGATTTTTTCTTGAAATCCATATTTCCTCTATTGAAAATATAGTTATGAGTTGTGTCTAAGTCATTGAAGATGTCTTTAGAGTCACTCCATATGGAATTAATTTACTTATTGTATGTTTTATATTTTTTCGCATACCTTTTTATGTTATTCTAAATAAAAAATTCATCCTTACCTTTTCCCTTTCTCATACACTTATAACATGTAATATCAATTGAATTGTCGTCTCTTTTCTAGTCCTTTATTCAATTTTAAAAATTATTAAAATTTCCAATATATCTAGGTTTTATAATAAATTTATTCTTATATTAAATATTTTTAAACATTTTTGAATGTTATCCCATGTACTCAACACACGTCAGCCAGTTATTCTTCATCACTAAAGAATTAAACATGAAATATATGTTTTTCTTTTTATTTTGATGTAGTTGTCTTGAATTTTACTGAATAAATCTTAGGATCATCATCCCATTCATGATTTACCATTAAATATTCCTCACAGATTATTATCTTTATAATAACTTTATTTAATGGTAGCTTACTAATGTTATATTATTTTCATATTGAAATAGATTCCCCCTCCATCTCATTGGAAGACATCTCAATAGTCACATAATATGATATTTCTCTAACACCAGATTTACCAAGGACCATATTGTATTTACAATTTCACCGAACTAATGACATATATCTGAAATCATGACATTAATTTTAATATTAAATTTATTGTATTTAATTATATAAGTCTTCAATATCATTCTATTCCTAGTAGTATTTCATTAAGTATAAATATAGAATGTATCCAAAATTTCTTATATAGTTTTACTAGTACGTATTCTATTAAATTTTTAATCTTCAAAGACACAATAAATATCATTTATGTCTTAATAGTAACATTTACAATAAAATTTACAGGAATAATTCCATGTATTCATAATAGTATTAGTTAATTCATTGTTATCCTCTATAGTAGGCCAAATCTAAAAACCATTATATTAATATGATTTTTTATTTTTATTTTGAATTGAGAATAACTATTCCCATTAATAAAAAGATATCAGGTTGTTTTTAGATAATTTTTTCTATACTCCATCTAAATAACTCAATTTATAATTAACAAGAACTTTAGATCATTAAAACACAAATAAGATCATAGATGATATGTTTTTGAAAACACATTTGATACAAAATGTTGGTCACAATGATTATATCCGGAGGGTGGTAGTTTGTGGGGGGAGGTTAACTGAGTACCCTATAAAACATTCTATTCAATATAAGATTAAATAAAATTCATTAAAAATAATAAAAATTCCATCTAATCAAAATTGTGATGGATATATGTTTTGTTATTTAATGAGATTACACCAAGACATATGAGACAACACATAAATAATTATATAAATATTATATTAAATTTTTAAATTAATTTAATTAATCAAATCCTCATATATAAGTTAATTAATACTTATTATCAAGGCAATGGTTTTTAATAAATTATAACAAATTCAGTATATTGTATAAAAAATGAAATGATATATAACTGAACAAATAAAATAGGATCAAACTCTACTTGACTCCTAATTCAATATGGATTTCAGTCACTTACTACAATATATATTATATAATGTAATCCACATGTTGAACCTATATATAGTATACAACATCAAACTAGCATTTTAGGACACATATGGACTTCCTTTACAATACTGATGGAAATTAAATAAACATAGTCCGCAAAGAGACATATTTCACAAAGCATGGGGAAATAGGTATAACGAAAAAAGATAATATATCATGTATCAACATGTATAAATATAATAGATAGTTTTTTTATTTAATATATAGTATATATATATACATTTGTCATAATTTAAATATAATAAATAGATAGATAATGTACAATAAGAAAAGAATATATTATTTCTTGATTTTATGTGTTTTGAATATCGGGACATCTTGGATATATCATGAACATGATATGAATTAATGTTTCTAAAAATATTAGTAAAATAGAGTGTTTTATGCTCTCTTTTCTCAAAATGGTTGAAAGAATATTAATATTCATTATGATCTAATTTATCATAGTCATATGTAGGTCATATACTGTGTGTGAGCTCCTAGAAAAAAGAATTCATTATTTTCTTGTATTATGGATTCAGCACAGTCCATGTGTATGGGAATATCATAATTTCTATCTATTGCGCTCAATTTTAATATCACTACATGTGGGAGTCTACATCTTATTTTATCAAATAATATAGGTAAAATCATCCAGATCATGTTCTCCACATACTGGTCGACTAACACGAACAATAGTGCATCCCTGCAATTTTCTAAGAATAATTCTTTAAGAAATACTCAGCATTAAATTTTATAATAAAATAGTTTTATTAAATAAATTAAAATAAATATAAATAATGACAATTACATTTTAGAATAGTGTGGAATCTTAGTAGGCATGTTAGGATGATATTTGATCACTCTCAATGGTATATAAATTAAGCGGTAGGTTATTCCAACATGTTCACAAATTTCTATTGCAATGGTAGGTAATGTATGATGGTGGGTCATCCTTTGGAAGTCGTTTATCTCGAAATGTATCTAAATTTAGTGGGGACTATGTTCAAACAAAGATTCATCCCTTATAAGTCTGTAATTTCCATATTTTTCTATTTTATCAACATGATGGTGAGTCATACATGAGAGTAGGTGGAATCAATACTTATCCAAATATATTGTCCTGATGGCGAGTGATCCTAAATGGTTAATATTATCTAGTGTTAGGAATTTTTGATAAAAATACAAATTTTATTAGTTCAATGGAATTTCATATATAATGATGGATCATCCATGTACCTACAAAAAATTAAACAAATCAACCTAATTTTATAAAATTATATCTTGGAAAATAAAATTCATTAATATTATATGAAACATGAATTTTTTCATCATTAAAACAAGGGTTCCAACAATGTTCTATAACAGTCCAATGATAATGATGTCCCATGTAACCTACGTGACACAAATAAGATTAAAAATGAGTTTTAATGGAATTTTTAAACCTCATATCCTAATATACTGATATATGAAAGACAAAATGATTCTATTTCATAAAAAAAATTATATTTGGAAACATAATTTCATGGGTTTGTATGGTTTTTATTAGCCTAACTGATTTCATCTCATTATGTTCCTTACTAAACATTTTGATCTCATTCCACATTTTCAATTGGTTTTCATAGGGATAAAGGATGTGTATTGTAATGGAATACATAATGTTTAATTTAATGATGATTTATAATGAAATTAAATTATGATTCATTTTTAAATTTTACATTAATGTTCAAAGTGGACACTGAGGAAAAGTTTCTCATTGTAAATATATGGTTTTTTTATATTGTGTTTATGACCTAAAAATATAAATATATAATTTTAAAATATCTATGGGAATTTATAAAAGATAGTTATATTATAAATTCACAACAATACATAATGTTTAATGTTATTTACGTACACCCAAATGAATATTCTGAATAAAATGGGATCACAAACATATTAATTGGGTTAGATCGGACCCACCACATAATAAATTGATACCTATAACATTAGAATATATTTATTTATGGGAATAATTTGATTAATTATCATTGAATATAAAAAATAAGATACCATTAGTATTAGATGTATAAACATACATGATAAAATATTAATATTAATTATGTTTTAAATGTTTCTAAATTTGAAAGTTATTTTTAATCATGATTGAAATCCAATAATAACTTAAACCCTCTATGGATTTTATTAGAGTTATTAAATGAATTAATACATTAAATAAAATGCTCATTATTGGACCCATTATAATTAACATAATGATATTGGGGGCTGGTGGTGAATCTTGTTTTGATATATACAAACAATTTATTCTTTCAATCGGGATTGAATAATAACCAAAACCCTCTTCTCCATTATACTCTATGAAATATTAATTGATAAAATAATCAATAGATATAGTATTGTAAAAATTGATCACCCAAAACTATAAAACCAGTGGATCATTCAAAGACAATGTTCAAACATAATATAATTAATAGACTACATTTCAGTTATAATGTTAACGAAAACTAACAATCACCCTAGTTAATTACATATCACTTATTGAAAACTCACTATTTTATCAACTGATAAAGGGTCACTAATAATCTAGGAAAAAACTGAGTTTTTATATCCATTATAAAGGGGATAATACTGATATAATTTTGGTAAAAAGCTAATTATTCATCATTTATAAACATTTCTCATTAGTCGGTATAATATGATTCACGAACAGTATCAAAAAGATATATTTATATTTATGTGTTAGAAAAAAAAATATTCTAAGTAATAGAAAAAAACCATGAGAAATACAAGATATATATTCTGCCAATGTGGAATACCCCTTGAAAAATAACCACTATATACAACCCCTTTACACACAATGCTTTTGAATAAGCCTATTTAGATTTTATTTACGAAAATCCTTTTTTCATAAAGTACATAAAATATATTCAGAATGTTTCATTGAAAATGGATCCTAAAAATGTCTTCCTTCAAATAGTACATTATCAGTTATAAAATTATGAACCTCTTTCACACTTCATGCATTGTAAATACTTAGTGGGTCCTTTTTTACATTGATATTTGTTATGCAAAAACGAAATATATTCAATTATTTAATATAATGTTGATATTATCTCCATTAATAAAAATAATTTGTATAAAAAATTCATTAGGGGCCATTATATATGAAATGAAATTTCTCCATAAAATTTTAAAATACATTCAATCAAAGAATATCCTTGAGTATGAATTATCTAAAAAGAAATGTGCATCATTATCCCATTATGTAAAAGAGTAAATTTAACACAAATCCATTAAAATTACTACCATACAATCCCAAACATCAATAAATTCATGTTCTATATCATCCAATTCCTTCACAAACCACCCAATGTAGATATTCTTCATGGTAATTTTTCCACTTAACTCACATATAGTCTCTCATACATTCAATGTAAAAATCATTTAAATTTGATTGTTTAATTAATAATTTCATATATGTTATTACATTACCAAAATTTCATCTTCCCATCTGAATAAAAACACTAAAACATTATCACACATCATTCTAAACAAACACTACCACCCAAAAATCATGTTCAAATATTTGATTAAAAATTATCTCATAAGTAATAAAATCAATGGTTTTACAACTATATTTTCATTTACATCCACTAATTAATTATAAATAATACATAAAAGATATATCTCAATTTCAGTTGATCAATATTTTATTTATTTGAATTGAGATATTTTTCAAATATATTATATATGTTATAGGGGTGATGAATATTAAATATTACGATCATAGAGACAAAAAAATACAAAAATTATGTTTTTTAATTTTATTTATATTCTATAGTGGTATTATGACATATGTATATTTTATTTTAAATTCATCATTAAATAATAATATATTTTTATTTATAATTATAATATTATATGAATTATATTCTCCCCATTATATTAATTATACAATTAAAAAAGAAAATCAATACCATAATAAATTTTTATTATACATTATATTCATATTCTTTGGGTCCATGATTCATCATCTAGTTGGATATCTATCATGTAAACTTAACAATTCAACGTATCAGATTCCATAAAACTCTCTCTCGTGAGAATAAAATGATTTGTATCCCCTCTATTTGATAAATTTTAATCCTATAAACATTGGTCAACATTTATATAATATTATGGGTCTAGAGTGTTGTAACCTAATTGAGATATTTTAAAGACATAATGAACATTTAAATTACTTGGTGGAATGGATAAATTATTTTATGTATCTCTTATCCCCAAAAATATTTCATATATCCAAATGTACCCTAGGCTTCACTTACATGTAATTTAAAATTTCACAACCCGTTTTGTGAGTAATTTTGTTTTAAATATATATATTCCTTACTCATTAATCATATTAATAGATTATCCAAAATGAAACATAGAACCCAAATAGAACTATGCTCTGTTAAAATAAAACCATCCCATTATAGTATTGTTGTCAAATTTGAAGGTATAAAAGTATGTAGCCATACATAGAAACAAACGATGATAAACGATGTAAATTGAATCATGTAGTTGATGTCTCTCATATGAAGATGATATTTCTAATTAGGGAAATAAGGTATTTATACTACGATTTTATATTGTCCAAGACCAAAAAAACAAGAAAAAATATTTTCTATGTGATATTTTATTTATTAAAAATTCATGCTCGTGGAAACATTCATGATATCTTTGATTGTAGATGCACCAACCTCCACTGCATCTAGATTGTAATTTATGCATAGATCATATGTGATGATATTAAAGGGATTTATATATAGATATTAAGTTGATAAATTTAGATAATTATTAATGTAATAAGTTCTATATCAGTTATGTATTACACATTTTTTATTTTGACATTATATGAAAAAAAATTTAATTTTTCTAAAAAAATAACAATATTATATTTCATATTTCAAATAAAAAAAAATATATATTATAATTATAATATTATAAAATGAAATTATTCTTATAATTAATGATGTCATATTTCATAAAGTAGGGTTTTTGATATTTTTTTAAATCAATTTTTAGTAGAATTTTTTAAAATATAGTTTTTAATAAAATAATTGTGTTTATTACTATATGGATAATAAATTAAAACCTATAAAATTATTAAAAAAAATTGTGATAAAATATGTATTTATGGAGTTTTAATATACAGTTATAATATTTGTATTTATCATTAAAAATTATTTTTGAGAACCTAACAAATAGTTTTCAAATAAGAAACTCTTTTTTTTATATTATTTAAATTAAATAATATATTGGTTATTTTATTGATTTAATTAAATTAAAAAAAAATTATATTTATTATATTTTTATACTAATATTATCCTTAAAATTATATTTATAAATAATTTTATAATTTATTTATAATTTATTCTTATATTTACACATTTTCATGAAATGCATTTTTATACAAAACATGGTATATTATTAAAAATGATTTTATAAGATGTATAAATTTTATTTGATAAAAATAATTTCATATTTGTACTCAATTTATTCCTATTTAAAAATTAGATCAATTTTTTATTTTTGAATTAAAATTAAATTACATAATTAGAAGTTAGTTTCCATAGTAATTCCAAAACTAGTTAAATTGTATATTCAAAGTGTAAATGTTTTTAAAATATTATTAAAACACGTGTGAAAATAAATGGTTTAAATATTCATGACATTTAATCACCCCCTAATCCAATATATTCTAATTTAAGTTCTTATTTTTATGTGAATCGTTATATCTATTGACACTAAGATGAAATATTTATAATGCATTCCACAATCAACACTTATAGACGGTGTCTAACACCACCCATTCAAGACCAATCCAAAAATTTATATTCATATATAATGGATGAAATTAATTATTAATTTTTAATATATTCCGTTTTCCATGATCCCTTTTCCTTAAATATCATTATAAGACCTCCATTTCAAAATATTCTACCATCTAAATTCCTAAGACCATAAAGTGAGTTTTTTTCATAAACATCTTTTAATTTCATTCATAATTTACCAAATATGATTTATTAATTAATTTTTATTAAAATAATTTTGTTGAAAGTTTATGTTATTATTATTTTAAATTAATATCTATTTGCCACATTTTACCTTCCCTATTATTAAAAATGTAACCACAATTTATGTGTCTTATATATTACTACTTAAATGAAGTAACACCTTCTGTTTTTGACACATCTTCTATTCAGTGTTTACTTTGCTGAAATAGAGAAATAAATGTAAAAAATATAATTTAATAAGGATTATAATGATTAAAATTATCATTAATCTTTTTCGTTCTTGTTCTTTGGATATAAATATACTGACCATGCTTTGTGAGGACTACTGCCCCGATGAAATAATGTATCTATTCTTCCATATATATTATTTTTTAATTATTAATATATATTAATGTATGACCAAACATCCTAAAATTATCTAATATATTAAACTCTTTTGTTAGTAATGATATTAATGAAAAAATATTCCACATTCATAAACTAAATCATCCATTATTTTTGGTATGTTTTGGTTTTGGTTAGTATAACCTCATTCATGAACAATGATAAAAAATAATTTCATCGATGACTAAAAAGAATATAATTATTGAAATAATATAATTTAAATAATAAATATATAGATTTTATATTGGTTAAATAATTTGAAATTATATTGAACTGATTAATTAATATAGCACAATTCATTTATTAAAAAATATTGAAATATTCATGTAAATAATTTCTTATAAAAGATCATTAATGAAACTAACATAGAATGAAATTATAAAATAATAAATAATGGTAAATATCAATTTATAGTTCCTTTAGTTACATTGTAATTATGGACATTAGGATACGTATGAAAAATAAACCTTCTATTATAGGTTTTTTCCAAATGTTTGATGTTACTCATACTCGAAATTGAAGATAGATAACATTGACAAAATTTCATGTAGAGAAATATAATAAAAAATGTTAATTCAACATAATTAATTGGAAATAAAATAATGAAATTAATGATAATGATATTTAGTTTTATTATAATTGATAATCACATCCTTTAGTGGAAGTCGATAATTAAGATTATGGTATGTTATAACTAGATTTTCCTCCATTGACTTTCAAAATATATTATTTTACTATATTGTTCCATGTTTTAATTTATCAAACATATGAATAAATAGAACATTATAACCCCCTTAAAATATATATTACTATAATTCTTATTTATTTCTTAAATATTGAACTATTATAATATCAATGATTATTTAAATTATATGGGTTAATTATCTCAATTTTCACATATAGGGATATATTTCTAATTATATACAATGATTTAATTTATATACTTTATATAATTAAATTTATAATATTTTTTCGTGATCCTCTCATTATCTATGTTATTTAACAAACTATTTGAAATTTTATATTTCAATGCATTATATATATTTTTCTGATCCGTAATATTTATTATCATTATTCATCAATTATATCAGGCATGTTTGACATTGTGTCCCATAATTTATTTTATGTTGTCTTCTCACTACCCACTTAAATATATTTAGAATGAATATATTTCATTTCAATATATTTTAATTTTATTTAATCTATAATATTAATTTGATTCAAATATTAAAATTATAGTAAGAGCTTTTTCATCTAAATTTGGTTTCATTGAGATATAGAATATATTCTCATATTTTTTACCCATTTGTAATGTATATAATAGTAATGGATTACTATAAATCACTAATATAGTATTTTATTTTTGGGGTAAGACTGAGTGAAATCGATCACTACCATTTTCATTCAAAATCATCTTATGTTATATGGATCATTATTTATTCAACACCTTTCCTCTATGAATACCATATTTTTAATACATAGTCTAAAGGGAATTCACCCATATTTCCATACATTTATTTATTGGAAAAAATGGACCTAAACATTTATTAATTAGTATCTATGATTTTATTTTTAGGCATTCTTATATGTTTGTTGTTTCATTTATTAATTGGGTAAATATTAAAAATTAATATAAATGTTATTTTAATATATATAATTATTGACTTAAAAATAAATTTGGTTATATAATATATACTTTATTTATAAAATTATATTATGATTGAACTAGAAATAATTATTTATGGGTGGGGACAGTGATAGACACATATATCGTCAAGAAGATTCAAGACACAAACTATATTGGGTCTATTAGTACATGTCTTCCCAGTAAATTATATTTACTTAACATAGGGACATGATGATATTACTATGATGTCTATGATATTTATGTATTATCATAGTTTATAGAATTGTGTTTATTCCATTTTAAACTTCATCCCGGAATAATATTTTTTTGGTAATTCATGAATTTATTTTTTGATTTCTCAACCATGTATATGTTATGGTCATGGTTTATTTTGATAAATACATTACTTGGATTAACAATTCATACCATATTATATATTTTTATGATATTATCACCCATTATAATTGATTAAAAAATATTATATATTCCCTTAATCAATATTTAAGCTCCCACTAACTTATGATTAAAATTTCTCATGTTATTATGAAATTAATGAAACACCAAATAAATAGAAAAATATTTTATGTAATGAATATCAAGGAAACATTGAAGGCATATTATTTATTAGGTAGTTATGAATATCTTTGAAAAATTTCCCTTACATAAAAAAGAAATGAAATTTATTAGGTAATTTATATTCTTAATTTTACCCATCCCTAAAGCTAAAAGGTCATGAGAATTTATATACAATTTTTTTTATTCTGTAATTATGGGATATTTATGTTCATATATTTTTAGTTAGTATTAATTCCAATATGTAAAGTATATATTTTATATATCATATCATGGATTCTAGTTTTAATGTATCTTTATTGGTATCAATGTAGCGTATAGATAGTATAAGAGTTGAAGTTATTATTATAAGACAATTTAAAGGTACAAACATTATGGATGGACATTAATTCAGTGGTATAGTTAAACCTATAAGTAATTTGATGAAATATTTATTATATTACTTATTGGGATAAGATAATTTTTTGGAATCCTCATGGTAAAATTCTATGATATTGGTTTATGTATATGATAACCCTTTGATGAATTGTGAATGTAAATATTTTGTTGGTTTACCTGAAATTACATCCATATCTAGATACTTAATGTGGTTTTGGAAGTGCAAAACATTTCACTTGTGATAATCACCCTGATAACTAATGGATGTGTAGTAACTAAATCATATATCTAGGGAATTATGAGTGGGCCTAAGACTGTACACATTTCTTGGGACACTCGGGGTAAATACTTTGGTTATTAAATATATTTATGATACATTATGATGGATTTTAATGTTAAATAATTTGGATATTTATTATGGGTGAAACCTACATTAAAAACCTATATTTATCTTAAAGTGGATATTTAAATGTGTAAAAAAAATTTATGCTTAATTATTTATATAATTATTAAATAAATCATCTCTTAAGGTGTTCTTCACTCCTAAATAATTTTATTTTTTAGTAATGGTTAAAACCAAATAGACACAAGTTAACATAATGGAAAATGTATTTATTGTCCCCACAATCAACATATTGGGATAGAATTTGGAGTTTGATATATTTTCATTATACATGTATTATTATAATGAATTATCCTTAATAATAGAAATATAGTTCAGTCTTCAAACACACAATATAATAGAATGATATTGTCTCATTAATTTTACAATGTTGATAGTGACGATGAAGGAACAAATATTCAACTTCTATTGTGTCAAAAATGTAAATTTATCACCTAAGGAGATTCCATAATTGTTCTATGAGATATATTATGAGTGGAAAATGATAGAATATAAAAAATAATTATTAAGTAAATATAATGTTATTATTGGGCATGGTGAAAGAATATATAGTTCTTTTAGTGGACCATCTAATAGTTTAATTCCTTATATCATAGAAAAATGGACATTATCAAATTGAATTCCCTAATACAATGGATAAAATGAATAATATGAACTAATATCATATAATATTAAGAAAATTCATTAAAAATATAGTAATGGTAGTGGGCTCAAAAAAATAAATAATACGAGGAACACTGATAAACTATTAGGAATCTAGATTTTTAAATTTGATTATATTTCTTCTATACCAGGAATATAAAATATCCTCCATGATTAAAATTTTTTGAATTATTAAAAAACATTTATAGTTGATGGAATGTTTTTTCAAAGTATATATCTCATCTTTAACAAATTTTAATTGGATGTGCTTCTTAAATGTAATGTTATCCTACTTTTTTTTGTAAAATATGAATTGATTTTAGAAAAATAACTAATTCATTAACATAAAAGAAGTTATAATTTACAAGATATGAAAATAACCTCATAAAATATCACCATGATCTTTTTTATGGATTACCATAAACTCCATAAGAAAAACATTTCACCCATTTTATTGGGTTATTGAGAAAAAATAGTAAAAAAATCATAATACATGTTTAATTTATTTTATTAGTGAATAAATTAGTTCAATAGTCAAAAATGTGATAAAAATGATATTGTTCAATCATGATGACCTGTAGTTCCCACATGAACCTCTCCCCTCCACATGATAGCTTGCAATACTGGTAGAAGAATGACATCGAATAAGCAATCCCCATCGGATCCTCGAGACAAATATGATGTTCCGGTGGCCCTATGGGGATATCTATCTCCCATAATATGTGTATGGAGATAAAAGTCTAGATGGATACTATTTAAAAAATTACTAAAACTACTATAGAATAAACTGATAGCGTACATAGGATCATCTCATTCATTAGAGGATCATTAACATTCATATATTATAACTGTCTGCGACCATAGCCACGAGGTCCATGAGCTCAAAAATGGTTTCCAAGTGGGGGTGGTGGTGGGAGAATCTCATAACATCATCCCACACATACAGGTCATCATACTCTGCTACTAGAACTACATCCATTTGGACTGCCATTTCTTGACATAGGGGTTACCTGATCACGCCGTTATCTATACCAGGGGTCCACCTGCTATCTACATGGGAATCATAGAATACCTGGAAAGTTAGTATAATTCCATGTGACATATCCTACAACTAGAATAGTAAAGACCATCTTTTGTCTAACATCATCTTTTATGTTGTCCCAGTGCTTCATGACCATGTGCCCGAGTCTGATCATTGGGAGGCCTCCTACGTCGAGGCCCTTCCGAATGGTATCTTACAGCTTCAACATAAGTCTCAGGTCTGTATCATCCACTTATAGTCCCATATAATATTTTTTACCTTTTATAGTAACCATTCTATCACATGTTCCCTCTCTAGTACACTATCATGGGTAGGAATGAACAAGGGTACTATGATTTCACATATCAGTCAGTGGGGTCCCTACTCAATCTTTGGTTCCTGGATGTAGTGGTCATAGATAGTTTCTATAGAGTACTGAGTCATATCAATGAGCCTTGTTTATTAATCTGACAACATCATACATCATTTTTTAATCTCAAGAAGATCTTGAATCCTAACGGATCTTAATCAAGAGGGTAGAACTCATAATGAAACAACTGATGGATGTCACCCCAAGAGAGTGAAGACTCGCTGTTCATCTAGGTAATGAAATCCACCAATGTACAACCATATAAAGGAAATTAATAGCATCAAAATACACAATATGATCCATCAAATCCATTATAATAATTAATATTTAGACCATTTACTCTAACAAATCCTTTAATACAAGGGAATATGGCTCACCCAAAAACCTCAACGGTCTATCACAGTGGAACTCGTAGAGTGCGTCCAGCCTGCACTAATACTTAGCCTACTCTATTGGGACTATTTTCTATTAAAAATGTAGACGTGATTCTATTGGCCAACTAGGATGAATGGGATCTCATGATGGACCATCAACTACGGACTCAATTAATTCATGAACATTTTCATGAATAAGTGCTAATAACCTTGCTACCTGTCACTGAAGAGGCATCTTGAGAGTTATCAAGCAGTAATGTAGATAGATGAGATTATTTATGTATATATGACAATAATAACAGGTATCATAATAAATAAATAAATTCAATGACTTAGTGAAATGTGATTTATTTACCAATTTTCCCTAAAACGTGTGTCTTTTGGTGCCGATTCCACATGCGGGTAATCATGATCATGGTGAATGGACACGCTAGCCGTCCTTACCATTAGTGAACTCACTATGCTAGGATCCTCTATTATGAAACATTTAAATATTTCCCCTAATCCAAACCAAACCCTTTTTAAGGAATATAATTAACAAAAAGCACAATGGTTAACCCACCTTGGGCACCAATCTTTAACTACCTATCCCATATGGGGGCTCAATCCGCAACTACCCCAAGCCTGCCTCCAAAGTCTTAGGGGTAGATACAGGAACTGAAGATAAAAAAACCCATCAAGTAATTTCCTAATGTAATTGTAAATAAAATCACATTCATCTCAATGAAAAAGTGCATATTAATGTAAGAAAAATAAACTATACTACTGTAAATAAACAAATCATACATTGACCACAAAACAATACAAGTACAATAAAGTAAAATGAAAGGGAAATGGGAAAAAATACATGCCAAAATAAAAAATACACAGATCCTAATAGTAAATGGAAATGTAAAATAATTTTGAAATTCCCTGTCCTATAACCCAATCTACTTTCAATGTGCACGGTCCAAGAACCCAAATCACAAAGATCCTGCAAAGACATGATCAAACCTGTGTACCATATTCATAAGACTAGATAAGTGCAGTCAAAGACCATACAATGTTGAATATAAACCAAACTTATAAGGACTTGGCCTTATAACATTACTTAATATTGAACTACATTGTATTATTCACATTGAGGATCTTTTTAGGTTTAGAGTTTTAGAGAATTAGGACATAACTATTTCATCCCAAAGATTACAAAGTAGGCACATCTACTCAGCTTCCATTTTTTTCACAAAATAAAAACTCTTGAACAAAAGAGTCATGTATAGTTCCTTGTTTTAGACAACATAACATTTCCTTGATCCATCCTTGACCCTATTCCTCTTTATGTCCTGTGAAAGACATTCAAAAAAAACTTGGGATGAGCATAAAAAGCTCAGTAAGGGTTATAACAATACGAATTGAAAACATTAGTCCATGTACACATAACAATCAATGAAGTCATATGTTACTCATTAAACATAATAAATTTAACATACCTCATGAAATACTAAGACTTATGCATAACTCAATAGAAATCATAAGACATAAAGGTAACTTGAGGCATTAATAACATTCTTACGTAGGGAGTAACCCTCATGGTTATGTTTGGAATACCCATCATAGTATATTCCCTAAATATCTTCGGAGAAACCATGACGTTTAAGCCCCTCTCTCTACCCAATTCAATGGAGAGATATCATGGGCTCACCCGCCCTTTGTTTATAAAGGAACAACCCGTCTCCATAGACAATTCCCAAGAACCATAACATAATCGTATCACATAATCATGCATAAAGAAAATATAACATTTCCACATTTCAATCACTAGCTATCAATAACTCTTTGATATAATAAAAACATTATCCAAACTATTATCAATACCAAAATAAAATAAAATTAAAACTTGGTATTTGTTTTTATTTTTTAGAAAAATTATGGCTTGTAGAGGAAGCTGAAACTCAAATAATGGTCATGGCGACAGAGAAGTAGTTGTCGCCTCAATCGTACGACAAAACATTCCCTTTTGTCTTTTAGTAAAATTAATCATATAAAAAAGATTCCTTTTGAATAAAATTAAAAATTATAGGGGTTTATACACTATATAAAATAAGGTTGTGTATAAAAAAATATTCCTCAATGAATGGAGATTGAGATTAAGTCCCTTACAAAGTCAGTATCCTAATATTAATGATAAATCAGTTACATAAATATGTGTGAGAAACATAAATAAACCCAATATAAGTGGATATTAAGTGTTAAACAATCATAGTCTATTCAAACATATTCATAGCATGACATAATCAAGAAGTAGAGGTTTAACCCAATGAATTGAAATTGGGTTAAGAAGTTCCCTTACTGAAATTCGACAGCCTAACAGCGTCACATTACAATTCGGAAAATGAGATGATGAGAGATAAAACGGTTATCTCATCACTTGTACATAAAATTTAAAACAATAAGTATATATAAGAACATATCCCAAAAAAATAATATGTAAATTAAAAGACCTAACAAAAATAAGTCTTTTAAAAAGAGGAGGGTGAAAAGTTCCCTTACCGACTTGGGTAACATTGGAAACATACACCCCGGGAATGAAGGACTATACAACATTGATGTAAATACTCATAAACGAAATTATATTACAAAAATATTAGAATAATGGGCAGTACATACTCCTATCAATGTAAATGGTGTAAAATGTATCATAAATCTAATGGGAATAAATGTTAGAAGAAAAATCCCTTATGAAAACTCGGCAGCCTAACAATGCCACTTAAAACTTCCAAAAATTGATTAATGAGATCAAATAGGGTCTCTCATAATATGAAAATAAAAATTATAGAATGAGTAATATAAAATAAGATCCCCAAACATAATAAATATGAGCATAAAATAAATGATAAAAAAGAGAGTACTTAAAAAGAAAGAGAGAGGTAGGATCACTTACCTCAAGTCCGACTTGTCTTGTTCGTTTCATTATATTCCTGGATAACAAACTCTGGTCAATTAATAATTTCTTAAGGGCCTCATTTAATGTTTATTATTCAATTAATATCACATATTATAATGTTATAATAATAAGCTAATTATGTGAGTTCATATCAGATGTTTTTGTCGATGTTCGGTACATGAGTCAAGAATGAACTTGTTTGAAAAGAATTGTCCATGTAATTATAAGTAAATCATATCCATAAAAGTATTAATGATTTGAATATCATAAATATCTAGTTTATATTAATTTAATACTATTCTATAACATTTTGAGATAAAATGAAATGAAATGCACCATTCATGGAGACTGTAGGTCGTACGCACACATGAACGCTACTTCCATTTCTTTGTCATATTAATGGAATTAAAAATAATTGATATATATATATATATATTATAATATCATAATTATATTCATCATTTATATGTAGTATACATAATATATATCCATTATATAATTTTACTCATAATAGTACATAACATTTGGAGATAAGAAATGAAATGCACTGTTCATGGAGACAGTAATCCATAGGTACGCATGAACGCTACTTTCATTTCTCTTTCATAATTTAATGGAAGGAAATAATAATTATAAAAAGGTATATTATAATTCCAGTATAATATCATATATATAATATCATTAACCCCATCCCTTATACGTCACACATATGAAAATAACGAATCAATTCACTTTGAGGGGGCGGTAGTCTGCACTTCCTAAAATGAAGATATCGTGTTTACCCATAATGGAAACCATAATGATATGAAATAAATGAAAAATAAAGAATCATATGAAAAAAACATATTATATATCATATAAAAATATATTTACATCTTAATTTCCACCTTTAAACGGGATAAAGAAATATTGAACAATCATCGTTTCGTGAGACAGTAATTCACAATCCACAGAAACAGTATATTTTCTAACCATTAGACGGAGGTGTGTATATGTGTAGCTATAATAAATCTTATAAAAACATACTAGAATATTTAATATACTTGTTTTTTTACAAAATAAATTAATAAAAAGAGTTTAGGTGGTTGGAGATGAAAAATAAATCAAAAGAACATAAGAGAATACATTACCTTCAAATCGGGTAACTGTCTTTAGGTTGAACCAAAAGGGTTTCTTGAAGTGATTTCATCCTATGTTAAGGCTTATATGATTAATTGAAGTATGTGGAGAGATAAAATGATCAGATTTTAGCCGATCCAAAGTCTTGAGAGGTGTGGGTAAGGAGGTAGAGTTGGGGGCCTTTTATAAGAGGGAGGAGGGGCACTGTTGGAATTTTAAGAACTATTACTCTATATTAAAATGAGTTTCAGATTTTAAAGGTCCCACATTGATATATTTCTAGTATAAGGTGATATGGGTTCGAAATATACTCAAATAATTTGTTTTAGACAAGGTTATGTCTTAGATTTTACATTATCGTTTCATTTTATTTAAATCATTCATTATTGAGATAATCGCTGCATCATCATGGTGTCATAAAAAATTTAATTATCTATTGTATAAAAATTATAAATAAAATACTATGATGTAGGAAATATTTTTCTCTTTCCAATTAATATTTATAGTAAATAATATGACTTTTATAACAACATGTAAAAATTGTTTTAGTAAAACAATGCATGTTTGTGACATTTTTATTTTAACATTAAATAAAAAGTTATTAATGTCATTTTCTTACCCAAGTGGCTCCGTGGGGTCCCCATTTTGACCCATGGATTGTCTTGGTCAGCCATGGCTCATAAAATATGGTTAGGACATGTTTCACGGTCATTTAATATTATTATAACATCATCTTTACCTTAAATTACACTAATTACCTTTAATCGCGATTAATAAAACGTAAAAGTAACTATTCGCCAAAAATTATTTTCATCCCATTGAACCACATTTTACATCCTAATGGAAACCAAGTATATCGGATTTTTAAATTCAAATCACAGAGGTGGTAAAATTTCATTTAATCTAAAAATTATTATTTTTTAACTACTAGTTAGTTGTTTCACTATTCATCAAAAAATAAAGTTTTTCAGAAAAATACCAAAAATTCACCCTATGCTATATTTGATATTCCATATTAAAAAATTATGACTATTTTACAAAATTAAAAAAAATAATTTTCATTAATCAATTTAATAATTAATTCCCCTTGTCAAAAAATAGCAATTTTCTTAAGAAACAAAATATATCAAAAGATTGAGACTAGTTAAAGTCCAATTTAAAAGTGATATTAATTACAATGACCACTATTGGATTAAATGTATAAAATATATTCTAATTTCATATTAAAAACAATTCAAAAGATAATATAATAATAATAATAAATTATATTAAAATGATGTTTTGAATTAGAATATATCATTTTACACTTCCTTAATGAATGAACTTTATTGGGAAAATACCAAAAATTTATACAAAGTAAATTATGATGTCCCGATTCTAAAAAGAATTTTATTTTTTCATATATAACATATAAAATTGTCAAGAGTGGATTTAAAAAGGGTTCTCCATGAAAAGGCGGTTAATCGACCTTTTAAAGATTATTAGAATTTTTACACTTAAAAATGGATTCATTCGCATTTTAAGCCTTTAATATTTATTGGATAAAAGTAAAAATATTTGACAAAATATATAATAATTTTGTAGTTAGTTCTATTCATTCCTTCCATTTCTATAGATAGGCGTTAACTACCATTTATAATAATATTATTCTATTATTAGAGTGCAATGTAAGATTTAAAAGAAACTCTTTGTAGCGTATTGGGTATGCCATCAAGCATAGAGATCCCTTTAATTTAGTATTAACATTTTATTCACAAATTTTGTAAAATATAAAAATGTCATATTCTTTATTTACATGTGGTGTTACATCCTTCCCCATTTTTGGAATTGTGTCCTCGCAATTTTAAAATTTGGCTTAGAAACATAATTGAAATTCCCACATCGGAACAAGTGTCAGTAAAACTATCACATTAATCAAATGAAAGAGATGTACAGAGGTCACCTGAGTTAACCCATACTAGGTTTCCATGTAGGGAAACATGGATATGGAAGGAAAAAACAATGGGTCATGTTCTGAGGGAGAGTGATAGAAAACATGTTTAGGAGAATGTTAACCACCAGAAAATCACAAACTTGTGATGGGTTAAATGCTATTTGATTCCCCAGTCGGAAAAACTTACAGAAATCATTTTTTATTTAAGTTACTTTTAATTGAGGAATTTATTTACGATCTTAACTAAATCATAAGTAAACAATCTTTCTTGTCGTGTAGACATTCAAATTTTACTATATTTCTTACACAAACTCATATTTTGACCAAAATACGAGTATTTAGGAAGATTTGTTGACATTAAGAGTACTATAATCAACATCTTTAGAATTACCTAATACACAAAATAGAACTATATATTTCCCATGTCTTTAGACCTTAACCAAACCAAAAAGGTTAGTAAAAGATCAGATAATACCCAAAAAGGATAATCCTTAATAAAAAGAAAATCTATTCTTAATCACCAAAATTTGTCCAACAAAACCCAAACTTCAATCAATGACCATTCGATAAACAATTGTCCAAAAAAATTCTTCAAAATAAAACAAAATAATATCGAAACCCAAATCTCCAAAGGATTTAATCACATATTCTTCCAATGTAAATCTTAATATTTAGCTCCAAATAACATCAGTTACTCTTAAAGTCTCATACTCACAAGTAATTAACCTAATCACATATCCTCCTTGATAGGTTAATAATTTCTATAGATAACCCAAAATTAATATTATCTTGATTCATAAAATCATCTAACTAATAAATAATTAGTCAAACTAACCTGGGACTTCATGTAGTCCAGTGGTAGGTGATAGATACCAGTCGCACTTTGGATGTGGGTTCGATTCCCACATCTTTGTCCAACACGACGATTTGTCACACGGTCTGTGTGTTGTACTTTTTCCAAAACTATATAATTCTTAAAACATTCCCTAAAATGAGATAAAATCTTAAAAAATAACCATAAAATATTTTAACATCAATTTTATCTCATGCCTTTCATATTCCATCATATCATAGAGTAACCCATAAATAACTAAAAAGTAAGAAACATATAAACCCAAATGGTTACCTTTATAATTATTACCTGAACTTACGCATCGAGTTGGTTCTCTTGTACATGATGTATAAGAAAACACACTAAGGTTCAAGTGGTTGATCATGACTCCTTATAGGTTTTCTAGAATAGCCAAAATATTTCTCATTGAATCCCCCATTTTATTGAGTCTCTTAATCAGAGAACCACCAAAGTTTCCTTCAAACCCATTGTCACTTTGGTGCCTGCTAGATCTATCCATTTACGTCAAAAAAGGATAGTGTGAGTATATCAACAAAATAATCTTGTACTAAATATGATGATAAACATTATGATATACATTTCCAAGTTATCTAAAAATCATTCCATCATTCAAAAATAACAATGAATCTATCTAATTTAATAACCATTCTGGTTATACACAACTTGTCACTTATGCTTAAACAACACTCTAGCTTCTAATGTTATATAAACTGACCTTTGATACCAACTATAAGGGAATAGCCTTATAAAATTACTTAATATTGATTTACATTGAATAATTCACATTGAGGTTCTTTTCAGTTTTAGAGTTTTAGAGAATTAGGACATAACTATTACATCTCAATGATTAAAAATAGGTGCATCTACTTAGTTTCCATTTTTTTCACAAAAAAAACTCTTGAACAAAAGAGTCATGTCTTGTTCCTTGTTTTAGATAGCATAACATTTCTTTGATCCATCCTTGACCCTATTCCACTTTATGACCTGTAAAAAACATTCAAAAAACATGGGATGAGCATAAAAAGCTCATTAAGGGTTATAACAATATGGAACGAAAAGATTAGTCCATGTATACATAAGAATCAATGAAATCAAAAAATACTCATAAAACATAAGCAATTTAACATACCTCATGAAATCATAATATTTATGCATAACTCAAAAGAAATCATAAGACATAAAGGTAACTTGAGGCATTCATGACATTCTTACGTAGGGAGTAACCCTCATGGGTACGTTTGGAATACTCATCATAGTATATTCCCTAAATATTATCGGAGAAACCTTAATTTTAAACCCCTTCTCATTACCTAATACATTGGAGAGATATCACGGGATAACCCGCCCATAGTTTATCACGAAACCACTCATCTTCATAAACAATTCTCAAGAACCATAACATAATCGTGTCACATAAAACATGCATAATGGAAACAAAACATTTCCACATTTCAATCACAAGATATCAATAACACATTGATATAATAAAAAAATTATCAAAAAAAATTTCAATACCAAAATAAAGGAAAAGTAATAATTGGTATTTATTTTTCTATTTTAAAAAAAGATATGGATTATAGAGGAAGCCGAAACTCAAATAATGGTCACGGCGGTGGAGAAGTTGTTGTCGCTGCATAAGTACGAAAAAACATTCCCTTTTTTCATTTAGTAAAATGATTCGTATAAAAAATATTCCTTTTGAATAAAAATAAATGTCCAAGGGTTTTATACATTGTATAAAATAATGTTGTGTATAAAACAAAGTATACCTCAATGAAAGGAGATTGAGACGAAGTCCCTTACAATTTCGGCATCCTTATATTAAGGATAAATCAATTACATAAATATGTTATAAAAACATAAATAGACTTGATATATGTTTATATTAAGTGTTAAACTATCATAGGTAACCCAAACATAATAATATAATGACATAATCATGAAGTAGCGGTTTAACCCAAAAATTGAAATTGGGTTAAGAAGTTCCCTTACAGAAATTTGACAGCCTAACAACATCACATTAAAATTCATAAAATGAGATGATGAGAGATAAAAAAGGGTATCTCATCAATTTTCATTACATTTACAACAATATGGTTACATAAGAACATATAACAACATAAGTATATGTTAATTAAATGTCCTAAAAATTAATACTTTTAAAAAAAGGAGGGAGAAAGGTTCCCTTACAGACTTGGGTAACTTTTGAAATGTACACCCTGTGAATGAAGGACTATACAACATTGATGTAAATATTCATAAACGAATTTATATTACACAATAAGTAGTATAATGGTCATTACATACACCAAAAAAATGAAATGTTGTCAAATGTAGCATAAATCTCACTGGAATAAAAGTGAGATGAAAAATCCCTTACGAAAACTCGGAAGCATAATGGTGCCAACTTAAACCTCCAAAAATTGATTTATGAGATCAAATAGGGTCTCTCATTATATGAACATAAAAAGTACATAATGAGGAATATAAAATAACATTCCCAAACATAAGAAATATGAGAATAAAGGAAATTACATAAAAGAGTGTACTTAAAAAGAAAGAGAGAGGTAGGATCCCTTAACTCAAGTCCGAATTGTCTTGTTCATTTCTTTATATTCATGAATAATAAACATTGGTCAATTAATAATTTCATAAGTAACTCCATTAATTTTTATTCTTCAATTAATATCATATATTATAATTTTATAATAATATGATAATTATGTGTGTTCATATCAGATGCTTTTGTCGATGTTCGGTAGATGAGTCAAAAATGAACCCGTTTGAAAAGAATTTTCCATGTAGTTATAAGTACATCATCTCCAGAATAGTATTAATTATTTTAATATAATATATCTATATTATATATTAATTTTATACTATTCCATTACATTTTTAGATAAAAAGAAATGAAATTCACCATTCATGGAGATGGTAGTCCATACGTACGAATGAATGCTAATTCCATTTCTTTGTCATATTAATGGAATTAAAAATAATTGAGATATATATATATATATTTATTTATTATATTTCCAAAATGATATTAATAATTTATATGTAATATATATAATATATTTCCATTATATATATGTACTTATAATAGTACATAACATTTGGATATAAAAAATGGAATACACCGTTCATGGAGACGGTAATCCGTACATACGCATGAACGCTACTTTCTTTTATATTTCATACTTTAATGGAATGAAATCGTAATGATATAAAGGTATATTATAATTCCAGTATAATATCATATATACAATATCATTAACACCATCCCTTATACGTCCCGAATTTGTCATTAACGAAATAAATCACATTGAGTGCGGTAGTCCACACTTCCTAAAATGAAGATACCGTGTTTACCCAAAATGGAAACCATAAAGGAATGTCATAAATGAAAAATACATAAGAATAAGGAAAACATAAACATATTATATATAATATATAAATATAGTTAAATCTTTATGGCCGCCTTTAATTGTGTTAAATGAATATTGAACAATCATCGTTTCGTGAGGCAGAAATTCGCCATCCACAAAAACTGTATGTTCTTTAACCATTAGATGGAGGTGTGTGTATGTTTAGCTCAAATAATTCTTATAAAAACATCCTAGTACATTTAATATACTGTTTTTTTACAAAATAAAGTAATAAAAGGAGTTTATGTTGTTGGAGAAGCAAAATAAAACAAATGAATATAAGAGAAGACATTACCTTGAAATCGGGTAACTCCCTTTGGTTTGAACCAAAAGGTTTTTTGAAGATCTTTCATCATACTTTAAGGCTTCTATGATGAATATAGTTATGTGGAGAGATAAAATGAGAAGCGTTTGGCCGAGCCAATGGCATTAGAGGTGTGGTTAAGGTGGTAGTGTTGAAGTCCTTTTATAAGAGGGAGGAGAGGAACTCTTTGAAAGTCAAGAAATGATAATCTATATTAAAATGAGTTTCTTATTTTAAAGGAACCAAATTGATATATATCTAGGATAAGGTGATAAGGGTTCGAAATATACTCATAAAATAGGTTTTAGACATGTGTATGTCTTAGATTTTAAATTATCTTTTCAATTTATTTTAATCGTTCATTAATAAGATAATCGCTACATCATCATGGTGTCATAAATAAATTTATTTATTTAATGTCTAAAAATTATAAACAAAATACAATGATCTAGTAAATCTTTTTATCTTTCCAATTAATATTTATAGTAAAAAATATGACTTGTATAACCCCATGTAAAAAATTGTTTTACTAAAACAATACATGTTTGTGACATTTTTATTTTAACTTTAAATAAAAATTTATCAATGTCATTTTTTAACCGAGTGGCTCTGTGGGGTCCCCAAGTTAACCCATGTATTGTCTTCGTCGGTCATGGCTCATCCAATAAGGTTAGGACATGTTTCAAGGTCATTTCAAATTATTATAACATCATCCTTACTTTAAATTACACTAATTACCTTTAATCGGGATTAACAAAACATAAAAGTGACTATTCACCAAAAATTATTTTCATCCCATTGAACCACATTTTACATCCTAATGACAACCATTTATATCGGATTTTTGAAATTAAAATCACAGAGGTGGTAAAATTTAATTTAAATGAAAAATCAGTTTTTTTAACTACAACTTAGTGGATTCACTATTCATAAAAAATTAATGTTTTTCAAAAAAATACCAAAAATTCACCCAAAGATATATTTGATATTACGAATTCAAAAATGATTTCTATTTTACAAAATTTAAAACATATAATTATAATTATTTAATTTAATAATTAATTCCCGTTGTCAAAATAAATAGCGTGTTTTTAAGAAACAAAATATATCAAAATATTGCCAGTAGTTTAAGTCCATTTTCAAAGTGAAATTAATTAAAATGTCCCCCATTGGATTAAATGTTAAAAATATATTCTAATTTAACATTAAAACCAATTAATAATATAATCTAATCATATAAAAAATAATATTAAATTGAGGTTTTGAATTAAAATACAGCATTTTACACTATTCATTAAAATGATCTTTATCGGAAAAATATAAAAAATTTATACAAAGTAAATTTTGATGTCCGGATTCTAAAAATAATTTTATTTTGTAAAATATAACATATAAAATTGTCAAAAGGAGTATTTAAAAAGGGTTCTCCATCAAAAGGAGGTTAATCGACCTTTTAAAAAATATAAGAATATTTACGCATAAAATTGGATTAATTCGCATTTTAGGCCTCTAACATTTATTAGATAAAAGTAGAAATATTTGGAAAATATATATATTATAATTTTGTAGTTAGTTTTTTTCATTCCCGCCATTACAACGGCTAGGCATTAACTACCATTTAAAATAATTTTATTTTATTATTAGAGTGCAACGTAAGATTTCTAAGAAACCCGTTGTTGCGTATTTGGTATTCCATCGAGCATAGTGTTCCCTTTAATTTAATATTAACATTTTATTCACAAATAAGGATAAATAAAAAAATGTCATATTCATTATTTACCTAGGGTGTTACATACCTAGTAGGCCACCCCAAAATTTTTATGGGGATAATTAAGAGATAAAATAAAAAATCAGTAATATAAATAGAATGAGGTATAGTGAAAGAGGGCATCTCAAACCCACAAGGGAGTGTAGTAAACTAATTCAAACACACGGAGATATATAACTTGAGAAAATTAACATCTCATCATGTCAAAAATATGTATAGTAGGAGACTATACATGACCAACCATTAGAATCTAGGCATGGAAATAACGTGGAATATGCCATACATGTTCGTCTCTCCTAGAAGTAGAGTAACTAAATCAAAAGTTGTTGGTACTGGAAAGATATATATATTTATATAGTAATTCAAATGGAACTAAAATGATTATGTAAGTGTATCTACATCACTTAGATATGTCCATGAATAATAGATTCCAACATTTCTAGATGTTATAACCAACAATTCATAACACCCCTTACATCTACCTTAAACACATATCCTAGATGGACTCAACCACCAAACCATGATACTATCAACATTTTGTGCTTCTGTCCTGGCTACATTGTTTTACATCCCATCATTAGGATGCTTTTATGTTGAGAATGTGTCCCCCATACTCATGAGTCCAATGTAACACCAAAGTGCATCCAGTAAATTATTCGTAGCCGAATGGTAAAACTCAATGTGGACCACCTGTTCCATATTGCGTCATGGATATTCCACTCTTATATCCTTCATATAGGTCCCACACCATAGTTCATTAGAGGGATCCACTATAATAGAATTTGTAGAGAACTTGAGAGTTGTTATTTCATGCGGGTTATACTATAAGTCATTGAGGACTGATGCCCAACCGAATAATGGTATGCCACTCGAAACTAATAATAGAGAAATTGTACCCATGATGATGGGGGTTTCTACTCTGATATCATCGAGTAACTGCACCCTATTTTGTCTATGTGTGTGGGGGGGGGGCACTTATATGTCTCTTATATCATCACCTAACTACTATTGTAGTTTTAGAATGCATGAAATTGTTGGTTCGTGGAACCCCACGCATCGTAACCCAAAATATTCATTTGAGTTCAACATCATGTTCTACAAATAAATAAATGCAACGATATAATATTTAATTTCCCGAAATGGATAATTGGTGTAAAGAGTTATTTTAACCACAAAAAGATTATACAGTATGTCATGTGTCCCATGTCTTGATCTAAAACATTAAATTCTCAAACAGAACTAAAAAATTCTATCTTGAATAGAGGGTCACGTGGACTAAAAAATCACATCAATTATACACGCAATTTAGAAGAAATTACCAATTGTAAATTCCACACAAAAGATATGTAGGACTTGCGGCTGATCGATCATGGACTGACTGCCATGGTTGGTACTACGACCATGGCAAGAAACCCTTGCGCTCAACTCTCGAGACATGTCACTGCTAATTGCCCTATGGAAGCTGTCGATTTCATGGCATCACGGTCCGCTCCATCTAACCTAATTATGAACAAATTGGTCAGGTCTGACCTAATTCATTGGCACGACCCTCTTCCTTATGTCTCAGCTCACATCATTTCGTCCTTGACAAGCCCATTTCTAGACTGGTCCAATTATCGACCTCATCATGACCTGTAGGATTGTCTCTATCACCGATTCAACATGGTTGATCACCCACACATTATATTGTGGGTTTCACCGCCTCATCTCTCACCCCATGATCTAATCTCCTTTATCATGTGAGACAACCACCTCAAGGTATTACCACACTATAAAAACACTACTGATCTTGTGCCTTACTGTATTGTCACTACTGACATGCACTGATGGTGGCGGCTCACCAATGGACACCTCCACGGACCACCAAGGCTTTTTTTGTTGTAAAAAACATCCAATGAACCTATAACTATAACCCTTGAATTTAAAATATCACTAAACCAGGCTCCACTTGATGATTGGTTGAGGATTTGATGTGTCTAATAGTAGACGACAATTTTGATGAAGAACAGACGAAGAATGTGGTAAAAAATGACTCCCATCATGGATCAATGGTTGTGTTAGGATAGAAATTGTATATAGGGATAAAAAATAAAAATATTGAAAATTACTTGATTTTGAATTATAAAAATAATCATAGATTGAAAAGAATGAAATTCTACCTTCATTTAATTTGTTCTTTGTTAAAAACACATCTTCCACAACATCACTATGATTTGCTCAAGATTTGTTGAGGAATCAGAAATGGGAGGAGATATGGGATCTCATCCGTGGTGGGAGGAGGAAGAGTGAAACATAACATAGAATTATTAAACAAGTATTCATTAATTTTGTGTAGGTTTAGGGTAATTCTATTAGTCGTACCGACTAATGATAGTAGGATCCAGACATCCCCGCCCTCTAACATTTGGAAATGCATGGCTAAAACACCGCACTTTGAACTCAAGAACGATCTCAAATCTCCAATATGAGTCCCTATTAAATAGTTAGTTGATAAAATTTCTAAATTGAAATAATTAAATTTATTTATTTTATTTTATGTTTCACTATCCATGGATTTTCTATATAATTCCAGCATGAACAAATGTTATATCCTGCCAAAAGTAAAATCCTAATTCTGAACTCAGTCATGGGATCAGAATTCTAATCCTTGATAAGATTAATGGGTTATCCCATTTAGCCTTTTTCATAACATAAAATATAATTAGTATTTTTATAATATTTAATCTGGACATATCAGGCCTCAGAACCTCTCATCGTCTCAACACCTAGCTCGTGGAAATATATAGAGAAATATACAGAAGACTTATATGTGAAAACCATGTATTTATAATAATATTTAATTTCATATAAGATGAAATTGGTATTTTTGTTATAAATAATGTTATTATTATAAGGTAATATATATTTATAACTTCACTAATTAAATAATAAACGCAATGTCATCATTCATGTATTGTTAGAACTACCTCCTCCATGAAATGATGACTTATTTTCTTCACCACCGCATTTATATTGTAATTATAATTTTCTAATTAAAGAATAAATGTGATATAAATAATATAATTTTGTTTTTTAGATTAAAAATTCAACTAACATTAGTACCCTCTAATTCCTTGATTATTGAATACGTCAATCCTGCATTGTTCGGACTATCACATCCCTGATAATACATATATCATTTTTCATATAGATTAAATACTAATTATTAAAATATAATTAAATATTATTCATAGAATTAAATGTATTTAAATAAATTCCTTACAAATATATAATAATAACATTCTTTTCTAAAACACAATTTTTCTATTCATAATCATCCATTAATAACTGTATATCAATGTCCAGTTTTGTCAAAACAGCTAATTGAATAAAGCTATAAATTAATGTAATGGATGAGTATTTGTATCAAAAATTATTAATGTTATAATAAATACATTTAATTTATTATAAATATTTATAAATCATACATAATAGAGTAATATTAATTACAAAAATATTATGTAATTTGTCATTGAAAATAAAAATAACATTATTTCTTACCAAAATAGAATTTTATGTCATATGTAAATCATTATAAAAAATATTTTAAGTATTAAATCATTTCATTCCAAAAAATATATATTATTTTTAGAATTTATAATGTTATCATTTTTGAGGATTAATTCTTTAGAATATATACAAAAAATTATTTTTAAATGAAAATTAAAAACATTTTTTTGAAAATAGTATTTTCTTTTAATTTATTTATAAAACAAAATTCTATTTTCAAATAGGTTTAAATTTTAATTTTTAAATTATATAATTATTTTTATTATTATGGTTGTTAAAATGAATTGTATACATGAATAAAATCATTTTATATTAAAAATGATAATTTTTTTTTCTAAAAAACATTTTTCATTTAATTAGTTTTTTTAGATTTAATTAAATAATAAAAAATTTATGATTTTATTTTTTTAAAAAAATAATCAATATTTGGAATAATTATTTCCAAGTTTATTTTATCTGTCCATTTTATTTTTTCAATATAAATAGTTACCATTAGAATAATTGTTACAATAGGAAAAGGTAAAACAAGTAAATGGTGTTAAAAATGATATGATGTGGAACATAAAATGATCCGTAAAGGTGAATTAATTTTATTTTATGCTACCATTTCATTTATAAGAATCTAATATTCAGTTTCATTTACATTTTCATTTATTTGGATGGGATTATATTGTTTATAATATTTTATTTAATGAAAAGGAAAATATATCACATTTATATTTTAATTCATAAATCATTTTTAAAATTGGGATAGATAGATGTTGTGTTTTTAACTAAGACGTTTTATTAATGAAAAATTATTTATCTTCATCATGGAATTTTTAAATTTATTAGTAAATAATTAATTTCTATAAAATCTTACATAACGATGACACAAGAATTTTTCAAATAATTAAAAAATAAAAATAAGTTTATACTAAAAATATTAAAAGTAATATTTTTTTAGCTGTTAAATGGGATAACTGAATTTTTTTAATATATCATATTAGGGATGTATTATAAAAATTGGATTTAATTTTTTTAGGTTATTAATGTGAATGTAATGAATCTCTATAAAAAATTTATATTAATAGAACATTAAACCATATAATATTTTATAAAATGAAATAAAATTCATAAAAACGTTTTATTCATCAAATTTTTTATGATGTTGTTTGATGTATCACCCATTTTCCATTAATTGACTTCATCCTTTAATAATATCAATATTAACCCCTAAATTTTGAAAAACCTTACTATCATATTTATTTTGAATAGGATTAAAGGGAGTTTAAAATTAAATGATATTTTTTAATGAGTGAAATAAAAAGTTTTAGAATATAACTTATGAATATTTTTAGACTCCTAATCATCCTCAATTATGAATAAATAAATTTTGAGGGATTTTTAATTGATTTATAATTTATATTAATTATATATTTTACATAATTTAAATGTTCTACCATATCAAATAAAAGGGAACCATATCATCTAATTTATTCAACATAAAAATCAATTTGGTTTAACCAGTAACTTTTTAAATCTCTTTATTCATTCCCCCACTTATTTCAATAATCCTTTTCTAAAAGAATACAATCATTATAGGTCTTTATGTGTTAATAAAATACGACATTTTAAAGATGATGTAGAACGTTTAACAACATTGAGTACGATAGTAATTTATTTTCTGCCACAGTCTCTTTATAAAATTTATAATGGTATATTAAAGAAAATTTATTTTATAAATGACATATTTTTTATTATTATAATATAATATATCATTTAATTTCTTATATTTCCATTCACTAAAAAATATAAATGTTTTTGTACGTATGTGTGGACAACCAAATTGACAAAGTGATGTGATTCATTTTTAATCTCCACATAACTAAGATGACATATATAAATATATTTATTGACTTATTATAATATTTATGATATAATTATCATTATTTAGATATAAAATAATACACACCTTATTTCCAAAATTATTATTGAAAAATATATATCTAAAAAATTTCATACATACGACATCCCATATCCATGATTGAAATAAAGTTGGTATTTCTTAAAAATATTTTCTAGTTGGTATTAAAAGTATTATTAATGTTTAAAAATGATAATTATATCATTTGTATTATTTTTTATTTTATGGAAAAATAACTATTTTTACTACAATCATCATACCAATGTCTTTTTGGAATAATGAAAAAATTATCATCAAAACATCCAACATAAACATAAACAATTAATAAATTATGCAAGACGTGGTATCAAATGATATAATAGGAATAATAAAATTAAAAATGGTTATTAATAAAATAAATATTTTACATTATTTCACTATCCAGGATGATATATAACCTATGTGATGAGTCAGAATTGAGATAAGAGACTGAATTTGAAAAATCATTATTTAAAAGATTCATTCAAAACTATGTTTTTCTTCAATTTCCATTTTTTGAATTTTATGATTGATGTTTTTTTATAGATATAAATGAATTAAAAATGGGATTTTTTTCACAATTTTTTATTATTTCATCGGTATTTTAATAGAATATTATAGTGGAATGTTTTCACTTTATTTACTGAAGACAAAAGAAATGATCTATTTAATCACATACGGTGAGAAATATTATCTCAACTACAATAAGAGTTAATTTTAATTTTGAAGGATATTAAAATATTCATGTATTGTTATAATCAAAACTATAATTCACTAATTGGGATATTTTTGTATTAAAAATATGCATTTAATAGAAAAATCTATTTTTAGGTTGAAAAGAATTTTCACAATGTTTTAAAAGACATTTTCAATTTTTTATTATTTATATTATCCTTTGAAATTTCATTAATGAAGGGGTGATCGTCTTTATAGCTCCCAGGATAACAATTATATTATGGGTGAAATGAGATTGTAGTCCATTTCACCAAGTAACCATTATTTTCTCAGAAGAAATATATTGGAATCATTTTTCATGTTTATTAAAATTTATACGATCTATATAAGGGTTGTGTGTTGATAATTTCCCAACTAACATAACTGAATTTTTGATTTTCATTAACGAATTATCATGGAAATCATTTATATTAAAATGGTATGATAAATGATCTATTTAATCTAAATATGATTCCATTTTAGTAGATATGTTTTCTTTTAAGAAATGGATTTTAATGGGTTTTCATATTTTTCATTGGAATAATTGATTTATTATTTTTTATGTTCATAATGACTTATTATCTTATACCCTTTTTCAAAATGATTGTCATTTATTTATGTATGGATAATGTAATATAAGAATTATTTTTGAATATCGCAGTGATTTTCCTAGGAAATACATCCTAATTTATTTTAATATTTTTATATTGTGTGATAATGGATACTAAAAATTAGTGTCCACTTTTTAAAATATGCGTTTTTATGTAATATTTATGAAATAATTCTCTAAACCTCAAAACATGAAATGATCACTATGAATTAAATTATATGAATTCATGTATAAAGACAAAAAAACATGTAATTTGTAATGATGATCCCTTTGAGTTGGTATCAGAGAAAGGTGTAGATAAAATTATGTTCTATGATAATTATAAGAAAATATACTTAACGGATTCTTATTAATGTCTATGTCGAAATGATATAGAATTCGATGATTAAGATGATTCTTTGACTAAAAAATGTTTTTTCAGAATTGTTCTCCACATAGCAAACATGGAAGATTTATTATGAACACACACATAAGATGATATAATTCCATATCGGCAACATGAAATGTTTAGAAATGGAATTTCATAGTTTTTCGCTATGAATACATGTTTGATGAAATCTATAATTGGTTGAGGAACCACTACTATATATAATAAATACACACTGCATTGAATCATCATGATAATAATTTATTTAAGGAGAACTAAACCTCTATCATTTAGTTGATCATTTTACAAACTTGTAGCTAATATATGGTTCAATATAGTGTTAATGAAATTTGAAGCTAGTGTGAGTTCAAAAAATGAAAATATCACCCTTTAAATTTGTTGTTCTGAATATCAAATTTTTCAATGGTGGTATTTGGTTACAAATACCAAAGAGAGATATGTAATTATTACCACAAAATGAGACACATTTACATATATCATAATTGAGAGATAATTACCTGTGTTTTTTTGATTCATGATAGAGAAGAAATCAATGGACCTGAAGAAAATGGATAAATATTCAATTATTATGCACGAGGAGAATTTAATATGATAGTACATATATATCCTTTTTTATTTTTTATCTTTATAGAATGATTAATTATTTTACATTGGGATTAAAAAATGATATCAAATTGAATTAGCTTCCCATGAGTTAAAAAGTTTTGAGAAACATGTTTTCTGTGCTAAGAAGGTCGAAATCGTGTTAACAAATGATCATGTATTCCATGAGAACATGTTGAATTAATTTTTATATGCTATGAAATGAAGAATAATTTATTAATGAAATTAAACTATATGAAAATAAATATATAATCTTGTCTTATGTGTGATGAATATAACTCTAGAGAACAATTGGTATGTTATGGAATGTGTTATAAATGTGGTATGATTAGTCACATGGCTTCTAACTATAAAGAAACGTGTCATTAACAAAAAAATATAGGGAAAATCATATCCATCCACCAGGGATATGTTTTATTATATATGTGTTCAACCATTATATTATCATGGGTATATAGTTAGTTACTCTGGATTGATGTCATCGTGAAAATACAAAATATGATGTGGAATAATATTTTACAAAATCCATGATTATTGTAGAGTCCTTTAATGATGTTGTATCATATATGATACATGATTATTCAAATTATTATAATACATTGTTTCACTCTAGATAATTTCCATACTCCATTTCTGAGGGCATACCCTGTATATTGGGGATATTACCTTATGATTGTGTGACATAATTTTTTATTATAGAATTGGTTAGAAATATTTAAAAATCCATGATTTATTATAATAATTAATTTTTTATTCGTGTTATATTCATTCTGAAAAATATAATTTAAAATACCATGGTAGTGTTTAATATTATTTTTGGAATGGATTATATTTTAGTTTTTCATGCTTTGATTTGATTTTAGAGACATGAAATTTAGGTTAAATGGTTTAATACCTTTTAAAACGTATCAATATGCTTTGAAATTGATTGAAAAATATAATTGAATGATATATGGAATATGTTATTGAAAATAAATAAACACTACGCATTATTGATTTCTGATTAATTATTCAGTATATGTATAATTTTCCTAATTTTTTTCTAGTTTCATTCATGGCCATGAGGCCAATATTAATATTTTCTAAATACATGATGATATATAAATTTTAATACCACTTATTGAATTTTCAAAATAGAAATTTTTGAAATGAATTGTTTTATCAGGTGTTTATATATAAAGTATTCATTTATCCATTTAATTCACCATAGAGTTCTCCAGTTTTATTTCATAAAAATAAATATGGTTAAATATTACAATTAATTGATTATATAGATAAAAATAAAATCACTATTAAAAACATGTATCATTGGCCTCATATCATGGATTTTTTTAGATATAGGGAGAGTAGTACATTTACAGGATTGATCTCAAGTTAGGGTTTCATCATTTGAAGGTAAAGGAGTTAGATATTCAGAATACTGTATATCAAAATTTATATTGTAACTATGAATTTATAATGATTGAATTTGGGTTCTCTATTTAAATAACTATATTTTTCTCATTAATATAGTCTTGATTTCATATTTGTAAATTTTGTTGGTTTTTTATTGGTTTCATATTTTTTTATTTAAAATTCATGTGGAATAATGATTACATCGAATGATTTATTATAGTTCATAAAAAATATTCTATATTGAATATTTATTAACGTTAATATCTAGTAAAAATATATTACATTCCATGGTCATATTTATTATAATGATCGAATAACTATTTTCCTTACTTAATTAATTTTTTTATGTGTCGTCAATTATAAATAATATCCCATTGATAAGTAGTTTCCTTTGATTGTGTGGTTAATACTAATGGTTTCTTGAAATCATTTCTTGATTGTTTTTCCAAATAACTAATATAACATAAAAAAGAGTTAAATTAATATTGATGGAAAAATATAATAATTGTTTTTTAACTAAAAATAAGATTGTTGAATTATACATTTGTGTACATTTCCATGAGATTTGGTGAGTTTTTCATCTATATTATTCATTTATTAAAAAGACTTGGTTCTGTTATGATGAATAAATACAAGGTAATTATATATGATTCCTATCAAATAAAACATCATGTGTTAAATTATATGAAAAATTAAACTGAATTAGATATTATGTAATCTTTATTAATAATTTAGATGTATCAATTTTACAGATCCAAGTGTGAAATATATATTGACCATAAAATTTAAAATAATATATTTAAAAAAATAGAGTTAAATATGAGATATAAGATAAAATTAAAAAATTTAAATTATTATGGCATAAAAATTCATTTATTACTCAGTTATTGTTAACACTTAGAGTTAGACAAATAATTTTAAATTAACCATGTAATACCCAGAATGTGTCCATTTGGTTAATTACTTAAAAAATATCATCCTATATGTCTTTTTCGAAGGAACGTTATCTAATTTTTTTTTTGTATATATAGTCATTTCTATCAAAAATTATTATGAAAGATCATAATAAAGACAAAGATCTATACGAAATAATAGAATTGGTAAAGAAGGGTTTGTTTCCATCATTTAACAATGATTTTTTTATTTGGAAAGGGATTATATGTGCCTTTTGATTTCATTCTAAAGATAGAATTGTTTAGTGATTCTCATAGTTACCCATATCTTGTTCATCCTTAATACATTATGTTGTTTAATGATCATTAAGAGAATTACAAATTATAAGGAAAGAAAATATATATTACTTGTTTTATCATGAGATATTTGAATTGGAAACAGGTAAAATGATAATAAAATTTAAAAAAAGGGATGATTCATTTTTTGCATGAGCTATATTGGAAATGGGAAAATATATCGTTGGATTACATAGTAGGTTTTCAAATTACATATAATGAGAATAATTTTATTTTGTTATTTTTTATAGATTAAAAAAATATACACATTTCAATCCGATTAAAGATTATTGGTATTTAGATCAAATTTATTTATCATATCATAACACCAGTTCAAAACATGTCATTATCATCACAAAATATGTCCACTTTCAGTGTCATGCAATCACAGAATACCAATGAGTGATTAAAATCACATAAATTTTAAAATATATATTAAATCACTAGTAATGATATCCATTATCATCATTATAGAAATGAATGATAGAGGTTCCCTTGATCATTAATTTTATTTATCATTAATAAAGGTATCATTTATCAGTGTTACATAATAGATAATAAAGGGGTTTATTTATCAGTGCTAAACATAACATATAACATGGCCCATCATCGGTGTTTACAAAACTGCAGATAAGGGGACCCGTTATCCATGATTTCCATAGTTACGATAAATGATTCCTTTATTAGTGCCTCTCAAATCACTGATAAATGGGTATTCTACCATGTTTTTATAAAGATACAATACACTGAAGTGGTAAAATAAAAAACATAAACATTTTTAAAATAATTAATATAAATGAAATAGATCTTAAAGAACAAATAAAATAAAAAATATTATTATATACAACCTAAAAATTGTTCTTTACTATTACATGTTTAATAAAAAATTTCACATATATTAAATAATATTAATGTTTATTAATATTTTTTCCCCAACATCAAATCGAAAAATTAACAAAAAAACACCCCAAATGTGGAAAAATCATCCATATAGGAAAAAATTCATTTTTAATAAATATTAAGTTGAAACAATTTCGAAACAATGTTTTATTTTTAATCAAAAATGATAATATTTGAGTGATTCTAGGAACATTGTGTATCTAATTTTGTTCTTGTTAATTCAAATATATCACACCATTTCATGTCCATATTAAACAATTAAAACATTGAAAATTAAGTAAATATGTTCAATATAATAATTATAAGGCAATTAAATAGGTAATAAAAAATAAAATGATATAGAAAATAATCTAAGATCGATTACTCTTATTTAGTGATGTGATGAGATTTTTAAAATAATATTTAACTTAAATATTGAAATCATTCATGTCTAATTACACTGACCAGATATTGTTTTAAATTTACATGTCATTAATTTATAAATTCATTAATTACTTACGCACTTTAATCCTAAAGCATAAAATCTATCTGAATGTGTTTTATCATTTTTGAGTGTGTTATTTCCGTTTATACTAAAATTTAATTTTAATTCGGAAACACATCCTTACTGTCATATTGGTGACATCATTTGGTGTTTTTATGTGGGACTTATTCCGAAAAGGTAAAATTTTCTTTTTAGTACTTTTCAATAATTATCCTGAAAATATGAGTTTTTTCTGTGTTTTTAGTGATTCGAAGACTTTTTAATCTAAAATTTCAATTTTAAATGAAAATATACAATTAGAGTCATAATAGTAACATAAATTATCATATTGGGGTATTTATAGTTCTTTCATATCAAAAGTGACATATTGTTCTGTTTCCTAAATCCTCAAACCAATCAAAATGTCTTTTCTCAGTTTGTAGTATGTCACATGCCTTTTTAATAAAATTAATGTCAATTTTAAATGAAAAGACACATATTGAGTCATGATAGTCACAATGTGCATTAAATTGAGTTGCAGATGATTCTTACATGTCACACATAACTTATGGATCATTTTACTGATGTATAAATACATTAAAAATTCATTTTATCATTTATAACAATGTCACTATTCTTTTTTACTAAATTTTCCTGTTAAATTAGAAATACACACACTGAGTCCTACAAGTCAAATCCTATGTCATTTTTACACGATACTTATTACTATATTTCAAATATTATTTTACTAATTTATTTTAAAAATCATCATGATGATAGATTTATTGTTCTCAATTTTTAGCTGGGGACACAATTTTTGAACTAAAATAAAAAAAATTAATTTATAGTAGATCATATCAATTATACTGATAATTTATTATAACTTATTTAGTTAAGGATAATTAAAACATGTTGCAAATGGAATATGGATAATTTTACAAAATTATAAAACAATATCAATGTGTTTTCATATTTTTTATAATGTCCCTTTCTATTTAATTAAAATTAATGTCATTTTTATATAAAATGAAACACACAGAGTTATAATAGTCACATCGTGTGTCAAATCGAGGTGTTAAATATTTTCACATATAAAAATGATATATAGATCATTTACCAAAATTTCTAGATCAATATGAATGATTATATTTTTTGAGTGTATATATCCACTTTCTCACTAAAATGACAATTTCATCTAAATAAATGCACATTGACACATATGAACTTAGTTGTTTGTTTTTATATGAGACTTGTTAATATATTCAAAAAAAATTATTTTGAATTTTCCCTAAATGTATAGGAAAATATTAGTGTTTTTATTTGATTTTGGTCAGTGATGCAGTTTTTGGAATGAAATGACAACATTAAATTGCTAACAGACACATTAAGTTGTAATTGGATGGCCATGTATATGATTGAGGTGACTGTGATCCCTTCTTGTTAAAAATTATATTAGATTGTTATTGGTGTATATCAAAAAATGAAAATTAGTTTTTTGTTTTTTGAGTATATTAGTTTTCATTTTTAGTAAAATTAATGTCAATTTCAAATAAAATATCACATTTGGAGTCATACCAGGCACACCATTTATCCGATTGAGGTGCAGAATATTCATACTCATAAAAAATTACTTATCGGTAATCATCCAAAAAATAAAAACAAATTTAATGTGTTTATGTCTATTTAGTATCTCACTAAATTTTTTTAATAAAATTAATTACATTTTTAATGAAAAATACTCAAATGGAGTTATATCATCAAAACTATGTATTAGAATTAGGTGTAGATAATTCCTAGACATGAAAACAATATATAGAAAATTACACACAACTATAATGAAATTTAACTTGTTTTATTGGTTTTAAGTATGCCATGTAACGAACCCATGTTTATCAATGGAAATTTTCTTCTTATAAATATGTCATAAAATCATTGGAAAACACAACATAATAAACGTCTACGTGAAAAGTTACCTTTTAAAATATGTTTTTCACTTCTAATTTAGGAATTTCAAAACTGTGATATACAAAGTTGATATCAGTTTAGTATTTGGAGTTCGATAAGAGAAACATAATTTTTGGTTCATGAATTCCCTTTTTTTTGTACTTTCAAATAAGCTGCTTTTTGGGTTAGAGGTAACAAAAAAATAAAGATCATGATACATATTTAAAGCATCCAATGTACAAAATTCAAAAAATTCAAATTATCCAAGGAGGCCTCGAGCCATGTGTACCCACAACTACCCAATTCATGATATGTCTCCTACAATCATCATCATGAGACCGCTGTCATTATCCTTCATATAACTACTATCATCGCTATCACCACACCAGTTCTTAGAGAGCATCACCACTATAAAAACTGATGCTTGGACCACTGTTTATCTTCCACCACCGTAAAACACCATTGTTGGGCCAGCTTGTCACATTGAAACAAAAACACCAATGATGTAGAAGATCATCGGAGACTGCTGGAGATACGGTAAACATCACACCAAGACATTTCCAATACCCAGTAGTAGGTAGCAAACAAAACATCAAAACCATGAAGAATATATGAAATCCATTAAACCCATCAAACAACATGGCATCGCTCTAAGCCATCATCAACTCCCAGTGAACCAGAAATAATCAAAACACCAAAACAACCAGAAACAAAAATCAAACACAACCAAAAATAAAATATACCACCACTGAATTGTAAATCAACCATTTATGAGGAGAAAATAAACCTTCACAAAAATTATGAGAATGAAATATGAAATAACCAAATCCATCACTGAATGTCATGCACCTGGAACATGGAAATCCGCTGAACCACACCTTCAAAAACATCAATGTTTCCACTGATCCAGATCCAAACAGGATAGAAGAAGCAAAACATGAGGTCAGGGAAGAGGTTTGAGTGGTTTCATGCTCTGAATGATGGAAACAACAATAGAGAAAAAATCAGGAGCCTTTCAAGTAGATTCAACCCAACCCAGGAAGCGCCTTGAGACACATCAGTTGCAGAATTGTAAAACACAAAATTTAGTGAACCACTGCAACAAATCCGGCCTGGATAGACATTAGGGAACTTGATTTCAAATCTGCGATAAGAATGTCATAGGACATCTGTAGTAGCCAACCATCGTCGGAAGGGAGTATAAGAAGCACGACGGAGCACTGATGCATCACCAAAGCTGGTGAGGAGGATTTAGGGGGAATCCAAAGAAAAGGTATTATCGAGGGAATGAAACGCCGAATAATATTAACTGATAGAGAGGATATAGAAGGAAGGAATGAGAATAAGCATTCCATAGCTCGGATGCATCACCCAGGCTGACGAGGAGGATTCTAAGAAGATTCCCTAGAAAAGGAAGTGGAGAGAGAGAGGGATCTTGGGAGAGTGTGGAGCCATTCTTCCTAAGAATCAAAAACTCATTTGGATAATAGTAACGTATCCTTTTGAATATTAACATACCTCTATGAAAAGTGAAATTTAAAAATTAATAGTAACCTTACCTATGATAATATATAAATAATATTCAAGGTGAATGTATGATATAACTTTATTTTAGAATAAGGGAATGTTTTTAAACTAATTTCTGATAATAAATCATTATTTTAATTATATTTTAAAATAATAATTTTTTTTTGAAAAGTGGATTTCATTTTTGGATTCAACATGTTCAAAAAAATGTTTGGGTGGATTTATGAGATCTTTCTAAAATACATTAATTTTTATGAATAGTAAAATACGATAATTTATGATAAAAGATAAATAATAGATTTATTGAGTCATTGATGATTATCAAATGATTTAAGATCAATTTTTTCGAAGTAAAATGAATTTATTAACGTTTTTGGGCATGGAATCCTCATTATTGATGGTCTTGAGTGAAAATAATAAACTAATTATTATAATGTTATGAAAACACTCCTCTCATCCACTATAACCCCCCACCACTCCCCCTTCACATTAATAACTATAACCATATTCCATGAAAATTTTATACCCAAATCACTCCCCAAGATCTTTCCCCACATCCAAAATCCTCTTGTAGATTCAAAATACAGAAAACTCTCCCCTTAATAGGTTCTCAAAGGAAGAATTATCAAGATGTAAATTCCTCAATCCAATCCCATTATTTCTTTTATGTTCATTCCTTTTCAATTTCATTCCTCACCATCATTCACCCAAATTGTATGATAACACTTGTAATATAAATATACTGAAATATAATTGTTCTAATGGGATATTTCATTATCTTCACTCCATTCACTAGTTTTTATGAAAAAAAATGAATGAACGGTTAGAGATGTTCAAATTTAGCACATTCCAGGACAACAATTTATCAATTTCTATTATCATATTTAATTCTTTTCATGAAACGATTTTTGTTATGGATGAACAAAATTATTATATATATAATATATCCTAATTTTGGTTTTTTAATCCTATTGTACAAAAGTTATTAAATTATAAATCAAAAAATGTTATTTGTAATCAAACCCACTGATTAAAAATATGGTAGTCAATATGGTATTATATAATAATTTGACTTCACTCTATGTAACCAAATTAGATTTAAAATCATGTAATCATGTGAATGTTCACTAATAGAACATAAATTCAATTCAAGTCAACAAAATTAATATTACATGTTTATCAAAACATGTATATAAACAAACCGGTTATTAAAACCATGTTATCAAAAGATCCAGAACAATGGAATTGATCCTCACAACCAATTAAAATGGTTATAAATGATATCAATATAACTATAATAAACCAATTACTTTTAGATGTGGTTCTAGAATTTTTAATTAATAATCCTAATTTTTTTTATTCAGTTCTTTAATAACAACTGGAGAACACCAACAAATTTAAGGTAAGGGATACTCTACATTTCTCTCTTAATCAAGATTGTCCACTATTCTATAAATTTAATGTATAATTCAAAATTATGAGGCCTGTTTATTCACCTCCCCCATACATTCCTCCTAATTTATAATTTATTTAAAATTCTTTATCTATTTCATCATGACATCTTGGGTACTCTTGACACCATGATAATAAACCATAACGAATTCTACCCAAACATTCTATGTTTTTTTGGGTAGTCTATTCAATCATAAGATGAAAATGGTGTAGTATTATCTATTTATTTTAATCATTGAAATTATGTTTATCTGATGAAAATTCATTTATCAAGGCCCTTTCATCACATTTGTTTGTGGAGAAGCATAGTTTTAAAAGATTCCCTCATTTGACCTTTCAGATAAGCAAACCTATTTTACGGGATCTGCTCAAATTTTTACCCAATTTAAAATGCACTAAATTCTCTGTTTTAAGACACCATTGTATTTATAAAATCATATTTATTATTATGAATAATTCATGGTTCAATTCGGGTTTTATATAAAATATTTTCCTCTTTTTGATTTTAAATTCCCTAAGGTATTTTCTATAAAACTGAAGATAATGTTTTTATTCTAATGTTTCTCAAATTGATTTATTATATGATTTCACTTATATTTGTCATAAACTAACATGTTATATTCTGATTTTACCCTATGAACGTCCATGTATTTTCTAATACTATTCCTTTTATGACACATTCATGATACGTCTATTGGTTATTCATTATTTCAAGATTGTGGTACCCGATTCATTAAATGTGTTAACTGATGTTTATGTATGGTTGATTATGTATGATTTTTTATGTGGAAAGAATATTCATGAAAATGTTGGTATGGGTGCGCCCAAATAGAACTAAATGCATCGGGTAATGTTATGTCTCATAAAATGAAATGTGAAATGAGATTAGTGATTAACCATGACATATACTAAAATGGGAATCTAGATTGGAGGTTAGCCTTGACCCGTACTAAAATGGGGCACATGATTGGTTGTTGTCATTGACCTATATTAGAGTCATGCTTTAATATTCTTCCACATTTATACAATTCCATGTTTATATGATCCCATGCTTATATGACATGATTTTTTATGTTCCATGATTTGGATATCATCACGTCATGGATCCTAATCATGTGTTTAATATGTATCCTTATGTTCATTCCCTTATTAGGAATTTTATCTCACGCCTTTGTTCATGTGTTACCTAAGATACCCTATACATATGTAAGGGCTAAAAGTAACTTTGGTTCTATTATAATATTAACTTAAGAAATGTTTTTTATCCCCATGTTTTATTTTTTATGTACCTAGTCTTCAATGACACAAGACAAAACGTTTTGTGTCTTGTACTCATATGTATAATTATTCTTAAAATAATGTAATGTTTTATTTAAAAGTCATGGGTTTCTATTGTGGGTATGTGATAATATTCGAGTAATTTCTAGAGATTAGGAATAGAAAAACATAGTGATAACCTTAAGGATGAGATTTAGTATATTAAAACATTCTAAAATTTTGGTGAATATTGAGTAAGAATTTTTAAAGTAAATACAACCCTTTCTGGATATTAGTAGATATAGGTGGCTCTGGAACATATGTATCTAGTGGTAAAACCCAAAAAACATCATTGAGCTAGACTCGAATGGGAACTGGTGCATGATAATAGGCCTTACTGCACTCTTAGTTATGACACTCCTAGGGGATATTCTTTGGTAGATTAATAATCTTAGTACATACCATTATTAAGGGACAACAAAGACCATAAGAGTATATGTTATGAAATAGATCGTAGATAACCTAGATTTCAACCTATAGAATCACAAGTGTGGATATACTTCTTCATTACAAGTGAATCATTTTATTTTCAATGTTTCCTTTTTATGCTCAATAACTATGTATTCAAGACCATTAATTATACAAGATTTTCTTAGTTAATGGCGGGAAATAAAAGAACCTGTTTCAAAAACAAAAGCGATATTCAATGGGTAGATTTCTCCAATGATATGCCTAAAATGATGGCAATGGGTGCTCGAAGCATAATGAAAATACTTGCTCAGCTGGAACGAGTTATGAATAATAACTTGAATCATTCCAAATTCCATCCAACTCCAATAAAAGATCATGTTGTTGTAGAATCCTTTGTGGAAAAAAGGCCTCCCATGTTTTGTGGATATTATGATTCCCTAATTACAGAACTGTGGATTAACTCCATTGAAAATATATTCTCCATCCTCCAGTACTAAAAAGAATAGTTGGTTGTACTGGGGGACTAATGTTTTAATGGGAAGAAGATCTGTGGTGGACACTGATCATGAATACAAAGTCCCAAGATGAAATTGATTAAATGGATTGGGAGGAATTCAAGAGGTTGTTTTTCAACAAATATTTTCCTTGAACCCTCCATCTCAATAGATAAAAATTGTTCCTCATACTCAAGTAGAAGGAAGATGATTCAAATTGGAGATTATGAGCAAACTTTATAATGTTTGAATGGTACACCTCTGGCTATGCCATGAACACCGAAAGCAAGGTGGTTCTCGTATTTAGCAGATTAAAGATGAGTCTACAAAAAGTGTTGCAAATTCCAGACATTGATATTTATGAGAATTTTATAATTTCTTCCCCCATGGTTGAAATAGATATTGGAGACTCTTAGTGGTCTAATGGGCCTAGTGAAAAGAATCGGAAAATGGAGAACACCATTGGTGGTTCATCAAACAAATCCCATGATGAAAAAGAGGCTTAATTTTCCATTTGTAACATTTTTTGGATTAAGAATCCTAGTAACTGTCTAATGGGAAACATGAATTACGTCAAATGGAAAATGATTGGTTATTTGTCCATGAACTAACAAATGGATATGAACAATCATACAAATATTGAAGAATAAATTATGGTTTAGAGAAACACTCAGCCTGAAGTGTAATGTTACAAATACAAGGAGCATCGGCAGTATGAATGAAATTTCCCTATGCTGAGGGTAGTCAGAGGCAATCCGCAACAACATCCATGGCCACATGGAAGGGATAATGCTATCACTACTAGTGAGGTAGAGCTGAAAAATTATTTGAGGACATGTAAGCTAGTAATTAAATAATTAATAATGAATATACTATTGGATTCTGTTTATATGCTTCCTTTTATATCTTTCAATATTAGTAGAACTATTCAAACACCACCACAAAATTTAATGTAAATGTTATCCGTGAAAAAAAAATGGGGAAATTATTGAATCTATGGTTTATAACTCCTCCCCAGTTAAGGTTTGTGGATTGAAGCTCCCATCAAATATAGTCATACACACTTTATTGGAGTTTGATCCTATGTTAAGCATGTATTGGATTTCATTATTCATATCCAAAATAAACTAGAGTTAATGGGAGATCACTCTTAAAATCCCAAAGCATCCTACGATTCATTTCAATTGTAAGGAGGAAGATGAATCTCCATTTGAATCGCCATCTGATGTGTTCATATTTCTCTATTTTGAGCAGGAATATCTATCTCAAATTATTGAGTCAACTTAGATAATAATTATTGAATATATGCCCATCGTGAGGGATAAGAATAATTTATTCCCTAAATAGTTTCATGGTATTATTCTTTACCATGATGTTGAGTTCTCAATTGAACATATTCCTTGATCTATGCCTATCTCAAAGACATCTTACTAAATTTCACCCATAGATCTCGACGAGCTGAGGATGAAATTACATTAGAATATGGAGATGGGTTTTATGCACCCAAGTGCCTCACTATGGGGTGAACCAGTCCTCTTAATCAAGAAGAAGGGTTGATCAATGCGCCTATGCAATGATTAACCTATTCTCAATAAAATCCCAATAAAGAACATGTATCCACTTCAACGAATATATTTCATGTTTGATCAGCTTCGTGGAGCCAGTAATTTCTCTAAGGTGGACCATTGGTTGGGATATCATCTATTAAAGGTTAGGAAAAAAGATATTCCTAAGGCTGCCTTTCAAATGACATATGAACACTATGAGTTCATATTGATACCCTTAGGACTCACTAATGATCCATAAATTTTCACTAATTTAATTAATAGTGTCTTTAGAGATTACTTCGACAAATTTGAGGTAGACATTATTGATGATATTTTGATATAATCCAAGAGTAAGGATATACCTAAGAAGCCTTTGAATATTGTGTTAAATACTTTTCAAAGGAAGAATATGTATGAAAAATATAGTAAATGTGTGTTCTGGATAGAGGAAGTATAATTCATGGGGCATGTTTTCACTAGAAAATGGATATATGTGGACCATTCCTAGACTACGACAATTGAAGAGTGACCCAACCCATCATCTATAAAATAGATCCACAAATTTTTTTTTCTATCTAGGTTTTATCAATGATTTTTGATGAACATATCACAATTGTAAAACAAAATGATCATGTTGACCTAGAATTGAGTATTTTTGGTCTACACACAGGAATGTGAATACTATTTCAGGGTCATGAAAATGAGGCTTATCACTGCGCCAGTACACAAACTCCCTACATGTGGAGAACTCATTGTTTTTTTAGTGATGCTTCTAAGAATTTATTAGGATGTGTGGAAATGCAAAATGATAATGTGATAGAATATTCCTCATGGAAGGTTAAAATCCAAAAGGAAAACTATCACGCACATGATCTGGAGTTGGCAACTGTGATCTTTAAGTTGGAAATTTGACGACATTATCCTTATGGGGTGAAGTGTGAGATATATGAGGACCACAAGAGTCTCAAATATATTTTTAGACAAAAAAGAGGTTTATAAGTGCCAGCGAAGACGGATAGATCTCATCATGGATTATGACTACTCAATCCTCTACCATCCTGATAAAGCTAATAAAGTGGTGGATTCTCTATGTAGAAATGATCATACATCATTATCAATGATAAGAATTGAAAATAATACAATTTATGTAGATTTGAAATGGATGGACATGGGTATCATACAGGGATGATCACCATTAGTCCTTTCTCAAAATATATCTCAGCCAACCCTCTGAGAGAAAATAAATGATTCTCTAATAAAAGATGTTGAAAATTCAGAAAAGTGTGGAAGCTGTCAGCAATGTGAAATCCACCGACATCAAAATTGATGTGGAAGGATTTGTAATATTTGTTACACGATTATGTGTATCATCAGATAAAAAGATAAAGAAGGATCTATTGAATTATTCACATAGTACAAAATTTTTTATCAACCGAGGGATCACAAATATGTATTGTGATCTCTGAGAAAACTTTTTTTTGGGAAAATATGAAAAGAGAGATTGTTGAATATATATCAAAGTGAATTGTATGTTAGAAAGTGATGTATGAGAAGTAAATGTCTTAGTAAATTATTCATCCACTACCCATACAAGCATGGAAGTGGGATAACATTAAAATGGTTTTTTCACTAGACATCCAATGACATCCAAAAGAAACAATGCTATATGGGTCGTTGTTGGTCATCTTACAAATACATCTCATTTTATCATGATTCGAGAGGAATTATCATTTGATCAAATTGCATGGAATTACATCAATGAAGTGGTAAGGCATCATGGAGTACCACTATCGATTGTATCTGATCGTGATCTGAGACTCAGCTCAATGTTCTAGAAAAGTCTCTATCATGCTCTTACCACTAAAGTAAAAATCAGTATGGCCAATCATCCTCAAACCGGTGGCCAATATGTGAAGAATAATCACACACGTGAAGACATGTTGAGAGCATGTTCTATGGAATTCAAATGAGGATGCTAAGAACATATTACTCTAGTTGAATTATCCTAAAACAATAGAATCTACTCGATCATCTGAATTCCAACATATGAATACCTTTATGGGAAATAGTACATAACACCAGCCTATTCAGATGAAGTCGATGATCATAGGCTACTAGGACCTAATATATTAGAAGAAATGCTGGAGAAGGTGATAACCATTCACTAGCATATCAAGGCAGCCAAAAGTCGACAAAAATGTTATGTATACCATCATCAATGAGACATTGATTATAAGGTTGGAGACATGGTGCGCCTTCGCATATCTCTATATAATATGGTCATGACATTAGGAATTATAGTGACGTTATGTGTTAGGTACATCGACCCCTTCGAGATCCTTGATTGATTAAGAGTTGGGGCCTATCAACTAGCACTTCCTATTACCATGTCGAAGGTAATTTATGTCTTCCATTTATCCCACGTAGAGAACTATATTACAGAACTTTCACATGTACTTTATTTAGAGGTGGTACTGTTAGTGGATCATTATTCCAATGAGGAGCATATAATGACGATCATGGATCCTAGAGATAATGTTCTACAAAAAAAACTACCTAGCTAGTCAAGAAACTAAGGTGAAACCCCGTGTATGAAGAGGAAACATGGGAATATGAGGAAGAAATGAAGCAAATGTACCCCCGCCTATTTTTCTCTAGAATTTAAGATGACATTTCAACGGATAAATTTCTTATGTGGTGAAGAATGTAATGACCCAATGATTTTAAATTAAAATTCCATTAATTAAAATATGTAATGAAATAACTTGAAAGCACAACATAATAAACATATTAGAGATAAGTGACCATTAAAAATAATTTTGTCACTTATCTTTTTGGAATTTTGAAAATTTGACATACACTGTTGCAATCAGTAAGTAATTTGGAGTTCTATAAGAAAAACATATTTTTTTGTGAAAAGTTAACTACCCTTACGAATAGTAACATACACGTATGAATAGTGATATATCCTAATGAATAGTACCCTTACAACTAATAATATATAAATAACATATTATTTGAATTTATGGTATACCTATATTCTAAAATAAGTATGTAATTGTTTTAAAACTTGTTTTTTGATCATAAATTATAATTTTAAATAAATATTAAGATAATCATATATAAGAAAATGTCTTTGGAAAATGGATTTTTTTGGATTATGCTCTTCTTAAAATTGTTAGTGTGAATTTTTATGATTTTTCCAAAATATTAGAATTTTTTTTGAATAGTAAAATACGATAATTTATATAAATGCTAAATAATGGATTTATTTAGTCATTGATTATGATATATTGATGTAAGCCTTATTGGTTCAAAGAAAAATGAATTTATTACAATTTTTTGTCAAGGAATCATCACTATTTCAGGTCATGAGAGAACATAATAATCTACTGATTATATTGTTAGGAAAAATATCCTCTATGCGACTATAAAACCCCACCCTCACTCCATCTTCTCATCACTACTGTCAATCCATGTGCCTGGCCAATATTAGTCCCAAATAGTTCCAATAAATCCTCCTCCACATACAAAAGTCCCTATACTCATCAAAATACCAAAACCTTTCTCCATATGAGGATTATAAATGAGGAGGTCTCATGTGGTAAATTCCTCTTCCAATTCTTTCATTTATTTATAAATTTTCTCTTTCTGTCTCTTTCATCACCTCTATTCACTGAAATAGTATGAAAAATGCATTAATATACATGTAATTTAATTTTATTATGCTAATTGGATATTTTATTATCTTCTCTCCTTTCCCTGCATTTTTTGAATGGAATGAATGAACCATCTGACATGTGCTAATTTAGCACATTCAAGGACAATGGTTTATGAAAATCTATTTTCAAAATTTTTTGTGGTCATGAAGCCATTTGTGTTATTGATGAACCAGATTATTATATATTTAATATATAATATATTATTTCTATATTACTTTTGTAAAAATGATTTTATGTCATAAATAAAATCATGTTCTTTGTAATCAAACCCACTGATTTACAGAAATAGTTTTCACTATAGTTTTATATAATAATTCAACTTCACTCTATGTATAAAAATTCAATTTAAAACAATTTAATATAATGGATTCCCATTAGTAGAATATAACTTCAATTATGTACAACCATTATCATCTATCTTGTTTTCCCAAAAAAGAATATAAGCGATCTAGACATTAACACCAAGTAGACAAATGTGCCTGAACAAAGAACTTGATCCTCTTAACAAATTAAAATGGTTATAAATGAACATAAAATGGTTGTAAGAAAAAAATTACATATATAATATATTCTAAATTTATTAATTAATAAACCTAATTTGTCTATTTAGGTCATTAATTATAAGTGGATAACCCTAATAGATTTAGGGTACGAGATCCTCTCAATTTCTTTCTTAATCAAGATTTTCCTCTAGGATATGCCTGTTATGCATAATAACAAACGATTTTGTATGTTTTGACACCTCCACCATACTTCACTAATTATTTATAGGTGATGAGAACCCATTTTCTCTCTAATCAAGCCCTCTTGGGTACAACCCGACACCATGCCAATAAAAACTGTTGAATTCTACCTGATCCTTCTTTATTCTTTCTGTATGTCTTAACTTTTTTAATATCAATATGGTGTTATATTATCTATTTTTTTGTATATTTAAAATTATATTATTTTGTACAAAACTAATTTATCAAGATCCATTCACAACTTTCTTTAAGGGATACACATATTTTTAATGATATCCACCTTAGAATATTCTGATAAAAAAACCTGTTTTAAGGGAACTTCACAAATTTTTACCTAATTTCACGTGAAACATATCCTATATTTTTATAAACCATTTACTTTATAAAATAATTATTTTTATTATTAAAAAATTAGTTTTCTCAATTATCGATTTAGGTAAAATATTATCCACTTTTCCATTTTCAATTTTCTATAGTATTTTCTTGAAAACAACATAAGAATGTTTTAATGATAATGTTTCTCCAATACAATTATTATATATTGTCGTTCTATTTGACATCCCTTACCATGATATATGCTAATTTAACCATATGAACATCAACGTATGTTCTAATAATTATCATTTGTGGACATATTCCTAATAAACCCATTGGTTATGATTTATGTCATGATTGTGTTACCCAATTATTTGAAGGGCACCCATATGTTTATGTATGGTTGATTATGTATGATTATTTATTTAGAATGAATATTCAAAAAAAATGTTGAGATTGTTGTGCCTAGATAGTTCTCCAATGCATTGTTTAATGTTAAGTCTCATGATATTCGATGTGAAATGGGATTGGAAGTTATCCATGGCCCGTACTTAAATGGGTATCAGGATTGGCGGTTTTCTGTGACCGATAATAATATGGGAATCAAGATTGGAAGTTATCCTTGTCCCATAAAAATAACATGTTTTATGAATATTCCACATTTATATGATTAAATGTTTTTATGATCCCATGCTTATATTATATGATTTCATATGTTACTCACTTTGGATATCATTATGTCATTCATCTTAACTCATGTGCTTAAGATGCATCCTAATGTTCATTCCCATACTGGGCTTTTCATCTCATTCCTTCGTTTCTTGTGTTCCCTAGGGTACCCTATGTAGATGTAAGGGCTCAAAGGAATTTGGGAGATCTTTATGGCCATTAAATCAGGAAATATTATTAAGCCCCATGTATTATGTTTAATGTACATATTCTTCTTAGAAACATGACACAAAAATCATTGGCTTGTATTCCAATCAATAATTATGCTTAAAATCATCTATTGTTTTATTTAAATGGATGGGTTGCAATATTTCAAAAAAAATTATTATTAAAATTTATTTAAATTTTAATAAAAAATACACACTTTACCTCATACCGGCCATACAGTGTGTCAGATTGATGTATGAATGATTCCAACTCAAAAATAACTGATTTATTATTTATCAAATTTATCAGAAAATAATTATAATTCATTTTCTCAGTTTTGAGTATGTCACAATCCTTTTTTTCTATTGTTAATGTGAATTTTTTATATACAGACACTCTTTGTGCCTAATTAGTCTCACCATTATTTATATTGACATAAATTCAATTTCCATGAATAAGATATGACATAAAGATAATTTTCTATAGTAACAAATTTATATGAATGATTTTTATTATTTTTGTGTATATCACTTTTTTCCCTCGAAAATTTCATTTTAATATGTAAACACACAGTTTTAGAAATACCTATCCCATGTTGTGTTAGTTTCAAGTGAGAAAAATTCTTACACATCAAAAACTATATATGAATAAATTTAATAAACAATCAAGAAAATCCAAGTGCATTTTCATTGTTTTTAGTGAGTGGCACACTTTTTGAAAAAAAAATTAAATTTTAAACGAATAAAATTAATTTTTTGTTATACAAGAGTCAACATTTTTTATATTGAGGTGATTATTATTCCTACACATAAAATATAATATATGGATTGTTTTTATAATGTATTAAAATCATCCAATTGTGTTTTCTCATTTTTGAGTATGTCACTTTTTATTTTGAATGAAATTAATGAAACTTTCTAATAAAAATATTCACATGGAGTCGTACCGATCACCATGTGAAACATGATGAGGTGAAAAATATTTCTACCCATAAAAATGGAATATGGATCAATTTTATAATGTATCAAGAAAACAGTAAGGTCTTTTCCTAATTTTGAATTTCTTAGTTTCCTTTTTTAATAAAATATAATTATAAACTATAAAAACTCACTTTGATTCATACTAATCAAATAATATTTAAGTTGTAAGTGATAAAACATACTAATCATCACAAATGGAATATGAATCATTGTACTAAATTATCAATTAAATATATGAAAATTTATTTGATTTTAGTGAGTGACATAGTTTCTAATATAAAATGTAAATTTTAAACTCATTAGAGTACCATTAAGTTATATCAAAAAACAGAGTATTTGATAGAAGAGAAACATATTCATATATGTTAAAACTAATTATTCATATTTTTCCCGAAAAGTGAAAAAAATACGAATGTATTTTTATTTTTTTTGTAAATTTCACCTATATTTTGTATGAAAAGAAATATCTATATTAAATTAAAAGAAACACATCATGTTAAATCTAGCACACCAAGAGTTTTATTGAGGAGTTTCTAATTACTAAACATTGACAAAAAAATATGGATTATATATCTAATATATCAAAAAACCTTTAATGAATTTTCTCAATTTTTAGTTTGTCGCTTGCCTTTTTTACTAAACAATTGTTAATTTTATATAATATGACACATTTGAAGTCATATCGGCCACACCATGTATCAGATTGAGGTGCATATATTCCTACACATCCAAAATGTCCTAAGGAAAATTTTAATATATTATAAAAATAATATAAAATATTCTTCTTAGTTTTTATTATTTCACATGTGATTTTTGTAAAATTAATGACAATTTTAAATAAAATGATACACATAGAGTTATACTGGTGACACCATGAGATAAGTTGATGTTTGGTCGAATCCTGCATATCAAAAATGACTTTTGGCAATTCTTAATAAATTATCAAAATAATATGAATTTGTTTCTTGGTTTTGAGTTATTAATTTTCCTTTTTAATTAAATTTAAATCAATTATAAATTAAAAAACCACTTGGAGTGATACCATTCATAATGTGAATATAATTTATAATTTTTAAATTTATATATAAAAAAATTATTTATGGAGTAGTGTCAAAATATATCAATATAATCTGAATTTATTTTCATTGTATTGAGTATGTGACTTTAGTTTTTTGAATAAAATGACATTTTAAATTAGAACACGCACATTGATTCATATCAATCACATCATGTTGCATATTTACAAGAGACTGATTCCAACATGTAAAAAAGTAAAATTTGAATAATTTTCAGATATTATCAATACAATATAAGTGAGTTTTACTATATTTTAGTGTTTCAAACATTTTTTTTAAAAAAAATTCAATTTTGAACTCATAATAAAAACAATTATTCAAATTGAGATCATTGTGCATTAGAATTAGATGTAATTTTTTTTACACATCTTTATTGAATCATAGATCATTTTCCGAATGTATCAATATAAAAAGAGTGGTATTCATTTTTTTGAGTATGTTGCGTTTATTTTTTAGAAAATATTGATGCTAACTTGAAATAAAAGGACACACATAGACTCATACTGGTCAAACCATGAATCAGATATAGGTGCAAGAGATTCTTAATTGTGAAAAATGAAATATAGATCATTTTTATAATGTATTAGAAAAATAAGAATGTGTGATCTCAGATTTTATTATGTTACATTTTATTTTTACTATGAATCCATTTTAAACCGAAAAAATTGAGTCATAATAGTAACGTCTTGTGTCGAGTTTACATTAGAATGTTTACTAAAAATCATATATTAATTAATAATCATTTAACAACATTATCACAAAAAACAAGTGAGTTTTCTTTTATTTTCAATTAGTGTTTTACTTTTTGAACAGATATATCTATTTTAATCTAATTACATACACATTGAGTTATAAAAGGATGTTTGGGAAGATGATAAATGGTCAGCTGATTCATACAGAGAAAATGAGTTATGGGTCATTTTCATAATGTATCAAATCCATCTATATTCATTTCCAGGTTTTGAGTAAATAATTTTTCTTTATTACAAAAATTAATGTTAATTTTGAATAACAAAAAAATATTTGAGTCAAACCAGTCAATCTATGAATCATATTGAGGTATAAAATATTATTATACATAATGAATGATATATGTATCATTTTACAAATTTATAGAAACAATATGAATTACAATTATTGATATTCCTTAGGTCACTTGTATTTTATAACTATAATTCTTGTCAAAATTAAATTAAAAAACAAACATGGTGTCATACAGATCACATCATGTATTCGATTGTGGTGTGAGTGATCCTTTAAATAAATTACTTAGGGACATTTTTCGTATAGAATCAAAATAAAATCAAGGTGTTTCACCAGTTTTGGGTTGGTGATTTTTTTTGAACTAAGATGTAAATTATAAACCAAAATTATATAATTTGATTCCTATTTTGTTCAATGTGTATTGTATTTATGTACAGCTAATAGTTTATATGAGTAGGGTTTTACATTATTCTATATAAGAAACATATGAACAAGATATGTTTCAATTGGATGGAAGAATAAACCACATGATACCTAAAATACCTCAACCATCAAAAACATATTCTCTCTTCCTGATCTAGTAGTAGATTGTTTAATGAAAAACATAAATTCAACAATGATATTTGATAAAAATAAATAATTATTTTATAAAAATTTTGATTAAAATTATTTAAATATTTTAGATACAATAGTGAAAATATTTAAAAAATAATTAATATGAATTCAAATTTTCATGATGTTTGTATACACTAGGGACCCATTTCATTGTTTCCAGTATCTCAGTGCAACCTCATAGTTTAATCTTTCATGAGAAAGAGTAGATTCAAACAAACCACAATAACCCAAGAAAAATAATTAACTTGTATAAGAAATAAATTATTATGTTTGTAACACTATAATAGAATAAGTTAAAAGTAAAAATGAATAATTGCACTAATAAAATGATATTTTTTAACCGAAACCACACTATTTAGTCAAACAGTTTACATTGTCTATCATATTGAGGTATGTTTTATTCTTACATGTCACAAATTATTGGTGGATCTCATTCATTATGAATCAATAATATATGAATTTTATTTATTTGTTTTTTATGTCAAATTGTATTTTTTACTAAAATGTCAAATCTAAACTCATGCCAATCAATTTGAGTACTATCAGTCTCACCGTGAGTGGGATTGATTTGTGGCTAATTTCTACTTCTGAAAAATAAATTATGGATTTTTTTCATAATGTATGAAAAAAATATCTATCATTCCCATTTTTTGATATTTGAAATTTCATTTAAACTAAAATTTTAAATATCTATTGAGAACATGTACATTAGGTCATATCAACCACATATTGTCTCAAATTAATGATAAGTTTATTCCAACACAACATAAATTAATTATGGATCATTTTTATAAAGTTAGAATATAATAAAAGTGTGTTTTGTATGATTTGAATGTTTACTTATTTTTGTAAATTAAAATTTCACGTTTTTATTCAAAATGCGTACGTCGAGAAATGTTGAAAACAACAGGTGAATAATTGACATAAGGTCTATTCCAACACCTAAAAAATGAATTATGGCTTATTTTATTTAACATTGAACCCAACAAAAGAATATTTTCTAGGTTTTGTCTATTTGATATATGTTAAAAACAATAGTGACACATTTTAATTTGAAACATTCCATTTAATTCATATCAATGAAATCATGTGTCATATTGGGTAATGGTCAATCCATACACCTAAAAATTGAGTTATAAATATTTTTATATAATGTTTGAAATATATCCAATCCAATTTTATTCTTTTTTAACATGAGATGTGTGTTTTTAACAAATTTTAAAATTTACCAATATATGTATATAATAAATATAAAACAATTAACCAAATCATAAGTTAAAATGTTGATAAATGTAACAAAATATATAATAAAAATTCACCATGTCATGATGTAATTATAGATTCTGACATAATATATTGGTCATTCTATTCTATCCAAAATTATTTCCTCCGTTATACATATACTTGAGAAGTAGATAAGAAATTATATATAATAATTTTGTAACTAATGATTCAAAATCCCAATATATTTATAACATAAAATCCCATACATGTTGAAAAACATAAAAGATAATGTTATAAATTTGATATTGGTAAGAATTCAAACACCATTTTCACTTCCAAAACATATCTAATAAAATTTTACTCTCCTTTATGAGTTTGAATTTTTTCATAAATATTAGCAGTATAATGAAAATATAAAAAATAGATTATTCAAAAACATGTTTATCTAAATTATTATTAACAAGAAAAATTACTTCTTTGTGTATTCAAGAGTATTTATGGGTTATGATATCTCTCATTAAAGATTAAGCAATATATTAACAATTAGTCCAATTATCATGCATCAACAACTATAGAAACATTGACCAAAATAAGTAAATATTTTTCAAATAATTTTTTACAGTTAAATATTTCTATATATATCATAGTCTATTTTAATGATACATAATGCACAGTCTTCTTAGATTAATTCACCAACATAATTACATCATTTATCCTCTATTTAGAAATCACCCATCCATAATAAATAATCTTAAAATAATAATGAATTATATAATTTAATTTTTATATATAAAATATTGGTTTTGGGGTAATAAAAATACACAATACATATCATGTTTTTTCAGTTTGTTGGATATCCATGCTATTAATACAAAAAATTAAATACATTGGGTATCCAAATTGATTAAAATTAGAATAAAGTGTTTTCATGAAAACAAATAATATATGAAAAAATTGATTTTTTTTATTAGATTTTATAGTTTATCTGTTCAATTTTAGGAATCAAAATGATTATGTCCTGTGTATTTTTCTCAAACACATCATTTAGTGCTTCATTTTTGTTATCAATTTATTCATTCTCCAAAAATTTCTCAAACATAGAATTGATTAAATGATAAATAAATCCAAATCATGATTTTTCACATTTCAACATTTATCTAATAGTTTTACAAATAACTATTAAAAATATGAATTGTAATAATCATTAATGAACATATTATATATCATTTATTGGACTTTTTTTTATTAAAATGTACCTTATGAATGTAATAAAAACAAATCCTTGAAGTCTATAAAAATCAAAAAATCTCATTTACAGTCATCAATAGATTTGTATATATATAAAAGAAGATAAAATTATTTATTCTTTATATAGAATGTAAGACATATATCAATATTTATATGAGGTGTCTTTACAATGTTCTAATGATAAAAAATGTTTCTAGGGAATTTTATGGGAGAAGGTACCCTCGGAAGGTCCTTTTGTTTTCTTGATAGATTTATTAGATCTTCTTAATCCATCCTTATATTTCCCAATCACATTATCCATCACTAATACAGTAACAAACATTAGATATTTTTTTATCAATGACTATTGGTTTTTAATTTAAAATTTCCTATTAAATAAATATCACATATATTATATTATTATTTCATAGCCATTCTACTATTGTTACAATAGTATCATCGGTAGTTTTGGAATATATATCATCTACAAGAATATTCAACTCAGGGGTAAGCTCTTGAGATAGTTCAATACCCAATATCATATGACATTTTGAAGTTATTTTTAAGTATTTTTTCATAAGATATTATATGTTGTATACATCACAGTAAAGAGGATAATGGGAGTTAATAGATAAATATAACATACAAATTTAAACTATTGATTCTTATAATATAATGTTAGCATAAATTGATTGATTGAAATTTAATAGAAATAGTAATTTTAAAATTGATTACCTCTGATAATTTATTTGGTTGATGGGAAGTACTAACCTAGAAGCTAGTGGTATCATTCTGTTTTTCTTGTGATAATATTTCATCCACCACAAGTTTTCTTTGATCTATTCATGTTCATTTTTATTTGAAACATTAATAAAATATAATACCATGGAAAGTATCTATTTGTGTATGATATCTCGTCATCATCTTATTTGAATCTTGGGGGGGAATTTCTTCAAAAAGTATTTTCGACCTGACACCCTTGAACCTACACATCTAACACGACGATATTTTGTCTTCAACTACAATCTCATTGAAATTTGTTTTTCTTCTAGTATAGTGTCTCTAAATTTTAGTGTGTAAAATTTGTAAAAAACATATTAACATAAAAATATAATTTTATGTAGTACTATTGTAATCAATAAATAATTTCTATAGTGCTATACATATATTTATTTTGCATATTGTTCTGGTATTTTTATCAACTGGTTTACCCTCTATATATATGATATCGTCCATCCATAGCACATGACATGAGATAGAAGTTTCCTCCGATTTTGATTCTTCAAACTATATTTATGTAAAGTCGCGACCTAAGATCATTATAACAGTTCCCCAATATAATGGTTCATATAGCCTCAAGTTCACCACTTTGTATGACAGAGTCTATCGACTAGTAGAGAGGGTGTAAAGGTAGAACAATTAGGAAAATATATCCTCTAATAAATTAATCATATAATATAAAATAGATCACATTCAATATAGGAATCATAATATAAAAATTACTAATAATGCAGTTGATGTATATATAAAAAAGATATCACAGAGAAATGAGAACGCAAAAATAAATAAATAAAATGAAAAAATAACTCAAAATAAATTAGAGAGTGTTTGATAAATGGATTCATGTCATGACTATAATAATAATGGGAACATGGGTCAGACAAATTCAAGTATACTATATAAACTATAAATAAATATATGCTTCAATTGGATTTCACATTTAATTCTATTCCACGGATCAGATCCTCCAACTATTGGTAAGCATATCAAATACCATAAAAAGGGTTATTTATCTTATCAATACTTTCAAATATATAATATTCTCTCATACAAAATCTAGATCGAGTAGGTTGTGAGGTTAAAATCATAGTAGGGTACCACCCTTGGTGTCTACAAGTAATAAAACAAGTTCTCATAAATAAATATTGAACATGTATAATAAAATCGGAAAATAATATCGAAATAAATATTATGCCTACTTTTGTTCTTCTAGGACATATGGAGGGTCTACCTGCTTTAGCTCATTTCGAAATGGAATGTATGAATAGTAATTATATATATTGGAAATATATATATATATATATATATATTATTAGATTTATTTTGAATCCACCTATATGAAACATGTAGGATAAAATCTAATGGTCCATGTAACTTAAATAATAGGTTTGGATGGACAATGGAATAATTAAAGTATCCAGGACCAGTCCTACCGACCTATAATCTCAAGAAATAAAATATAATTCTAATATCGCATGTATAGTTTGAGGTTTCATGAAACAACACATAGGATGGTTATTGGCCCTTCATTTCATCACTATAATAATTGAACATGGTGTAAAATTCCCAAATACCTTGTAGTATCAATATTGTGAGATTCCATGCTCAACACAAAATACAAGGGAGTGTGAATCCACCTAGAAATCAGCACCACATACTATCAGACACAACCCATTCAATGTATTCATATCATTTAAAATATAACACATTAATTAATACCTCTCATGTAACATGTTTATCAAGACTATAAATATAGATATGTCAGATTTATGTTTAAAACCTAAGAGATGATGTAATACATCTAATATGATCATTTTTCATGTTCAATTCCATTCATAAAATTATAGTTCATTATAATCATATTTAATGGAATATCCTTACTATAATTCAAAAACTAATTAATTTAATTAAATAATTCATTTAGAGAATGGAAACCATCATTAATTATCCACTCCCATTGATTAAACCCTTTAGTTTTCCAACACATGGAAATAAATTCACAAGGCTCATGGGGTCACATAGTAGGACACATGTGAAACAAATAAATTTTCTACTTGGAAAATTACATCTATAAGAGGTCCAAAAACCTATGAGTTGGTTTGGGGTCTATTTTATGTTCATCTCTCAAGGGAAATTTCATTTAAAATCATTTTCATAAGGTAATTAATGGATTAATTAATTAAAAAAATGATCATTAAGGGTAAACATGACTTGGAACACACATGGGTTTTTCATATCTTAAATTAAAAACCATTAAACTGATAAACAATAATCAATAGTCCTATATCAAAGAGAAGGGATGACATAGACATGAATATCTCATCATTAAAGGGATATTTAGTATAATCTAGCATATATAATAATGGTTTAGCTATGTATATTATATACTCTAAGTTAACACAACATGACTACCTTACACAAGGTTATAGATGATTCATTTCTCGATAGCGAAATAATATTTCAATTTGGTTGGAAGGGACCTGAAAAATTGTCCAATGTCCCGAAAAAAAGGAAAAGGAGAATTCACATAAATAGCTTGATGGCTTTTATGGGAAACTAGAATAGGATGGGATAAGATTGAAGAGTGTTTCAATATCGGTTCGATTATTTAAATAGATCATGAAACAGATACCATATCTGATATTTATCTTAAAGCCCGTCTTTTGGAGGAAAACAACTAAATTTGGGAGGCTGACATGATTCATCAAATGGAGGAAGAATATATTAAAATAAATTTATATTTTCTGATATGTGGGGGAAACAATGTAATATCACCTCAAAATACATAGACCCACAGTTTGGCTGAACCATGTGCACACCATTCTCTATTCACTAATACTAAGCATAACATCACTCATTTAGGTGCATCATTTTTCTAACCAATCGTAAACCATGATAGATAGATCTATCACAATACATCAACATTCCACACAACAGTGCACCTTGTAAAATAGATTCTTCACCAAAGTTAAATAGACCACATGAAAGTGAAGCTTGCGTCAAATGGATTCATAAAAACCATGCGGAAAAATTCATGCATCCCGTTTTGGGGCTCTAGGAACTGAATGAGCACAAGACACACCCACAAAATATTTTTCATGATTAAGAATCAACATTATGGTTGTTTGAGAAACAATAAATGAATATGTAATGTTACATACCTTCATTTAAAATATGGAATTACATCCTTCCGTACTTGAAGAAACATGTCACTAAGATTGGATTTTAAGTGTAAAGATGTATCATCAGAAAAATGTTCTGACCATTGAGTTCATATAACAACATCCCACTCCCATGTCTTGTCTTGTACTCAGTGGTGCTACAATAACACATGTACTAAGTGATGTGACCAACCATGGAATGTCTTCATGATGTGATCCACATTGTGCACTGGATACTCTTTGATGAATGAATCTACATCCAAAACAACATCATCACATTGAAATAAATTTGATGGGTTATGATAGTATTAATGAATCGAAGATACATGAATGTCAACCTGCATTGAATAGTATCTCTCGGAGGTTTTATCTTTTTAAGACACTGGTCTAGTCCATTTTACAACCCCAATGGGTTAAATAAAAATCAATGGGAGATTAACCTACATTCTAATACATATATTCCTAAATATATGATAAACTCATAAAAACCCAGTCCCCTGCCTCACACTTGGTAGGTCACCTTTGTATATTCCCATAAAACAACTATCTGGACTAAGCTATCAATAGGAAAATTCCAATCAATTTTAAATAATCTATAGTGTTCTAAACGATATGTGGTCCATACATACCATCTATCCTTCCTCTAGAGAGAACAGTGTTGATGAGAAATTTATACAATACAAGGATTCATAAGGATCCATCTCGATTGTAGTATGAAATATATTATTATAAGAGAACATGATGAGGTGAATTTTTTATCCCAAGAACCCCCATATTCGGGGACATGTGCACTGAGAATGTCTTATAGCACCTGAATTTTATACGGTATCATTCCATCATACATTTGGATATATGTCATGCTAAAAAGTACCAACATATCGAAGGCCTTCAAAAACCATATCCAAAATCATGACGTGATACAAGAGTCTCTTTCATAAATGGTAGAATAAGGAACTCCATAAAGAAAAAATATTTCCTTGTGGTAAAACCATCCTATATCATCTCCCATGAATATCACTAACACTTATTATAATTTTTTTTCCATTGTCAAGTTATCGAAGAAAATCCACACCGTATCACTTCCATGATGTGATATGAGAATCCCTGCAATGAAATCCATCAAAACAACATCCCATTTCAAATTAATAATGGAAAATGGATAAGAATGAATTTTCTGGCCATTGGATATCCACCTTTACCTATAAATATGTGGAACACGATGTGAGGACACTAAAAATCTTGAATTTCATTTTGACACTATAATTGTGGAATAATATATCCCAATATATTTTGGTGACCCTAGGGTGAACTTCACATGTTGAGGCATTTAATTCCCATATCAAATCATATATGATGAATGTGGGGACACATACATTCCCATTTAACAATAATGTATCTTCTTCATTCATGTTCCAACGAAATGACATGTAACGTCCCCAACTCGGGTGTCACTAACTCGGTACCCCAATCCAGGTCATCACATGACCTCATGGACACCCCCACAAACCCCAAATGATTCCAACTAACTACAATGGTCCAATAGGTCATGTGGGGGGACTATACACTATTTACTAGAGTAATACATAGTAGAATACATTATAAATAATGGAATCAATAGTAAATAATCAATAACCTGAATAGTCCAACATCTCCCAAATTGGGTACAATTCACAAGAAAAAGAAAATATATAATGTCATGGAACAATGCTAATTAAACAAGATTAATAATGAAGAAAAAAAACATAATCCCCAAAATGGGACTGGCTCCATGTCTGGCTCCTCATCAACAAATGTACCAATTTTAACTCAACTCTATATCCTATGGTACATTCCCTTGTTATAACATGCACGAATGAAATCTTCACGGTTACCCAATGGTGGCCAATGCAGCGTCTGGATACAACTCAGTAGGACACCACCTTCAGGGTCTACAAATATCCATTCTAACATATTGTGTATGAATGTGTAAATAAATAAAAATAAATTGAAGGAATGTTCAAATGCCAATAGTTAAAAATATCTACATCGATATACACAGCAAGGTGCTAATTCATTATGTCTAAATCCTTAATAGTTCATCGTCAATCACAAATGGTTAGTAGAATACATAAATTTCAAAAGGTAATAAGTAAGTCCCTGAATCACTATGGAAAACATATAAAAACACACAATTTCTTCACCTTGAACCCTCACTCAGGGTGGATGGAACTAATATGATAATAAAGCATCGTCCCCATCACCTACATGTGAGTTAGGGGTGGCGTTAGAGAATTATTCCTACTCAACCCGTGGGAGGATCCATAAACCATTATACCTCACCTCAATCCAAGTGCACATTATTAAACATTCATTCACCACACACAAAACAAATCACAACAAAACAAAAACAATACTTATGAAATTCAAAATCATTAGTAATCAATATTGTAAATCATTTTTCCCCTAACACAATAACACATTTCAATTAACATTACATATCTCACTGATCACATTTCCCCTTCTTGAACATATATCCGAAAGTGTAATCAATAATTCCCTCATGTCAACACATTATACACATTCATAAATCCAATTCAACATATTTCATATTTCGCAAGCCATTATCAATTTAGAATAAAAATGGTTTCACATGAACTAAGTCAATTGGGAATATATAACAAATTTCATAAGCCTTTTAAATAAACCCAAATTAAATAATACATCATTTGGACTTCCATTATCAATATGAACATACTCGATAGTGGATTTAAATTATTTCACAACAACCCATTACCAAATTATATAATTATATGTTTTCAATTTATTGACACACCACCTAGAAGGCCTTAAATTGGTCAAATAGTACATGATACATCCCATAGGGACCATGAGGATTTCCATTCATCCTTCAGACACCAAAAATATAAGATCTATTAAATAGTTTAAAAAAACCTCAATAATTAACCATGAACAAAGTCAAGAATGCATAAATCCATCAATGAGACTATGTGATATTACATGAGGACCACACACATTAAATCTATTGATGAAAAATCTCACAATAAAACCCTTAGATCCTAAATCAAAAAACCCTTGAATCCTTAATGTATACCCCAATAGAAAATTAGGGTTTTAGAGATTCTAAAGATATGGGGGAAAATGACAATCCCAATTGACTTGTGGAAGAAATAAGGAGATTAATCATATTAATAGGTTCAATACTCTAGTAAAAAAACTCCAAACGACCTTGGAATGTTTGAGGATAACCATTGGGAGCTCTTGGTTGATTTTTTTATCACTAGGGTTAGGGGATATGAAAGAAGGAAAATCCTATGTGCCCCATTAAAATCAATGATATTCAATCTTCTAAATTTTTCATCCCTACAAGGATACATGTTTTACCAATATAGATTTTGAAAAAGTTCATGTGATACTATACCAAAATACCCCATTAAAATGGTTTCATGGGAATTTTTCACAGTTATCGTAATAATTTGAAAGACCCTATCCAGGGATGCATGGTAACATGGGATGATCTGCACATTTTTCACTAAACATGGGGGAACTGTGCAACATGCCCTAAAATTCTTTTTTCAACATCCTTCATTCCTGGAATACTACGAACACCCCTAATTCAGTTCATTATTTATGGGAAAAACTTATTTTTCAAAAATTATGTTCAAAATTGAATCATAATAAAACATAGTTTAAGATAAATACCATATCATATAAGATATATCACCATATAAAACACATTACCTTATGAAAAGGCCATTGGAATCAATGAGATATCCTATTCATACCAGTTATTGAATAATATATTTAAATTTTAATTAATATTGAATAATTTAACTGTGGTACACCATAACAAAAATGTTAATCTTTGAGAATAATGATATAAAATTACACTCACCAATAGATTTTAGAACTGCCTATGTTGGATAATTTCAGTTTTCAGTGATATCCATAGAATTTAATTTACCAGGATTATATTAAATATCTACATTGAATGACTGGAGATAATCAACCTACATTCTCTTCCTGAGATTTAGATGCAACTATGTTAATATTTAAATGATGATTTTTTTATTTTTGAATACCATAAAATACTCTAAAAGTAGAAAATATCTCCAATTACATAAATTATGAACAATAGAATTTATATAAATGTTGAGTGTCAAGTAATTACACTCAAAATGATTCAAATAATTGTAACCACATGTGATAATTTTCTCATCTTGCATTATTGTAGCTCCATACCTTTATACATAGTTCATTATAAAATTAAAAAATTTTCCGTCTTTGCTTTTTTAGAATTTGTATCAGTGAAAAAGTGAAATGGGAATTCAAATCCTGAATGGATGCTCAAAAATATTCTAAACATAAAAATTCATGAACATTTATTTTCACACTTATAAGTGGTGCTGCATGATGTGAGAGATCTGGGATGAAGCATCTCTAATATCTAGAAATCCCTAAGAAACAAAATATTACGAATAATTTTTATGGGATACTACCTAGATACTACATCTCTAACATTCTATGAGTATATTAAAACTGTAGACACTGAGATAATGTGACCCAAGATACTTACTTTGTCGATCAAAAGTGTAATTTATTGTGCTTAACATAGATCAGGTGATCTGATATTTTATTTAGACTGATCCCAATATAGATTTCATGGTCATGTCTAGAGTGTGAATAGACCATGTAATCATCAACAAATACCTCCATGATTGCATATTGATAAGGGTGGAATACCAGATTAATAATATCCATAAATACCACATGTTCATTATTGATTCTGAATGGCATTACAAGTCACTGGTAGAGACTATCACTCCTCTTAATAGCTATGTGAGGTATATATGAATTCTTGAAATGCTCCTGGTGATATCCCAACCTCATATATATATTTTATGTCAGATATAAATAATTCTTGTAGATTATTACTAATAAGAGGGGTTGAATTGTATGCTTAAAAATGTTCATTTTTAAACATAAGAAAAATGTATTTAACAATGTTAAACAATGTTATTTCACAAACCTGAAAATAGTTCTATTATAAAATCATTATTAGGTTCTGGAAATATGGTTCTATAAATTAAATTTAAGAAAATATTAAATCAGAAAATATAGTACCTCAAATCATATAAAATCATACTTATCACAATAAATAATAGTATAAGAATGTATAAGATTGTTTTACTATAATTCTTTATCAAAATATAGAGGAAATATAACATGAAACAAAATAATTAACAAGTAGGAAATCTTTTAACACAATGAGTAGGGTATCCAACATCCATTGATAGTGGTCCCTTGATTTATACATTCATGAAAGTCTGTCTTATCCACACATGGGTAATCCATCTATAAAAATATCTGAATCTATCTTAATATCCCAGCAATACATCGATATTTAAGGTAGTCGGCCCCTCAATCATCCTATCAACGGATGCTCTTGATTGTACTCAACAATAATCAGATTCGCACAAAGAAAGATGAAAAATATATTTATATTTCCACAAATCATGAGAGTATCTCTCACAATAAATCTCTTAACAACATTTAATGTAACACCCAAATCTTCCACGATTTGTTTCCCTTTGAGTAATGCAATATCATTCATTATACACAAGATATAGATTTTAACACACCGCGACCGATCAAACTCTTCATTATGAATAGTAATACCAACATTTTTTAATTTTAAAAATTTAATTTTTCAAAATGGCCATCATTTTTGAATTTTGAATATCGAAGTAATCTTAGGGTGAATTCTCAGAACTTTTCTAAAAACATTCAATTATTTATAAAAAGTGAAAAATAAAATATCTTAATTATAAACACCTTTTTTATTAAAAATAATTTATAGTGTTAAATTATACATTTGAGTGTATTTAAAGTATGATTAAATTATATATTTATAATTTAATATAATTTAGGTCATTGTGTGTAATACCATATTTAAACTGGTCATAAACACGTTTGAATCTTTTGATAGTTATTATTCATTAAAAACATGCTTTGTTGTTTTGAGAACAAGAATGAATTTTAAAATAATTTATTCCACTTCTGTATTTTGAATTTGTAAAAAATTATTCTATTTTTGGATACAAGAGGATAAACCTATGTAAATAGTTAGCTTTTATTTTTAAACATTATAAATAATTACTTCGGTAAATATTTTATTTACCAAGTTTTAAGGGTCAATCTTGTAAATAAGGTTCAACAATATTATTAAATTACCATAACATGTGTTCTATTCCTATTGGTAGATACTTTTATGACCATGGTAAATCTTGGGTTGATATTGGGACCCCATGGAGTAACTTGAGAGTGATAATGACAATTTATATTAATTAATTTTATATAATGAAAAAATGACATAAACATATATCTTTTAGTAAATTAATTTTTACATGGGGTTATATAAGTTATCATTTTTAATATAAATATTCATTAAAAATCTAAAATGATTTACTACATAATGATATTTTATTTATAATTTTTAGACATTAAATATATAATGTTATTTATGATGCAATGATGATGCGGTAATAACCTTATTAATGTGGGAATCTAACAAATTGTATTATAAATATTAAAATAAATATTATTTAAATAATTTAGTCCATACATAGGTTAATGTGACATTATTGTATAGATTAAATGTATTTGGTTTGATGTAATCCTTTTTTGATGACTTTTATAAAAACCAAATACTAAACAGCGTTAAATTGACACAAATGAGTTTTTAAATCAAATAATATATTATTAAATTATATAACAGTTTTAAATATCTATTTTTCTTCCAAAGAACTTATATAATGATAATTATATTAATAATGTACCACATGGGGTTCTCTTGGTTAGCTATAGTAATTTTTTTATCCATATAATATAAAAATACAAAGAGACATGGTAAGTGTCAAACTATTTAAATAATAGTTAAATAAAAAAGATAAGGTTAATATGGTGACCTAAACTTGTCAAAAACCTATTGGTTGAGTAATTTTAGACCTATCCCACCTTATCCTCTAAATAAGTCATTTTGGTGCCATTAAAACCGAATAATATTTTATTATAAAATAATATTTCAAGCATTTCCTAAAGTGACCCTCACCTCTCTTATAAAAGGGTACATCCCCTTACCTTAATTTCACACCTACCAAGAAATTTGGATCAGCCAAACCATTCCCAAATAACTTTTCAACTTTCCTCCTGTCATCTTAGAGGCCTTCCTTTGTTCATAAAACCAACCAAAGATCCCTTTTGATCAAATCAAAATGAAGATCCCGAAAAAAGGTAAATATTTCATCACATCTTTCATGTTCATTTCTTTTTCCACTTCTTCTTTCTTTTTTGATTCCATTATAAAATAATAACTCTATTATCTTATATATAATGATATTTTATTATAAAAATGGTTCAACCATATTTATTATTCTATCCATCATATGAATGACAATGTCACCCTACGTGCGTACATAAGGCTTACCATCACCATGTCTTTGTGAAATATGTTATTAAAACATATGAATATTTTGATGAGAATTAAAATTAGTATAACTAATTTACCATATTAATATATCATGTTAATGATTCTTTATATATGATATACCATCCAATTACATTTTATTTCATCATCAATATAATAATATTTTCACTCCTTTGTACATAAAAATTATCATCTCCACGAACTTGATGAGATTAATTCCCCGTCATAATAATTTATGAATAATGGAAATTTTATGATTAAAAATAATGTTTATAAACTTAATATTATTCTGGATATGAATAGTATACATTCTATCAATAACAATCATTGCTTATGAAAACGATCATATAAAGGAAAACGAAGCAGTTAAAACCTGAAACGATGATACTACTAAAATATTATTAACAAATAAATAAAATAAGATCATATATGATCTCATATTTAAGTATTTTATTATTTTATAATTTAATTGAAATGATATAACTATTATAATGGAGGTTATCATACCATCAACTAAGGAAAAGTACAAGTTAAGGGTTAATTTCACAATCTCTTTATTATTCTAGGTGGTTTTTACTTAAGTATCTATTGGGACCTATTTATCATCAACATCCATGTTTCATAAAAATGTATTTGAAACAAATTTACTATTTAATAGATTATTGAGTAATGTCATTTATACCCTTGTTTTAATTTCTCTAAAAATCTTTGAATTTAATATTTCCTTCATTTTCCAAACAAGGTAATTTATGACCTTTTCGACCAAATTAAGGTAAGAATGTATTTTATTAACTTATACGGTGGGTGTACCTATTTTTTACCAATATATCATATTTGAATCCTCCTATAAAAGTTTATAAGAATATATTCCAACTATTTTTTTCTTTTATAAATATTTTACTTTTAAATTAATTCAAAAAAGAAATAGGTATTTATTTCAATTTTTTTATATTTCATCTATGTCAACATTCTTTGTTAGATTTTAATCTTGTTTGAAGATTACTTATTATGATACTAATATTCCATATTTTTTTGAAGGTTTTTTGTTATTTTTGACTCTATATGTGTTATTTTTACACCATTAATGGTTTATTGATAATGTATTGACATTTAGTAGGCTTGTTTTAATATAAATGTTTATGTTATGATTAAAATTTTTCATATGAGGAATGCATTGGTCTTATTAAGTGATGGGTGGAGCCTTCTATAGGTCCATGATGCATCAGTAGGTCTCATGAGAGAAACTAGTGTCTTGTCACAAGGCCTTGAAAAAATCTTATTTGTAGTCTTCGAACAAGGCCATGACTATGTGGTATTGAAGTCTGGCATTATGCATTCCATCATTATGAAAGTGGATATTGACATTTCATATGATTATTCGAATAGTATAATATCCATGTAAATTTTAAAATGTCATTATTTGATTTTATCTTTTCCATATTATTCTAAAGTTTTTGTTTAAAATGAATTTATTTTAGTATTATACATTTCCTTAAATGTTTATGCTTATTTATGAAAGTTTTCACTATATTGTTATCCTTATTTATAATACGAGCTCACCCCTTTCTATGTATTATTTTTTCATGGATGTGAATAAATATTGTATTGTGGACATACAGGGATAGGATAAAGATATACGTTTTGTCAATGGGGACAAAATGTTGTTGATGTTATATTTCATGATGTAATGTAAAACTTATAAATGTATCAATATTTCAAGGCTACTAATCTAATTGGACATTCAGAACATTATTACAATTATCATGCCAATGATATGTAATAATGAACTGACTCTGGGTAAATAGGGTTGAGCCATTACAGTTGGTATCAGAAAAAGATTAGTAAAAAATTGGAAACTAGATTTAGATAAATTTTGATTAGAGGACATTAACCAAATATTGACTATGAGGATTGGTATAGAAGATCTTCATATAATTTTTGTAATGTAAGGATTTTATGTATATTCCAAGATATATATCCCTGTATGGGTACAAGCAGGTAGAGGCAGCTCTGGAAGAGATGTACCTATGAGTGGAAACTTCGAAAAGGAGTTTTGAGCTTGACTCGAGGTATCCTGGTACACGACAACAGGCCTTGCTTCACTCATGGTTACGACACTCCCTGGGTATATGCTTAGGATAATTCAAATTTTCATTAAAAACCATAATGAAGAATTTATTAGTATATACTTCCTTAATGAAAACATTTTTTATGATTACTGATTATATTGATAATTTCTTCAATTAATGTTAATTGTTTTACAAGTATGGAATTATGTATTGTGATTCATAAACTAAACAAGTTTATTCCATTGTTTAGAAATGGCACATAGTAGAAGGAATGGAAACCATATCAATACATGTAATCAATGTAGGGATTTACCTCCTATTAAATATAATTATAGTGGAGCTAGTAATGCAACTGGTGCTGATCATCTTATTACCATACTGGGACAACTCACTGATGTTATGAACAATAACCTTGCCTGTATTGAGCACCCTCATCAACAATGTTGAGGATCAATTTTAGACCTCATAATGAGGCAAAAAACACCAACATTAAATGGTAATACATATCTATTAGTAGCTGAGGATGGGATAAGTTCGTTAGAGAATATATTTCATGCTTTGAGGAGTAGCGAAAGGGAAAAATTTGTCATGGTAGTTGATCACCTAATGGGAGATGCAGATTAATGGTGCGCATTAATCAACAACATAAAGGAATATGAAGAAGCATCGAACATGTAATGTAAGGAGTATAAATATATTTTCTTATAAAAATAGATTCCTCGTGACCATCGAGCAAATATGGAAAAATAATTTTTGTGTATGAGGAAAAAGGAGGATGCGAATGTTTCAAAGTATGAGGGTAAATTTACAAGATTAGTAAGTCATGCAGCGCATTATATACATAACCCAAGGATTAAGATTTATCAATTATTTTATGGGTTAAAAACATTTCATGGTTGAGAATTAGTCTCAAAATGCTTCTCACCATATAAATATATTGTCTCATGTGCTATCAATACAGAAAAATAATTATCTATGCCTTAAGAAATCAATGTAATGAAAGTGAAGAAGATATATTTTGATAACTCTTGAAATGGAAATAAGGGGAAGAAGGGAAGATTTGAATATTCGTCCCTCATTAAATGTTGGAAGAAACACCCCGGTATTTGTCTAGTGGGAATGTGAGTCTGTTATAAGTGTGGTGAAAAAGGCCACCAAACTCGTGATTGCATGTGAAATAAAGAGGTTGTCAATGTTGAATGCTACAATTGTAGAGAAAAGGGACCTAAAAACATAATGTCCTATGAACCAAGATAAATTATCTCTGAAATTTTCAAGGGAGAAAGGCGAAGCTTATTCGATCACTAGTGCCGAGTTTGAAGCTTCAAAAGACATGGTGGAAGGTAATTTAATGGTTTCCCCAAGTTTATCCAATGGATTATTAGATTATAGATCATTACATTGTTTCATATCATCCCTTTTTTCGATGATAATTAGATATATTCAATTTAAACTAACAAGGGAGTTGTCGGTCAAAACTCTTTAGGTAAGTATCATCATAATAATGTTTTGTGAATCAGTTCCCATTATGGTATATAAATGTTCTTTATCTGCTGATCTCATCATCATACCCATGATTGAATTTTATATAATCCTCTGAATGGATTGGATTTTGTACCATGATGCATAAATTTATTGTAAGAAGAATAAGGATATAATTTTCGATGACGATAAGGAGTACCTTATCTTTATAGCAGAAACGTCACCACAAGATTCTTATCTAGATCCACCCCCAATAACTCTACTAAATAAAATTATTGGGGAGGAAAACAATGAAATAATTATGGGTGAGGAAAAAATTTTCAAATAAAGGACGTACCTATTGTTCATAAATACTTTGATGTGTTTCCAGAGGATTTACATCGACACCCTCCCGAATGGGAAATTGAGTTTTCCATTGATTTAATTCCTGGTTCAAGGCCCTTATCAAAGACACCATATAGAATGGCCCCTGTGAAATTAGTGCGACTAAATGAAATTAGAGGAATTGAGTAACTAGGGATTTATTCTACCTAGTTTTACTCCATGGGGAGCCCCTGTACATTTTGTTTAGAAGAATGATAGATTTATGAGGAGGTGCATTGACTACCGAGAGATTAATGCTGTAAAAATAAATAACAAGTAACCTCTACAACTCATTTCTGATTTATTTGACAAACATCATGGAGATAAATATTTTTCAATGATTTAACTTCGATATGGATATCATCAGTTGTGTGTGTAGAAAGATGACATTTCAAAAATAACATTGTGAACCAGGTATGTGCATTAAGAGTTTACAGTAATGAATTTTGGATTGACTAATTCACCCTCTATCTTCATGGATCTAATGAATAGATTTTTTAAGGAAGATAATGATGAATTTGTTGTGGTATTTATTTATGATATATTGGTATACTCAAAATGGTACAATGATCATGAAAATAACTTATGTACTATTTTGAAAACCCTCAAAAGAAATGTATTATATGGGAAGTTTAGAAATTTTGAATTTTGGCTCCAAAAGATTTCTTTTCATGGCTATATTTTCTCTAAGGATGGAAGCACTATTGATCTTTCAAACACTATGGAAATCGAAGAATGTACAGTATATATAAGTTTAACTATTGTATGTAGTTTTAATGGTTTAGTAGGTTATTATCAACGTTTCGTCCAGAATTTTGCCCGGTTGGCTAACCCATTAACCAAGAGCACACGTAATGGGGTTAAATTTGTTTTAGAATAACTGTGTGAGGAATGTTTTTAAGAACTGTATATAAGATTAGTCAACGACCCAATATATACTCAACCATTTACATAATGATTGTTTTGTTATTTATATTTATTCTTCGATGAAAGGACTTAGTTGTTCCCTTATGCATAATGATTGAGCTATTTCCTATGCATCACAACCGCTAAAATATCATGAGAAAAACTATTCCACTCATGAAATTGAGTTAGTAGTTGTAATCATTACTATAATGATATAGAGACACTAACATTTTGGTGATAAATGTAAGATTTATACTGATCATAAGATTATGAAGTATATTTTCAAACAAAAAGAACTCAACATGAGGAAAAGGATATGGATTGAACTACTCTAGAATTTTGACTGCACAATACACTACCACCCTGGGAAGGAATATATGGTGGAAGATGTTTTGAGCAGAAAGGATAATGGTTATTAGAACAATATGAATGTTGAAAGGGATCCTATTTTCCTGGATCTAGTAAAGATGTAAATGGGAATAACCATGGAATGTAAAACATAAATACTTTTTCAATTTTTTGTAAAACCATCATTACTATAAAGGATTAAATGTTCTCAGAATAATTTTTTTGTGTTTCAAAATAAGATTGAATATTTTAATGATGGGAGATTGAGTGACTTCATATATGAAGATCAAATTTTGAAATTTGGGAAGAGACTTTGTGTGCCAGATATACCTGATCTAAAAAGGGATGTACTGGATGATGGTTATAGTTCAAATTTCCCTATACACACTTGGATCACCAAGATGTATATAGATTGGAATGAAAATTTTTTGTGAGACAACATAAAGAGAGATATTTGTGATTTTGTGTGAAGATGTATGGTTTTTCAACTTGTTAAAGCTGGAAGGAAATAGCTTGGTAGAGTCATGAAACCACTCCCCATTCATGATTGGAAATTAGATAATATTACAATGGATTTTTTCATGGGGCTACCAAAGACTCCTAGAAGGAATGATGCAAAATGGGTCCATGTTTATCGTCATACCAAGTGAGCAATTTTTCTTGAAAAAAGAATATATTTAACACTTCATTATCTACAAAGAATATATATTAATTATTTTGTAATACAAAACTGTGTACCCCTATCGATTTATTCTAATCGTGATCTGTATCTTACATCAAGATTTTGAAAAAGTTTTCAGAAGGTCATGGATACTGACCGTTGTTTGAGCACTGCCTACCACCCTCAAACTGATAGAAAATCAGAACAGTCTATTAAAACATTATAAGACATGTTGTGATCATTCCCACATTACATTGATGATATGTGGGATCACTATTAACCATTGGTATAATTTTTCTATAACTAAATATTCCATTCTAGTATAAGGATGGAACCATATGAAGAATTATTTGGAAGGAGATGTCACAAATCAACTAGTTGTGATGATGTTGGGGAAATAAAACTAGTTGGCCCATAACCTGTTGAGGAAACGGCGTAAAAAATAATGGATTTACAAACACACATCAAAGAAGCTCTATGTCGGTAAAAGAGTTATGCAGATTACTGAAAGAAGTATTTGGAATTTCAAGGAGTATATCATGTTTTCCTAAAGATATCTCTAATGAAGGAAGTTATATGATTCAGTAAGAAGGGTAAATTAAGACCAAGGTATATCATACCTTTTGAATTTATAGAATAAATTGGGTTTACAGCTTACTTTTATTCAATGCCACTATGTCTCTCCAAATTTCACCATGTGTTCCACATATCACTATTGAGAAAATACATGCCTCACCCAACACATGTACTCACCTATGAGGAAAATGAACTGGAACCTTATTTTTCTTATTATTAAGCGTCTGTAAAGATTTTTGTTACTAGAGATCAATTCTTGAGAGGCCGAATGACTCGTTTGGTAATATTTCTATAGAGAAACCATAAGATGGAAGATGCAACATGGGTACCAAAGGAACAAATGATGAAGAACCACCCAAATCTATTTGTGTGGTAGTATTCTATAAATTTATAGAATGAAATTAGTTTATGGAGGAAACAATGTCACACCCCAAGCATTCACGGTACGTTTTCCTTGGAATAATGCAATAGCTTTCATTTTACACAACTTCGAGATTATAACACACCACGACCAAGTGAACTAGCTGTTATGAATAGTAATACACACTTTTTAAAAGTTAATAAATTTTATTTTTCCAAATGGCCATCGTATATGAATTTGGATATCGAAATTAGCATAGGGTAAATTTTTGTGTCTTTTCTGAAAACATTCAATTTTAGATGATTAGTGAAAATACTAAATTTTAATTAAAAAGAACATTTTAATTTGAAATAACTTATATTGATAGATTATTCATTTTAGTTTTTTTAAAATACAATTAGATTATATTTCTATCATTTAATATAATTCAGTTCATTGAATGTAATATCTCATTTAAACGTGACACAAACAATTGTCAATGTTTTGATAGTTATTAATCCATAAAAACATGATTTTTGTTTTGACAACGGGAATTAAATTTAAATTAATTTATGCCCATTATGTTTTTTGAATTTGGAAAAATGGATTCCATATTTAGAATTTGGAGGTAAAATTTTGTAAAAATGTATATTTTATTTTTATAAATTATGAATTATTACTTCGGTAAATATTTTATTTACCATTGTTAAAGGGTAAATCTGGTAAATAAGGGTAAAAATAAGATTGTACATATATGAAATTACCCTAAAACGTGTTCTATTCATATTGGTACACATCTGTCCATCCATGGGCCTCCAAGGGTCAATTTTGGCACCCCATTAAGCCACTTGAGAGTGATAATGATACTTTATATTAATTAATTTAAATTGAAGAGAAAAATGGAAGAAACATATATATTTTTGTAAAAAAAATTACATGGGATTTTATAAGTTATATTTTAGACTATAAATACTCATTAGAATGATAAAATGATTTCCTAAATAATGATGTTTTATTTATAATTTTTAGAAATTAAATAAATAATTTTTTTATCACACAATGATGATGTAGTAATAACCTTATTAATGAAAGAATAAAATAAATGGTATTGTAAAATAAACATAAATATAATTTAAAAGTATTGATGTCATCCCAAATTTTTCTCAGTTAATATGACATATTTGTGTTGATTCAATGTATTTGGTTCTAATTAGTCATGTTTTGATGACTTTTAAAAAATACAAATACTAAAGAGTGTCAAAATTTCCATAAATGATTATTTAAAACAAATATTACATTATTAAAATATATAATATTCCTAAAAATAAAAGTTTCTTACAATGAAGTTATATAATAATAGGTATATTAATAATGAACCAAATGACATTCTCTTGTCTTGTTATAATAATTTTATTAAACATATAATATAAAAATACCAAGATACTTGGTAAATGCCAAACTATTTAACTAAGAGTTGACTCTAAATGATAAGGTTAATATAGTTAACTAAACCTGTCCAAAACCTATTTGATGATTGTTTTTCCACACATAACCACCTTATCCTCGAAATAAATCATTTTTGAGCCATTAGAAATCGAAAATTAATTTATTATAAAACTATACATCATGATCATGTAAAGTGACCTTCACCTCTCTTATAAAAGGGTACTTCCATTTCTCTTATATTCACTTCACCAAAGACATTTGGATCGACCAACCCCTGCCCAATTATTCTCCCAACATTCATCCCTTCATCAAAGATTCCTTCCATTTTTCATAAATCCAACCAACTGATCCATTTTTATCAAATCGAAAATAATTACCCGAAGAGGTGGAAAATATTTATTCACAACATTCAGGTTCTTTTCTTCTTCCACTTCCTCATTCTTTGTTGTTTACATTATAAAATAATAACTACAATACCTTTAATATGTTTTTATGTTGCTATAAAAATGGTAAAACCATATTCATTATTCTATCCATCATATGAATGAAAAAGTCACCATACATGAGTATGTACAGATTAACATCTCCACGTCGTGGAGTAGTTTGTTATTCAAACCCTTCATTATTTGGATAGGTATAATAATGAGTATAATTAATTTTATTAATAAATATAACATGATAATTATTCTGTTTATATGATATAAAATCCAATTACATATGATTATAGCATGAATATAATGATATTTTCGCTCGTGCATACGTACTAATTACCGTCTGCACGAACGCGATGAGATTCATTCCCCGTCATAATAATTAAAGAATAATTTTCATTTTATGATTAAAAATAATGTATAATAATTTAATATCGTTCTGGATATGAATAAAATATATCCTATCCATAACAATCATGGCTTATGTATCCAAGCATATAACGGAAAACAGATCAGTTAACACTCGAAACGATGAATCTACTAAAATATTATTGACAAATAAATATTATAACATCATATATAATATCATATTAATTTTCATTATTCATGTATAATTTAATAAGAATGTTTTATTTAATATACATGATGTTAACATCACATAAACAATGAAAAATTAAAAGTTATGTGTTAATTTCAAAGCTTCATTGTTATTTGACATTAAATTTAGGTAAATATCAACTAGGACCTATTCATCATCCACATTCTTATTTCTTAAAAATTAATTTCAAAAAATTTTAACTATTTACAGGACAATTGGTTAAATTAATTTATACCCTTGTTTGACTTTTTATTAAATGGTTTGAAATGAATCATTCCATAGTTTTCTAAACAATGTACGTTATGAACTTTTTGACAAAATTAAGTTAAGAATAAATTTTTTTAACTTATATGGTGGGTGTGGATATTTTCCATCGTTATATAATCATCAAATATTACCAAACAAGCTTATAATAATATTTTAAAAAATAATGTTTTCTTTTAAAATTATGTGGCATTTAAATGATTTCAAAATATAAATAGGTATTTATTTCATACAATTTTAATTTTATCTATGACAACATCCATTGATGGATTTTAAACTTATTTGAAGTTGATTTATTATGATACCAATCATCCTTATTGAATTGAATATTTTGTGATATGTTTGATAATGGATTTGTTATTCTAACACCATTCATGGTATATTAAAAAAGTATTGGCCTTTCATATGTTATTTTTAATACGAATGATTATGTTATGCTTAAACCTTTTCATATGAGGATTGCATTGGACATAGTATGTGACGGGTGGATCCCACTATAGCTCCTCGATGCATTAATTATTCTCATGTGAAAAACTATTATCTTGGCATAAGGCCTTGGAAAAAATCTTATTCTATGTCCTGGAACAAGTCCTTGACTATGTGGTTATGAAATCTGGCATTATGAATTCCATCGTTATGAAAGTGTCTATTGATATTGCATGTGATAATTTGACTAGTAGAATATCCATGTGAATAATAAATGGAATTATTTGATTTTATCGTCCCCATATTATCCTGATGTTTCTAGTTAAAAGGATTTTCATTGAGTCGTATATATTGACTTAAATATTTATGCTTATTTATAAAAGTTTCCACTATATTTTTATCCTTAATAAACAAGTATTCTCACCCAAGTCTATGTTTTAATTTTCCCTAGATGTGGCTAAATATATTTTGGTTGACCTGTAGGGATAGACTATGGATATAAGTGTGGTCTATTAGGAAAAATGTTTTTGATGTTTTTATTTCATGATGTAATGTAAAACTTATTAATGTATCTAATATAATAATGGATACTAAACTATTCGGTCTTTCAGGACATGATTTCTTTTATCATGTCAATTTTCTGTAATAATGCATCGACTCTGGGTAACTGGGGTTGGGGTGTTACATCAAATATATATATTGATAGAAAAATTATCCATGTAAAGACTCGTAAATTTCAAGGAAATTTTTTTCTTAATTTTCTTTGGAATTTTACAAGAACGCAGTTTCTAACGGCACCTGATTCCGAGGCCCGGTGTGCCCGGAATTATTTTCCGAAGTTTGGATGGGGTACGTTCAGTGAACGAAAGAGCGGATTTTTCTAACTATTGAACCGGTGCTCGGAATCGAATTCCGAGGTCACCGATGGAATCGCAATGCCGGTATTTTCTTAGAAATTCCTCTTCCGGAGTTGCATTTTCTCGGGTGTGGTTTTTTATTTTTTTTTGTGGTTAAGTGAAGAAAATAAAATATAGTGGTGCAACAACATTATTTTATTTCACTGAAATCCACTTAAAGACACTTAAAGCTACTTAAAATAAGTTGAAGCGGATAGGGTGGAACCCAAAATATCCTACCCTCTTGGTAGCATATTTTTTAGGTGAGGCCCACACGAGCCCCACCGTTTCTATTTCTCTAAGTAACACACCCGCGAAAACTCCTCTTTAATGAAAGTCAACTGGTGCGTTTTCTAAAACTCTTGACGCTCCTATTAAATGGGACAGTTAAGAGGATACCATTAATTCACCGAATTAATGGTTCGTTTCTTAACTTGTTTTTCAAATTATTGGCATGTTAATAAAATAAGACCAACACGTGTCTTTCATGAGGATTTTTTGTTGAGAGGATTTGGAGAAACTCTATCTTCATCCTCCTTCGCGAAGAACGAGAAGAACGCAAAGAATGCGAAGAACGCCGGCCTTCGACGAAAGGCGACGAAGAACGCCGAACCCTCGGAGACTGACGACATGACGCCGTGTACTGTAACGCCGACGATTCTCCTCCTGTGACGTTCTTCTGCGACAATCTTTCCTTGCGACAGTATTTGATCATCACCGATAGAGGTAGGGGATTACGGATCATTTAAAATTTTCTTTTGTGGATTTTATCCTCATCATGGATTTAATTCGTGAAATTAAATCTGTGTGTTTTTTTAACCCTCAGAGATCGTCGACGCGACACCGTGTTCCGAGACGACGCGACGCCCTTCCGCGACGCGAAGATTTTCTTCATCCACGATGGTCAATCCCGTGAAGAACTCACGTCCGACGACAACGACGATATAGGGGTTTTAATTCTTTATATCTTTGTGATTTATACCTACGGTGTTTGATTAAAAATTTTTGGGAGACTTTTAAAACCGCTAACGCGGTGGGTGCGGACTAACGAACAAGTCCAAACCCACCGCCCCTTTCGTTCTTGGTGTGTGAAATGGCGGACGCTGACAAAATCAGTCGCACGGGCGATATAAGGTCCTCGCAGTGAAGGACAGACCCCGAGATTTCTTTTGGCGAAGACGACAAGGAATTACAACCAGCGGAACACGTCCGGTGGTCCGCGGAGCGACCAGACGGCGCGCCACGCTGGCACGACGGTGCCGGCAGCGAAAGGAGGCAGCGCCCGGCACACCGCCAGGGAGAACCGCCACGGATGAAGCCGCGAAGCCAGCAACGCGGTCCCATGACCACGCGAGACCGGTGGAGCACTGCACACGGTGGCCCGACCATGTCCACTGGCAAGGGAGGCCCTACGCGGGGCCGCGGTTCTCTCACGTGGGGGCAGCGCGCCCCCCGACCGCAGCTCGACCGTAACAGCCGAGCCGACCTGCCCAGCGGCCGGGCCACGGCCGGGCCGGCCGGGCCGACCCAGGGTGTCTCGGGCCGGTTCGGTATGATCCCGAAACCCCAACCTCCGGACCTTTTCGGACTTTTGCCCATATCAGGGGCTGGGACCTCCGATCGACGCACCGTTAGAGGCGATGTGATTCTTGGATCGAGAAGGTCATTTTGGTATATCACACTCAAGGATTCGAAGTACTTTGGGTTTGGCTGGGTTGGTTCGTACACGAAACCAACCGTGCCCTCAGAGCGGAAACGCTCATATCTTCAGCTACGGACGTCTGATTGACATGCCGTCGGCTTTGTTGGATTCCTCTATGTGAGATGGATCTTTTGACATACTCCGACAAAGGTTTGGACGCATTTGGGGTATGGTCGGGTTGGTTTTGACTTAAAAACCAACCGGGCCCCTAGGACGAAAAGGCCAATAACTCTCAGACTGGGCGTCCGATTGACGCGCTGTCTACAACGTTGAGTTCCTGTTGACGATACATAACTTTTGAATAAATCAACTCTGGACTATGTGTCAGTTGATGTATCAGCCTCTCGGCTCGTGGAGCGGACCCTCCAGAACGTGCTTGTTGTGTGCGGGAACCCTAGAGCTGGCTGTGACTGCGACGACGATGACTGTGCAGAGATCCTCAGTGGATTCGATGACGACAACTACCGCACTCAGCGATCCTTTTTGGATCAGTTCTACCGATCCGGTGTGGGTCTTATCCTATGTGGGTCAGCGCTCAGCGGTCCTGTGTGGGCCAGCGCCTACAGATCATATGTGGGTTCGATTCTGTGTGGGTCTTTGCCGGGGTTAGTTACCTATCGATCATGTGTGGGTTAGATCCTCTATGGGTCATTGCGGGGGTTAGTTACCTATCTATAATGTGTGGGTAAGATCCTTTATGGGTCATTGCGGGGGTTAGTACCTATTGATCCTTTGTGGGTCAGACGGATTAGATGAATCAGTAGATATATTTGATCATCTCTATCGTCATACGAAGAAGTATACCTGTGTGAGATGAATCCTGTTTTTCATTCCTTTGTGGATTGTGTTGTGCTATCATGTGTGGATTACGTTTTGCTTTCCTATGTGGACTGGTTTGTACTTCATATCGGATGTTGGAGCTGAACAAAAATTGATGACTTAGGTATATTTATTGGCATATACCAAAGTAGTGTCGGATGTTACTTTTTGATTGTAACTTTCCTTTTTGGATTATCCTTTGTGGTTTCTAGGAGGCCTTCAGGGGTATCGGGGTCCCTACAGAGTATCTTATACTCACCCCTGCACGAGCTATGCCTGCACTACGTTGTGTTGGTTGTAGATGACGGACAGTGCTGATCATGGTTGAGGATTGCGGAGCAGGACGGTACTTGGAGATGGACCACTGGGCGGGACATACTCGGAGTGGTCGGCTGGACCCGAGGATCAGTGGAGGCTATCTGTACCCACCCTTCAGGTGGGATTTCCGGTGGACAGCTCGACGATGCGGCTTTACTTTTTAGTTGTTGTTTTCTCTTCCAGTTGTACTTTACATTCAGTTTGGGTTTGTATACTGGCCCACTTGCTTTTCTGCACTTACAGATGTACTCAAGGAATTTTTTTCTTAATTTTCATTGGAATTTTACAAGAACGCAGTTTCTGACGGCACCTGATTCCGAGGCCCGGTGTGCCCGGAATCATTTTCCGAAGCTTGGCTCGGGTACATTCAGTGAACAAACGAGCGGGTTTTTCTAACTTTTGAACCGGTTCTATGAATAAAATTCCGAGGGCACTGATGGAATCGCAGCGCCTGTATTTTCTTAGAAACGCCTCCTCCCGATTTGTATTTGCTCAGGTGTGGTTTTTAATTTTTTTTGGTGTTAATTGAAGAAAATAAAATAAAGTGGTGCGACAAATTTATTTTATTTCACTTAAAGCCACTTAAATACACTTAAATATACTTAAACTAAGTTGAAGAGGATAGGGTGGAACCCAAAATATCCTACCCTCTTGGTAGGATATTTGTGAGGTGGGGCCCGCACGAGCCCCACCGTTTCTTTTCCTCTATGTAACTCACCCACGAAAACTTCTATTTAATAAAAGTCAACTGGTGCGTTTTCTAAAAATCTTAACGCTCCAATTAAATGGGACAGTTAGGACGTTACCATTAATTCACCGAATTAATGGTTCGTTTCTTATCTTTTTTTTCAAATTGTTGGCATGTTAAAAAAATAAGACCAATGCATGTCTTTCTTGAGGATTGCTTGTTGAGAGGATTTGGAGAAACTCTATCTTCATCCTCCTTTGCGAAGAACATGAAGAACGCAAAGAACGCAATGAACGCCGGCCTTCGATGAAAGGTGACGAAGAATGCCGAACCCTCGTAGATCGATGACGTGACGCTGTGTACCGCAACACCGACGATTCTCCTGATGCGACGTTCTTCTGGAACAATCCTTCCCCACGACAATCTTAGATCATCACCGATTGAGGTAGGGGATTACAGATCTTTTAAAATTTACTTTGTGGATTTTATCCTTAGTATGGATATAATTCGTTAAATTAAATATGTGTGTTTTCCTTAACCCTCAGGGATCGTCGACGCGACGCCATGTTCCGCGAAGTTGCAACGCCCTTCTGTGACGCGATGATCCTCTTCTTCCGCGACGGTCAATCCCGCGAAGAACTCACGTCCGAAGACAACGACGATGTAAGGGTTTTAATTATTTAAATCTTTGTGATTTATACCTGCGGAGTTTGATTTAAAATTGTTGGGAGACTTTTAAAACCGCTAACGTGATGGGTGCTGACTAACGAACAAGTCTGAACCCACCGCCCTATTCGTTCTTTGTGTGAGAAACAGCGAATGTCGACAAAATCATCTGCACGGGCGATGTAAGGTCCTCACAATGAAGGATGGACCATGGGAGGGATTTTTGCAATGATGGCAAGGAATTCTGACCACCGGAACTCATCCGGTGGTCTGCGGAGAGACCTGCCGGCGCACCACTCCGGCACAGCGGTGCCTGGCACCCCGCCGTGGTGAACCGCCACGGCTGAAGCCGCGGCGGCAGCAGCGCGGTCCCACGACTGCGCCAGACCATTGGAGCATGGGTTGCGGCGGCCCGACTGCATCCCCTGGAATGGGCGACCCCACACGGGGTTGCGGTTCTCCCACACGGGGGAAGCGCACCCCCTGCCCGCGGCTCGGCCGTAACAGCCGAGCCGACCCTCCTGGCGGTCGGGCCGACCCAGAGTGTCTCGGGCCGGGTCAGTCTGGGCCCGAAACCCCAACCTCCAGACCTTTTCAAACTTTTCCCCATATCTTGGGCTGTAGACCTACATTCGAGACGGTCATTTTGGTATATCACATTCAAGGTTTCGGAGTACTTTTTGCTTGGCCGGGTTGGTTCGTACATGAAACCAAGCGGGCCCTCAGAGCGGAAATGCTAATATCATGAGCTACGGATGTCTGATTGACGTTCCATAGACATTGTTGGATTCCTATAAGTGAGAAGGATTTTTTGGCATACTCTTCCTGAGGTTTGGACACAGGTGGAGTATGGTTGGGTTGGTTTTGACATAAAAACCAACCTGGCCCCTGGGACGAAAAAGCCAATAACTCTCAGACCGGGCGTCCGATTGACGCGCTATCTGCGATGTTGAGTTCCTGTTGATGATACGGAACATTTGAATACATCAAATCTGGACTATGAGTCAGTTGATGTATCATCCTCTCGGCTCGTGGAGTGGACCTTCCTGAACGAGCTTGCTGTATGCGGGAACCCTAGAGCTGGCTGCGACTACAACAACGACGACTGTGCAGGTATCCTCAGTGGATTCGACAACGACGACTACAACACTCAGCGATACTTTGTGGATCAGTGATACCAATCCTCTGTGGTTCCAATACTGTGTGGGTCAGTGCTCAGCAGTCCTGTGTGGGCCAGCGCCTACAAATCCTATGTGTGTTCGATCCTGTGTGGGTCGTTGCGGGGGTTAGTTACCTATCGATCCTGTGTGGGTCAGAGCCTTTGTGGGTCATTGCGGGGGTTAGTTACCTATCGATCATGTGTGGGTTAGATCCTTTTTTGGTCATTTTGGGGGTTAGTACCTATTGATCCGTAGTGGGTCCGACGACTTAGATGAATCAGTGGATATATCTGATCATCTCTATCGTCATACGAAGAAGTATACCAGTGTGAGATGAATCTTGTTTTGCTTTCCCTTGTGGATTGTGTTGTCCTATCCTATATGGATTACATTTTTCTTTCCTGTGTGAACTGGGTTGTACTTGAGCTCGGATGTTGGAGCCGAACAAGAATTTATGACTTAGGAATATGTATGGGCATATACTTAGCAGTTTCGGATGTTACTTTGTGATTGTATCTTTCCATTGTGGATTATCCTTTGTGGATTATGGGAGGCCTTCGGGGGTCTCGGGGTCCCTACTGAGTATCTTATACTCACCCCTGGATGGGCTATCCCCACACTATGTTGTGTTGGTTTCAGACGACAGACAGCACTGATCGTGGTTGAGGTTTGTGGAGCTGGACGGTACCTGGAGGTGGACCACTAGGCGGGACGTACTCAGAGCGGTCGGTTGGACCCGAGGAGGAGTGGAGGCTATCTATACCCACCCTTCAGGTGGGATTTCCAATAGACAGCTCGATGATGCAGCTTTAATTTTTAGTTGTTTTTTTCCCTTCCAGTTGAACTTACTTTCATTTTGGGTTTGTATACTGGCCCATTTTCTTTTCCAAACTTACTGTTGTACTCTGTTTTTACATAGTGTTTACATCTGCCTGCATGCTCTGTGGTGTTTGTGGTTTACTTTACAAAGGCAATGCCTTCCCTTTTTACTGGGATTTATGCCATAGTGCTAGTCGCCAGCCCCTGGTCTATGGAATGCGGGCTTGGGTTAGTCACGACAAGGGCCCCGAGGACGGGTCGTGACAATCCAAAAATATGAGCAAATTAAAATGCGCTCATATTTATAGGCACAACTCTAATGGTCGACTCCCACCTCCAACAGTAATATTTTTCCTTGAATATTAGAGGGACATGTACACATGTAAATCATCCAATGGTTAGTTAGAAACAAATTATATGATATTATTTCATAACAATAACATGTGTTAAGAAAATGAAGCTTCATAATCAGAAGTATTTTTAAATGACTATATTAAAAACATAATTTTTCATTTAACCAAATAAACACTCAGAGAATATTTGATATGTTCATTCATATTTTATTTTAAAAAGAATTCATTATATGAATTATATAGATTCTGGAGTCTGAACTCTGTGGAATTCAGTGTCTGAATTAGGAGGAATTTATTCTAAATTATGATGAATTCAAAGTCAGAATTCAGAGGAATTATGAGTCTTAATTATGATGAATTCTGAGTCTAAATAATGAGAAATTCAGAGTCTGAATTTTTGATAATATGGAATTTAAATTTCAGTGAAATTGGAGTCTAAATTCCATTAAATTAAAAGTCTAAATTTCATAGATTTTGATGTACGTATTACAATGAATTTGGATTTTTTATATCTGTGAATTCTATGTTTGAAATTCATAGTTTTCATAATTTTAATTTCAGAGAATTCGGAGTCTGAAAACAGAACACTCTATATCATAGAAATTATAATATTTCATGTTTTTTCCATTGGAACCCTATTTTTATACATTGTATTAAAATGAGTTTGATATAGAGAGATTATAAAATTAATCAATGAAAACAAAGGTATGGATAAAAATTTTCTTCGAGAAGATATAATTTTCAATATGAAAATAATACGTAGAGGAAAACAATTCTCATTAATATAAATTTTTTGTGATTTTCATAACAAATAGATATGGAAAATTCACAGTGAAACCTTATTTATATAAAAATATCCCCCATTTTGGAAATCATAAACATCATTACGAAAAAGTTTATATCGAATAAGAATTCTTCTTTATGAACATAAATGGAAAAATAATGTCCCATTACATAATAATAATTTTGAATATGACTAACCCCCCCTTAGGTTTTTGAATCCTTAAGGATCATATTATTGAATTCATTAATGATATTTTTCTTTTTCATTAATTTTTAAATTTTCATTGATAAAAATACCCATTTATATGGACCCCCCTTAAGGAATTCTCTTCATTACATAGTATTCTTTTTTCATCCTTCCATTATCCCACTTTCTGATTTTTAAAAGTAAAAGAGACAATGAAAATAAAATATGGTACCTGAATGATTATAATTACATAAAAAATGAAGAAAAAAATTGCTTTTAATTAAGGTTTGAAATATTATTACAAGGAATGTACAATAAAATATCAGATAAAAAATTTCCTCTTTCATCATTTTTATTAATAAACATATTTAAAATTGTTTTCACCTTCATAAACAACTTATGATCTTCTTCAATATGCTGGATCAGCTGTTCCTCATCCTCATTTTTCTTCACCACAGCATTGATCATTTCTTTCATAGACATTAGGATTTCTTCCTGAGACATAAAAATCTTTTCTTCCTTACTAAAGTATTCATCAACATTGATTTTGTGATCTCTTTCCCTCTTTAAATTCATTCTGACAGAGTTCAGTTCCCCATTCAGATCATTCACTTCTTACTTCCAGGATACATGATCTAGATTCATCTTTTCCAAAGAAAAAATTTATGCTCCTTATCCTCACATATTCTATAACCAAGGATTCATTTATAGAGTCTTGAAAGTCTTCAAGAATTCACATCTCTTCAATCATCTTATTGGAACACATAATTATTTCCATAAAATGCCTTTTGTGAGCATCATAATGGATATAGAATGTTTTCAAATCAGCCTCAATATTAATAAATTTTTTAATAAGTTTACTAACAGAATATGATTTCTAATCAAATGAATGCTGAAGCATCTGACATCTAGAGTCAATACATGGAATAAGGGGAATGTTATAAACTAATTTCTTTAATGATTAAACCACAATGTCATGACCCACATTTGATAAGTTCAAATCTTCTTCCCCTTTTGGTGAGGTTTATTTCTCTATCTCAACAACCATTATTTTTTAAGAACTACCAACAACATTCATAGAAAAAACAACATCCATAGTTGTATCAACTATTACCTATTTTCCTATATCATCTTTAGAAATTATCTCAAAATCTTCTAGGGATTCATGTTCACAATAAGATACTTGAAAAATTTTAGCCTCATCAATGATTTCTTTCTCAGCATCTACCACAAGATCATCGGTTTGAACAAAATAAATATTACTTCTCTCATCATAATGAAAGTTGGTTTACATCATCCAGAACATCATCATGTTTTCATCAGGAAGAAAGTTTATTTTATTCATCATGAGAAGGCTAGATAGATAATTTTTTTTGAAATACATTACATCTTATGATATTATTTATCTTTCCTACACATATTTTTAGTGTCATAAAATCATTAATCTACTTCTTCCTATACTTCCTCTTCCTAGATTGTTTTTTCTTTTATAGGTTCCTGAATTACAGTCTTCTATTCTAGAGTCTCCAATAGTGTTGGTTCTTTGAGAAATGATTCTAGTACCTGAATCTTCCCAGATACTTTTTCATTATCCTTGAGATGAGATTGAACCATCTCATATTTAGAAATCTTCTTCTTTTTCTTCTTCTTTTTTACATATTTTTCATTTTCCACAGCCACATTAATCTTCAATCATTTTTCATCAACAGATCCATGACAAATTTAGGATCACATTTATTATTTTTGTTCTTCTCTCCCCTCCATTTTCAAAGACTTCATCATGATTGATATTCTTTTTCTTAGACATTGGATGGGATGATTGTGTTTCCTAGACTAAAGGAGTTTCTTCTTTGACTTCCAGTTCTTTCTGGTTTCTCTTCTTTCCACCTTTCATAGAAGTCTCAGCTACTTCCAACATCTAGTATAAGGCTTCTGTTTCAAATTATCATAATTTATCATTTTATCCGAAATTTTTATTAAGTCCATCCTTTATTCTCCCCAGGTTATCATCACTTAGAAAAAAAACCTTGAAATTTATTATCTTAGAACTGCATGTGATTATTAATGAATCTAGACAAAGGAAAATGATTTTGGAAACTACATTCAGGTATATGATGATTTGAGATTTAAGGGTCACATTCTTGATATTGGTAATTTTTAGAATGATATAATGCACCAAAATTATCTACATCATGTTAAAAAAATCCAAAACGCATATATCACTCTTCTACAAAGTATCCTTATCACAATTTCACGGAATGAGAAATCCCTGAACCCAAAATTCCAGGATCCTTAGATTCATAGAATGATGGTTGATTTTAGGTTCCATCACTTATATCAAAACAAGGCACTCAAAAGCCTAATCTTTTGAATAACATCTTGATTCATAAGGTAATTTATGGGTACCAAAATCTATTTCACCTTCATATGGAATTATAATGATATCAACTACCATGTTAAATGATAGTCAATTGATATTCCCATAACAGTTGAATGAGAGTTTATCTCTCCCCCCATCAATAAAAAAACTTACTGAATCATAAAATTTAACTAGGTACTTTGGATAAATCAGATCATTTCCTTTGGGTTTCCCTATGCACAGGATTTCCCATCCATTCAGTTTGATATTTTTCATAATGATGGAATCTAACATAGAAAAAACATTTTATTTACTAACCTCTCCCTGTAAATCTGAATTTCGGGAATTTTCATTACTGATGACATTTTATAATGAGGAGATTCTTCCAATGACATACAAATTTAAAAAAAAAAATGGAAAGCGAAACGACCATTATGTAGAGGGATAAGGCTTTGTCACACCCATGCTTGAAAAATATATATGGGAGAAAGAATATGGGGGCCCATTACATTGGCGTCAAAGCAATAGTTCATATTCCTAAATTGATCCCATTGTTGTAACATGTTTGATGTGATCTTACTAGTGTGATGAAAAATGAAGAAGGATTTGGTAGGTTCTGATTTATTGAGGTTTTATGGTAAAAATTCGGATTTATAGAAAGTGAATATGAAACAATTTATTAAAAAAGATGAAAATACAAAAAATTAAAAGGATCAATTACGAAAAAAATATGTAAGGAATCATAACTTTATGATTTCTATGAAAATTATCAAAAATGATAATAATAATTATAGAATAACATTAGGTTCAGGAAAATAATTTTAGGGAATGAAAAAAATTTATACAAGATTTTTTTTAAAATTTAATTCAAAAAAAAAATTTAGTCGAAAAATTTGATTAAAAATATTATAACAAATGAAATTTTGATTATGAAAATTTTCATTAAGAAAAACTTTTATTTAGAATTTTTTTTATTATTAATATAAATTTACCCCCTATAAATAGAAGTTTCTTATTGTAATAAGATAAGATTAAACAAAATGTTAATATAGGAGATTACCTTACAATGATCATTCCTAACTTTTGATTAATGTATTCAAAGATATTATAGGGTAATTATTTTGTAAATATATCATCATATTGATCTTGCATTCTGTTAAACTGAAGAATGATATCTCTTTTAACTGTGTGATCCCGAAGAAAGTTATTCCTAATCTCAATATGTTTTTGAACGGGAGTGATATGCATGGTTTTTACTATGTGAAATAGAACTAGTTTTAAATAAAATATATGTTTTGGTATAACTCATATCATAGTTTGTGAGTATGTGTTGCATCCACACCACTTAGACACATCAACTTCCACCTGCTACTTATTCAACTTCTAAAGTGGAATGTGCAAATGAGGGTTTATTTTTTCATCACCAAGGAACTAATGAATCTCCAATGAAATGAAAATTATTGGATGTAATTTACATATACATTCTCCATCCCCCAAAATTCTCATCTCAATTTCATTTTTTGAAAACATTTCCATAAGTATAAAATAGTTATAAATCCATGGTTCCCTTTTAATAATGGAAAAATCATTTCACTTCTTTTAAATAAAATTCAATTGGTTTAGATTGGTATATGGAATATAATAATACTAAAAACACTAGTTCTGGATGACAAGCTTTAAAGTATTATAAAAATCATATCATACCTCTAAATGATATTTGATCTACTAGTTTACCTGGTTCATCAAGATCAAGAGAGTTTGAGGTACAGATTAGAGTTCTTATACTTTTAGTTATTTCAAATCCTTACATATTGAGAATATATATAATATAACTATGTTTTTATATATTAGTTCATTTATGTATTTGAGTGGTTTGAAAACCTAAAAAAAATGTTGACCCACCCATCACACTCATTTAAAACTCGAATTTCATTAAATTTTAAAACGAATCTGTTAATGATTGATGAATTGAACCAGATATAATATCGTCAACATAAATATGAAATATCAAAATATTATTCTTATCATTAATTATAAAAATATTTAGATCCACAATTCCCTTAACATAATTATTTTGTAGAAAAAATCTTGTAAGACTATCATACCAGGCTTTAAGAGCTTGTTAAGTACTTAAAATGAATTGTTATGTATGTAAACATGTTCAAGATGTTTGGAGTCATAAAAAATAAGCAGTTGTTCAATAGAAACATCTGATTGAACATATCAGTTTAGGAAATCACATTTTACATACATTTGAAAAATATTGAAACTTAATAATGTTGGAAATGAAAGTATTATGAGAATATATTCAGGTCTTGCTATTGGAGTGTTGGTTTTCTCAAAGTCTATTACTTTATATTTATTATATCATTTAGAAAATAATATATTTATTTATATATTTTTTAATATTATTTTTCATTAGTCAAATTTATTTTGGATGAACAATTTTAATCAAAATACAGAAGTTTCCTTAGGTCTTTCTAGTATGATCCGGAATTTATTACAATCAAATTCATGGAGATCAACATAAAAGGATTTAATCCAATAATCATATGGTAAAGATTCGTTAGTTATATTTTTTTGTTATTGAGAATGGAATGCTATATGTTCTACTTTCATTCTTAATGAACCTCTAGTACATATAGGTTGGTTTACATCCCCAATGATACTATCATTGGGATGATTCTTAAAAAACAAATGATTTGGGTTTTGTAAAACCCGTTCATCAACATATGGTATGAACTACTATTGGGTAAAAGATTTAGAAAGTTTTTTCTTGAATATTATCTTTATCATAACTATCTTCTATCAAGGGTTGAAAATTAGTTTATGAAAACACATCTGATGATGTATTATGGGTTTGTTTAAAAAATAGATTGGTTTCATCAAAATTAACATGTTTTGATTCTTAAATAGAATAAGTTTTTTTATTAAATACTCATTAATATTTAGATATTGTGGAGTATCTTGTAAAAATTCCTTCATCAGATTTGGGTGCAAACTTATATAAGTTATCATTAGTAATTGAGATGAAAACATTGAAAAAAAAACACATTGAAGTATCAAAGTATAGGATTTCAACCATTCCACAATTCAATTAGAGTTTTGTTAACAAATTGTCTAATTAAGAATCGATTTGTAGTATATCAGGATGTACTAGATCTTTTATCCCATAAGTGCATAGAAATATATTATTCACTAATCAAAGTTCTAGTTATCTCTTTAAGAATGAGGTTTATTCTTTAAAATACCCCATTCAATTAATTATTTCGTGGTGTTAAAATGTTATGAGTAATGAATTTCTTACTATAAAAAGTTTATAAATTTGAATGTTGAAAGTCTCTTCCATAATCAATATGAATATTTGTCAAATTAAGGTTTATCTCATTTTTATCCTGGGATCTAAAAATTATGAAATAAGAAAATTCTTCAGATTTATTGGATAGAAAATATACCAACTCATATCTAGTATAATCATTAAATAAGACACATACATAATATTTCCCCCCAATACATCCATTTTGTGTTGCAAAAAATGATTCATATGCAATAATTGCAACACATCAAATCCTGAGACTTCATCGATTGATATAAAGAATGATTTATCTTACATGCCAAATTGACAAAGATCACACCCTTTTCCAAAATCAAATCTAAGCTCTGGTAGATCCTTAACAAGTAAATTCCTGGTGAGTTTTTGTAGGATCCTAATTTAACAGTTTCCTAACACTCTATGACATAACCATGAATGATCTTACATTTCACTATGGCAAGGTAGATATTTTCTACTTAGTTCTTTTATGTTTATTGTATATAAGTTCACCTGCTTATGGGTAGATAGATTGAACTCTTCATTTTAATTATGTACTAAGAATATATCATTCCTAAAATTCATAAGTAACACTAATTTCATAATTGACATATGAGAATGAGGGTTTTCTTTATTCCCTTATCAAATAAATCATTATAAATCAACATTTTTCCAAGAAGAACAATGTTACTTATACAAACAATTTCATCTTCACCATTATCATCAAATGTTAATTTTCCTATGTTTGTCTTGATTATCATTCCAAATACATTTTGGTTACTAGTCATATGCCGATAACATACACTATCCATGTACATTGTTTTTTGGGTACTCTCTTTATTTTCCATAAAATATATGAGCTATACATTTAGAATCCAAACTTTCTTAGATTCATAAATTTCAGAATGTATGACTTTAGGAATATATATTTTCATAGAAAAATAATCTTAATGAAAATATAATGATTATTTATGGATTTAAATTTTTTTCACTCACAATTGACACCACATAGGCATTTTGTAAAAAATACAGTAGTTTGGGGTACAATATTGTTATTACCAAAAATACGTTTAAATAGGTATAACCAAATATAGAATGAATTTTTAAATAATGAATTTGGGAATACAACGTGTCAATATTTTCTTTAATAGAGGTAATGATTGTCAAAATTTTCCTTATGTAAAATATTTATGACTTTAATTTCATTACAAAAATTTTATCATAAAACACATTATTATTAGAACTATAGTTAGACTCTATAATATTTATCATTGAAATTATATTTTCAATATACTTAAAAATTTAACCGTTCTTAGATTTAACTTTTTCTTTTTTTTAAACTCTTTCATAATATAACAATTTCATATCAAGATATTTAAAATGATTTGATACGTCCTTAGCTAAAATAGATATTCTTGAATTTACTTTCTCAAACATCCATTACATTTTTCAATTTTCTTTAATATAAAGATAAATAAATCCAGATACTTATACAAAAGATGGTAATCTGTTATCTACTGATGAGTAGGATTCATCAAATGAAGATTCCTAATATTTATTATCATTACAATTATCATTTAAAGAAACATCAGTAATAGATTCATTATTTATTACCATATCCATAATACATTGATTTTAAATGGGCAGTATGGCGAGTTGACCAATATTCTTCTAACAAGAAGATTAATAATTTGAGGATTCATCAGAGGAGTCACCACTACTGGCACTCCAAGTTTTATTTTCATTCAAAACATTCCTTTCCATATCCATGTAATACTTCTTCAGGATTCTCTCAGAATTTTTTTCCTTTATATCATTTCTTTTGAGCACGGGCCAATTTGGCCTAATGTGTGCAACCCTTTTACATTCATAGCATGTGACTTATGAGTCCTTATTGCCTACTAAATCTTTGTTCTTATATCTATACTGAAAGTCTTTCTTTCCCACTATCTTGATCATCCTCTGGGAAATATTTTCTATCTCATTTATATAATGTTCACTTTAACTAGATTTAAATAGAATAGTGACTTTCTTAGTCTTGGATCTTGTAAACCTTTATGGAGTCTTCACTGTAGAAGTAGTAGTAAAAGATACACTACCATTTCTATACATTTTTTATTCATATCAACATCATTTTCATTCTAGTTTCATATTAAAAAATGTTCCAAAACCCTCATCTTAATTAATTTGAGATATATTCATATTATCATCAATAACTATTATTTTTTTCCCACTCATTTGGAATGATATAAATTATCTTTTCAACAAGAGCTTCATCATAAAATCATTTTTCTCCCATATATTGTAGACTGTTTACAATGGTAATAAATCGTGGTATCACATAGCAAGACGATTCTCAACAAGGAAATAGAAATCCATGATATTTTGCACTAAGCATAGACCCTCTAGTTTACATCACATTAGATGTTCCAAAATGAGTAACCTCATGTTTCGTCCAGATGTAGTTAGCAGCATCAAAAGACGAAACTTGACAATATATATTCCTGGTCAATTAACAAAATAATGTGCGGAATACATTATAATATAGGTTATATTATGACTTTTCTTGGTTAGTGTAGGTTTCTACTTCCTTACCAGGAATTTTGTAATCACCAATATGAATGAAAAACTTTTCTACTCTAGTGTTTATAACAAAATACTTAATTCTCTCTTTCTAGTACTCGAAATAATTACCTTGAAATATAGGTTGTCTAATATGATTTAGATTATCAATAGAACTAATATTCATTCATACCATTCAATAAGAAAATATCATTCCTCAAAACATGTTAATAGAAAAAGTTATAAAAAGAGATAAAGACACTATGAAACACTTCATAAGGAAAATATATGAAAAAATGAATTTAGAATAAGGAAAACATGAGTAAGAAAACATATATGTGAATATATGTATTTTAGAGACAACCTCTCATTGATACCAAATTTATAATATAAATAATCAATGTAGATGTAAAATTACAAGATTGGGGTGAATTGTAAATTAAAAACATTCATTTTTATACAAAAAGAAAACATTGTTTAAAGTAGATAAACAAGGTTAATTAAAAAAAATTATAATAGTTCTACGAGACAAAGATGCTTAGGTTCTGAAAATATGGTTATGGAAAAAAACATAAGAAAAGTTTATTTAAGAAAATTATGTACCTTAAAGTATATATAATCTTACTTATCAGAGTAAATATAATTATAAGTAAGTATAATAAGGTTAAAATTAATTTATATATCAAAATAAAATAGAAATGAAACATAAAAAAACAATTAAAAAGTAGGAAATCATTTAACCTAAAGAGTATAGTATCAAAAAACATTGGATAATGGTCCCTTGATTTATAATTTCAATAATGTCTGTCGTACCCAAACCAGGGTATTCCCATGATAGGAATATTATAATTTTCCTTGTTATTCCGGCAAGCCCACAATCTTTAAGGTAGTCGGAACTTCATTCTTCATGTCATCTGTAGAACTCTATTGTATCATTAACAATTAGAATCTCACAAATCAAGTTGAACACAATGTTCATATCTGCACAAAGAAGTAGTGTCTTCTCTCTCTCTCTAGAGATCAGTTCAGAACATGTATTCTCTCTATTGATCGAAAAGTTATCCAAAAATTATGAGTTCATTTAAATGAGATCCTATTTACAGGCACAACTTCAATGACAGATCCCTCCTCCAACGGTGATTTTTTCCTTGAATCCCTTAGGAACATGTACACGTGCCACTCAAAAAATGGTTTGTTAGAAAAAAAATCACATGACATCGGTTCATAATTATTATATATTTTTGGAATAGGATGACTCTTAATCAGAACTATTATTCAAAGAATATGGACAAAATGTATATGGAGTCTATCCAAATAATCATTTAGAGACTATATGATATGGAAATTAAAATTCTATTTTACAAGAATATTTGGAATATGAATTCGATAGATTCCAGAGTCTGAATTCAGAAGAATGTTGAATCTGAATTATGAGGAATTGGGGTTATGTATTCTGGGAAATTCATAGTCATGATTCTAACGACTTCAGACTATAAATTTTGATGAACATAGAGAATGAATTATGAGGGATTCAGAGTTTAATTTAGATGAATTCAATGTTTTAATTATGAGGAATTCAGAAAATGAATTCTGAGGAATTCAGAGTATGAATTCTGAGGAATTAATATTCTTAATTTTAAAGAATTTAGAGTAATAATTTTAGTGAATTAGGAGTCAGAATTTCATAGAAATTTGAGTCATAATTTCAGAGAATATAGTATATATATTTTAGAGAATACAGAGTCTCTATTTCATAGAATTCAGAGTTAGAATTTCAGTGAATTTTGAGACTAAATATAGTACACTTTATATCCCAGGAATTTTATGATTCTTAAATTTTTCTTAAGAATATTATTTTTATACATAGTAATAATGTTAGTTTTATTTAAATATATTATAAAATTAATTAATGAAAAAGAATATATGGATAATAATTTACTTAGAAAAGGGAAAATTTCCATATGAAAATAATCATTAGAGAAAAAAAAATCCCTATAAGATAAAGTGTTCTTGATTTTCAAAACATAAATGAATAAAATATTCATATAGAAACCTTATTGACTATTAATTTTAAATCACATGAAATACTTAGATAATATCAATGAGATCATCCATTATTTTAAGTGGATATTGATTAATTATAATTAGTTGACACTACTAACGGTAATCTACACAATTCCATATGTTACCATTCACCTTGTTGGTAAAAAGGAATGCTTAAATACCAGAAGATGTTAGGGGATGTATAAATACATTAGTCTCGTGATCCTCCAAATATTACATGATATATAAAATCTCATTAGGGTCTATATTATAAGGTGGAAAGTTCATTGGTACTCGTATGAGTTTTAACACAGTAGTGAATTCTACCTCTTGCATGATATGTAGACCAGAAAATTATTCATGAAAGACTTACAGAAAATGAACAATAATAGGAGGGAAATAACAAGTTGTAACCCATCGCCCTTGTGGAAAATAATAAATGTTATAGTTGAAACATTTCCCATCCTCTGATTCATAGGTTTAGCTCGAGTCGCACTGATATCCTATTTCAAATTATTCATGAGACAAATTCTCACTTGTTACCTAAACATCACCCTCCAAAAATAGATATCAATATTTTATTGATAGTTATGTGACAAGTCCATCCTAATTATTACCAAAAATACCATCATGTTGAGGATGTAAAATTTCAACCTGGTATGGTATATGAAAATCCTACGTGGAATGTCCTTACAATGGAAAAACAATTGGAACATATACCGAAACGAGGTCTCTAGTGTCACAATTCAATTATCGTTCACAACATGGTGGCCCATACTTTCAGTGACTTCCTTAAATATAAAATAATGAGATTTTAAAATATCAAATATAGAAGATAATAAAGTGGATTATAATAAACTCGTACCATTTAAAATAAAACACTCAGTGATCAGATAATCAAGAATTAGATGGATTATATATAAAAAGGGTGTACCATATACCTGAGTTACTATTTTTTCCTTGAGAATGCTCGCTCTACTGGTGTTGAGAATAAAAAATTCAACTACCTCTGCCTCGACTGCCACATCATCTTAATCAGTAGGAGGTATTCCAGTTTTAATTGTATTGGTTTCTAATGGCGATGAAATTTATCACATAGTAGGTGTAGATATCTACACTCTATGTAATTCAAAAAATTTCATTCTGAAACACTGTATATAGCCTATTATTCAATACTCACTGTACTCCTATTAATCCAACATGAATTATAGAATTTTGTATCAAGGATTTCCACACTGGTGTAAAATCACGATTATTGCAATGTGAAGAGCATGACTACTTCTACCTTTGCAAGACACATTGATTTGAAACTTGATTTTATTAGAAGAACCGCTATTATAATTAGGTACAGAACCACCTTGTGTCACAGAATCATATTCCCTCAGATTCCTCTCTATAATAAGTGCCTTGCAAAATATTTCATTAATATTCATCTACATGAAAACATTTAATTATGACCAAATGGGGTAACAACCCCATTATTTAATTTCCTAGTTGTCATAAGATCTTCTATATCTAGGGTAGCTGTAAACCACTAGAAATCATCGAAAATAGAATATAATTCCATAATTGACATGTTTCCATTCTATTGTTTAATTAATTAATGTGATCGATTTTTCCCTCAATATCTATAGAAAAATATAGTTGTAATAGATCGCATGGAAATCCGACCAGCCCATATATCTATGCTGATTTTTCAAGTTGATGATGTCCTACAAACATTTTTTTGAGTCTTGTAGAATATATAATGCAAGCGTGAACCTACAGTATAGAAGAATCAGATGATGATCTAATATATATATATATATATATATATATATATATATATCATTTTTTTGTGCCCAGCCTCCGTAATAAGAGGTTATTTAGCCCCCCAAAATGTGGGAGGACTCTACTGTTAAAATTCTAGAGTCTAGTCTAACATATTATGGGTATGATGAATGATAACATGATTATTATAAAGCTTATGTAGAAAAGAGACCTAATAATGGTCATCAGTACCCATTTATTATATATGAGGATGTTCCACATGTGGAACTATAGGATGAATAACTAGACGCTCAAGGCCTGGCAAATTATGAGCCTGGTTTTCACCAGCATCTAGGTGTATGACTAGAGGACATCATGGGGTCAAGATACTAAAATGAAAAACCCACAACTATGTAGTGATTTAAGCAAATGAGAAGACATAATTTAAAAAACTAGGATATGACTATAGAATTCATATAGAGACAACCATGCATATATAATAACATTCAAACAATGGTCTGTATGATAAATGAGACCATAAAATATCTATGAGAATGGAAGTGATAAGCCACTTCCCACTACATTGTTCAGGTTTCTGTCAATGGATTTGTTAACAAGTGTAGGGAATTAAATTTTAAAATATATTTCATATTTCTTTTGAATTTTTTCCTTTATAGTTGTGAAAAATTCATAAAATGGTTGAATTTGAAGGGATACCAATATTGATCTATGAGGAACTATACACCATTTGATCTAAAAGATAATATCAATTCAACTCACAATATAACAGACTCTATACTTGGTGATGAATACTCATTGGATCGATGTTCTATAATTGAAAACTTTAGGTGTCTAATATAATATATTCAACAACACAATATTATGATAAATCATGTACATTATGTATCAATTATGTTTTGAAATCCCATTATGATGTGTCATGACAATTAAGTACGTATTCAAGGAAATATCAATATTCATTAGGAAAATGCATGCTAAAAATAGAAGTGAAATGAAAAAATGAATGGATTATTAGTACTATTTTTTCATAATAATGTTGGATGTAATAATGATCATTTCTCTCATATCATTGGTCATCGGAGGAAATATATCCTCAACAATTACAATAATAATAAAAAGAAAATAGAATATGTGTCACCCGAAAATGTAATGATATCATTAGTAATAGAAAAAAACATAACAAAGACTATAATTCATGAATATCATCATTTACCCTCGAACATGTTTTCATAACAACAAAGAATGACTTATAACCATTTTATATGAATCCAAATTTACTAATATTTTATATCAAAATTTTAATTCATTAAATTATATCCAATTCGACAATATTGTAGCATCCCAACTAGGGATCCATTTGACCCGTGCTCCAAGCCAGTGGGTAGCTAGGACTCATGTGTGCCTCCATGTCCGTCATAGGCTACCACCTAGCAGTGAGTTTATTATAGTAGTAGAGTGGGGATACTAGAACCATTTATTATAGTTTCACAATATATACAATAGATAATATTCAACAGAGAATGTGTAACATAAATAGAATGAATAAAAATGAAGCATAAGAATAAATATTTAGATATATTATAAAAGTAAGGAAGTGAAAATAAATAGAACAACTAAAACAATATCTCAAATCCCTCTAGGTAGTGATTTATTCACAAATTCTTAACATGATGACAAAAATATGGGTATCATGGGTCAAAGAGTTAGAAGGATTGTTTTAAAACAACTAAAAAAGAACCAAATCCTCCCCACTAGCATGTCGAGAAAATGTTCAGTCCACATAACCTATGTTCAAATTATATATAAGAATATCATGGACTAGAATCCGAGAACCATCACTTATCAGTTACCCATATATATAATATTAATGTGTATTAAAGGAATACCGAGTATGAAGTGAGATATAAACCATAGTAAGCCACCACCAACTTTTTTTAGGTATAATAAAATTATTTCTCAAAACTCGATAGTGTTAAAGTGTAAAATAATATGAATATAATGCTTAGATAAATAACTTTTCCACTGAGATTCCTATAAAACATATGGCGGGTCTACCTACTTCCTCTCATTAACAAAAGGAACAACTGAATAGTAACTATATATTGCTGATATATATATATATATATACATTTATAGAGTATAGTTTTATATATTGAATCGACATATATAAATAATTAACATGCGGATATTAGTTACCATTTACCTTGAATTATTTTGATTCTTGGACATGTTAATAACACATACATCCATGAATAGTATAACAAGACTATATTCTCAAACAATTGTGTGTATTCCCTACATTCCATGAAGTGTGTGAGATGTCATGCAATAACAGTCGGGATGATGAGTGATCCATCATGTCATAACTGTAATCCAATAACATGGCATGTAATGCCTAACATCTATATGGTATAAAAATTTTGATATTCCATAATCAACACCAGATGTGACAGAGTGTAATTATCTATCAGGATAATCACCCCATACCATCAAACAATACATATGCAATGGTACCATCCAATTCATAATATATGGATTGAAGCAATAACAATCTTTTTACATGAGAACCAATACATTAAAGATAAATAATAAATTTTCATGTGTAAAACATGAAACATAAGGAAATACCTCTCATAGGTATCTTTTTGCAATTTCAATTCCATACAATACATTACTATTCATATATATCGTAATTAATGGTATGTTCATACCATAAATCAAAAATCATAAAATTTAATTAAACCAGTTCATTTGATGACAAGAATAAATCATGTATTATCCAATCCATATTATTAAAACAGTTAATTCATTATGGTTGGTAAATATATTAATAAGGTTCGTGGGGTAACATAGTAGGTTACATAAGAAACAAAGAAATTACCAACGTGGGAAATTACAACTATATGAGAGAAAAACAAAAACAGGTTTGTTTAGATTCAATTTAAAATTAATTTCTCAATGGAAATTGCATTCAAAATATAATCTAGAATCTAATTTTGGGATTGATCATTTTGGAAATTTTACATTAAAGGGAAACAGAAAATGGAACATCCATGGTATTTCCATATCTAAAATTAAAAACTTCTAAAAAATAAATAAAAATTATTTTTCAGGTATCAAGGAGCAGATATTAATCAAACATGATGAATTCAATATAATGTGATTCTCCACAAAATTCCGTTTTTGGAACAACGATGTAGCAACAAATAATCTAAAAACAAAATTAAAACATTGTGACCACCAACCTCTAGGTCATAGAAAACTCTTCGATTGATATCCTCCTGAAATTTGAATCATGTTGCAAGATATTTTAGAGATTTTCAAATTATTTAAAAATATGGAAAATGATCTTATAACAAAATAGTGTCATGGATTAGAAAAAAAACTGATATAGGATTCGTTAGTATGGAAAAAAGTATTGTGATGTGTTCAATGTTTTGGATAGATCATAGAAAGGACACCATATTAGAAAATTATTTCATAGACAATATTGAGGGAAAAATAGCACGAAATAAGGATGATGGAATGATTCATCGAAAAGATAAAAAAGATGGAAATAAAAAAAATTATAACTTGGGTGAGAGGGAAATATATTTTCACATAATAATACATTGAAACATTGAATCGATGAATGGGTTGTCCATACAATGTTAAAAATGTACTAACTTAAATTATAATAATGGGAACATTGCACGCTAAGGTGAACAATTATTCTAAACATGCATAATCTAAGAATAATGAATATGAGCAATCATGCAACCATATGAATGGTATTTCACCCTAGGTTTCATGGTTGAAAATATACCATGAGGCCATATCCTTTATTCATGTTTCAATGCTCCGGGATCTGAACGAGCTACAAACACAACCATGACCTCCTTTTCATGATTAGGATTTAATTTTGGGGCAGATTAATATATTCAAATTAAAAAATAAGCAATGTGTACGTTCATTGAATATATCGGTCATTAAAATATATAACAAATACAATTTGTTGTTTCATATCACATAAACAATTAATTATTGATGTAAAATATGTTCTTATTTCTTATCCAGTTAATCATGCCCCATTATGTCATTGTAAAAGGGGAACAAGTTTTTTGATGTAGGTTATTTATTTTCATCACTCATACGTTCTTCCATTAATTAACAATTTTGAATCAAATTGGCTAAAGTAAACATTGTAAAATAAAATATTATCAGCTACAATTTACCGGATATGATTTCTCATCAGGATGACTGGTGAAATCATTTCATGTTCCATGATTTATAGTGTGTGAATAACTAACTAGTGTTTGTGGAATTACATTCCCCTCTGAATCCATATGATTTAACTTGGTAACAATAGTCTTGATGTCTCTATGGGATTTTCCAGTGGCCATTAAGACACATTTTTTCTAAAAACCATTTAAAATAAATAAAATTAAATAGTAATAGTTATAAATCAATACCGTGTTTAATTAAATATTTTCTCAGTAGAATATAAAAAAATATCATAACATTATATTTATATTTTATTAAAGTATTTTCTTCATTTATGTCTGGACATGGTGTAACACCACGAGATTTTATAAGATATATTATTTTTAATTTCTCCCATATCTTCTGTTGTACGCTACACCAAGATTATCTTACGCTATATGCAACACCATATTAGTTTGCAGTATACACAACACTAATCTTGGATCATGTTACAAACAATTTCATGTTTGTTTGATACTAGTTATTCTATGAAACATTGAGTGTATATATATATATATATATTCAATTTATAAATGAAATATAGTTAGATTCGGTTATACAAAACAATAATAGAGTCTTGAACTACACGCAACCCTGACTTGGCTTGCATTACGCGCAATCACAACCTTCCTCGATAGCGTGTGTTGTATGCAAAACTCAGTTTCACTAAAAAACATTATATGGTTATAATATTGTTAAAAACTAGCCTTTATGAATTGTAGTAAATACCTTTTAATTTTTATGACATTATAATTCACCTTACACATTTTATAGAACATGGTATGAGAACAAAATAATTTTTCTGGGTAAAATAATTATTTTTAAAAAAATACAGTTTTGCAGCCTTTTGATGGCACACCTATTTTAAATATAATTTTTGACAAGTTCATAAGACAAATTTTAAAAAATAAACTTCTTCTTTTAAATCAGGATATAAAAATTTACATTGTAAAATGTTTTGATATTTTTCTAATAACATTCATATTTTAATGAATAAGTAAAAACACGCTATTTTTTAATTAAAAACATTTATTTTCATCATAATTATTTATATAGTTAATTATAATATTTAATGGTTTTAAAGTATAAATGTAATATATTTTTACCATTTAATATTATTTATTTCATTAGCTTTGATTTTACATTGAGTTCATAGGTAAAATCATTTCAATCTTTTGCAAATTTTTAACTTTTAAAACTCATTTTCATAATAGCAACATTAATTTTAAATTAATTACTGAAACATCTATGTTTTGAATTTTGAAAAATGGATTCAATATTTGGAATCAGTAGGTCCAACTTATGTTAATATGATACCTTTTTTGGGCACTATGAATAGTAACTACGGTAATTTTTATTTACTTTAGTTAAAGATAAATCGGGTAATTAAGGGTAAACGTAAGATTATAAAATTACCCTAACACATGAAAAAATTATATTGGATGACTAAAAGTAGACCCATATCTCCTATTGGTCGGATTAGATTAATTTTATTGACTTTTGAACATGAAAATAATTTAATTATTATTAAAACCAATGAAAGTGACAACATGTCACTCTCTTAAATCATATAAGTATAATAATTTTAATTTAATGATAAACTTCATGAAACATCGAACATGAATAGTCACCAGAAAGATAACAAAATTACTTTCATTATGATAATTTATTTATAATTTTTAGGGATTATATATATGTCATTAATGGTTACACAATAGTGATGCATAAATTGTATATTTAGTGAAAAGTCAATAATATAGTTTTTATTAAAATAACACTACCTATATAAAGGACCATAAACATTACAAAAAATTATTGGTCAAGTATATATATATACCATAAGCATCCAAGTGTCGATTAGTGAACCATTTGGAGACTTATAAAACTGATTCTGACATTTATATTATTTTATTTTAAATGATGACATAGATGTCTCCTTCATAATTTAATAAATATAACAATTTAAATGTTGTGATTTTAAGATACTAAATTAATGTAAGAATATTATTATGAAAGGTATTATATTTATCTTTCTCATTGGATTTTTTTGAAATTTTTATGCAATAAATAAGTATATTAAATAATTATACAAAAATGTTGATGTAATTATTTTATTAAAAGATATACCAAATAAATGGTATTAAAAATATCAAAATAAATATAATATGAACTGTTTAATGCGATCCACTAATTTTCTAGATAAATATGACATGTTATGAATCTATTAAAGATTTTAGTTCTAGCATATCTTCTATGAGTATTTTATTTAAATTCAAATAAATGAATAGTGTCAAAATTTACACTATTGTTATTTTATGAAAATAACATAATATATAATTGTTTAAAAATTACAAAATAAAAATAAAAAATATAAACTAAAATTTATATGGACCAAAATTTCATATATTATCTTATTATGGACATTTCAAAAAACACAAGTAATTTATTATAACAATTTAAAATTTATAATCTTATTACTACAAATAAAATTAAATATATTAAATAAGGATAAATCAAGTTGATATGATTTAAAAAAAATACAAAACATGTCTAAATTTTATTCGTTGATGAGAATACAACCCTATCTCATATAATATTCGGATTTTAGTCATTTTGGAAGTTTTTATGGGGGATTGGAATTTATTATAAATTAATATTTCTTATAATTCCAAAGGTGCCCCTCTAATCCCTTATAAAAGGGAACCTCCCCCCTCTCCTCTTAACTCCATTTTGAGCATTTATTATCGGCCAACCTCCCATTAACCTTTTACACTTCCCTAGAATCATCCTAGAGGTCCTGGTCTTCTTCAAAGACCAATCATAGTTCCTTAAGAAGAGGTTTCAAAGAGGCGTGTCGAAGAAGAGGTAATATCTGTTACCGATTCAACGCGCGTGCGTACGTTCCGAATACCGTCTCCACGCCGTGGTGTAATCTGTTTTCCACAACCACCTTACATGGATGGGTATAATGGTATAAAGAATAACTATATGTAATTATTGTAAAGTGATATTGAGTCTGAAATAGTATTCATACACTTCAATACAATTTCACGACCAAGGGAACGATATCATCACTCGTGCGTACGTACGGCCTATCATCTCCTTGAACAGTGTATTTAATCCCATTTATCAATCTATCATATATATATATATATTCTGAATATTTATTATATATAAATCATGTTTTACATTATGAAATTGAGTAAATCAAGATATATGTAATAATATCAAGAACAACAAGTGGAAACAGTTATGATAAATGAAACAATTTTACCCAAAACGCTGCTTTAACATTGATTTCCAAAAGAACGGGTTATATAAAGTCACAAGTGAACCATATATAATATCATATTAATTAATATGATTCTATAATAATTTAATGACATTATTTAAATTATTATACAGGAGGTTCGGATATGTATGATACATATCAGACCTAATGTAAGGGATAAAGTTGCAATCTCAATTGTTTTCAATCCGATATTGCTTATACGTAAGTATTTACTGAGGTTATATTTATCATCCATGTCCAAGTTTTATAAAAATGTTTTCAGGTATGTCTAAAATACTTTTTACCCATTTTTGACTTTTACTACATGGTATATAAGGAATCTATTTATTGATTACCATATGAGTTACTATTTGACTTTTTTAGAAAAAGTACAAGAAGAATGTTTTTTAACTTATACGGCATGAACGGATTTTTACGGTTTCATAACACATAATTTTCAGGAATCATAATCTAAAATATTTCATGAATATTTTCAACAAAATCCACTTCTTTTAAAATTTCATGGCATTTGGTGAAAAGAAAATGATTTTGAAGAAGAAATCATATTTTCTTCATGAATTCATTTCATGTGTTCTCTAAAAACTTCTTTCCATCTAAAATGACATTATTTAATATGTTTAGGTTTCATGTGTAATGTCTCCATTATTTATATGGTTTTATTTTTCTTATGATGAAATGATATCCATTTTTTATGGATTATGTTATGATGGAATGATTTTTAAGAATCTCATTCTATTACATGGATTATGCAGTGATGTATGATTTATGACTTTGTGGCACACGGATGAATGATTTCATTATGAGATGGGTGCGACCTGTATCTCCCTCCAATACATTGGGCAATGATTTATATCTCATGAGATAGACATGGCTAGAACATCAAGTAAACCCCATTCAGTAAGGGACATTGTCCACTAAGATGGTCTTGGCAGCAATGCCTTGGCTACTATAGAAATCATAACATGTCCTTAATTGTTTCCCCAATTACATGCTTTATTCCCATGCCATTTTATCATGATTTGTGTTCCATTACAATCTATGCCTTATGTACTACCCTGTTTTATGACATTTCTCAGGAATTATGATGTTTAAATATTATGTTCATATCTTGAAGTTTAAATGTATAGGGTTTGTTTTATTTTCTCTATGATTACCTTTACTGATCATTTGAGCTCACCCTTTATATGTTTTATATTCTCTAGGATATAATGAATGGTTTTAGGTAAGAAAAAAAGGGAGATCTTTATGGGAGATTTTGAAGATCTTTCACCAAGATTAGAAGATTATGTTCCAAGTTTCAAAGACACTAAACTATTACGGTCCTTATGTGTATGTTTTTGTTATGTATTAATTATTCCGTAAAAGTAATGTAATGTCCATGTACGTCAGGCTTTGGGTCTCTATAGTTGGTATTGTAGGATTTTTTTTATTTAACCTTTGGAAACTAGGATGTAAAAACTTTAGTGAGATCCCTAGAGATGTTTTTATGATATATCTAGGGATGTCCCTAGGGTTAAGAATTCTTATAGTTTAGAGTCCTATAATTGCACTATCGATCTTAGAATTAAACATAATATGTAAAATATTGAAGGTAATCCCCCTTTATTATGTTGTTTTTCTCAAGCATGATTTTTTCCTCTCACAATATTATTTTTGGGTTTTAGACGATGGCTAGAAGCCGAAGAAACCGTGTTGATCAATTTAATGGAAAATGCAATGATTGTCCTTCTTAAAACCAAATTTGATGGGATAAAGAGTGAAAAATCATATTGCTATACGTACACAAGCTATGAATCATTCTGGATTTCCAAATTATCAGATAAGGGAACAATATTCTATACATGGGTTATGCTATGATGTATGATTTATGATTTTGTGGCACACGAAAGAATGATTTCATTATGAGATGGGTAGGACCTATATGTCCCTCCAATCTATTGGGTAAAGATTTATATCTCATTATATAGACATGGAAGGAATAGAAAGTAAGCCTAATTCAGTAAGGGACTTTGTCTACTAAGATGGTCTTGGCAGCAATGCCTTGGAAACTATGGAAATCATATCATTTTCTTAACGTTTTCCACAATTACTTGTTTTTCCCCATTCCATTTTATCATGATTAATGTTCCATTATGATCTATTCCTTATGTACTACCATGTTTTATGTCATTGTTCTAGAATTTTATGTTTAAATATTATATTCATTTTTTGACGTTCAAATGTATAGTTTTTGTTTTATTTTCTCCATGCTTACACTTACTGAGCATTTGAGCTCACCATTTATATGTTTTATTTTCCCCAGGATATAAAAAAGGTTTTAGGTAAGAAAAATAGGGATATCTTTATTGGATATGTTGAATATCTATCACCAAGATTAGAAGATTATGTTTTATGTTTCCAAAGACACTAAACTATTATGGTCCTTGTCTGTCTGTTTTTGTTTTGTATTAAGTATTTCGCAAAAGTAATGTAATGTCCATGCACGTCACGCTTTGGGTCTCTACACATGGTTCCAAAAATATATATCAATCAGAAAATTCATTTTTTGTACCCAAAATAAATAGTGAACTTCAACTTATTGTGGTCAACAGGTCTTCCATTTTGATTCCATCCAACCTCAAGTTATATGTCCATACTTATTTGATTCACAATTATATTTAACTTAGTTGTGTTTTATCATTATTTTTTATTATCTTGTTTTTCCTACATAACAATTAAACAACATCATCATGAAATACATTTTAATCCCCAAGACTAGTAACATCAACATGTACATATGAAATATTGTTCATGAGTGGTGAAACATTTAATTTAGATTATGTTAATACAATAGTAATTAGATAATAATAAATGGAAAAATAATCATATTAAAAACACTTTTACATTCTCACTGAGCCCTATTTTACTTTTTAATGGTTGTATGTATTTGAATACTCTATCAGGAATCCAAATCCCCTTTTTCTGGTCCCCTCTAGCAGATAAGACATTTCATACATAGGGAATTAAATTAACTGATTCTGATCTCCCAATGAATGGGTTATCCATGATTGAATTTTAATCTCATCCCATAATTTCTTTTATCCCCAAAATGATATTCAACCAATTCTATTTTCCTGAACTGAAACATGAAATAATTTCACTAATTATGATTTCATTATTAGAGGCTCATCCTTTTCCCCACCCACTCTACAATTCACCACTAGGATGCCCATTTTATAATCATTCTTTGCACTCCTATTGTTGACCCATTTTAAATAGACAATTAACTCTTGAAATGTTATATAATAAAACATGTATATCTATTAAATAATACTAAAATATGAAAAATCAACTTAAATATGTTCTATATCCTTAAACCATGATTTTTCTATCGCTTTCACTAGAAGCTTATCTACATTTATTTACATCCTACTAATTTCATCATGTAATTTAGTAAATAAACATATAAACATTGACTATAGAACTATTGTGTGATATAAAACATTCATTTGGACACCTCACTAGTCATAAATGTAATTTAGAAATTGAATTTATATTTTCGAATATCCCCTTATAAATATGTTATACAAACCGTCCAAAAACTATTGGTTATTATTAATTTTTATACATCCCTCAACACATGATTGATTCAAAACTATAGGAATTGATTTGTGGGATCCTGCATTTGGATCAAAATATAAACTATTATGTAAAATGAGTAGTTATTCTTCCTCCCACTATATAATTGTAATTGTATCAACATATCATCTGAAAATACCATCACACATAAGACATCTGATGTGACAAGATACTTTGAAACTGATTCCGTAATCATCTGATAGATAATCATTATATTATCAAATTGCTTCATAAAAAATATATCATTATATAGTACAACATTCTTACTGAAAATGATCATTTACAAAATATTTCTAAATCATCATATTTCCTTCAATGGGGTTCATCTATATGAAATGGATATGAAAATATTGTTTTACCTCTATAACCAAAATAGACATTATGTGGACCATTATAAGAATTAATTATGGTTGGATTAACATCTCTAATTCAAATAATATGATTTCAACCTTCTTAATCATTATTTAAAACATTGTTGGTTCTATAACATTATCTTACATGGCTTTGTAAAAGAAGCTTGATATGGTAAATGGATGTCCTATATTTGTAGGTAGAATTCATTTTTACGATATATGCATAAAATATTGTGTCAAAACATGAAATTAATTTGATTTTATTTCTTTTAACTTAAAATTATTTATTCTGATAACATTTTATATATTCATTGAATACCCATATAGAAAATTTCAATAATAAAAGGGAAATAAATAATTTCAATTTTTTTCTAGATATTGGATAAGCATTAATAAGAAGAAATACCCTCCATTTACCCATCATATGTTCTAAATTTAACCTAATCCCCATGTTTGCCATGTACAACCTAGGATTTTTTCCATATTATTAGTTTTCATTGAAATTTTTTAAACATGATAATAACACTATAAAATTATTTTTTCTATATAAATGAAATCTATAAAATGTTTGAAATAAAGTAAATACAAATTCAACTATGAAAAAGAAAATTGAACTACTTTAAAACATGATTTTGTATGTTTTTTTGTAAATTGATTAAGCGAACATATTTTCAACGTCATTTACGTTATCAAATATAAGATTAACCATTAATGAATAAGGGAATGTACTTTGCTCTGTATTCTCATTGAATAAATTAAACATTGATTAGTATTATCTCATCAAGGACGAAATTTCTGATTTTCTCAAAACACAATCTATAAGGAATGTTTCAACTAGGCTTAGTGTGATCATTATTCATTTATAGGACATCCCAATATTCATTTTATGTTGTGAAAAAAAAAACAACCATAAGTTGGAAATTCATTTATCATCCCATTAAAAATGGTTTTCAATGTTTTTTATATACTTATAATATAATCAAACATTATAATGCATCTATTACACATAACATTCAGATCTTCATTCAATGGATTCCAATAGGCAACAATAATATTACCATGTTATTTTGGAACATATATATTTAGATACAAGACAATGTATTCCCACATCAAGTATAACCATTATATAAGGTTTTATTTAGAAAATATAAATTTCAATGTAGTATGAGTAAAAGTTTAATCCCCACAATAATTTATTCCATCATTAGAAAATGAAATCACAAATATTATTGATTCATTTCCACATTCAGGATATTCCGAATCAATTTTCATCCTTTGGGAGATTTTTATGGATGAAATATATTCCGATCATTAATTTTTGTATTTTCATTCCATTTAATTTATCTATCTATATTCAAAAATCTGTATTGTATTCTAAATTTTGGAATGATCAGAAAATATTATAAAACATTTGAGGACTCTGTTAATTTTTTTTATATCGACCTATTCCACAATTATATAATTTTATGAGTTGTCTACAGTTCATGGAAATAAATGGTCTTTCATTTTGACAAGCATGTATTTTTTAGAGATCACAACCATTGAATATTAATTTTATTTTGTGCCATATTTTTGAAAATTAATTTCATTTTATTATAGTATCATATCATTCAAGAGACTATGTAGTTCTATAAATATATTTTCACTCCATCTGTTGTCAGCTTTCAAATTATATAATTCCCATACAGATGACAATGTTGCTTATTTTTTAAAAATAGTATAAAATGTTTTATTATCAATGATAGTAAACATATCAAAAAATGTACATTCTTGAATGTCATCTTCAACTTCCTTATTCATTTCATTTTTACAATCTACATCAACATTTACACTAGTATTAATTTACAATTATCCAGAAACCACAGTATCATCCCAATCAAAAGGAAGGATATGTTTTTCCTTGTTTACTATAAAATCTTTAGATATGTTCTATTCCCTAAAAAATAAAATGGTAATCAAACTCCTCTCCACTAATATATCATGATTTAAAAAATGTAAACATAGAAAAAGGAGATGAAAAGAGTTATATGCATGATTTATTAAAATCATGAAAAACTTTTATCTCAATCATCAAAATATTTTGATATATGACCTGAGTGAATCTATCTTCCATTAATATCTATTCTATTAGGATTTTTATATTCATTTTTTATATTAAATAAATAAATACAGATAAGATATTCATACTCAATGTTGAATGTTAGAGACAATTCTAATAAGTAGAACATAATGTGATCTAAGGTACCTATAATGGGATTAATATAGCACAAAATAATTAATGAAACATTAGTTAATGTATAAATTTTATGGGGGATGGTTATAATGTAACACAATTTAGTAATAACTATATCAACCCTACTTTTTAATAGGAATACTATGTTTGATAACTTACAAGATATATAACAATGACCTCAAAAAAAAACTAAATTTAATAATGATGTTACTATTATTACCTAGATATTAAATTCGAGTGAATGAATAGTATTAACTGAATTATGAAATATAAAATGTCCCAATTCATCAATAATTTATAATTAAATTTATAAAAATTTTAGTTACTTAATTAATGAAAATTCATTTTATTCTTCAAATAAACTTCCATCAAGATTGATTTATCTGTATTTTTTTAGGAAAACATATAATTACCATATAGAAAATTTAAAAATATAATTAAATAAAATAAAAAATATGTTTATATATTATGATGTTAGGATTCTTTTATTGTGATATTTTGTGAATTTTTTGAAATGGTTTTTATTGAATAATGAAAATTTATAATTTTTTTATTGAAATTTGTAATTTAATTTCAGGTATTTTCCAATTCAAATAATATATTATATTAGTTTTATAAGATAAATTGTTAATTTTCTTTTAAAATAATACAATTATAGTTTTCTAAATTGATTTTTTTCTTGAATTTATTGTGATAACATTTGTTTTAAAGGGAAATATTTTGAAAAAACTTCTTTTTTGATGGTTTTTTATATTAAATATCAATTTAAATGATGCAAGTATTATGTTATGATTTTCAAAAATATATTCAATATTTTGTGATAACATTCTTATTAGGTTATGGTTTTTTATGGTTTTTGATGGTTTTTATTTTGATGGTTTTTTATATTGAATTTATTTTATTACAATATGGATTGTTACTTTATTAATTTTTGTTACCGGTGTAAAGGGTTAATCAAGAAATATAGATTAAAAGTAAAATGATAAGGACTATAAAATTACCATGAAATATGACCCAATTTCATTAGATTATTAATATATATCCATAATAATTAATGATACATATATATAACAAATTTTAACCATTATTAAGTGATTATGAACATTATAGTATTTTATTTCTATAATAGTCAAAGATTTCACATTCATGAATTTAATAACTTGATCATTTAAAGTTATGTATTCTCCCAATGGTATATCTTACTATAAAAATTATATTGAAATTAAAAGTATTTATATTTATCATTGTAATTTAATAATTTTATGATAATAAATAATTAAATTAAATTAGTACACAATGGTTTTGAAATAATAATTTTATTAGTGGAATTATCAAATTAATAATATTAATAATAATAAAATAAATAAAATATTTGATAATTAATGTGCTATTAATATTATATTGATTATATTGACATATTTGGGATGAAATTATATTTTTTATTCATGTTATATATTTTATCATGATTTTAATAAAATCAACTTATTGAATGTTTTTAAAATTGAAAATATGAATATTATATAGTAAATTATAATTTTTTAAATTATTTTATATTCCAAAAAATATTAATTTCATCCAAAAAATTGGAATAATGATAAAAATTTAATCCCTGATCTATTTATTGGTTATTTGGATTGTTGTACAAAATATGAATACCCTTAAGGTGTAATATCATTGTTGTCACGATAAGATTTAATAATGATGGAAAACTATTAGATTTAACAACCCATGATTTCATAGAATATTAATTCTTCAATGTAATTAATTAACATGTGATACACGCAACACTGAGTTCAAGCGCACTATGACTTACCAAACTAGTAGTTTAAAATCAGTTATGAATAATATCAACCAAATTTAGAATTTTATATATTCGATATAATTTTAAAATCCTAATTAATTCTTTCTTACACATAATATAAGAACAAATTCATTTTTTTCAGATAATTGATGTATTTTTTAGAAATTGCAATTTTATCAACTTTTAATAGAGAACCCTTTTAAAATCCAAAATTTGACACTTTTATATATTTAATTTAACACAATAATCTTCTTCATTAGAATCAGGGCATAAAAATTTTGCGTTGATTTTTTTTTTGTTTTTTCTGATAACATTCATATTTGGGTGAATAATTAAAAATACTAAATTTTAATGGAAACAAGATTTTTAATAAGAATAATTTATAGTGTACAATTTTAAATTTGAATGGTTTGTAAGTATAATTAAATTATATTTTTATCATTTAAAACAATTTAGGTCTTTATATGTAATTTCACATTTCAGTTTGACATATACACATGCCAATCTTTTGATATTTTTTACTTTTTTAAAAACCCGCTTTTTTGTTTTGATAATTGGAATTAATTTTAAATTAATAAATTAAAATTCTATGATTTAAATTTGGTAAAATTTACTTCAGATTTAAATTTTGAATATCAAAATTAGCTTAGTGTGATGTTTTGGTATTTTTTGGAAAATATTCAATTTTTTTCATGATTAGTGAAAATCACTACATTATTATTTAAAACCAACTATTTATATAAATAAATATTTATTTTATTTAAATTTATTTTATGTCAAAAAATATATATAATAACTATATACATTCAATTAAATTCATTGGAGTCATTTTATAATAAAAATATATGTATAAAATTTTATTGATCTTTTTACCGTTTTTTACCCACCTTCTAGAAACATTTGCAATTTTTTTTAAAAAAAATCCCACTTCAGTGGGTTTAATTTTAAAAATCATTGAGATACAGTTGACAAAAATATGTAAAATTTGGTTCAATAAGATTAATTTTTTTGTGAATTGTTACTTTTGACTTTTTTTTAACACGGTTAAATGTATAAAGGGTAATTAAGGGAAAAAATGATATTATAATTACCATAACAAATGTCCTAATTCAATTGGACATGTTTAATTCGAGTAAAGAAAATATTAGGAATAATATATGATCCTATTTGGTCCTCATGGATTATATTAGGGCATATATTATTATATTATTTATGGAAGAGTTAAAATTGTTAAATTCAATGTTTATTAACTAAACCACTTATAATAGAGGGTTATACATAAGATAAATTCGAATGTTAATATTCATTATTAAGATAATAATATTTCCTACATAATTATATTTTATTTATATTTTTAATTCATTAAATAATTTAAATTATTTTTTACACAATGATGATGAAATAATTACCTTATTAATTAATGAATCCAATAATTTGTATAATAAATATTAAAAAAAATATAATTTCAATGTTTTTATGACATACATGATTTTTTGATTTTAATATGACATGTTAGGGTTGATTCAGTGTAGTTTTTTTTGATGTAATCATGATGTTATGACTTTCACAAAAAAAATACCAAATATTGTAAAAATTGACATAAATGTGTTTTTAAAACAAATTCTATATCATTAAATTATATAATAGTCCAAAAAATATATGGTTCAGATAAAAGACTCTTATAATGATATATATGTTATTAATGAAACACTTGAGGATCTATTGTAATTTTATTGTATGTTTATTAACCATATAATATAAAAATACAAGGATATATGGTTAATGATAAACTATTTAACTAATAGTGGAATCTAAATGTTAAGTTTAATATGGTAACCTAAACTTGTCTAATTACTATTGAATAATATTATTTCAACCCCAACCACTGAAGGATCAATATAAATTCATTTTGAGTCCTTAGAAACCGAATATGATTGTATAATAATATAATATTTTAAGACATTCCTAAAATGACCCTCATATCTCTTATAATAGGGCACATCCCCTTCAATCAAAATTACAATCCAAAGCCATTTGTATCGACCACAATCCACCCAAATATCATCCCAACTTCCCTCACATAATCCTAGAGTCCATACATTGATCATAAAGCCATCTTATATCTCCCTTTTGATCAACTCAAAAGAAAACACCCGAAAAAGAGAAAATAATTTCACAACCCTCTTTCATGTGCATTTCTTCTTCCACATCCTCTTTTTTGTTTTTTTCCATGCCAAAATAATAACTAAAATAACTCCTACATTCTTTGATTTTATTATAAATTTTTTACAATCATATTCGTTATTCTATCCATCCTATAAACGACAAAGTCGCCATATGTCTGTACGTACGGCTTACCGTCTCCACATCGTTGTGTAGTTTGTTATTAAAACACTTCATTATTTTGATGGGTATAATAATGATTATAACAGATTTAAATAAAAAATATAACATGTTAATGATTAATTATATATGTTATACCATCCTATTATATACAATTTCACCATCAATATAATGATATAGTCACTCGTGCATATGTACAGATTACCATCTCCATGACCCGTTGAGATTCATTTACACATTCACCATTCAACAATGATTATAAAAATATATATTAATAATAAGTAAGTAATATATGAAATTATTATGAAACAGAATAAATATATATATATATATATACGTACTTACATATATCTTATTCACATTCTTCAATTCAATATGATATAAAAACGGAAACTATGTTTATGCGTATGTAAGGACTACCATCTCCATAAACAGTGCCTTCAATTCCATATATCTACCTATTATAAATATTTTTATTCTAAATATATATTATATTTAAATCATTTTTTATATTATGGATGTATTTAAATCATTATCTAAATGATACGATCAAAAATTAGAAGTTAAAACATGTATGATAAAGAAATCCATTATTACCCAAAATGATAATTTTACTTAGAAATAATTATTAAATGGGTATTATAAATTAATAAATGAATCACGTTTGATATAATATTTATGAATATGGTTCAGGAATAATTTAGTAATATACTATGGTTGTCATATAGATGGTTATATGTACCCTCGAGCAAAGGGAAGTGCATGGTAAGGGTTAATTTCACAATCTCTTTATTATCTGAGGTTGTTTTTTACATAACTATATATTGGGACATATTTGTTATACATGTACATGTTTCATAAATGAATTTTCAACGACATTCTTTTTATGGTAATTTTTAATAATACATCATTTTAAATGTTTTAAAGATTTATTCTTCCAAACCATTCTCATTAAATTCCATGTAATCAAAATGGTTTTATGGATTTATTTATAAGGGCATGAATATTTTAAAATTTTAATTCCTTTTAAAAGATACAAATTGGTATGGGACATGTTGATTCAATAACATATTTTAATATATTCCATTCAAAATTGTGTTAATTTTTAATGTTTTCATGAAAAAGTTATATTTATCTCAAAGAGTTTTACAAATAATTTACGTCTATATCAACATAATTTGATATATTTTAAACATGTTTGATGATGATTTATTATGATACAAATCATTAATATTGTATTGAAGGTTTTGTGATATATTTGACAATGGATGAGGTATTTTTATACCATTCATGATCTAGGGTTAATGTATTGACATTTTGTATTCTCTTTTTAATACGAGTGTTTATATTATGTTTCATCTTTTTCATATATGGAATGTATTGGACATATTAAGTAATGGGTGGAGACCGCAATAGCTCATCGTTACATCAGAAGGTCTAATGAGATAATTAGACATGGAATTGGTTGAGTCCTTTCCTGATTTGATATATGGTTTTGGATGATCCCTTAACCAATTTTAGATGTCTTGGCCGAGGCCTTTACAAAAATTTTTAGAATTTATGTCATTATACATTCCCTCATTATGAAAATAATATTGATGGTTAATTTGGTTAGTCTACTAGTATAATATCAATTACTATGTTTTATTATGGAATTATTTATTCAGCTCTAATTTCAACAATAAAGTGTTCATGGTTATTATTTGTAAAGGCATGCGTTTTCAATTATTGACCACACCTATTGTTTTTGTTATTTTCCGATAAATTTTTTACCCTTAAAAAGCATCTGACCTCACCCCTTATGATTATTTTCCTACAATTTCCAAGATGTGTATTATTATTGATATGTAGGGTTATGCTAAAAGGGAATACTGTCATTCTCAATTGACTGTCTATGGTATATTTTGTGTTTGAAATTTTAATGTGAAGTTGATGTATGTAATATATTTCAAGGACTGCTAAATTGATCGGTGTTTTGGGAAATTATTTCTTTATATCATGCCAATGTATTAATTTAATACACCAACTCTGGGTAACTAGGGTCTGGTAATTACAGTGGGTTCATAGAAGTTTAGCTACAAACTCTGAAATATTTTTAGATAAACTCGTATTATATAACATTACCCTATGATAGACTTTGAGGATTAGTTTAGAATACCTTAATATAATTTTTGTAATGTATAGTTTTTTTTCTGTTTTCAATGAAATACATCCCTGTCTGGATATGAGAAAATAGAGGATGCTATTAAACATATATATCTAGGAGTGAAAACTCCGAAACGAAGTTTCGGGCATGACGTGGGGTATCTTGCCGCACAACAACGGACCTAGAAGTGATCTTGAATATAACACTCTTGGGGGATATGCTTTGGATAATTCATATTTTCATTACACACCATTACAAAATATTTAAGAGTAATTACATCCTCAATGAAAACATTTTATGATTGTAGATTTTATGAATATTATTTTAATTTATGTTAGATATTTTACACGTATTGGAATTACACATTGCGATTCATAAACTAACCTATTGTATGCCATTCTTTAGAAATGGTGCCATGTAGATGGAATGAGAACACTAGAAATATGAATGATCCAAAGAGTAAGAAGGATAAAATATTTCCTGGTATTATGCCAACATTTATAAAGGAAATAGTCTCCCATGTATTATCATCATATAACTAAATATTGTCATGTGTTAATAAGATAATTATAGAATTCTCTGAGTCCTATGGCTTTGAAGGGAGGCCAGTGAAAAAAAGGATGGAAGAGAGAAAGGTGGATAAATTGAATAGGGGAATGAATGATTTTCCCATTTTTGATAACTGTGGAAAGAATCATCTTGGTAAATGCATGAAGTTAATAGGAGTTTTTCATAAGTGTGGAGAAAAGGGACACCATGTATATGATTTCAAGGGTAAGAAAATTCTTTCAAATTTAGAATGCTTCATCTTCTAGGAGTTGGGAAACTATGCGAATAAATATCCCAATCATCAAACTATACCACAAATGTTTCAATTGCCTAATAATCATGTTCTAATATTACCACAGATGAAGTGTGATGACTAGTTTCTTTAGGTTGGTATTAAAGAATAATTTCATTTGATTGTTTTATCAATGATGTATTGGTTATAATAATTATTTTATAAGGAAACAACCTTAAAAAATTACATAATCATGAATTAAATGAATAATTCCCTTTAAGGATATTTTTAGGTATACAGTTTTAGATAATTAGGCCATAACTATTACATTTCATTTCAAAAAAATACAATGTAGACAGTTGTACACAATTTCCATTTTTTCACAAATATAGAACTCTGGAAAAAAGTGTCATGTCTAGTTCTATGTATAAGAAATCATAGCATTTCCATGATCCCATCCTTGAACCTATTCCACATTATGTCCTGTGAAAAATATTTCAAAAACATTGGATGATAATAAAAAGCACAGTAAAGGATACACAAAGAAGGAAAAACTGTTAGTTTTTCAATAAAACAACTAAACCATGAATACAATATCATAAGTAATACTTATCACCTTTATGAAGTAGTAAATACTGTTCCCAGAATAAAAGGTTACAACTTAACTTTTTTAACCAAAATATTACCATAATGCCCATATAAGTAACACAAAACATATAATGGTAACATGGGACATAAACATACTTAAATGGAATAACCATATGGTCGACATAAACACATATCACTAAATGTAATAACCATACAACTAACTTCCATACCCAATGCATTAGAGGTTATAATGTAACCACCCATCTAGGTTTATCACAACACCACACGTCATTTGGTTTATCACATAACCACCTGTCAAATGTCCAAGTACCATTATAAAATCATAACACATAACAGAAATATAAAGGAATGAAAACATTTCCAAATTTCAATCAATTTAATATATTGAAATAAAAAATCCATTATAAAAACCATTTTCAATACCAAAATACATAAAAGAGTATATGTTATTTATTTTCCTTGAAAAATGAATTACGACTTGTTGTGGAAGACAAAGAATGAATAATAATCGCGGTGGCAGAAAGGTCATTGTAACTGCTTACATTAAAAGAAAACATCCCTTTTCACATTTACTAAAATTATTTATAGAAAATTATTCCCTTTGAAATTTCAAGGGTGTTTATACATCATATAAAATAAAGTAGTGTATTAAAACAAAATATGCCTCAATGAAACAAGATTAAGACGAAGTCCCTTACCTCGTGTCCGACATGACTCGATTTTTATTTAATCTCCAGAATAATAAACTAATTTTAATTTCTACTTGATTAAGAACATTTTTTTATATTATTATTTATTTTATATCACTTATGTCCATGTTATAAACATTTTGTAATCATTCAAGTTAATAATATTCGTTAGGTGATATCTGGTACTCGAGTCACAAAGGAACACCATATTGATACAAGTTGTTCAAATGGTCAAAAGTTCATTAAATTTAGAATTATATTCATGATTTAGATATCATATATATCATATATATCTGGTATATTCATGGATTTATAATATTACAATACATTTGGAGATAAGAAATGAAATTCACCCTTTATGGAGACGGTAAGTCTTACATACGCATGAATGCTACTTCTTTTTATATTTAATTTTTTAATGGAATTAAAACATTATGATACATAGGTATATTATAATTCCATTATAATATCATATATTATATAATTAACTCCATCCTTTATACAACCCACATATGTAATCAACGAGTCATATCACTTTGAGGGGGCGGTAGTCCGCACTTCCTCAAATGAAATTATCCCATTTACACATTATGGACACCATTAAGGTATTATATAAATGGAAAATATAGAATCATAATGAAAATAAAAAAATAATATATATCATATATAAATATAGTTCCATTTCAATGGCCACCATGAGAGGCGGTAGGAGATAATCGAACAATTATTGCCTCGTGAGGCGTTAGTTTTCCATCCACAGAAACAGTATGTTCTTCAACCATTAGAAAGAGGATTGTATGAGTCTATTTCAAATACATCTCATAAAAACAACCTAGTATATTGTGGATACTGGTGTTGTTATAAAATAACGAAATAAAAAGAGTTTTGGGTTTGGAGAAGTAAAATAAAATAAAAGAAGGTTATAGAAAATGTTACCTTTAATTTGGGTAACTTCCTTTGGTTTGAACCAAAAGGACTTCTTGAAGTGCCTTCCGCCTAAGGTAATAATTATAGGTGGAAGAAAGGGATGTATGGGGATAAATTGGGAAGATTATTGATGAACAACAAGTCTTGATTGGTGTGAGGAATGTTTTAGAAATGGACTATTTTTATAACGGGGGAGGGGCTCTTTAGGAAAGTCTAAAAATATTATTTTATTATATAATGATATTCGGTATCTAAATGAAAAAAAGCCACTAAAATCAAAGATAATACGAATTTTGGTAGGAATAAAATCATCCAATATGCATTGGACAGGTTTTTAATGTTATTTTATTTTTTATAATCTTATTTAATTAAATGATTTATATATGAGGTAAACACGACATATTAATTATGTCATAAATAATTTAATTTATTCGATGTCTAAAAATTACAAAAAAAATACCATGATTTATGAAATAGTTTTAGCTTTCCATTTAATATTTATAGTCATAATGTTATCTTATATTAACCCAAGTAAAAATGAACTTTCTAAAAGATAGTTGTTAATGTCATTTTTGCCTTACTTTAAGTTAATTAATCTACAGTGTCATTATCACTCCCAAGTAGCTCAATGAGGTCCATAAGTTGATAAAATGATTACGTGGTCATAAATTACTTTACAAATATGGGTTGGACAAGTGTCAATGTAATTTTACATTTTTATAATTTTCTCTTTTACATTGAATTACCCTATTTACCATTAATCGCGGTAAATAAAAGTCAAAATTTACTATTCATAAAAATTTATTTACATCTTATTCAACCACATTTTAATAATTAATAACAACCATGTTTGTAATATTTTAAAAATTAAATTCACAATAGTGGTAAAATTTCATTTAAATGAAAAATTAATTTTTTTAACAACAACTATGTTGTTTCACGATTCATAAAAAATTGATGTTTTTCAAAAAAAATACCAAAAATTCAGCCTAAGATATACTGGACATTCGGAATTAAAAAATTATTTTTATTTTACCAAATTTTAAACATAGAATATACTTTAAATAATTTAAAATCAATTACCTTTGTTAAAACAAACTGTGTTTTTTTAAGAAACAATAAATATCAAAATATTGAAACTTGTTTATGTCCAAATTCAAAGTGAAATTTACTCCAATGACAATCATTGGGGTAAATGGTAAAAATATAATATAATTACACATTAAAATCAATAAAAAATTTAATATGTATGTTAAAATAAATTAGAATAAAACATAGTTTTGAATTAAAATACACTATTTTTCACGATTCATTAAAAATGAACTTTATTGGAAAAATTCCAAAAGTTTACCCAAACAAAATATTGATGTCCCCATTATAAAGAAGGATTTAATTTGTCAAATAGTATTTATTAATGTGATCAAAACTATATTTAAATAGGATTCTCCATTAAATGGGGATAAATCAACCTTTTAATGTAAATTATGCTTAAAATTAAATTCATTCAAATTTTAAGCCTCTAACTTTTATTGGATAAAAGTAAATACATTTAACAAACATGTATTAACATATTTTATATTGTTTTGTTCATTCTTACCAAAAAATGAGTAAGAATTTACTTCTATTTAAAATAATAATATAATATTATTAGTGTGCAATGAAACATTCCAAAGAAACATTTTATTCCATATGTTTTACACTATCGAACATAGAAACCCTTTTAACGTAAAATTAATATTTTATTAAAAAATATTAATGAATATTAAAAAAAATTATTCTTCATTTACCCAGGATGTTACCTCCTTCCCACCTTTTGGAAATTGCGACCTCACAATTTTTATACACTTATCAAAAGAAGTGGGGTTATTGATCCATCATAGCATTTTCAGATTCCCACGTTTCCTGTCAAACCATATTGTTTTTCCACAAAACCATTACCTAGTGAATTAACTTATTCCTCAACACTTGCTCTATTTAGACAATAATCTGAACTAGTAGTTCCTCATAAGAGAGATTTTCTTCCATCTGAACTACCTATGGGATAAAAACATGTGATGGATCTGGTATATACTTTCTCATCATCGAAACATGAAAAACATTGCATACCTGGGATAAACATGGAAGTAAAGACACTATGTACGCAACTAATCCAACGTTCTCCAGGATTTCATAAGGTCTAATGAACCTTAGTCATAGCATTACCTTCTTACCAAAACACATCACACTTTTCCATGGAAAACATCGAGAAAGACATGATCACCTACATCAAAAGAAATATCCTTCCTTCAGTTATCTGTATAACTTTTTTGTCTGCTCTGATCTATTCTCATATGCTTTTGAATCAACTGAACTTTCTATAACTTATCTTCTATCAATTCTAGTCCCATCAACTTTCATTTAGATACTTAATCCCAAAAATTCTGAGCTCGAAAACTCTTTCCATATAATACCTCAAATGGAGCCATCTATATACTTGAATGAAAACTATTATTTAAAAAAATCAACCAAATAAAGATGTTGGTTTAAACATCCTTGGTAATCCAGAGAACAAGAATGTAGCATATCCCCTAAGGTCTGAATTTTTTGTTTTGACGTCCCATATGATTGAGGATAAAAATCTATACTAAAATTTAATTCAGTACCCAACGACTTCTGAAGGGCTTTCAAAAAGTTTGAAGTAAACCTAGGATCACGATCAAATACAATGGAGTGGGGAACTCCATGAAGCTTGAATATGTCATTAACATACAACTAAGCAAGGTGATCTAGAGACAAAGTATATTGAATAGGAAGGTAATGATCAATATTAGTCAATCCATCGACTATAACACAGATTGGTTTATTACCTTTAGATGTCTACTGTAATCCAAAAACAGATTCCATGGATATATTTTCTCATTTCCACTCTGGCACCATTAATGGATGAATAATCTATTTCAGAAACTACTGCTCTAGATTAACCTGCTGACAAGTCAAACACTTCATAATTAAATCGTAAGTATCTCTTTTAATTCCATCCCACCATTAATACTCTCGATGATATCTATACATCTTAGTAATACCAGGATGAACTGAATACTGAGAACTTTGAGCTTCACATAACAACTCATTCTTCAACTGTGAGTCACAATTCACACATAATCTATTCCCAATCCTCAAAACACAATCATTATCAATGTTAAAAGCAGACAACATACCCTTATAAACCAACTCTACAATTTTTTGTAACTCTCTGTCATCCTTACGTGCTTGCTAAATTATGTCCGGTAGAGATGATTTAACTAACACCTGAAACAAAAAAGATGTATTTCCTACACCGACAACTTCTATTCCAAAGTTTATCAAATCAAAATCCAAAGGATCTCATTCCAAAAGTAGCATTGTTAATGACACATTACTTTTTCTATTCAAAGCATCAGCCACTTTATTTTATTTTCCCAAATGGTAATGGATCATGCAATCATAATCCTTGATTAATTCCATCCATCTCCTCTATCTCATGTTCAATTCATTCTAATTGAATATATAATTTATTTATTTTTTGTTAGTATATTTTTCACATTTTACTCCATACAAATGATGCCTCCAAATTTAAAAGAAAAAAAAAGTAGCAAATTCCAAATTTTGTGTATAGTAATTTGACTCATGAGGTTTCAACTGGAATGAAGCATATAAAATTACTTGATCATTTTTTATAAGGACACATCCATGTCCTTTTAATGAATCATCACCGTAAATAACAAACACACCATTTCTGGAAGGCAGTTCCAAAACTAGAGCATTCACCAATCATCTTTTCAATTCGTTAAAACAATCATCACATTCTTTTGTCCAGATGAACTTAACACCATTTCGAGTTAACATATTCATTTGAATGGATAACCATGTAAAATTTTCAACAAACCTATGGTGATAACCTTCCAACCCTACAAAACTATGGATCTCGGTTATATTTGTGGGTCTTGTCCATTCTTCAACAACTTTTATTTTTGCAGGATCAATAGTTTTGACATTTTTTTATAAAATGTGTCCATGAAACGTAATTTTTTGTATCCAAAACTCACACTTGTCGAATTTCCCATACATATTATTTTCTTTTGTGGTTTGGAAGACAACCCTTATATAAATTTCATCTTCCTATTTACTTTTGTAATAAACCAAAATATCATCAATGAACAAAACCACAAACAAATCCAAGAACTCACGGAAAATTTTAGTCATAAGATCGATGGATACAACTGATTCATTGGTTAAACCAAAATGCATAACTTCAAATTCATAATGTCCATATCTATTACGAAACACAGTCTTCTGAATGTCTGCTTCTTTTACTTTAAACTGATGGTACCCCAATCCCAAGTTAAGTTTTGAAAAATACTGAGCTCCATGGAGGTCAGTAAACATATCATTAATATGAGGAAAATTATAATGTTCTTAATAGTGATGTTATTAAATGCTCTATAATCAATTAAAAGCCTCATTTATGAATAATTATTTTTAACAAACAAGAAAGGAGCACCCCATGGTGATTTTCTAGGTCGAAAGAAACCTTTATCTAATAACTCATGCAATTTCTCCATTAACTCCAAAAGTCCAATTTGAGTCATTCGATAAGGGGTTTTTAAAATTTAATTAGAATATGAAACTAAGTCAACAGTAAATTCAACTTTCCGATAAGGTATAGTACTAGGAAACTCATCAGGAAAAACATAAAGGTACACATTTGCCATTGGCACATCATTAGTCTCAACACTTCTTTTAGTTTTAACAATATGAGCAAGGTAACATTCATATCAATCATTTACTAGTTTTTCAACTTCCTGATATGTTATCAAAATCATGGGATCATTCTTGTACAGAAATTGAAAATATTCTTGAAAAGAAACATCTTTAGATCAATAATCAATTTTAGAATGATAAAAAAAGCCAATCCATAACCAAATTAACATCCAAATCTACTAGATGCAAAACAATAATGTTTGCAGGTAGATAATTTCCGCACACAAGGACATGAATTTTCTTATGTTCTATTTTTGTCTCAACATTTCCTCCACTTGTTTTTACCATAAGTTCCGTATTCATATATTGAGATAGAATAACCAATTTACTAGAAATCTTCTAAGAAATAAAATAATTTGCAGAACCAGAATCAAAGAACACATTGGAATGGTATAAACAAACAAATAGTGTACCTGATACAACTTCATTTGGTGTCCCATCATCTACTGAAGTAGTTTAAATGGATTTTACCAGACCTTTCTACTTGTACTCTAGCTGATTTCCCTCAGTTGATTTCTTCATTGGACACTCACTTGCATAATGACCCATATCATTACCCTTAAATCATCTTACCAATGGATTTTCATTGCCTGATTGATCATCTTCCTTATAGTTACCAGCAATATGACCAGACATTCCACACCAAAATCCCTTTACAGACTTTGATAATCAATCTCTAGGATGATTTTTACCACACTTCTCACAAGTTGGACATTTAATTTTCTTACCTCCTGGCTTTTTGAGGAGTTGTTTCCCTTTTACATTCATCTAGTCCTCCTATTATATTGTTTCTCAACGAACACATGATCATCAAAAAACTCCATTTCCACCCTCGCTGCACATCAAACATGTTTTTCATAACATTTTAACTCATGAGATGATAATGCTTTTAGATATCATGGCTTCAGTCCTATGTAAAAATGATTTATCTTACTATCAAGATCTTGGATGAAATTTGGAGGATACCTTGCTAGTCGATTGAATTATTCATAATAAGAATATACTAAGTCATCCTTTTTCCTTAATTCCAGGAATTGTTTTCCCATCCTAAGAAAATCCACATTAGGAAAATATATCCCAAGAAACTTACCTTTGAATTCATCCCAATCGAGTGCATCAATCTACTCACTATCCCTTAAATTTTTCACCATAGACCACCACTGATCATCTTCACCTTCAAAATTGTAAACAGATACACTAACCTTTTGATGTTCTGAACAACCAATGACGTTGAAAATTATCTTTGATGCTTTTATCCAATCATCATCTAGCACCAGGTCAGATGATCCTCTGAATGACGGGGGATGTTTTCCATGAAATTCTCCACTAATAACATGTTCTTATGTGGTTGATATGGATGATCTCATTCATAGATACCACCACCATTTATATCCAGAGTCAATAATTCCATCACTTCAACAAACAATTAAGTTCTATTTCTTACCATCTCAAGTGGCTTATTTGGAAGGTTGTCTTCCTCCTGATTTCATCCCAACATAGCTTCCATGTTTCCTCAATGGAAAACCATTCTGAACACTGAAATATTATAGGGGAAGCATCATGGTAATCTATAAATTCTAAATCATTTCAATATTACCATAAATTAATTTCTGGACATTTATTTAACAATACCCTAAATCTTAAAGATGACTATACCAACCTCTAATACCAACTATAAGGGCTTGGCCTTAATAAATTACATAATCATGAATTAATTTAATAATTCACATTATAGATATTTTTAGGTTTATATTTTTAGAAAATTAGGCCATAACAGTACATTTCCTTTGAAAAAAAAAATACAAAGTGGACACTCCTACTCAGTTTCAAATTTTTTCACAAAACAAGAACTCTTGAAAAAAAGACTCATCTCTAGTTCCATGTTTATGAAAGCATAAATTTTCCTTGATCCCAGCATTTACCCTATTCCAAATTATGTCCTGTGAAAAACATTTCAAAAACATTGAATGAGCATAAAAACCACATTAAGGGATACACAATGAAGGAAAACTGTTAGTTTTTTAAAATAACATGTAAACCATGAATAAATTAACATAAGTAATAATTTTTACCTTTATAAAGTAGTAAATACTCTTCACTGAATAAAATATAAGTACTTACCCTTTTGTAACCAAATGATTAACATAAAAACCATATAAAAACACATAACATATAAAGGTAACATGGGACCTAAACATAATTAAATGGAATAAACATATGGTTAACTTTCCACACATATCAGTAAATGTAATATACAAATGGCCAACATTCATATCCAATGAATTGGAGGTTATAATGTAACCACATGTTTGGGTTTATAATAGAACCACCCATGATTTGGTTTATCACGTAACCATCCGTCAAATGTCCAAGTACCATTATAAAATCATAACACACAAAACAAATATAAACGAAAGATATCATTTCTAACTTTCTATCACAAAAATATATTGACATCACAAATACATTATAAAAACCATATTCAATTCCAAAATACATTAAGATAATATGGTATTTATTTTATTTATAAAAACATTATGACTTGTTTAGGAACCCAAAAAACAAACAATACTCGTAGTGGCGGAAAGGACATTATCACTACATACGTTAAAAGAAACATTTCTTTTTTTAGTTTAGTAAATCGCTTCGTAGAACAGATTAACTTTGAAAATTCAAGGGTGTTAATTCATGATTTAAGTAATCATTCGTGTTAATAAGGTTCATTTTGTCGATATCAGGTACTAGAGTCACAAATGAAAACCATATAGTTACATGTTGTTCACATGATCAAAAGTTCATTATATCCTAAATGATATTCATGATTTAGATATCATATATATCATATATACCTAGTATATACAAGTAATTATAATAGTACATAACATTTGGAGGTATTAAATGAATTTCACCGTCCAGGGAGACGGTAAGCTGTACGTACGCATGAACACTACCTCCATTTATATTTCTTATTTTAATGGAATTAAAACATAATGATACATAGGAATATTATAATTCCATTATAATATCATATATAATAAAATTAAATCCATCCTTTATACGTCACACATATGGCATTAACGAGTCATATACTTTGACGAGGCAGTTGTCTACACTTCCTCAAATGAAATTATCGTGTTTACCCATTATGGAAACCTTAAAGGTGTGATATAAATGGAATATACAGAAGCATAAAGAAAACATAAACATAATATATATAATATATAAATATAGTGTCATATTAATGGAAACCATGGGAGGCTGTAGGTGATAATCAAACAATCATCGTCTCGTGAGGCGTCAGTTTTAAATCCACATACACAATATGTTCTTCACCCATTAGATGGAGGTGTGTATAATTTTAGTTCAAATCCTTATCATAAAAAAATCCTAGAATATTTAGGATATAGGTTTAATTATAAAATAATGGAATAAAAATATTTTAGGGGTTGGATAAGTAAAATAAAATAAAATAAGTTAAGAGAAACTATTACCTTTAATTTGGGAAACATCCATTGGTTTGAAACAAAAGGACTTCTTGAAGTGCCTTCTGCCTAAGGTAAGGATTCTATGTGGAAGAGAGGGATGTAGGAGGCCTAATTGGGAATATATTTTAAGGGACAAAATTCTTTAGATGTGTGAGGAATTTGGTAGAAATTTTCTCCTTTTATAAGGGGGGGCGGGTTGCTCTTTAAGAAAGTGTGAAAATTTTATTTTATTATATAATGATATTCAGTTTCTAAAGGTCAAAAAATAATTTGAGTCAAATATATTATGACTCTTGGTCTAAATATAAATAGAAAATAAGAATTGGACAAGTTTTGGATGTTATTTTAATATTTATAATCTTATTTAATTAAATGATTTATTATTTGAGGTAAACACTGCATCATTATTGTGTCATAAATAATTTTATTTATTCGATGTCAAAAAATTATAAAAATATTCATGATGTAAAAATTATTTTTAAATTCTCATTTAATTTTATAGTCGAAAAGATAACTTATATAACCCCTTATAAAAATTAATTTACTAAAATATATTTTTTAATGTAATTTTTTTCTTAATATATGTTAATTAATCTAAATTGTCATTATCACTCCCAAGTGTCTCCATGGGGTCCCAAAATCGACCCAAAGTTGACCATGGTTGTAAATGACTCAACCAATAAGTTTAGGACAAGTGTTAAGGTAATTTTATATTTTTATAATATTCATTTTACTATGAATTCCCCTATTTACATTTAACTGCGGTAAATAAAAGTTAAAGGTTACTATTCATCAAAAATTATTTTAATCTTATTGAACCAAATTTTTCATACTAATAACAACCATGTATGTCGGATTTTTGAAATTAAATTCACAAAATTAATAAAATTTCATTTAAATGAAAATGTCAGTTTTTTAACTACTACTAAGTGGTTTCACTATTCATCTGAAATTGATGTTTTTCAGAATAATACCAAAAATTCTGCCTAATATATATTTGATATTACGAAATCAAAATTGATATCTATTTTACCAAATTCTTAACACGGAATTTTAATTAATTAATTTAAAATTAATTCACGTTGTCAAAACAAATAATGTGTTTTTAAGAAACAATAACTATCAAAATATTGACAGTTGTTTATGTCCAAATTCAAAGAGAAATTAATTAAAATGTCCAAAATTGGATAAAATGTTAAAAATTTATTCTAATTACACTTTAAAACCAATTAAAAAGATAACCTAGCCATATAAATTCATTATATTAAAATGCAGTTTTGAATTAAAATACAATATTTATCACTATTCATAAAAAATGAACTTTTTCTGGAAAATACCGAAAATTTACACAAAGTAAATTTTGATGTCCCAATTCTAATAAAGGATAATATTTGGTCAAATAGAATTTATTAAAGTGACCAAAATTAGATTTAAATAGGGATCACCATTAAAATGTTGTAAATCAACCTTTTAATCTAAATTATGCTTAAAATTAGACTCATTCACATTTTAAGACTCTAACTTTTATTGGATAAAAATTAATACATTAAAAAAACATTTATAATCATATTGTAGTTAGTTTTTTTTCATTCCTTCCAATACAATGTCTAGGAGTTAACTTCCATTTAAAATAATAATTTTATATTATTAGTGTGGAACGTATGATTTCAAATAAACTCGTTGTTGCGTATAAGCTATGCTATCGAACATAGAAACCATTTTAAAATAAAGTTAATATTTATTTCATAAATATTAATATATATTAAAATAATTCATTCTTCCTTAACCTGAAATGTTACATCCTTCACACCTTTTAGAAATTGTATCCTTGAAATGTTTCTTCACATATCAATACAGGTGGGGGTATTAATTCTTCATAGAATTCTCAGATTCCCGCATTGCTTCTTCAAACATATTGTATTTCCAAAAAAACTTTTACCTCGCGAATTACCTTATTCTGCAAAACATTCTCTCTTCGGTCAATAATTTGGACTACTTGTTCCTCATAAGAGAAATTCTCTTTCAACTGAACTACCTCATGGCAAAAAACATGATATGGAACTGGTATATACTTATCAACATCGAATCATGAAAAAAATTGTGTACATGGGATAAACATGGAGGTAAAGCCACTCTGTCCGCAACTATTCCAACATTATTCCAGATTTCATAAGGTCCAATGAACTTCGGACCTAAATTTACCTTAATACCAAAACACATCACACTTTTAAATAGAGAATCATCGAGAAAGACATGATCACCTATCTCAAAAGAATTATCCTTCCTCCAATTATCCTCATAACATTTCTACCAACTCTGAGCTATTCTCATGTGATTCCGAATCAACTAAACATTCCATGCCATCTCTTCTACCAATTCTAGTCCCATTAGAAACCATTCACCTACTTCATCCCAAAAAGATGTAGTTTGAAAATTCTTTCATATAATTCCTCAAATGGAGCCATATATATACTCGAATGAAAACTGTTATTATAAAAAAAATCAACCAAAAAAGATGTTGGTCGCAACATCCATGGTAATCCCGGGAACAAGCACGTAGAATATCTTCCAAGGTCTGAATTGTTCGATAGACTACCATCTGATTGAGGATGAACAGATGTACAAAAATTTAATTCAGTACACAATAACTTCTAAAGTCCTTTCCAAAAGATAGGGGAAAACCTGGGATCACGATCAGATACATTGGAGAGGGTAACTGTAACGACCCAATGTTTCATTAATAAAAAATCCCTCTTGATCCAGTTAAATGTTTCTTTATGAAAAATGTTTTTATAAGATGTCAACTTATTTAGTTTTACGTTAAGATTTGTGACCGTTACTTTTATAGCCGTTGAACAGTGATCATCTGGGTAGTTTAAATATAAGGCATTAACGAACCAATTTTCTACTCAGACAAAGGAAGTGATGGCCTCATCCAGTAGAATTTCTCCTTATAAAGCCCATTTGTCGGAGCTCGGAATAGAGGTGGCGTCTTTGGGCTTTTCCCTTGACCAATCCCAATATGAGCTTCATCAAGTCAAGCTCGAACATGATCGCCTACGGGAAAAATGGAAGTTGATTGAAATTACAACTCGAGCAATGTTATCTGACCCACCCCAAGAGTCTGTCACCATCACACACCTTACCCTTAGGTCTTATGCGGCTATTTTAAGGGGTTATGTAACAAATAAGTAGCACCATGTTCATGTACATTATTTTTGTATATAATAATGAATATAATTTCTAGTCATTTTTGATACATTGTAATTAGTTTTTAAAGTACAAATGGTGTTTTTAGTTATTATTTAATTAAGAATTATATTTTATTAAATTAAAGGATTTTTGAATTAAATAATATTTTAATAAAATATTATTATTAATATTAAATTAATTTTTATTAAATATAAATGAACTTATAATTTTATGAATGCAATTAAAATTTTTATTACGGTTTGAAAGCCATTTCTGTCAAAACCCGTGAATTTTTTTATAAATGTCGGTTTTTAATTTAAAAGTGAAAATTCACATATTTATAAAATTAGTTAGATAAAATAAATATCATTTTTGGAATCAGGACGTCGAAATTATCCAACGGTGAATTTTTCATAATTTTCTGAGACAGTAAAATTTTTGGGTAAAATTTAAATACCATTTAAATATATAATGTGTTTTATGACATCATAATGTCCCAATGGTGATGTAATAAAAAACCATAATCCTTATGTTCGGCCAATATATGGTTTATCATTAAAATAATGAGGATTTGGGTTTGTTTGACTTACTTTTCAAAGCATTAATGGAGCCCTCAAGACTTATTCAACACTTTGCCTTTTTAAAAAAATTTCAATGGGAGTGTGACTCACCTCCACATAAGCAACCCTAATTTTTTAATAAGTTCGGACCTCGGCCTTGTAAAATATTTTTTTCCTCTTTCCTTTTCCAGAAACCATGCTCAAATACCATGGGATGGTTTGTTGTTTGGATTATTTTAATATAAGGGGTCCCATTCCTAAATAATAAAGAATTCTCTTACCTTTCCTATATAATCCCACCCAAGCTCCCACTTCCTCCTCACTCAAAGCCCTTTAAGTTCGTCCAACCTCTGACCTACTCTCTATAGAATCCTCTCAAGGTTCCCCAAGCTCCCAAAAAGCCTCTCACAAGCCTCTCTCTAGCCTTTGGAAGCACACTTTCAAGTAGGGGTTTTTTCTTCCTTTCTCATTTTTGTCAATGTTCTTTAAGTTGTATTGCCCTTTTTATTTCACTTATGAATGTTGGGGTATGGTTCCGCACCTCCACCATACTTCCCTCTTATTGTTTGAATGATGGGAGAACACTTTCTCTCTCATTAAATTCCTCCCATGTACACCTGTTACTATGCCGAAATTCCGAAAGGAACTTCTCTCTCTTCTTTTACATTCAAGCAATACTTTTGTATCATGAATATAAATTCCTTTTAAATTGTTGGGACATGTATCTATATGACCTCCTTACTTTCCATTACATTTAAATATGATGAGGAACCCCTTTCTCTCTCATCATCCATTTTTATGAATTCTTATGTCACGCCGTTACGCTGCCGAAATCGCTCCGATTTTCTAAGACAATGTCATTGTGTAGTGAATACCATTCCCATTTCTCCATCAAGGTTATTCACCTTTATGCACATTTACTTATTGATTATAAAGTTTCATGTTTTAATTCCACATTACTTTATCATGGAATAAATGATTATGTTTTATGAATCCATGTTTTATGATCCATGTGGCATACTTATGCATGAAAAGAAATGTTTAAGAAGGGTGCGCCCTTTATAGTGCTCCAATGCATTGGGTAAAGTATAGTATAATGATACGTCATGTGCAATGAGTGTTTACACATGCTAATTCAAGTGCAATGAGGGTTTACTCGTGCTTCAAGTGCAATGAGGGTTTACTCATGCTCCATGTGCAATGAGCCTTGGCTCATGCTAATTCAATGTTAAGTGTTGTTGCCACATTTCCATGTTATGATTATCATGCTTTATCATGCCTCTATGTTCATGTTTATCTTATGCTCTATTGATATTCCCATTTCCTAACATGTATTTTACTCCTCATGTTATTCATTATGTACTCCGTTACTGGGCTTTATAGCTCACCCTTTTCTTATGAATGTCCTCAGGTTATCCCATGCAATGCTAAGTACGGAGGAATGTAGTGGTCATGTAAAGGAAGTTTTCAATAAAGATGTTGTATTTAATGTTTAAAGTTTTTATGTAATGATCCTTAGCCCCACAGACACTAAACCTCTCGATCTTCTTTGTTGTATCAAGTGAAATTTTATGTAATAAAGCATGTTTAAGTTGTAATAAAAAGAAGGGTTGTCATAGTTGGTATCAGAGGATAGGTTTAGTTATTTTTGATATAAGAAAACCCTAGTAAAGCCTTAGATACGAGACTATGTATAATAAAATCATCCCTAAGTTTTGGTAAATACTAAGTAAGTAGTTTATCAAACAAATACATCCCTGTCTGGATATGAGCAGGTAGAGGTGGCTCTGGCACAGATGTATCCTAGGGGTAAAACCCGAAAACACCGCTTTGAGCTATACTCGAACGGGAACTGGTGCACGACAATGGGCCTTGCTGCACTCTTGGTTACGACACTCCCGGGGGATATGTTTTGATGAATTCACAATCTTAGTATTAACCCTTATTAAGGGAAAAATTCCCCTGAGAATATATTTTAGAAGGAAGATCATGAAAAGTCTGGATTGAATCCTATAGACTCATGAGTTAAAGAGATTAAATTTTATTTATAAGTCATCAACTTTTGTCTTTGGATTACCCTTTATGTGTTACCCCTAACTTTCCTTTTATTCTAGCCAATGACCGGTAATAGGAGAACTCGGGCTAACAACCGTTGTGAAGATCAGTGTGATGATTGTACTAATGAGATGCCCAATCCAATGGGAGCAGGAATCGCGAACGTTTTCACGCTTATCTCTCAGCTAACTCATGTTTTGAATAGAAACACTGGTCAAGTGGAACGTTCAACCCCCCCTAAGAAAGAACAAGTCGCTATTGAATGCTTCATGAGATAGAGGCCTCCTACTTTCAGTGGATCATCCGATCCCACGATCGCTGAACAATGGATCAACTCCATTGAAAAGATATTCTCCATCCTCCAATGCTCTGAAAAAGAGAAGGTTCTCCTGGCGGCTTATCGTATGGAGGGTGAAGCTGATCAATGGTGGACGTTGATCAAAAATACGAAGCCTGAGGAGGAGATCGTGGCTTTGGAATGGAAGGAATTCCGGAAGATGTTTTTCGATAAATATTTTCCGCGCACCCTCCGTCTTACGATGGAAAGGGACTTCCTTTCCCTCAAGAAGAAAGATGAAGAATCTGTGGGAGCGTACGAGGCAAATTTCACAAGGCTTGCACGATACGCTTCCGGCTTTGTCGTTACCCCCGACTGCAAGGTTGACCGCTTCTTTGGTGGGAAGAAGCCTAGCTTGCGGAAATCATTAGTGATTCGTGACTTCGACAGCTATGAGGAAATTGTCCGATGTGCCCTCAAGGTTGAAATGGAGATCAGAGAATCACAGGGGTATGATGGGGACAAGAAGCATAAGGTGGACATCAATGCTGGTGGTCCAATGGATAAATCCAACGGTGCTAAGGAGTTCTAGCACCCCACTTGCCAAAAGTGTGGAAAGAAGCACCCTGTAAATTTCCTTAGGGGGGACAAGAGAATGCTTCAAGTGTGGAAGAGAATGGAACCTAGCTGTTAACTGTCAGCAAGAAGGACCCGCGTCTACGATAGAGGAGAGGAATGCTCCGTTCGAACCTCAACACGTTGTTCAATGCTACAAATGCAAAGAACCGGTTCATTTTGCAAATCATTTCCCTAATCCAAGGGTTATCGGAGGCAACCAGCAACCTCCAAGACAACAAGGAAGAACTTTTTCCATCACTTCTGTCGAAGTGAACCCCGACAACGAAGTGGTGACAGGTACGCTAGTTATTCATTCAAGAATAGCGAACGTACTTTTTGATTCAGGTTCTACGCATTCTTTTATATCTCAAAATTTTAGTAGAACAATCCCTGCACCACCAAAAATCATGGAAGTAAAGATGTCGGTGAGTACGGAAAATGGGGCAATCATTGCAACCCATGAGTATAAGTCCTCCCCTGTTATAATCTGTGGATTGAATTTCCCGGAGAACCTTGTCATACTCCCTTTGGTGGAATTTGATGCAATTCATGGCATGGATTGGATTTCCTTATATAGAGCCAACATAAATTGTTGGGAGAGGGAAATCACACTACATATGAAGAATCGTCCCCCGATTCTTTACAAGTGTCTGGAGGAAGATGAATCTCCTTTAGCTCCATCATCTCAAGCATGGATATTAATGCATTATGAGCACGCATATCTGGCTCAGATGATTGAGTCCAAGGAAGAAACCACCCTTGAAGAAATGCCTATTGTGAGGGAATTCGCTGAAATATTTCCCGAGGAACTTCCTGGTCTTCCTCCAAGAAGAGATGTTGAGTTCTCAATTGAAAATATACCTGGGGCGCTACCAATATCCAAGACTCCATATAGAATGGGTATTATTGAGCTTGAAGAGATGAAGAAACAACTACAGGAGAATCTGGATAATGGGTTTATACGCCCAAGTGCTTCACCATGGGGTGAACCAGTCCTATTCGTCAAGAAGAAGGATGGATCAATGCGGCTTTGCATCGATTATCGTGAACTAAACAAAATCACAATAAAGAACAAGTATCCTCTCCCAAGAATCGATGAATTGTTTGATCAGCTGCGTGGAGCACAATACTTCTCCAAGGTGGACTTGCAGTCGGGATATTGTCAAGTAAGGGTGAAGAAAGAAGATATCCCCAAGACTACTTTTCGTACAAGGTATGGGCACTATGAAATCATAGTAATGTCTTTCGGACTCACCAATGCTCCAGAAATATTCATGGACTTGATGAATAGAGTATTTAGAGATTACCTAGACAAAATTGTGGTAGTCTTTATAGATGATATTCTAATATACTCCAAAACCAAGGAGGACCATGAGGAGCATTAAAAAACTGTACTAGAGACCTTGTGCAAGGAGAAGCTCTATTCAAAGTATAGCAAGTGTGAGTTCTGGTTGAAGGAAGTCTCATTCTTGGTCCATATCAACACAAGCAATGGGCTATCTATGGACCTCTCCAAAACAGATTCAATTGAGGGATGTCCGATGCCAACATCGGTAACTGATATCCGTAGCTTCTTGGGGTTAGCTGGATATTATCGACGATTTGTGAGAAATTTCTCACGATTGTCCAACCCTCTTACCAAGATAACTCTAAAGGGAGTAAAGTTTTCTTGGAGTGATGAATGTGAAGAAAGCTTCAAGGAGTTGAAAAGGAGGCTTATCACTGCACCCGTGCTCACTTTACCCATAAGTGGGGAGCTTTTGTGGTATTCAGTTATGCTTCGAAGAAGGGCTTAGGATGTGTGCTGATGCAGAATGATAAAGTGATATCATATGCCTCAAGGAAGTTGAAAATCCATGAGCGAAACTATCCAACGCATGATCTGGAGTTGGCAGCGGTTATCTTTGCCATGAAAATCTGGCGGCATTATCTCTATGGAGAGAAATGTGAGATATATACTGACTACAAGAGTCTTAAATATATATTCACACAGAAAGAGGTTAATATGCGCCAGAGAAGATGGATAGATCTCATCAAGGATTATGACTATTCAATACATTACCACCATGGGAAAGAGAACAAGGTGGCAGATGCCCTAAGTAGAAAGGATCCAGCTATTCTATCAATGATGAGAATTGAGAAGGATCCAATCTTCTTAGACTTGATGAAGATGGATGTGGGAATCATAAAGAAGGGAAAATCATCAATCCTTTCACAAATGATTTCTCAACCATCTCTTTTGGAAAGGATAAAGGATTCTCAAAAGGATGATGCGGGAATCCAAGAAAAAGTGGAAGCTATCAGAAAGGGAAAATCCTCAGAGTTTAATGTTAATGAAGAAGGAATTGTGCGGTTTGGGAAAAGACTATGTGTTCCATCAAATCCGGAGCTGAAGAAGGAAAGTTTGGATGATGCACATAGTTCAAATTTCTCTATTCACCCAGGGAGCAGAAAGATGTATCGAGATCTTCGAGAAAACTTTTGGTGGGATAATATGAATAAGGAGATCGCTGAATATACATCAAAGTGCCTGGTGTGTCAGCAAGTGAAGGAAAAGAGGAAGAAGTCTAAGGGGATGATGCAACCATTGCCCATACCAGAATGGAAATGGGAGAACATCACCATGGACTTCGTCACTAGACTTCCAAGGATATCCAAAGGCAACAATGCAATCTGGGTTATTGTGGACCATCTTACAAAGACTGCACACTTCATTGCTATTCGAGAGGATTTCTCGTTGGATCAACTGGCATAGATATATATCAGGGATGTGGTATGGTTGCATGGAGTACCACTATCTATTGTTTCTGATCGATATCCAATATTCACCTCTATGTTTTGGAAGAGTCTTCAACATGCTCTGAATACTGAACTAAACTTCAGTACGGCCTATCATCCTCAAACTGATGGATAATCCGAGTAGACTATCCAAACACTTGAGGATATGTTGAGAGCGTGCTCAATGGACTTTAAAGGAGGATGGGATCAACATATTCCTCTGGTTGAGTTCTCTTATAATAATAGTTTCCACTCGAGCATCCAAATGGAACCATATGAAGCCCTATATGGGAAAAGGTGTAGAACACCGACATGTTGGGATGAAGTCGGTGAACGTAAGCTTCTTGGACCAGAAATGGTCGAAGAAATGGTGGAGAAGGTGAAAACCATTCAGCAGCATATCAAGGTAGCCCAAAGTCGACAGAAGAGTTATGCAGATAATCTTCGACGAGACCTTGAGTTTAAAGTCGGAGACATGGTGTGTTTACGCATATCTCCGTGGAAGAAGGTCGTGAGGTTTGGAAATAAAGGGAAGTTAAGTCCAAGGAACATCGGCCCCTTCGAGATTCTTGATCGTGTTGGGGCTGTGGCCTATCGACTAGCACTTCCACCTTCTATGGCCAAGGTGCATGATGTCTTTCATGTATCCCTCTTAAGGAAGTACATACCAGACCCTTCACATGTACTCTCTTCCGAGGTGGTACAATTGGAAGATGATCTTTCTTATGAGGAGCAACCAGTGAAGATCTTAGATCGTAGAGAAAAGGTTCTACGAAATAAGACAATGCCCCTCGTCAAGGTGTTGTGGAGAAACCGCAAGTTTGAAGAAGCAACATGGGAGTCGGAGGATATGAGGAAGCTAAGTTACCCACATTTGTTTTAGTGTGGGAAAAGGAAAATTTCAAGGGCGAAATTTCTTAAGGGGGGAATATTGTAACGACCCAAAGTTTCATTAATAGAAAATACCTCTTGATCCAGTTAAATGTTTCTTTTTGAAAAATGTTTTTATAAGATGTCAACTTCTTTAGTTTTATCTTAATATTTGTGACCGTTACTTTTATAGTCGTTGAACATTGATCATCTGGGTAGTTTAAATATAAGGATTTAACAAACCAATTTTCTACTCAGACAAAGGAAGCGATGGCCTCATTCAGTATAATTGCCCCTTATGAAGCCCATTTGTTGGAGCTCGGAAAAGAGGTGGCGTCTTTGGGCGTTGCCCTTGACCAAGCCCAAGCAGAGCTTCATCAAGTCAAGCTCGAACGTGATCGTCTACGGGAAAAATGGAAGTTGATTGAAATTACAACTCGAGCAATGTTATCCGAGCCACCCCAAGAGTCTGTCACCATCGCACACCTTACCCTTAGGTCTTATGCGGCTATTTTAATGGGTTATGTAACAAATAAGTAGCACCATGTTCAGGTACATTATTTTTGTATATAATAATGAATATAATTTCTAGTCATTTTTGATACATTGTAATTAGTTTTTAAAGTACAAATGGTGTTTTTACTTATTATTTAATGAAGAATAATATTTTATTAAATTAAGGATTTTTGAATTAAATAATATTTTAATAAAATATTAATATAAATATTAAATTAATTTTTATTAAATATAAATGATCTTATAATTTTATGAATGCAATTAAATTTTTTATTAAGGTTTGAAAGCCATTTCTGTCAAAACCCGTGAATTTTTTTATAAATGTCGGTTTTTATTTTAAAAGTGAAAATTCACATATTTAAAAAATTATTTAGATAAAATAAATATTATTTTTGGAATCAGGACATCGAAATTATCCAACGGTGAGTTTTTCATAATTTTCTGAGACAGTAAAATGTTTGGGTAAAAATTAAATACCATTTAAATATATAATGTGTTTTATGACATCATAATGACCCAATAGTGATGTAATAAAATACCATAATCCTTATGTTCGGCCAATATATGTTTTATCATTAAAATAATGAGGTTTTGGGTTTGTTTGACTTACTTTTCAAAGCATTAATGGAGCCCTCAAGACTTATTCAACACTTTGCCTTTTTAAATTAATTTCAATGAGAGTGTGACTCACCTCCACATAAGCAACCCTAATTTTTTAATATGTTCGGACCTTGGCCTTGTAAAATATTGTTTTCCTCTTTCCTTTTCCATAAACAATGGGCAAATACCATGGGATGGTTTGTGGTTTGGATTATTTTAATATAAGGGGTCCCAAACCTAAATAATAAAGAATTCTCTCACCTTTCCTATATAAACCCACCCAAGATCCCACTTCCTCCACACTCAAAGCCCTTGAAGTTCGTCCAACCTCTACCCTACTCTCTATAGAATCCTCTCAAGGTGCCCCAATCTCCCAAGAAGCCTCTCACAAGCCTCTCTCTAGCCTTTGGAAGCACACTTCCAAGTAAGGGTTTTTTCTTCCTTTCTCATTTTTGTCAATTTTCTTTAAGTTGTATTGCCCTTTTTATTTCAATTATGAATGTTGGGGTATGGTTCCGCACCTCCCCCATACTGCCCTCTTATTGTTTGAATGATGGGAGAACCCTTTCTCTCTCATTAAATGCCTTCCATATACACCCGTTACTATGCTGAAATTCCGAAAGGAACTTCTCTCTCTTCTTTTACATTCAAGCAATACTTTTGTATCATGAATCTAAATTCCTTTTCAATTGTTGGTACATGTATCTATATGACCTCCTTACTGTCCATTACATTTAAATAGGATGAGTAACCCCTTTCTCTCTCATCATCCTTTTTTTATGAATTCTTATGTCACGCCGTTACGCTTCCGAAATCGCACCGATTTTCTAAGCCAATGTCATTGTGTAGTGAATACCATGCCCATTTCTCCATCAAGGGTATTCACCTTTATGCACATTTACTTATTGATTATAAAGTTTTATGGTTTAATTCCATATTCCTTTATCGTGGAATAAATGATTATGTTTTATGAATCCATGTTTTATGATCCATGTGGCACACTTATGCATGAAATGAAATGTTTAAGAAGGGTGCGCCCTTTATAGCACTCCAATGCATTGGGTAATGTATAGTATCATGATAAGTCATGTGCAATGAGTGTTTACTAATGCTAATTCAAGTGCAATGAGGGTTTACTCGTGCTTCAAGTGCAATGAGGTTTTACTCATGCTCCATGTGCAATGAGCCTTGGCTCATGCTAATTCAATGTTAAGTGTTGTTGCCACATTTCCATGTTATGATTATCATGCTTTATCATGCCTTTATGTTCATGTTTATCTTATTCTCTATTGATATTCCCATTGCCTAACATGTATTTCACTCCTCATGTTATTCATTATGTACTCCCTTACTGGGCTTTATAGCTCACCCTTTTCTTATGCATGTCCTCAGGTTATCTCATGCAATGCTAAGTTCGAAGGAATGTAGTGGTCATGTAAAGGAAGCTTTCAATAAAGATGTTGTATTTCAAGTTTAAAGTTTTTATGTAATGATCCTATGCCCCAAAGACACTAAACCTCTCGATCTTCTTTGTTGTATCAAGTGAAGTTTTATTTAATTAAGCATGTTTAAGTTGTAATAAAAAGAAGGGTTGTCATAGTAACTCCATGAAACCTTACTATCTCTTTGACATACCACCTTTAAAACTGATCTAGAGTCAAAGTGTCTCGAATAGGGTGGAAATGAGCAGATTTAGTCAATCGATCAAATATAACCCAGAATGCAATATTACCTCGAGATTTCATTGGTAATCCCACTTCAAAATCCATCAATATATTTTTCCATTTCCACTCTAGCACCAGTAAAGGCTGAATAATCCCTTTCGATAACTACCACTCTTATTTAACCTACTGAAATGTCAAAAATGTCATAGTAAAATCCGCAATATCTCTTTTCATTCCATCCCACCAGTAATACTCCTGAAAGTATTTTTACATCATAGTACTACCCTGATTATCTATAAATAATGAACTATGAACATCACATAACAACTAAATCTTCAACTGTGAATCACAAGAAACACATAATCTCTTCCCAAACATCAAAACACAATTATAATCATAATTAAAATCAATCAAGTAACCCTTCTGAACCAACTCTACCTTTTTTGGCAACTCGCTATTTTCCTTATGCGCTTCCTTAATTCTGTCTGATAGAGATGATTTTACTAACACTTGAAACCAAGTAGAAAATTTCCTGAACCAACAACTTCTATTCCAAATTTCATAAAATAAAAAACCAAAGGATTTCATTCCAAACATAGAATGGTTAATGAAACAATAATTTTATGACTCAAAGCATCCGCTACTTTATTTTCTTTTTGGAAATGGCAATGGATCATGCAATCATAAACCATGATTAATTCCATCCACCCCCTTTATATAATGTTAAATTCTATATAAGTGAATATATACCTTAATCTTTTTTATTCAGTATAAATTTATCATTTTACTCCATAAAAATGATACCTCCAAATTTTTAAAGAAAAAACAGTCGCAACTAATTCCAAATCATGTGTATGGTAATTTAACTCATGATGTTTCAAGTGACGTGAAGCCTATTAAATTACCTGATCATTCTACATAAGGACTCATCCAAGTCCTTTAAATGAAGCATCACTATAAATAACGAACTCAATATTTTTGGATGGAAATACCAAAACTAGAGCATTCAACAATCATTTTTTCAATTCTTTAAAAAAATCATCAAATTATTTTGTCCAGATTAACATAACACATTTTTGAGTTAACTAATTCATTGGACTAGATAACCATGAAAACTTTTCAACAAACCTCTAGTATTAACCATCCGTACCATGAAAACTACAGATCTCAGTTTTATTTGTGGGTTTTGGCCATTCTTCAATAACGATTAGTTTAGCAGGATCAACAGTTATGACATATTTTGAAACAATTGGACCCTATAATGAAGTTTTTTTTAACCAAAACTCACACTTTTTGAATTTTCCATAAATTTTCCTTTATTTTATAGTTTGAAAGACAACCCTTAAATGAATTTCATGTTCCTATTTACTTTTGGAATAAACCAAAATATCATCAATGAAAACAACCAGAAACATAACCATGAACTCACAGAAATTTCTATTCACGAGATCCATGAATACAGAAGGTGCATTGGTTAAACCAAAATGCATAACTAAAAATTCATAATGGCCATATCTAGTAGAGAAAGCGGTCTTCAGAATGTCTTCTTCCTTTAATTTCAACAAATGGTACCACAATCTCATGTAGATCATCAAAAAATATGGAGATCCATGGAGCTAATAAAAAATCAATGATATGAGGCATAGGATACTTGTTCTTAATAGTGATTTTATTCAATGATCAATAGTCAATGGAAAGCCTCATTGAACAATATTTCTTTTTAACAAACATGATAGGATCACACCATGGTGATGTTTTAGGTCGACTGAAACTTTTATCAAATAACTCCTTTAATATATTATTTAACTCTAAAAGTTCAATTTGATCCATTCGATAAGGGGGTTTTCAAATTGACACATCATAGAGAACTAAGTCAATAGTAAATACATCTTCTTGATCAGGTATAATAACAGAAAACTCATCAGGTAAAAAAACAAGGTACTAATTTACCATTGGCACAACATTAATCTCAACACATCCATTATTTTCAAAAATATGATCAAGGTAACATTCATTTCCATCTATTACTATTTTCTCATCATCATGATATGTTATGAAATTCAAGGGTTAATTCTTGTACAAAAACTGAAAATATTTCTGAAAATAAACCTCTTTAGCTCTATAGTCAATCTTAGCATGATAAACAGAAAGCCATTCCATACCAAAAATTACATTAAACTCTACTTGAGTAAAAACAATATGTTTTTCAGGTAGATTCATTCTACACACAAGGACAAGAATGTTCATATGTTTTCTTTTTGTCTTAACATTTCCTCCAGGTGTTTTTACCATAAGATCCATATTCATATCTTGAGATGGAATTCCCAATTAACTAGAAATCTTCTCAGAAATGAATGAGTCTTTAGATCGTGAATCATACAACACATTGGAAAAATCTGAACAAACAAATATTTTACCAGATACAACTTCATTTGATGGCCCAACATCTGCTGAAGTAGTTGCAAAAGATTTTACCCCCCCCCCCCACTTTTTACTAGTATTCTAAATGCTTTCCCTCAGTTGAGTTCTTTGTTGGAAACTCATATGCATAATGAACTATTTCATTACACATAAAACATATTACCGATCGATTTTCATTTCCTTATTGATCATCTTCCTTAGAGTTATGTGCAATATGACTAGACATACCACACCAAAAGCACTTTCCAGGCATTGATAAAAATTCTCCAGGAGGATTTTTACCACACATCTAACATGTTTGATCTTTAATTTTCATACCTCCAGACTTCTATTATGAATTTTTTCCCTTGGCCTGGAAACTGGACCACTTATTCAATTGTTTTTCAATGAAAACCTGATCATCGGCAAACTCCATTTCCACCTTCTCTGAACATCAAACAAGTTTTTCATAACATTTGTACTCACGAGAGGCTAATGAACATTGATATCATGGCTTCGGTCCTGAGTAAATTATTTACCTTACTACCAAGATCTCTGATTAAATTTACCACATACCTTGCCAGTTGAGTGAATTTTTCTTTATAAGCAGTCACTGAGTCATCCTCCTGCATTAATTCCCAGAATTGTTTTTCCATCTTATGATGAACCACCTTAGGAAAATATTTCTCAAGAAACATACCTTTGAATTCATCCCAATCGAGAGCATCAACCTCTTCACTATCCCTACTATTTTTCACCATCGACCACCACTGATCAGCTTCACCTTCAAAGAAGTAAACAGTGAGACTAACCTTTTGGTGTTATGAACAACCCATGACATCAAAAAAATTTCCCACATCATTAATCCACCCTTCAGCTAGAATAGGGACAGATGATCCTCTGAATAATGGTAGATGTTGTCTCTTGAAATTATCCACTACTGACATGTTCCTCTATGGTTGATCTAGCTGATCTCATGCATGGAGGCCACCACAATTTATGGACTAAGTCAACTGTGCCATCACTGCAACAAACTGTTCCGTTCCATTTCTGACCATCTCCTGTTGTTGATTTGGAAGGTTTTCTTCCTCCTGATGTCATCCCAACATAGCTACCCTATTTACTCTGCAGAAGACCATTCTGAACGCTGAAATATCTTCATCAAAGAAACATGGTAATAAATAAAGGCAATATGATTTCAATATTACCATAAATTAATTTGTGGACATTTATTTAACCGTACCATAACTACTAAAGATGTCTAAACCAACCATGGATATCAACTATAAGGACCCATACATAAAACATTACATAATCATGAATTAAATGAATAATTCACATTAAGAAACTTTTCAGGTTTAGAGTTATAGAGAATTAGGCCATAACTATTAAATTTCATTTAATAAAACACAATGTGGACACTTCTACTCAGTTTCTATTTTTTCACAAAATAAGAACTCTTGAAAAAAAGTGTCAGGAATAATAACATGTGTAAGACATCATGAAATTTCTGTGATCCCATCCTTTACCCTATTCCACCTTATGTCATTTGAAAAACATTTCAAAAACTTCAAAAGAGATTAAAAAGATCCGTAAGGGATACACAAAGAAGGAAAAATTGTTAGATTTTTAAAACAACATGTAAACCCCAAATACATTAACATAATTAATACTTTTCACCTTTATGAAGTAGTAAATACTCTTCATGAAATAAAATATCACTAATTACCATTTTGTACCCAAAATATTTCCATAAAACCCATATAAATAAAACATATTATATAACGGTATCATGAGACATAAGCATACGTAAATGGAATAACCATACGGTCAACTTCCTAACATATAACTAAATGGATTAGCCAAAAGGCTGACTTCCATAGCCAAGGCATTGGAGGTTATAATATACCAAACTGTTATGGTTTATCATGTCACCACCGGTCATTTGATTTATTACGTAACCACCCATAAAATGCCCAACTACCATTATAAAATCATAACACATACAATAAATCTAAAGTAAAGAAAACAATTCATCATTTCAATCGCTTAAATATATTGACATAAAAAATCCATTATCAGTTCCATTTTCAATACCAAAATATATAAATGAGTATATGGTATTTATTTTCCTTGAAAAAAACATTACGGCTTGTCAAGGAATCCAAAAAACAAACAATACTCGCGGTGGTGGAAAGGTAATTGCCACTACATAAATTAAAAGAAACATTTCATTATTTCATTTAGTAAAACTCTTTCTAGAAAGAGATTCCCTTTGAAAAGTCATGGGTCCTTATATATCTTATAAAAGAAAGTCGTGTAATAAAACAAAATATTCCTCAATGAATGGAGATTGAGATTAAGTCCCTATCCTCAGGTCCGACTTGACTCGATCGTTCATTAATCTCCTTAATAATAAACTAAAGATAATTTATACATCCTTATGAACCTTTTTAAATTTTATTATTCTATTTATATCACTTATTACAAGGTTATAAATGTTATGTAATCATTCAAGTTAATAAGGTTCGTTTTGTCGATATTCGGTACTGGAGTCACAAAGGAACACCATATAGTTACAAGTTGTTCACATGGTAAAATGATCATTATATCCAGAAAGATATTCATGATTTAGATATCATATAGATCATATATATCTAGTATATACATGTATTTATAACATTAAATAATATTTGGAGGTAAAAATTAAATGCACCGTTCATGGAGATGGTAAGCCGTGCGTACGAATGAACGGTAATTCCATTTTTTTTTATTTTAATGTAATTAAAAAATAATTATACACATTTATATTATAATTTTAGTGTCATATCATATATAATATAATTAACTCCATCCTTTATGTGTCCCACATATGGCATTAAAGAGTCATATCTCTTTGAGGGTGCGGTAGTCTGCAATTCCTCAAAAGAAATTATCGCGTTTACCCATTATGGAAACCATATAGGTATGATATAAATTGAAAATACATAAGAATAAAGTAAACATAAAATAATATATATCATCTATAAATACAGTTCCATATTAATGGACACCATGAGAGGAGGTGGGAGATAATCGAACAATCATCGTCTCGTGAGGCGTTAGTTTTCCATCCACAAAAACAGCATGTTTTTCACACATTAGATGGAGGTGTGTGTAAGGTTAGTTAAAATATTTATCATAAACACATCCTAGATTATTCAGGATACTGGTTTGGTTATAAAATAAAGTAATAAAAAGAGTTCAGGTGTAGGAGAAGTAAAATAAAAGAAAAGAAGTTAAGAGAAACTATTACCTTTAATTTGGGTAACTTCAATTGGTTTGAACCAAAAGAACTTCTTGAAGTACCTTTTGTAACATCCCAAGTAATTAATGAATAATAGATAATTTTTATCTATGTCTATTAATGAATTAGATAGTGTTTTAGAGGCTTAAAATGAAAATAAATCCAATCTTAAGCATGGAATACACTAATATTTTTAAAAGATTGTTTTATTTCCTTTTGATGGCAAACCATTTTTAAATCAATATTTTTAAAATTTTAAAATCTATATTTGTCAAAATAAACATATTCATTATGATTGGGACATTGAATTTTGTATTGGATAAATTTTTGGTATTTTTATGACAATGTTCATTTTTTAAAGAATAGTGAAAATACTGCATTTTACATCAAAACTTCTTCTTAATCTAATTTATTTATATGATTAGATTATCTTTTGAATTGGTCTTAATGTTCAATCTGAATATATTTTTACCATTTAATCCAATGGTGGTCATTGGAATCAATTTCACTTTGAAATTGGACTTAAACTTGTGTCAATCTTTTGATATTTATTGTTTTATAAAAACACGCTATTTGCTCTGACAACGGGAATTAATTATTAAATTTATTTATTTGAATTATATGTTTTGAATTTTTTAAAATAGACTTCATTTTTGAATTCAGAATATCAAATATAGCTTAGGGTAAATTTTTTTTAATTTTCTGAAAAACATCGAATTTTGTTGAATAGTGAAACCACTAAGTGGTACTTATAAAAACTGATTTTCCGTTTAAATGAAATTTTTCCATCATTTTGTTTTGAATTTCAAAAATCCGACATACATGGTTGTCATTAAGAAGTAAAATTTGGTTCAATGAGATTAAAAAAATTTGGTGAATAGTAACTTTTTTTCATTAATCGCGATTAGAGGTAATTAGTGTAGTTTAAGGTAAAAATAATGCATTAATAAAATGAGATGAGCTTGAAACATGTCCTAACCCTATTGGTTGTGTCATGGCCGACCAGGAAAACCCATGGGTCGATTTAGGGGACCCCATTGAGCCGCTTGGGTGAGATAATGACTTTAATGCCTTTTATAAATAAAGGTGAAAATGACACTTACATAAATTGTTTTACTATAAAACTTTTTATAAGGGGTTAGACTAATCATGTTTTTGTCTATAAATATTAATTAGAAAGCTAAAAATATTTCCTACATCATATTATTTTTTTTATAATTTTTAGACATTAAATAAATTAAATTATTTATGACATCATGATGATGCAGCGGTGACCTCATTATTTAACGATTAAAATAAAATGGAAAGATAATTGAATATCTAAGACCTACACTTGTCCAAAAACTATTGGATGGGAATATTTCAAAGCCTTATCATCTTTGCTTCGAAATATATTAATGTGGGACCATATAAATTCGAAACACTCTTGAAAATAAAATAATAGTTTCATGATTTCTAAAAGTGCCCCTCCTCTCCTCTTATAAAAGGCCCCCACCTCTACCTCATTTCACACACTCCCCAAAGCCTTTGTCTCGGCCAAAACCTGCCCATTTTGTCTCTCCACATCCCTCTCCTCATCCTATAGGATTCCCTTTGGCCAGAATCCTTTCAAAGGAAGCCTTTAGGCTCAAATCAAAAGGAGTTACACTTTTAAAGGTAATTCATTCTCTAATGTTCATTTGTTTTATTTTTATTCTCAAACCCCCTAATCTCTTTTTATTTACTTCTTTTGTAACAACACCAGTATCACCAATATACTAGGATGTTGGTATAAGATTTATTCGAGCTAAACTCTCACACAACTACATCAAATGGTTAAAGAACATACGGTTTCCGTGGATGGAGAAATTCTGCCTCCCGAAACGATGATTGTTCAATACTCATTTAACACCTTCAAAGGTGGCCATTATGATGACACTATTTTTATATATGATATATAATATGTTTATTCTTTCCTTAAGACTATGTATTTTTCATTTATGGAATACCATTATTGTTTCCATTATGGGTAAACACGATATTTTCATTTTAGGAAGTGCGGACTACCGCCCCCTGAAAGTGATTTGATTCGTTAATAGCATATGTGGGATGTGTAAAGGATAAAGTTAATGATATTATATATGTTATTATACTGTAATTATAATATAATCTTATATAATTATGACTCCATTCCAGAAAATACGAAAAAGAAATGGAAGTAGCGTTCATGCGTACGTACGGCATACCGTCTCCATGAACGGTGCATTTCATTTCTTACCTCTAAATGTGTTGTAATATTATAAATACATGTATATGCTGAATATATATTATTTATATGTTATCCAAATCATTAATATCATTCTGGATATAATGAACCTTTGACCAAATTAACATCATGTAAGTGTAAGAAGTCTATTTTTGACTTCAGAACCAAATACCGACAAAATGAACATTATTAACTTAAATGATTACATGATGTTCATAACATGGTATAAAAGGAATAATGAACTTGAAAAAGGTTATTAAGCAAGTAGAGATTAACTCAAATTTATTATTCAGAATATTAAAGAATGACCGAGTCAAGTCGGATACGTGGTATGGGACTTCGTCTCAATCTTCTTTCATTGAGGCATATTTTATTTTATACACAACTTTCTTTTATACGGTGTATAAACCCCTTTGAATTTTATGTTTATTCAAAAGGAATCTTTTTTATACTAAACATTTACTAAATGACAAAAGGGAATGTTTTTGTCGTACGTATGCGGCGAAAATGACTTCTCGGCCGTCGTAATCTTTATTTGAGTTTCGGCTTCCTCTACAAGCCGTACCTTCTTTTTAAAAGAAAAATAAATACCATGTTTTACATTTATTTTATTTTGGTATAAAAAATGGTTTTCATAATGTTTTTATATCAATGTGTTGTATTGATATCTTGTGATTTAAAGGTGGGAATGTTATGTTTCCTTTATGCATGTTTTATGTGATATGATTATGTTGAGGTTCTTGGGAATTATTATGAAAACGGGTGGTTCCGTGATAAACTAAGGGCGGGTGAGCCCGATATAGCTCTCCAATGCATTGGGTAACGCGAAGGAGTGAAACGTTAAGGTTTCTTCGGAGAGATTTAGGGAATATATTGTGATGGTTATTCCAAAAGTAACCAAGAGGGTTACTCCCTACGTAAGAATGTTATGAATGCCTCAAGTTACATTTATGTCTTATGATTTCTATGATTTATTCATGATTTGATGAGGTATGATAAAGTGCTTTTGTTTTATTGGTAAAGTGTGATCTCATCCTTATGTATATATGTACCCATGTTTTCTTTCCATATTTTTATATCCCTTACTGAGAATTTTATGCTCATCCCAAGTTTTTTGAAATGTTTTTCACAGGTCAAGGGAAAGGTACATGATATAATGATAATGTCAAGGAAGTGTCAAGAAAGAATCCATGTTTATTTTAAATATGTTTCCATTGATGGGAATAAAGAATACTATCTTTATGTAACCACTTTGTTTATATGTGGAATATAATGCACGTTTTATGATCTAATTCTCTAAAACTCTAAACCCGAAAAGATCCTCAATGTGTAATCTTGTAATAACTCAAGATTAAGTAAGGTTTAAGACTGGGGCCTTATAGTTGGTATCAAAGGTCAGTTTAGATAACTTTAGGAGTTATAATTCTATTAAATGATTATCCAAAAATATTTTTTTTGAAATGATATAGCATTTGAAGATTACCATGTTGCTTCATCTAAGACATGTTTGTTCAGAATGGTTTTCCGCAGAGGTAATAGGGAACTAGTTCTAGGAAGGAATACAGAAGGAAATAACCTTCCGAATCAGCATCCAGAAATGGTCAGAATTGGAACTGAACAGTTTGTTACAGTGATGGCACTGTTGACTCAGGCTATAAATGGTGGTGGTATCCATGCACGAGATCAGCCAGATCAACCGCAGACGAACATGTCAGTGGTGGAACATTTCATGAGGCAACATCCCCCATCATTCAGAGGATCATCTGACTCTGTGCTAGCTGAAGGGTGGATTAAAGCACTGTAGAAAATTTTTGATGTCATGGGGTGTTCAGACAATCAAATGGTTAGTCTTGCTATTTACCGTTTGGAGGGTGAAGCAGATCAGTGGTGGTCGATGGTTAAAAATATCAGGGATGCTGATGAGATTGATGCTCTTGACTAGGATGAATACAAAGGTATGTTTCTTGAGAAGGATTTTCCTAATTCTGTTCGACTTAGGATGGAAAAACAATTCTTGGAATTGAGGCAAGAGGAAGACTAAGTGTCTACCTATGAAGAAAGGTTCACTCGATTGGCAAGGTATGCTCCAAATTTTATCCGAGACCTTGATAGTAAAATCAATCGTTTTTACTCAGGATTAATGCCAAAATATCTAAGGGAATTAGCTTCTCGTGAGTTTAAAAGTTATGAAAAGCTTGTTCGATGTGCTGAGAAGGTGGAAATGGAGTTTCCCGATGATCAGGTGTTCTATAACAACCAAAAGAAGAAGAGACCGTGGTTGCAGGAGAAAGGAATGAATTCTTCAAAAAAGTTGGATGGTAAGAAAACTAAGTTTCAAGTTTGTGATAAATGTGGCAAAATGCATGCTGGGGAATGTCTTCTGAATTCTGGAAAGTGCTACCGATGTGGTAAGATGGGACATAAGGCTCGTGATTGCACTGAAAAGGATCAAGGCGAAGGTAAGGCCAAATTTGATTTATAGTTAGTGAAATGTTATAAGTGCAATGAGATGGTTCACTATGCAAACGAGTGTCCGAAAAAGAGCTTGAGTGATGGGAAGCAGTTAGACTACAAGCAGAAAGGGGTGGTGAAATCCTTTGCAACTACTTCAGTAGATGTCGGGCCGTCAAATGAAGTTGTATCAGCTCTAGGGAGCTCGGTATTTTTCAAAGATTGACTTGAGATTGGGGTACCATCAGCTGAAGGAAAAGGAGGAAGATACTCCGAAGACCACATTCCGTATGAGATATGGCCATTATGAATTTGTAGTAATGCCTTTTGGGCTAACCAATTCACCTGCTGTATTCATGGACATAATGAATAGAATTTTCCATGTGTTCTTGGATAAGTTTGTGGTGGTTTTCATTGATGATATTTTGGTCTTTTCAAAAAGTAATGAGTAGCATGAAAGAAATTTAAGGGTTATCTTGCAAACCTTAAAAGAAAAGAAATTGTATGGGAAATTCAGAAAATGTGAGTTTTGGTTGCAACAAATATCTTTCCTTGGTCATATTTTTTCTAAAGATGGAATAACTATTGATCCTGCAAAAACTAAAGTTGTTGAAGAATGGCCAAGACCCACAAATGTAACCGAGATTCGTAGCTTCCATGGTTTGGCAGGCTATTACCGAAGGTTTGTTAGAAATTTTTCACGGTTATCTAGTCCAATGACTAAGCTAACAAGGAAGGGTGTTAAGTTTATCTGGACAAAAGAATGTGATGATTTTTTTCATGAATTGGAAAGAAGATTAGTGAATTCTCTAGTTTTGGCACTACCTTCCAGGAATTGAGAGTTTTTTATATACAGTGATGCTTCATTGAAAGGACATGGTTGCTTCCTAATGCAGAATGATCAGGTAATTGCTTATGCTTCATGACAGTTGAAAACTCATGTGGTAAATTACCCTACACATGATTTGGAATTAGCTGCTGTTGTTTTGCTTTAATAATTCGGAGGCATCATTTGTATGGTGTAAAGTGTGAAATATATACTGATCACAAAAGATTAATGTATATATTCACTCATAAATAATTGAACATGAGACAAAGGAGATGGCTAGAATTAATCATGGATTATGATTGTACAATTCATTACCATCCGGGTAAAGCAAATAAAGTGGCTGATGCTTTGAGTCGAAAAAGTAATGCTTCATTAGCAATGTTGCGTTTGGAAAGTGATACTTTGGTTAAGGATTCGATGAACTTTGGCATAGAAGTTGTTGGGGAAGGAAGTTCTTCTGTTTTGTTTCACGTATCAGTGAGATCATCTCTATCAGATAGAATCAAGCAAGCACAGAAGCAAGACAATGAGTTGCAGAAAAAGGTAGAGCTGGTTCAGAAAGGTAAGTTTCCTGAATTCAATATTGATAATGATTGTGTTTTGAGATTTGGGAAGAGATTGTGTGTGCCTTGTGATTCACAGTTGAAGAGAGAGTTGTTATATGAATCTCATAGTTCTCTGTTTTCAGTTCATCCTGGTAGTACTAAGATGTATCGAGATCTGCGAGAGTATTACTGGTGGGATGGAATGAAAAGAGATATTGCTAATTTTACTGTGAAGTATTTGACATGTCAACAGGTTAAAGCAGAGCAGCAGTTACCGAAAGGGATGCTTCAGCCTTTACCAGTGCCAGAGTGGAAATGGGAGAATATATCCATGGACTTTGTTGTGGTATTACCGAAGAAATCTCGAGGTAATAATGCAATCTGGGTTATTTTTGATCGCTTGACTAAATCTGCTCATTTCCTTGCTATACGAGATACTTTTTCCCAAGATCAACTTTCCCGTTTGTATCTTAAATAGATAGTCAGGTTACATGGAGTTCCCCTCTCCATTGTATCTGATCGGATACCAGGTTCACTTCTAACTTTTGGAAAGGCCTTCAGAAGTCGTTGGGTACTGAACTAAATTTTAGTACAGCCTTTCATCCTCAATCAGATGGGCAGTCAGAACGAAAAATTCAGACCTTGGAGGATATGCTATTTTCTTGTTTGATAGATTATCAGGGAAGTTGGGACCAACATCTTTCTTTGGTTGAATTTTCATATAATAACAGTTTTCATTCTAGTATACAGATGGCACCATTTCAGGCATTATATGGGAAGCGGTGTCGAACTCCATCTTTCTGGGATGAAGTGGGTGAAAGGAAGCAGATGGGACCAGAATTGGTAGAAGAGATAGCAGAAAAAGTTCAGCTGATTCAGAAGCACATGAGAACAGCTTAGAGCAGGCAGAACAGTTATGCGGATAACCGGAGGAAGGATCTATCTTTCGAGGTAGGTGATCATGTTTTTCTCAAGGTTTCTCCTTGGAAAAGTTTGATGATATTTGTTAAGAAAGGAAAGTTGAGTCCAAGGTTCGTTGGACCATACGAAATTCTGGAGAGAGTTGGATCAGTTGCATACCGAGTGGCTTTACCTCCGAGTTTATCTCAGGTACACAATGTTTTTCATGTTTCGATGTTGGGAAAGTACATGCCAGATCCGTCTCATTTTTTGAGTCCAGAGGTAGTTCAGCTGGAAGAGAACCTATCTTATAAGGAACAACCGGTCCAGATTCTTGACCACATGGAGCATGTGTTACAGAATAAGGTGATTAATCAGGTAAAGGTTTTTTGGAAAAACCACATGATGGAAGAGGCAACATGGGAATCTAAAAATGCAATGAGGGATAAGTACCCCCATTTATTTGATAAGTAAATAAATTGCGGGGACGCAATTTTCTAAAGGGGGGAAGGATGTAACATCCCAAGTAAGTAATGAATAATAGATATTTTTTATCTATGTCTATTAATTAATTAGATAGTGTTTTAGAGGCTTAAAATGAAAATAAATCCAATCTTAAGCATGGAATACACTAATATTTTTAAAAGATTGTTTTACTGACTTTTGATGGGAAACCATTTTTAAATAAATATTTTTACAATTTTATAATCTATATTTCTCAAAATAAACATATTCATTATCATTGGGACATTTAATTTTTCATTGGATAAATTTTTGATATTTTTCTGACAAAGTTCATTTTTTAATGAATAGTGAAAAATACTCCATTTTACATCAAAATTGCTTCTTAATCTAATTTATTTATATGATTAGAGTATATTTTGAATTGGTCTTACTGTGTAATCTAAATATATTTTTACCATTTAATCCAATAGTGGTCATTGGATTCAATTTCACTTTGAAATTGGACTTAAAATGGTGTCAATCTTTTGATACTTACTGTTTTATAAAAACATGCTATTTGCTCTGACATCGGGAATTAATTATTAAACTAATTAATGTGACTTATATGTTTTAAATTTTGTAAAATAGACTTTTTTTTTTGTATTCAGAATATCAAATATAGCTTAGGTTGAATTTTTGGTAATTTTCTGAAAAACATCAAATTTTGATGAATAGTGAAACCACTAAGTGGTACTTATAAAAATTGATTTTCCGTTTAAATGAAATTTTTCCATAATTTTGTTTTGAATTTCAAAAATCCGACATATATGGTTGTAATTAAGAAGTAAAATATGGTTCAATGAGATTAAAATAATTTTTTGGTGAATAGTAACTTTTTTTCATTAATCGCGATTATAGGTAATTAGTGTAGTTTAAGGTAAAAATAATGCTTTAATAAAATGAGATGAGCTTGACACATTCCTACCCCTATTGGATGTGTCATGGCTGACCAATAAAACCCATGGGTCGATTTAGGGCACCCCATGGAGCCACTTGGGTGAGATAATGTCTTTAATGCCTTTTTTTAAATAAAGGTCAAAATGACACTAACATAAATTGTTTTACTAAAACAATTTTTAAAAGGGTTTATAATAATCATATTTTTGTCTATAAATATTCATTAAAAATTTAAAAATATTTCCTACATAATATTATTTTTTAATAATTTTTAGACATTATATAAATTAAATTATTTTTGACATCATGATGATACATCGATGACCTCATTATTTAACGATTAAAATAAAATGGAATGATAATGTAATATCTAAGACCTACACTTGTCCAAAAACTATTGGATGGGAATATTTAGAAGCCTTATCATCTTATCTTAGAAATATATAAATTTGGGACCTTAGAAATTTGAAACACTTTTGAAAATAAAATAATAGTTTCATGATTTCCAAAAGTGCCCCTCCTCTCCTCTTATAAAAGGCCCCCATCTCTACCTCATTTCACACACTCCCCAAAGCCTTTGGCTCGGCCAAACCCTGACCATTTTGTCTCTCCACATCCCTCTCCTCATCCTAGAGGATTCCCTTTGGGCATAATTCTTTCAAAGGAACCCTTTAGGCTCAAATCAAAAGGAGTTACACTTTTAAAGGTAATTCATTCTCTCATGTTCATTTGTTTTATTTTCCTTCTCCAACCCCCTAAACTCTTTTTATTTACTTATTTTGTAACAACAGCAGTATCTTCAATATACTAGGATTTTTTTATAAGATTTATTCGAGCTACACTCTCACACAACTACATAAAATGGTTAAAGAACATACGGTTTCCGTGGATGGCGAGATTCTGCCTCCCGAAACGATGATTGTCCAATACTCATTTAACACCTTCAAAGTTGGCCATTAAGATGTCACTATTTTTATATATGATATATAATATGTTTATTCTTTCCTTAAGCTTCTGTATTTTTCATTTATGGCATACCATTATTGTTTCCATTATGGGTAAACACGATATCTTCATTTTAGGAAGTGCAGACTACCGCCCCCTGAAAGTGATTTGATTCATTAATACCATATGTGGGATGTGTAAAGGATAAAGTTAATGATATTATATATGTTATTATACTTTAATTATTATATACTCTTATATCATTATGACTCCATTCCAGAAAATATGAAATAGAAATGGAAGTAGCGTTCATGCGTACGTACGGCTTACTGTCTCCATGAACGGTGCATTTCATTTGTTACCTCTAAATGTGATGTAATATTATAAATACATGTATATGATGAATATATATGAAGTATATGTTATCAAAATCATTAATATCATTCTGGATATAACGAACCTTTGACAAAATTAACAACATGTAAGTGTACGAAGTCTATTTTTGACTTAAGAACCAAATACCGACAAAATGAACATTATTAACTTAAATGATTACATGATGTTCATAACATGGTATAAAAGGAATAATGAACTTGAAAAAGGTTATTAAGCAAGTATAGATTAACTAAAGTTTATTATTCAGGAGATTAAAGAACGACCGAGTCAAGTCGGATACGAGGTATGGGACTTCGTCTCAATCTCCTTTCATTGAGGAATATTTTATTTTATACACAACTTTCTTTTATACGGTGTATAAACCCCTTTGACTTTTACATTTATTCAAGAGGAATATTTTTTATACGAAGTGTTTACTAAATGAAAAAATGGAATGTTGTTTTCGTACGTATGCGGTGGCAATGACTTCTTCACCGTCGTAACCGTTATTTGAGTTTCGGCTTCCTCTACAAGCCATACCTTCTTTTTAAAAGAAAAATGAATACCAAGTTTTACTTTTCTATTATTTTGGTATCAAAAATGTTTTTCATAATATTATTATATCAATGTGTTGTATTGATATCTTGTGATTGAAAGGTGGGAATGTTATGTTTCCTTTATGCATGTTTTATGTGATATGATTATGTTGAGGTTCTTGGGCATTATTATGAAAACTGGTGGTTCCGTGATAAACTAAGGGTGGGTGAGCCCGATATAGCTCTCCGATGCATTGGGTAATGTGAAGGAGTAAAACGTTAAGGTTTCTCCGAAGAGATTTAGGGAATATACTATGATGCTTATTCCAAACGTAACCAAGAGGGTTACTCCCTACGTAAGAATGTTATGAATGCCTCAAGTTACCTTTATGTCTTATGATTTCTATGATTTATTCATGATTTGATGAGGTATGTTAAAGTGATTATGTTTTATGGGTAATGTATGATCTCAACTTTATGTATATATGTACCCATGTTTCCTTTCCATATTTTTATATCCCTTACTGATCTTTTTATGCTCATCCCATGTTTTTTTGAAATGTTTTTCACAGGTCAAGGGAAAGGTACATGATATGATGATAGTGTCAAGGAAGTGTCAAGAAAGAATCAATGTTTATTTTAAATATGTTTCCATTTATGGGAATGAAGAATACTATCTTTATGTAACCACTTTGTCTATATGTGGAATGTAATTCATGTTTTATGATCTAATTCTCTAAAACTCTAAACCCGAAAAGATCCTCAATGTGTAATCTTGTAATAACTCAAGATTAAGTAAGGTTTAAGGTTGGGGACTTATAACTTCTACCTAAGGTAGGGATTATATGTGGAAGAGAGGGATGTAGGGGGCTAATTGGACCAAGTTTGGATGATCCAAAAGGCTTGAGAGGTATGAGAAAATGGTTAGAAATTGTCTTCTTTTCTAAGAGGGGAGTTTCTCTTTATGAAACTGTGAAAATATTAATTTATTATATAATGATATTCAGTTTTTAGAAGTCCAAAAATCATTATAGATGAAGATAATATGACTCATGGTCGAAATAAAATAATCCTATAATAATTGGATAGGTTTTGGAAGTTATTCTAATATTTATAATCTTATTTAATAAATTATTTATTAATGAGGTAAACACTTCATCATTATTGTGTCATAAATAATTTCATTTATTCATTGTTTTAAAATTATAAAAAAAATATATGATGTATGAAATATTTTTATATTTCTATTTATTATATTTATAGTCAAAATGTTAACTTATATAACCCCACATAATAAATAATTTACTAAATGATATTTTTCAATGTCATTTTTTCGTTACTTTATGTTAATTTATCTAAAGTGTCATTATCACTCCCACGAATCTTCATGGGGTCCCAAAATAGACCAAAAGATAATCATGGTCGTAAATGACTCTACCAATATGTTTAGGAAAAGTGTTAAGGTAATTTAATATTTTTATAATATTCATTTTAACCTTGAATTGCCTTATATACCATTAACCACGATAAATAAATGTCAAAATTTACTTTTCATAAAATATTATTTTTATCTTATTAAACCACATTTTACATACTAATAACAAAAATTTATGTCATATTTTAAAAATTCAATTCATAGGAGTGGTAACATTTAATTTAAATGAAAAAGTCGGTTTTTTACTACTAAGTGGTTTCACTATTCATAAAAAATTGACGTTTTTCAGAAAAATACAAAAAATATAGCCTAAGATATATGTGATATTACGAATTCAAAAATGATGTCTTTTTTAATAAATTTTAAATATTTATGTTTAATTATTTAATTTAAAATTAATTCCTGTTGTTAAGAGATATAGCATGTTTTTAAGAAACAATAACTATCTAAAGATTGACACTTGTTAATGTCCAAATTCAAAGGGAAAATAATTTAAATGACAAATATTGGAATAAATGATAAAAATATATTTAATTAAACATTAAAACCAATTACAAATATAATGTCTACATATTAATAAATTTGATTATATGGTCAAATATAATGTATTAAAGTTAAAAAAATATATTTAAATAGGGTTATCCATTAAAAGGTGGTAAATTGACCATTTATTGTAAATAATGCTTAAAATTAGATTCATTCACATTTTAAGCCTCTACATTTTATTGGACATAAGTAAATGCATTTAAAAAAATGTATAATAATATTGTAGTTAGTTTTTTTCATTCCCATCAATACAAAAGCTAGGAGATAACTTCCATTTAAAATAATAATATTATATTATTAGTGTGCGACATATGATTTCAAAGAAACTCATTATTGCATATCGGGTATGCTATCAAACATAGAAACCCTTTTAAAATAAAACTAATATTTATTTAACATATATTAATAAATATGAAAATCTCATATTCTTCATTTACTTTGGATGTTAGATATGGAGTATATAAGGATTGTACTATAGTAATATTTTTTTAAGGACTTGAGATTGTGTGGAACAAAAAAAAAAGTTACTCAATATCAGGTTATTTTTTTGGAAAATATATTGTTGAGATATAGTTATACCATAATATTGTTCTGATAATGAGGTAGTAATTATTAAATAATATATTATTCATTTGGATAAATTATATTTTATTTTCTTGACTTCCTTGAAACTGATTAATGTTTTTTTATATTCTATCATGGTTGGAGTTTACAAATGTTTGTGATAGAAGTAATATATAAAATATTCTATTAGAAATAACGGATCATGAATGTCATCAATAAGGTTTTTGGTAATTTACGGTGTTACAATGTTTTAATAGAATAGACGATGAAGGTTTTCACATGTTAATATGTGGAAAAAACGATCTTCATTGTGATTAACTTTATTTTAAATTTTGGGCTATGAGTATGGATAGAAGTATTTAGGATAATTATAAATGTTGTGATAGATTAAGTTTGACATTGGATTATATTGACAAGGTTAAATCATTTCTGTTGATTATTTTTGAATTTTCATAAAAAGGAAAACCCAGAAGTTGGGAAATAACTCGTCGCGTCCAGAAAGGCCACAAGACTTGAACTCGTCCTTGAAGGGTGACAAGGGTGAATCACCTACCACATTCCAAAATGATGTCCTTGTTGGTATAATGTAGTTTTTTCTTAAATTTCATGATAGATTAATTATAAATTATTTTATTTTGAACCCTATACAATTACGATCAATAGAATATTTTTAAACTATATTTTCTTTTAGTGTGAAAGATTAGTTTGTGGTAGGAATTGGTTGTATGATGAATCTCTACTTGTCAACTATATTTTTCTTCTTATTATATGAATAAATTAATTCTTATAAATTATAGAAGGGATATTAAATAAAATTATCTTAATACCTTATGTTTTGTTGAACCGGTTATATTTTAAATCATCATAGATTGATGGATTTGAGGCCGTTAATTTTACACTTTTTTGTGATTGATGACCTCAATAACTCACTAAGAATATTTAATTATTTCATCTAATTATGTATCTCTAATTTCCACCAATGTTCTCCTAATAGAGATCATTATTTTGTGGTGACATTTTCATTTACCTTTCATTCTTGTTAAGAATAAATTTTATGAACCCACTTTCAGATGTGGGTTTTCCACAATGGTATTTTTTTATTTAAACCATTTTATTTTCAAAATACAATTTCAAATTACAAGGACACAATTTATTGAACATGGGGAGAATGTAACACCCCATGATTTCAGAGTATTTTATTTCTCTATTATAATTCAATAACTTGTGCTACCCGCAACATTGAGTTCAAGCGCACCACGACTTATCAAACTAGATGTTCAAAAGTAATTATGAATAGTAATAACTTAACTTTTTATTTTATATATTATATATTATTTTAACATCCATATTATTTCTTTCTTATACATTATTATAATAAATTCAATTTTTTTTTCAGATAATAGAAGTATTTTTAAAAAAAATCAATTTTATCACCTTTTAATGGTGAACCCTTTTTAAATACAATATTTTACACTCTTATATATTCAATTTTACACAATAAACTTGTTTTTTAGAATCATGGCATAAAAATGTAGTTTATATAAATTCTTGGTGTTTTTCGGATAACATTCATATTTGGGTGAATAGTGAAAAAAACTAAATTTTAATTTTAAACAACTTTTTTAATCAAAATAATTTATAATGTTCAAATATACATTTTAATGGTTTTTATGTATAATTAGATTATATTTTTATCATTTAATATAATTTATGTCATTATATGCAATTTCACATTTAAATATTACAAAAACACATGTCAATCTTTTGATAGTTTTTTCTTTTTTAAAAACCCTCTTTTTGCTTTTGACAATGGGAATAAATTTTAAATTAATAAATTAAACATATATGTGTTGAATTTGGTAAAATAATTTTCATTTTTTAATTCAAAATATCAAATTTAGCTCAGGGTATTTTATTGGTTTTTTTGTGAAATCTTTAAATGATTTATGAATACTGAAAAACACTGCGTTATTATTTCAAACCAACTTTTTTCAATAAATATTTATGTTATTTAAATTTATTTTATGTCAAAATAGTTATATAATACCTATATAAGCTGAATTTAATCTATTGGAGTTATTTTATAATAAAATTATCTGTATAAAATATTATTGATATTTTTAACGTTTTGTACCCACCTTCTAGAAGAATTTGCAAATTTGCATAAAACATAATTTTACCACTTTTTTGTGTTGAATATCAAAAATCTAAGAGACACTGTTGAAATAAGTACATCTAATGTCATTCAATAAGATGAAAATAATTTTTGGTGAATAGTACCTTTTGACCTTTTTAAACGCAGTTAAAAGTAAATAGGGTAATTAAAGGTAAAAAATGATACTATAATACCCTAACACATGTCCTAATTCTATTGGATAAATTTATTTGAACTAAAAAAATCATAGGATTAAAATATGATCATAATTGGTGCACGTGGATTAGAATAGAACATTTATTTTAATTTTTCTTTAAAGAAGTGTTTAAAGTGTAAAATTCAATGTTTATTAAATAAAACATGTTTAATATAGGGTTATACATAAGATGAATTCTATTATAAATATTAATTATAAAGATAAAAATATTTCATAAATAATTTTATTTTATTTATAATGTTGAGACTTTATATAATTTATTTTTTTAATGATTCTATGATGATGCAATAATTACTTTATTAATGAATGAATCAAATAAATGGTATTATAAATATTAAAATAAAAATAATTTCAATGTTTTTATGACATAATCTAATTTTCTAGGTGAATATGACATGTTAGGGTTGATTCAATGTATTTTTTCATTGTAATCAATCTTTTATTACTTTCCCATAAAAAATATATCAAATAGTGTCAAAATAGACATAAATGTGTTTTAAAAACAAATACTATATCGATAAATTATATAATATTTCTAAAAATCTATGTTTTGGCCAGAAGACACTTATAATGATATATATGTCCTTAATTAACCACATGGGGTTCTCTAGGAATTTTATTGTTTTATTATTAGACATATAATATAAAAATACAAGGAGACATGGTAAATATTAAACTATTTAATTAAGAGCTAAATCTGAAATATAAGGTTAATATGGTAAACTAATCAAGTATAAAACCTATTGGTATAGATTATTTTCCCCATAATCACCTATGTTTTGATCCAAATTCATATTGATCCATTTTCAACCGAATATTATTGTATTATAAAATAATTTCTCATGATATTTCTAAAGTGACCATCATCTCTCTAATAAAAGAACATTTCCCCTTCTCTCAAAATCAAACCTCCAATGCCATTTGGCTTAGCCAACACCTAACTAAATATCCTCCCAAATTCTCGCACAACAACCTAGAGTCCATTCTAAGATCAAAATGTCAACTTAGGGAGTCCTTTTGATCAACTCAAAAGGAAACACTCAACGAAGAGATAAAAATTTCACCAACCTCTTTCATGTTCTTTTCTTCTTCCACTTCCTATTTATTTGTTTTTTACATATCAAACTAATAAATCTGGTACCTCATACATAATGAGATGTTATTAAAAATATGGTAAAATGATATTCATTATTTTATCCTTCCTATAAAATACAATGTCACCATATGTGCGTATGTACGACTTACCTTCTCCACGTCACAATGCAGTTTGTTATTCAAACACTTCATTGTTTGGATGGGTATAATAATGAGTATAACAGATGTAAATAATATATATATCATTTTAAATATTCGTTATATATTATATACCATCATTTTAGATATGATTTCATAATCAATATAATGATATTGTTGCTCATGAATACGTACGGATTAACGTCTCCACGACGCGATGAGATTCATTTCCACATTCACAATTCAACAATGATTATTAAAATATATATTATTAATAAGTACGTAATATATGACATAAAAAGGATACATAATATATATATGTACTTACAAGTATTTTATTCACATACATCAATTCAATACGATATGAATACGGAAATATAGTTTATGCATACGTATAGACCACTATCTCTATAAATGGTGCCTTCCATTTCGTATTTCAATCTATTATAAATATTTAAATGCTAAATATATATGATATATAAATTCATGATTATAATATGTAAATATTTAAATGATGATCAAAATTATTCGATCAAGAATAACAGGTTAAAACACAAACCATAAAGAAATCGATTATTACCCAAAATGTGAATTTAAAATGGAAAACATTATAAAATCGGTAGTACAATGTCCTAATTGAATAATGATGGATATAATAAATATGAATATGGTTATGGAATAAAATAATAACTTACTATGGTAATTATATAGGAGGTTAAACATACCCTCGACCAAAGGAAAGAGAAAAGTAATGGTTAATTTCACAATATCTTTGTTATTCGAGGTTGTTTTAACGTAAGTATCTACTAAGACATATTTATTATCCATGGCCATGTTTTATAAATGTGTTTTCAAAAGTATTCATATTAATGGAATTTTTACTAAAACATATTTTTAAATGATTTAATTATTTATTCTTCTAATCCTTTCTCATTAATGTCAATGTTTTCAAAATGTTTTTTAGGATTTATTTATATGGACATGAATGGTTTAAAATGTAAATTCCATTATAAAGATTGAAAGTGTTATGTGACACTTTGATTCAAAAATATATTTAAATGTCTTACTTTCTAAATTGTTTGACTTTTTAATGTTTTCAGGAAAAAATGATATTTCTTTGAAATAGGTTTACAAATCATTTACATCTTTATCAACATCCGTTGATGGGATTTAAACATGATTGATAATGATTAATTATGATAAAAATAATCCATATTTTATTGATGGTTTTGTGATATATTTGACCATGGATACATTATTTTTTATACCATTCTTGGTTTATTGTAAAATTATTGGTATTTCGTATGCTAGTTTAAATGTGAATGTTTATGTTATGTTTCATCATTTTTATATGAGAAATGTATTGGAATTAGTAAGTAATAGGTGGAGCCTGCTACAGCTCCTCAATACATTTGTAGGTCTCATGAGTCAGTTTTACATGGAACTAGATGGGGCCTTTCCCAAATTGATATATGGTTTTTTCGAGGCCATAATCATTTTTTTACATCTTGGTTGATACTATGACAAAATGTTTCAGAATGTACGGCATTATATATTGTCTCATTATGAAAATAATATTTATGGTTCATGTGGTTATTCGGCTAGTATATTACCAATGACTATTCTTTTTTATGGAATTATTTACCCATATAATATTTCTACAATAATGTGTTCTTTTTAATTATTTTCGGTGGAATTTATTTTCAATTTTTAACCATGCCAATTGTATATGTTATCTTCCCCTAAATTGTATACCCTTACTGAGCATCTGATCTCACACCTTTCTTATGATTATTTTCCTAGTATTTACATGTTGTGTATTATGATTGATAAGAATGGTTACGATAAAAGGGAATAATGGAATTCTCACAGATCTATCTATGTTTTATTTTATGATTGAAATAGTTATGTGAAGATGATGTATGTAATATATTTACAAGAATGCATAACTAATTGTACTTTTGGGACATGATTTCCCTATATCATGCCAATGTATTAAAATATTACACTGACTCGGGTTAACTAGGGTCAGGGAATTACATTAGAACCCAGATATGTGTGTATAAACATGACATAAACATGTCAAAAAAATATTTGGTACCAACATGATTTCAAATTAATCACCTTAGGGTCTAATTTTATTTTTTTTAATGGAAACTTGTCCATATAAATCACTTGTATAATATTTAAATCAATGATTGGATACAAATATCACACTCTTTGTATTTAATATTTATATTGGTCCACATAGGGAAAAATAAATCATTGTCTGAACCAAAGTTTTTATTTCTATGTTAATTAAATTAGTTTAATAATAAAAATTTATCTTTAATTTACTAGAATTTTTTTTATATTGTTGTGAATTGAAAATACAATATTTATTTATTTAATAGAAAAATAAATTAAATGATTTAAAACATATAAATTTCAATTCAAATTTAATTCATTAAAGAGTTAAATATGTTTTATAGATATATATGACATATTCGAGAGGTTTTAATGAATTATATTCTAATTTAAATTTTCAGTTGAAAAAAATGGGGTCAAATTAAATTAATATTGTCAAAATAATAATTAAGGACAATTTGTCAAAAAAATATTTTAATAAATTATTAAAATTTCATAAAAATAATATCATTATACCTGTGAAGGAAATATAGTTTCAAAATTTATAAATTTTAATTTTATTAGTTATTTTTTCATTAGTGATATCTTTATTAAACCATTATGATTAAATATGTTGTAATAAATATTATAGTTAAAAATAACTAAAGAAGAGTTTAATTAAAAGGATAAGGTTTCCAATAAGAAAAAAATTTAAATTCAATTATCAGATGGATTAAAACCCTAACCTATATAATCTCTGTATACCATTAAATTATTATTCATTTTTATGATAAATAAATTTAACATAATTTAATCATTTGTTAAATTCCAAAAGTGTCCCTAACTTCAATTATAAAAGGTAACCTAGAACTATATTTTACTACATAATATTGAGTAATAAATCAAGAACCAAAAATAATCATATACATTATTATAATCCATATTGTGGTTTACATTTTTTTCATTCCAAATATCAACTCTATTGTCCTTATGAAGTGGTCTAATATATGTTTTCTGAAGAAGAGGTAATCATCTTTACCTACCCTTTCACTTTTATTTCTTATTATATATTCTAATATTTTTTAACATTATAAAATAATAAATTATATATTCTATATATAATTATATATTATTACGACTACGAAACAGTAATTTTATACATTTTATCCATATAATTAAAAACAAAATAACCACACATGCGTAAAAATGACATATCATCTCCACATTACAGTGTAATTTGTTTTCCATGACTTCTTTACATGGATGGTTATAATTATACACATATTTTACATATTTATATTGAAATTATTATATTAATTAAATATAGTGAAATAAAAATATCACCCAATTTATTCCCCTTTCACCCATTAATGGAATGATATCATCGTTGGTAAATATCTATTGCTTAACATCTCCAAGACGTGATGCAAATAATTTTGAAAGGAAAAAAATTATATAATTATTCTAAAAATATATATAATGAAGAAATATGATATCAATGACCTTATTATTATTATGTAGATGATGGATCTAAATTATATTAACAAGAAATAGAACATAACAGATAAATCTGTCTTATGAATATGAATTAATTGACACCTGATATAAGGTTAACAATGGAAAATTATTAACAATTTGGGGATAGGATTATATAATTTCATCATATATGATTTCATAATTATTAATAAAATTATATAATACATATCTATTATTTATGAAACCATTATACAAGAATCTAAAGTACATTCAACTAATGTAATGTGTACAATAAGAGATTTATTTTTTCACTTCCACTAATTGGGTTAATCTTACACTTCATTGATTATGCCATACTAAGATTATGTTTGTAAGGAATTTTTGTTTCCTTATGTATCACTGAAAATTTTTATGTGTAGTATATTATGATACACATAACAAATAATTTTTATTAATTATAACTTCAATATTATGATATTTGTAATGGAAAATATTTTAAAATATCCTCTTTAAAAGATCCTCTATCAATCATTATTAAAAAAAGTCAAAATATATGTTTTTTATCTTATACTGCATAAGTGTGTTTTCTATAGTTAATAAATAGTTAATATTTTAATGTTTTAATTAAATAAATCCATTATTATTTTGAAATAATGTTTCTACATTTGTATATGATTAGTCTTACTAAAATATGTTGTTTAAAAATGAAAACATTATTTTACTTATATATATATATATTTGAAACATTTATTTATATTTTATGAATATGATATAACAATTGGGAATTGTTTATGATGATGAGTGTTTCCCTTATAAAACAATAATGTGAGGATCCATGATAATCCAAGTAAATGTTGTTACATTATTAACTAGTGACGGTGGTTCCGTGATTAACTATGGATGGGTGGTAACATAATATCTTCCAAAGCATTGGGTACTCTATAGTTAGAGGTTGGACATACATGTGACTCAATTTTTAATAGGTATATGGAAAATTATCTCCCATGATACAAACATAACTATTATTTTCTTTAAAATCAGTTTTAATTTAAAGACGTTTATTTTAAAATTTTATGTTTCTGATCTTTTTTAAAATATAATTCAAATTTCGAGGTAAAATTGTATGTTTAAAGGATTTTTTTATATTTTCAATAGAATAATGGTTTTATTTTTTATCCCTTAATGAGAATTTTTTTCTCATCCCATGTTGTTTAAAAAAAATAAATGAGTTTATAAGAAAATATGAATGAGGTTGATTTTATTAATAAAAATGCGTATGTTTTTCACTAAATTAAATAATTTGTTTTATAAAAAATGTAGATATATTGTAAAAAATATGGACAGTATATAAAAGTGTCTACATGTAATGTATAGGTTTTATTTTTATGATATTACCAAAATTTTAAAAAACTATAAACCTAAATTGTTAATGTGTAGGTAATGTGATATCTAATTTTAATACAATAATAATATGAATTGTTTTCAGGCATGTCTTTATAATTGGTTTCAGAGACGATTTTATATATATTTGGAGATTAGGATGTTTTCGAGTGATTTATTCTTAATAGTTATGAATACCAAAATTTTTATATAATTTTAATGATTATAATAATATTAATATCATATTGATCCCTGTAGAGGATTTAAATTTTGAAATTTTAATGTGACTGAAGATATTTTTGGAGAGACTAATTTTTTTTTTGAAAATTGTTTGTTATTTACTTGTGGGGACACAAAATGAAATGTATAAGATAAACATTGATGTTAAAAAATATATTTGATGTTATATATATAATGGGTATTTTTATGATATTATCATATTATTGATAATTTTAAAATATTTATATTTTTTTGAAAAGGATAGCCCACAGACAATGTGACAGCCTATCATATACAAAAAATTCATGTGTTTGGAACCCATGATTGAAGGGTGATGGGGGTTCATAACCTAGATCTATCATATATGAATTCATACTTAGTATAAACATTTATTTTATAGCCAAATGATTTGATGTATGAAGTAGAATTTTATTTTGATAACACATGTTTTAAAAAATATATTCCCATTGGGTTAGAAAATGATTTTGTGATTAATTTAATAATATTATTTCATAATAAATTCACTATTATAGGAATCCAATATTATTAAGGTAAAAAAAATATTAAGAATTTTTTAGGAATAATGGATGAATTTTAATTTTTGGAAATTTATAATTTATTGTTACTTTATAGTGAATAATGTAATTTATATTAATTAATATAAAATAATGGAAAATATTTTATATGGGATCATATATTTATGGGTGATATGTTAAGAGTCATTGATGTTATTTGGATAAAAAATATTTTAATAATCATCGAAAACTATAATTTCATCTCTATCATAAGTTTATGTTTCAATCAAATTTGGGACTATGTTTAGGAATCTTAAGGATATTTACTTATCGAATGATCTATGTTGTTTTTTGGATACTATTAATGAGTCTTGGAGATTAAAGTAGTTCTTAGATAATTAATATATTATTAATTTGGGGGAATTATCTTATCTTATCCTAACCATTTGGGTTTTAATTGAGAAATAAATTATGAATATATTTTACTTAATTTTTGCATTTTGCGATCCCTAAAAGTTGATTATGGTTTTTATAGCATGTATAATTCATCATAATTACATTTTTTTTGATGAATTAAATGAGATTATGGTGTAAATTGATTAATGGTTGAATATATACTTGTTACATATGTTTATTTTCTAATGTTTTTAGATAGTGATGTAATTTAATTTTTCAACTCTATGAAAATGACCATGAAACAAAAAATGTTATCTCTTTACTTTTTATACTATGGAATCAATGATCTTTTAACCCATTATTGATTTAGGGTTTTGTGATTTTTCATTTTCTCATGTCGATGTTATCTATAACATCCTATTAGTACATTAGCCTTAGATTTTATCTTCTATTTATATGGCTTCCTACATGTAAAAAAAGTTATCTATTATTCAATATAACTATTGTACTTTCCTTTATTCAATGTGTAATTTTTTATATTGTTTTTCCAATGTCGGGATTCAAAGTTTTTTTTTTGAATGGAATTCAATATTTGAAAATTAAAATTTCACTTTATGTGGATTAAATTTCCAAATTATGGGAGCGGGATATCGTATCATCCTATGTTTTTTAATGTAATGATTATTTACGAAAGTGTACAAGATATATAACATTGATATTTAATAAACTAAATATTGTTATAATCTGACTATTGTAGTGAAGCTATTAAAATGTATAGAACAAATAGTATTAACCAAATTAATAAATATAAAATGGTCATAATAAAAAAAATTATAAATTAATTCGTGTAAAAGTAAGAAAATAATTGTTGTAACGTTATTTTATTCATCACATGTACATTCATCATGAATTATTATTTATTGATTTCATGATACAAGAATATAAATAAATTGTATAATTTTAAGAAATATCATTTAATGAAATAAATATTTATTAGATCGTCATATAAAATTTATCATATAGTGATTTTTTGTGAATTTCATAAAAATATTAATTTTTAAATGAATATTGAAAATTAATGATTTTATTGATAATAGTATTTTATTCTAAATTATATATAAATTAAATTTGAATTTTTGAATATTAATAAAATTTAGTTTTTTCATTTTCTCATCAAAAATTTCTTTAAAAAAATTGATTTTATAGATGAATTTATTATAAAATAATTTAATATTTATGAATGATAATTTTCTAGAAAATAATTCATTAATTTTTTTTTAATTTTTAAATGAAATGATGAAAATTCAATATTTTCAATTTTATAATAAAATATTAGATATTTGGAATCATGAGGTAAAAATTTAATAATAGGTCACTTTTATTTTGTGTCAATATGAATAGTAACCTTTATAATTTTTATGTCCACAATAAAGGGTAAATAACAAGGACTATAAAATGACTACAAACATGCCCCCAATTTATTGGATGAGAAACATTATACCATAATAATTCATTTATTATTATATTTTAACATTTCCCCATTAATCTTTTGATTACGATCATTATAAAATTTTATTTAAGGGAAAGTCAAAGTAGTGACCTTCTTGATTTTAATGATTATAACATTATTATTATGTTGTCATCGATAAGATATATTTTACTCCATATAGTTTTTTTTAATGTAAAATATTTATATATGTCATTTTACAATATTTTCAATTTTTTATGAATAAATAAATTTAGTAGATTCTAAAAAAACATTGAGGAAACAATTATTTTAAAAATAAAAATATTATTTAATTTCAATTAAAATAGTAAAACAAAAATAATTTGAAATAATTAATTTGATAATCTAATTTTATATATTTTATTCACATGGTTGTGATGAAATATTTTTTTCTAAATTATATGTGTTTTATTGATTTTATTAAAGCCAATGTAAGTTATTGTTCTCAAAATTGACATTTTGAATATTCTAATGTAAATAATATTTTAATAAATAACATAAAATGACTGAAAATATTAATTTCCGCAAAAATATATTATATATGGTTGGAAAAATCATTCAAGATCCATTTACGGTCCATTAGACTTTTTATTGTAACAATATTAACCATTGTTGAGTAATAATCTATGTAGTCACGAATGAGTTATAGTTGTTAAATAACTGTTAATCTCAAAATGAACAGGTATAACCTTGACTTAACATGACCAAAAATATTAACTAAGAATTAGTACACCATCATAACAATATTATTTAGTTCTTTTTTTTGGAATGGACACCTTTCTACGAAATAAACATACATATTATTTAAAATAAAGATACTTACAAAATGCCAATCTCTTTATATTTAATGTCATGAAAATTATGGTGAGAGTGGGAGCTTTCCTCTTTGAAAATGTTGATGGCGATTCTGCTATATTTTCCTTTAACATTTGATTGTTTTAGTGGATTTGTTTAATCCAGATTGAGAATTCTTTTTTAATGATGATCGTCCCTTACACGCTCAAGGAAAGATCTCGGCTAATCGGGATCCTGGTGCTTTGAGGAAAAAGGGTGTCTCCATCACGGAGGCTTTATCTAGTTGCTCAGATCCAATCAAGGAGGGTTCTTATAAATCCTCTTATATCCGAAGATTAGAAAATTGTGTATTTTTGGTGGTGACTGATCCAGAAACACTGCAGTAGCGTGCCAATCTATGCAAGTATTCCATATTGGGTCGTGTTATTTACTCAAAGGGGGATATGCACTGGTCCTATATCGACCTTTAGAGTTGGGTCTCTCATTGCTGGGACTTTAGAAACTAGAGGATGATTCCAATCGGGAGAGGATACCTACATATTATTTTATCTATCCAAGGAGGATTTCAACAAGGCTTGAGGTACTTGAAATCTTCAACTCAATCTTGGAATTATAAGGCTCTCAGAATGGGATGTTTGTTTCAATCCCTTTAATTTGATGCAAACCAATGCTCAGATCTAGGTCAGGCTTCATGGTTTGAATTGCATGTACTGGAATCCCAAGATCCTTAATGACCTTGCCTCTTGCATTGGTATCCCTATCAGATTGGATCAAAGGAATCTTGATGGGGATCTTTTTTTCTAGAATGTTGATTGATGTCAATCTTGAATCCAAGCGTCTTGATAGCCTAATGTTTATTTCTAATGGAAACAAAATTGATGTCAATGTTGAATATGAACAAGTCCCCCCTTTTGTGATCTATGTAAGATTGTTGGTCACTCAGTTGTCAAGTGTAGAATGATTAAAAAAAAGGCGAATGAAGCACCAAAGACTTCCGAGTGGAAGGAAGTCAATCAGAACAGAAAGATTAAAGGTGTTTATATTGTAAAGGGGGAATTGATTCATGATGGTCCATCCAGTTCCATCCCTCCTAATAAATCATGGGATGATATTGCTGGGGAAGAAGATCAAGGGAATCATGCCTTGTCCATTCAACCTGCCAAAGCTAGAGATCGGGATCTCAATTATAATGGGATGACCCTCTCCAAAGATGAGGACCTGAATTATACCCTTTAAAAGGAAATCTTTGAGTTAGCCTATGCTTTACAAGTGGATACAGATGATATTAACTTGTCATAGGAGCTGTCCCAAAACATTAGTGATTTTGTCCTTTCACTTCAAGGAGGTGAGAATTTACTTGATCACATGACGACCCCATCTGGAGCTCTTAATCTTGCATGGGTCATCACTGAATGAAATATCGCTGGTCCCCTTGAATTAGTGAAACTGAATGTTTTTGTCCCCACATCTCACATTTCAGATGGTGGCACTTCTGGTGATGGAACAACTCCCCTTTTTACTGACATTCAAGAATATTCAAAGGATCCATGTGTCCCCCCAGCGGATACAGTGAATCCTAACCCTATCATGGAAGTTATGGATTTGGATCCCACTGCTAGGGCCCCTTTTATCTTACCTGATCCAGGAGGAGTAGTGGATTCTGGTAATCCAGATGAGATTGCAGGTCCAGAGGTTGCTTCATACACCCCCAACATCGAGATTGCAGCACATATTGAACCTGATTCAGGTGTCAAGAACATATCAGCCAAACAGGATAGTGAAATGGCATCTCTCACTAATAGATCCAACACAGCTTTTTTAGAAAGGGGGAATCCAGACATTAATGATCTTATTCAAGGGATCCCCATTCCTAAATGAAAATCAGGGAAACCTCCAAAATCAGGCAACAAGATGGTTTTGGAAAATTAGAAAGGGGCTTCCAGCCCTAGCTTCATGATAAAATAAAGATTTTATTTTTTAATTTCCATTGCTTGGCCAATCGAGACACCACGAGGTCCTTATTGCACCTTATTCAGACACATAGACCTATCTTCATAGGACCGTCTGAACCTAAAATAAATTTCTCCTCCAACATTGCCAACCTGGAATTCCTGGGCATCCATCTTATTGACATAAACATATGCTCTTCTGAAATTAAGAATCAGTAGGTCTTGGCTCACTCCTCCTTGTGCAGTATTTCCTGGGTTGCCTCCACTGAGCAGCATGTCACCTTTGAATTTTATTTTCTTGGTATTCATCACTCATTCTCTTTCATTTAAGAATTTAATAGGTATCAGGTCGATATAATCTTATGTATGGATATAAGTTACTTTAATTCTTCTATCCTTGGATCGTTGTTTATTTTGGGAGATTTAAATTCTATTTTGCATCTGAATGAGAAGATGGGAGCTATGACTAACTCTATCTCATCTAGGTAATTTAAAAATGTTGTTGAAAGGGATGAGTTGATTGAGGTTAACCTAGTTGGAGAAATGTATACTTGGTATAGGATATTTCTAAATAGGTTGGTTGCTAGCAGAATCGACATAACCTTTGTAAATTAATCCTCTTTGGACTTTTGGAATTCTATTTCCTATTCAACTCTTCCAAGACTTAACTTGGATCACCATCCTAACTTTGTTAATATTGATGGTAGAGAATTAAGTCCACCTCTTCCCTTCAGTTTCAATAAATAATTGCTGACTCACAATGGATGTAGAGATTTGGTTCAAAGTGACTAGAATTCTATCTATTGCAGAGACGATGCCTATAGTTGTGTTCTCAAGCATAAAACCCTCACGAAGTACCTAAAAACATAGAGAAAAAACAGTTTCAGCTGTATTGACTCTGATATTTCTTCCCTTCAGAACTTTCTCCATCAAACTCAAGAGTCCAACACTCACAACATTTTTTCTAAGAATCTCATGGATGAATTAGAGTTTACATCCATGCTTAATAATCTTCTTAGCCTCAATGATTCCTTGCAAATGTATTCATTCAGGGTTAAGTGGTTGAAGGATGTCGATAAAAATTCAAAATTCATTAATTCACTCAAAAAATCAGGAAGGTCTCTATGCCTCACTCCTTGATCAAGGATGGTGATCACTTCATTGATAACAGGAGGGACCTCTCAGAACACATTGTTTCCTATTTTAAGAATCATTTTAATGGCACATACCCTACCTTTACTCTTGAGGAGAGTATTATTACAAGTATTGTTCTTCAAGATGAAAACTCCACTCTTACATCTATACCTTTTGATTTTGAAATCAGGGAGGCTGTATTTAGCCTCAAAATCAAAAGCTCTCCCAAACCAGTTGGTTTTGGAAACTACTTCTTCTAGACTTATTGGGATATCATTCAAGTTGATGTATGCAGATTGATAATTCATTTCTTCAAAGGGGGGTCTATTCCTCAAGGGATAAATTCTCAGTTTATTTCCCTTATTCCCAATGTGGACAATGCTAATGAGATTCATATTTTTAGACTGGTTTTCCTGGATAACACCAATTTTAGGATCATTATCAAATCTATTGCTAACAGACTCTCTCCTATTTCTTGCCAAATTTTGTATCCTAACCAATTTGGTTTCATTAAATGGAGATCAATCCAGGAATTCATTACCAATAAAACCTAATGTGTCAAACATCTTATGAAACCCACATGGGGTGGAAATATTGCACTCAAACTTGATGTTAGGAAATATTTTGACACGAGGAGTTGTCATTTTATTTGCAGTGTCCTCTCCTTCTTTGGATTTGATAGTATTTTTATTACCTAGGTCAAATCCATTTTAAGCTATTCTCACATTTCCATTCTTTTTAATGGTTAACCTGAAGGATACATTCATTGTCCTTGAGGGGTTAGACAAGGTGAGCCTCTATCTGCAATTATTTTCTCCATCTCTGAGGATTATCTCATTAGGATTGTTTGCATCATTGATTGTAATGGAAAAATGAGATAAATTTCTACTTGTAGGGATTTTATGGCTCCCACACAATTTATGTATGCTGATGAAATCATTATTTTCACTAATGGGGATAAAATAAATATTAGAAACATCAAGAGAACACTACTGCATAATGAAAAAAACTATGTTAAAGAGATCAGTTAGTGAAAATATTTTGTCTACATTGGAAGAAATATCTTTATCAACAGGAAGCTAGACATTTTCAGGGATTTTGGAATTTTTGAGGGATCTATTCCCTTTATCTATCTTGGGGTTCCTTTGTTTTGGGGAGGAACAAAGGCCAGCTACTTTTCTGACATCATTAGTAATATCTGAAGGCAACTCTCTTCCTTGAAGCGAATGTCCCAATCCATGGATGGTCGTGTTTGTTTGGTGAAATAAGTTATTACTTACAAGTAGTTTTACTCAGTTATGGTTTATAAATGGACTATTTATATCATCAAATGAATAAATATCTCAATTATGAACTTTTTCTGGAGCGGTAGCATGATGGAAAGAAATATTTATACTATTTCATTGAACTCTTGCTACAAGTCTTATGACTCGGGGGGGATTAGGCATTAAGAATCTTGTTCACTTTAACGACTTTTTGCAGGCCTCTTTTTTTGGAAGCTCATCAATGGTAATTATAAACCTCTTGGGTTTCACCGAGATAGATTTCTTCATAAACTCAAGAGAGGAAACTACAACTACTTCTGCTCCTCGTTGTGTCCTGCTTTTAAGTATGTCTTTTCATCTATTGATTCTCACTCCAGATGGCTTGTTTCTAGGGACACTTCCCTCCAATTTTGGAATAGAAAATAGACTGGTACCCCCTAATTAACTCTCTTGGGGGTGAGGAATATAACCTTAATATGGAAATATCTATAAAAGATCAGCTTTTCAGTATGGATAACCTACCGGATCACATTGTTCGCACTATGGAGAAATATGTTTTCTCATCCAGAGATGATTTTTGCGATTGGGAAAAAAATTTCAACAGAGTCCTCACATCTAAACTGTTTTATACGCACTCTAATTGTAACTCTCCTTTCTTGAAGTGGATTGGAAACATGAATAGGTATTTTATCAGGCCATCATGATCCATTCTTGTATAGAGACTGGTGCATGGGAAGCTTCCCACATATTGTTTTATTTAAACATGTGGAATCTCACTGGGTTCCCAATGTTCTCTTTGTCCTCGACAAAGAGATGACATCAATCATCTCTTCCTATGCTACACCACTGCTTCTTCAATGTGGAATGTTGTTACTGATATTTTTGAAGTGAGACTCCATCGGGTTTCTCCAATTCTTGAGATAATCATGATTTGGCAGGGGCTTGCTCTATTACCCCTTATCAAGAGTCTATTTTCGGTTGTTGTGGAAGAACTAATTCACTTATTATGGTCTGCAAGAAATAATGTGCTCCATAAAAGATTCCAATTCACTACTGCGGCTGCTATTACTGATATTCTAACTCTGGATCAGGACTCCAGGCTTCCATTGATGCACTACTCCTCAAACTTGATCCATGATTTCACTGTCCCCAACAGTATTGGTGTTAGGGGTAGACCTCGCCCCCCATGGTATGTTTGAGGATTTTTGGCAGACCCCCTTTGTGGGATGGATTAAAGTAAATTATGATGGTTCCTCGAGAGGTAACCCTGGTCCCTCTGGCTATGTTTCCATTTTTAGAGATCACAAGGGGGTTGTCCTTGGCTATTTAGATGGTTCATGTGGCCTTGTTTCGTCTATCGAAGCTGAAATGATCGGTATTATGTCAACGGTGGAGCAAGCTTATCACTGTGGTTGGAAAAATATCTGTCTTGAATGTGACTCCACCACTATTGTTATCGCCATTAGGAATGGTTCCTCACATCTATCTTGGAATCTTACTAATCGGTGGAACAAATGCTTGGATCATCTTTTGTCAAGGAATTATTTCATCACTCATGTCTACATGGAGGCGAATTCTATGGCAGATGGTCTTGAAAATAAGGGCATCAATGGCATTCACATCTTATGGTGTGATGTGATCCTTGATGATCTTCTATATTTTATTTATAGGGACCAATGTAAACATCCTATCTTCATACTCCTGTAAGATCGCCCTTATTTTTTTCTAAGAAAAGAGGCTTTCCCTTTTGGGCAATCCTCTCATATTAAAATTAAAAAATGCCCTTTATGAATCTACATTTGAAAAAAATAGATACCAATGAATGTAAATTACAATTTTGATTCTAATTTAGTTATGGTAAATAAATAGATTTATAAATACATTTATGAAAATTATAAAATTACCTTCGTTCCTAGTGAAATTCTCTAAAATATTTAGCAAATTAAGAGATAAATTAAAATAATGATTGTGGAATTATTAATTTTGAAATAATTTGAATTATTTAATTTTTCGAATGATTTAAATATATTAATATTAAATATAAGATATGTTTCATATAATTGAATTATATTGAAATTTTTTTTGAATCATTTTATGTCAAATTCAATGAATAATTTCCAAAATTTATATAGATTACAATCTATCAAAAATATTGTTTAATAAAATTAAAAAAAGCATGAAAATATTTTAATAACCATTGTTAATTATATATATTTAATTCAATAATAATTCTTCAATTTAGACATATTATATATATATTTAGAAGCATTATTAACCCTTTATGATTTAAAGTGTTATCTAAGGTCAGAAATAAGTAAAGAAGGGTTGAATCAAAAGGATATTGTTTAAAATGATAACCAAATCTATTAAATTATATTGGTTAATGTTATTAAAACCATTTCTTCCATTAAATTCTAATTACATTTCATCTGGAATAATTTTTTATGATAAATAAATACATATAGTTCTACCAAAATCTAATACATTCTAATAATAATAACCGTATCATGGATCAATAGGGTATGGAATATCATAAAGTCGTACAACAGTGTAACAAATAAGATATCTAAAGGATGTTCTCTGAAGAAGATGTAACTATCTATGCCACATCATTCATGTTTATTTTTATTTCATCGTCCACATTATTTTTTATTATACTAAAACAAAAAATAAAGTATTATTTATTTAATTAGATGTTTATATGATTATTAAATAACCACATTATACCATTAACTCAAGCTATGAAAAATTAAATCACCACACATGCATACATATGGCTTTCAATCAACATGTAGTATTATAATTCATTTTTCATAAATACTTTTTCAAGGATTGTTATAATGATGTGGATAGAGGATTTATATGGTAATTATTACATGGTTTTAATTATATATAAATAATACATACCCACTTCTTTAACATTTGATCCATTAAAGGATTGATATGGTCACTCGTGTGTACATACAACCTACCATCTCCATGATATGATATAATTCATTTTCCATGTTAAAAATAAAATAATGATTAAACAATTATATATATATATATATATTTTAAATATGATATATATGACCTAAATATCATTCTGGATATGGTGGAACAATATCCAAATAACATGAACTAAATCATTTAGGATAACAAATTCTTTTTAATATGACGTTATTAACCCATAAAAATTAGTAATAATGAAATATTATTAACAATTTAGTGATAAGAATATATATATGGACCAAATATAATATAATATATATATATGGTTCCGTAATAAGTAAATAGTCTTTTTAAGCAATTACATAGGAATTTAATGCATGCTCAACTAATGGAAACCATAAGGTATGGGATATCTTAACTCGGTTTTCATTAATTATGTTAAACTTAAACGTCATTAATTATTTAATTATATTATTATCTGTGTAATGGCTTCGTGTTATATTATATTGTATTTCAACATTTTTTTTAATTTTTCCAAATATAGAATCAAATTTTTTTTATTTCTCACATAAAAGTTATGTTATTTTTTTTATTTGGGTAGCTGGTTAAGTAGTTTGGAAGCCCTGATAAACTTCATATACTCAAAGGTTCAATCTATTATATTCCCTAATATAAGGGGGTTCCCATCTTGTTCATTACTCAATGATGAGGTACCATCTTCATTTTGTGGGTGACAGTAGGATGATTCACATCATGGAAACGGTGGCATGGACATACCATGGGAATCCCTTCTGATGATGGCCTCTGTTAAAAAAAGGGGGTATTGATGTCGATGGGGACAACATACAAAGGTTAATATTATGGTTTTGGTGTCGGAGATACAGTGGGTCCGTAGATGATTCTAAGGCCGATTATCTATATTCTATATTTTTTTTTATTTTGGATTGAGTTGGTGGAACGTGACACTCCCCTATGATCATGAGATGAAGGTATGATGGTGGCAGATCCATTATATCTTACTACTAGGCATTTGTTTCCTGATTAGACTAGGTGTTATGGAAGACCGATAAGATGTTTTGTGATCCCCTCTATCCAGTAAGTAGCATGAAAAAGTGGGTTTCCATGGTTTTATAATAGTGGTGTTAACACCTATATATAATAAAAATATTTTTATATTTTAAATAGAAATTAATTTTAGAATCCCCATTTTAATTTCCCCATTCAATTTTTTTGCAAAAGTAAAAAATGATTATTTTTTAACTTATTTGGAAGGGGAGTATTTTACTTCTAAAATGGGTACATATTGTTTTGATTTATTCTTTATATGTATGCATAGTTAATTTCCATGAAAATATTTTACGTTGTTTGTGGAAATGTTCCTAAAATATGTGATTTAAAATTTGAAATATTATTTTCCTTATGAATATTAATATGATGAACACATTAATGTTTTGTGATTATGATATGTTTATTGGTAATTTATTACAATGGTCAGTGGTTATGTTATAATCCAATGATGAGTGGTTCTTAGATAAACCATGGATGATTTTTTATGTTATTAACAAATTAGAGGTGCGTGTATAAATAACATAGGATGAGTGGATACAATATAACATCAAATTCATTGGGTAATCTAGAGTTATAGGTTGAAAATATTTATTACTACATTTTTAAGAGTGTAGTGTATGATGATTTCATATGTTACCAAAAGAACATTTATGATCTTGTTAATGAGTTTTCATTGAAATAATTGGAAATTCCTAACATAAGATAATGATATTTTAAAAAAATATGATTTCTTTTTCACTGAAAACATGTATTGTGTATGGAATATTTTTTATGCATTTTCAATAGACTAAAAATTTTCATTATTCTGTCCCATAGATATATTTTCATACTCATACCATGTTTTTTAAAATTTATCATAGGGTTTATGGTAATTATGGTTTAACATGAGTTCAAGAAAAAACATTAGATGATTTATGATGATGGGAAGTCATGAATATTTTTTAAAAAATATATCATATTTTGAAAAAATTGATATTGGATAGATGTGTCAACTTGTACTGTGTGGGATTATATTGTATGATTTTTTCTTACATCATCTAAAATATAAACCCAGATGATCAATGGAAATTAAGATGTTTTAGTGTTTTAAAATAACTAGAAAATGAATTTTTTAAATCATAAGCTTTATAATATGTGTTTGTGAGATATAAATACATTATAACAATAAAATGTGAAACATTATTTTGATTAATAATAAAACAATAGTTCCTCAAAAAATTAAAAAAATTATTTTTTTATAAAAATTTTATTATAATTATATATATAAATATACATTTAAAAAATGGTTTATTTATTTATTTCTACAAACGTATTAATTAATTTTATTGAGGTTTTGAAATAAGTATGCAATTATTAAAATCATAAATGATAATAATGAAATAATTTTCAAAGAACAATTTTTAAGGTGTAGTGAATATTATCATAAAAATTTTAAATTAATATAATTTGTAATATGTTTCCTATAATATGTAATGTTTCAATATATTAACAATTACTCACTACCTAAGAGGTCTCAATGGATTAAAAGGTGTTCAATTTAGAGGAATGAAAACAAATATAAGAAAAACGGATTTTTTAACTGATTGGGTAAGTTGGTTTTAAACCAGGCATATCTCATAATACACTAGATCCTATTTTTGATCAAGATTCCATGAATATATCATCCCATTTTATAATAAGAAACATATATTTTCCAAATTCCTATTATATTACTTATAAATAGAGGTATCCTCCAAAAACATAATGAAAAACCAAAATATTATATTATCCCCTATATTATACAACATTATCATTTCTAATAATACACTCTCATGTCCTTGAGATTATTTTTTTTCTAGAATGAGTTTTAATCCTACCAATCATAGGAGGACCATTATGTGGAGATTCATGCTTTAAATTTAAATTACCTATTCCTCAAGGTTTTTCTTGTTTATTTAACTTAGATAATTCTTATTAAATATAATTTATAATATTCATATTTTATATATGATAAATAATATTATATGAATTGTGTATTATAATTAGAAAATTGAAACTTATTATTCGTTCGACTGTTATAAGATGCACATTCTTGGGTTTGTTTTACCACATTCATGAAATATTTTCTAACGAATATTCAACGAATGATTATGAAATATTAGTCACTGACAGTATTATGTATTTTTATTTTTTAATATTTTTTTAATCATTATTGAATGGTGATATTCATAATTTTACACATTAATTAATTTTTTTTAAGAATCAATAAATTAAGAAAAATATATCATAATTTTCTATTAAAATCTTCAAAAACTTCCACATAAAATGAAAATGATAATACATAATTATTTCAAAATAATAATCCCCACCATAATTAAGAATATGGATATAATGAAACCATGATCAATGATAAAGGGTGAGTTCCACTGTGTTAGAGAATTAATTAGATCAATAATATTTAACAATTTAATACTTACAATAACAAATAATTAAATAAAAATGGGATATAAAAATATATATTGCAATGTGATTTATTATTATAAATATAGATATTTTATTCATATTTAGTTATAATAAATATAAATTTATTTTTAAAGATGTGAGAGTGTGTATAACTAATTGGGATTTTGTGTCACGACCCCCTCCCCACAAAGTGTACCCCTCCTCGGCCGGCAATGTTAAAAGGGAGATAATGACCTCCGATTCCCGCCTCTAGTAGGCCCTGGGTTGGCGACTAGCACCGAGGGTATACTAACATACAAATGGGAGGCATTACCCTCTAAGAGAACACATGCAGAAGAGAGAGATATAATAGACTCCAACCAAATCCAACTCATAACTAAAATATAAAATAAACCCAAGTACATATATGAAATGTCATGCAAAAGTACTACAACTGAAAGGGAAAACTAAAAGTACCCAAAAGAAAGAAAAACGGCAGCGACCACGAGCCCGAACAGCTCCTCCTCCAACCACAAGCTAGTAGTAACCCGTTTGATCTCCAACTTGCTCCAAGTGACCTGAAAAACATTTTATATGTACATAGGGTGAGTATAACAGTATACTCAGTAGGATCCTCCCAAAGACTCTTGTGCAAAGGTAAAGAAAGCATGCTAAAGCCCAGTGAACAACAAGTGAAACTAACTCGTCACCTAAACAGGTATACTATGTTCACATCCTCACCATGGATACTCTCACCAAGTAACACATACAAGAATATAGCATATAGTAAAGAATATCAAAGGTACGCCGCTACTACTTCCCCACTGGTTTGCCGCTTTGCCCCAACGTCATACGTCCTTTGCATCTCTCTCCAAAGGCCTGCCCACAGGCACCTGGGCTAAGATCCACAATCTGCACCTCGTGCACCACATAGGCTTGCCCGCAGACACCTGGGCGAAGCACCACACCGTCCTCACAACCAAAGGTAACCAGGTAGTTTCCGGGAGCCACCACAGCTTGCATAACGTGTATCATACGTCGGGTCTAATACCTCAAGCCATTACACCCCATACTCCGAGTAAGGATCCTCAAGCCATCATAGCCTATACACGTTACACCTATAGTAGTCTGTAGGATACTATATCCAGAATATATGTGTGTGAATAACCACAAGCCATTACAACCTTCTACACACATATATGGGGTAATTAACAGCTGTGCCTCATGGCACAAGTATCTACCAAGATAAGAGAGCGGAGCCAAAGGGGGTAGTCAGCCATTCAACCTCCCATCAGAATGTTGGGGAAAACACCCCCCAGGGCTCAGAATCCCCGGGGTGTCAGTTTCCCTTACCGACAGGGTGGAGTAGCGTATAGAAACACAAAAAGTACAGAATATATAAGTAACTCACATCCACACTATGGGAATTACCTAGTCTTAGATGCAACTACAGCTAACGTCTCTTAGACTCTAGGCTGCTACTTCTAAGACTAGGTTTCCTATAAGCACAAAAACATGTGAAGAGATTTATTAGATTACTCCGTTCTCATTTTATCAATTCCATTGTACATTAATTAATTATTTAAACATTAATTAAGAATGAACAATTCCACATTAAACTGAATTGGCATCACATTCAAAAACAACTGCTCCTTTTTAAGATTCACATCACCTTTAAATTTCAGCATCTTCATCCCCGTGGATTTTCACCATTTAATCAAACATTCATTATAGAATTACTTTTCCACATTCCCAGGGATTCTAGAAAAGAATCCTATGCTTCTAAACACAAAGGAGACTCAACAAGGTGAGTAGATATACTACCTGTCGAGTCTTTGCCGCCTATAGAAAGAGCATATACCCATTCTCCATCGAGAGGCTAAAAACGGAAAGCACATGGCATACCCCGCGCGTCTTCGCCTCCTTTGGTAGAAGGGTAGCAAGACCATCTGCCTTGAGCAGTGGGGAAAAGCAAAGTAGATTAACATTCAAGAAAACTGCAAGCAACTAGCAACCACATCCATCCAATTCCATCACCCCTGGTGTCCTCCCCGAAACCCACATGCATAAACTGATGCATCTCGCCACTCTAGGTGTCATCTGTTGCCATAACCACAAGGCCTCCATGCCTCCACAAATCACAACAACCATCCAGGCTCACATCACAGCACAAGCAGCAGGAAAAAAAACATCACATCATGGGCTCTTGACCCTTTAACAAACAAGAGGGTAACTCCGAACCCTTTTAGAAATTCCCACATAATTTGTTCTCTAATCCATATTGAATTGGCAGATTTGTTATTCGTAGGTTCCAATCACGTATACCTAATCAGCAAGTTATCCCAATTAAATAACCATGCTTACTTCCCTAATTTGATTATCCTAAAATTAGAACAACTACAACAACGACAATAAAAAGATTAATTTACATGCCTCTTTATCTTTAGCCAATTAATTAACAATTATTTCCGGATTTACGTTCATTATCAATTTCTATCATGAACGAACAACAAATCAAAGAAAACATAGATATCACAATATCTAGGAAAACATGAGGCAAACCGTTATCACGGTATAAAGCAACGAAATGCGATTAACCAATTCTTTTAATCCGGTTCAAGTATTTAATTAGGTCAATTTCATTGTGATCCAAGGGGATAAATCATGATAATTCTATGATTGCACATATACAATTAGAGAAGCCATGAATCCCCTACCTCAAACAGTTCCTCACGTTCTTTATCCACACAAAAGGTCACGATCCTCCCCTCGCGACAACTGCATCCACCGGAGGATGCTGCTGTACGACAATACCAACCAACCCAAAGAAAACCCACTAGAATATTGGAAATTCCATGGTATAATTATGGAAAAGAGGATAGGAGAAGATGAACACCAAAAGAACGATGATACAACATACCTTATATCGAAGATTGATCGACACAACTCAGTTGCATCCAAAACAGAGCAGAACCAATCCTAGGAGTAAAGATTGATTGTGCAACACCTAGGGAAAGAATTGAAAGGTTCTACTTCCTCCTAGTTGAGAACAAATGGAAAGAACAAGGTAGAATTATATCTCGTCGCCTTTTGAAGATTAAATGAGGCAACCGTTTAAGATCCGGTTAATTCTCCATTAAAAACGGATCGCATTAACCCACGCGGGTTGACCAAGTAAAACATTCCAAGCCTTAGGAATAATTAATATAGGATTTATGGCATTTTAAACGGCCTTAAGAGCCCTTAAAATAAGGCTTTAAATGTATTTTACGTCAAAGGAAACGTCAAAAGGGGAAAAACCATAGGAGTCTGGAAACATTGTTCACCCAATATTACTGTACATGAAACAGATCTGTGAAACCGATATGTGAAACTGATCTGTGAAACCGATCTGTGAAACAGATCTATGAAACCGATCTGTCAGACCGATCTGTGAAACCGATCTTTCACACCGATCTGTGAAACCGATCTGTCAGACCGATCTGTGAAACCGATCAGTCACACCGATCTGTGAAACTGATCTGTCACACCGATCTGTGAAACCGATCTATCAGACCGATCTGTGAAACCGATTTGTCACACCGATCTGTGAAACCGATCGGTGAACCCGATCTGTCACCCCGATCTGTGAAACTGATCTGTGAGACCGATCTGTCAGACCGATCGGTGAGACTGATCTGTTACTGTTCATAAAACTAGAAACACTGTTCACAGAACTGGAAAAATTGGCAAAGTGTTGGGGATAAGTCCACATGACCTCCCGAAACACCTCCAACACCAAAATTCCACAAAGTAATGGACCGGAGGGTCCGGGCCATTACATTAGATACCTCTCAAAACATTCTCGTCCTCGAGAATTAAAAACCAACCTAGAAGAAAAGAGGGGTCCGAACAACCACCCCATTAGATACCTCTCAGTGGAAAACCACCATGAGTTGTTCGAAAGCTAGAACAAAACTATGATATCCAGGAACAAACAATCAATACCCAAACAATTCATTCATAACATCACATCAAAGGTACATAAATAAAACATGAAAGGTCTAACCATAAAAGAAAAATCATTACATGAATGTAGTTAAACATTGAACAACTCTGGGTACTGAGCACGTATCTGTGACTCACGCTCCCAGGTACTTTCCCCCATGCCACCGTGTCGCCAGAAGACACGAACTAAGGGGATAGAACGCCCATGCAACACCTTCTCCTTGTGGTCTTGGATCTCCACAGGTCGCTCCTCGAAGGTTGCATCATCATCAATATCGATCTCTCCCCAATCGATAACATGAGATTCATCATGAAGATAATGACGGAGCAGCGATACATGGAAAACATCATGTATTCGACTCATCTGAGGGGGAAGTGATACTCGATATGCCATAGATCCAACACGATCTAACACCTCGAAAGGCCCAATAAACCAGGGAGAAAGCTTACTTCCATGACCAAACCTTCGCTTCCCACGATGGGGAGTCACCTTCAGAAACACATGATCCCCAACATTAAACTATAATGGTCTCTTTCTTTGATCAGCATATGATTTCTGACGATCCTGTGCGGTCTTCATCCTCTCACGAATCACTTGTACCATCTATGTTGTATTCTGCACTAGTTTTGGTCCGAGAATTGCTGACTCTCCGACCCCAGTCCAGCACAACGAAGAACGGCATGGCCGGCCATACAAGGCTTCAAACGGCGCCATACCGATGGTAGAGTGAAAAATATTATTGTAAGCGAACTCTACCAAGGGTAAGTGCTTCACCCATGAACCTCCAAAATCAAGAACACAAGAGCGCAACATGTCTTCAAGAGTCTGGATGGTTCGCACTGTCTAACCATTCGTTTGAGGATGAAAAGCAGTGCTAAGGCACAGTTGAGATCCAAAACCATGTTGGAGACCTCTGCATACCCTAGAGGTAAAACGAGGGTCTTGATCAGAAATGATCATCCTAGGTACTCCATGAAGTCTCACCACCTACTCTAGATACTGTTTCAACAAAACCTCCACTGAGCTCGACTCGTTGATTGCTATGAAGTGGGCCGATTTAGTTAAATGATCCACTACCACCCATATAGCATCATGTCCTCCCGGAGCTCGAGGTAAACCTGTAACAAAGTCCATTGAGATGTCCTCCCACTTCCACTGAGAAATCTATATGTGTTGGAGAAGACCACCGGGAACACGGTGTTCAGCCGTCACCTTCTGGCAGACTAAACATCGAGACACACATTCTGCAACTGTACGCTTCAGCCCAGGCCACCAAAACTTCCTCCTCGAGGATCGGTACATCTTCGTCACACCAGGGTGTACCGCCAAGGGTGAACTATGGAACTCTCAGAGAACCGTCTAGCGCATCACCAAGGGAACAAAAATCCTTCCATGATACAACAGTCGGTGTTGTTCATCCTCCGACCAACCATCAGGGGCCTCCCCACAAACAACTCTGTCTATCCAAACTTCCACCTCTAGATCACCCAACTGAGACTCTTCCACCTTCTGAATCAGAGATGACTGCACCGTCATCTGGAAAAGACATCCTCTACCTCCAACCTCTTCCATATCAAGATGCAAAGCTGTTGGCTCTTCCATCACTCTCCAGGAATCACCAGATTCAAGCACAACATAATTATGTGACTTTCGGCTTAGTGCATCAGCTACAACGTTCCCTTTTCCAAGTGTATACGATATTTCAAAGTCGTATTCCTGCAAGAACTCCATCCACCGACGCTGCCTCAAGTTCAAGTCACGTTGGGAGAAAACATACCTCAAACTCTTATGATCGGTGAAAACCACAAAGTGCTCACCAATGAGGTAATGTCTCCACAACTTCAGAGCAAACACCACGGCTGCCAACTAAAGATCATGGGTGGCGTAGTTGCATTCATGTGGACGCAACTGCCGAGACCCATAAGAAACAACTGACCTCTGGTGCATGAGAACACAGCCTAGCCCCAGATGTGAAGCATTATAGAAAACATCAAACTGGACTCCCTCTTCTGGAATACAAAGGACTGGAGCACTTACCAACTTCTCCTTTAGATATTCGAAAGCTGCCTGACACTGATCAGTCCATATGAACGCTTGATCCTTCTTGGTGAAAGCTGTCAGAGGAGTCGCAACTTGGGAGAAATTGGCTACAAACCTCCTATAATATCCTGCGAGACCAAGGAAACATCACACCTCTGACATAGTCTTGGGGGATGCCCAAGACACTACTACTTCTATATTCGAAGGATCCACAGCTACTCTCTGTTGGGAGAAAACATGCCCTAAGAAACAAACTTCTCGAGACCAGAACTCACACTTGGACAACTTCCCAAACAACTGATGTTGGAGAAGAAGTCCCAAAATGGCTCGTAGATGCTCTGCATGCTCTTCTTTAGATGTGGAGTACACAAGGATGTCATCGATGAAACCCACAACAAACTTGTCCAGGAATTCATGGAACACAACATTCATCAACCCCATGAAAACAGCTGGAGCATTCGTCACGCCGAATGGCATTACAAAAACTCATAATGCCCATGATGACAACGGAAAGCAGTCCTCGGGATATCCTCATCCTTTACACGCATCTGATGATATCCTGACCGCAAGTCGATCTTTGAGAACCAACTTGTACCCTTCAGTTGATAGAATAGGTCATCAATCCGTGGAAGAGGATAGAGATTCTTTATTGTCACTTTTTTTAATCGACAATAATCGACGCACAACCGCAAACTGTCGTCGGCATTCTTCATGAACAAGACTGGTGCACCCCATGGTGACACACTTGGCCGAACAAAACCACACTGCAACAGACCATCGAGATGTATACGCAGCTCTCATAACTCAGAAGGGGCCATCCTATACGGAGACATAGAGATAGGAGACGCTCCCGGCTGTAGCTCGATCCCAAACTCGATCTCTCATCGAGGGGGTAAGGATACAACCTCTTCTGGAAAGACGTCAGGGTACTCCTCTATGACCCTAGGAAATGCCAACTATTGAACCTCTGAAGAACTCAGCATCATCCCAGCCATCATGGATGATAAGGATGAAACTCGTCTATGACTCATCCAAGGATCTCTCTCACAAAAAAACACTACTTCCTCTCCATCTTCATCAAAGAAAACGACCTTCTTCCTGTAGCAATCCACAATAGCCTGCACGGAATACAACCAATCCATACCGAGGATGACATCATATGGTTATATTCATAAACATAGGAAATCTCCCCAGGAGTGGTGCTTCCTCAACACTAGCTCATAGTCTCTACATACTTCAAACAAGATAGCTTGACCTCCAACTGACGTAGTCAATGCCAAGGGCACTGGAAGCCTCTCTACCTCAAGTCCCAAAGCATGGACAAGGGTAGGGGATATAAAAGAGTGTGTCTCTCCTGAATCAAACAAGGAATACACCAAGGTAGAAAAAAAGCAAAGGTTACCTCGGACGACGTCTGACTCGCCTGGATCTGGCAACGCTAGAGCATGAAGCTGACCACGACCACCTCCACGGCCTCTCTGACCTTGATGACGACCACCACCAAGACCGCACTCTACTCTCTGAGGACGGGGAGCGTCATGGGGATATCCTCTGCCTGCTCTATCTAACCTCTTGTGATCAAAAGATGGTGCAACCTGCTGCTGCTGCCTCGGCTAGAACTGCCTCAATGGAGGAACCTGGAGTGGAGCGCCTGGTGCACGATGACTGCTATGAAAAGTCGGGCACTCCCGCTGCGGATGACCACGACCACCACAAGAAAAACAAGCGCCTGATCCCTTGGCATAGGCCTGAGAGTTGCTGCCTCCGGAGAAAGGAGATGGGAAGGGCTGGGACCTACCCCAGGTGAACGGAAACTCTTCTGTCCTGAAAACCAGGAACCCCAGACCACAGCTCTGCTTCGTGAGGAATTATGACTATTCCCCTCTTGTGACGATCTGGTCCTGGTCAAAGTCCTCTCAACAACCTCTTCCCTCGCCAGCACCTCATGATATGTCTTCAGCATAAAATGGGGTGACCTGGCGCTGGATCTATGGATGCAAAGCCTCCTCGAAATGCCTCACCCTGGCCTCATCATCTAGTAACAAGTCTAAAGCATATCGTAGAAGGTTCCTGAAACGGATTCCAAACTCTCGGACACTGGATCTCCCCTGTCGAAGGGTGAGTAGCTCCTGGTGACTGGACGCCTTCGCAGTCGCTGAAAGAAACTCGACTCTAAACTTGTCTCGAAACTCCTCCCATGAGATTGCTGACTCCTCACGATCACCGAGGAACAAGAACCACCACTACCTCGCTGCTCCATGCAGAATCGTCACAACCAAGGACACTCAGTGTTCCTTCCGAGAACGAATCGAACTGAAGCCTATCTCGATCTCCTCCAACTAGTCTTCTGTGACTGCATCTGAAACGGAGCCCTCGTACTTCTGTAGACTCTGGCGCTGAAACTCTCGGAGTGTCTTCCTCCAAGTGTCATCTTCGTCACCCTCTACTCGGCAGTGATCTGCTGGAACAGCCTGCTGGGCATCTTCTGCGCAAACCTGACGAGGACGTTGACCTGGAGCCATACCTGTAAAATAACAACCGTTAGAGCTCCTATGCCTAGAATATGGAAGACTCAACATTAATTAATTAATTGTTTTGTTTTATTAATTTCAGGTTACCTATCCCAAGGTCTACCCATTCAAACACAGGCGCAAAGAATAATGATGCATGATCCTTTCCTAGGTCTCTACCCTGCAACCAGTATCACATTTTTTAGTAGCCATCGTAAACTTAAAGGTCCGTGCAACAGATCATAGGTGCCCCTAAACGCCTATGTCTCTGCCGGTCTCCAATGTTTACCCCACTTTCTAATCATGAATGACACCGTTTCCCTACCATCCCATGCATCCTCACCTATGCCTAACTCCAAACTCCATCCTATCGCTCAACCAGACATCGGATACCACTATGTCACGACCCCCTCCCCACAAAGTATACCCCTCCTGGGCCGGCAATGTGAAAAGGGAGATAATGACCCCCGAGTCCCGCCTCTAGTAGGCCCCGGGTTGGCGACCAGCACCGATGGTATAATAACATACAAATGAAAGGCATTACCCTCTATGAGAACACATGCAGAAGAGAGAGATAGAATAGACTCCAACCAACTCCAACTCATAACTGAAATATAAAAGAAACCCAAGTACATATATGAAATGTCATGCAAAAGTACTACAACTGAAAGGGAAAACAAAAGTACCCAAAAGAAATAAAAACGGCAGCGACCACGAGCCCGAACAGCTCCTCCTCCAACCACAAGCTAGTAGTAACCCGTTTGATCTCCAACTTGCTCCAAGTGACTTGAAAAACAGTTTATATGTACATAGGGTGAGTATAACAGTATACTCAGTTGGATCCTCCCCAAGCCTCTCGTGCAACGGTAAAGAATGAATTCTAAAGCCTAGTGAACAACAAGTGAAACTAACTCGTCACCTAAACAGGTATACTATGTTGCCAACCTCACCATGGCTACTCTCACCAAGTAATGCATACAAGAATATAACATATAGTAAAGAATATATAGGGTACCCCGCTACTACTTCCCCACTGGTTTGCCGCTTTTCCCCAATGTCATACGTCCTGTGCATCTCTCTCCAAAGGATTGCCCACAGACACCTGGGCTAAGCTCCACAATCTGCACCTCGTGCACCACATAGGCTTGCCCGCAGACACCTGGGCGAAGCACCACACCGTCCTCACAACCAAAGGTAACCAGGTAGTTTCCGAGAGCCACCACAGCTCGCATAACGTGTATCATACGTCGGGTATAATACCTCAATCCATTACAGCCCATACTCCGAGTAAGGATCCTCAAGCCATCATAGCCTCTACACGTTACACCTATAGTAGTCCGTAGGATACTATATCCTGAATATATGTGTGTGAATAACCACAAGCCATTACAACCCTCTACACACATATATGGGGTATCTAACCGCTGTTCCTCATGGCACAAGTATATACCAAGAGAAGAGAGCGGAGCCAAAGGGGGTAGTCAGCCATTCAACCTCCCATCAGAATTTTGAGGAAAACAACCCCCCAGGGCTCAGAATCCCCGGGGTGTCAGTTGCCCTTACCGACAGGGTGGAGTAGCGTATAGAAACACAAAAAGTACAGAATATATAAGTAACTCACATCCACACTATGGACATTACCTAGTCTTAGATACAACTGCAACTAACGTCTCTCAGACTCCAGGCTGCTACTTCTAAGACTAGGTATCCTATAAGCACACAATCATTGAAGAGATTTATTAGATTACTCCGTTCTCATTTTATCAGTTCCACTGTACATTAATTAATTCTTTAAACATTAATTAAGAATGAACAATTCCACATTACACTGAATTGGCATCACATTCAAAAACAACTGCTCCTTTTTAAGATTCACATCACCTTTAAATTTCAGCATCTTTATCCTCGTGGATTTTCACCATTTAATCAAACATTCATTACAGAATTACTTTTCCACATTCCCAGGCATTCACGAAAAGCATCTTATGCTTCTAAACACAAAGGAGGCTCAACATGGTGAGTAGATATACTACCCGTCGAGTCTTTTCCGCCTATATAAAGAGCATATACCCATTCTCCCTCGAGAGGCTAAACACGGAAATCACGTGGCATACCCTGCGCGTCTTCGCCTCTTTTAGAAGAAGGGTAGCAAGAACAGCTTCCTTGAGCAGTGGGGAAAAGAAAAGTAGATTAACATTCAAGAAAATCGCAAGCAACCAGCAACCACATCCATCCCATTCCATCACCCCTGGTTTCCTCCCCGACACCCACATGCATAAACTGATGCATCTCGCCACTCTAGGCGTCATCTGCTGCCATAACCACAAGGCCTCAATGCCTCCACATATCACAACAACCATCCAGGCTCACATCACAGCACAAGCAGCAGGAAAACAAACATCACATCATGGGATCTTGACCCTTTAACAAACAAGAGGGTAACTCAGAACCCTTTTAGAAATTACCACATAATCTGTTCTCTAATCAATATAGAATTGGAAGATTTGTTATTCGTAGGTTCCAATCATGGATACCAAATCAGCAAGCAATCCCATTTAAATAACCATGCTTACATCCCTAATTTGATTATCCTCAAATTTGAACAACTACAACAACGGCAATAACAAGATAAATTTACATGCCTCTTTATCTTTATCCAATTAATTAACAATTAATTCAGGCTTTACGTTCATTATCAATTTCTATCATGAATGAAAAAAAAATCAAAGAAAACAAAGATATCACTATATCTAGGAAAACATGAGGCAAACCGTTATCACGGTATAAAGCAACGACATGAGATCAACCAATTCTTTTAATCCGGTTCACGTATATAATTAGGTCAATTTCATTGTGATCCAAGGGGTTAAATCATGCTAATTCTAAGATTGCACATATACAATTAGAGAAGCCATGAATCCCCTACCTCAAACAGTTCCTCACGTTCTTTATCCACACAACAGGTCACGATCCTCCCCTCGCGACAACTACATCCACCGGATGATGCTGCGGTACGACAGTACCAACCAACCCCAAGAAAAACACATTATAATCTTTAGAAATTACATGGTATAATTATGGAAAAGAGGATAGGAGAAGATGAACCCCAAAATAATGATGATACAACATACCTTATATCGAAGATTGATCGACGCGGCTCAGTTTCATCAAAAACAGAGCAGAACCAATCCTAGGAGGAAAGATTGATTTTGCAACTCCTACGGAAAGGATTGAAAGGTTTTAGTGCCTCCTAGTTGAGAAAAAAGGGAAAGACCAAGGGAGAATGATATCTCGTCCCTTTTTGAATATTAAATGGGGAAACGGTTTAAGATCCGGTTAATTCTCCATTAAAAACGGATCGCATTAACCCACGCGGTTTGACCAAGTAAAACATTCCAAGCCTTAGGAATAATTAATATAGGATTTATGGCATTTTAAAAGACCTTAAGAGCCCTTAAAATAAGGATTTAAATGTATTTTACGTCAAAGGAAACGTCAAAAGGGGCAAAACTGTAGGAGTCTGGAAACACTGTTCACCCACTGTTACTGTACATGAAACCGATCTGTGAAACCGATCTGTGAAACTGATCTGTGAAACCGATCTGTGAAACCGATATGTCAGACCGATCTGTGAAACCGATCTGTCACACCGATCTGTGAAACCGATCTGTCAGACCGATCTGTGAAACCGATCGGTCACACCGATCTGTGAAACTGATCTGTCACACCGATCTGTGAAACTGATCTGTCAGACCGATCTGTGAAACCGATCTCTCACACCGATCTCTGAAACCGATCTGTCAGACCGATCTGTGAAACCGATCTGTCACACCGATCTGTGAAACTGATCAGTGAGACCGATCTGTCAGACCGATCGGTGAGACCGATCTATTACTATTCATAAAACTGGAAACAATGTTCAGAGAACTGGAAAAATTGGGAAAGTGTTGGGGATAAGTCCCCTTGACCTCCCGGAACACCTCCAACACCAAAATTCCACAATGTAATGGACCGGAGAGGTCCGGGCCATTACATTTTGATTTGAGTGCTTCTTGTTTACTTTTAAATTTACTGAAAGATGAATCATTTTTCGGAAAATGTTTTGGTATTATATTGATACAATGTCCCATAAATTCTTTTAAAAAAATTGTAATTTATTTCCTGTGATTTAAAAAAATAGGTTCCTCTTTGTTTTTGTATTGTTATTCATTTGTAATAAAAATAATAATATTTATATGTACAAATTTACATTATTTGAGACATATTTCATGTAATTCACATATTTTATTTTAAATTATAAATATGATACCAAATTAAAATGTTGAATTTTAATTCACCCTTAGGTTATTTAATTTAACGATGTATTTAATATTATTTCATTCAATGAGTTCTGATTTAAAAATTTCCAAATCAGTAATGGTTTCCAATGAAAACTATAGAATCATGTAAATGAGGATACATTTTCACATTTCAATAATTAAAATTATAGATATTAGGTTCCCATTCAACTTATGGGCCATGATGAAATCATAAAACTCTATTCCAGGTAAATTAGAATAACCTTTAGTCTAGAGAAAATAGAAACTCATCATGGGATTGGTGAGAAATATCACAAAAAATCAATAAGGAATGATAATTTAAAAGAAATTATCTTAGAGAAACTTGAGAGAATTTAATGAATGTAATATGGAAATGATGAAGAATATGGGACATGATCCAAACAAATAAATCTGACATGAAAAAAGCTATGAATCATATTCCCTATAATGAACGAATGAATAAGTTGATGACATATAAAAAATTAGTTTATAAAAATAGATTAATTAATAAGAAAATAATTATCATGTGACTAATAAATAATATATTATAAAAACATCATAATATTATGTTCAATATGGATTAAATAATAATAAAAATTGAAAATATACATGAATATTAAGAATATCTTCCTTACGGTTGGAATGCATTGGGGAAGTTTTTACCACTTTCAAAAGAAACATGATAGTGGATCAGGATGTATGTATTAGACAAGATAGTGACCCATAAGAAATCCACCTAACTAGAAGATACATTAATTATTGTAGGGGAATATTTGTTTTGATTCTGGTCTTCGAATAAACATTCTTTATCAATGGACATATATTCAATACACACAACCAATCAAAGGCACAACATAAAAAACCCCAAGGAGATGATATATACACAACAACAAATAAATTTTTTTCCATCTACATCAATATAATACAATAAACCACATTCATTAAATTAAATTTTATGGGTCCCTATATGAAATTCATAACAAATTTTTATGAACAATAATGTTTTATTTTAATAAATTTCCCTAGTAACATATTATATCCAACAATTTTTCAAAACACTTTTCAAGGTACCAATGTTTTTAAATTACCACATATTAATTTAAAATAAATAGTATCATCTCTAATCAACATTAAAATTTAAAATATATGATTTTTTAATATACAAAACACATCTCAATATATGTTTTTAAAATTCTACATGAAAAATGATTATTTTTTACCAAAAACTAAAGGGGATACAAAACAAATTTTTTTATAAAAACCATTTGCATCATAAAAAAATTTTAAAATAATATTCATAAACAACAAAAAATAAATTAATACTGTAAAACCATTAAATTTTAATTATGTACAATTTGAAATTTTCAAAACATTTTGGATTTACATTTAAATTACATCATGCGTTTAAAAAAAATGGAATCTATTTTTCATAATTTATCTGAAAACATCATTTTATTAATCTTGAAAATCATTTAATAAAACCATGATTAAATTATCAAAATTTAATTTAAAATAAGTTTGAAAGTAAAATTCTATATTGGACACATCCCCCCATTATACATTTTATACCATTATGAACCACACATATCATTTAAAACACACCTGAAAACATTTTCGCAATGTTTATCACTTCATGTATCACATGAAAAACTAAGAAAAATATTTATGAAAATTCTTTAGATCCCATATTATTTATTTTAAATTGAAATTTATAATTTTGAAGAGATACCCCAAAAATTTAACACGTGTGTAACTTGAAGCAATATTAAACCCATTAATTAAATGTTGGAAAACCCATTGATATCAATGAATATCCAGTAAATATATAATTTCTTCAAAAGAATTATTAAAAATTAAAATTTTATTATGAAAATAAATTGTCAATAAAATGTAGTAACCCTTTCGTGTTAATGACTGAAAATAAACAAACACAGACAGATTTTACCCAATTATTCAAATCATGATTTAGTTTATTTAAAGACTTACATATGTATAGAATCTATTGTAGAATATTTTCCTCTGTGTCTAGGTTATCCATAATGAGGTCTTAAAAACTATTGTCTATCTTGACCCATGAATGGATAAATATTTCTACATCAATCATCATATTATTGGACCACACATGAAAAATTAATTTTTATTATTGATATGTGAAAACACTTTTCTATTGGTGTTCTTATGAATAATTTTTCCAATAATAGATTCTAATTCATCTTTTGTAGAATTTATCTTAAATTTATCATCAACCATTTATTCATTATAATGCATGAAAAGCTACCTTAATAACATATTTTCTATGAAATAATTATCTATTGCACGTACAATATCAATAGCTCCAACATTCTCCTGAATTAGATCAAAAAACATTCCACCAACCAATTTTGATTCCTCAACTGCACCATAATCTGTCTGATTATCCTTCTAATGTATTGAACTATGCATTCCTTCTTTTGTAGGAGGCATGGATTGACAAACCATTTTCTTTTTTTTTTCTTCAGACACAGTTTCCATAAACATTTGTATATATGAGTAATATTTATAGCCTTTAGTCTTATATCCCATTAATTATATACATCACCATAAGTCAGTTTTATTTATTCCCTCCCCTTATTCTTCCTCGTAGAGTGTAGTAATATTTCATTCCGTTTATTATCACTATCAAATAAATTTTTTCATCATATATCACCCTCCGAATCTGACACAAAAATGATTTGACCAGATGATGTGTTATTTTTAGGTATTGTGGTTTGTATGCTAACATCTTTTATATCCCCTTGTTCATGTACGAAAACATCAACATCCATATTTCCAAAACCATTATGAACAAATACTAATTCTAGTACATCTCTTCCATGTCCTACTTGTTGCATTCACCTGTTGAAATCCATAATACATATAGAATTATTTCTCTATCTTTTTTATAACATTATATGATGTCCTAATATTATGAGAATGTTTATGGGAATAGATCACTTCAAAATATTGGCATAATGACAATAAAGAAATGGATATTCTTACAAAGTATATTATTTTCATTGACGTGATTCTCATTCCTCCTTATTATAACCATTTCTGAATAGTGAATTACCCAAAATTAGATCATAAAATTACAAAAGATAATGTAAAATCCCAAATAGGTGAAACACAACAAATAAATTTAAAAATATATGCATTAATAATATAATAATCATAAAATGTATCTTTTTTTGGGATTTCATTGTTTTAAAATAATTAATTATTTTTTTAATGAAAATTTAATCTATAATAAGCATATCCAATGGGAGTGTCAACCCAAGAGTGGAATAAGACCTCTTTTCATCCACCAGGTGATAATAAAGTAAATCCCAATCCACCTTTTTATAAACTATTACCACAAGTTTCATTTTGTTCCAGATCCACGTCCACTTAGTGTTTCATTTCATACATTCTATTAAATATTATATTTATATTTTAAAATATCAATATATGTTAAATAAATGTGTAAAATATTCTCAAGTAATTAAATAATTTTAAATTATTATATTATTCCAAATGATATGTAACACACATTAAAAGATGAAATCGAGGAAGGACACTTTATATTAAAAAAAGACTCTGAATTTTTCCCATAAAACTCACTTTTACATTCGTGAACAAAATTTTTAAAATTATATTAAGAATGATGTTATATAAAAAAAATTAATTGTAAATATTATTTCTATGTTGAATTCACTTAAATGGTTTTATAAGGTAATATTATTATAGAATAATTTTACATTTGTATGAATAATCAAAATAAATGATTTATTATAACATATCTATATAAAATTATGATTCCCAAACCTATAACCATTTTTAATGACTTGGTTCATTTTTAAATTATCATATTTTTATAAAATAAAATCATAGTTTCTTTTTTTTGGGTTTTACAGTATTGAAAATAGTTTTTTAAAATAAAAGGATATTGATATATGTATAATGTTTGGAACATGCATATAAATGTGTTTTTCAAGGGTTTTATACATGATGTGTTACTGGTATATTGTTTACGAATGGATGAGCCCCATTACAGCTCACAGTTGAGCTCAATATAACTTATTTGATGGTTATTCCTAGATAGTATTCCAATGCATTATGAAATGATTATTTTCTCTAGATAATTATAATATAATTTTTTGGAAAGATTATTTCAATTTTTAAGGGTTCTACAAGTTTTTAGAGATGATGATGTCCCAAGGAACCTATATGAATATTTTATTATTTGTAATGATTTTTCATTAAAATTATTAATTTTAAAAATTTATGATTATTGTTCTTTTCAAAATAATGATGATTAGATATTTGGGTAATACGTATTCTGTTTATGAAATTGGTTTTCTAAGGCTTTATTATTTTTCACTATTTTATAATAATTATTCCTTTTATTTAACATATGAATCATTTTCAGCTCAACCCCTATTTTAAATTGTTTATTCACATGTTTATGTATGGTTATGGGAATATAATAAGTTATTATGAAAGTCATGAATATTATTCATGAAAATAAATATTTTTTTAAATATTTTTCCAATATTGTGGGAAATTAGATACTAAATAAATGTTCCCAAATTATAAAATATTATTTTTTGTTAATAATTTATAAATTAGTTCTCGAATACTATAAAACTAAAAATATCCACAAGGTTATACATTGGTTAACTAATGTATAATGAAACAAGAATATGAATCATTTCTGTTTTGTTCTAATCATTGGTGAATGATAACATGTAAAAAATATGTGATATAAATAAATAAATTTTATTTTTCCATGGATTGATAACATTAATAATAAACTCAAAAATAATGATATTACTTTTCCTTTTTTAAAATTCATTGAATCATATTAGTGTTAATTTTATCTAACAGATCTATATCCATTAAAATAAAAAATTAAATTAGAAAATTAAAAAACATATAATGAATCATTTATATTTCTTTATACGGTCATTTTAAAATATAAAATTAATTATAATATTATATATCAACACCTCTATTACGAATCTACATTAAAAAATATTCATTACTCACACATGATATTAAGAATATAAAATGACGATATAACATAGTTAAAGAGGAAAATAATAAATGATGTTTATAAAATAATATAAAAAAGAAAATTGTTCTGAAATAGGTTATTAAGATTGTTATTTTTATTATAAATTAAATTTATGCATTATTGGAGATATTAAGACTTTATTTAGGGTTTTTACAAACTAAATATTCTTCTATTAGATTACCAAAATTCTAATTGTAATATATTGCTCAAATTTTAATTTATACTACCAAATAAATAATATTTATTGTAATTCATCATTCATATTTTTTTCATTTTGAAATACATCCATAAAATAAAATCTAATAATTCTATCCATAATTATTATCGTAACCTGGTGGTGTGTTTTTCTCAATTTATACACCTTCGGAATTATTATTTTTATATGACATGACTTTTTTGGATAGATCATCTAATACATTTTTAAATGTTTTGACTCAATACCATCACAATTATAATGGTATCTAATGGTCCAATTGGATTTTTATGCTTCAAAAAGTTTTGATTATATTTTTTATATATGTGTAATATATATTTTTCTGTATTTTCAATTCATTGGGAAATTTTTGATACTGTCAATGAAATTTAATATATACATTTTAGTCACCACCATATTTTCTCGATGTATAATTAATATTCTGAATTTATTTTATTTTAATTTCATTGTATCTATATCTAGTATTTTTATTCAAATGTTACCATTACACTTTCTGGGGGTTGCTTCCCAAAATTAAATAATTGAAATATCAATCATAATAAAAACATTTTACCATTTGTTTCGTTTATATAATGTTCACAGATTAAATTTTATATCCTTTTGTAGACATTTATTTTTGTAAGATTAAACTCATTTAAATATATTAGTTCATTTTCTTCCAAATGACCTTCAGTTATAACCATTATTTTTATGGAATTCATTTCTAATATGAATACACAATTATTTATTAAATAGTTTTATGTGAATCTACCTCGATATTCACACATCAATCTATTAGTGTATTTAGTGAGAGAACCATATACCTATTACAAAATAATGTGTTATTATTACATATTATTTCATTGAAACCAATTCAATTTATTTATTTTTATAATATATACAATAAATATACATTAAATCGAAATACAAATATTTATTAACCTCTATGTCATGATGGTTATATTTTGCAGTATATTCATTCTATAAAGTTGCGAATTCCATAGAATTAATTAGTGAATGATGGGGATCCTAATTGCCAAATAATTCACTCATAAGTATCATGAGATAATCTATATTGATACTTCTAGTCTGTCTATAAAATGAAAGAAATTATTTCATTGATATATTACATTTTGGTTAACAGCAGGATTTCTTTTATCATGATTTAATGGCCTATAGAATATAATTGGCTACCTAAAATTTGGAATTTTTTCTTTGATCAACCATTTATTAATATAAATGAAATTAATAATCGATATGTTAACTACACATATGTTATGTATATACTTTCTTTTTTTATGGAGTAATTTTGGCAATCAATTCATAAAATAATATTTATGTTTACATTATGCTCATTTGTGATGTTTTATTTCTACTTCTTATTTTTTCCCTTCCTGAGAATTCCATATCACCCCATCTAATGTTTCCATTTTCCATTGTTATAAAGAAATTTTACAGACATGAGTTTCCGAGAATAGTAACTTATATAAATAATTTGTTGGAGATATTTAATAATTACTGAGTGTAATATAGTTTCTACTGTAGTGGAAAAAAATATCATTTACTTAAACAATAACATTGAATTGTAATCTATTTTTTAGTTATAATTTTTTAAATTATATAACCTATAATTCATTATGAATTTAGTAGTGTTATATGTTTTATATTATAGTTTATTATTTTTATAGATAGGTTTGTGGATCTATATTTTGTATCGACGTATGTATTTTATATTTTATTTTTGAGAATTAGATTAGGGATTATTATTTTCGGGCACCACACCACTATATGGGGATATTATTATATATATGGGGTTCATTGAATTCATGTTTCTTAATCAATTATATAACATCACTATTCTATGAAATAAGTTCCAACATGATATTCTTCAGGATGGTTCTTAAAATCTATGATGTTTCTTTTTAATAAATTTGACCCAATAACTTCCTTTCAATAAACACATCCAATGATTCAAGAGGATGACATATCAATCCATTCATGTATTCATAAGATTCATATTTAATGTTTCTGTGGAAAAAATTAATGTATAAAATCAATATTGGTTGAAAAATTATTCTATTTTCCATATAAATAATGCTAGTTTAATGTTTAGATAGTCCTTTCATACATTTTATTAGTTTGTCAATTATAGGTTAGGCTGACATTGAACATTCTATTTAAATACATAGGAACACTACTCAACTATATTGATTAAAATTTTTAATCCTAAATAGATACTATTGATTATGGAATATCATAAATTCTCTTATATTAATTTATAAACAATGTAGTAATATTATATATGGGTAAATGTTTTATATGTTCTATAAAGATAGTTAACTTTGAAAGACATTATATAAAGAAAATAATTTTATTTGTCCAAAATGATTTCATAGGAATCCATAAAAGTAAATTCATTAAAACATTTTTCCACATCCAATTGTGTTTATGTAATGGTTAGATAACTCTATTGGGCAATTTTATTTCTTCTGTCACTTACTGGAATACTATGAATACTAAAGTGTAAATGGAGATCATTTAGTTCATATTACCCCTAAAAAATTCCATTGGATACCCATAAATATAAATGTTATACTAGGATTCATAGAGATGTCTAATCCATGATATTCATATAAAATATAAATCTTTTACTCATGAATATCTATAACACATAACCAATTAAAAAAACTCAAATCATCATCATCACTAACATTTATCTCATATAATTGTTTTATTTATAAAATTATTCATTTTTAATAATAGTGTCACATCATCATGTAAATATATATTAGTTCTATATGTTAAAAAAATTTGTGTAATTATATTTAATATTTATTATTAATCTTCAAAAATTATTTGACTGATGTCCATTCATAATATACCATTTACAATTAGAAAACTCAATACCCTAAACACAAAAAAGATTCCAAAAGCATTTATTATCAATGATTTTTTTTTAATTATTACATTCATATGATGATTATTTAAATCATGATAAAAATCATTGAGTATTTAAAACAATCCAAATTCCCTAATATTAAGGTATTTTGGAGTAAATATGAACATTTATCTTTTATAGTAGATACGAAATATTTCTAAATAGAAAGGCAATGTTTTCAAAAGATTAAAAAAAATAATTATTAAAAACTCAATATCATGTATTTGATCATTAATATCATCGTGTTTCTAATATCATGACACATAAGCCACATAATTATCCTATTTTTTTGAAGACTTATACAACAATTTCTTTGTGCACAATTATAGGGAACAAAACCTTACTTTCTATATGACAATGTCACAATAAGATTATTTAAAAGTATAATCATTAATTCCTCAATTATATCATCATATTTGTTTTATCATTATCAATTTCACCGACTTATGTGCGAAATTGGTTAATATATTTTAAAACTATGTACATTTATAAATAAACAAATTATAATATCAAACTAAGCTAAAGAAAATAAATATTTCAACAATGATTGTGGGTCGTTTCCATTCCTTGAAAACCCTTATTTTCCAAATATCATTATATTTAAGATCATTTGTTAAAATATTACCAAAAGATGAAACATATCGATTCTAAATATCATATTTACCAAATTTACAATATTACACATTTTCCAAAATAACTAACCAAATATTTGAAAATGAGATTAATAGTTCTCATAATTATTATAGTATTGAATTATTTCAGTAATAAAAAACACTTCAAACTTATCAACATATACATGAGATACTTTTTAATAAAATATTGAATTCTTAATGATCTATTTCTTACATAAAATATTTTATGATGAATACATACTAACTATAACTTATATGAAATGTTATTAATGTTATATACTTATTTTTCAAATTCTAAACTACAATGTCTATAATATAAAAAAAACATGTTAGGTTTGTTGGAGGCATTAATTTTATTCACTGAATTATTATACTCATGTTAAAAAATATTTATTCTTTATATTATTTTAATTTACTTTTCAATAATATATGAAAACAAATCTTGTTATCCTTCATCTATAGAAATTAAATAGTTGTATTGTTTTTTTAATATAAGGAAGAATTAATCCCCAATAAAATAAAATTTTAAAATTCATATTTCTCTCTTTTAACTGTACATGAATATTTCAATATAGTGTCATATGTATGTTTTTTCCATTTTTTAGAATTTTAATAGAGAATTTATCATCATTTTCATGTTGATATCGATGTCATTACTCAAAAATGCATCAATATATTCTTATAAAATGGTGAAATATACTATTTCTAGATCATATTTCCCCATCATATAATCAATATATTCAATTTATCAAGATGGATATCATTATAGTAGACATATATGGGTTGATGTTCTCATTATTTATAATTTTTAAATTTTCCATATATTGTCTTGTAATTATATAATCACATCAAAACATCAACCAAAATTCTATAAAAAATAAATTATTGATTTAAAATTAAATACCAATACCCCTACAAGGATATCAATATTAACAATTGGTATGAAACGTAATTTTATAATGAATTCCCACATGTATCCCAATTTAAACTATCAATTATATATTTTCTTTAAATGAAGTATTTTTTACTGTTATACCTAATAATTAAGTCATCAATACATCATAGTTTATTAATTATTTATCAAAAAAAATTCATGATTTAAAATAATTCATAAAACCAATATAAAATAATATATTACATGTATTTGAGTTTATAATTATTTTACATGCTATTATATAAAATATAAACTAATAAATAACAATTCTAATTATAAAATCATTTCATTGCTCCCTATGATTCTTCTATGGTATATTTCCATGGTTCTCAGAGAATTTATTAATTTAAATTTCAATTTATTTGTGGTTAAAAAATTACATGATGACAACTAAAATGATCACCATTCAATCAGAAAATTTATGATCATTATCTCTACATTTATTGCATACATGGTTTCATATTATAAATTATACATGATTCTTATTATCAAAAAAATTATATATTGGGATCCCCACACTTCATTTATTTTAGATTACTTTTTTTAAAAACACATAGAGACCATTTTCCCTAACATTATTAGTGTAAAAATTGTACATGAATGAATTTTAAAACTCATTCTAAACACGGATACAAAATGTTACACTCTTTTAGTTTTTTATAAATGTTTTAGTGACTAAATATTATTAAAATCATAACATTAAATGAAAATACAAGATATAAATATTTATTTTTAGGTGATATTAATAATATTTTTCACATATTTCTGTCCTTATAAAATTATAAAATTGATTATTTAATTTATATTACTCCATTGGACATTAATTAATGAAATTATATTCCAAAATAGACTATACTTCTCATGGAAAATATTTTCCAATAAAAATAATATTATATTAATTTCGCACCATATTTTATATATCGCCCTCAATCTTTGTAATATAAATAATTCACCAAAATTTGAAAAAATATAACTATAAATGATGTACATAAATAATGTTTTTCCATTTATAAGATTTTATCAATTATTTAATGATCCTCAATATATACACTGTAAAATTTATAAACACTATTATAAGAGTGGACCAACTTAATGATAGAGGTTGTCTCTATTAAATATGATATAATGTTGTTGATTGAAATTGTTCACGAATTGGTGTATCCATATAGTAATGGTTATTTATTTCATTGTCATACAATTTCCCAATTGTAGTAATATTATGTTTATAAAAAACCTTCAAAAAATTATATTTTTTATTTAGAATATTCAAACATTATCCATGATTTATTTAATTGGTTTTTATTTATCCAAAATGGTGTTTTTATTTAATAAATAACATATAATAGAATGAAATACCATAAATAATCAATCTGTAAAACATGAATTATATATATTTTGTTTCTCTAAAATGAACAAATGTAAATTTGATTCAAATCAATGCAATATTTGAATATTGTATAAAATATTATTATGGTAAAATATACTATTACTAGATATGTTAATATAAATATAATTCCTTATATTTTTGCTAAAACATGTCATGGAAATAAATATACCCCCTGACCTCGACCATCTGGATATGATGGGTCATTCCTTATATTGAAAACAGATTAAGTTATAATACATGCCCGAGATCAATTTTTAATAGATTTTAGGACACTAGAGAAAAAATTACATTATAAAATGACATATTACTTTATTTTTATATAAATAAAAATTTTGTAATGTTATCTTGAGATGTGTTCATATATAATCTTCATCATCATTATTTGGGGAAATCAATAAAATATATGAAAATGGTTATTGTATACATGGTTTAGGGATTAATCTATAATAGAAGCTATCAAGGTATTATAATGACATAAAAATCCTAATGTAAATAGATAATAAATGATTCAATATAAATGATTCAATAATAATAACTCAATTCAAGGATATCGTGTTACTGATAATAAATAATAACATGAATAATAATAAATTGTCTCATAATGATGGAAATTAAGATAAGGTGTTTTTTCAAACACTATAATCAAACAATGATGGTATTATCCCAAAAAATTATACAAAAAATGTTATGATGCTCTTATTACCATATACTTGTAGGCATATGAGACCTTCTAGGTAATTTTTTAGATATTAAATTCATTTCCCCAACTATAACAGGAAGGTACAATTCATTCCATAATATTATAAAATACATTAAGAAATTCGTGGTATACTGTTATAGAAATAAAAAATTAAATTAATAAATAAATTTCTAAATTATTTTTTTCTTAAAATATTTTCATTTCTCTACCAATGGATTATAATAAGTTATTTATAAAGATTATATTTCAATAAATTAAAAATTATTTAAACTGAAATTCCATGAATCACACTACAAAAATTCAACATATTTTTATTATTATATACCTTATACCCTAAATAAATGAAATACATAATTATTTTTTATCATTATATAATACATAATTTCATGCTTCTTTTCATAATAACACCATTATAGCTATTTCTGAAAAAATATTAATGAGAATTAAATGAGATCTTACATCATTTTTTATCTTCTGTATAGTTGTTATATTTATATTAAAACACTATTACTATTTAAAAAAGTAAATTATTATTATTATAATAATGAAAAGATGATAAGGATTAAAAATTTGAGATAAACTATAATCTTTCCTTCATTATTATTCAGAAAGTTTTATGATCACATTTATCTAAAACCATATTCTAGATTGATGGGATAATCAATTTTATGACTCATTGATATAATATATAATTATATAGGTAAAGGATGTTTTTGAGATAAAAGAGATTTAGGATGGGTATTAAAATGTGTGGTGTGTAGAACCCAATCAAATAAATTATTGAATATTTTATTATTTTGTTATCTCATCTTCTCCAATATTCCCTATAATGCCCTATTACATCCCATAATTCTCCTCTGTAATGGTTAGTTCGAAAACTAGTAAAAGTGATCTATATTATGCTAGTTAAAAATGAATAAATATATATTATGTCATATTTAACATATATCACTATATATGAGTATTTTTACGAATTTCTAAATATTCATAAGAAAAACAAATATATAATAGATTAATAATTTTTGAAATAGTAATTCCAAATATGAAATACTTTTTTAAAATTTATCTTCTCACTATAAGATATTTTATTATTAAATATTAATGATATATTTTATATAAAAACTATTAGAGAAAAAACTATTTTTTATAAAAATACATTACAAGTTAATATAAATCATCCCATAGATACATAACATCTTATAATACTAAAATAATTTATATGGTTAAGATGTTTACGGGTTCTAATTTCATGGTATGTTTCAACCGAAATTTATATGGTATAGATTCATCATACCAAAAGATGTCCAAAATATTAATCCTCTCAAAACATAATTATTGATGTCCTTTTTTGACGTATCTAAAAAATTTCTAGTGACACTACCTCCTTCAGAATATCTTATTTATATAACTTATAAACTATAATAGTACTATTCAAATACACAGTTCTCTAGTCTGAATCAAATAACACATATAAATAGATATAGTAATATATACTAATTAAAATTAACAATTTATTATTTTTGTGAATCATTAATGTTCCTAATTCATATTATAACCTAATTTCTATATTTAAATTTTCATCCAATAAATTATTTTATACACATCCATGAAATAATAAATTCCAATTTTATTTCTTTAAAAATGTAAATTTCAATGAAAATATTTTTTATCTTCTATACTATACATTTCATTTCTGATCTTTTTATTGGAGAAGACACAAAATAAGATAATTAATATATTGTCGTATTATAAGTTATTCTATTTTATATTCACATTTATAATTTCCAAAATATGTCTTCATTGTTTATTTTTAACACATCATATTTTATTTATTATTTATTATTTATTTCATTAATTTCATTTAATAAAGTAAAAATTATATGAAAAACACATAAATAGATTAATCCCCATATTACTAAAATAGTAATCATACATTTTTGTTTCCTTTTAATGGTCTTCATTGATTCAAAAACCTTTAATTTGGTCATTTAAGTGCAACCTAATTAATATTCTTTCATTGAGTGCTTGATAATGGTTTTACATCAACCACAAACCTCTTTTGTTTATGATCAATACTCAAAATTATTAATATTAATTGTAAATTTATTACTTTTAACAAAATCTATTAATTTCGCTATTGTAAAACTATGTTTCTTTTCAATTTCTTGATTTGTTTAATAATAAAATATTTTGAATCCACACTAGTATTCATGATTATTTACTATCCATTTTTCTATTATATTAGTTTAATTGTTTCTCGATTGAGGTCCTTCTGTTCATTACGATAACATTTATTGATTTAGTATGAACAATGGTAATCTTGTCCTAGTAATCAATTTTTTCATGGAAATAATTAAATTCTTTGTCTTGTTTTTTAATATGCCTAATTTATTCGATATCATCCATAAAATATGAATTCTTCACTTCTATCTATCACATGTAGTGTTTGAAATAAAAAAACAATTTTTTTGGATCCATAAACGTTTTCCTCTTAAAGAGAATCCACAAAATTTAATTTTATTTACAATCATCCCTCACATTAAATAAATTTAGCATCATTTGTATTTCAAATTTATATTGTTAAATGATTTCCACATAAACATCTTATTTCATGTTTTTATAGTTCTTATGTTCTTATTAAATGACATCTTTTATGTTAATATCCACATTGACAACCAAAGTATTAAAAATGGTGAATTTTTCTATGAAATCCTCTTTCCCATAAACTCTTTTGAATATTTTTTCTTCGGTGATTCAAAATCATCATTAAATTAAAAAACACATCCCATTGTGAAGATATTGATAATTTTTACATAGACAAAATATATTAATGGATCATTCCCATAAACATTTCTCTTCTGAAATATGTGGAAATTAATTACATGAGTTAACCACTCCCATTTTCCTTGAAGTTATCCTTCATCAATGGAATATTTATTTACATGAATTTAACATCATGATATTTTATATTTCCAATTACAATGTCATTAGTAGTCATCAATAACATATACAACATGTTGGATATGAAGATGTTATAATGTAATATCCACTAGATACTTATACATAATTAATGAATCATTCTGATTTATAAACAAATTAATATTATTAAAAAATTATTTATAATCCTTATAGAATCATCATTTTCTCAATGCTCATTAATTTCTTTAAAATTAGATTTACCTGATCAATAATTACCTTTTTTAATTCAATATGATACATCGAATTATCCATGTTCTTCTCATTTAAACATTATGTTGGACATAACATGACTTCTAGATTCATTCAAATGTTTTGATAATATTTAAATATATGCTAACTTTGGATTTGATGACACAAAATTCATATATTTCTTATTGAAACTAGATCACTCTAAAGACATTCAATTCATAGGAATCAATATAAATATGAACAAATTAAACATATAATAATGCTCTATTTTCCCTATTCGATTATATTCCATTACTGTTAGGTGTAATAAAATCAATACGTAATTAATAGAAATGTTTTTTACCCAATTCCAAAAAATGCCATTTTTTCTTTAATTAATAGATAACATTATCATTAATAAACTTTACATTGATTATAAACAAGATAAAAATGCATCAAAATTGTTTTCTCTTTTTGATGAAACAGTCTATCTTACCAAAATATGATATGTTGATAGGAGTGTACTAACATGGTTTAGAAATTTATAGACAATTTTTCTAAGTTATCTTGTTTCAAGGTTATGAAAAAAACACCTATATCATTCATAGTAATATATCGAAGTGGAAAATTATATGTAATACATAAATGTTATGTTTAATTGATTCACCTTAACTAAGTTACTTGCATGGAGAATACACTCATATTTGTTAAAAGATACCAAAATCCACAACAAAAACGTCCAATTTGTTACAAATTCATTAATATATAACTTGTTATATCAGTTTATAATTCCTTTAATGACCATGAACTCCAAACGATCATCACCAAGAAAATATTTTTTTTTTCATATAACACATCAATCTTAAATAATTCAAAGTATAAAATCATACACCATGAATTATATAATAATATTGTCCTCCTAAATCCACTTCATGTATCAATTCATCTTTTATGATATGAACTATAGGATTAACCCCTATCATTTTCTATAAATGTATTGAAACAATAATTTTATTTATACATGATCTTCAAAGCATCTTATTCACTCAACTTGTATTTATATATATGACCTGGAACCAATTATAAATAAATATTGTTCAATTAAGAGTGCATATTGCCATTATAAGTATATGAAATAAAAAATGGTTATAATGTGTGAAACATAGTCCAAATTGGAATTAAAAAAATCATAATGGACCCATTAATGTCTAGGTCAGCAATTTACCTAGTAATCCATTACCTCAAAATCATATTATATCCTATAAATTAAACGTTTACAAAATTAGAAATCATCAAATGAAAACGCATATATGATAGATAAATATTTAAAATAACATTGAATGTATATATATCTAAAATATCGTATAATAAAATATTAATAATATTATATTTCTCATTTTAGATAAACCCTAAAAAATTATATGTCTAAAATTTCATCTACCATTATTAATAAATAAAAATAACGAAACACAAATTATTATTCCTATTTAAATATCCTTCATTTAAATATGGAAAACAAGAAAGCACTATAGTATTTAAATTCTAATTTTGAGTCTCAACATACCATTTCAAATTATCTAGCATAGCTATAATATATGCCTATGATTATTAAAATTATTTATGTAATTTTTTTCAATGTTAAAACACTAATTTCCACTATATAATCATCATGGATTCCGTATTTTCAAAACTAATGATAGATCCATGAAAATTCGATCAATATATTATTTATTTCCAATAATCATGGTTTCCACCATAGCATTATAAACACTAAAACATGTAATAATTATAAATTTTTCCATACATCTACGAAAATTACTTATATTATTCCCCAATTCCACAAATACTCCATGTTTGTGTTGAGTCAAATTTTATCTTTTGACTTCTATATTTTGTTTTGGAAATCACAAATGTCTTTTTAATTGTATCGTACTGACTCTGTCACTCGTACCGTACTGATTCTGTCAATCGTACCATACTGACTTTGTCAATCGTACCGTACTGACTCTATCAATCGTACCATACTGAATCTGTCAATCGTACCGTACTGACTCTGTCAATCGTACCGTACTGACTATGTCAATCGTATTGTACTGACTCTATCAAATGTATTTCACTGACTCTGCTATTCATATGTTCAATACTTGTTTTGGTACTTAGAAAAAAACTTGTTTCATATGAATCTTACCATTGCTTATCATCAATATATATCATGTTTTAACCAATACGATGTCTTTGAGTTAGTTACAAAATAATCAAAACGATGTCATTCTTTCTGTTTCAATATGACCTTTATGATGCCAGGTGTCCAAGTCCCTCCGAGTTTTAAGGAGAAATATGACCGTTGGTGGAAACATGACCGTTGGAATCTGAGGCCTATAAATAGGAGGTCATTTTAATCTAAGATAAAAAGATAGAGAACGAATGAGATGTTGTGGAACAAATGTGATACTTTGCTTCAATAAAGATTCTAGAGAGACATGTCGTGACTTCTCTGATCTGCTTTGTGCATCCGATCATCGTATCGAGGGCTTTCGAGCAATTGGAAGACAGAGGTGTCGATTACCTAAAAAATCAAGGGTTGCCAGTGATAGGCAGACAGACGTGCCTATAATTGTATCGAGGGCTGGCAGGAATAGGCAGACAGACGTGTTGATCATCATATCGAGGGCTGCCAAGAATAGGCAGACAGACGTGATGATCATCGTATCGAGGGCTGCCAAGGATAGGGAGATAGAGAGTCCGATCATCGTATCGAGGGCTCACCAAGGTGTTGGTGAGACAGACCTTTTATCCTAGGTGAAAGGATAACCCTTCTCTTTGGGTTAAAAGAATTTTAATTCTTTTACATTTCCATTGTAACTTGTATTAGAAAGGAATTTGTATTGTTTCCTTTCTCCATTACATATTCAATTGTAATTGTTTCAATTACAATCATTCTATTACATATTGTATTGATTGATTCTATACACTTTAAGGTAGAATAATTCATCTTTGTATTACTATGATTATTGTGTTCATCTTGAATACAATTGTTTTACATTAAATTAGTATTACATTACATCATACCTTTTTATATTCAATACAATTGTGGGTGTTTGTATTTGTATTAGTTTAAAATCATTTAAACTAATCTCTTAGTTTCTAAAACTCAAAGGTTTTTAAACCTACAATTCACCCCCCCCCCCCTCTTGAATTGTTCCATCTAATAGACATACATATCTACATATTCGATCCAACAATTGGTATCAGAGGAGGTTTTCCTATTATTTGTATTACTAGCTTTATTTCTTTCATATAACTATCTTAAATAATTACTACAATAATGTGTGGTGTGGAACAGTTTTTTTTTGTATTAGATGGCAGGAATGAATATTGGGTCAATAGACAATCTGAATCCTTCTAAACCACCAATATTTGATGGGAATGATTATGAGTATTGGAGAGATCTTATAAAGATGATCGTTATCAATACTGGTGTGGAAAATTTTATTATGCTTACTGGAGGTTATAAAATTCTCGAAAAAGATGTATGTACTTTAACCAACCAAGGGAAGCAAGAATATCAACTGAATTACAAGGTACACAATACTTTATTATGCTCTATGACTAGGAATATATAAAGTCAGATATCTTCATGTGAAGCAGCCAACTGTATTTGGAAGAAATTAGAAGTCACTCATTTTGGTACATCCAATGTTATAGAAACAAGGAGAGAAATGCTTCGAGCAGAGTATCATGGGTTTATTTTTCCTTATGGAGAGCCAGTATGTAAAGTGTAACAAATATTTATGAAAATTGCCAATATTTTACAATCTATGGGAGAAAAAGGTCTTGATATTGAAGCTCTTTTTGATAAGATTTTAGATATAATTCCAAATGAATGGGAGTTAAGAAGGACAGCTATTGATGAAAATAGAAAAGTTTCCCAGATTACTCTTGATGAACTCTTTGGAACTCTTCTACAGTATGAGACATGAATGAAGAGAGATGCTGATTTCAACAAGAAGAAGAATGGGAATGGAAGTGTAGCCTTTTCAAATAAAGCTAAAATGCCTGAAAGGCTTACAAGGTCTAAATCCAAGAAAGTTGTTATATCGAATTCAAGTGATTGTAATCTTTCGGATAATGAGTTGGCCAATCTTTCTAGAAGGATGGACAAGATTGTGGGAAATAAAGACTTCCAATATAGATTAAAAAAGACAGATAGGAAGGATAGGAAAGATTCATAGGTAACTTGTTATGAATGTAAGAAAGCAAGACATATAAGGCCTGATTGTCCTTTACTGAAAAGGAATGAAAGAAAAAAGAAACACTCTGAAAGAAACAAGAAAAGGTTTTATAAGACAAATAAAGTCATGAAAGAAAATGATACGTGGAGTGCAAGTGGTAGTGATTCTTCAGGTGATTCTTTAGAATACGAGACATCAGTACAATGGAATATCAGACTCTTAGATAGATTACCAATTGATGATCATTGTCTCATGGATAAGGTACATAATGCTGAAGCTATTACAAATGTCTCCTTAAATTAAAATTGTACTAATAATAGATATAATGAATCTTCAAATGATGAATCTCCATCATCAGAAGATGATACATTACCTTCTTTTGAAGAAGTCTCTAGATTTTCTAAATTACTTGAAAATGAAAATTCTAAACTGAAGAACAGACTTGAAAAATAAAATTCTAGAATTTCAATCTTGACTAAAGAATTATCAGATCTTTCTAAAGATCTTGATGTGAAAACTTCTGATTTTGAAAGTATTTTAAAAAACCATGAGAAAGTTAAATCTGATAAGGATAAATATTCTAAGGATCTTGAAACTATAATTTCAAAGAAAAATATTTTAGATCCTAACTCTAGTTCAAATTCAAATGTTTGGGAAAATAAGAATTTGCTATTAAAACTAAAGTCAGAAATTTCTTCCTTGAAAAAATGTTTGTCAAACTTTACTCATGGGAAGGAAAACTTTGACAAGATGTATTCTAAAATTAGACCTTTGAGAAATCGTTCTGGTCTTTGTTATACTTATTCCAAACCGGTTTTTAGTAAAACCTATTTTGTTCCTCAAAAAACTTCTCTCTGTTCTAAGTGTCAATGTGGTGGACACGGGAGAAGAGATTCTTCTCTTAACAAAACCCAATCTTTAGGATTTCATAAAGCTCATTTTTTAAATCAAATGTGGATTCCTAAAATTATTTTATCTAACCATTCTGGATCCAAACAAGTTTGGATCACGAAAAACTAATTGTTTCTTTTTTAGGAAAATGAGAAGTGTACCAATAAGAACATTTGGTACATGGATAGTGGTTGTTCTCGGCACATGACTGGAAACAAAGATCTCATTGAAAAGTTTATAAAAACAAAAGATGGAAAATCTACATTCGGAGATAATTCTCAAGGAAGGATTTTTGGTATAGGTAATATTGTTTTTCTTCGAAAAGTTATTATATCAAATGTTTTGTTTGTTAAACGTCTTAAGCAAAATCTCATCAGCATAATTCAATTATTTGATGAATGTTATCTTGTGAATTTGAGAAATGATAAGTGTCTTGTTCACAATTCCAAGGATGAGTTCAGTCTATCTGCCCATAAGCAAGAGAATGTTTACACTATTAGCATAGAAGACCTTAGGAACCAAAAATTACCTTGCTTAAGTGCTATAGAAGACCAATAATGGATATGGCATAGAAGACTAGGACACTGTAATCTGAGAAACTTTAGTAAACTCTCAAAGAAAATAATTCTGAAGGGACTACCGGACCTTATAAATGATTCTTCAAAAGTCTGTGATCCTTGTCAATTTGGCATGAAACATTAAACTAGCATTAAATTAATTAATGAAGTTACAACTTCTAATGCATTACAGCTAGTGCATATGGATCTTTTTGTTCCTTCACAATCTGGAAGCATTGGAGGCAAATACTATGTATTTGTTTTAGTTGATGACTTTACTAGATTTACATGGGTTTACTTTCTCTCAAAGAAATCTGAAGCCTTTTCCTATTTCAAATCTTTTAGAGCCCAAGATAAAAATGAGAAAAACCTACCATTGATAACTATTCATAGTGATCATGGTGGTGAATTTTAAAATTCAGATTTTGAAACTTTTTGTATTAAGAACGGTATTACTCACAATTTCACAGCTCCAAGAACTCCTCAGAAAAATGGTGTTGTTGAAAGAAGAAATCTTATTCTTCAGGAGATGACTCGAATCATGTTGAGTGAATACTCAATTGCTAAGCACTTTTGGGCTGAAGCTGTTAGTACTTTCTATTATACTATAAATCGTGTTTTAACTAGACCATTTCTTAATAAAACCCCTTATGAGTTATGGACAGGCCGAAAACCTAAAGTTTAATACCTCAAAGTTTTTGGTTTCAAAGTATTCATTCTGAATACAAAAGATAATCTACACAAATTTGCACTAAAATCTGATGAAGGAATATTTCTAGGCTATTCTACAACATCTAAGGCTTATTGAGTTTTCAATAAAAACACTTGTACTGTTGATGAAATGGTACATGTAAAATTCGATGAAACTGATCCTTTTGTTTTCAACCAACCCAATCCTACATCCTCAGATGTGTTTTCTAAAAATGTTTATCAACCATTATTAGATCACTCTGTTGAGGAAAATTTTCAAGAAAGTATTCCTGAAACTTTTACCATAGAATATTTTCTACCATATGTTGATGAACAGGTTTTACAAAATTCAAATCAATTGTTTCTTTGGAGTCATCCCATTGATAACATCATTGGTGATGTAAATAAACCTGTAAGGACCAGAAATTCCTTAAGAAATGAAATAGAACATCTTTCTTTTCTTTCCCAATTTGAACCTAAAAGTCCAAGTGAGGCCTTAGGTGATAATGATTGGATCAAATCAATTCAAGATGAACTAAATGAATTTGAAAGGAATCAATTCTGGACTTTAGTTGATAGACCTAATGAAACAATTGTGATTAGTGTAAAATGGGTTTTCAGAAACAAGTGTGATGAAAATGGAATCATTGTAAGAAATAAAGCAAGACGTGTTGCTAAAGGCTATAATCAACAAGAGGGAATAGACTATGAAAAAACATATGCTCCTATAGCTAGAATGGAATCTATTCGTATTCTATTATCCTTTGCAGCATTTTTCAACTTCAAACTATTTCAAATGGATGTCAAATGTGCTTTTATAAATGGTTTTGTTCAAGAAGAAGTTTTTGTTGAACAACCACCTGATTTTCAAGACCCAAAACATCCTGATCATGTTTTTAAACATACCAAGGCCTTATAAGGTCTTAAACAAGACCCTAGAGCATGGTATGATAGACTTACATAATTTCTCTTAGAAAAAAATTATACAAAAGGTACAGCAGATCCATCCCTTTTTATAAAAATGGAAAACAAAAATGTTTTGATTGTTCAAATATATGTTTGATGACATCATATTTGGATCAACTCAGAAATCCTTAACTGATTCTTTTGCAAATTTAATGAAATCTGAGTTTGAAATGAGTATGATGGGTCAATTAACATTCTTTTTAGGTTTTCAAATTTCTCCAAAACCAGAAGTAACATATATATTTCAACATAAGTATATAAAATATTTACTCAAAAAGTATGGATATGACAAAACTAAAAGTATTAGCACTCTAATTGGTACCTCAAATACTCTTGATCTTGCTGAAACTGGGAAACCAGTAGAACAAACAATATTTATAGGTATGATAGGATGTTTTCTATACTTGATAGCTAGTCGACCCAAATTAATGTTTTTTGTATGCTTATGTGAAATATACCAATTTAATCCAAAATAGTCTCATTTAAAATCCGTAAAGAGAATCTTTCGGGATTTAAAAGGCACTATAGATTTAGGTCTTTTCTACTCTTCTGGGAATGATTATGTTTTAAATTTTTTTTCAGATGGTGACTTTGGCGGTTGTAGAATGGATAGAAAAAGTACATCTGTAACATGTCATTTTATAGGAGATTTCTTGGTTTTTTTGGTCCTGAAAGAAACAACACTCAGTAGCACTATCCACTGCTGAAGCTGAATATGTAGCAGCTAGAAGTTGTTGTGCTCAAGTATTGTGGATGCAGCACACACTCACTGACTATGGATTGAGTTTCTCCAAAACTCAAATTCTTTGTGATAATACAAGTTCCATAACTCTTAGTAAGAACCTAGAACATCACTCTCGTGCAAAACACATAGATGTTAGGCATCACTTTCTTAGAGATCACACAGAAAAATGAGATATTATTTTACAATTTATCGGAATGCAAGAACAACTTGCTGACATTTTTACAAAACCATTACCTTCCGATAGATTTGAGTTTATAAAACATAAGATAGGAATGATTACATTAAAATAATAATTCATATCTACTTCATGTTTTAAAATTCTCTTAGCATTAAAAAACTCCCTTTGAAAGGGGGAGGACATTTCTTTCTATGTTTTTATGTTTCTTTTTATCTTATGTTAATTAAAATTTTACTCTCTGGATGTGTGTATTAATTTTTCTGTTTATCGTATTGACAGTTTTATCATATCATTCATTTTTCTATTTATCTTATTGACAGTTTTATCATATCATTCATTTTTCTATTTATCGTATTGAAAGTTTTATCGTATCATTTGTTTTCTTGTTTATCGTATTGACAGTTTTATCGTATCATTCATTTTTCTATTTATCGTCTTGAAAATCTTATTATTTACTTCATCGTATCGACCTATGATGGTAATAAATTTCTTTTCCATCGTATCGACCTATGATGGTAATGAATTTCTTTTCCACCGTATCGACTTTTGATGGTAATGAATTTCTTTTCCATAGTATCGACCGATGATGGTAATCAATTTCTTTTCCATTGTATCGACCGATGATGGTAATCAATTTCTTTTCCATCGTACTGTCTGGTGATGGTAACAAATTTATTTTCCATCGTACTAACCAATGATGGTAACGAGATTTTTTTCCATCAGCTTTTCAGTTCATGGTAATGAGATTTTTTTCCATTGGCTTGTCAGTTCAAGGTAACAATATTGTTTTCCATCGGCTTGTCAGTTCATGGTAACAAAATTGTATCCCATCGTATTGTCAATTCATGGTAATGAGATTTTTTTCCATCGTATTTTCAGTTCATGGTTACAAGATTGTTTTCCAACGACTTTTCAGTTCATGGTAACGAGTTTGATTTCCATCGTATTGTCAGTTTATGGTAATGAGATTGTTTTCCATCAGCATGTCGTTTGATACTTATATTTTATTTTATTTCGTAAGGTTGTGTATTCTTTAATCCTAAAACCAACAACTACCTTACGTTCTCCGATAGGTACTTTACATTTTTTTTCTTTTTCGTTTTTAATCCTAACCACTGATCTGTTTTCCTCTAATCCTGACCGTAGAAGATCAACGATCACCCCTTTTTCGCCTATAAATAGTCCCCCCCTCCCCAAACCCACATTGGTGTTTCAGGTTTTGAGGCGAAGATCTGCTCCACCGGTTTTAAATCATCGTACGATCTTTCATCGACATCATATTTATGTCTCAATCCTCTGCTAACACTCCATCCGAAATGTCTTCAAAGACTTTTACAGAGAAAGGCTTTAACAGAGAAATGTTATTTTCTCGGGACATTTTTGATTCTTATTATTCCACAATCTGAAGAATCATTCTCTTTCAAGGATTGGAACATTTTTGTGTTGAAAGACATGTTTCTCAAGATCTGGTTCTCTTTGATGAAGTTTTTCAGTTTTATAAAACCGTATCTTTCGACAAAGACATGACTATCAATTTTGCGGTGTACGATAGAAAGTTGTCTATGTCTGTGAAACAAGCGGCTCATTTTCTGAATGTCCCAATAGAAGGGGATTATTTTTGTCCATCTCATAAAGTACCAGAAGAAGTTGGTACGTTTAATAGAGAGAGTGCGGAAAAGTCTTTGTTTGTTATTAATGAAGAAATAAGAAAAGTGTCTCATCTTTCACCAGACAATCGGTTTGTCACTTTATGGATGCAAGGTTTTCTTATCCCAAGGAAAGGGGATAGAGAAACTCTGAAAGTTTCTGATATTATTATGCTTCACTATCTTGTGAATATGAGAAAAGTGAATCTCATGGGGTATGTTTTTGAAACCATTAAGAATTTCAAGACATGAGGTATTAAGTCCCAAATGATTATGTATCCAGCCATCCTTATGAAGTTCATTCTCGAAAGTATGAAGTTTTGTAACATTCCTTTGAAAGTAAACCCCATAGCTTTTAAGCCCTCCTGGATTAGAAAAAGTACTATGAAGAAGTTGAATGTTTGTTTTGATCAGAATTCAAAACTTTTTGTCAGAGATGTAGAAGCTGAATTGGCTCAGAATCAATCGACACCTATGCCAGCCAAAGACATTCAATCCACTGGTGTTACTCAAAAGTCTGATCCAAAAACCAGTTCAAAGACTAAGAAGAATCCAAGGTACAGTAAGGAGGTTGTAGTCAAATGGAGAAAGGATAAGGAACAGAGAAAGGAAGGTGATCCAAAGTAAGGACATGACCTAGGTGAGGCTTTTGCAGAAAGAATAAGGGTAGAAGAGACCCTTAAGGATGAAAATAAAAAGAAAACTGTTTTGAAAAGAAAGGATCAATACTTTGATATCTCTAATGTTTTGAAAATGGTTGAGGATGCTAGTGCTCAACTGACGGAAGAAGTGCACCAAGATCCCATCGTACAGAGTCTCCCTGAGAAAGGAAAATAAAAACAATTGATGGAAGAGATAGAAGAAGTGGAAGAAGAGGAAGGAGATTTTCTTTTAGAATTTCTTCAATGTTCGAAGAAGAGTAGAGATTAATCAGTTCAAAAGTTGAGGGCAGGTGTTCAACAAACCCCTCATAACGAACAAGCCCGAACACTGGATAGATATTCTCCTCAAGAAATGCAAGGTGATCAATCCTCTAACACTGATAAAGTTGTTGTCCTTAGTGACAAAGTGGAAGAATAAAGAAAGCAGAAAGAAAAAGCAAAAGGAAAATAGCCAGTTGTTGACTCAAGTCGATCGAATGAACTGGAATCGTACGATGAAGATACTGATTCAGAACATACAATCTCTCTCAAGAAGTGTGATTACATTGTCCATGTTTTGAGAGGGGTTGAGAAGACCATTACATATTTTCCAAGGCTGGAAGGGAATATTGGTTTTATTATTGACAATCAAAAAAATATGTTTGGCTCTGTAAAAGAGTTGAGAAAGAATGTTTTGTCAATTGAAGCTGATTTGAAAGTTCTTTCAGAAAGTTCGGTTGTTCATAAGAAGGCATGTAACAAGATGACCAAGTGGTCGTACAAAACAGAGATCTCAATCAATGATCATGAAATAGCTATTGAAGATATAAGAAGGTTGTCAAATGGACTTGTAATTTCTTTAAATAAGCTTGAAAGAGAAACGGTTGAAAGGTTGAATCTTTTGTCTTTTCAACGAGCCGATGTTCATTCCATAAAAGACTTTCAAGAGAGAATAAATGTTTTTCAATCTGAATTATCAATGGTTTCATCTTTCAAGGATGAAATGGTCTTGATGATGAATCAAAATTCTGTGTTATCCAAAGATAACAAGAATTTGAAAAACAGAATTGATACCATTGAAGAAGTAATCAGAGTCCAGGAGGAGACTGTCAAGAATCAAGATCAGATTTTTGTGGACCAACAAGAGATTCTCAGAACTGATGGTGAATCAATTTTTGAAGACAAGAAGGAGATAAAAAAGATGAAGGCGGTTCGTCATGATTTGATCAAAAAGGAGAAAGAAATAGAAAACAAATGACTTGTATTGGTTTCTCTTTGAAAGTTGTCTTTGTTTTGTAATAACTTTTATGATTCTCTTCTTTTATCCATTTTCTTATGTTTATTTTCTAACACCTTCAGACAATTCAAGATTACCCCTTTCTATTTTTAAATCAAAAAGGGGGAGAATTTTTACAAAGGGGATAATGTTTTATAAAGGGGGAGAATGATTTACAACACTCTTAAGGAAAAGCTAAGAATACAATCCTTAGGAATGTCCATACCTAAGGGGGAGTTAGTTATATTCAAATACATATTCAGAAGAGTTTCCAATAACTCAGGGGGAGATATGTTTTTCTTGTTATATTTTCTTTATGTTTTGTGCTTTCCAAAAAGGGGTAGATTGTTGTGTCAAATTATATCTTTTGACTTCTATATTTTTTTTGGAAATCACAAATGTCTTTTTAATCGTATCATACTGACTCTGTCAATCGTATCGTACTGACTCTGTCAATCGTACCGTACTGACTCTGTCAATAGTACCGTACTGAATCTGTCAATCATACCCTACTGAATCTGTCAATCATTCCATACTGACTCTATCAATCGTACCGTAATGACTATGTCAATCGTATCTTACTGACTCTATCAAATGTATTGCACTGACTCTTCTATTCATATGTTCATTACTTTTTTTGGTACTTAGACAAAAACACTTGTCTCATATGAAATGTACCATTGCTTATCATCAATATATATCACGTTTTAACCAATACGATTTCGTTGGGTTAGTTACAAACTAATCAAAACGATGTCATGCTTTATGTTTCAATATGACCGTTATGATGCCAGGTGTCCAAGTCCCTCCGAGTTTTTCAGAGAAATATGACCGTTGGAGGCAACATGACCATTGGAATATGAGGCCTATAAATAGGAGGTAATTTGAAGCTGAGATAACAAGAAAGAGAACGAATGAGACATTGTGGAACAACTGTGATACTTTTCTTCAATCAAGATTCTAGAGAGAGATGTTGTGACTTCTCTCATTTACTTTGTGTGTCCGATCATCATATCGAGGGCTTTCAAGCAATTTGAAGACAGTGGTGCTGATTATCTACAAAATCGAGGGCTTCCGCGGATCGGCAGATAGACATGTCGTTCATCGTATCGAGGGCTGCCGGGAATAGGCATACAGACATGCCGATCATCGTATCGAGGGTTACCAGTGATAGGCAGACAGACAGTTCGATCATCATATTGAGGGCTCACCAAGGTGTTAGTGAGACAGACCTTTTATCCTAAGTGAAAGGATAACCCTTATCTTTGGGTTAAAATAATTTTAATTCTTTTACATTTCCACTGTTACTTGTATTATAAAGGAATTTGTATTGTTTCCTTTCTTCTTTACATATTCAATTGTAATTGTTTCAATTACAATCATTCGATTACATATTGTATTGATTGATTCTATACGCTTTAAGGTAGAATCATTCATCTTTGTATTATTCTGATTATTGTGTTCATCTTGAATACAATTGTTTTACATTACCTTAGTATTATATTACATCATTCCTTTTTATATTCAATACAATTGTGGGTGTCTGTATTTGTATTAGTTTAAGATCATTTAAACTAATCTCTTAGTTGCTAAAACTCAAAGGTTTTTAAACATACAATTCACCCCCCTCTAGTATTGTTCCATATAATAGACATACATATCTACATATTCGATCCAACAATTTGTAATCCCCAAATACATTAGGATTCAATAAAGAAATATTATTCATTTTCATTAATAATATTATACAAAAAAGGAGAGTGATATTTTTTTAGAATATCGAACTTTTAAATTACACTGATTGAATTATTATTATTGGTTTCACCAAAAAGATATAAAATATCATTATGTATTTTATGTATAATTACTTCTAAATTCAGAATTAATAAATGATTCAATTTTTTGGGGACTATATAAAGGTGAAAAATATAATTATATCCAATTATTACGATTCAACGTTATTTAAATTATTATTGAACCAAACATAAAAAGGTATTATTTATTTTTTGATATTATTATAGTTACTATGTGTGTTTTATAGTGTTAAATAATGTTGATCATCAATGTCTTGGTAATTATGTTTTTTTATTTACAATGATATATAATGTTATTTTGGGGAAACTTTTTATGCAAATATTAGTTGTAATTATATGTATCAATGTTAGAACATTACATTTATATTTAATTATTAGTTTGTTGACATTGGTTTAAAAGAACCAAATTAGAAAAAAAATTTCATGATAGTTTATTATTTCTTGATCTAGAATCAGACATTTGGATTGTGACATTCTCGATAAGGCATATATTAATAATTTAATTTTTGATTAATAATTTATATGTAATCTATTTTTCGATCAGTAAATTTGTGATAGTGGATGATCAATGAATTATGGTGATTTTGATATGTTCAATTACAAGAATACTTTATAGAATATCTATGATTCATTTACTTGAATCTTTATAATGATGAGATTATTTTTGAAGAAAACATATATTTAAAATTTTCTCCTAATATTTTGGATTTTTTTATAGATGAAATATATTATTTATAATATTAAATTATATAATTCTATTTATCACTTAATAGAAGTATGATTTCAATCATCATTGATCTATATTAATTATAATGGATTGAATGTTTTTATCTAGCAATGAATGGTTTATTTTTGATTATTGGTTTAATGGTGTGGGAGAATAATATAATTGTAAGAGTTAAATTATTGATTGAATTTAAATTTTCATGGAACATGGATCATATTAAAATATTAGTTTATCTAAAATAAATAATAAAAAATTTATTAAATGGTATAACCTGGTGGACTATTTTAACACCACTGAATATTTTATAAGGAAATATTACATTTCATGCCAAAATTGTAAAATTATAATTTCCACATATATGTAATATTTTATTAAAAATAAAAATTGTTTATTGACTCTAATTTTTTTTTCATTTTTGGGTGATATATTGTCAAATTTTATTTAATGTAAATACAATTGGTGTTAAAAAAACAATATAAATGTTAAAAATATTAATTAAAAAATTCATTTAATGGAGAAGTTATATATATATATATATTCATATTTTAGATGAAAATAGGGGGAGTCTAAGTTTAAAATAAATTATTTTGATAGTGAAGTATCCAATATATAGGGATATATTTTTGATGATTTTTGAAGAAATCGAAATAATATATTTTACACGGTTTCTAAAAGTACTATTATGGTAATAAATGAATTGTTAATATTCTCGTCATTCCTAATATATTAAAAATAATTTAATTATTGTCATAAACCATCCCCCGGGGCCTGTGACGTGACTAACCCAAGCCCGACTTTCGTAGGCCAGGGATGGGTGACTAGCATTGGAAATGCATATCCCAAAAACAAGGATCCATTTCTTTTAAGCTTGTACTAAAACATAGTCGAAGAAAACAACAATATGAAACCACAAAAATTTGGTAGTTGTAAAAGTGTGTACTAAATGTATAGGTCTTGTAATAACATACCCACTAAAAGATACATTACAACATGAAATAGAAAACATCTCCACAAATCGTCCACCAATGATCCTAAATGTGGGGTAGGTACAACTCATCTCCACAGATCTCCATGTCAACATTCATTGCTATGTACCACCTGGTCCTAGCTATTATAAAATCAATCGAGCTTCTCGTCGTTTGCACAAGACACAATATGGTGCAGAAGAAGCCCATGATGGGGGTGTATAAAAATACCCATTAGGGACCCCGAGACCCCTGATGGTCTCTTAAAATTCTACAATGGAAAACCAAGAAACATGATCTCAAAGATAATTCACAAAGAAAAATATTCACCTAAAACTATGTATAGAACTCAAGGTTAGGAATAAAGATGATTTGCCAACTACTATATCATTTTATTCCATTAGAACATTTCCAAAACTAACCCACGATGGAGTTGATCCATTGTCGACCCACACAGGGTTGTATATCACCGATCCATGAAGGGATTCTCCAAGGCTAGTACATGTTGGGTATCACACTATTGATCCACACAAGGTCCCTAGATTGCTGATTTACAAGGGGTCACTATGATGTTGATCCATATAGGTTCTATGGATGCATATCCACATAGGGTCACTATGATGCTGATATACACAGGTTCTTTATGATGCTCATCCACACATGGTCTCTAGATGATGATCCACACATGGTCTCTATGATGTTGATCCACATATGGTCTCTATATTGTTGATCCACATAGGGTTTCTACTCAGATTACAACCAGTCATAGGTTTCCCTATACCCAGTGCCTATGAGTTCATTAGTAAATGATTTTCTGGATTTAGTCATGTTTCATCTACTACAATGTTCCATAAATGATTATCCCAAATGACTTTCATGTCATAAGGGTTCTAGTAAAACACAAAGTGCATCAATCTTACAATCTATATGTGAGCTATAGTCATTTTAGAGTCGAGTGCCTGGTTGGATTCAGGTACGATCCGACCCAGATGTACTAAAAATTTCTCCAAGACCCAAGTAGATTATCTCAAGAGTACTGTCACATCCAAAGTATTCCAACACCATAGACGGTTTTTCAAATTGACATTTGGTTTGTAGGATACCGCCTTTTAAGCGTATCAGGCCCCGAAAAGGGGTATGTGTCTGGTCCGCCCAGGCCTAACAAGACCTCGACCGACCCGACCCATTCTAAGTCTGACCCAACCCATTCCGGGTCCTACTCGTCACTCCCAGTATGTCCAGTCCAAGTCTGGCCCAGTTGGAATTAGGAACGACGGCTCGCCCCACGCGGCTGGCGGGACCCACACAAGGGTCACATTGTCCTCCTCCTAAATGGCTGAAAAAGCTATTTGGATCTCAATTTTCGGCACCAGGTGGCACCGCTTGGTTGCCTGCTGGACCTAGAGGGAGAATGACCCATCCCTTCATTTCAGATTCAAAGTCACATCATGCCTCCCCGCTGCATGCGACAGTTCGACTCCTCCTGCCTTAAAAGCCAGTGGAGGGCCAGTCTTCTATCGACTTCCCCGATGTTGTGGGGTTCCACCCACCTGCCACATCCAGTGAGCGCCATCATCGTTAGCTGGTGTCATTCCGACACATCTTTTGCGGGCCATCAGGTGAGCTACGGTGGTCTGTTTTCTCTTCAGCTTGGGCTTACGAGCCTCCCAAAATGCCACTGTCGTTGTGCGGCTCCCAGATCAATGTCCTGTCGAATTTGTAAATTCATCTCCTAATGAATGCAACAAGAACAAAGATTTGGAGGGTTAAGGCCTTGTTCATTTGGAACAATACTTCCGCATTAGCATCTTAATAAGCTATAAAAATTTAATACATAATTGATTAACATTAAATAATAAACCCCTTACCCCGAGAATCATTGGTGACCATTACGGATGACAATGATTCCATGTTAGAGGGTATTTTAGTCAAGGCAAAGGTTCTCATGCATTATCATTCGTCAAATGACGACCTCCAGATCAATTCTTCAATGGTCATCGTCAAATCCTCCATTCTTGGTTGGAAGATGGTTCACTGGCTCTTCATCGAATCTCACAAAAAAATTCCTCCAAAATAACTTGTTTCCCATTTTTTAATAAAAAAAGGAAGAGTTAAAGAATTAACTCATCATTCAATTAAGGGCCCATTAATTGGTGAAATTAATGAGTTGTGTTAATCGAATGTGGTTTTGTTAAACAACACATGATCTATTCCATTAAATCTCATAGCAACCTAGTGTTCCTGTAAAAACCACTCAACTATTTGAAAAAATAAGATAAAAATTTCATGTTATTCTATTATTATTTCAAAAGTCAAAAATAAACTTTTTCTCTCGACATACTATGGGTGAATTGAATCATCTCTTAAAACGAATCATGGCATTGTGGAATCAATTGTATCCTTGTATTTCAATTTCGAGCATTGGTCCAAAACCTAGAAAACGCCTCTCATAGATTTTCTAAACATACCATAAAAAAGGTCAAAATTCTGTTTTTAGAATACCATGCCACATAATCATGTGCCGTTAATTTTCACAGTCTCGTAATAATCCCAAATAAATAAAAAAAATTATTTTCAATTTTCTGGGTCATTACATTATCCTTAACAAGGGGATTTTTATCCCTAGAGCTATAACAAAAACTAAGGATAAAAATGGGTGTACTGAACATGTATCTGAGCCTCCCTCTCGCATGTGCTCTTTTAGTGATTCTTATGTTTCCAAAAAACTCGCACAAGATAAATCTACCAACCATGAAGGACCCGCTGTTGTTGATCCTCTATCTCTACCAGGAAATCTACAAACGTCGTCCCATCATCATTTTCCAACTCACCCTAGTCGATAACATGTGATGGATCATGCACGTACCTCCTCAGTTGAGATATATGGAAAACAATATGAACCCTGTGAATCTATGGGGGGAAGAGATAGATGGTACGCCACCTATCCTATCCAACTAAGAATTTGGAAGGTCCAATGAACCTCAAATATAGCAATCCACCTCATCCAAACCTCTGTAATCCTTGTTTGGGTGAGACCAATAAAAATACGTGGTCTCTTTCGTCAAAATAAATGAGTATATATCTACTGTCAACATACGAGTTCTATCTGCTTTGTGCTGTCTTCATCTGCTTTTGGTTAATCTGCACCGTTTCAATGGTATCATGTACCAACTATGGACCCATAAGTTATGACTCCACTGTGTCTATCTATCATAGAGGTGATCTACAAGGGCTCCCATTCATGGCCTCATACAAATACATAATGATGGTGGAGTGGTAAATTTTGATTCATACGAACTCCACAATGGAAAGGGGGTCCTCCCATCTATGAGAAAAATTGAGGACATTGGCACAAAGTATGCTCTTCAGTGTCTGTATGGTCTGATCTGTCTAACCATCTATCTTAGGGTGCAAGGCAGTTTTCATAAATAGCTGACTCCCAAACCCCTCATGTAATACATTCCACAAGAAGGATGTAAAACAAGCATCATGGTCTGAGATAATATTTGATGGCACTCCGCGAAGTCGTTTAATCTCTTATATATATATGAATCCCAAGCTCCTTAATGATCTCTACTCTCAGATGGGTACTAAGTGGCCCGACATGGTGAGTCGGTCAACAATCACCAGTATGGAATCATGGACCCTTGATGTACGAGGTAATCCCATCACAAAATTTGTGGATATTCCATCCCACTTCAACTCTGGTACCTCAAGTGGATGAGCTAAGCCTGCTGGTAACTGATGCTTGGCCTTCACTTACTTACTTGTGAGGCATCATGATACGAGCTCTACCACTACATTCATCATCCATAGACCTCAGTACTAATGCCAGTGGTCCTAGTATATCATCTCCACCCTAGTATGTACCACCAAAGGTCATGTGTGGTACTCCCTCAACACCTCCTCTCATAGCGTCACTGATACCATGGTGCACCCTCTGAAGAAGATGATGTTCACCCTACCTACATAAAATTCATGAGTGGCATGTTCTGAGAGTATTTTAGGATTTTGGGCATTGAATTCTACATTCCTAAGAAGAGCCCCGTGAACACATGGAAGAATTGGGTGATTGACAGTCATATAAAGAAGAAAATAATCTCCATCTCTATCCACAAATGATATCTACAACACAGCTAGTTGCTCTGTCGCCTCACTCCGTAATTGTAGACCAGACCTCCTAGTGATTGTGTCTAAAACTACATTCCACCTCCAAGGAGTGTATAATATCTTAAAGTCATAGTCCTGGAGGAACTCTAGCCATCATCATTTTCTCAGTCACATGCCCTTTTGTGAAATGATATACCTGAGATTCTTGTGATCAGAGTAAATTGTAAATCATTCACCCGTCATGTAGTGCTACCAAATCGTCAGTGCAAAGACCATTTCTGCTATCTCCAATTCATTTGTAGCATAGTTTTAATCTTATTATCTCAACTTTTATAAGATGTTGGAGATCAATTCTCACTCCTACATCTGGACACAGCCATGTCTTGTCCATAATGTTTTGTAGTAGACTACATACCTCACACCCTCTTCTGGTATCCTCAAGATGGGGGTACTTGTAAGTATCTTCCTTATCTCCTAAAAATTGTATTGGAACCTCTCCAATCACACGAAGGTAATTCCTTTGATTTTTAAGGCTGAAAAGGGTGTCTCTGCCCTAGAAATGTAGCGTACGAATATCCTGTAGTACCCAGCCAATCCAAATAAACTACAATCCTCCATCACACTCATGGGTGGTTACCAAGGAAGCACTGCCTCAATCATCAATGGATTCACTACCACTCCATCCTATTAGATAATGTGCCCCAGAATGTGGAATTCATGTATCCAGAATACTCACTTCACGAGCATTCTATAAAGATGGTTCTCTCAATGTTTATCCAGATCTATCTGTAGGTGTGTGTCTTTCTCCTCATCTCACACCACATATATCAAGATATCATCAATGAAGACCACCACGACGCAATCGTGGTAAGGCTAGAAGATATATTTCATTATCCCCATGAACATTGCCATATTGTTGGTCACGCCGAAGAGAATCACCTAGAACGTGTGATGGTCAGACCATTATCTAAAGGACATCTTCAGTACGTCCTCATCTCGTACCCCAAGCTGGCGATAGCCTGATCTAAGGTTTATCATCTAAAACCATTGAGCTCCCATTAGTTGGTTGAAGATAACATTAATCCTCTCCAGACGATACATGTTAATTATGGTCAAATGATTCAGGCACCAATAGTCTATAAAAACACTCATTATGCCATATTCCATCATAGAAAACAAAATTGGGGATGGCCATAGAGAAAAGTTAGGCCTTATGAACACCTTTCTCCACAAGTCCTCTAATGTTTCCCTCAACACACAATGATCCATGATAGACATACAATATGATTTTTTTTATATCAATGTCATCCTATGGTGTAGGTTTATGTATAATTCTACCTCTTTGTGAGGAGGTAGTCCCAAAACATCATAAAAAAAGTCATCATCTCACTGGATCACCACAACAACATAGATCAGAATCCTCACGTCAACTGTGTCGAGGGTAAGTCTAGAAAACTTATGAGTGAGACGTTGTACCCTCCTCCATGAATATCAATTCTGTGCTACAATGATTCCCTTCTCACCGGTGAAGGAAAAAATGGTCCCCTTCCTCAAAGACACGCTTCACATTGCTCTTAAAACAATCAATCTGATTGTGGAGTGTGGATAGCCATCCCATAACCAAGATGACGTCGTATGGACACAATTCTACTAATCAGAGATCCTAACCGAATACCTCACCTCCTAGATTGATCTAACTCTATCTGAAACAGTGTGTAATTGTCAAATATTATCACGTTGGATTCTCTTATCATAAGGATCGAGCCAATGGATCCATCAAAATCTTCAAGATCGGAATGGGTGTCATGGAAAAAAATGATTGACATAAACATGTGTCTATAAAATCTACAGCTAGGGTGGAATATGAAAATATTGTACCTATAATAATTTCCTTAGTGTCACAGTCATTGGCCTCAGTAGACAGAATCTAAGATTGTCCATGTCTACATTCTCCCTAAGGTCAGGTGGACCACCTTGAGGTGGTGGAGGCACAACATCAAATCGTCACCCACCAACTACTTCTTGATTTGATCCTCCACCACATCTACCATCATGCGGTCCACCTCACTCAAATATTTACCTATGACTCAGTGATCCATCGACCATCTACTGGTCATCAGTATGATGGTTTATGCAAGTCGTTGGCCATGTGACCATGCCTGCCGTAAGTGAAGCACAACCGGCTTCCCAGCTGATGCCCTCGACCTAGCATGATCTGCACCTTGGACCTTACATCCTGGGGTCATCCTCTGGAAGGTCTACCTCGCATGGACCTCGACATCATCTACCAACTGACTTTTTTAGATGAATCAACTACCTATCTCCTGGTAGTGGCTCTCACCATTGACGCCTGCTCAGTATAGAATCCCTCCATCAATAACTCTCATTCGAACACTCCATCCTAAATCGTGATATTTATTGATATCATCAATGCCATGATCTCCCACCCGAGCCCCTCTTAATAGTATGGGCCTTGAACAATGGGTCTTGTACCATTTCATTGGAGTATTGTGATAGTTCAGTGATCCTCACTGAGTACTGGGACACTTTCAGGATACATTACATCAGTTGTAGGCCTCCTAAATATGCACAAAGAATAGTGTCACAGGAATGAACTCTATGTTAATGATTCTCTAGAAGTCTGCCTAGGTAAGGGTCCCCTTGTCATATAATTGGAGCATTTGGATCAACTATCTTCATATTGTTCGATGGAAGAGGCTTGCATCTAGGATCACCATTTTCTCTGTAGGTGACCCAAAAAGGTGGGAAACTCGTGCTATAGCCTCCAGCCAGTCCAAAATTTCATAAGGATATGTCTCGCTTTAAAACCTCGGAGTCCTCTACCACTGGAACTCATTAAATGCGCTCAGTTCGAGTGAACCATAAGCTATAGGGGCGGGAGGAAACTGCTGCCCAATGGGTGATTGTGATACTGGTGCACCACATGGAGTTTTCATTACCAAAATAGGGCCCTAGAATAAAGCCTCATCACTCGGTAATCCATCATCATGAACTCCCTCTGGAATCATAGAAGTCTGTCTATATGGAGGCATCCTAAAATGAAACATCTGTACCATGATCAGTATGTTATACCTACTATGTGGACTCAAAATATATCAAAAGTAAAACATTTCCAAAACACATGAATTCAGTTTTTTCATGCATTGTGTCAGAAATCAAAATATTGGGACCTACTGTATGGATATGTCGGCCACCAAACCATCACTAAAATCCATGAACTAAAAAACACAATAAAAATAATTAAAACTATTTCTCCATTGGAATGATCAGAGTCCTTTCTATTCAGTAGAATCGATTCAATTGATACCACTTTGTCAGGACCCGTCCCCCGAGACTCATTCCATGACTAACCAATGTAATATCTCAAGCTTCTACGGTATTAATCTCTTTGAATAATGCAATAGTGTGTGTTGTATGAAACATCAAATTCTAACACACATCACAACCATTCAAACTAGCCATTATGAATAGTAATACATACTTTTTTAAATTTTATAAATTTTATCTCTAAAAATGGACATCATTTTTTGATTCGGAATGTCGAATTTATCCTAAGGTGATATTTTGGTACTTTTTTGATAACTTTAATATTTTGATGAATAGTTAAAATTACTCAATTTTAATTATAAACAGCTTTTTTTAATAAAAATAATTAATAGTGATAAATTATGAATTTCAGTGGTTTTAAAGTATATTTACAATATATTTTTACCATTTAATTAAATTTTGGTCACTGGACATAATTTCACAATTAAACCATACATAAACAATTATGAATCTTTTGATAGTTATTATATCTTAAAAACATGCTTTTTGTTTTGATAGCGGGAAATAATTTTAAATTAACTTGTGCCACTTATTTATTTTGAATTTCGAAAAATGGATTCAATATTTGGAATCAGTATGTTCAAATTGTGTAAATACGCAACTTTTATTTTTAGACATTTTGAATAATTACTTCGGTAAATATTTTATTTATCATGGTTAATGGGTAAATCCGGTAAATAAGGGTTAAAAAATAATATTATAATGATAAAAAATTGCCCTAAAACGTGTCCTAACCTTATTGGTTGATACAGGTCCGACCATGGGCTTATTTGTGTCGATTTTGGGACCCCATGGAGCCACTTGTAGGTGATAGGGACACTTTATTTTAATTAAGATAAAATAAATACAAAATGACATAACCATATATCGTTTAGAAAAACATTTTGATACATATAGTTATATATGATGGATTTTCGATTATAAATATTCATTAGAAAGATGAAAATATTTCCTACATAGTGGTATTTTATTTATAATTTTTAGACATTAAATAATTTAATTTATTTATGACACAATGGTTAAGCAGTAATTACCATAATAGTGAAAAATTAGAATAATTGATATTATAAATACCCAAATAAATTTAATTTGAGACTTTTTATAAATACCAATAATTTTATAGGATAATATGAAATGTTATAATTTATTTAATTAACTTTTTTTGAAGTAATCATTCTGTTATGAGTTTAAAAAAATCAATTATTGAATAGTGTCAAAATTGACAAAAAAGAGTTTTTAAAACAAATATTATATTATTAATTGATATTAAATTCCTAAAAATATAATGTTCGTCCAAGAGACTTATATCATAATAGGTGTATCATTAATGGACCACTTGGGGGACTCTTGGATTTATATAGTTTTTTTATTAACAATATAATATAAAAACACAAAGTGACATGGTAGGTGTCAAACTAATTAACAAAGAGTTAAAACTAAAAGATAAGGTCAATATAATGACCAAAAACTACCTAAATTCTATTGTTTGAGTTTTTTTGACCCATATCCACATTAAAATTTAAATAATCTACTCTGTAGCCATTAGAAACCGAATATGAATTTATTATAAAATAATATTTCTAGCTTTTCCAATGGTGCCCCTCACCCCTCTTATAAAAGCGCACTCCCCCTTCTCATTACATCACACCTTCAAAGACTTTTGGTAAATAAAAAACCTTCCAAAATACTCTCTCAACTTCCCTCACTTAATCCTTGAGGCCTTCCCTTAGTCATAAATCCATCCTATGGAGTTATTTTGATCAAATCAAAAGGAAGAACACGAAGAAGAGGTAATGTTTTCAACAGCCTCTTTCAAGTTCCTTTATTCTTCCACTTATTCTTTCTTTGTTATTAACATTCTAAAATAATAAATCCAGTATATTATATATACTTTTATTTTATTATAAACATGGTACAACAATATTTCAGTATTCTATCCATCCATTGAATGACATGTCACCAAACGTGCGTACGTACGTCTTAGCGTCTCCACGTCGTGGTGTAATTGTTATTCAAAATATTATTATTTGGATGGGTATAATAATGATATGTAATTCGCGTAAATAATAAATATAAAATTATAATGATTATGTAAATATGATATACCATACAATTATATATTGTTTTAATATCAAAAGAATGATATTGTCCCTCGTGCGTACGTACGGACTACCGTCTCCACGAACGCGATGAGATTCATTCTGCATCGTATCTATTCAAGTATAATTATTATTTGATGAATAATAATAGTATATAAGGACTTGATATCATTCTGGATATGATTAAAATACAACATATCCATGAAAAACACGGCTTACGTAACAAAACATATAAAAGAAAACTAGTAAGTTAACACCCGAAACAACGATAATACTAAGATATTATTAACAAATCAATGTTAAAAGATCATATATGATATCATATTAATGTATATGATTATTGTGTAATTTAATAACAATTATTTTACCATTATACATGAGTTTAATCTACCCCAACCAAGGAAAAGTACAAGGTAATGGTTTATTTCACAATCTCTTCATTATCTGAGGTTGTTTATACGTAATAATCTACTGGGATTTCTTTATCATCCACATCCATGTTTCTTCAAAATGTATTTCAAAACATTTTTAATATTTACATGAATATGGGTTAAAGTCATTTATACCCTATTTTGACTTTTTATATGAGGTTTATAAAGAAATCATTCCTTCGTTTTCCAAACAAGGTGCTTTTTAACCTTTTCGGCAGAATTAAGGTAAGAATGTTTTTTTAACTTATACAGCGGGTGCGGCTATTTTCTGCCATTATAATATCATCAAAGCTTCCCTTAAAAGCTTATAAGAATATGTTCAAAGAAAAGTTTGTATTTTATAAATATATGACTCTTAAATTATTTCCAAATAGAAATATATATTTATCTAAAAAGAGTTTTGATTTAATCTATGTCAACATCCTTTGATGGATTTTACGCTTATTTGAAGTTTATTTATTATGATACAAAACTGCTATATTGTATTGAAGGTTTTGTGATATTTTTGACTATGGATGTGTTATTTTTATACCCATCATGGTTTATGGATGAATTATTTACATTTCGTATGCTAGTTTTAATACAAATGTTTATGTTATGTTTAAACCTGTTCATATGAGGAATGCATTGGACTTAATATGTGACGGGTGGAGCCTGATATAGCTCCTCGATGCATCGGTAGGTCTCATGAGATAAACTAGTGTCTTGGCACATGGCCTTGGAAAAATCTTATTTGTAGTCTTGACACTAGTCCTTCTCTATGTGGTTATTATAGTCTGGCATTATGCATTCCATCATTATGAAAGTGGTTATTGATATTGCAAGTGATTATTATATTAGTAGAATATACATTTGAATAAGTAAATGACATTATTTCATTTTATTTTTTCCATACTATGTTGATTTTCACGTTTAGAAGTCTTCTGTTTTAGTTATAATTGCAGTAAATTTTTATTATTATTTATGAATGTTTCCACTATATTGTTGTTCTTACTGGGAATTGGAGCTCACCCCTTTTCTATGTTTTATTATTTCCAGGATGTGAAAAGGTAATTTATGAAGGACCTTCATGGATAGTATGAGGGGAAAAGAGTGTGGACTATGTAGACTATATTTTTGTAGTTTTCATTTCATGATGTAATGTAAACATTATTAATGTATCTAGTTATTCCAAGGATACTAAACTAAATGGTCTTTAAAGATTTGATCTTTCATGCTATCATGCCAATGTTATATAATAATATACCGACTCTGGGTAACTGGGGTCGGGGCGTTACAGTTGGTATCAGAGGAGGTTTAGTACAAACCATGGACGCTAGATTTAGATAAACTCTGATTAGAGCACATAGACCTAAGATGGACTTTGAGGATTAATATATAAGAACTTCCTAGAATTTTAGTATTGTAGAGATTTTGTAAGTTTTCCGAGCAATAAATCCCTGTCTGGAAACATGAAGGTAGAGGTGGATCTGGCACAAATGTACCTAGGGGTAAAACCCAAAAACACCGCTTTGAGCTAGACTCGAACGGGAACTAGTGCACGACAATGGGGCTTACTGCACTCTTGGTTACGACACTCCTGGGGGATATGATTAGGATAACTCTCATTTTCATTACACATCATTATTAAGTGTTTATGAGTGTATAAATCCTTAAAGAAAACAATTTTATGATTATGGATTATATCCATAAATAGTTCAATTTTTGTTAAGTGTTTTATAAGTATAGAATTATGTATTTTGAGACATAGACTGATCTAGTTTATGCCATTGTTTAGAAATGGCGCCTAGTGGAAGAAATGGAAACCGTATCAATGCACACACTCCATGTATGTATTTCCCTCCTACTCAAGATAATTATAGTGGATCTGGTGATGCAACCAGTGTTGATCAACTAATCACCATACTGGGACAACTGACTCAGGTTATGAATAATAACCTTACCCATATTGAGCACCCTAATCCATAGCATGGAGGATAAATGTTAGACCGCTTCATGAGGCAACAACCACCAACTTTCAATGGGAGTACAAATCCCTTAGTGGGTGAGCAATGAATAAAATCTCTAGAGAAAATATTTCAGGCATTGGGGAGTAGTGAAAGGGAAAATGTTATCATGGCAGTTTACCTCCTCACTGTAGATGTTGATCAATGGTGGTCATTGATTCAAAACAAGAAGGAAGATGATGAAGTTTCAAATATGGAATGGAGGGAGTTCAAAGATCTGTTTTTAGAAAAATACATTCCTCGTGACCATTGAGCAGATATGGAAAGAAAATTTCGGAGTCTGAGACAAAAGGAGGATGAGAATGTCGCAAAGTATGAGGCTAACGTTATAAGGTTAACTAGGTATGCTGGATATTATATACGTAAACCAAGAATTAATATTGATCGTTTCATTGATGGGTTATAACCATTTCTCCATTGAGCATTAGTATCACAATCCTTCTCATCGTACGAAGACATTGTCTCATGTGTTATCAAGACATAAAAGGAATTCTCTATGTCTTATGACTTTAATGAAAAGAAAGAGAAGAAGAGATCTATTAATCAATCTGGGAATTGAAATAAAGGGAATAAGGGTAAAGTTTAATATTCATCTAGCAATAAATGTGGGAAGAAACACCCCGGTACATGCTTAAAAGGAACAGGAGTCTGTTACAAGTGTGGTTAAAAAGGCCACTAAGCTCGTGATTACAAGGGGAGGAAGGAAGCTTCCAATGATTGATGCTAAAATTGCAGGGAGATTGGACATTATGCAAATGAATGTCCTAAGTGTCAGGGGAACATACCTCAGAAAAGGCCAAGGGGTCAAGGCCAAGCTTTTGATATCACTACTACTGAGGTAGAATCTCCGAAAGATGTGGTGGCAGGTAATTTTATGGCTTCCTCATGTTTAGAAAATGCATTATTTGATTTTGGATCATTGCATTGTTTCATATCATCCATGTTTTCTATGATAATTAGATATTTCCAATTTGATTTAACGAGGGAGTTTTCAGTTAAAACTCCTAAGGGAAGTATCATTTCAACAATGTTTTGTGAATCAGTCCCCATTAGAGCACATAAATGTTCATTATATGCAGATCTTATCGTTATACCTATGATTGAGTTTGATATAATCCTCAGTATGGACTGGCATTTGGACCATGATGCGATAATTTATTATAAGAAGAAGGAGGTTACGATTTTTGATGATGATGATAAGGAACGCCTTATCTGTAGAGCAGAATCATCACCACCTAATTCTTATCTAGATCCACCCCCAGAAGCTCAACTAAATTCAATTATTGAGGAGGAAGAGAATGAAATTACAGTGGGTGAGGAATGTAATGTTCAAATTGAGGATGTACCTATTGTGAAAGAATATGTAGATGTATTTCAGGAAGATTTACCTGGACAACCTCCAGAACGAGAAGTTGAGTTTTCCAATGATTTAATTCCTGGATCAAGGCCTATATCAAAGACCCCTTATAGAATAGCCACTGTGGAATTAGGCAAACTAAAGAAACAACTAGAGGAATTGAGTAATAAGGGATTTATTCACCCTAGTGTTTCTCTAGAGGGAGCCCTTGTTCTTTTAGTTGAAATGAAAGATGGATCTATGAGGTTATGTATCGACTACAGGGAGATCAATGCTATAACAATATAGAACAAGTATCCCCTACCTCGAATTGATGATTTATTTCACCAACTTCATGGAGCTCAGTACTTTTCTAATATTGACCTTCGTTCTGGACACCATTAGTTGTGTGTGGAGAAGGAAGACATTCTGACGACAACATTTCGAATCAGGTACGGGCATTACGATTTTACAGTAATGCCTTTTGGATGACTAATGCACCCTCTGTATTCATGGATCTGATGAATAGAGTTTTCAAGGAATATCTTGATGAATTTGTGGTGGTATTTATTGATGATATCTTGGTATACTCCATAATCTACTAAGATCATGAAAATCACTTGCGCATTATCCTGAAGACTCTGAGAAGACATTAATTATATTTGAAGTTTAGAATGTCTGAATTCTGGATTCATGAGATTTCTTTTCTTGGCCATATTGTCTCTAAAGATGGAATTTCTGTTGATCCTTCTAATACTGAGGAAATACAAGAATGGATTGCACTGACGATTATAACTAAGGTACGTAGTTTTATTGGTTTAGAAGGTTATTATCGACGTTTCATCCAGAAATTTTCCCGGTTGGCTAACCCATTAACAAAGCTCACACGTAAAGGGGTTAAATTTGTTTGGACAAAAGAGTGTGAATAATGTTTCCATGAACTGAAGAGAAGATTTTTCAATGCTATTATATTGACTCTACCATCGGGGAATGATTTTTTCATTATTTATAGTGATGCATCAAAGAAAGTACTTGGTTGTGTCCTTATGCAGAATGATAGGGTTGTTGCCTATGCATCACGATAGTTGAAAATTCATGAACAAAACTATCATAATCATGATATCGAGTTAGAAACTGTGATATTTGATTTGAAGAAATGGTGGAACTACCTTTATGGTGAAAAATGTGAGGTTTATACTAATCATAAGAGCTTGAAGTATATTTTCTCACAAAAAGAACTCAACATGAGGCAAAGGAGATGGCTTGAATTTCTAAAGTATTATGATTGTACGATACACTACCACCCGGGGAAAGCAAAAAAGGTGGTAGATGCATTGAGCAGAAAAGATCATGGAGTTTTGAACAATATGATAATTTAAAGGGATCTAATTTTCATGGATCTAGTGAAGATAGACATGGGAATAACCAGTGAAGGTGAAACATTAATGCTTTTTCAAATGGCTTCCAAACTATCTTTACTATAAATGATGAAGAGTTATCAGACCGCTGATGAAAAAATTTCATAAGAAGATTAATGCTGTGAATGATGGGAGATTTAGAGACTTTGTGTCTAAATAAGGAATTTTGAAATTAGGGAAGAGGCTTTGTGTTCCCGATATACCTGATCTAAAAAGGGAATTGCTGGATGATGCTCATAGTTCCAATTTCTCTATACACCATGGGAGCACCAAATTGTATAGAGATTTGAAGGAATATTTTTTGTGGGACAACAAAAGAGGGAGATTTTTGATTCTGTGTCAAGATGTAGGGTTTGACGACAAGTGAAAGTTGGAAGCCAACAGCCTGGTAGAGTATAGAAACCTCTTCCCATTCCTGAGTGGAAATGAGACAATATCACGATGGACTTTGTCATGGGACTATCAAAGACTCCTAGAAGTAATGATGCAATATGGGTTATTGTTGATCATCTTACAATATCAGAACATTTTTATGCTATAAGAGAAGATCTATCACTGGAACATCTAGAAAGACTATATACTGATGATGTTGTGAGACTTTATGGAGTACCCCTATCGATTGTTTCTGATCGTGATCACTGTTTTACATCAAGATTCTTGAAAAGTATTCATAATTCCTTGGATACTAAAATTCATTTGTGCACTGCCTACCACCTTCTAACAGATGGACAATCAGGACAAACTATTCAAACCTTAGAAGACATGTTGAGATCCTGCTCACTTGACTTTCAGTGCATGTGGGATGAATATTTAACTATGGTAGAATTTTCCTATAACAATAGCTTCCATTCAAGTATGCAAATTGCACCATATGAAGCGTTATACGGAACGAGAAGTCGCACACCAACCTGTTGGGATGACGTTGGTGAAAGAATACTTGTAGGCCCAGAACTGGTAGAGGAAATGATGGAAAAGGTTAAGGTAATACAAAACCATATCAAATCAGTTCAAAGTAGGCAGAAGAGTTATGCTGATAATCGAAGGAAAGTTTTGGAATTTCAAGTCGGTGATCATGTTTTCATGAAGGTATCTCCATGGAAGGGAGTCATACGTTTTAGTAAGAAATATAAATTCAATTCCAATTACATCATAACTTTTGAAATTCTAGAACGAAATGGGGCTGTAGCTTACTGATTGGCAATGCCGCCAAGTCTCTCCAAAGTTCATGATATGTTCCACATATCTCTGTTGAGGAAATACATGCCTGACCCAATGCATGTACTCACCTATGGGGAATTAGAACTCAAACCCGATCTATCTTATTGCGAAGATCCCATCAGGATTCTTGATATTAGAGAACAACTACTGAGAAACCGTACGACTCGTCTGGTAAAAGTCTTGTGGAGAAACCATAAGATAGAAGAGGCAACGTGGGAACCCGAAGAACTTATGATGAAGAACCACCCGAGTCTTTACATGTGGTAGTATTCTAGAAATTTTGAGGATGAAAATATTTTAAGGAGGGGAGAATGTAACACCCCAAGCTTCAACGGTACGCTTCTATTTGAATAATGCAATAACATGTGTTGTACGCAACATCAAATTCTAACACACACCACAACCAATCAAACTGGCCGTTATGAATAGTAATACCTACTTTTTAAAACTTTATAAATTATATCTCTCAAAATGGACTTCATTTTTGGATTCGGAATATCGAATTTATCCTAAGGTGAAATTTTGGTACTTTTCAGATAACTTTAATATTTTGATGAATAGTTAAAATTACTCAATTTTAATTAAAAACAACTTTTTTTGATCAAAATAATTAATATTGATAAATTATGAATTTGAGTGGTTTTAAATTATATTAAGAATATTTTTTTTCAATTTAATATAATTCTGGTCTTTGGAAATAATTTCACAATTAAACCGAACATAAACAAGTGTCAATCTTTTGATAGTTATTATATCTTAAAAACATGATTTTTGTTTTGACAATGGGAATTAATTTTAAATTAAGTTTTTCCAATTAGGTGTTTTGAATTTCGAAAAATGGATTCTATATTTTGAATAAAGATGTTCAAATTGTGTAAATAGGTAAAAATTATTTTTAGACAATTTGAATAATTACTTCGGTAAATATTTTATTTACCATGGTTAAAGGGTAAATCTGGTAAATAAGGGTTAAAAAAATATAATAATAAAAAAAATTACACTAAAACATGTCCTAACCTTATTGGTTGATACATTTCCGACCATGGCCGTCTTTGGGTCGATTTTGGGACCCCATGGAGCCACTTGTAGGTGATAGGGACAATTTATTTTTATTAAGTTAAAATAAATACAAAATGACATAAGCATAGATCTTTTATCAAAACATTTTTTACATAGGGTTATATATGTTGGATATTTTATTATAAATATTCATTAGATAGATAAAAATATTTCCTACATAATGGTATTTTATTTATAATTTTTATACACTATATAATTTAATTTATTTATGACACAATGGTGATAAAGTAATTACCATAATAGTGAAAAATTAGAATAATTGAAATTATAAATACCCATTAATTTGAGACTTTATATAAATAAAAATAATTTTATATATTAATATGGAATGTTAGTATGTATTTAATTAACTTTTTTTGAAGTAATAATTCTGTTATGAGTTTTATAAAAATCAATTATTGAATAGTGTCAAAATTGACATAAAAGAGTTTTTAAAAAAAATATTATATTATTAATAGATATTAAATTCCTTAAAATCTAAGGTTAGTCCAAGAGACTTATATCATGATATTTGTATCATTAATGGACCCCCTGGGGGTCTCGTTGATGTATATAGTATGTTTATTAACAATATAATATAAAAATACAAAGTGACATGGTAAGTTTCAAACAAATTAACTAAGAGTTAAAACTAAAAGATAAGGATAATATAATGACCCAAACCTGTCTAAATTCTTTTGGTTGAGTTTTTTTCTACCCATACCCACCATAAAATTTAAATAATCCACTTTGGAGCCATTAGAAACCGAATATAAATTTATTATAAAATAATATTTCTAGCTATTCCAAAGGTGCCCCTCAACCCTCCTATAAAAGGTCACTCCCCCTTCTTATTACTTCACACATTAAAAGCCTTTTGGTTCGGCCAAACCCTTCCCAAATACTCTCTCAACTTCCCTCAAGTCATCCATGAGTGCTTACTTTATTCAGAAAGCCAACCTAAGGAGTTCTTTTGATCAAATCAAAAGAAATAACCCGAAGTAGAGGTAATGTTTTCACCACCCTCTTTCAAGTTCCTTTCTTCTTCCACTTCTTCTTTATTTGTTATTAACATTCTAAAGTAATAACTATAGTATATTATATATACATTTATGTTATTATAAACATGGTAAAACCATATTTCAGTATTATATCCATCCTTTGAATGACATTTCACCATACGTGTGTACGTACGGCTTACCGTCTCCACGTCGTGGTGTAATTGTTATTCAAAACATTATTATTTGGATGGGTATAATAATGATGTGTAATTAAAGTAAATAATAAATATAACATGATAATGATTTTTTATATATGATATACCATCAAATTATATATTATTTTAATATAATATGATTTTTATTGTTGTTCGTGCGTACGTACGGACTACCGTCTCCACGAACACGGTGAGATTCATTTTCCATCATATCCATTCAAGTATAATTCTCATTTGATGATTAATAATAGAATCTAAGGACTTGATATAATTAATTATACGATTAAGATACAACCAATCGATGAAAAACATGTCTTACGTAACAAAACATATAAAAGAAAACGAGTACATTAACACCCGAAACAACGATAATACTAAGATATTATTATCAAATCAATGTTAAAAGATCATATATGATATCATAATAATGTATATTATTCTTGTGTTATTTAATAACACTTATATCACAATTATATAGGAGGTTAACCAACCCCAACCAAGGAAAAGTACAAGGTAATGGTTTATTTCACAATCTCTTCATTATCCGAGGTTGTTTATACGTAATAATCTATTGGGATTTCTTTATCATCCGCATCCATGTTTCTCAAAAATGAATTTCAAAATATTTTTAATATTTAAAAAAATATGGTTTAAAGTCATTTATACCCTTTTTTGACTTTTTATATGAGGTTTATAAAGGAATATTTTCGTCATTTTCCAAAAAGGTGGTTTTTAACCTTTTCGACAGAATTAAGGTAAGAATGTTTTTTAACATATACGTCATGTGCGGCTATTTTCCACTGTTTTAAAATTGTCAAAGCTTCCCTTAAAAAATTATAAGAATATTTTCAAATAAAATGTTTTATTTTATAAATATATGAATCTTAAATGATTTCAATATAGAAAGAGATATTTATCTAAAAATAGATTTGATTTCATCTCTGTCAACATCCTTTGATAGATTTTACACTTATTTGAAGTTGATTTATTATGATAAAAAATTGTTATATTGTATTGATGGTTTTGAGATATGTTTGAATGTGGATGTGTTATTTTTATACCATTCATGGTTTATGGATGAAGTATTTAAATTCCGTATGCTAGTTTTAATATGAATTTTTATGTTATGTTTAAACCTGTTCATACGAGGAATGCATTGGACTTAATATGTGATGGGTGGAGCCCGCTATAGCTCTTAGATGCATCAGTTGGTCTCATGAGACAAACTAGTTTCTTGTCATAAGTCCTTTGAAAAATCTTATTTGTAGTCTTGGCACGAGGCCTTATCTATGTGGTTATGATAGTCTGGCATTATGCATTCCATCATTATGAAAGTGGTTATTGATATTGCATGTGATTATTCGATTAGTAGAATATCCATGTGAATTAGTAAATGGAATTATTTAATTTTATTTTTTCCATAATATGTTGAAGTTCATGTTTAAAAGGCTTTTGTTTTAGTTATACATTTCCTTAAATGATTATTCTTATTTATTAAAGGTTCCTCTATATTGTTATCCTTACTGGGAAATTGAGCTCACCCCTTTTCTATGTTTTATTTTTCCCAGGATGTGAAGAAGTTATTTATGAATGACCTGTTGGGATAGTATGAGGGGATAAGAGTGTGGACTATGGAGAATATATTGTTGTAGTTTTTATTTTATGATGGAATTTAAACTTTATTAATTTATCTAGTTATTCCAAGGCTACTAAAATAATCGGTCTTTCGAGATTTGATCTTTCTTGTGATCATGACATTGTTATGTAATAATGCACCGACTCTGGGTAACTGGGGTCAGGGTGTTAAAACCAAAGCCTATCTCCAATAGTCTAGTGGTTGGCGACTAGAACCAGAAAGGAGTACCCAAAAATAGGGAGACATTACCATTAAACCTATTCCAACACACAGTCCAAGACTACAACAACATGCAACCACGAATAAAAACTGCATTAGTAATAGTTTTTACTGAATGTAAAGGGGCTAGAATACAATTCCAACTAAAATAAACAATAATACATAAAATATAATACTACTCCTGAGATCGTCCACCAAGGATCCAACCTATGGGGTAGATCAACTCATTTTCATAGCTCTCCACAACAACCATCACCGCCATGTACTGCCTAGTCCTGGGTCCTATAGACTCAGCTGAGCTAATCATTGTCTGCACAATACACAACATGGTGCGGGAGAATCCCATGCAGGTGTGAGTATAAAAATACCCACTGAGGACCCTGAGACCCCAAAAGGTCTCTCATAATTCCATAATGGAAACCCACAAAGGTTGATCTCAATCAAAAAGAAGAAAGCATAAGACATTTCTCAAACCATGTATGCAACTCAATGATCATGAATAAAGATGATTATCCTAATGATATATCATTTTATTTGTATAATAAGTGTCCAATACCAAAACAAAAGGGAGTTTATAAATTTTTGATCCATACATCGTTATATATCACTGATCAGTGACATTCCGCACTAAATTTGGTCATCATCAGGTAGTGAAATTTTGATCCATATAGGATCGCTAGATTGCTGATCCACACAAGGTCTCTATGATACTGATCCACATAGGTTCTAAATGTTGTTGACCACCACAAGGTCTCTAGATACTGATCCAGACAGGGTATCTATGATGTGGATCCACACAGGGTTTCTATGATGCTAATAAATACATAGTCACTACTCATATGAAAACCAACCAAAGGATTCGCAGCATCCAGTGCACATTATTTCTATAGGCATTTTGGTGTTGCGGGCCTGGTTGGATTTATGTACGATTCAACCTGGTCGTACTCCAAATTCCTCCAAATCCCAAGTAGAGTATCTCAGGAGGTCTTTCACATCCCATAGAATCCAACACCACATATTTTTCATCAAATGGGTACCCGGTTTGTATGATACAACTTTTGAAGCTTATTTTTATCCGAACAGGCATCCGGGTTATGACCGACCATCCCCATCTCAGATCCGACCCTACCCATTTCAGGTCTGACCCAGCCCAGCCCTCCCTGGTGTGGTAGGGCCGCGGTGGCTCAGCCCGCCTACTGGCATGAACCGCGCAAGGGGTACGTGGTTCGCATCCCAAACGGCTCAAAGAGTCTTTCAACTCTTAATTTAATGCACCATGTGGCGGCACCTAGCTTCCTCAGGAACCATAGGGAGTGGGTCCTCTACCTTCGTTGCCACTCCGATGTCGTGGCCTCCCTCACCATGGTTATAGTGACCCATAATTTACATACATTGTTATTACTTAAAACATGAAGCACAATTATTACAACATATAACAAAACCATGAAAGGGCCGTATATGTGTAGTGTTTTTTGAAACTGGGAATCATAAATAACTGGTTCATAAATCATCTACATTGTCTCCCTTTTTATTTTATCATATCTGGAGTCCCTTTTGGAAAATCATATTATCACCCTTCTTCTTATCCTGGGGAAATTTAAACATAAAAAAGTGTGAGATCAAATGATTAGTAAAGGTAAAAAATGAAATATCAATCATAACATATTCATAAGAACATAACATTTAAAAAATCTTAACCTGCAAAAGAGATCATAATATCCTAACATGGGATAAATCATGGTAGTGAAATGTTATCCCAATAATCATAATATAAAACATGAAAAATTGTTGCATACCAACATAATCATAGAGAATCATTTCTTAGTATTCAATAATCATTTCCATGACTATTCTACGAACAAAGTCCATTTATGAACTGAGTTCACTCCTCGTTTCAGTCCTGTATCACTGAACCGGATTAACCTGCCGTTCTAGCCTTGTATATCTCATGAGATATAAGTCATTCATCATTTCATTGGAGGTAGATATTGTTTCCACCCATCTCATAATGATATCATTCTTATGTGTTCCACAAGATAATAAATCATACATCATAGCATAACCCATGTAATAAAAATGGGATTATTAAACATCATGCCCACATAACATAATCCATATAAGATAAAAGGACATCATAGAAATAATTCCATTATTACATAATCAAATCAATGTAAAAATAGGTATAGAAACTGAACCCCATATTATCTTATATGGAAAATAATTTTGATAAAATGCTGGAACTCCATTCTTGAGTAAATAATCCTTTCTACTTAAAAAACATTTTTCCTTTCTTAACATGTCATACTATTTTAAAATAAAATATGTTGATTAAAATAAACGTGAAAACATGTCAAGGAAGCATCATGGAAATAATTTTCTTTGAAATAATAAGAATTCACTCATGCCGTATAAGTTAAAAAAACATTTTTCTCATAATTTGGCCGGAAAAGTAATAAAGTTACTCGTACTAAAAATTACAAAAGATTCCTTTAATATCTTTTAATAAAAACTCACCAATGGGTAAAATTGGATTTAAATAATTTTATGATAATAGAAATAATATTACATATTGAGGAAACATGGATGTTGATGATAAATATTCACCAGTAAATTCTAAAGTATAAACAATCTCGGATTAAAATGAGATTGTGAGATTTTCCCTTACCTTAGGTCTGATATGCTTCGTACATATCAAAACCTCCTGTATGAGGATTTAAATAATTTAATTGACTTATTAAAGAATCATATTTATTGTTTTGATATCATATATGGTCATATTCTTATCTTTTTATTAGTAATATTTCATTGTTACTTGTTATTCAAGTGTTAATTGCTTTATGTACTTATGCGTGTTTAGTCGAATAAATTCTTATTATTATTTTTAGGTTATAGATACATTATTTACAAAATGGTATTAGTATAATTTATATCATATTTATTCATTAAATTCATTTATATAATCATTATTCAATGATGATCATGTAGAACGAGTCGCTTCACATTGTGGAGACGATAAGCCGTACGTACGCACGAGCGGTGATATAATTCCCATGTTTATGGAATTGTTTTAAAGATAATGATATAATATCTAAGAATTTGTATCATGTAATAATAACCATATATAGTTATTATTTCCACCATTATACCCATCCTTGTAAGGTGGTGTTGGAAAAATAGATTACACCACAGCGTGGAGATGGTATTCCATACGTACGCACTCGCGGTGATTTTGTTTTTCATATGATGAATAGAAGGTGAAATAGGGTTGTTTTATTTTTATAATAAAATATAATTAAACGAGTGACACTGATGTTGTTACTTTATTATGAAACAACAAAAGAAGAAGCAGTATAATAAGAAATGAATTTGAAAGAATTTGTAATGTATATTACCTCTTCTTTGACGCGCCACTTCTAAACCACCTCTTAGGGAACTAAATTGGTCTTTGAAGAAGGCCATAACCTCTATTATAATTTTAGTGATTCATAGAAGGGAAATGGATATGGTTTGGATGATCTTGAAGGCTCAAAATTCTGTAAATAGGAGTGGGAGGAGGTTCCTTTTTATAACTGTGGAGAGGGGCACCTTGGGAAAAACATAAAATATTATTTTATAATAAAATCATATTCGGCTTTTAATATCTCCAAATTGATTTATTTCGAAGATAATGAGTGTATGGGTCAAAATACTCTCAACCAATAGGTTTTATACTAGTTTAGGTTACTATTTTAACCTTATCATTTAGATTTAACTCCTTGTTAAATAATTTAACTTTTACCATGTAATCTTGTTTTCTTATACTATATGGTTAATAAAATTACAATAATAAGAAAAATGAACCCCAAGTGGTTAATTATTAATATATATAACCTTATCTAATAAATTTGGCCGAACCTTAGATTTTTTGAAATAAAATAACAATTAATAATATAATATTTGCTTTAAAATCTATTTTTCTGTCAATTTTGACACTATTTGGTAATTGATCTTTTTGAAACTAATAACAACATGATTAGTTCGAAAAAAGATAATTAAATAAATACTAACATGTAGTATTAACTTATAAAATTACATTAATTCATAAAATGTCTCAAATTACATTTATATGGGTATTTATAATATCAATTATGTTAATATTTCATTAATAATGTAATTACTGCATCATCAATGTGTCATAAATAAATTAAATTATATAATGTATAAAAATTATAATTAAAATACCATTATGTAGGAAATATTTTTATATTTATAATGAATATTTACTGTTGAAATTAACTTTTGTATTACCCTATATTAAAAATGTTTTAGTTATTAAACGTTTAGTTTAACTCTCTCCACTCTACTTAAAATAAAATAATAATAAGTGTCCTAATCTAATCCAAATGGACCTAAAGGGTAATATTTTATTCCTAATGTTGTTTTGGTCAAAATACATTAATCTTATAGAATTAGGACATGTGTTAGGTTAATAATAATATCATTTTTACCTTTAATTACCCTATAAAAGTAAAAAGATACTATTCACCAAAAATTATTTTTATCTTATTAAACCACATTATACTCCTTAATATTAACCGTGTCTCTCAGATTTTAAAAATTCAAATCACAGAAGCAGTACAATTATGTTTTATGTACAATTGAAAATGCTACTAGAAGGTGGGTAAAAAACTATAAAAACTTCAATAAATTTTTTATGTATATATATTATTATAAAATTACTCCAATGAATTACACTGAACATGTATAGGAAATATGTATCTATTTTGACCTAATATAAATTTAAATAAAATAAATGGTTATTTAAATAAAAGGACTGTTTTGTCCATCAACTCAGTGTTTTCACTATTCATCAATAATTGAATGTTTTCGGAAAAATACCAAAAATTCACATTAGGCTAATTTCGATATTTCGAATCCAAAAATGAAGTCCATTTTGAAAGATAAAATTTCAAAAAGTGTTTATTATTATTCATAATGGATAGTTTATATAAAATTTTAAGAACATATCATTGTTTAGTGAAACTCAGTATTGCATACAACGCAAGCTATTGAGGAAGGTTGTTGTTGCGTGTAACGCAAGCGAAGCCAATGTTGTGTGTAGTGATAGATTCCTTTGGTGATTCATATAACATAATACATCAAAACAAAATATTTCTCATAAAGTCTCCGGTGTTACATTCTACCCCACTTAAAATGAATTTCACCCTTGAAATTGGTAACATTATTACAAACAGATGAGGCTACCTCACCCTCATCATATCCTCGAGATCCCATGTAGCTTCTTCTAATTGGTGGTTCCTACATAAAACATTCACCAAGAAAGTGGTCTTGCTCCATCATATTTTTTCGCTACGATCTAGAATCTATATTGGATGTTCTTCATAAGGAAGATCTTGATCCAGAGGTACAACTTCTGAGATGAGTACATGTAATGGATTGAGTATTTACTTTCTCAGGAGAGATACATGGAACACATCATGAACATGAGAGAGAGTCGGTGGAAGCACCAATCAGTATGCTACCTTCCCAACACGATCCGGTATTTCAAAAGGGCCAATATACATAGGGATCATCATTCCCTTCTTTCCAAATCTCATTACACTCTTCACAGGAGATATTCGTAAGAACACGTTATCACCCACTTCAATCTCTAGGTCTTTTGTTCGGTTATCAACATAACCTTTTTTTTACTCTAAGCTGCTCTGATGCATTGTTGAATAGATCTGACCTTTTCTGCCATCTCATCAACAAGATCACATCCTAATAGCTTTATTTCCCCAACATCATCACAACAAGTTGGAGTTATACATTTCTTTTAATATAGAGCTTCATAAAGAGCAATCCAAATACTGGAGTGAAAGATGTTATTATAAAAATATTCCACAAAATGTACGTGTTGATCCCAACCAACTTTGAAATCTATATAGCAACCTTTGAACATTTATTCTAGAGTTTGAATTGTCCTATTAGAATGATTGTCTATCTGAGGGTGATTAGCAGTGCTGATACTCAAATCTGTATCTAGTGTATGCTGAAGACTTCAGTAAAACATCGAGGTAAACCTCAGATCCTGATTAGGTATAATGGAATGTGGTACTCCTTGCAATATTAACACTTCCTTTACATATATCCTTGAAATTTTATCAAGAGAAAAATATTATCTAATAAAAATGAAGTGTGTCGACTTCGTAAGATGATCAACTATAACTCAAATAGCATTATTGTCTTTGGATGTTTTAGGAAGTCCAGTGAAAATGTCCATAGTGATGTTTTCCAATTTCTATTCAGGTATGGGTAATGGTTGTAACATCTCCTTAGACTTCTATCTCTCAGTATTATGTTGTGGACAAACCAAGCATCGAGATTCATATTATGAAGCATCTCTTTTCATTCCATCCCACCAGAAGTACACATTCAGGTCCCTATACAACTTCGTGCTTCCAGGGGGAATAGAGATTGAAGAACATTGTGATTCATCCAATATTTCATTATTTAATTCTGGGATGGGAGGAACACAAACCCAATTCGTGAACCTTATTATTTATTAACAATCAATACGGAATTCAGGAACATTTCTCACCTTATTTTGTATCTCTACATCTTCTTTTGGTGCCTCTTTAATCTTCACATGTATATATGGTTGAACATTCATTTGAGAAAAATAAGATTTTTCCCCTTCCATTATAATTCCAAGATCCTTCCTTTAGAAATCCCTAAATATTGGATCTTTTATGATCCTCATCGTGGATATGCTAGCATGGTCTTGTAATAAGCTATCACCATATTGTTTTTAATGAGAAAACACCCCAATCCCTTCTTGGATGCATCACTGTAGATCACAAACCTTTATCCACTACAAGGTACTGTGAGCACATGTGCGCTGGATAATCTTCTTTTTAACTCCTTCAAATTCTCTTCACACTCCTCCGTCCAAACGAACATAACTACTTTTCGAGTCAACCTGGGGAGTGGATTAGATAATCATGAATAATCATTCACAAAACTTCGATAATATTCATCTAAACCAAGAAAACATAGGATCTCAATTACTGTTGTTAGTCTTGACCATCTTTTGATAACCTTTGTTTTTGCTGGATCCACATATATCCCCTCTTTTGAGATTATGTGACCCAAAAATGATACTTTTTTAAGCCTAAATTCACACTTGTTAAATTTGGCATAATGCTTCTCCTTTATTAGGGAATTTAATTCAATTCTCAAGTGATCTTCATGTTCTTACTTTATCATTAAATAGTCAATAATATCATCTATAAAGACTACCAAAAACTGATCAAGATATTTTCTAATGACTCTATTCATTAGATCTATGAAGATAGTAGCGGAATTAGTAAGACCAAATTGCATCAATATAAATTCATAGTGTCCATACCATGTATGGAAATCCGTATTTGGTATATCCTCCATTTTGTCCCTTAATTGATGCTACCCTGAATGAATATCAATCATGGAAATGTATTAATCTCCACGTAGTTGGTCAGATAAGTCATAATTGTGTAGAAGAGGATATTTGTTCATGATAGTGATCTTGTTATGTTCTCAATAATCAATGAAGAGTCTCATTGATCTGTCTTTCTTATTTGGAAATAGAACAGGTGCTCCTCAAGGTGATGCCCTAGGGCATATGAATCCCTTATCAATATTCTCTTGGAGATTCTTCTTCATTTCTTGCAACTCAATTGTGGACATTCTATAAGGTGTCTTGGAAATGGGAATGGCACCTGATATGAGCTCTATTGAAAACTCAACTTCACGATTTGGTGTAAGACCTAGAAATTTATCTTGAAAGACATCATCAAACTCCCATACAATGGGTTTATTATTAATCATGAGTTTCTCTCCAACCATTTGAGATAAATAACCTTCATTTTTTGAATCAAGACCCATAAGATTGAATAAATTTCAACTAGAAGTTTATATTTATCCTCACATCGATAGATGATCGTTGATTAATCAGGAATATGAAATGTGACTTCCCTTCTTTGGAAATTGATACGAGATTTATATAAAGAAATCCAATACATTCCAAGGATCACATAAAATTCCAATTTAGGAAGGATCACATGTTTTTCAGGAAGAACTTTCCCACAAACATCAATCAGAGAAGAATTATAATCTTTTGATGCGACTGTTGTGCCATTAGGGGTGGTCACAGCTAACTGAACATCTAATTGTTGAGGTAATACGACGATAACCTTAGGGAAGTATTCAGAAATAAAATATTGGGAGGATACAGAATCAAATAAATCATTTTCTACTTTAGAGTGGATGGAAAGTGTTCTTTTCACCACTTTGTTATCGTACTCTACATCGCTGATTGAAATTGCATGTGACTTTCCTTTGTCTTTGTCCTTAAGAGTTTGTCAACATTGATCATCATCAACCACCCTTGTATTAGGGAATTGATTAGAATAATTCCACATTTCCTTGCACTTGTAACATTGATGTGTAGGAGAAGCATTCTTTGTATCCTTTTCTTTGTTTTTATCACTAGAAATTTTTTACCATCATTGCGACATTCAAAAGCCCGAAGACCTTCTTTTCCACATTTGAATAATTTACTTGTCCCTTTATGAAATTTCCCTACATGTTTCTTTCCACACATTGAGCATAAGGGAAAACTAATCTTATATTCAGTGTGGTCTCTAGATTTCCCTTTGAATTTCATTTTCCTCATCTTATCAAACCCATACGACTGATGTGGTACTCCAATCTCCATCTCAGCCTCAAGATCACATCGAACAATTAACTCGATGCTATTGATTTCCCTTATGGCTACCGCCCTTAGAAGACTTGGTTTTATGCCACTAAAAAATCGATCAACCATTCTATTGGGGTGGATAATAATTCCGGAAGCGTATATTGAAAGTCCTGTAAAATTTTCTTTGTAGGTACCAATAGATTCATCATGCTTTTGCTTTAGTTCAAGAAACTCCTTCTCCATATTTGTTCAAAGAATACGAGGGATGTACTTATTGAAAAACAAGTTCTTGAACACTTCCCATTCCATGGATTATATTTTATAATGAGGCCTTTTATTCTTGATATGATTCCACCATTGAGCAGCTTCACCTTCTGAACGATATAATACTAATATGACTTTATCATTTTAAGAACATTGTAGAACTGAAAAAATCTTTTCAGTGGTGTTGATCCATTGTTTATCCACTAGTGGGTCAATAGACCCACTAAATGAGGGTGGACGGTACATCATGGAGGATTCAACAGATTGTTGCTCCTTCTTTTTCTAGTTTGCAAGTCATGCATGATTCATAGCTTGAGAATGTTTTGTAAGCATGGATAAAAAACTTTCCATTCCAACTCCCATAATGTTTGGTTGCTCAGGGGGACAATCATTACATTTCCATCTCATTCCGAATTAATACATTTCCTTTGGGTTCCATCCATTGACTAAAACCAATAATAATAGTGTGAGAAACATTAATTTTAACATGAAAACATCATAATTAGTAATAAAAGTTAACACTTTAGGTCTTATCATAGGTTACACATGGCCATTTCTAAAATACTAATATTGTGTTCTATGATTAGACATATCCTTAGGGTTCATACTATAGCGACCCATACATTACATTCATTTTTATTACTTCAAAATTGAAGCACACATATTACAACATATATGAAAACCATGAAAGAACCATATAGGTATAGTGTCTTTAGAAACTGGGAAAAATAAAAAACTGGTTCATAAATCATCTACAATGTCTCCCTTTTTATTTTATCATATCTAGAGTCCCTTTTGGAATATCTTACTTAATACCCGTCTTCCTAAACTGTGGAATATAAAACACACAAAATGGTGAGCTCAAATGCCCATTATGGGTACACAAAGTAAATTTCAATCATATCATATTCATAAGAACATAACATTTTGAAAATCATAACCTGTAAAAGAGATCATAGTATCAAAACATGGGATAAATCAAGGTAGTGAAATGATATCCCAATAATCATAATATATGACATGAAACATTGTTTCATACACACATAATCATAGAGAATCATTTCTCAATAGTCAAGACTCATTTCCCAGACTATGCTTGTGGACTATGTCCATTTGTGATCCAAGTTGACTCCTCTTTTCAGTCTAGTATCACTGAACCAGATTAACCTTCCATTCCATCCATGTCTATATCATTATATATAAATCTTTACCCAATTAATTGGATGGAGATATAGGTCCCACCCATCTCATAATGATACCATTTTTTATGTGTTCTACAAGATCATAAATCATACATCATAGCATAACCCATGTAATAAAAATGGGATTTTTAAACATCATGCCATCATAACATAATCCATATAAGATAAAAGGAAATCATAAAAATAATTCCATCATAACATAATCAAATAAATGTAAAAATAGGGATATAAACATAACCCAATATTATATTAGATGGAAAATAATTTTGATAAAATGATTGAACTCCATTATTGGGGAAAATATCCTTTCTATATCAAAAACATTTTTCCATTCGTAACTTGTCATACAATATTAAAATAAAAGAAGGTGATTAAAAATAAAATGGAAAACATGTAAAGGAAGATTCGTGGAAATAATTATCTATGAAATAATAAAAATCCTTTCATGCAATATATGTTAATAAAACATTTTTCACATACATTGGCTGGAAAAGACAAAGAGAACCTCGTACAAAAAATGACAAAAAATTCCTTTCATATCAGTTAATAAAAACTCACCAATGGGTAAAATTCTATTTAAAATTTTTTAGGAGGATAGATATAATATTACATATTGACGAAACATGGATTTGGATGATAAATATTCCCCAGTAAATTCTAAAGTATAAACAATCTCGGATTAAAATGAGATTGCGAGATTTTCCTTTACCTTAGGTCTAATATGCTTCGTACGTATCTGAACCTACTGTATAGTAATTTAAATAATTTCATTGAATTATTATAGAATAATATTATTTTTATGATATCATATATGGACATATTATTTTCTTTTTTTAGTAATATTTCATTGCTACTTGTTATTCGGGTGGTCATTTCTTTATGTTCTTATGCGTGTTTTGTCGAATAAATTCTTATTATTATTTTTAGGTTATAGATAAATCATTTAAATAATTTTATTATAATAATATATATCATATTTATTCATTAAATTCATTTATATAATTATTAGTCAATGATGATCATGTAGAACGAGTCGCATCACATCGTGGAGACGGTAGGCCGTACGTTCGCACGAGCGATGATATCATTCCCATGTTTGTGGAATTGTATTAAAGTTATTGATATAATATATCAGAATTATTATCATGTCATTATAACCATATATGGTTATTATTTACACAATTATACCCATCCATGTATCGTGGTGTTGGAAAAACAGATTACACCACAACATGGAGACGATATTTTGTACGCACGTGCGGTGATTTTGTTTTTCCTAGGATGGATAGAAGGTAAAATAGGGATGTTTGATATTTATAATAACATATTAGTATATTAGTGATACTAATGTTATTACATTATTATGAAAAAAAAGAAGAATATTTAGAAGAAGAAATTAATTTGAATGAATTGTTAAAGGATATTACATCTTCTTTGACGCGCTACTTCTAAACCTCCTCTTAGGGCACTAAATATGGTCATTGAATAAGAAAAAAACCTGTAGTATGTTTCTAGGGATGTTTATAAGGTAATTGGTCAGGGTTTGGCTGAGATTAAAGGCTCCAAATTGTGTAATGAGAAGAGGGAGGAGGTTCCCTTTTATAAGGGAGGAGAGGGGCACCTCATGAAAAATTTAAAATATTATTTTATAATAAAGTTATATTCTGTCTATAATAACTCCAAATTTAATTATTTAGAAGATAAAGTGGTGATGGGTCGAAATAATATCAAAAAATAGGCTTTATACAAGTTTAGGTTACTATTTTGACCTTATCATTTAGATTTAATTCTAAGTTATATAATTCAACTTTTAACGTGTCTTCTTGTTTCTTTACACTATATGGTTAATAAAAATACTATAACAAGAAAAAATAACCACAAGTGGTTAATTATTAACATATATAACATTATCTAAGTCAATTTTCCAAAATGTAGATTTTTAGAAATAAAATAACAATTAATAATATAAGATTTCTTTTGAAAACTATTTTATGTCAATTTTGACACTATTTTGTAATTGATTTTTGTAAAAATCATAACAGCATGATCAGTATGAACAGAGTTAATTAAATCAATACTAACATATCATAATAAACTATTAAATTAGTTTAATTCACAAAATGTCTCAAATTACATTTATTTGGGTATTTATAATAACAATTATGTTAATATTGCATTAATAAGGCAATTAATGCATCATCATTGTGTCATAAATAAATTAAATTATTTAATTTCTAAAAATTATAATTAAATACCATTATATATGAATTTTTTTAGATTTATAATTAATATTTATTGTTGAAATTATCTTATGTATAAATGTATATTACAAATGTTTTCGTTATTAAACTTTGATTTTAACTCTTTTAACTCTTCTTTAAATAATAAAATAATGAGTGTCCTAATCTAATCCAGGTGGACCTAAATGGTAATATTTTATTCCTAAGGTTGTAATTGGTCGAATTAAACTTACCCAATAGAATTAGTACGTGTGTTAGGTTAATAATAATATCATTTTTACCTTAATTACCCTATAAAAGTAAAAAGTTACTATTCACCAAAAACTATTTTTATCTTATTGAACCACATTTTACTCCTTGATATTAACCATGTGTCTAGGATTTTTGAAATTAAACTCACAAAAGTGGTAAAATTATGTCTTCTGTACAATTGGAAATGCTCCTAGTAGGTGGGTAAAAGACAGTAAAATGTTTAATAAAATTTTCATGTATCTATATTATTATAAAATTACTCCAATTTATTACATTGAACATATATAACTATTATGTATCTATTTTGACATAAATAAATTGAATAAAAATAAATGATTTTTTACACCAAATGTTGGTTTTAACACATAACTCAGTGTTTTCACTATTCATCAAAAATTGAAGGTTTTTTGAAAAATACCAAAAATTCATCCTAAGATAATTTCGATACTGCTAATAGAAAAATGAAGTCCATTTTGAAATATAAAATTTCAAAAAGTGGGTATTACTATTCATAATGGCTATTTTATATAATATTTTAATAACATATCGTTGTTTAGTGAAACTTGGTATTGCGTAAAATGAAAGCTATCGAGGAAGGTTTCTCTTGCGTATAACGCAAGACAAGACAGTGTTGTGTGTAGGGAAATATTCCTTTGGTGATTCATATAAAATAATACAAAAAAACAAAATATTTCTCATAAAATGACGGGTGTTACAATGGTGCGCGATGACATGCTTCCCCTAGTAACTGTAGTTGTCGGAGTGTCATCCCCCTTTCTGTCTATGGTAGCGTCCGGAAGAACATCCCCACTTCCACGGCTGGTGAGAAAAGGAAGATATTATGTGGGCCATTGGGTGAGTTCTAGTGGTCTGTTTTCCAAAACTCTTGTGCCTACAGGACTCTCGGGATGCCGATGTTACTACACATCTACCAGATTCACGGTCCATTCAAAATATTAAATTAGTCCCTCGATGAACGCAACCAGAATGAAGTAGTAGAGGGTCCAGACATAGTTCATTTTTCCCACACCCTATGAATAAGTATACTAACAAGAGGGATTAAATTAATTCATAAAATATAAACATTAAATAACAAACCCCCCTACATTGAGAATTGTTGCTAACTAATACGGAGGGTGGTGCTTCAACATTCGAGGGTATTATAGACAAAGGAGAAGGTTCATGTGTGGATTCGTTGATAGACCATTGAACATCATATCGATTCTTCAATGGGCATCGACAAATCCACTATTCTCCTTTGGAATAAGTTTCTCCAGTGCTTCGTTATAACTCACCATAAAATTCCTCCCTATTATCCTTTTCCCCTCATTTTATTATAAGAAATGAGGAGTTGAGGAATTAATTCATAAATAAATTAAGGGAACCTTAATTAGTGAAATTATTGAGTTACATTAATTGAACATAGTTTGGTTACACAATAGATGAATTAAGCCCTTAAATTGCTTGAAAAACTAGCATTCCCACCAATTTTGCAAAACTGTTGGAAAAAATTAATATAACAATTTCATGTCATTTTATTATTATTTTTAAATATATGAAAAGTAACATTCTATCGCAACCAACTATGGTTGATGTGAATCCTCTATTAAGTGAATATAGATGTTGAATATTCAACTGTTTACTCGAATTTCAATTCTGAGCATTGGTCGACATGATAGAAAATGTCGCTCGTACATTTACTGAACATACCTTAAAAAATATCAAAATTATGTTCCAGGCACATCGGGTCTCGAAATCAATTACCATCAATTTTTATAGATTCATAATAATCCTAAATAATTTTAATTAAAATATTATATGGAGATTTATGGGTCTTTACAATTATATCATAATGATTTTTATATGATAAAAATCTCAATAATTACTATGTAATTGGATGTGATAATATTAAGTGAATATATTTTTAATTAATCTGTTGAAAATTTTTAATCAAAAAAATGTTAATCTAATTTTTGAAGTCTAAGATCATTATTTCAAATTAATTATTAATTCATTATAATTATTATTCAATTAAATTTATATTGGATAAATATTATTTCAACCCATTATTATGTTTTATAAGATAATAGATAATGGAATTTTATATGATAATTAAACCAATTTATAATTATAATTAAATAATGATTTAATTTCATAGAAAATTCATAATTGATATAGTAATATATAATACATATCCATGTAATTAAAATATATATCTATGAGAAATTGAAATTATTTTTCCACATTGAATCACTAGTGTTCCTGTCAGACATTGCATTAGATAGAAACAAATACATTAGTTATAGTAATGTGTCAACTTTGACCTTACCATTGTAACACAATTTATGATAAGATGGATGGGTATGGGCACTATGGAATATTTGTATTGATGAAAAAGGTTAATCAAGTATTTTATTACTCAAATCACTAGATCCCTTGGACATTTTGTTAAATAGTCATGGAATAGGGGAATTATAATGCATTGATCATGTGCTATTAAAAAAATATACCATATAATCAATCAATAAAATTAGTATTGTACAATATCTAAGTTATGTGTCTAGTTATGTGTTAGACATCACCTTAATATTAAATGGCTTTCCACAAGGAATACATCATTTATTCAAAAAAATATGTTTGTGATGGTATATGTGACTCTTGATTCGGGTTTCGAAAACATTGATGGAGTCATATGGATACCTCTAAAAAAATGGAATTTACTTTTGATAAAATCATTAATGTTTTGTATAATAGTTATGTTACCATGAAGGGATTGATAAAATTGTTATTATTAAATATAATAATAATAATAATTTGATATATTTTGGTGTTGAGATATGAATAATATAATTTTATTATTAATTAAAATAAATGAACTGAACATGAATAAGTGATGTTATAAATACTAGTTTCATCATACTTTTTGATTACTCTGAAAAGAAATTTCTTCATAAAAAATTAATCTTTTCTTTGATTTGGCATGTAATTTTTAAAAATTCAAAATTAAAGAGATATTAAGGTAAATAAAAATGGAGTTTCATCTAATTATGAAATGAGCTTTATTATCATGCAATATTGTGAGATAATACACTATAATAATTTTAAATATGGTACTGAGTTTTGTAAAACACCACTATTTAGAAAGGGAAAAAATAATAAAAGTATTAATGACTCTCTCAATGGTATTTTAGAAACAGTAATGTAGTTTATAATATTCATTATCATTAAATAATTTCTTATGATATCACTTCATAATTATAAATTATTTTAAATTATAAATTCATGACTTTACATATTGTATGCTCCTAGTTTAAAATATAGTCTGTATCATTGTATGATTTAATATTTATTTATTAATGAAAAATGGTGTTAGTTAATTACTGAAGTGAGAAGAAATTTTTTATGAAAAACATGGAAATAAAACATGTATAATGATTGTTACAACCCTTTGAAATTATATTTTTAATTATATATATATAAATATATATTTATTTATAATAATAAAATTTAATAATGTCATTTTAAGATGATGGACTATGTATGATGGGTTAAAATGATGACAATTGAATGTAAAAAATCCATTAATGATATTTTAATTCATAATCATTAATGTGATATTTTGGAATTGGAAAAAGTAATTTCATATGATTTTTTTAATATATATAATGCATTAAAAAAGACTCTTCTAAAATTAATGAGGAATGATCACTTAGTTAATGTTATTTAATATGGTGGAATATTTTAAATAAATATTATATAATCTAAAAAACAATTGAGTGTTTAGTGACAATTATTTTGTTCATGGTAGATAATGTGATGTAAAAATATATAATTTTTTTGATATTATATTGGTTTTATTTTTTAAAAAGAATAATTCAATTATATAAAATTTAACTTTTATTTAAATATTATTATTATTATCATCTGGTGAGATTAGGATATAGAAATTATTTCTGAATAACATAAAGAAATTGGATTATAATGTTTTCTGTATGGATTCAAAATTATACAAACTACTGAATAGAAAATATATTCATTTTTTTACAATATTCATGATGTTTAATGTGTTATCTCAAAAATGTATTAATGATAAAATTGTAATAGGGTTCGACTATATTATAATTCTGTAACAATTGAGTGGAAACATAGGTAAGTATTCAATATTCTTGATGTTAACAAATTTTAATATATTTATATATCATTGTAAATAAATAAACTTGAAATAGTATAAAAACGGAAACCAATGTGATTAATGTGGAAATAGAACATGTAAAAGTTGTAAGAATCCTAGAAGAAAAACATGAAGTACTAGTTATAAAACTATTAATCTGTTAAAGGAAATTATTGAAGGATAATATTATTTGGTGGATGATACCCTTGATTAATCCCATATTGGAAGCCGAGTTTTTGAACTCAATGTTACATTCCATTTACTATTATATAAATCCTTAAAATTAACCTTAAGAACATTAATATTTAACTATTAGAAAATTATCTAACACTATGGGTATAATATAATTTATATCCAAAATACATCATCATCAACATTATAGAAACTCCATGATTTAAAGAACAATGATACCCTCAACAAATTATTTGAAAAAAACCATATATACACACACCAAAAATTCATTTAAAAAATGAACGAACACAATTCAATTATAATATGAACACATGGATTACATATAATTATTACCCAAAAAATGAATAATATAATAAAAAATTGTATAGAGTAAAACTACCTCATTCCAAAGTGCGCAGTGTAATAAGAAGATGCATGCTTGAAAATGATAGGAATCACGTTCTGATGAAATATTTTACTTATAATATCATTAAAATTTTATCTATGATGTTGTGGATACTATATATAACTGAATCTTAAATGGTCTAATTAGAAAAAACATGGTCATAGGTGAAATAAAATTGATTTTAGAAAATAAAAGCTATATTATTTAAAAGATTCACTACATCTTAAAATGATGTAATTTTACAATAATATAGTTTTTTACGATCTAGTGAAATAAATTTTACATAAAACAGATAAATATCGGGAATGTCATTAACTATTCATGGACATAAATTAAATGGATATAATTTTACATATGATTCCTTATTAATGACACAAATAAGTAAATCAAACAACTTTTAAAGTAAAATTTATATATGATTTGGCTTTTTTTTAAAGGAAACAATATGTCATTAACTCAGAATTCTATTCTATATTGAAAATAAATTGATTAGAAAAATTAAAATTCATTACATAATTTTCTTTATAAGAAATAATTCATCTACACACCATGTAGATTTATTTTTCTAAATATGAATATAACATTAAATATTTTATTCATATAATTTAATAAATATACTTGGTTGTCAAAATGAAATTTTTATTCAAAATCATCCATTAAATAATGTAAAATATTATGGAAACCTAAAAAATTCAATCCTCATAACATCATTTCCACTTACTGAATGTATCCCCTATTTTATTAATCAAATTAACCAAATATCCATAATAGAATTAATTATCCAATTTCCCAAACATTGATAAAATCTACAATATCAATAAAAGAAAATAAATCAAGGAATATTCTCTAACATTAAAGGGAATAAAAATTAATTGTTAATAGAAAAAAGATTAATAATTGTAAAATTTTTAAATCTTATATTACGATTTATAAGAGTGATATTCATCTATAAATAATGGTTGATTAATTGTTTAAAATAATTATTGTTGGACTTATTGTGTATGATTATATATTCTAATAAAGAAATTAAACGGAAAAATATCACCTTAGGGTAGGTTGAAGTATTGTATCTATAGATCTTATAAAATGAAATAATTAGGATCCATGAAAAAATAATTAGTTTTATTATAAGAATCTATATAATTCAATAGCATTATATAAAATAAGTAATTTTTAATAAGATAATTTATATAAAGATACTAGAAAAATAAATTTTGGGTTATTATACATCTATATTTTTTGTGTGAATATATACAATTTATATCAGAAAATTTGTAAACGTATATATATAAGTGTATTAATGTGGGAAATGAAAAAAAATATTTGAAAACAATTGAATGAGACTATATTATAGCGTATATGTGGGAATGAAAAAATGATCAGTGCATAAGAATAATTTTGTTGATTTTCTTATGAATGAAATTAAAATGAAGTAAATAATATAATAAGAATATTAAAATTAATTAATTATCACAATCAGTATCAAATGAATTCATTTATGGTCATCTAACATATGAACAAACCATTAGTATAAGTAAAATAAGAATAAAATAATAACTATTTAATTTTTTACATGTTATTCGATAATATGTACAATTCTAGGAGATATTTATAAAATAAGGAATATTTTCAATTCACATTACAATGATCATAAATGGTACCTATATAATATATTCATATATACAGGAATAAAATCACTTGGTTGAAATTTCAATAATATGATATTCAGTTTCGTCAAACATGATAACAATATTTCAATTTTGTGTGTCATACTATATGAAATGATTTGTTAAATCTAAATTATTTTAACATGTGTGATGTGATTTTTTTAAAAAAATTGATAACACTATTAATCTCACACTAAATTTTACTTTAGCTAAAACTCAATCCCAATTCCTTGATTATGTATTTTATCATGAGACCATTCATGTAACAAATTCAAGCCACCACATATTCTACTTCAACACTATAAATTTCAACTTACATTAACTTTTTGTAGTCCATGAAAATAATAATTTCACTATAAAATTATAAATATTAACATACTTTTTATATATAAACATAAACCTATAATGTTATAATCTGACTTTATCATAATTATAAAAATAATTCGTGATGAATAAAATAATTCTTTATCCAATATATCTTTTAAAAATTAGAAATAAACATTTTAAATATAAATCCACAGTATTTTATTGAATTCTCTCTATACAAACACAAAAATACATAATGTATATTCAACCATATATTATATATAGAAAAAATCCAATCAAATATCTATATCATTTTAATCAACTGGTTTAAAAAATTTAATACTGTTATGTTTAATAGAAGTTTCTATTGGGGTACGTATAAATGGATTTGTGTCAAAACTAAAAATTTTCAATAAATCTTTTTTATATTATACATAATTAGAAATATTTATTTATGGGTTTTGATAAATTGTTATACAAAAGATGTAGTGAATCTCACCAATATTTATCCTTCAATATATTATTTTCATATGTATTTAAAACCATTAAAAATGATATTTTTTAGTTAAACAAAAAATGATTCCATAATATGAAACGTTAAAAATCATTTTTTTTAAAACATTCTCGTAATGGGATTTTGTTCAACATTTCCATTCTATTTTTCAATTATTAAATATGGTTATTATATTAAACTAGGCTTATAGATGATACTTTTTCCCTTAGATATCTTTTGTATGAATATATTTCTATTTTGGAAATTTATCATATTAAATAATAGAGCATTAAAATATAAAATTCATCCTGAACATATAAAAAAAATTGAAATTTTAATAAATATATTTTATTAATTTAATATTTATTTGTGTGAGGATGGCTAATAAGATTCATATTTCAATTTTACCAAATACAAATAATATCAATAAATTATAACTTCATCTTAAAAACAACAATTACAATATTTCTCTCTATTATTTCATAATTTTGTTCTATGGTCAACAAATTTGTTTAATAATTCATTTTATTAATATTGGAGGAATTTCATTAGGATGTTCATCTAAAATAGAAACATTTTTTTATTCAAAATTATTGATCTTATCTTTATTGTAATTTATCAATTATTCATTGAAAAAATTTTCTTTTACTATTTTATGTTTAAATTGAGATATGAAATGATGATATTCAGATTTATTTCTTAATGAAACAAGATTTGGGACTGGGTAATCATTTTTTACATTAATATCCATAATGAAATTATTCTATAAAAATGATCAACTTTTAGTTAAAATGGTATTATAACCCTCAAGTACTTAGAGAATTTCTTTAGTGAACTATTTATTGGAATTTTATATTACCTTTTTATAACTTATGGATGATTTAAATCCCATATGTTCTGATCATGTTTAAGTAAATTTAATGATGAATCATGTGAACAAACATAAGAAGGATTATATTTCATTGAATTTACCAAAATATTAATAATTTAATAAATAATAATATAAATACCTATTTAAAAATATTATTTCATATATTAAAAAATAGATAAAAATAACTACTTATTGACAAATAAAGAAAAAATCATTCAATTTTCTTGATATTGATTTTTTAAAGATGATCTATAGTATTCAAAATGAACCCTTTAAAAAAATTTACTCTATGTTAATAATATTTTGGTATTATATAAAAAAATAGTATAATATAGAAACATTATATGGAATACATGATATAATTTTCATCTTGATGTACTCATGAATACTGCCCAAAAATTCTTTAACAATACACAATTCACTCAACAATGATATATTAATTTCCAAAATAAATCTATTTCACAATTAAGAAATGTTTTCAGATGTATTTCAGTTTATAATTTTTTTGTGAAAAACATTATTTATATAAATATTTTCAAAATCATAATATATGAACAAGTCACCATTATAACTCTTGAATGTAATCCAAGGTTGGTTTTATTCGTTTTTAACAGACATGAAAATAATATTATGACAAAATAATGATTTATATTTCCATTTGAGAATATTAAAATTTCTGAACTATGTGTCATCAATAGAAAATAAATACAGAATTTATTATCCTCCAACATTAATATTATTTTTAGGACCCAAAAAAATACATGTTCGTTAAATATAATGTTTTAGAAGATGTGATTTTGCTGATAAATTTATAACTATACTTAGAATTTATTACAAATTAATATGGATCAAAAAAGTATGGATTTATTAAAAAAATAAATGCATATCCCTTGTATTTACATTGAATAAGTGTATTTATAATTCCCTAACATTACAGTGCCCCAGTTCACTTTGTTAATTGCATGAAAATTATTTAGTTTCACATAAATATTTTTTTTATTTTGGTGACTAATGCCTTCTTATTATAGTTTATATACATTCCCTTTCCAATCATCACATTAAAAAAATATTTCAAATGATATTTGAATGGTACATTTATATTTTCATAAATTTACAAAGTAACCACCGTCACGTAAATATGTTAAGGAATAATCTTGAATTATGATGATTTCACAAAATTTATTTTTTTTGTAGTGAAAATAAAACAACAATCATCATTTTCATGTTGAAATTTTAGAATTATATTTTATAATAATTTTATAATAATGAATTTATTTAACATAATTTTTCTTATATCTTCCATACATCCATTTTTATTGAAAACAACAAAAAATATGTTCTTTGTTACCAAACAATATTTGGACTATTTGCATTAAAAAATAAATCCATTTCAAACCATATCATTCTAGTTATTAATTGTTGAATTACTGAATGTTCATTATAAATATAGTTTTTATGAAATCCCAATGTAAAATTCCAATTTAAATAGTACATATTTTTCACGTTACGAAATAATTGATATTAGGATAAAAGGTTGTCATTTATGAAATATGTAATTATACATAATAGATGATTTTTCATAAATATTAAATATTGGATAAGGTATAATATATAGTTTAAATTGTTTATATAGATAAAGTAATTTAGTCCTACTTGTTGTAAAATTTGATAATTTTTCGATAAAATTTATTTAAGGGTTTACTTTATCAAACAATTCCCAATTGTTATATACTGAATAATAAATACATTTAGAATAAAATTTTGATGGATTTTTACAAATCATTGAAGTATGTTGTGAAATTTAAGTACACTATTTATTGTGATTTCCTATTTTAGACTTATTATCAATCATCAAAATAATATTTTTTTTATTTCTCTTAGATTCCCTAATATATCCATTTCCATAAATGTTGGAATATCTTCCTCATCTTTTGATGAAATATTTATTGTATGTATATTGATATCATTATACCATCTAAAGATCCCAATAATTAGAATTTAAAATCAATTTTTAATGGGAATTTATTTGTTATGATAATGATAATAAATTTATATCTATGTATTTTAAATAAATATAAAAAAATATTTTCCTAAAAATTTATCTTGTAACGAAATATAAAATGTATAGTATCATGCACATAAAAATCATATTAGTATTGACATTGACATAATTTTAATTTTAATTATATATAATTTCATTGATTTTATATTCATTATATTAAATCATGCATAGATTGGTTAAATATTCCCATGATATTTTCATTCATGAATAATACTTTAATAGATTTAGATATTTTATTACTTTTTCTTTTTTACCTTACTATAATAATATTGAAATTAAAACATTCCCAATAGTTTTTTACATCATTAAAAAAATATGACCCAGTTAATCTCTATTATAATCAAAATTAATGTAGTATTAATAGATCATGCATCACTACTTTTTTTAGAAATAATATAAATATTATATCTATAATTAACTCTAACTGAATTATAATTAATAAAATCAGTATATAATCCTCATCATTCTCCCCTTTATCTATTTCTTCATCTCAATTGAATTAATTCACGTATTTTAGAAGCATAAAAATAATATAACTAAACTTTACATATATTGTGATATTTTTCATTAGGATCTTCTTTAATTATTCTGTACTATTTTAATAATATATAGAATGTATTGATCATTAAATTACAATTAAATAACTCACTCTCACAAATATGAAGGATCTGGAATGCATCTATTCTACATAATCGCTATATAGAAAATAAAACTCACGAGAGCTAACTGTTAACATTTTTATATGATTTAAAATAACATTATTAGATTCAAGATGTGTGATTTATGTCGTCATCCATATACCATGACTTGTTTAACAAAAATTTATTTTACTATAAATTCATTTATTTTTAGAACTCTATAATTTATTCCATGTGTTAAAGATATCTAAATATTAAACATTTTATAATGAGAAATATTTTAAAGTGATTTCTCTAAAATTTAATAATGTATGGTCATCATAATAAAATAGTCCATGTTAATATTCCTAACAAATGGCCTCATCTGATGATTACAATATTATTGGATATCATATTCAATAATTGGTTATTAATTAGGATATAAATTTTAGAAAATATAAAAATAAAATTTTTATATATGGAGAAAAACATTCTCTATTATGAAACTAGAAATCAGGTACAAATATATATATAAATATATATATTCAATAAATTAGTATATATTTTTGTAATTTAATTGGATTGATTTTCCAATATAAACAATTTATTTAACTCAAAATATTTTCGTAGATATAAGATGATAAAACTAGAAAAAATTGTTTTAATTGTATTCCTAAAATGAAAATACGTAATTTTGGGCCACTCAAGTACTAATTTTACAAATACATAAACAAATGATAAACTCATATACCAATTTATTAAAATACACAATTAATAAAACAATTTTTATAAATACTGTGTGTATAGTTGAAAAGAAGTTACAAATATTTCCAATTTTCATAATAAAATAAATCAGAGTGTATTTACTAACAAGATAAATACTCTGAAAAATGTAGAATTCCATGATTGAAAAAAATTTAAACACCATAATTCAAAAAGAATAATCCTATTAATAACAATGAGAAACAATATATTCTTAGTCACAAAATATCATCATTACTATTAATGTGGTAGACCAAATTCAATACCCACAATCCCTTGGACATAATTATTGAAATGAAATACATATAAAAACTATCATTGAATCAAAAGTGGAAAAAAATAATTTATATAGTATTCATTAAAAACATAATATGTGATAGACCCAAACTAACACTCTAAGAAGATATAATGAGAAATAAAACTACTATAATAAAAATAAAAGTCAAAAAAAAGTACAAGATAAAGAATAAAAATGATAAGATTCATAATCAATGGATAATTATTATATCTCATTAATTTAACTTTTAATCAATGTGTAATAAGGTGTTATTTATTGTAATATATCAAGATGTCTTATTATTATACTTTCAATAATGTAAATCAATATCTTGTGCTACACGCAAGACAGAGTTTGAGCACACCACAACCTATCAAACAAGCCATTTTCAAAGAAATTATGAATAGTAAAAACAACATTTTGAATTTTATATATATCCCATATAATTGTAACATTCGTCTTATGTGTTTCTATGTTATAATATAATGACAAATTCAATATTTCCGGTAAAATAAGTATTTTTAAAAAAAATGTTGTTTTTCCGCCTTTAATAGGTGAACCCTTTCTAAATCCAATATTTAACACTATTATATGTTATATTTGAAAAAAATAAAATACTTCTTTAGAAATGGAACATCAAAATTATCTTTGGTTAAATTTTTGGTATTTTTCTAATAAAATTAAGTTTTTAATGAATTGTGAAAATATTGTATTTTAATTCAAAAAATCCTTTTAATCTAATTTTTTTATATGGTAAGATTATCTTTTAATTAGTTATATTGTTTAATTAGATAATGTTTTTCCATTTAATCCAATTTTGTTCATTGGAAGTAATTTCACATTAGAATTGGACATAAACTAGTGTCTATCTTTTGATAGTTATCATTTCTTAAAAAAACGTTTTTTGTATTAACGGTGGGAATTAATTTTAAATTAATTAATCCAACATATATGTTTTGAATTTGGTAAAAGAGAAATCATATTTGAATTCAAAACATCAAATATATCTTTGTCTAGATGATTTGTATTTTTCTAAAAAACTTCAATTTTTGATGAATAGTGAAACCACTATATTGTAGTTAAAAATCTAACTTTTTCATTTAAATGAAATATAATTGATTTTTAGAATTTAATTGTAAAAAATAGAAAAAATAGTTGTTATTAGTTAGTAAAATATTTTTCAATATGAAGGAATTTTTTATGATGAATAGTATCTTTTGTCTTATATTTACTACGGTTAAAGGTAAATAGGGTAATTCAAGGTAAAAAGAATATTATAATAATAAAAAATTACATTAACACATGTCCTAACATTATTAGATTGGTAATGGATAACCATGGGCATCATTGGATAGATTCTGGGACCCCATGGAGCCACTTAAGAGTCATAATGACACTTTATTTTAATTAACATAAAGTAATGGAAAAATGACAAAATCAATTAACATTTAGTAAATTAATTTCAACATTGTGTTATATAAGTTATCATTTCGACTCTAAATATTATTTAGAAAGAGAAAAATATTTTCTATAACATGGTATTTTTTTTATAATTTTTAGAAATAAAATAAATAAATTTTTTTATGACACAATAAGGATTTGGTGTTTATCTCATTAATGAATGATTTAAATAAATAAGATTATAATTATTAGAATAATATCGAAAACATGTCCATTTTTTGGATAATTTTATTTTGACCATGAATCATCATATCATCGACTATTATTAGTTTTGGTCCTTTAGAAACAGTAAATCATTATATTATAAAATAACTTTTCACACTTTTTTAAAAAGTACATCCTCCCCACTATAAAATGACCTCACCTCTAACCCCTTTATCACAACAATAAAACCCCTTGTATCATCCAACCTCTTCCAAATGAACTCTAAATATCCATCAATTCCCTTTAGAAGACTTATATTAGGCAGAAATCACATCAAAAAATTCTTTTGGTTCAATCCAAAGGGAGTTACCCAATTTTAATGTAACATCTTCTCTAAAGTTCCCTTATTTTATTTTACTTATCATACCCCCTAATCTTTTTTATAACATTAATTTATAAAAAATAGTATCATAAATATACTAGGTTTTTAATAGAACTATTAGAGCTACATAAACACACACCTCCATCTCAGGGGAAACGAACATACTATTTCTATGGACGACGAACTACTGTCTCACGAAATGGTGATTGTTCAATTATCTCCTATATCCATTAATGGTGGCCCTTATGATTGCATTTTATATAAATATGATATATATTATGTTTAAATTTTATCTATATTTGTGTAATTTTCATTTACTAACATACCATTATGCTTCCCAATATGTGTGAACACAATAATTTCATTTGTGGAAGTGTGGACTACCGCCCCCTCAAGGTGATATGATTCAATAATAAAATATATGGAACATATAAAATATGGAATTAATTAGATTTTGTGACACATATATCATATTATATTATATTTTAATTATAATATACCTTTGAATCGTTACATTTTTATTTAATTAAAAAAGAAATAGAAATGAAAGTAGTATTCTTGTGTACGTACGACTTACTGTCTCTAGGAACAATGCATTTTATTTATTATCCCCAAATATCATGATATAATTATAAATAAATAAATATATATATATATACTTGTTGTATAGGATATATATGATTTTTAAATCATGAATATGATTCTGTAGATAATAAAATTTTGACCCCTTGGACAATTTTTAATTATAAAAACTTCATTTTTGACTGAAATACTAAATATCGACAAAATGAACATTATTAACATCAATGATTACATAATTTTTATAACATGATAATAAGTGATATAAAAGGAATATTAAAGATGAAAAATGTTCTTAATCAAGTATAAATTAATTTTAGTTTATTATTTACGAGATCAAATAACGAACGAGTCATGTCGGCATAAGGTAAGTGTTTTCTTATCTCACTTTTAATTCGGTGAGATTTCCATTATTTTACAATTATATATTTCATGTGGGGTATTGAGTACTTCCATTTTATATATATTATAATTTTTTAATTATATTTATGGTTTTATTTGATTAATTTGGTGGTTACTAAGTTTGGTCATACGACTCGATTGACAACAACAATGTAAGGGTTTTTCACCTGACTTTTTATTTTCGTGAGATTCATTCTGTATTGGCCACTATTTAATTTTGTGTGGTGTATGTACATCCCATGATTGTGTTCTTGGTGTAATATACATTAATTTATGGGTATTTATATCTCCATTTTATGATCATTCTTACATGGGTTGTATGTTTTTTATGTTACCAAATGGATAAGAGAATTTCAAATTTCAATTTCTACTCATTGGGCTTTACACATACATCATTGATTATTTTACTCATAGATTAAGTGTGGAATCACTATTATTTAATTATTTAGTAATTTCCACACCCCATTTCATGGATATACTTTTGATACACATAATCACCAGATTTATAACTTCTAAAGTCATCGATTTTAAGTTGATAAGAGTAATTGTAACTCAATTTCCATTCATTAAGTTATACATTCAAGTCATCGATGATGTTTTTACAATAATATGTTTGAATTTACTCTGGTTTATTTAAACTGAATAGAAAAAAATAATGAGTGTATTTATATTTTTAACACATAATTATTTCATTGATTTATCCTTAACATAAGGATATAGTCTTTATAAGGGACTTTGTCTCAATTTACATTCCATTGAGACTTCATTGTTGTTATGCACCAATTCACATTTATAAGGTGAATATATAGTCCATTGACATAATATATTTCGAAATCATTTATTCTCATGAAATTATAATTTTTTGATTACCTCAATTATTTTTATTAAATAGTCTATCATTTTGATAGAAACTCTAAGTAACATATCATTTTAAAATGTTTTAAATATTTATTCATCTAAATATTTCTCATTTTTGTACATGTTTGAAAAATGGTTTTATATATTTATTTATATGGTCATTAATGTTTTAAATTTAAAATTCATTTTTAATGATTAATGTTGGTATGGGACACTTTGATTCAAAAATCAATTTTAATCAACTTCTTAAAAAATAATGAGACATTTAAAAGTCTTCAATAAAAAGGGTGATATTTCAATCAAGTAGTTAGATGATTATTATCATTTATGTCAATATCCATAATTATTATCGATTGAGGTTAATATATTATAATAAAATATTCCATATTGTATTGAATGAGTTATGTTTGACTTTGGATGTACTATTTTTATAAAATTCATTGTTTGTGCTTAAAATATTTTAATTTTTATGATAGTTTTAATATAATGGTTTAGATTATGCTTCAAACATTTCATTTGAGGAATAAATTGGACTTATTAAATGGCAGGTGGAGGCTAAAATACGTCCTCAATGCATCGATAGGTTTCATTTGACAAAATAGTGTCTTCGCACAAGGCCTTGACAAAATATTTTTTTTAGTCTTGGAATGAGGCCATGACTATGTGGTTATGATGTATGAAATTATGAATTCCATTATTATAAAATTATATATTGATATTTCATGGGGTTATTCGACTAGTAGAATACCCATGACCATGTATTGTTATGTCATTATTTACGGAGCTCATAATTCTTCTACAAAGTGTTCAGGTTTATTAATTGTAAAGGCATGTGTTTACAATTATTCACCATTCCTAATGATTATTTTATCATCAACTGAATTTCTTAATCTTACTTATAATCTGAGATCACCACTTTCATATGTTTTGTTTTTTCAAGGATGCAAAAAATAATATTATGATTAAACTGTATGAATATTATAAGGGATATAAGAGTGTTCAAAGGAGACACAACGATATTTTCTTTATTTCGGAATGTAATGTAAAACCTATGTATGTATCTATTACTTCCAAGGCTACTAAACATATCAGTCTTTCAAGACATGATTTCTTGTATCATGACAATGTTATGTAGTATTGCACCGGCTCTGGGCTTCTGGGGTCAGTACGTTACATTTATTGACAATTATTAAAAGGTGTGTTTCTAAAAACATGCGTTTATTTGGAAATACATTTGAAGAAAAAACAACATAGAATGGATTCAATAATCTACATAATATTTTAATATATTATTGATTCATTATTATAACGTGTCATTATTTTCTTAAATAAATATGGTATATAATTATATATTTCTATAATACTTCATAATTTTTATACAAAATTAATTTATATAATTTATTTTAATAAAACATATCCTAAAAAAACCAACAATCATTCTACAAAATAAAAGTCATATTTTATTATATCCTTATTTTCATAAATGTGAAGATATATAGTCATTAATATAACCTGTTTTATCCTAATAATAAGTATTTTTAGATTGTTATGATTTTAATCATTGATTTCCATTGCACTCAACCATTGAATTGAGTTATTTCATGGTGAACAAATTTAATATTTATAACTATTAAAAAAAAGTTGTTAATGTTAATTTATAGTTTTTTTTTACTTTTATCACCATATAGGTTGGATTAGTTGTCATTAGATATATGAACGATAATGGTAGATGTGGATTCTCCCTGGGGTTATACATTTCATCACACATAGAACTTGATTATAGGTAAATGATGATGTATCATGTACAAAACCATCTTTTAATTATAACTCTATTATTAAGATAGAGATTTAATTGAGATATATATTGATTCTATATTTTATTTATTACAATGTTAAATACTAATTTTTTTAATAATTTTTCATATTACTGTATGATGATCTAACTTTTCAAAAAAAATCATTCAATGTTCAATTATTTTAACTACATAGTAATACATTTTATAATTCTAATAATGTATTAAAAATTTTATTATATTTCTTATTTTATAAATATGTAAAATCAAATAACTCTGTAATAATAAAATTTGTTAGAAACATTATTAAACACACAATAATGATATTAAATGAGCATGAAATAATATTATATTAAATAATTTTCCATTATAAACTTGGTGTAAAATTGGAAGGTATGAATAAGGTTAACTAATATATGGAATATATAATTGTTCTAGTTTATATAAATGTACTGATAATTTTTTATTGAATAATAAATCATTATTAATAAAGGTAGTTATATTCATAAAATATATATTTTCACAAAGAATGATTTTTTCGGTTTTTGAGGGAAAATATTATAATTAATATTTTGAAATATTATAAATAATATTTTGAAATATTATAATATATATTTCAGAAAATAAATATCATTTTTGAAATCAGCATATTAAAATTTGAAAATGATTAAATTTCAATATCTTTAGGAAAATATTTATTTTCTTGTAAATAGAGAAAAATATATTATTTTTAAATCCCTCATTCATTTTTAAAATCATATAAAATTTAAAAGGGAAAATATTTATTTTATATTATATTAAGTACAAAAAATAATTATTTTATACATTAAAAACCATTAATTACTTTTAATCGAGAATTATATTTTATTTTCGTATTAGTTTTTTTTTAAAAAGTGTTTTTTGGAATCTATTCTAAAGTAAATGATGTTTCACCATTTTAAATAATATAAAATAAATCTATTAGGAAATTATTTATATAAATTTTTTGATTAAATATATATAAAAGAAATAAAATTCATTGAATTATTATACATAGACATATACTTAATCTAAAATAATGATTTGCTTGAAAATTATTACTCTTGAAAACACTATTTTTCATCACATTTGAGGATTCTACATTAATATAAAGTCTACAAAATCTGGATATTCATTTTTCCAAACATGATTAAATATATGGAAATTGAATTATTTATATTATTTAATATTCTAATCTAAATTTATAGTAATAATTAATAAAATAAGAATACTAAAAATATTTTACAAATGATAAGGTCAAAAAACGTTTATTGCCTGGAAAACAATAAAACGAGGGGTAAAATAAACAAAATGTAGTCTATATTATACATACAAGAATTATTTAGACCCTATATTATATATGGATCCATTATATATACTTTTATCATGATAAAACACGAGTTTTGCTTTATATTTTTAAAAATTAAATTTATCCGGCTCACCATACTTATAAAACGCCACCCCCTATATTATCACCTTCACACCTTCAATGTAATTTGGATCGGCCAAAATTTAAAAAAAATACATGCCTTAAATTTTATACCATGAATTATATTTTTTAGTTTTATTATTAATAAATCATACAAAATATTTTTCGTTAACATAACATTATTTTCTGTGGAATATTTAGCATGCTTAACTGACTTTTTTTACATATTCAACCACATGGAATAAATATTAGTTAATTATGTAAATATTATAAAAATTTTATTTACGATATTATATTATGTATTTTTGGTAGTAATATAAGTTAAATCATTCTACTATTCCATAAAATTATTATTGAAACAACCATTCATTTGTTTGGAGGACTACAACCTCACAATCTAATGTAGTTCTTTAATCCACCCCACATCTCATGGATTGTTATCTTGATAGATTATATCTATGAATTTTTTATTTTATGAATTTTTATATTCATTAAATTATTATATAACATATAACATATTACATTACTGCAACATCCCATGTAAATAAGGAATATAATACTTTCATATTTATTAAAAATTTTGAATTAAATATTAATTTCTTTTTAAACGGTATGCTATATTCGATGGGTTATATGATACTAAATAATGGGTTTATATGAAATCTTATGTTGCACCCAATGTTGGGTTACACTGAAAAATAATAATATAATATTATGTTAAATGATAGTTAACTCATATAAGTTGTATTGGATGGAATGGGAAGAACTAACTACAATATAAATATACTTGTTTTTAAATGTTTTTACAGTTCTCCAATAAATTTAAGATGCATAAAATAAGAAGAATCCATTAGTAATCATAAATACATGAATATTCATTAAAAGGTGAATTTAACGCCTTTTAATGGAAAACCCACATTAAATCTTGTTTGAACACTTTCATATGTTTTATTTGGAAGAATAATATTCTTATTTATAATCAGGGTATCAAAATTTTCTTTGGATTAAATTTTTTTATTATTCTAATACAGCTCATTTTTAAGGAATTCTGAAAAATACTGTATTTTATTTAAAACATCATTTTAATCTTATTTATTTATAAAGATATATTATATTTTGAATTTGGTTTTAAATTATATTTATATTATGTTTTTAATATTTAATAATATATTGGTTATTTAAAGTAATTTAACTCTAAAATTGGCCAAATATAAGTGTTAATATTTTAATAGTTATTATTTCATAAAAACATGCTTTTTTTGACGACGAGAATTAATTTTTAATTAATTCCTACCAATTCTGTGTATTGAATTTGTAAAAATGGAATACATATTTGGAAACAGGATCATCAAATTTTGTAAATTGATATCTTTTTTTAGAAATTTTAAATATTAACATTAGTAAATATTTTATTTACCATGGTTAAAGGGAAAATCTGGTAAATAAAGGTAACAAAATAATATTATAATAATATTAAATTACCCAAACCAGTATCCTAATCCTATTTGATGATAAATTTCTAACCACGTTCATCCTGGGGATGATTTTAGGACCCGGGGAGTCACATGGGATTGATAATGACACTTTATATTAATTAATTTAAATTAAAGACAAAATTGACTTATACATACATCTTTTAGTAAATAAATTCTTACATTTGGTTATGTAAGTTATCAATTAGACTATAAATATTCATTTGAATGCTAAAAATATTTCCTACATCATGATTTTTTTAATACTTTTTAGACATTTAATAAATAAAATTATTAATGACACAATATTAATGGAGTGTTTATCTCTTTAAAGAATGATTTAAATTAATAAGATTATAAAGATTAAAAAAATATCCAACACCTATCCAATTCTTACTGGAATATTTTATTTCGAACAGAATTCATATTTTTTTGACTTTAATATTTTTTTGACCATTAGAACATGAAAATAATTATATAATAAAAAAATATTTTTAATCTTTAATAAAGACCCCCTCCCACTTATAAAAATAATTCAATTATAAACCATTCCTCACACATCTGAAGCCACATGGATCATTAAAAATATTCTCAATTAGAATACCTACCTCCCTCTCTTTATTTTAGATTCCTTCCAATTGGTAGAAGGCAATTAAATTAATCCTTTTGGTTCAAACCAAATAGAGATACCTAATTTAAAGGTAACATCATTTCTAAAGTTCTTTTGATTTATTTTACTTCTCCAACCCCCTAAACTATTTTTATTCTTTTATTTTATATGAACACCGGTATCCTAAATATTATAGGATTTTTTATGAGAATAATTCTAACTACACTTACACACACCCCCATCTAATGGGTAAAAAGATAACATTTCTGTGGATGGTGAACTATTTCCTCAGGAAACAATGATGGTTAAATTATCTTTAACCCCCTCTCATTGTAGCCATTAAGATGGAAAATTTTTTATATGTGATATATATTATAATTTTATTGTTTATATATTTATTTATTATATATTTAATTCATTTTTTATGGTTTCTATTAAGGTTAATCATGATAATTGTATCTGAGGAAGTGCGGACTACCGCCCCATCAAAGTGATATAAATAATCTATTCCATATGTGTAAGATATAAAAGATAGAGATAATAAAACTATATATGATATTATACTGGTATAATTATATATATATATATATATCATTAAATTTTCATTCCATTAAATATGAAGTAGAAATTAAAATAGCATTCATCCGTACATTTGACTTACCGTCTCCATGAATGTTGCATTTAATTTATTATCTCCAAATGTTATGTAATATTATAAGGAAATATATATATACTAGAAATATATGATATATATGATATCTAAATAAGGAATATAATTATATAGATAATGTAATTATGACCACAAGGACAATTTATAATTATAACATTTTCATTTTTAACTCATTAGGCGAACATCGAAAAAATGTCCAATATAAACATAAATAATTAAATAATTATTATAGCAATGGAATAATTTTTATAAAAGGAATAATAAAATTCAAAAAGTTTCTTAAGATGTATAAATTAACTTTATTTTATTATTCATCAGTTTAAAGGATGATCATTTCTTGCCGGAAACGTGGATGGGGGTTTCTTATCTCACTTTTAATTCTGTGAGATTTCTGTTGTTCGCCAGTTATTTATTTAATGTGGCATATTGAGTACTTACATTTGACATATATTATCATTATTCGTGTTATATTAATGGTATTATGTTATTATTTTTGTAGTTATTAACATTTTCTCATCCAACATAATTAATTACGATGTGGCACAGGGTTTCTTATCTAACTTTCAATTCCGTTAGATTAACAATATTTTCCATTTGTTACCTGAATGTGGTGTATTGTGTACATTTTTTTGATATATATTATCAAGATTATTTTCATATTAATGTTATTCTATAATTCAATTTGTGTTTATTAACTTTTTCTCATATGAATCAATTGATTACAGTGGGTTAAGAGGTTTTCATCTCACGTTTTATTCCTCTGAGATTCATGCTATATTTTCAACTTCTTACTTTTCTGTGGTGTGTGTAGTACCCATGATATATTCATTATGAAATATACTTTAATTTATGGGTATAAACCTCTTCATTTTATTATCCTTCATTCATGTGATGTATGTTTCGTATGTTACCAAATCGGTAAGGGGGGTTTTTAAACCAATTTCCATTCCTTATGTTAATATTCTAATTATTAATTATGTCATGCTATGATATTTTATGGAATAAATGATTATTTGCTTATGTTTTAATTTCCACTCCCCTTTGTGTGGATATAATATTGATCCACATAATGACACCTTTTATAAAATCTCAAGTCATCGACATGATCTTTATAAGAGTAATTTTTACTAAATTTCCATTCATTGAGTCAAACATCCAAGTCATTGTTGTTGTTTTTAAAAAAATACATGTGAATTTTATCTAATTGATTTACACAAAATATCCACTCATATGGAGTGTATTTAAATATTTCACACACTAATATGTAATTTATTTATACTCAATCTAGGGATACACATTCTCTATGGGATTTTATCGAAATTTAGATTCCATTGAGATTTCATTGTTGTTATGCTCCAATGCTTTCGTTTATGGTGTATATACTAACCTCTAAAATATTACATCATGAATCCCTTTATTCTCATGATATATAATGCTTTGATTAAATGTTATTCCCCAATTATTATTTTTCAAGTGTCTCTCATTTTTTAAAAAACTCTTTAACAAAATACTGTTTTAAATGCTTTAAAGATATATTTTTCTAAATATTTCTCATTAATGTCTATGTTTTCAAAATGTTTTTTAGGTTTTATTTATATGGACATTAATTTTTTAAAATTCCAATTAATTTAAATGTATCAATGTTTTATGGGACTCTTTGATTCAAAAATAACATTATTTAATGTTTTAAATGGTTTGGAAAATAGTTTGATAAATCTTTGATTATGTCAATTTCATTAAATGATATATTGTAATTGAAATTTTGAAATATTATCATTCCTTTATGTTGGTGTTATGTGTTTTAAATATGTTATTGTTCTTGGGAACTTTTTACATATATGGGTGGTTCTGTAATAAACCTAGGTTGGGTTATCCCAAGATACCTCTCCAATGCATTGGGTAATATGACATAAGTGAACATTAATTTTTCTCCAAATATATTTTAGGAATATAGTATGATGGGTATTCCAACATAACTCCCTATGTAGCTGTGATATCTATAATGTATGTATGTTATGTATGACACAAGTTACCTTTATTATTTATTAATTCTATGTGTTATTCATCAATATTATGATTAAATGATGTATGTTATGATTAAAAATAACGGAATCATTGAATTGTATTTATTGGGGGGGCTAATGTTTTATTTTTTATTTTAAAACCCTTACTATGCTTTTGATGCTCATCCTATGTTTTTGAAGTGTTTTGCATATGACATAAAGATGAATAGGGTCAGGTATGGGAACAAGGAAAAGACATGTTGTCGAAAACATTGAAGTATTCATGTTTCATTATAAGAGTTTTTATTTTATGAATAAATGGATACAATGTACTAGTTTCTATGTGTAATTTTCATGTTGATATGTATTCGTTATGGCATAATTCTCTAAAACTCTAAACATAAAAAGATCTTTAATGTGTATTGTTCATTTAATTCATCATTATGTAATGTTTGAAGGCTGGGTCATTTTTGTTGGTAATAGAGGTCAATTTAGACAACTTTAAAGATTAAGAGTTTTCGTTAAACACATGGTTAGTCCTTATGTCTAGTATTTTAGTTAAATCCTTATTTTATAAATTTTTCAGATCAAAGAAACATAATTAAAAATGGAAGGAGGAGAATCTCAAATGACATTCCTATCTCTACCAAATTAAATGCAAGAAACAATTATGGCATAGTCGGGTTCAAATGATTGTGAGAATCATTCTAGCATACAATTCACATTATAGAAGTTGATTGAGATATCAAACACCTCCACTATACCATGATATCGTCGTGGATTAGTAGTTGTATTTAATCAAATCACACATTCTCAATAATGTTATATTTTCAAGAAATGTACATATAATCACAGATTTTTCAAATATTTTACCTTTTTAGGACATTTTTATGCATATTATGATTTTGAAAAATGTGATGAAGAATGAGACCCTTGAACAACCGATTTATATTTTCATTTACAATATAGTCCCTTATAAAATGCGTATGGTATTTTAAAAGGACCATTTATTGAATGTATTCACTCGAATTTGGTCTGATTGTTTTATAAAAATCATGTTTTATTAGATGTTTTGGAATTATATGTCATACATGATTATTTTCCAAAACTATTTTTCAATGAAAACACATGTGACCAAAGTTGCACAAGTTGTATATGTATAATGTAAGAAAATTATATTAAAGAATATCTACATCATTGATGAAATTCATGGACCATCTTCCTAAGTGAACTAGATTATGATGAAACCATATGGACACCATGACCAAGTAAGATGTTATTTTTATTGGGAATAGTTATATATTATCATATTGAGGTTAAAAAATTACTATATATATGATGTAGAGGTCTTAATGAATTGCTCTGAAAATTAAATGTATAATAAAAACATTGAGGTTAAAAAATGGTAGGGTTATTTTTGAGTCTTATAAAAAGGACAACCTGTATGATTAGTGAAAACCCATCAAATTCTTAAGGACCGCTGGCATCAATCCCACAACCGAAGGGTGAAAAGGGTGCATCACCTACCAATGAACTACATGATCTCCCTAGTTAGTATGAATTATTTTTTTATGTTAAATGATAGTATTTATCAACAATATGTTGATTTTGGTAAATTATATTTTATCAAATGGATATCCTTAATATAGGAAACTGATTTTGTGATTATGTGATTAGGGTTATTTTATAAGATGTTTTGTCATTTGGAAACATTATATTCTTAAGAGAAATAGAATAATATGGGATATCATTTGTGGAGTAACGGTTGAATTTTTTTTAAGAATATCTGTTTTTATTATAGATATATGGTGATTCAGTTTATTTATGAAAATGATTAGAGTTCCATGTAATATATGTGTATAGGTTAATTACTATTTAGTTTTGGACTTTAAGAGTAACTGATGTTTTTTGGAGATAAATGTCATGACTTATCTTGGAAGACTATGTGATTAAATTCTTCTTATATTTGGGATTCAATCTTAGTTTGGATTATATTGAAAAAATTATAGACAATTGTTTATTTAATGGTCTTTGTTGAAATTTGTGAATTGTTTGAAAAATTTGAGAGATTATGAGTATTCTTTATTTTTGTAACAGATTATCCCTTTGTGGAATATCAGATCTTGCACTAACAATTTTGGTTTTACTTAATGTCTAAAGACAAGGAAAAAATTGTTCATCTTTAGTGGATTATGTGATTCTCTAGATGTTTACTATAGAGCTTTGAATGTGAGAAATTCATCTTGAATACTTATCATTTGGAGAAAATATGAGTTTGTGGTAGAAATATAGTAAAGGATTAATGTCTACATGAAAATTAAGTGTGTTTACTTATGTTATTATTCACACTATTAAATGAATTATTCAAATATATGAAAGTTAAAATAAAACAAAAACATTTCCATTTTTTTTAATTGGGAATCATATACTGTTTAACCCATCACATGTTTATGATTTTATAGTTGTTAACATCCTCATAATTATGTATTCTACCACTCTCTATAAAACCTTGATGGTTTGTTTCTCTTCCATATCCATGATTCCCTATATGGAATCCTATATGGTATATCTCAAAAGACCATTGTATTTCACATTAATTCTTTTAAAGTAATATTTATATTGACTCTTATTCCGATGTTGTAAAATTATTAAAGTTTCCAAGCCCAAATTTAAAATTTTGAGGATGCAATTCCCAAAAGGGGGGAGGATGCAACATCCCATGTAAATAAAGAATATAAAATTTTCATATTTATAAAAATTAGTGAATTAAATATGAATTTTACATTAAAGGGGATTCTATGTTCAATGTCATACCCGATTCGCATCAATGTGTATTTTTTTGAAATCTAACGTTGCACCCAATGTTGGGTCATACTAATATATAATAACATAATATTATTTTAAATGGTAGTTAATTCCTAGCCATTGTATTATTATTAATGAACGGAATTAACTAAAATATGAATATACATGTTTGTTAAATGGTTTTTCATTTTTCAAATTAATGTTGGAGTCTTAAAATAAGAAATAACCCTATTTTAAGCCGAAGTACTCTAATATTCATTAAAAGGTCGATTTACTACCTTTCCATTGAGAACCTTATTTAAATCATGTTTTAGTCACTTTAATTTATTCTATTTGAAAAAATAATATTTTTATTTATAATTGGGACATCAAAATTTATGTTGGATAATATTTTGGTATTTTTCTGTTGATGTTCATTTTTTATGAATAGTGAATAATTCTGTATTTTAATTCAAAACTACCTTTTAATATAATTTATTTATAAGGTTATATTATTTTTTTAACTTGTTTTAAAATTTCTATATAATATGTTTTTTCTATTCAATAAAATTTTGTTCGCTATATTTAATTTCACTTTAAAACTGGACATAAATAAGTGTCAATGTTTTGATAGTTATTATTTCTTAAAAACACGGTTTTTATTTTCACATTGAGAATTAATTTAAAATTAACTTCATCCACATCAGTGTTTTGAATTTGGAAAAATGGATTCCATATTTTGAATCAGGAGGTCCAAATTGTTAAAATAGGTATCTTTTATATTTATAAATTTTTAATATTTACCTCAGTAAATATTTTATTTTACATGGTTAAAGGGTAAATTTATTAAATAGGGCTAAACAACTAATATTATAATTATATTAAATTACACTTAAATACATTCTAATGGTGGCCATATTGATAGAACTACATTTATATGTGATATATATTATATTTATATTGTTTATAGGTTTACTTATTATCCATTTATATCATACTTTTATTGTTTCTATAATTGGTAAACGCGATATTATAATTTGAGTAAGTGCATACTACCGCACCCTTAAAGTGATATGAATCATTGATGAAATATGTTGAACATATAAAATATTGAGATAATAAAATTATATAATATAATATTATTTAATTATTATATACCTATTTATCATTACATTTTCATTCCATTAAATATGAAATAGAAATGAAAGTACCATTCATGCGTACGTATAGATTGTCGTCTCTATGAACGGTGCATTTAATTTATTATCTCGAAATGTTATTTACTATTATAAAAACACATATATATTGGATATATATTATATATATTATCTCTATATCATGAATATCATTCTATGGACAATTTAATTTCAACCACATTGACAATTTATAATTATAACAAGTTCATTTTTAACTCAACATCTTAACATCGACAAAATGTTCGATATTAACTCAAATAATTCATTAATTTTTTAGCAGGGTAATAATTCATATAAAAGGAATAGTAAAATTCAAAAATTATCTTAATCATTTATAAATTATAAATAGTTTGTTATTCAGGATATTAATGAAAGATCGAGTCTAGTCGGACACAAGGTAATGGGGTTTCTTATCTCACTTTTATTTTTGTGAGATTTCCAATGTTCGCCACTTATTTATTGCTTGTGGTAAATTGTGTACAGAAATTGATATATAAAATAATGATTCCATTTATATTAATGGTATTCTATGATTCATTTGGTGGTTATTAACCATTGTTCATATGACTCGATTAATTGCAATGTGTTAAAGGTTTTCTTATCTCACTTTTAATTAAGTGATATTTACAGTGTTTGCCACTTATTTTTTGCATGAGGTGTATTTTGTACTGCTAGTAGTTATATATTATCCTGATTATAATTATATTCATGGTTTTTTGTGATTAAATTTTTTTATTAACATTATGTCATAAAACATGATTGATTACAATGGGGTATTAGGTTTTCATCTCACTTTTCATTCCCGTGATATTCAATCTAAATTAAAAATTATTTCCTTTTGGTGGTTTATATACTGCCACTGATTTTATTGATTGTGTAATATAAATTAAATTTTTGGTATTTTATTCTTCATTTTATGATCCTTCATTCATTTTGTGTATGCTTTGTAAGTTACCAAATCGGGAAGGGAACTTTTTAACCCAATTTCCATTCTGTGGCTTAATCATCAAATTCATAATTATGTCATGATATGATTAGGTGTGTAATCAATATTTATTTATTTGTGTTGTAATTTCCACTCCACTTAGTGTGTATATACTTTTTATAAACATAATAACTCCATTTATAAATTCTCATGTCATCGATGTCAAATGGATAAGAGTAATTTTAACTCAATTTGAATTATTTTAGTTCAACATCTTTGTCATTGGTTTTGTTTTTACTAAAATATGTGTGAATGTTATCTGATTGATTTAAACTAAATATACAATAATATTGAGTGTATTTATATTTTTCACACATTATTATGTAATTTATTTATCCTTAATATAAGGAAACCATTTTAAAGGGGTTTCATCTCAATTTACATCACATTGAGACGTTATTGTTGTTATGCACTGATTTACTCTTATATAGGGTATATATAATACTTTGGAATATAATATCTTGAATCCTTTTATTCTAATGATATTATAATATTCTGAATAAATTTTATTCCTCAATTATTTTTACTCAATCGTCTCTCATTTTGTTTAAAACCATTTAACGAAAATACCATTTTAGATGTTTTAATTATTTATTCTACTAAATATTTCTCATTAATTTCCATGTTTTAAAAATGGTATTTACGAATTATTTATATGTAAATTAATTTTTTTAAAGGATAATTAATTTAAAAGTTCAACGTTTCATTGGACACATATTATAAAATCTCTTTATTAAATGTTTTAAATGGTTTTGAAAATGGTTTGATAAAGCATTGATTATGTCAATATATTGAAATAGTATATTGTGATTGCACTGTGAATATGTTATCATTCCTTTATTCTTGTTTTATGTATTATTAATATGTTATGGTTATTATTAATTGTTTACATGTATGGGTGGTTCTCTGATAAACCTAGGGTGAGTGAGCCCGAGAGAGTTCTCTAATGTATTAGGTAATGTGAAGGAGGTAAATGTTAATGTTTCTCCTATAATATTTACGGAATATAATATGATGGGTATTCCAATGTAACTATCTATGTAGTTTTGATAACTATAATGTAAGTATATTATGTATGCCATAAGTTACCTTTATGATTTATGAATTTTGTGTGTTATTCATAAATCATATGATTACATGAGGTATGTTATGATTGAAATGTATGGATTCATTGAGTTATATTTATTGAAGCACTAATGTTTTCTTTCCTTATTTTATTACCCTTATTGAGGTATTTATGCTCATCCAATGTTTTTAAGATGATTTCTATAGGAATTAAAGATGAATAGGGTCAAGAATGTGATCAAGGTAAAGACATGTTTTTTAAAACATGGAACTAGACATGTGACTTTTTAAAAATTTTAATTTGATAAAAAGAAATGGATATTGAGTACTAATTCCTATGTGTAATTTTCATGTTGATATGTAATATTTATGGCATAATTTTCAATAACTCTAAACCTGAAAAGATACTCAATTTCAATTATCCATTTAATTCAATATTATGTAATGTTTATGGACAAGTCCTTATAGTTGGTATTAGATTTCTATTTAGACAGCTTTATGGATTAAGAGTTTTCATTAAATGTGTGGTTATTCCCTATGTCTATTATTTCAGTTCAATTCTTGTTTTATAAATTTTTTAGATCAAGGAATTTTATTTAGAAATGGAAGGAATAGAATTTCAAATGAAATTAATATCTCTTCCTAAGGACATGATTGAAATATTTATTTCAATTTCATGTTCAAATGATTGTGAATATTTTTCTACAATACATCTCACTTGCAAGTAGTAGTTTGAGATATCAAAATCCTTCACTATACCTCAATATCAACGTGGATAATGAGTTTTGTTTAATAAAATCCTATTTTCTCAAAATTTTCATATTATTGATAATGGAAAATATTATCAAAGAATTTTCAAATATTTTTCCTTATCAGAATATATATGTGCGTATTATGATTTTGGAAAAGTTGGTGAAGAGGGAGACCCTTGCACAACCTATTTATATTTTCATTTATAATATAGTCTCTCAGAACATACTTATGGTATTTTAAAAGTACCATTGATTGAATGTTTCAACTCAAATTTGGTCTGAGTGTTTCATAAATATATTGTTTTATTAGTTTTTTTAAATGATATGTCATACAAGATTTTTTTGGAAACTTTTTTTCTACAAATACAAAAATGACCAAATATATATAATCTATATTTAGATGTAGGAAGAAAATGATTATCAAGGATCTCTAAATCATTGTGGCAATTCATGGACCTTCTTCCTGTGTGAAAAAAATATTATGAGACTATATGGACACCATGATCAATGTATGGTGTTCTTTCTATTAGGAATAATATTATATTATCATATGGAGGTGAAACTAATCGAAATTTATAAGATGTTGAGGTCATAATGTATTGGGGAAAAAATGAAACATATAATAAATCCTTTCAGGTTAAAACTTGTTAGGGTTGTATTTGAGTTTTATAAAAAGGAAAACCCGTATGATTGGGGAAAACATGTTGCATCCAGAAAGGCCGCCCGAATCAATAACACAACCATAGGGTGAAAAAAGGAACTTCTCCTACCACTATCTTAAGTGATTTCCTTGACTAGTATGACTTATTAGTTTACGGTAAAATATTTTTTGGATCAATAATACGTTTATTTTGGGAACTTATGTTTTATCATATGGATACCCTTAATATAAGAAAATGATTAGGTGATTATGTGATAAAGGTTATTTTAGATGATGTTTGCTCTTTTGGAAACAATATATGATTAAGGGATATATAATACTATGGGATTTCATTTGTTGAGTAATGGTTGAAATTTTATTTTGGAAAAATCTATGTTTTTTGTAGATGTATGATGATTTGGTTTATTTATGGAAATGATTATCCTATCATGGAGAATATGTGATTAGGTTAATTATTTTTCAGTATGATAATTTAAGAGTGACTAATGTTATTTGGACACAAATGTTAAGATTTATCTTAGAAGACTATGTTATTAAATCCTTCTGAGATTTGGGATTCAATAATAGTTTGGATAAAATTGAATAATTTTATGGACAATAGTTTATTAAATTGTCTTTTTTCATCTTTGGTTATTGTTTGATTTTTTTTTGATATTATGAGTTGTTTTCCTTTTGGTAAAAGGATTATCCTTATTGGGGATTATTTGATCTTGTACTAAAGATTTTGGTTTTGTTCAATGACTAAATACAAGGGAAAATTAAATTTCATCATTTGTGGATTATTTAATTATCTTGAAGTTGATTATAGTGCTTTCAATGTGAACAAGTCATCTTGAATACTAATTATTTGGATAAACTATGAGTTTGTGGTTGAAATATATTATATGTTTAATGTTTACATGAAATGTTAGTAAGTTTTCCAATGTTCTTATTCAGGCTCATAAATAAATTCCTCAACTATATTAAGAATGACTTAAATAAAAAATATTGTTAAATTTTCCTACAGTGGAATAAAATTTCATGTTACCCCTCACATGTTTTTAATTTTTTGGTTGTTAACTTTCTTCTAATCATGTTTTCTACCACTCTCCATCAATCCATGAAGGTTTTTTCATCCATATTCATGTTTTCTTGTATGGAATCCTAGTATGGGGTCTCTTTGTTGACCTTTGAATTTCACTTTATTTCTTTTGAAGTTATATATTTATTCTCTCTTTTTCTGATGTGGGGCTTTCAATGAAGTTTACATGCCCAATTTTAAAATTGCAAGGACACAATTCCTACAATGGGAGAAAGATGTAACATCCCTAGTAAATTAAGAATATAACATTTTCATATTTATTAAAAAAATATTAAATATGAATATTACTTTAAATGGGATTATATGTTAGATGGAATACAGGATAGGAAACAATGAGTTTAATTGAAATCTTACTTATCACACAAAATTGGGTCATACAGAAAAATAATAATATAATATTATTTAAAATGGTAGTTAACGCTTAGTCGTTGAATTGATCTGAATGAACAGAACTAACCACAATATGAATACATGTGTTTGTTAATTGTTTTTACATTTATCCAATATATTTTAGAGGAATAAATTAAAGATTAATACAATTTAAAAAAAATACTCTATTATTCATTAATGGTCGATTTCGGAATTTTTAATCGAGGACCCTCATTAAATCTAATTTTGGTCACTTTCGTATTTTCTATTTGACAAAATAATATTTTTATATAGAATTGGGACATAAGTTGTAACACCTGAGAATTTTATGAGGAATATTTTGTTTATATGTTATATAAATCCTCAAAGGAATGTTTTTCTACACACAACACTAGCTTGACTTGCTTTACACGCAATCACGTCCTTCCTCGACAGCTTGCTTCGTACGCAATACCAGGTTTCACTAAACAAAAATATATTATTATGGATGAGCCGTTATGAATAGTATCAACTGAATTTTGAATTTTATAACATTATTATTCATCTTACACATTTTCTAGAACAAGATAAGAGAACAAAATAAATTTTTCGGGTAAAATAGGTATTTTTTAGAAAAATGCAGTTCTGCTTCCTTTTGATGGCGCACCCACATTAAATCTAGTTTTTGACATGTTTATAAGCTCAATTTGACAAAATGAAATTCCTATTTTGAATCAGGTTATAATAATTCACTTTGGATAAATTTTTGATATATTTCTGATAACTTTGATAATTGGATGAATAGTAAAAATACGCTAATTTTTAAATAAAAACAATTTTTTTCATTGAGATAATTTATATTTATAAATTATAATATTGAATGGTTTTAAAGTATAAATATTATATATTTTTACCATTTAATATAATTTATTTCATTATCATTAGTTTCACCTTGAATTCATAGGTAAAAACATTTCAATCTTTGGCAATGTTTTAACTTTAAAACCCGTTTTCATAACAACATGATTTATTTTAAATTAATTACTGCAACTTATAGGTTTTGAATCTTGAAAATTGGATTACATATTTGGAATCAGTGAGTCCAAATTATGTTAATAGACTAATTTTTATTTTTGGGCATTATGAATAGTAACTACGGTAAATTTTATTTACCATAGTTAAAGGTAAATCGGGTAATTAAGGGAAGATATAAGATTATAAAATTTCCCTAACACCTGCCAAAATCCTATTGGATGACTAAACTTCGACCCATATCACCTAAGGATCGGATTAGAATAATTTAATGGACTTTTTATCATGAAAATAATTTATTTATTATTAAAACCAAAGACTGTGACAACATGTCACTTTCTTAAATATTATAAGTATAATAATTTTAATTTTGTGATAAACTTAATGAATATTCGAACATGAATAGTCTCAAGAAATATAATATAATTATCTACATCATTGAAATTTATTTAGAATTTTTAGGTATTAAATAATTATCATTAATTATGACACAATAGTGATGTTGAAATTATTTTATTAATTAAAATATCAAATAAATGGTTTTAAAAATATGAAACTAAATAATATATGAACTATTTAATGTGCACCACTAATTTTCTAGATACATATGACATTTTTAGAATATATTAAAGCTTCTAGTTCGAACATATATTTTGTATATATTTTATTTAAATTCAAATAAATGAATAGTGTCAAAATTGACACTATTGTTATTTTATAAAAATTACATATTATAAAATTGTTTAAAAACCAAAAAAATATTTAAAAATTATAAATTAAAATTTATATGGTCTAAAATGACATAAAGTGTCAAATTATATAAAATTCACAACACATATCTAATTATTTATAATAATATAAAATTTATAATATTATTACCATAAATAAAATTAAATTGATAAATAAGGATAAATCAAGGTGATAATATTTAAAATAAATTCCAAACATGTATAAATTTTATTGGTTGAGGATATTACAACCCTATCTCATCTAATCTTCGTATATTAGTCATTTTGGATGTTTTTAAGTGGGGTTGGGATTTAATATAAACTAATATTTCTTATATTTCCAAAGGTTCCCCTCTTCTCCCTTATAAAAGGGCACCTCCTCCATCTCCTCCTCACACCAATTTGAGCCTTAAAGCTCGGCCAATCCCTACCTATTTCACTTCCCCACTTCCCTAGAAACATCCTAGAGGTCCTGGTCTCTTTTGAAGTCCAATTTTAGTGCCCTAAGAGGAGGTCTCAAAGAGGCGATTCAAAGAAGAGGTAATGTCCATTACCAATTCATTCAACTTTATTTCTTCTTCCACTTCTTCTCCATTAGTTGTTTAATTATGAATTAATAACATCAGTATCACTCATATACTGATATGTTATTATATGTATGAAAATATCCTATTTCAACTTCTATCCATCCTACGGAAAACAAAATCACAGCGCGTGCGTACGTACGGAATACCGCCTCCACGCCGTGGTCTAATCTATTTTCCTTCACCACCTTACTTGGATGGGTATAATAGTGCAAATAAATAACTATATATGTATATTGTAAAGTGTTATATATTCTGAAATAGTATAGATACACTCCAATATAATTCCACGTTTATATGAGCGATATCATCACTCGTGCATACGTACGGAATATCGTCTCCACGAAGTGATGAGATTCGTTCTACATGATATTCATTGAATAATGATTATATAAATGAATTGAATGAATAAATATGATATATATTACACTAATACCATTCTGGAAATGAGGTATCTATAACCTAAATAGAAGAAGAAGAATTTATTCGACAAAACACGCATAAGAACAAAAAGTAATAAACACCTGAATAACAAGTAATAATGAAATATTACTAATAAGAAGCTAAGAATATGACCATATATGATATCATAACAATATTTATGATTCTGGAATAAGTCAATAACATTATTTAAATCATTATACAGGAGGTTTGGACACTTACGAATCAAATCGGACCTAAGGTAAGGGAAAATATCACAATCTCATTTTTATCAAAGATTGTTTATACTTTGGTATTTACTAGGGTGTATTTTATCATCCACATCCATGTTTCCTCAATATTTAATATTATTTCCATCGAACTACAATTTTTTAAATCCAATTTTACACTTCGGTGAGTTTTTAGTAAAAGATAGGAAAAGAATCTTTTGTCGTTTTTCATACGAGGTAATTTTTGACTTTTCGAACAAAAGTACAAGAAGAATGTTTTTTAACTTATACGGAATGAATGGATTTTTAAAAAATTATTTCCAAGAGAATTATCTTCCATGTTTTCATGTTTATTTTTAATCAACATCTTTTAGTTTAATATTTTATGACATGTTAAGAAAGGAAAAGTGTTTTTGAAGTAGAAAGGATATTTTCCTCAAGAATGGAGTTCAAGTGTTTTATCAAATTATTTTCCATCTAAGATAATAAAAAGTTCTGTTTCTATCCCTATTATTACATTTATTTTATTATGTTGTGATGGAATTATTTTTATGAATTCCGTTATCGTATATGAATTGTTTTATGATGTCACGATGTTTAAGATTCCCATTTTTGTTACCTGGGTTGTGCTATGATGTATGGTTTATGATTTTGTAGCACACAAAAGAATGGTATAATTATGAGAGGGGTGGGACCTATATCTCCCTCCAATGCATTGGGTAAAGATTTTATATCTCCTAAGATAGACATGGCTGGAATGGTAGTTTAAACCAGTTCAGTGAAACAAGACTGAAACGAGGAATAAACTCGGTTCAGAAATGGACGGTGTCTACCAAGATAGTCTTGGAAATGAGTCTTGACTAATAAGAAATGATTATATATGATTATGTGTTTATTCCACAAAGTTTCATTTTTCAAGTTATGATTATTGGGATTATATTTCACTAATATGATTTATCCCATGTTATGAAATTATGATCTCTTTTGCAGGTTAAGATTTCCAAAATGTTATGTTCTTATGAATATGATGTGATTGATATTTCTTTTGTTTACCTTTACTGAGCATTTGAGATCACCCTTTTGTATGGTTTCTGTCCCCAGGTCAGGAATAAGGGTATTAAGTAAGATATTCTAAACAGGGACTATAGATATGATGAAATAAATGGGAGATAGTGTAGATGCTTTATGAACCAGTTGTTTATGTTTCCCAGTTTCAAAAGACACTATACTTATACGGTCCTTTCGAGGTTTTGTTATATGTTGTAATAAGTTTACTTTAATTTTGAAGTACTAACATTGTATGTAAAGTATGGGTCGCTATAGTTGGTATCAGAGGAAAGGTATAGTCAACCTTTGGAAACTAGGATGTGAAAGCCTTAGTAAGAACCCTAAAGATGAGTCTATGAATAAAACACAATATTAGTGTTTTAGAAATGGCCTTGAACAACCTATGATAGGACCATAAGTGTGAAATTTTATTCTTGATTATGTGGTTTTCCTATTATAACTAGTGTTGCTCAAACTATTCTTCTTGGTTTTAGTCAATGGCTGTAACCCGAAGAAATTGTGTTAATGTGGAATGCGACGGGAAATGCAATGATTGACACCATGAGCAACCAAACGTTATGGGAGCTGGAATGAAAAATCCTGTAGCCATGCTCACACAACATTCTCAAGCTATGAATCATGTAGGACTTCAAAACAAGCAAATTAAGGAGAAAAATTCTGTTGAATACTTCATGAGGCACTGTCCACCTTCATTTAGCGGGTCTACTGATCTATTAGTTGCAGAAAAATGGATTAGTACTACTGAAATGATATTTCCAGTTCTTCAATATTCTGAACATGATAAATTCATCCTAGCAGTGTATCGTTTGGAAGGAGATGCTGATCAATGGTGGAATCTTATTAAGAATATGAGGAAAAGGGATGAAATTGAGTCAATTGAATGGGATGAGTTCAAGAACATATTTATCAATAATTATTTCCCTCGTATTCTTCGAAAAAATATGGTGAAGGAGATTCTTGAACATAAGCAAAAGGATGATGAATCTGTTAGTACCTATGAAGCATATTCTACAAGACTTGAAAGGTACGCTTCAGGAATTATTATCCAACCTGAGAGTAAGATCGATCAATTCTTTAGTGGCTTAAAACCAAGTCTTCAAAGGGAGTTATCCATAAGGGACTTCAATAGCTATGAGGAAATTGTTCTATGTGCTCTCAAGGTTGAGATGGAGATTGGTGTAACCCATCAGTCACAAGGGTTTGATAAGAAGTGGAAAATGGAATTCAAAGGAAAATCTAAAGACCACACTGAAAAGAAGATGATTTTTTCCTTATGCTCAATGTGTGGAAACAAACATGGAGGAAATTTTCTTAAGGGGATAAGAAAATGTTATAAGTGTGGAAAAGAAGGTCATCGGGCAATTGAATGTCGAAATAATGGGGAGAAGATGTCTAATGATGAAAACAAAGGAAGGGATACACAGAATGAACCTATTACAATTCAATGTTTCAAGTGCAAGTAAATGGGGAATTATGCCAATCAATGCCCAAATCCGACGGTTGATGATGATGATCGACGTCAACAAAATCTTAAGGCCAAAGGCAAAGAAATGTCCATGCAATTACTATCGGCGATGTGGAGTACGGCAATGAAGTGGTGAGAGGTACACTTACCATCAACTCTAAAGTAGAAAATGTATTATTTGATTCTGTATCCACCCACTCTTTTATTTTTGATGAATTTTCTAAGGGTAGTAGAGTATTACCTCAATAATTACATGCTGTGTTTTCTATGACAAATCCTAATAGCACAACAGTTTCATCAAAAGTTTACAATTCTTCATTGATTGAAGTGTGTGGGAAAGTGCTTCTTACAAATCTTGTGATCCTTCTTATAGTGGAATTTGATGTTAGTCCTAGCATGGATTTGCTTTCATTATATGGAGCTCATATCAATTGCCAAAGAAGGGATGTCCCATTTCATATTCCAGATCAATCTATGATCGTCTATAGATGCATGGATGAACATAACCTTCCAGTTCAAATTTCATCCATCTTATGGGTCTTGATTCCACTAAATGAGGTTTATTTATCTCAAATGGTTGGTGAGAAACTCACTATTAAGAATATTCCCATTGTACGGGAGTTTGATGATGTCTTTCCGGAGGAATTTCCAGGTCTGCCACCAAATCGTGAAGTTGATTTTACAATAGAACTCATACCAGGTGATTTTCCTATTTCAGAGAAAGCTTATAAAATGTCCCCAATTGAGTTGCATGAATTGAAGAAGCAACTCCAAGATAATCTTGACAAAGGATTCATAATCCCTAGTGCGTCACCTTGGGGAGCACCAGTTCTGTTTCTTAAGAATAAATATGGATCAATGAGACTGTTCATTGATTATCGAGAACTTAACAAGATCACTATCAAGAAAAAATATCCTCTCCCAAGCATTGATGACTTATTTGACCAACTACGAGGAGCTCAATACTTTTCCAAGATTGATCTTCATTCAGGGAATCATCAATTAAGGGTCAAAAGGGACGATATACCAAATACGGATTTCCGTACAATGTATGGACACTATGAATTTATAGTGATTCCGTTTGGTCTTACTAATGCCCATGCTATCTTCATGGATCAGATGAATAGAGTCTCTAGAGACTATCTTTATCAGTTTTTGGTAGTCTTTAAAGAAGATATTCTTGTCTATTCAAAGAGAATGGAAGAACATGAAGAACTCTTGAGAATTATATTGAAGTCCCTGAGAAAGGAGATGCTTTATGAAAAATTTATCGAGTCTGAATTTTGGCTTTGAAAAGTTTCATTTTTGGGTCACATAATCTCAAAAAAGGGGATATCTGTGCATCCAGAAAAAACAGAGGTTATCGAATGATGGTCAAGACCAACAATAGTAACCGAGATCTGTTGTTTTATTTGATTGGATGGATATTACCGATGTTTTGTGAATTATTTTTCAAGGTTATCTAATACACTCACTTGGTTGACTCGGAATGGAGTTAAGTTTGTTTGGACAGAGGAATGTAAAGAGAATTTCAGGGAGTTTAAAAGAACGTTATCTAGTGCACCTGTGCTCACAATTCCTTGTAGTGGAGAAAGGTTTGTGATCTACAGTGATGCATCCAAGAAGGGATTGGGGTGTGTTCTCATGAAAAATGATATGGTGATAGCTTATTGCTCACGATAGATGAAAATCCATTAGCAAAATTTCCCAACTCATGATTTGGAGTTAGCTGCGGTAATCAATGCATTAATGATTTGGAGGAATTATCTTTATGGACAAAAGTGTTACATTTATACTAATCATAAAATTTTAAAGTATATTTTCACACAAAAGGAGCTGAATATGAGCCAAAGAAGATGGTTGGAGCTGATTAAGGATTACGACTGCTCAATTCATTACCACCCTCGGAAAGCAAACAAGGTGGCAGATGCATTAAGTCGACAAGACCATGCCATTTTATCCATGATGTGGATCACAAAAGATCCAATATTTAGGGATTTACAAAGGATGGATCTTGGAATTTTAATGGAAGTGGAGAAATAATATCCTTCTAAAATGAATGTTCAACCATCTATACATGTGAAGATTCAATAGGCACAGAAAAAAGATGACGAGTTACAAAAGAAGGTGAGAAATGTTCCTGAATTCACCCTTGATTGTGATGGGATAATAATGTTTAGGAATCGAGTTTGTGTTCCTCCCATCCCAGAATTAAAGAAGGAGCTGATGGATGAGGCTCATAGTTCTTCATTCTCTATTCATCCGGGAAGCACGAAGATGTACAGGGATCTGAAAGAGTACTTCTGGTGTAGTGGCATGTAAAGAGATGTTCCTGAATATGTCTCTTGATGCTTGGTTTTTCAGCTAGTTAAAGCTGAGAGACAGAAGTCTAATGGGATGTTACAACCATTACCCATACCAGAATGGAAATGGGAAAACATCACTATGGACTTTGTCACTGGAATTCCTAAAACATCCAAAGGCAATAATGCTATTTGGGTCATAGTTGATCATATTACAAATTTTTCACTCATCATTTCTATTAGAGAGTATTTATATCTAGATCATCTTTCCATGATATATGTAAAGGAAGTGGTAAGATTTCATGGAGTACAACTTTCTATTATATCTGATCGGGATCTGAGGTTTACCAAAATGTTCTGGAGAAGTCTTCAGCATACTCTGGATACAGAGTTGAGTTTCAGCACTGCTTATCATCCTCAGACATACGGTCAGTCTGAGAGGACTATTCAAACTCTAGAAGATATGTTGAGAGCATTCTCTATAGATTTAAAAGGAGTTTGAGATCAACACCTACCTTTGGTGGAATTTTCATGTAATAATATATTTCACTCCAGTATTCTGATGGCTCTTTATGAAGCTCTCTATGGAAATAAATGTAGGAATCAATCTTTCTGGGATGAAGTTGGGGAAATAAAGCTATTAGGACCTGATCTTGTTGATGAGATGGCAGAAAAGGTCAGATCTATTCAACAACACATAAGAGAAGCTCAGAGTTGACAAAAAAGTTATGCCAACAACCGAAAAAATATTTAGAGTTTGAAGGGGGTGATAAAGTGTTCATACGCATATCTCTCAGGAAGAGGGTCATGAGATTTGGAAAGTAGGGAAAGTTGAGCCCTAGATATATTAGTCCTTTTGAAATTCTGGATCGTATTGGGAAGGTAGCTTACCGATTGGCGCTTGCACTAAATCTCTCTTAAGTTCACGATGTGTTCCATGTATCTCTCCTGAGAAAGTACATAACTCATCCTTCACATGTACTCAGCTCAAAATTTATACCACTGGAGCAAGATCATTATTATGAGGAACAACCGATAGAGATTCTGGATCGTAGCGAAAAATTCCTATGGAACAAGACCACTCTCTTCGTGAATGATTTAATGAGGAACCACCAATTAGAAGAAGCTACATGGGAGCTTGAGGATATGATGAGGAAGAGGTATCATCATGTGTTTGTTACAAAGTAACGAATTTCGAGGGAGAAATTCATTTTAAGGGGGGTAGAATGTAACACCCGAGAATTTTTTGAGAAATATTTTGTTTTTATGTTATATAAATCATCAAAGAAATATTTTTCTACACACAACACTAGCTTGACTTTCTTTACATGAAATCATGACCTTTCTCAATAGCTTGCGTCGTACGCAATACTGTGTTTCACTAAACAACAATATATTATTATGGACTAGCCGTTATGAATAGTATCAACTACATTTTGAAATTTATAACATTTTTATTTATCTTACACATTTTCTAGAACATGGTAAGAGAACAAAATAAAATTTTCGGGTAAAATAAGTATTTTTTAAAAAAATGCAAATTTGCCGCCTTTTGATGGCGCACCCACATTAAATCTACTTTTTGAAATGTTTATAAGTTCAATTTGACAACATAAAATTCTTATTTTTAATCAGGGTATAAAAATTTACTTTGTATAAATTTTTGATATTTTTCTTATAACTTTCATATTTAGATGAATAGTAAAAATACGATAATTTTTTATAATTTTTTTTTTCATTGAGATAATTTATATGGATAAATTATAATATTAAATGGTTTTAAAGTATAAATATAATATATTTTTACCATTTAATATAATTTATGTCATTACCATTAATTTCACATTGAATTCAGTGGTAAAAACATTTCAATCCTTGGCAATGTTTTAACTTCTAAATCCCGTTTTCTTAACAATGAGATTTATTTTAAATTAATTAATGAAACTTATATGTTTTGAATTTTGAAAAAAGGATTCCAAATTTTTGGAATCAGTGGGTCCAAATTATGTTAATAGACATCTTTTTATTTTTGGGCATTATGAATAGTAACTACGGTAAATTTTATTTACCATAGTTAAAGGTAAATTGGTTAATTAAGGGTAAATATAAGATTATAAAATTACCCTAACACCTGACAAAATACTATTGGATGACTAAAAGTCGACCCATATCACCTAAGGGTCTTATTATATTCATTTAATGGACTTTTTTCCATGAAAAGAATTTAATTATTATTAATACCAAAGAATGTGACAACATGTAACTTTCTTAAATATTATAAGTATAATAATTTTAATTTAGTGATAAATTTAATAAAACATCGAACATGAATAGTCACCAGAAAGATAATACAATTATCTAAATCATAGAAATTTATTTATAATTTTTATGGATTAAATAAATATAATTAATTATGACACAATAGTGATGTTGAAATTATTTTAGTAATTAAAATATCAAATAAATGGTTTTAAAAAACATAAAATAAATATTATATGAACTATTTAATGTTCTACACTAATTTTATAGAAACATATGAAATTTTATGAATATATTTAAGCTTTTAGTTCGAGCATATCTGTTGTATATATTTTATTTAAATTCAAATAAATGAATAGTGTCAAAATTGACACTATAGTTAGTTTAAAAAAATAACATATTATAAAATTGTTTAAAAATCAAAAAAATATTTAAAAATTATAAATTAAAATTTATATGGTCGAAAATGTCATAAAGTGTCAAATTATAGAAAATTCACCACACATATGTAATTATATATAATAATTTTAAATTTAGAATATTATTACCACAAAAAAAAGTAAATTCATAAATAAGGATAAATCAAGTTGATAATATTTAAAATAAATTTATAACATGTCTAAATTTTATTTTTTGATGATATTACAACCCAATCTCATATAATCATCGGATATAAGTCATTTTGGATGTTTTTAACTGGGTTTGATCTTTAATATAAACTAATACTTCTTATATTTCCAAAGGTGCCCCTCTCCTCCCTTATAAAAGGTCACCTCCTCCCTCTCCTCCTCACACCAATTTGAACCTTCAAACTCGGCCAATACCTGCCCATTTCACTTCCCCACTTCCCTATAAACATCTTATAGGTCTTTTTCTCCTTCAAAGACCAATTGTAGTGCCCTAAGAGGAGGTCTCAAAGAGGCACATCAAAGAAGAGGTAATGTATGTTACCAATTCTTTAAACATTATTTCATCTTCCACTTATTCTTCATTAGTTGTTTAATTATGAATTAATAACATCAGTATCACTAATATAATGATATGTTATTATAAGTATGAAACAACCCTATTTCACCATCTATCCATCCTACGGAAAACGAAATCACCGCACGTGCGTACGTACAGAATACCGTCTCCACTCCATGGTGTAATCTATTTTCCATCACCACCTTACTTGGATGGGTATAATGGTGATAATAAATAACTATATATGAATATTGTAAAGTGGTATTGATTCTTAAATAGTATACATACACTCCAATACAATTCCACGATCAAGGGAATGATATCATCGCTCGTGCGTACGTACGGAATACCGTCTCCACGATATGATGTGATTCGTTCTACATGATATCAATTGCATAATGATTATATAAATGAATTGAATGAATAAATATAATATATAGTACACTAATACCATTATAGAAATTATTTATCTATAACCTAAAGATAAAATAAGAATTTGTTCGACAAAACACACATAAGAACAAAAAGTAATAAACACCCGAATAACAAGTAATAATGAAATATTACTAATAAGAAGCTAATAATATGACCATATATGATATCATAACAATATGTATGATTCTGTAATAAATCATTTACATTATTTAAGTCATTATACAGGAGGTTTGGACACTTACGAAGCAAATCGGACCTAAGGTAACAGAAAATATCACAATCACAGTTTTATCCAAGATTGTTTATACCTTGGTATTTACTAAGGTGTATTTTATCATCCAAATCCATGTTTCCTCAATATGTAATATTATTTCCATCCACCTACAATTTTTTAAATCCAATTTTACCCTTTGGTGAGTTTTTAGTAAAAGATAAGAAAGGAATCTTTTGTCGTTTTTTGTACGAGGTACTTTTTATCTTTTCGAGGAAAAGTACGAGAAGAAAGTTTTTTTATCTTATACAGAATGAATGGATTTTTAAAACATTATTTCCAATATTCTTACCTTAAATGTTTTCACGTTTATTGTTAATCATCTTCTTTTAGTTTAATATTATATGACATGTTAAGAAAGGAAAAGTGTTTTTGAAGTAGAAAGGATATTTTCCTCAAGAATGGAGTTCAAGTGTTTTATCAAAATAATTTTCCATCTAAGATAATAAAGGGTTCTATTTCTATCCCTATTATTAAATTGATTTGATTATGTTGTTATGGAGTTATTTTTATGAATTCCTTTATCTTATATGAATTGTTTTATGATGTAACGATGTTTAAGATTCCCATTTTTGTTACGTGGGTTATACTATGATGTATGGTTTATGATTTTGTGGAACACATCAGAATAGTATCATTATTAGATGAGTGGGACCTATATCTCCCTCCAATTCATTGGGTAAAGATTTTATATATCATGAGATAGACATGGCTGGAACGGCAGGTTAAACTGGTTTGGTGAAACAGGACTGAAACGAGGAATGATCTCGGTTCAAAAATGGACTTTTTCCACTAAGACAGTCTTGGAAATGAGTTTTGACTAATAAGAAATGATTATCTATGATTATGTATTTATTCCACAAAGTTTCATGTTTCACGTTATGATTATCAGGATTACATTTCACTAATAGGATTTATCCCATGTTATGAAATTATGATCTCTTTTGCAGGTTAAGATTTCCAAAATGATATGTTCTTATGAATATGATATGATTGATATTTCTTTTGTTTACCCTTACAGAGCATTTGTGCTCACCCTTTTGTATGGTTTCTTTCCCCATGTCAGGAAGAAGGGTATTAAGTATGATATGCCAAAAAGGGACTATAGATATGATGAAATAAATGGGAGACAGTGTAGATGATTTATGAACACGTTTTTTATGTTTCCCAATTTCTAAAGACACTATACCTATACGGTCCTTTGGTGGTTTTGTTATATGTTGTAATAAGTGTACTTAAATTTTGAATTACTAACATTTTATGTAATTTATGGGTCGCTATATAAGTATTTACTTTGGATAAAATATTTGTATTTTTATAATAATGTTCATTTTTTTTAATTGTGAAAAATTGTATATTTTAAATCAAAAATGCCTTTTAATATATATTATTTACAAGGTTAGGATATATTATTAATTAGTTTAAACTCTAATTATATTATTTCATTACTATTTAATAAAAATTTTCCAGTTGATGTAATTTCACTTTGATATAGTACATAAATAATTGTTAGTCTTTTGATAGTTTTTAATTCATAAAAACACACTTTTTGTTTTGGTAACGAGAAATGATTTTAAATTATTTTCTTCCACTTCTGTATTTGGAATTTATAAAAATGGATTCCATATTTTGAAATTAGGTGGTCTAAATTTTGTAAATAGGTAACTTTTTTTATGTGTTTTAAATATTTATCTTAGTTAATATTTTTTTAACATTGTAAAATGAATAATCTTGTAAATAAGGGTAAAACATTTATATTATAACAATAATAAATTACCGTAAATGTGTCCTAATCATATTTTTTGATACATTTATGACCTTTTTCATCTTTTGGTCTATTTTATGACCCCATAGAGCCACTTTGAAGTGATATTGATACTTAATATTTATTAATTTAATGTAATGACAAAAATGACTTGAAAATATATCGTTATGTAAATAAATTCGTGTATGGGGTTATATAAGATATCTCTTAAAATATGAATATTAATATTAAAGGTAAAAATATTTAATACATCATGATATTTTTTGTAATTTTTAGACATCATAAAAAAATATTTTTGAAATCATAAAAAAATATTTTTGACACAATAAGTATGTAGTGTTTACCTCATTATTGATTTATTTAAATAAATCATATTATAAAGATTAAAAAAATCCAAAACGTATCCAATTATTATTGGAAGATTTTATTTAGAAAATTATTCATCTTATATTCATCTTTAATAAGTTTTGGACCTTTATAAACTGAAAATCATTATATAATAAAATAATATTTTTAAATATTCCAAAAGAGCCACTCCCTCCCTTATAAGATACCCTAACTTCTATCCAATTTGTCACCCTTATAATGCTCCTTGGCATGTCAAACCTCGACCCAATTAATCTATGAACATCCCTCTCCTCCTAGAATCCTACCCTAAAGATGAAGGAAATTCAATTAAACTTTTGGTTCAATCCAAAGAGAGATACCCAATTTAAAGATAATATATTCTCTTAAGTTCTTTTATTTTATTTTACTTCTCCAACCCCCTAAAATCATTTTATTATTTTATATTAAAAAAACAACTTTATCATAAATATAATATTTTGTTTTTATGATATGGATTCTAACTAAACATACACACACCTCCATTTAATGGGTAAAGAATATACTGTTTCTATGGACGACGAACTAATACCTCACGAAACAATGATTGTCCAATTATCTTCTATGGCCTCTTATGGTGTCCATTATGATGGAACTATATTTATATGTGATATTATATATATATATATATTGTTTCTATGTTTATTTATTTTTAATTTATTTCATACTTTTATGGTTTCCATAAAGGGTAAACGCGATTATTTCTTTTGAGGATGTACAAACAACTGTCACGACCCGTCCCCCAGGGCCCATATCATGACTACCCCAAGCCTGATTTCCATAGGCCATGGGCTGGAGACTAGCACCAAAAGAGTATCTCCCTAAAAATGGGAAGGTATTGCCTTTAAAAAAATGTAAACACAAACAACAAGAGTACAAACGGAAGAAACACTAAGTAAACCAGTAACAAGAGTGCTGAAAGTGCAAAGGGGATGGAAATACATGCCCAATGGAAATGTACAACTACAACTGAATGACGGTATAATAGAAATGACAAACAACTGAGTAGTAAAGTAGCTCCTGTATCGTCCTCCTTGTTCCTACCTGAAGGGTAGTTACATATGTCATCCTCATCACTCCGCATCTATCAGCCCTCTCCGTGTGTCATCACACTGAGTGTTGACCTCTGGGTACCATCCAGTCCTCGTACACTCTACCTCGGTCAGTGTTGCACATCGTCTGAATCCAACAAAAAGTTGTGCGGGCATAGCCCGTACAATGGTGAGTATAACAATACTCATTAGGGACCCCAATACCCTCAAGGTATCACTAAATCCAACAACGATTAACCACAAAGAAAGATCTCAAAAGATAACATTTACATAGGTATATGTTCATGCATATAACTATGTTATCAAGTAACCCATCTCAGTCATGAGGAAAAACACAAAGGTCATTTAATCAGCTCAAACTAATATTTTATTCATGGTATCGAAACCACGGTTGCTGGAGAACTCCTCCTCTGTGAATTATAGTGGATCTACCGCTACAACCAAGGTCTTCCCACTAACCATGGACTGTTGAAGAAAACCACCTATCATGTATTGTGGGCCTACTACTACAAACAAGCACTTCCCACCATGGGTCAACCACTACAACCAAGCACACCCCCTCATGTCCTATAGAGGTACTCCTTCGGTCGAGTACCATGGGTCTGCCGCTACAACCTAGCGCTCCTCCGCCGTGGGTCTGCCGCTACAACCAATCTCACCCCACGGGGCCATCCGAATCACTCTGAGTTGATCGATCAGCTGTCGTCAAGTCTTATTCAGCTACAAGGTCTATGCACTCTGTACGCTCATCACTGGGATGGTCCAATCCATGAGATACTGGTAGATACTTCCATGTTTCAAATAACCTCATGTGGAAGTATCTCAAGGGACTGCCTCGTCAAAGGTGTCTCAACACAACAAACGGTGCATCAATCAGACACTTGGTTTGTGAGTTATTAGCATTTCCGTTCAAGGGGCCCGCATGGATTTTGGGTACAATCCTACATATCCATGATCAAAACACATCCTAATCCTGTGTAGATTACTCCAAATGAACCATCTCATCAAGAGGAATCTAACATTGTCGATGGAACGTCAATCAAACGTCCGGTTCTTAAGTTAGATGTGTTTCCGCTCCAACGGCCCTGTTAGTTTTGGGTTCGAACCAACCCGGAAGTTCCAAAATTTCACCAAACCATGTGTTTAATATACTGAAATGACCTTCACGATCTAGGGAATCCCACGCAATTGACGATGCGTCGATCGGAGGTCTGTGGCTCAATTTTTGGTCGTTTAAATGAAAACGGTTCAAAAAAGGGGGTTTGGGTCTTGTCCGACCCAACCCCACCCACCCTGGGTCGACCAGACCCGGGTCTGGGTCCGACATGGTAGGGCGCAGCCTGACCCGGCTAGCGTGGTGTGGCCCTGCCCATCCGGGGGAAGTTGGCTCGGCCATCTAGCCGAGAGTGTGGAGGCGCGACCTCCCCCAAATAGCGCGACATTAAGCCATGCCGCCTTATTTTCAAGAATGGATTTTTCGTTCCAGTTCAAACCACCGCCACGGCTCTGCCACGGCAGTCGGCTCTGGTGGCGCACCATCAGCTACCTTTCGCGGACCACCGAACGCACTACGGTGGTCCGTTTCGCCCACTGTATGTGCCTACGGCTCTCCCAGGACCCAAACTCCACTGTGATGGCCTCAAAAAGTCACAACCCCTTATGTTCACCCATCGCCACACAATCGACGCACAAATGATCAGCAAATGGAGGGTCATTGGGCCATGTTTTTTCAACCCCTGTGCTCCATGTTAGGCATTATAAATTGTTCACAGATAACATGGTTTCACGTAGAATGAATAACAATTTTTTTCAAATAAAATTAAAGCAATCCATCCTATAATTACCCCATGAACATCTATTTCCAAACCACAAAATGAAACTTATGTAGATCAACTTGATAATGAGTTTATTGGCTTTCTTTGTTTTAGAAGGGAAGAACATGGGAATATAAACAATCTCAAATTAAACCCCTACCTCGAATTTGTTTCGCGATTGACAAGCGTCGTGGATGACGGTGTCATTTCTGTCATCGTAGGAGTGCACCCGAAGAAGAATTGGTGTCTCCTATCTTGTCGTGTAGAAGAGAAAAGAAGGTGTTTCATCATTATTTGTGGAAGATAGTGTAATTCTTCTTCGGAAGGTTGATGTTCTTCAATAAAGGAGAAACTCTCTTCTTCTTTCACAAGAGCTCTCTCTAAAATATTTCCCCCAACACAACATGTTCCAACTAAATTAAAATAAGGCTACCCCTTATTTTATTTAAAATTTCCATGAATTAAAAATTTAAATCCCTTAATTAAATAATTAAAGAGTTTGATTTCATTGATTAACAAGTGTAGGAAAATAATAAAGAGGGAGTGAGAGAGAGGAAGAGTTTACCTAGTTTAAATGGAGTTTACAAATTAATGAAGGAAGGTTTAAGGAGATTAGGGGAAGGTGAAAGGTTGGGGTTCGTGTGGGCCCCCCGTTCAAATAACCACACATGAGAAGATGGATGGTTGGGGGCCCGACCAAAAACATCCCATGGGAGGGATTAACATCCAAAGTTATAAAATAAAAAATTTATAAAATTTATATTTATTTTAAACTAATTCCCCAATTATTAATTCTCAACCCGCTGAAAACACAACTGTGGTAAAGGTCCCCTTAAGAAATTACTGGCACTGCGAGTTCATAGGTGACCATAGATTTGAATTCTGATCACTGGTTCAGAATATAGAAAAGCCCACTCGTTCGTTTATTGAGCGTACCCGAGATAAACTTTAGAAATTGATTCTGGGTACACCGGGTCTCTGAATCAAGTGTCGTCAGAAGCCACAGACTCAATAATTCCGAAATATTAATGAAAAAAATTTCCTTCAAATTTATGGATCATTACATTACTCCCACCTAAGTTCTTTATGTCCCCGTAAAGATTCAACACACACCAGGGAAAACAAAAGTGGAATTGACCCTGCATCTGAGCCTCTTGCTCCCATGTGCGCCTCTAGAGGTTCTTGTTCTGCCAGCAAATGTGCACTATAGGAATCAACTAGAAACTCCATGAATGTTTCCCCGTCAATGATATCCATCTCCCTGTGGTCGATGATGTGGGACGGATCGTGCACGCATCTCCTCAGCAGAGATATGTAGAAGACTTCATGCACCTAGTGAAATTTGAAGTGGAAGGACTAGGAGGTAAGCCACCTCGCCTACTCTACTGTGGACCTATAAAGGTCTGATGAATCCTGGAGATAACCTGTCTCCATAGACAAATTTCCATAGACCTTGATAAGGTGAGACTCGTATGAAAATGTGGTCGTCACCCTCGAACTCCAGTGGTCTTGTCTCCAATCAGCATAGGACTTCTGTTCGCTTTGTGCATTCGTCATCCTATCATAGATAATCGACACCTTCTCCATCGTAAGCTGAGCCATCTTTGGTTCTACACATACTGACTCCTTCACTATCCACAAAGGATTTCTGAAATGTGGCCAGTTGCGGTCATGTCTCTCCTAACAAGTGAATGCCTGATCTCATACTAAGAGCATTTACTACAATGTTTCCCTTCCCAGGAGTATGGACTATCTCGAAGTCATAGTCCGAGATGAAATCATGCCAATGCTGTTATCTTGGGTTCAGGTCCTTCTGAGAGAAGGTACACCTGAGAATATTGATATTGGAATAAACCATAAACTGTTCCCTCAACGAACATTGTTGAGAATAGGAAACTATAAGAACACATATCCACCCTTCCTAATCTACGTTCTACATGAGTTTCTGTGATTTCTCCTCTGCCAAAAAGAGAAATATGGTCTCATCCCCTAGAAAAACCACATTCCTCACCTAATACAGTCAATCCTGACATGAATAGTACAATTCATGTCTTGAATGACATCGTAAGGCCTCTACGCTATTACTAATAGATCCAACCATTACTCTCGCCTCCAAGGGTTGAGTCACACTATCGACATTAGTGTGTGGTTGCTGGGTATCTTCTAGTAGGAATCTCACAAGTGAGGGTCGAGTAAACAGTTTTAACCGGAACCTCTTAGTATCAACCATAAAAAATGGACAAGAAAGTAAACATCACAACGATAAGTTTCTTTTATTACAGCAGCTCGAAGTACAAAGACACAAAGCAAACACAAAAACAACAACACAAAAACTAGAAGCACCATGAATAAAGGCCTCAATGCCTAGAACTAGTCTCTCTCCTTCCCACTTGCTTCTGAAGCTCCATATTTGTATGCTTCAGCTTCATGAAGTTGTGCTCTCTGATATCCACCAATTCCCTGCGGTCGGGGTGGACCTCGTGGAGGTGGTGGTGGCGACCCCTAGAAGCGTCGTACACCACCGGCTGTAAGGCCAGCTCCTCTGCCCCAGTCTAGTAGGTTCCTCCACTCCCTGCTTCTCATCTGCTGGACAGTTTAGGCAGTCTTGATCCATGTGACCCATCTTGCCGCATGCATAGCACTTCATACTCCTTGTATGGCTAGATCTGTTTTGTGTTCCTCACACAACCGAACCTGTATCCTGAGGTCACCCACCCGTTGGCCTAGTCTTCTTGGACTTCTGTGTCATTTGTCTACTACTGGCTGCAAAATACTCTGGTACAATCCGAAAAACCTGCGGTAAGGTCAGTAGCTCCTGAGCACGCTCATAGTGTAGAGTTGTTGGTATAAACTCCACCCTGAAAAAAGTCACGAAGTTTCCCCAGGTGAGGTTGTCTCGTCACAAAACTAGAGCATCTGGCTCCACCACCTCTCAGATGCTCCTTAAAAGAGACTAACATCTATTTACACCATCAAGTCTACATGTGTCCGAGTTTTGTGGAATGATCATGCTACAAACTCCAACCAGTGCCCAGCCGTCTGAAACTTGACTCACCTCAAAACCTCGGAGGCCTTTGTCGCTGGAACACATGCAATGCGCTCAAGCAGCGTGCACTGTCTGTTGGTGTGTAAACTAGGAGATGGACTTGTACTGAGGCCTCGCTGCTTGGTGGGATATCATCGCACTCTCCACTCGGTACCAATACTGGCTGACAGCGTGAAGACATACTAAAAGAAACAGATGTGAAATGTTCAATAGACTATATATGGTGAGCTGACCTGGTTTGAAATGATTTAAAAAAAACTTTTGAAAACACACACACAATTAGTGTTCTCATTTACTAAGCCAGAAATCAGAAGTCAGGGTCATAGTGTATGGATATGACGTCCTCCCACACTAACACTGGAATCCCTGAACTGAAAACCACACTTAGTACCCTTAACACTATTGCTTCACAGAAATAAAATATCAGAGTCATATGTTCTGCGATAGATCTAATTCCTCTAATACCAATTTTTCACAACCTTTCCCCGGAGGCACGTATCGTGACTACCCCAAGACCACCTTCCATAGGCCAAGGGCTGACGACTAGTACCAAAGGCGTATCTCCCTTAAAACAAGGAAGTCATTGCCTTTAAAAAAATGTAAACACATGAAACCAGAGTACAAGAGAAAGAAAACACTATGTAAAGCAGTAACAAGAGTGCTGAAAGTACAAAGGGGACAGAAATTCAAGCCCAACAGAAATGTATAACTACAAATGAAAGAAAGTACAATAGAAAGACAACCAACCGAGTTGTGAAACAGCTCCTGGATCGTCCTATAGGTTCCTACCTGAAGGGTAGGTACATATGTCCTCCTCGGAACTCCGCATCTATCGGTCTACTCCATGTGTCGTCACGCTGAGTGTCCACCTCCTGGTACAATCCAGTCCTCGTACACTCTGCCTCAGTCAGCATGGTCCATCGTCTACATCCAACACAACAAGGTGCGGGCATAGCCCGTGCAATATTGAGTATAATGATACTCAGTAAGGACCCTGAGACCCTCATGGTCTCACAAAATACAACAAGGATAAACCACAAATAATGATCTCAGGAGATATACTTTACTTACGTATATGATCATACATATACCTATGTTATCAAGTAACCCATCTCAATCATGAGGAAAAACACAATGGTCTTTGACTTAGCTCAAACCAGTATATTATTCATGATGTCGAAACCACGACTGCTGGAGAAATCTTCCTCTGTCGATTACAGTGGGCCTGACGCTACAACCAAGTGCTTCCCACTAACCATGGACTACTGATGTACTCCACCTGTCGATTTCTGTGGGTCTGCTGCTACAACCATGCGCTTCCCACCATGCGTCTGCCGCTACAACCAAGCACACCCCCTCATAGCCTACAGAGGTACTCCTTCTGTCGAGTACCATGGGTTTTACGCTATAACCTAGTGCTCCCATACCATGGGTCTACCACTACAACCAACACACCCCACTGGGCCATCCGAATCACTCGGAGTCGATCGATCTAGAGTCGTCAAGTCATAGCCAGCTACTAGGTCTCCCCACTTCGTACGCTCATCACCAAGAGGGTCTGCTCCACGAGCTACTGGTCGATACTTACAAGTGTCACGTAACCTCACATGTATGTATCTCAAGGGTCCGCCTCATCATAGGGGTATAAATACAATAGACGGCGCATCAATCGGACGCCCGGTCTGTGAGTTATTAGCATTTCTGTTCCAGGGGCCCAGTTTGATTTCGGGTAAAATCCGACCCGGCCATGCTCAAACCACTTCTGAATCCTATGTAGAGTATTAAAAATGAACCGTCATATCAAGAAGAATCCAACATAGTTGACGACACGTCAATCGATCATCCAGTCCTTATGTTATAATGGTTTCTCCTCCGAGGGCCCGGTTGGTTTCGAGTTCGAACCAACCTGGCCAAACCAAAAAATTTTCTAAAACCATTAGTGTAATATACCAAAACGACCGTCTCGATCCAAGGAATCCTACACTATTGAAGGTTCATCTATCAGAGGTCTGTAGCTCATGTTATGACCATTTAACCAATAACGGTCCAAAAAAGGGGGTATGGGCCCGGTCCGACCGGGCCCAACCCACCCTGGGTCTGCTCGAACCGGTTCAACCAAACCCAAGTCTGGGTTCGGCCCGATAGGGCATAGCCCGACCCATGTGGCCCACCCCGGCCTAGCTGGGAAAAGTTGGCTCGGCCAGCTGGCCGAGCATGGGGAGGCGCAGCCTCCCCCAACTGGCACGACATTATGTCGTGCCCCTGGTTTTCGGGAACGACTTTGCCCTTCCGGTTCAAACCTCCACTGTGGCATAGTTGTGGCTTAGCTGCGTCAGTCTTCTCCGGTGGCACGCCACCGCTTCTGGACGCTGGTGTTGCCGAGCCGACCCGGCGCACCGGCAGCGCCTTCCACGGACCAACAGACGCGCTCCGATGGTCTGTTTTTTCCCACGGTTTGTGCCTGCAGCTCTCCTGGGAACCGAACTCCACTAAAATGGCCTCAAAACGACTCTGCCCTTCCATTCACCCATATCCATGCAATCCATGCCTAAACGAACAACCAGTGGAGGGTCATCGGGACGTGACTATTCGACTTGTGCCCTCTGCGTTAGGTGTTATCAATTGGTCAAAGATAACATGGTTTCACGTAGAATGAATAACAGTTTTATTCAAATAAAATTGAAGAAATCCACCATACAATTCCCCTACGAACAACTATTCGAACCCCTTAATATAAAACATCCATGGATCACCTTGATAATGAGTTGATCCGCATTATTTGTTTTATAAGGGGAGAACATGGGAATATATACATTTTAAAATTAAACACCTACTTCGAATATGGTTCGCAGTTGAGAAGTGTCATGGGTGACAGTGTCATTTCCATCATCGTAGGAGTGCACTCAAAGAAGAATTGGCATCTCCTCTCTTGTCATGGAGAAGAGAAAAGAAGATGTGTCATCATTCTTTGCAGAAGAGAGTGTCCTTCTTCATTAGAAGGATGATGTTCTTCAACAAAGGAGAAAAACTCTTCTGCATTCACATGAGTCTCTCTCATATATTTCCCCCAACACATCATGATCCAACTAAATTAAAATAAGTCTACCCCTTATTTTAATTAAACTTTCCATGCATTCAAAATTCAAATCCCTTAATTAAATAATTGAAGAGTTTGATTTCATTGATTAACATGTGTTGGAAAATAATAATGAGGGAGAGAGGGAGATGAAGAGATCACACAATTTATAAGGAGTTTAAAAATTAGAGAAGGGGGATTTAAGAAGATTAGGGGAAGGTAAAAGGCTGGGGCTCGTGTGGGCCCCACCTTTCCAATATCCACACATGGGATGTAAGATGGTTGTGGGACACACCACCAACTTCCTATGGGAGGGATTAACTTCAAAAGTTATAAAATAAAATTGTTCTAACAATTTTATTTATTTTAAAATAATTCCCCAATTATTTATTCTCATCCTGCTTCAAACGCAACTGCGGTAAAGGTCCCATTAGGCAATTATCGGCGCTGTGAGTTCATTGGTGCCCTCAGATTTCAATTCCGAGCACTGATTCAAAAGATAGAAAAACTCGAACATTCATTTAATTATATTTCCCAACATAAACTTTAAAAATAGATTCGGGGCACACCGTGCCTCAGAATCAAGTGCCGTAGAAGCCACAAATTCGTAAAATTCCAATGTATTTATGAAAACAATTTCATTGAAATTTACGGGTCTTTAAAAAAACCTCTCCCTAAAAGTTATATGAATCATTCATTCCATTCTTGGAACATATAAAGGATGAAGATAATTAAAATATATAATATATTATACTGGAATAACAATATACCTTTTAATAATTATATTTTCAGTTCATCAAAAATGTAATAGAAATGAATGAAGCATTCAAGTGTGCGTACGTCTTACGGTCTCCATGAATGATAGATTTCATTTCTTATCTCCAAATGTTATATATTATTATAAATATATATATATAATAGATATATATGATATATGATATCTAAATCATAAATATCATTCGTGATATAATGGAATCTTGACCACATAGAAAATATATAACTGTGATAATTTCATTTTTAACTCATGTTCCTAACATCGACAAAATGTCCAATATGAACTCAAATAATTTACCAATTGTTATAACAATGTAATAATTGATATAAATGGAATAATAAACATTAAAAATGTTTTTAGGAAAGTTTATATTAACTTTATTTTATTTTTAATGAGATTAATGAACTATACAGTCAAGTTGGACATGAGGTAAGGGGGTTTCTTATCTCACTTTCAATTCCTTTTCATTTCTATTGTAATCCACTTATTAATTTCATGTGATGTATTTTATACATAAATTTAATATATAATATCATTATTAACTTTATTTTAATGTAATTATTTTATTAATTTAGTGGTTATTATCTTTGGTTCATATGAATCAATTAATTACAATGTGGTTTGGTGTTTCAAAGTTCACTTTTAATTCTGTGAGATTTTTATTATACACCAATTATTTATTCCATGTGGTGTTTTTTGTTATATACATTGAAATATATTAAAATTATTTTCTTTATATTCATTGTATTATGTGATTTAATTTTTGGTTATTAATTTTGGGTCGTATGACACGATTTATTACAATATGGTATGAGGTTTTCATCCCATATTTTATTTCCTTGAAATTTATGCTATATATTCCACCATTAACTTTTGTGTTGTGTATGTACTACACATTATTTTATTAATTGTGTAATATAATATAGTTTATGGGTATTTAAATATTTAATGTATGATACTTATTTTAGGTGGTGTATGTTTCGTAAGTTACAAAAATAGTTAGGGGTCTTTTTAATCAAATTTATATTCCTTGGGTTAATCTTCTGATTCTAAATTATGTCCTTCTATGATTATGTATGGAACGAATATTTATTTATTTACATTTAAATTTCCACTACCCTTTGTGTGGATATACTTTTTATACACGTAATCACTCTTTTTATAAATTCTCATGTAACTGAAATAATCTTTTTAAGAGTAATTTTATCTCATTTTCTATTCATTGAGTTCAACATCAAAGTCATTGGTGTTGTCATTACAAAAAATATGTGTGAATGTTCTCTGATTTATTTTCCATGAATATCCAATCATATTGAGTTTATTTATATTATTCACACATTATAATGTAATTGAATGATCTTTAATATAAGGATACAGTATATATAAGGGATTTCATCTCAATTTACATTCCATTGAGACTTCATCGTTGTTAGGCACCAATTCACACTTATATGGTGTATATACTATTTATTGGCATATTATATCATGAATTAATTTATTATCATGATATTATAATGTTCGGATTTAATTTTATTCTTCAATTATTTGTATTCATGATTCTATCATTTGGTAAAAAAACACTTTAATAAAAAATTTATTTTTAATGTTTTAAATATTAAATCTTCAAAATATTTCTCATTAATGTTCTTATTTTAAAAATTATTTTTATGATTTATTTATAAAGACATTAATGTTTTCAAATATAATTAACTTAATAGTTTTAAAGTGTCGGGGGACACTTTTATTAAAAAAATCTCTTTATTAAATGTTTTAAATGGTTTCGAAAATGGTTTGATAAAGCACTGATTATGTCAATATATTAAAAGGATATAATTTTATTACTGTGTGAAAATGTTATATTTCTATAATGTGTGTTTTATGCGTTATTAATGTGTTATGGTTATTGGGCTTGGTTTACATATATGGGTGGTTCTCTGATAAACCAACGGCGGGTACCACAAGATAGCTCTTCAATGCATTGAGTATCGTGACAGAGGTAAACGATAATGATTCTCCTAATAGATTTATAGAATATAATATATTGGATATTACAACATAACTCCCTATATTGCCGTGATACCAATAAATTAATTATGTTATGTATTCCACAAGATTCATTTATGATTTATGAATTTTGTGTGTTATTTATAAATATTATGATTTCATGAGGATTGTTATGATTGAAATGTATGGTTTCAATGAATTGTATTTAATGATGGGATAATGTTTTATTTACTTGTTTTTATAACCCATTATGAACTATTTATGTTGATCCCATGTTTTTTAAATGATTTACACAATACTTAAAGATAAATTGGGTAAAAGATTAGGTCATGGAAAAGTAATGTTGTCTAAAACTTGGAACATAACATATTTCTTTTTTTAAGTGTTTTTTATGATAAAAATGGTTACTGAGTAGTAGGGTATATATCTAATTATCAGGATGATATGTAATATTTATGGTATAATTATATATAAATATAAATTTGAAAAGATCCTCAATGTCAATTATTTATTTAATCCAAGATTATGTAATTTTTTAAGGCCGGGTCCTTATAATTACATTCCATTTAGGGGAAAAAATGTCACTCATGTATATGACAGACAACCACATCATTAAATGATGTGCTTTGTTTTTTCATTAACAATATACATAGATTAAATTAAAAAAATTATATTGAATTTATATCCTATATATGATTTATTTATTATATTCAAGATATACTTATCATTCTTTAAATTTAATATATCATTTAAAATTTATATTTATAAATAGTAATAAATGATAACATCATTCATGACTATGTGTCGACTACTGCCTCCAAGAAATGATAATATTCCATTTCCATCATCACATCACATGTATTATATATATATATAAGTATATTAAAAGAAATAATATTTGTATATATATGATATTATTATAATTATAAAATTATAAAATCACAATTAAATTTTTTCTATATTGATCAGTGTGTAATGGAATCATTAGTAATTTATTTTCATGGATTATTTTCACCATGATAATACTGTAGTTAATATTTAAAATTATTTATTTACTGATATTTTAAATAAATTATTTGATATATAAAAATATTTATTATTTTATGATTATTTTTAACTATATGATAGAAACAAGAACTCTTTTTCATCATTCAACACACTAAAGCCATTTTAATATAATCAAACAAACATCATAAAAATACTAAACATGAATATAACTGAATAAGTATATAAAAGTGTCAATGAATAAAAAAATTACATAATTATAAGGGAAAAATATTATAAAATGGACTTTAGAAATATTATTTTTTATATGTTATTTATATAGGAGTTAAATGGCATTCATGGTATGTCTAGACTGAACATCGGTGACTTGTACTCTATTTTCCTTAATTAAAGAATTTTTTAATGTAATAAACCTAATTTATTATATGTGATGTATATATTTACCATTATTCATATAATATAATTAATCATGTAAAAATAATGGTAATTTTGTTTCAAATTTAATTATTTCATGCAATTTGTATTTTACATGAATGTTATCAAGTGGTAAGGGATTTCATAACTCAATTTATTTTCATTGGGTATTATTACATCTTAATTGTATTTGACATTATAATATTATGTGGATAATTATTTTTTATTTATATTATTTTATATTTTCACTTTTCTAATTCAATGTATAGTTGATAGTTGTAATCCATTCTTTTATTAATTTCCACTTCAATGTTATCATAATTTTAAGGGTTTCTCATCTCAGATTATCTTCATTGAGACCTATGTAAGGTTATACATTTAACATCTATTATGAGGTGTATTGAATTCCCATTTTTATTATATTACCATGAATATAATGATTTTAATGAAATTCGATGATATTTATGTTATTTATTATTGTTTCTTAAGATTGAAATGTTACCCAAATGTAAAAGTCAAATAGATGTAGTACCTTTTCATTTCTGTATTATTTATATTGAATGTTCTATAGGAGGAAATAACATGATCACATATTATTGAACTTGATATATATTATTATCCTCTAGTTATAAATTTGGTTTAAATTATTAATTTTTATATAATACATTATTGATTGATAAAATATGAATAATATTCTATCTGTGTGTTATTAATAATGAATATCACTCAAAAAATAGGAATAATGATTCTCCATATCATTATTTTTAAAATGTATTAAAAACTATTATTCTCTTAAAATAAATTCTTCCATTAATATTTTCTAATTATTCATTAAATATATTTTCAATTTTGTAAACCGAATTTTATTTACCATTTAAAAATTGGATACATTGAGTATCTCTATAATATTACTTAAAATAACCATTATTTTTAACAATTAAATCATGAACATTTTTTCCTACCATAAAAATAAATAATTTTTTTAAATCATCAATTTTCTGTTTCAATGGTTATATTATAGAATATTAAATAATTTTTGATTTATAAATTTTAGGATATTAAATAAGTTTTTTAAAGTTGTTATAGATACTTTTATCATGAAAGTATGGATGATTTCTTTCAAAATCATTTTCCAAATAACATAACTTCCTCTCATTATTAAAAAATTAAAAACATATTTGTAAAAACTTATTTTTAATAATATTATAATTGCATTTATATTTATATATATAAAAATCATTAATGATTATTACACTCCATTGTGAATATGTTGTATAGTTATAATACTAGATATTTATTTGGATAGATTATTATATTTTCATGGAACCCATTTCATTTATATTGGTTAATTCAGCAATGAATTTACATTTTATTATTATAATGATTGAATAGTGATGGATTCTAATTGTTTTATTTCTATCTGGTACATGGATTTTATTTATGCAGCACGGGTGAGGCCAATATCTAATATACTATTTTTGAGTCACATTATAGCTCATGGAGGAGTCGATTTAACATACATGAACTGTGTGACATGATAGAATCGTGTTATCCCGATATATCCTATATGATTAGTGACCCGGGATAGTGTTGATTTATCCTACTATATATTATATTATTGGTTCACCAATAGAGAACTCTAGTATATTGGGTAATGATCCATTTCCATTCATGAAAAATTTATGGAGTTATCAGATGGTATATCATATGGTATTAAATGGGATATAGTTATTTATTTTATAGGTTTAAAACAGGTTATCATTATGATGTTTTAATTTATTAAAAAATATTTATGCATGTGGTGGGTTTAAAGGATTCCATTGATCATGATTGAAATAACATGGCCTATGAGTATGGATTCTTATTACTCTTACCATTTATAAAGAATTATTGAATTTATCATGAAATATTATCTGGCTATTGATGTGAATGAAAATTATTAATATATTTTGATGTAAATTTTTCTTTTCATCGTTCCTTTATGATCATCCTATGTTCACTAATGACATTACACTTCATTGATTATGTTTACCCATTATGATAATTTGATCTCAAACTTCCTAGGTTTCATATTCTCTAGGAAATAATGATTAATTTTTAATTGATTTATTTATAAAATGATTCCAATGTGGGGAATTTTATGGTGGATGTTAAATATATAATATTGAATAAGAGAATCCTAGTATAGTTTGAAATATATGATATATAATTCATTAGTATTATTTGTGTAATTGTTTTTTTATATTCTATAAAATTGTAAATCTAAACATTCATTGGGTATGTAAGATATAAAATCCTTCCATTGACATTTTAATATATTTTATGGTTGAAATATTGTCAACGTAATCATTGTTAATGAAATATTTTTTTTATTTTAGCACAAGATCTCGGAGTACAGATTTAGGGCTACTATAGTTGGTATAAATTCATGGATTTAGGTAATTTTTGGTATTTGTTTATTTTAACTAGAGTTTGTATTCATAGATAAGGATAAAATATTGAGATTATGAGATTTATATTGGTTATATGTTCAATTTCTTGGATTCTAATTTTGAGGACATAAATGATGAGATCATAAAGTGATTAATTACATTTTAGGAGACGTTTTATTTGGTTATTGTTTATGTAATGCTTTAATATAGTGTTATGTATGAAATAAATTTTTTTATAAAATTTAATTAAATAATTGACACATTTTAGGGTTTATAATAACATGGATATATAAGTAATTATGATAAATTATGATATATCATATAGATGGCCATTTTAATGAAATGTGATTTTGTGAATAAGTGGTTAAGGTTAAATAATAAGAATATATCTATATTTTCATGCTGGTAAAAAGAAAGGTATATTATAAAATATACCATAAAACACTAATTAATAATGAGGTTACTACAGTTATTTTGGACACATGGTAGTTTAGATATATAATTATTTAGTTTCACAGTGGGTATTACTATTAAAATTTGGAGATTAATGTATTTTATAATCATATGAAGATTTATTCATTTATGTAAAATAATACCATAAGATAACCATTATAATTTTTGATAATATAAAAAATAGGATTAATATCTAGTTATCCATTTAGAGAAAATAATATTCTTTGGTAGATGATAATTATGCTTCAAAAATTAAAAAAAAAATTAACATGAATACTCATCTTTTTGAAAAAATTAGATTATGGTGGAAATTTTTTAAAGGTTCGAATTCTATTCACCATGTATGAAAATAACATCATATTACTCCTATCGATAATAAATATATTACTAAACACTGGGAAAATAATTTTGAATTAGATATTTGTCATACTATAGTAATTTTTTGATAAAATCTACAGTCCTATTCACACCTTTTTTGTTTATGATTTTTTTTGTTAATTTCACATGATCATTCACATTATTGTCATAAATAATTGTTATCTATATCCATAATAATTTTGGAATGAATATATTTTTCATTTTCAACATCTTTTCATTTCAGTAATTTTAAAATACTCGGAAACCTATTTGTGCACTATTGGAGATGTCTTTCATGTTTCCCTTTCTCTCCAATCAAGAATATTTTTTTATTAAAACTATTAATTGTGTGGGATTTCATAAATCATATTTTGAATTGTAAAATACATATTTATTGAGTTCATGTTGATATTATGAGTGAAATTTTTTTGAATTGTGTGTGGGGGTGAGTTTAACAACTTGAGATAATAATATAAAAACTTTATCATTTATATAATATAAGACATTTAATATAATTCTTAAACAAACCATGAAATAATAAAAAAATTAAAAAATTAAAATTATAAAATTTTAATAAAATAGTAGGTATGAATAGTATTGTATAGCATAATAAATATATATTTATACTACGAGATATAATTTTGTTTATATTTGATTATTAAACAATCATTCAATTTATAGTGACACAATTTTTTCCAAAAAAATATGATTCCAATAAATATTATTTTTTATTTTTTTATGATAAAATATTGTTATAAATTTATAGATATTTTATAATATATATTTGAAAAAATAAACATCAATTTCAAATCATAATATCAATATTCTCTTAAGGATATCTTTTTAGATTATTCAAAGATTATTTATTTTTGAGTGAGTACTGAAAAAAATATATTTTTGTAAAACAAAAAAGTTTTAATTAAATAAAGTAAAATAAAATTATCACTGATAATTTATTTTTATTTAATTTTAATTTATTATTATTTATAAACATTAAATTCAATTATGTAATTTTTAATCCTCATAATATTAGTGTTTATCATACGTTTATTTTTGGGTTTGAAACCTGGTGTTTTTTGGAAATTGATATAATGTGCATAATGATTCACTATTTTAATAAATATAAATAACCCCAAATGGGATATAATCTAAATAGAAATTATATATTATATATCTATATAAATATTAATTTAAATTCATAAAATTAATTTTAATATTCATCGAGTAAATATTAATCACTTATTCTTGAGAATACACCTCTGGATGAAATTGTTTATATCTTGTCTATGTGTTTTTTTAAATAGTATTATACAATATACGTGAATTATATTTTGGGAAATAAATGATTTTTTAAAAATTGAAATTTTTTGGTTATATAATAATTTAAACATATTTTTATATAATTAATAGTGAAGAAATTAAAAATGTCTTACCACAATTAAGGTGAAATTTTATTTTCTAGGCGATAAACTAAAATGATATATGGGAAATAACTAAAACATGAATAAATTCATCTCGATGGAAATATTTTAATCCTAGATCATGTATTTCATATGAATGATTCATTTTTATAAATTTTATCATGTAAAAAATGCATGCATTTTTTTAATGACAATCTTCCACTAACATAACATATAAAATGCACCTTTATCATCTCATATTTGAGCTATCAAATAAACTTTTCATTCGATATTTATGGAAAAATACAATTATTACATTACTCTAAGTTAAAAATATACACTATTTAAATTATAAATTTATCTATGGTAGGATTTTTGAGCTAAACTATGGATATTATATGTAGAAGTGGTAACATACTTATCCAAGTATTTTTATTTTATTTCTCATACCAAATACATAAAATATTTGTTAATTATGACTATATATTAAAATAACATATATTATTTAATATTATTTTATTATTTATATTTAATATCAAAAATCTATATCCTCTTCCCCCAATTTCGAAACCAATCAATCATCAGTATGTATGGAGGATTGCGACCTCACGAACTGAGGTAGTTTGTTTTTCATAAACTCATGTCACAAAATGTTATAATAATTAATAGGAAGTATATATATTATATTGGAAACCTATTTATACCTATGGAATATTAATATCATGTATTCCATCATTATTTCAATTTTTTGGGTTATAAAATAGTGCAACTCTTATATATTGAAGAGCATCACCTCATGTAGAGTTGTGATTGTTTTTTATGCAATATATATCATTGAAGGTAATAATGAAAATTTGAAATAATATATTTTATAAATATGTAATAATTAATATATAAATGAAATTTTTATCATTATGAAAATATAATATATCATTTACTTTTTAACTTTCCATTCCCATAGAAATGATAATGTTGTTCGTACATATGTGTGGACATTCGTCTGCATAATGTTATTTGATTACATTTTCATCACCACATCACATAGATGATATACATAATTTTATTAAGTGAAATAACATTAAATTTATGATATATTAATCATTATAGATGGATATACAAATACATAACTTCTTTCTATAATGACAAATGAATAATGTTATCATTACCCATTTATATGAATGATCTATCATCTCCAAGATCATAACATTGTTCATTTTTCCTAAAACTTATTAATGGATAATTTAAATCCATTAATATATTTTACAAAATTATAATTATATTATTATTATTATTCTAGATTTTATGGATGAATGAAATATTTATCCTTGGTCAACACACCGAAGTTATTTTAAAACACATAACAAAATGTCCTAAAAATACAAACCAATGAATGAAATATTTAAAATTTATAAAATTCATTAATATTAAAAATTTATTTATGTGAATTTAATTATAAATTGAATATTTTAATAATAAATAAAATATTTAAATTATTATTATTATTCTGGAGTTAAAGAATATACATGGAATGTTTAGACTCTATGTATGATAACTTATATAGATTTTTCTTCATTTAGAAATAATAATATTTTTTGAAACTATTTTTAATATGGCCTTCATATTATCCATTTTATACGTAATTTTAGGAATACTTCCTAAATCATGGTACATTATGTTTTAAATTGAATAATTTCATCTCATGGAATTTATGTTCAATGTTACCAAATGGTAATGAATTTTATAACTCAATTTATGTTCATTGTGTTTTATTACATTTCCATTTTCAATAAAATTATAAGATTGCATGTTTATTGAATTTATATTATGTAATATTTTATCACAACTTCTATGAGTATCTATTGTTTATAAAAATAATCAATTCATTTTATAATTATCACATAAATGGTATAAGATTGTTAGGGTAACATGTCTCAATTATCCATATTTAAAACATATGTTATTTTATCAACATATCTTACTTTGTAATGTGTATAAAATCCCCCATTGACATTATATATAATGAATATACTTATGTTCATGTTATATAATGATTAATTTTATTTTTTTATTTCCTAGGATTTACGATTGAAATGTTAAAAATAGGAAAAGTATTATTGATAAAACCTATTTTATTTTCAGGGGTGTTATTATTGAAGGTTCTTTTAGAGGAAATAGTATGATCATATTTTCCTAAAGGAAATATAATTTTTTCTAATTTGGTTATGAATTTTTTTTACATTATGAATTTCCATTTCCACCCACATTGGTTAAAGAGATATCATTTATGTTGTTTGAAAAGGATAATAATTTTTTTATCTATCTTTTATATCAGAAATATTTCCCTTACAAATTAATTATCATTATTTCATTCTCAAAAAAAAAATGTTTTGTAAAAATAATTGATTTCCTAAAATTATTTTAAATATTCCTTGAATATTTTTTTATATTGTAATATTCAAATTTACTAATGTTTTTCTAAAGTGTAACTTTTACTCTAACTACAAAATTATCAAATAAAAGGAATTTTTTATTCATTTAAAAAATAAATGGATTATCCATCCATCATGAAGTCTTGTAGTTTTAAAGATTAAATTTTATGTTTTATTTGAAATATTCAATGAAAATGATTTTTTTGATGACCTAGAATTTTTCTATTTTCTATTTTTTTTCAAAAAAATGAAAAGGATATTTTCTTCTATAAATGATCCAAGTGACATTTCAGATTCATTTTCCATATATGATTAAATCATTTTAAAATACTCTTTATGAATTTTTTATTCACCTAAACAAGGTTTTAATGATATTTTAATTATATTTCTATTCATTAATATAAATTAAAATTTATATAAATTATATTCCACGAGGGTATGTTATTTGGTACCATACTTATTAATTATTTATATGGTTTATGAGATTTTGATGAAACTATTTTTCAATTCAATAGGCCAATTGATATATTAAAAAGAATTGTCTAAATATATGATTGAAATATGAAGGTTTCGACATGTTTTATTCCCAACTATAGCTTGTACATTATTGATGATGAACACGTGATCCCAACACATATTATATATGGGATAATAACTATTATATATCAGGGGTTAGCATGATAAAACATAAATTATTAGAGATCCTAGATATATATATGTGATCCAAAAATAAATTATATAAGGGTTCACCATGATAGAATATGGTGATACCAATATGAAAAATTTTAAAGAAAAACTATGATAATTCCCGATGAGACATAAATACCTTATATAAGGGTTACATTCAGATAAAGGTACATTCTATTTGGTAATGTTTTTCAAATATTAAAAAATTAAGGGGTAACATGAGGGAATTTAAATTGATTTTAATTAGGATCCGGTTATTTTACACATGGTTTTATTGAATGTTTTGAGTGTGATGTCCTAATTAACAAAAAAAAATTATATTTTTTCTTTGGGTTTTAATGATTCTTTTGATCAAGATTAAAATAACAGAGCTCATGCTTATGGATAATTACGAATCATGTATTTGATAAATAAATATTCATTTTTCATGAACGTTGATACATGTATTTATGGGTATGAATATTTTTATTTACTTCTCATGCATATTGGTTATGTCACCAATTCCTTATGCTATTCAATTCTCAAAGAAGACATTTAACATTTAATGGATATGATAAATTTATTAATAACATTATCTCACCATTATTATAATTTATATTACGAATGTTCTGAAGAATGACGAATAAATTATCATTGTCCGAAATGGTTCATATATGATGATGCTTTAGGAATATTTTTTAGATTTAGTATGGCATATGAAAATATTGGTGTAATGGGGAAGATACTCCCTTGAATTCATTTGTATTATATATCTAATTGTTTGTCCAAATTATCCAGAAAATCTAATCATAAATGTTTTTTATGTATGTATGAACTATATTAATCCATATTTGTGTTTTATGTTTTCTATTGACAAAATTTCCGATCCATAATCAGAATAAAATAAATAAATGTATGCTTTATGATTTTACCACTAGACTAATGAGTACAGGATCAAGGTTGTTACCATATATATATATTGATTCAAGATTTATCTTTATAAGTTGAGTAAAAATAAATTAATAATATTTATGTTTCATTGAATATAATAATTAAAGTTATGTTAATGTATTATAAATGATCAACTTCAAGAAAAATAAATTGTCTTAGTATACACAATGTCAAGATCAATTTAGTGATCAATCATAGAATAAGATTGTTGATTATCCTTTTATTTAGGAATAAGAAAATAAGGAACGTACTAAGAAAAATATTAAATAATTATATACTCTACTAAAAAACAACCTTAATATAGAAATAATAGATATTTAATAACATAATATTAATAATGAGTATTACTCAATTAGCATCGGTATCAAGCTGTTCTAGATAGTAAATTTATATAGAAACATAATTAAAGGATGCTATAAAATGTTGTAATGCTATACAATTATAGCAATTTCATATATAGTATCAATTTTTACCATAGAAAAGATAAAACGTCCCAGTTTTAGTTTGATTAATGGATAATGTTATATCTATAGTATTATCTACGATGAGTTAGATTCTTGATTGATATATGACCAAATATTCATTCTATACAAAAATATTTTGTTGTAACTACATCTAATACATTTAAAATATTCGATATATTATATATAGATATGTGTGTGTGTGTCTTTGTGAGTATGTTTTAGTTCCATGAGTATAATGAATGGAATTTATAATTATCGAAATTTAGATTGAATATGAATAATTCCATGATTGATGATGATGTGTTGTAGTGTTCATTTTTTATCTATTTTAATAATGATGAATACATACACATTATTAGATCATTTGGGTGGATTATGCTACAGATATTTTTATTTAGTATTCCAGTGCAAGATCAATCATTCATTAATTACCAAAATTCGCATACATTTCTGGATATGTGGTTTATAGATGACATTTTATCCTATTGATAGATGGTTGACTTATAGATGATGCTGAATAATTATCTCATTGATAGCCACATTGATAATTTAATCATTTAAGATTAATTTTTTTTCTTTAAATGTATATTTATATTGGTATTTATTTGATAAATAAAAATGTAAATATAGATATTAACTTATATATAAATGTGTTATATTTCAGGGTATCAAATATATTTTTGTTATCATAAATTTCATTAAATGATATAAATTAATAGATTACATCGTGAGGTAATTTCTCATATAATACTAGTGCATACCTAAGTAGTAATTATTATACACATTCCTATTTTTTCCAATCTCTAGAATATAATTTTATGGTATACTATGACATTAATTTTATATCACAATTTGAAAAAATATGATATTTGTTTACTCATACATATATTTTTATAGAATGAAAAAGTATAATTATTTTAAATTTATCTTAATTTGGATTATATTTTATTTATGAAAATGAAGAAATGTCCAATTAAGTCTTCTTTTAACTATAATTTTTTGAGATTATATTGTTTTATAATTAAATATGTTAAATTTATTTAAATTTAATTGAAATATTGGATTTTTGAATTATTTGGTATCATATAAAAGTATTCAATTTGTATAAAAATGAGAATGGAATTTAGAGATAATTAAAAACAGGGACTTTGAGACTTATTAATTGAAATTGAAATATCAAGGAAGTTGTGGGATGTAATGAGGCATACAAATTGTTGTTAAATAACAAAACATTAATATATAATATATTTTATAAATTATTATAATTTTTTATATTTAATGAGAAATTAAATTTTTGGAAGTGAAAAATCCTTTAAAACACATTATGAAGAGATATAAGAAACAACTGGGAAATTATGGAAACAATTGAAGGATTGGGAAATAACTGAATATGATAACAATTGACACAAACTAGATTATCCATGGAATATAACATAGACGTGGGATGACTGGTATCAGTGAAACACATTGATTGCCGAATATACATGATCTATAATTATATAATCAAAAAAATATTATTATTTGTCAATTTCTTTAAATTTATCATGAATCGTGATTAGAGAAATCAATGGTGAACTATAATAATTCATGTGTTTTGTTGGAAATTTTACATTGATTAAGGAAAACACATGTGTTAGTTTTTTTAATAATCAACATTCTATTTATGAAATTAAAAAATGGACTATTTTTAATGAATGAAATTTATTTTTATTCTTGTTGGATTTTTTTATTCGTTCACAATAGATCCTACATTGGAAATCATTAGAATATATAATAAATGTCAAACTATGTAAAAGATTATTCCCTATTCCCAAAAAAAATATTTGGTGAATAAGTATCATTTTATATTATTTATGAAAAATATTGAAGCATCATGTTCATCCAGGCTAGAAAATAGGACTAATGATATTGGGGAATAATGTTATATTCAACCTCATATTTTTTGAATATTTAATTTATCCCTAATGGATGGTGTTTATCATTATAAATTATGTTTTTCAGGTATTCACAACAATATAAATTTTATATTTTTTTTAAACAATTTAAATTAGAATATATTTTTCTGTTGGTTTAATTTTATGAAAAAATCAATTTTATTATATTATTTTCATTTATATTAATAATTTAAAATAACATTGTTATTTAAATTTTTTTATCCATTTATAATAATCACTTAATTATCTTGGGTCCATGTGATGCACCTTTATATAGGAATATTTTTGGTCATCTATTTCATGGAATTACAATGTTAATAACTGAAATATAATCATATGATAACATTGACATGCTGTAAATATTGAATATATTTTTACAACATGATAAACTCAGCTAAGAATTGAAGGTTCTGAGCGCAGTAGAAGCACGTGGGTGGATGTGCCCACTTGGCTTCTTTTCATTAGCAATGAACAATATGGGATCAATATGAAGAAAAATGCCAGTCTCCACGGATCGAATCATAGAAATAGACAATGTAGAAGGATGGTCTCAGAATAATAAATGAGGACCTTCATAGGTTGATTATAATTAATTTAATTAATTGAAAAGAAGTACCTTTTGGGTTTTCATTCTTCTTTGATATTCTTGATCACATTCCGATGTGATTCGTCGTTGAGCCATAGAATCAAAGTGTAGATTTCCTCTATTGGTGATCCACATGTGCACCACATATCTCTGGATGTCTCCAAATGATTCTTCGGGTGCTAGCATTGAGAAACCTTTGCTTACGTTGTCCGCCCTAGATCGTTTTGATCTGATAGAGGAGGATCTCTCTCTGTCTAGAGAGCGTTCATGGAGGATGGAGTTCTTTCAACCTTGAATGAATTCTCCAGAATTGTTGTGCACAACGATTGGGGAAACGTTTTGGGGTTGTGAGGATATTATAATCGGGTTTGAGGTTATAGAGTTAAGAAAATAAATAAAAACATTTTGAGTTTTATTTATTTCAATAACTCTTTTTGAAAACCCCCATGCTGAATAATTAATTCCATGACATGCACCCATGATGATTTTAATAAATATAATTTATTAAAACAGTATAATGGCCTCAAAATATTTACTGGAAAAACTACACGACATGTAATTATTAACACACGGCGTTTACTTTTTTATAAAAAATTATAGGGTGTGTAATCATTAATACATTTCATGTACTTGTTTTTCATTTCCTTTCCAAAAAGAAAACTACATGGCGTGAAATCCTTAAAATATGACGTGTACATGTTTTCATTTTATTCTTCCTCCAAAATTAAAACAATTTAGGATTACTTGAATAATTATTAAACCATGTATGGGAATAATATTTATTCTACTTGAGATACTTGAATACAGTTTTTGTGTAACCCACTAGGACACTTTTTCAGTGGCATTTGGTGGGCTTTCCTGAAGTCCAAGATTACTGTCTTGCAACTGGTCATGGAACCCAAGTGAAATAAGATGACGTCGTATTAAGGTGTCACCTCATACAAATGCTTTCCGTGTAATTTAATTCCATTGTCTCAATATATCATCAAGAAGGTTTCATGGAAGTATCTTAAACATATACGCTCGATCTGTCATTCTTTGAATTCTAGAAATAAACTCGTCGTGACACCATGGCCATCGAATTTCTGTGATAGTTCTATTTTAATCAATCGTCCTAAGATATATACCCTCATAAATATGCAAAGGGAAAAATCCTTCCTCGACTTATCCTTTGACAATATGTCATTCGTGACATACCCTATCTACCCTACATCCCACCATCTCTCTTCATGATGGTTTTAATCAGCAAATCTAAGTGTGTGAGTCATGACATGAGTTATTGATAATCTTATAGTCTAAGGACCATTACACACACTCGAAGATAGAAATGTTCAATGACACCAAGACATGTATAATTTCTACTAGATGATATGTTCTCATAATCTACAATCATGGAGATTACCAAGTGCGAACTCATGAGAGAGAGAATCTTATCTTCTTATGAGTACTCACACATGACAGTCTGTATACTATGTTTCCTATCATAGTATGTCATCCAACCATAGAACTTTTTTTAAGAATATTGTTATAGCATTTCAAGGTTCTCATCATAGCAGGGATCTACCATGTCCTTCCCAATGCAACAAATATTTTAGGACATTATTATATTATAGTCATTAATAACAATGAAAATATATAATAAGTGTACATTCATGTAATTATAGTACAATACAGTAGGTTCTCAGGATGCAAACAGCTACAAACTCTAACTTGGACTAGTGCCAACGACCTGCGTCTTTAAGTCTTCTAGACCCCACATGATGATCATGTTTCTGATGATGATTCATGGATTTAGATAAGGGGTCCACCACATTGTCTTACTTGGATGTACTACACACTAAAAATTAACAACTATGAGAGAAATACCTCAAGAGATGATAATCCTGAAGAATGGGCTTTGCCCACTGATGTGACCATGACTCTTTTGGAAGTACCACCACTGCCGTATTATCACAATAGAGTGTGATAGGTTATTTAATGCTCATTACTACATTCATCTCTTGGATGAAGCTTCACATCCATACTGCTTCTTTAGCTTCCTCAGAAGCTGCAATATACTCGAAATATACTGTAGAATATGCTACAACACCTTTCTTGGAGCTCTTCTGGCTCACTGTACCTCCATTGAATCTAAATTTGTATCCAGTCTGCGACTTCATGTCATCTTGATTAGTCTGGAAGATAGCATCTACATGTCCTTTGATGACTAGTTCCTCATCTCCTCCATAAACCAGGAACATATAATTAGTATGCATCATATAATTAAAGATATTCTTGACTACCATCTAATGGAGGTCTCCCGGATCAACTAGATATCTGCCAAACACACTTATAGCGTAAGCAACATCTAGCCTTGTATATTGAATTTCATACATGAGTGAACCAATCTCTGATGCATAAGAAATAATTTCCATTTTATTTCATTCCTCATGTGTTTGAGGACACGTTTTCATTGAATGATGAATGCCATGTGACACTGGCAACAATCCCCTCTTGGATTGTTCTATAAATTATCTCTTCAGTATTATGTCAACTTCTGTAGTTTGACTCAGGCCCAGCATTCTCCAAGTTTTATCACGATGGATCTTGATTCCAAGAATATATGGTGTATCGCTCAAGTCTTTCATAGAGAGGGATTTATCCAACCATGCCTTAACTGACTATAATACAGGTACTTCATTCCCAATTAGTAATATGTCATCAACATATAATATTAGGAAAAAATCCACATTCATTAAAAGTTTTGTAGACACAAGGCTGAAATTTGTTCATAACAAATACAAATTTTGTTACGGCTTCATAAAAATGAATGTTCCATGAATCTGATGCTTAATTTATTCAATAAATGTATTTCTACAACTTGCATACATTGTTCGCATCCTTGGAGTCAATTACACTTCAAGTTATTTCATGTAGACATCTTCCTGGAGGTTCTCGTTAAGGAGTGAAATTTTGACATCCATTTTCCTAATTTCATAGTCATGTTAAGTGATAATGGCCAATATGATTCTAATTGATATCAGCATTGAAAATGGTGAAAAGGTTTCATTATATACAATTCCATGAAAATGTTTAAAACCTTTTACAACCAGTCGTTCCTCATCGGTGCTAACTTGCCCCTCCATGTCCAATTTCATCTTGAATACCCAATTTTTACAGATAGGATTTACATCAACTAGTTGATCTTGAAAAATGCAAACATTGTTTTGGTAATAGGAATCCATTTCAAAATTTATGGCTTCTTGCCAATTGGCAATGTCTGTGCCTTCAACTACTTCATTGTAGGTAAGAGGATCATCATTGTCAACCAATAAAGAGTCACCATCCTTGGTGATAAGAAAACTATATCATTATAGTTTTCTCACCTCTCTTGTGCTCCTATGAAGTTCTTGTGTATCCTGAATATATTCTTCTTCCATGGGGCTTTGTGGACTCTGTTCTTCTACCATATCATGTGTATCTTGAGATTCGACTTCATCGAAGTCTATCTCGCTCTCACTATCTCTTTTGGAGATGTTCTCCCTCTCAAGTAATATGGCATGTCTTTCCACTATAACCTTTTTATCTGAGGGGTTGTATAGGTAATATCCCATTGTTTCCTTGTGATATATTATAAAGATATAGTTTGTTCCCTTGGGTGAAAGGTTTTTAACTGAAGAGGCTTTAGAAAATGCTTCGCTACCCCATACATTTAAATTCGATAACATGGATTTGTGTTGACTCCATAACTTGTATGGAATACCATTTATCGATTTAGTTGGTATAAGATTTAGTACGTCTACTACTGTTGGTAATGCATATCCCCAAATGGATAATGGAAGACTCTCATGACTCATCATTGATCACACCATGTCTAACAGGTTGTGGTTCCACCTTTCACTTACGCTATTCAACTGAAGGTTGTAAGGAAGAGTGAGTTGAGATATAATCCAAATCTCCTGAAAAATATCAATGATGATATGATTAAGATATTATCCTCCTCTGTCTGAGCGGCCTTTCTTAATATTCTTACCAAGCTGGTTCTCAACTTCATTCATTTATTCTTTGAACAAATCAATGTAATTTGACTTATACCTGATTAATTTAATATATAAGAATCTACTAAAATCATCAGTAAATTATATGAAGTACAAACCCACTCCCCCCTTGCTTCAATTGGAAATGGTCCACATAGATCTATGTGAACTAATTCTAGAATATTTTTAGCCCGTTCACCATTCCCACAAAATGGTGCTTTGGTCATTTTTTTATAGACACGCTTGACATACACCAAGTGGTTTTAGATAGAATGAATCAAAATACAAATCTTGATATAATTTTTTCATCTTTTTCTAATTGACATGACCTAGCCGGTTATGCCAATTTTGGGTGTGGTATGAGTCATGTGAAATAACATTGTCATCGATTTCCGCTACTTGGTTTGTGTAGTCTAACACATAAAGTCCATTATATAAATGTTCTCAAACAAAATAAATGCTCACTTTATAAAAGTAGCAACATTCATTTTGGAACAATAATTTGAATCCATCAATATATAATCTAGATACTGAAATAATGTTTTTAGTAACAGAAGTCACAAAATAACAACCCTTTTACAAATAAGATCATTCCTATTTTCAATGGGAGGTGGTTGTCCCCGATAGCTACAGTAGCAAGTCTGGCACCATTGGATACTCATAGATCTAACTCCCCTTGATCAATATTCCTAAATATACTTGTTTCCTCTATTTGGAGACATATGTGAGCACCACAAGATATATCTAATATCCAATTTGTAGAAATTTATAGATTTCAATTTATGACAAACCCACCGAAAGCTTCCCCTTGCTTGCTTGGTGGGGTGCAGTTTTTCTTCCAGCGGCCCTTCTTGCCACATGCGAAACAAAAAACATCCTATTTTCATGCCTCCCACTTGATATTCCTTTTCATGGAAGTCCTTTAAGAAGCTTTGGTCTTAATTCTCCTTACCTTCCTTTTCCTTTTATTCACCATTAAGATAGAAGAATTTTGATGATTCATATCATTTTCCACTTGGAGAATAAGGATAAAAAGATTAGATAGATACTTCTCAATGTTGTTCATGTTGAAATTTTCAACAAAGATATAAAAGCTCTTGGAGAGTGACGCGAGAATGAGATCGGTACCCAGTTCCCCAGGGAGTATAAACCCTTGAACCTCCATGCGCTCAATGTAGAAAATGATCTTGACTACACAAGGCCCGACTGGGGAATGCTATCAAATCTTGCTCTGAAATAGACCCTTGGTGATCTCAAACATTTAATGTCTTGCTCTCTCTTGGTATAGACCATATAGGTGATTGAGTATGATATAGGTATCCATGTGATAATGATACTTCATGAGCTACCTATACATTGATGATAGCATCAAACATTGAATGTCCAGTGAATAGTTCAAATCTTGATCGTAGATTAGTAAATATTGATCACTCGCCCATTGGGTAGGATAATCAGGAAGTGAGGACTCTAGCATGTAAAACATTCGTTCATCACGATAGATAACCTGAATGCTCATAAAAAATTTATTGTATTTACTGTCGGTGAGGATATTGTCTTTGTCCATAATTGATCACAGATAAAATGTGGTTGACGAGCTTTTCATGTAGATTCTACAAATTAAAATAGAAAATTTATTAGTACATTTTGATTACATTTTATTAAAAATAATAAATGAACTTATAAATTATCACACTATTTTATCAAGTCTCAATATCCCTCACCATTTAACCCTAAATGTCTAGTTGCTTTGAAATTATAGTGTAAACGATCCATATTACCCTTCGTATAACCCCAACACGGGTTGGACAAGCTATTTGAAGGTATATAGGTAGATAGGTCTTTGCCAACTATGATCTTATAGTTCCTTGATCTGCTGAGTGTACTCACCAGTCCTAAAATATTGATTTGGATTTCCTCAACACTTGACTACATTTTACAACAAGTCTAGCAAGGGCTACTCCACTTGATGTAACATTTTTAAGTCAACCCAAAACATTCAAAAGGGATTCCTTTATAAAAGTATGTGTCCCAACAAGGCTTGGTCAAACACATTGTTTTATTGAGTCTTTCCCTTAATCAAGTAACAGATGAATTTGTCTGACATAATATGGTATTTGAGAGATTTTATTCTTCATTTGTATTTTTTCATTATAACAAGCTTGTTAATATTAAGTAATTATTTCTTATGTGATTAAACGTGTTCGAATATTGTTTATGAATAGTTTGGTTCTTATTTTAGTCCATCTTTTCATGATTGTTTATTTCATTAATTATGTGATTGAGAAAACCCATACATTATAAATAAACCACGCAATATGATAGAAATAAAATAATATGGAATGACCAAGATCATCTATTGGATAGATTATCTAGTGATTTTGATAAGCTAAACCTGACCTAGGTAAAAACACCTTGAGACTGATGGTTCGTGTTTTTCAGCTCCCGCCTATCCACCTTTGTATCTTCTCGGTTGGATTCACCACAACTTCATGTTTTGAACCATCTACAATGTCTTGGGAGATCCACCATTACATGGGGTTTCCATTAAATAAACCATGGGCACGCAAGCCCTACATATTATTTGGAAGAAGGCTCACAAGCCAATGAATTTTAAATTATATAAATTTAAATGAAACCATACACAGACAAAGTGTCTTTGGTATAGCTCATGATCATCCGTAAAATGGAATGACATTTATGCATATTAAAAATTCAAATTCTTTTAATAATTCTTTCATTTAAGATATGTCACGCTTGGATTCAATATATTATGATCTTATAATTAATCAATTCATTATCTTAAATTCCGTTATGAATTTCTTTCAGATTCTTCTAATATATATTCATTGTACAGGTCTTTGTACATTGGAGGAAACCTACTTAAATTCTATTTCTAGAATGTAAACAACGTGTAGGATATATTACACAGTGTTTATTTTTCACCCTTTTCTACAATGTACATGCCATGGGCTTTGGCGTGTTTTCTATAATTTGGAAATTTTGGAGTACACGACATATAGATAAATCTATCATGGGGTGTACTTCCTTGTTACGTGGTTACCGTCATAACAATACTGTGTATGTTGTACATGGATTTTCCTTGTACATGGTTTCACCTGGGCCAGATCAGACTACAAGGTGTATTGATTCAACACACACATCATGTATTCTGGTTTCCACGCATTGTTCAGTATTTTTCAACACGGTGTAACAAATATGTAGGCATTCTCAATTCACACGTCATGGATTTAGTGGAAAAGTACTGGTTCATTGAACCTATGTACACGACATGTAGTTTTCACTACATGTTGTGTATTTTGTGTTGTACAGACAGAAAGAGAGGCCCCTCCGGATGAATTACACGTTTTTATTTTAATCATAATTAAATATAAAAGGTCATTTTAGTGATGTGAATCGATTAACTAAAGATGAATAACAGATATTGTTAATTCAGATTTATATAATGATTTAGCTTGAATTTAATCAAATATAAATGCGCAAATTATCAATGAAAAATAAATAACTATAATAAATGTTGTAACCTCGCTCTGATACCACTTGAAGGTTCTAGGAGCAACGGAAGCGTGTAGGTGGATGTGCCCACTTGGCATTTTTTCATCATAAATGAATAATCCAGGATCAATACGATGGTAAAATCTAGTCTTCAAGTATCAAATCACATAAATAGACCAAGAGAAAGGATGGTCCCAGAACATCAAATGAGTATTGTCATAGATTGATTATATTAATTTAATTAATGGAAAAGAAGTACCTTTTTGGGTGGTCTTTCATCATTGATATTCTTGATCATTTTCCGATGTTATTCATTGTTGCGTCATAGAATCCATGTGTAGAGTTCCTCTAGAATTTATCCACACCTGCACCATATATCTCTGGATATCGCCAATAGATTCTCCGGGTGCTAGCATGGAGAATCTTTTTCTTGCATTGTCTACCATAGATTGTTTTGATCCAATTGAGTTGGATCTCTCTCGGTCTTGAGAGAATTCATGGAGGAAAGAGTTCATTCAGCCTTGAAAAAATTCTCCAGAATTGTTGTGCACAACAATTGGGGAAATGTGATGGGGTTGTGAGGATATATATAATCGGGTTTGAGGTTATTTAGTTATGACAATAAATAAATGTGTTACACATTTTATTTATTTCGTTAACTCTTATTTAAAACACCCATATCGAATAATTAATTTCTTGACATGCACCCATGTTGATTATAATAAATATCATTTAATAAAAGTTTATTATATCCTCAAAATTCCGACAGGAAAAACTACACGACGTGTAATCATTAATACACTGCATGTATATGTTTTTCATTTCCTTTCTAAAAAGAAAACTAAATGCCATGTAATCATTAATACACGATGTGTACACATTTTAAAAATAAAAACTACACTACATGTGATAATTAATACACACCTTGTACTTCTTTTCAATTTCTTTTTCATCCAATATTAAAAACATTTAGTCTTCCTTGAATAATTAATAATCCATGTATGAGAATAATCTTTATTCTACTTGAGATACTTGAATACACTTAGTGTGTGACCCTCTAGGTCTCTTTATCATTGGAATTAGGCAAGCTTAGTTAGAGATCATGTTTACTGTCTATAAACGGGTCAAGGAACCTAAGAGAACGATGTTGAAGACGAATTGACGTGTCACCTCATACGAACTCGTACTGTGTAATTAAATCCCATTGTCACAATATCTCATCAAGCAGGTTTCATGGTAGTGTTATAAACCTATATGCTTGATCATTCATTCATTACCTTCTAGAAATAAACTCATCGTGGCACCATGGCCATGGAATTTCTGCGACCGTTCTATTTCAATCAAAGGTCTGGAGATATCTACTTCCATACATAGGTAAGGGAAAAAACCTTCCTCGACTAATCCAATAACAACATGTCATTCATCACACACCCAACATACCTGACATCCCGCCAACTCTCTTCATGATAGTCTTCATCAGAAAATCTACATGTGTAAGTCATGACATTAGAAAATGATAATCTTCTAGTCTAAGAACCATTACACATGCTCATAGATAGAAATGTCTGATGAAACCAAGACATGAATATTTTCTACTAGTAGGTATGTTCTCATAATCTCCCATCATGGAGATTACCATGTGAAAACTCCATGCGAGAGAGTCTCATCTTCTTACGAGTACTCACACATGACGGTATGTATACTATGTGTCCTATCATAGTATGTATTCCAACTGAAGAAATTTATTTAAGTATATTGTTGTATCATTTCAAGGTTCTCATCATAGTGGGGATCTTCCATGACCTTATCAATGCAACAAATATTCTAGGACATTATTATATCATAGTCTTGAAGAACAATGAACAATATATAATAAGTGTACATTCATGAAATAATTGTACAAAATAGTTGGTTCTTGGGACTCCAACCCTTACAAGATTAATATTAATGTTTTTAAATATTTTTTTAAATATTATAATGATATTAATGATTTAATATTATAATTTATAATTATTATGATTACAATATTACTATTGGAATTTCATGGTGTATTCATGTGATATTTGGCCTACATTCATCAGTTATATTGAAAGATGAATCATATGAAACACTAGAATGGTTTTTTTATTATATATAAATTAATATTCTGTAAATATATATATTAATATATATACATGTGAAATAATTTTTATACACATTACATTGACATAAAAATTGAATGAGTGAATGTAATCCTTCAGTTAGTTCTTATAATTGAATTATCAGGCAATGATGTGAATTTCTGTTTAACGAGATTCATTATACAAATTGAATATCATGGTCCATGAAAAATTATTAATATATAAATATAATGTAAAATTTTAATATGTATAAATTCAAGTAATGGAATTTAATTTAATGAGGTTAGTTGAATGTACTCACGAACATGGTCTATTTGGAAATATAATGATATTTTGGGAGTTTATTAAAAATTCACCCATTATAATGATCATTAGTTAACCTATTAAGAGAAATAAGTATAATTTAATTTGTTTTAAGTGGAATAATGTATTAGGTATTAAATAAAATGTATATTTTTTAGTTTTTAAATAGAGATATTTGTATTTTATCCATACATGATAACATGTATATATGGTATTATGATTTATTCCACAGAGAACATAATGTTACTCTGTCTTCATATGATAATTTTATAGGGACAACAGATTAAATTTGGTATTATAATATAAAATTTGATAATATATCCTACATATTGAAACAGTATTCATTATTATAATAATGATGACTAAATAATTTGCTACATAATTTACGAAAATGAAATACAAATTTATATGATTTTTTTAATATAATATGAAACTAAAACACCATTTAACTATTAGTTTTCTCCAATAATGTCACATGATAAATGTATCCAACTTGATTTTTCATTGTTATATTGCGTATTATTATCTATACTTGAGAACATCCTCTGTACATGGTATAATAAACCCGCCATAAACTAATGTAATCATGATTCATTTGACCAGATGTAAATTTCATTTCATTATGTATGATATTTTTAGTTTATATTTTCTTATAATTAGTTGATCACACATAAAAAAAAATTTCACATCACAATGTCGAAACCTCTATTTAGTATCATTTTCTCCCACAACTCAAATCTTTAATGATAGGAAAATGTTTTCATTCATGAAATATCTTCAAAATTTTCTTTCATGACCTCATCCTTCTCATTACTAATCCATAAAACACTTTGAAAAATAATAATCATGCGATAGAAGGAAAATTGATTGAATAGTGTATATATATGGTAATAAATAAATCCTTTTGTAGACTAATTCTTATTATAAGGATCATTTTTGTAAATGAATTGTAACCACAAAATGAACATTTTGTTATCATATAAGTGAAATTCTTTACTTGGAGACTATCATATGTCGTTCATAATAACAATAAAAGGAAAAAATAATTAATCGTTAGTTTCATACAATAATAATACATGAATTATATTTCCAAAAATTATACATTCCACCATTAAGAAGTAAGGTAAACATCCTCTAAATATACCCACATCAACTTTCTTTGTTAAATAATATATATTAATTAAAACCCCATATAATGCATATATGTAACATAGAAGTATCATGGAAAATAACTTCAATAAAATAATAAAATAAATCAAAATAATGTAATAACCTAATTAGTAAATTTTAATAATAACATAGGGGAACTATGATTGAGTAACTCTGTAACTTTCCCCAATGCACTGGACATCTATATCAAACTAACCCATAATATTGATCTATTTTTGGATCACCCATCATCATTAGAAATACTTGGATAGCCCATCAGCATAATAGAAATTCTAGAAAGATTTACATAATAACATCACATTATTGATTTCATTTCCATCATCATATTGATATTAATATTGTTTTTACTCATATGAAAAAAAACTAGATATTATAATATCAATTCGATTTTAAACCTTATATTTAACTTACTTAAAGAAAGAAAATTTGGTTTATCTGATATTAAAAAAAATAATTTAATGGAATCCTTGTAATGAATAACTAATATAGTGATGTGGGATAACATTTACCCATTGCACGTTAAAATGGATCATTCATTTTCTCACTTTTGTCATTATGTTACGTTTAAAAATATAAAAAAAATAATCCTTATAAAATACATTGAAATAATGAAATCAATGACATAAAATTAATTTAATAATTCATTTACATCTATATAATGTTTTATATAAAATTATGAATAGAATATAAACATATATGAATTTTTGGGAGAAATAAATGATTAATTAATTTAATAGAAGGTTTTTATAGTTAAGTGTCGCTTACTTAGATTTCAACATATCACGTGTTTTAATTATAAACCTATATATATAAAATATGATAATTATTTTCATCAATAAGAAAATTTTCAAGTTTATTATTTATTTTATTTTATTTATTATTTTTTTTGTAGAAATATATAATAAATTATTTTTATATAAGATGTACTAACAATATTAGCCACATATGTCCAACATTACATTGTTAGCTATATATGATAAAAATGATCATTATTAAACCATATTCATAATAACAACCATTACATAATTATAATTTAAAGGATTAATTATAATTTAAAAAACAAACATGAACTAGTAATATGAAATATTATTTATGATATAGTGATAGTGATAGTGTGTATTATATATGCATCTATAACGTTTAAATTTTTATGAGAAATAATAGAATGGAGATAATTATATTTTTATATTTAATAAGTTATTTTTAAATAATATATAAAATATTATTTCAATATATAATGATAAATATATTAATAGTATATGTTTCTCTTAAAAATAAATAAAATCGCTTCATAGAGATGAATATCTATACACACCCACAACTACCATTTTTTTAAATAAATACAATTGTATGAAATAAAAAGATATTTTATAATTATATAATGAAAAATATGAAATTATTACCATATCATTACTATATCATTTAATTTAACTATACATGCAAGGCTCTGGTGGAAAAAAAATTTAATCACTTGGTGTGGTGGGTGTGTGCCTACCCATGAATGTTAGTTTTATTCCCTAGTTTATTGATGAATAATATGGATATAGTATTAGATTAACAAAAAACCATCTATTTATATGGATTATACTTCCGGTGTTATTTAATAATTGTTGAATAATAGTTTTAGGAGGTGAAAAATAAATAATAATTCATAATTAAGAATAATACTTATTCTTCGTAAAACCTTCTCTAGGAAATACCTAAATATATCCTTAGAATATTTGATGAAAAAATAATGTCTTATTGGAAGTAGGGTGGTATTTAATAAGGTATTTTTTTAATTATTGTGTAATTAAAATTGATCTTTAGGCATGTAGAGTAGGTGATATGGAGTGTCATTTTATAAGTGGGGAGAGGACACGAATGATATTTTAAAATCGATTTCAATCTATTAAACACATTAAAATTCCATATCGCTAAGAAAAGTTACATTTATAATGATTAGATTTGAAAAAGATATAATATGTGAAAAGGTAGTACTTATAAATGTTTTTATATAATTGAATCCATTATCATGTAGGCTTAAGCTTTAGCAAACCAATTATATTCTAAACTATGGTTACAATTATTTAGAGATTTTACTATTTTTTATTAAAAAATATTTACTTTATAATTTTACTAATCAATATTTATAAATATTTATTTTGTCAAATAAATTTTAGAAAATTTTATTAAAAAATATGAAATTTTAAAATTATAATGAACCCAAAAAAATAAACAAATGGATTTTTTATATTTATTCACTTTTATCATTAAAAATGCTTTCACATCATATTCATATATAATTTTGATTCCCTAAACATATTTTCTTATTATAATTAATATAATGGAATACATTAAATTTCAAAATAATTCCCAAACATAATGTGACCTGGTGAATACAAGAAATAAAAAGATTATTTTCCTCAAAAATAATTATTTTTCACTAATAATTAAAATATCTATCATTTAAATAAATTCTAAAAATATCATCCAAATATAATTTTGATATCACAAATTCAAAAATAAATTAATATTTTTAAATAAATATACTATGTATTGGAAATTATTATTTTAAATAAAACCATATAATACATTAAATCCCAATTTTGATAAAAATAATGGATTTTCATTTTTTATTAATAATTAAAAAATATTATTAAATATGATATTAAAAAGCAAAATCTATCTAAATAATATTAATAAGGAAATAAAATTCATAATCTTCACAATACATGGAAATAAAAATTATTTCACCATATTGATATTGATTCCCAACAATTTAATTCATTAGTATAAAAATGTGTATTCAATGTATTTTATTATTATAATGTTTCTTTTTCAATCATCACGTTTTTAAAAAAATTCATAACAATGTAAATGAATTTACTCAACAAAACTATCACTCTGTATTCAATAATCTAAACATATTTCTCTATATGAAAATTTTGTTTTCGAACTGAACTTCATCATGGGTCAAAATATGATATGAATCTAGAACATATTTTAATAATAATGAAACAAGATACACATCATATACCATTAATAAAATAATATCAAATGTCACATAATAAGAAACTAATGCATATTTATCTAGTATTTCCTATGGTCTAATTAAATATTGACTTAAATTTCCATTTTTCAAAAATGAATAACACTATTACATGGAGATGCATTATGAAAAATAGGATCACCTACCTCAAACCAAATATCTTTCATCCAGTTATATATGTAATAATATATAAATTATTGTAATGAAGCAAGTATTTATAACATAAAACATTTTCATTTCAATTAATATTTATGAATAAGATATTAATTTTACATTAAAGGGGACATTTTTTCTGAAATTGTACTCTACATGAAACTATTGGTTTCTATGAAACCTTATGTTGGACTAAACATTATGTTATAATAAAAAACAATATAGTAATAATAATATTTTTTAATTATTACTTAATTCCATGTCATTGGGATTGATGAAATGAAATTTATCAACTAAAAAATGAAAATATGGTTTACATATGATTAAATCATTGTTCATTTGTTACAATATAATTCATAGATGGAAATAATAACCAATTGAATATAAATGATGTGTTTTAATAAAAACCTATTTAAAAAGATAATAATTTTGTTTATATATTCATATCCCTAATTATATATTTTTATGAAAAATATTTGTTAAATATTTGATTCAATAATTTAAATTAATTTATATATTTTATAGATATCATAAATGGAAAAATTCAAATTTTCAGATAAAAGTGGTATTTTTAAAAAAATGTTGTTTTATAACCTTGTGATGAAGAACCCATTTTAAATTTAGTTTTTTTTCAATTTTTATGTTATATATGACACAATAAACATCTTTTATTGAATTGGGGCACCCAAATTTACATTTTTAAAATTTAGAGAAATTTTTTGTTATTTTTTTTTAATTTCATAGTGAAAAATACTTCATTTTAACTCAAAACTGTTTTTTCATCTAATATAATTATATAGTTATATTGTCATTTTAAATGTTTTTAAAGGTTTATTAGTTTATGGTTTTATCTTTCAATATAATTTTGGTCAATTTAGTAAATTTTATATTGAAATTATTCCTAAACACATGTCAGTCATTTGATATTTATTACTTCTTATAACCCTATTTTTTAAAACTGACAGCCAAAATTAATTATCAATTATTTACTGCAACATCATTCTCATCAATTTTGAAAAAAGGATTTCATATTTGGAATTCGAAGGTCCAAACTATGTTAATAATTATATTTTATTTTTGGAAAATATGAATAGTAACATTAGTAATTTTTTATTTACCAACAGAAATTGTAAATATTGAAAATAAGGATAAAAATAATATTATATGAATGTTAAACTATGCAAAAAATTACTAATCCACTTTTATGTGATATGTACTAGCATGTTAACCCTTGAGTCTATTTTGGGACCCCATGGAGCAACATGGATGTGAAAATGAAAATTTATAAAAATTAATTTAAAGTAAAGAGAAAAATAACACAAAAATTTGTACTCTCACAAAAACATTTTTTATATGTGTTTATATAAGTGATATATTGGAATAAAAATGATAATTATAAATCAAAAAAATTTTCCTACATATTTATATATTATTTATTATTTATATAGATTATATAAATTTTTAAATTTATGACACAATGATGATGGAGTGATTGCATCATTAAGAAAGGATTCAAATAAATGATATTATAAATAATAAAATAAATAAAAATTTGAAATTTTTATTCCACAAAATAATTTGTAAGATGATGTTGATATATTATATTTTATTTATTTAATTTAATTTTGAGAAATATAGTTTTTATTACTTTAACAAAAATCAATTATTTTATAGTATCAAAATTGTGATAAATGAGTTTTTACAGAGAATACTATGTTATTAAATGATATAATTGTCCAAAAAATATAAAATTAGTTAAAATGGATTATATAATGTTACAAATATCACTAATTATCCACTTATTGTTTACATAAAATATTATGTTTAATATAGAAACCATATATTATAAAAATGCAAGTAGACATGGTAAGAGTTAATGCTTTTTACTATGGGATAAAGCTAATATATAAGGATGGTTTTCTTATCTAAAATGGCCAAAAACGTTTTGGTTGTTATTTTATCATCCCAAAATATTATTATATTTTAATTAAATGAGTTTTTTTACCATTTTAAAGTGAATATAAATTTATAATAAATTAATATTTCTAGCCTTTCCAAAAGTGACCCTCCCCCTCTTATTAAAGGCCACCTCCTCTACCAACATAACTTACCCATATCAATCCCTTTAGATTGTAAAAATTCATAAAAAATAAACTCCAAAAATCTATACCATCCTCTTATAATACTTACATTGGGTTGAATGCAACTCATGAATACCTTTTGGAAGAAATCAAAATAAGATTCCCTATTTAGAGATAACATCTTCTCTCAGGTTCCTTTCCATTATTTTCCTTCATCCCTACCTATGATTTTATTATTATTTGATTACATTAAATTAAAATATCATAAATATTAATGGGTGTTGTTATGATAATTATTTGAACTACACTTACACACATCATTATCTAATCGATACGAACATATTGTTTTTTTGTGCAAGGAACTACTACCTCACAAAACGATGATTGTTAAAGTTTCCCCTACAACCAATCACTATCTCCATTAGGATGTCATTGTATTTATATGTGATATATATTATATTTATACTATTTAAAGTCATATTTATTTTTTATTTACTTCAAACCAATATCCATTCCATAATGTGTAAATATGATAATTTTATTTGAGGAGGTGCAGACTACCACCCCATAAATGTGATATGATTCGTTCAGACAATAAATAAAACATATAATAGATGAAATTATTTAATTTATGTAAAATATATAACATATATATTATAAATGAAATTTTATATTCATTTTTATAATTTAGTTATTATTTATTTTATATAAAAAATAAATGAAAATAGCGTTCAAGCGTACGTGTGGACTATCGTCTCCATAAATGGTGCATTTAATTGATTATATCCAAATGTTATGTAATATTATAAATAAATACTTATAATTAATGAATATTATATATAAATCTTTAATACTGTAATGGAGATAAAAGTATTTTGACCATAAGTACAATTTATTATTATAACAAGTTCATTTTTAACCCATGTACCGAACATCGACAAAATGACCGATATGAACTTTAATAATTATTGGAATTTTATAGAAAAGTAATAAGTGATATAAATGGAATAATAAACATGAAAAATATTATGTATCATGTATAAATTTACATATGTTTATTATTTTAAGAGATATATAATAATGAAGACATGTCTAACTCAAGGTAAGGGTCTTCATTTCAATCTCTTTTCATTGAGGCATATTTTGGTTTACACATGACCTTCTTTTATAAGGTGAATAATTATATGATTTTTAGTTTTATTTCATTCAACTAATTTTAAAGAAATTTTTTTCTATGATGAATTTAACTAAATAAAAAAAGAATGTTTCTTTTTAACTTACGTGGTGACAATGACCTTTCCACCACCACATAAATTATTTGATATTTGGATTTCTTACTAAGCCGTAATGTTATCAAAAAGAAAATAAATATCAAATAACATTTTTAAATATTTTTGTTTTTAAAATGGTTTTGAGATGGCATTGATTATGCCAATATCTTGAAATGATTTTTTTGATTGTAATATAGCAATTCTACCTTTCCTTTATTCTTATTTTATGTGTTATGAATGTTTTATACTTAATAGAAATTGTTTACATATACAAGTTTCTTTTGTGATAAAAATATCTTGGGTGAGCCTATGATAGCTCTACAATGCATTGGGTAAGATGACAGAGTTAACCATAAATGTTTCACCTAAGAGATTTAGAAAATATACTGTGATGGGTATTCCAAATGTAACTTCATATGTAGCTCTAAAATATACAATGTATGTATGTTATGGATTCTACAACATACCTTTATGAAATTTAATTTCTATGTTTTATTCATAAATCTTTTAATTTCCTAAGGTTTTTTAATGAACTTTTTTATTATTGATATTTATGATTTCATTGATTTGTGTGTATTAATTGAATAATGTTTCTTCCTTATTTTCTATCCCTTGCTGTGATTTTTATATCCATCCCACAATTTTTAAATGTTTTTCATTGGGTATTATTTTGGGTAAGCGAAAGGATGAAATCAAGAGTGGTTTTATCAAGAAAATAAATCTTGTTTTTATTAATGGAGAATCATTTTTTAAAAAATTTGATAGAGTTGAATTTTATTCCTTTTCATATTTGAGATGCAATGTAATAGATATGGACTAATTTTCTAGAAGTCTAATCCTAAAAAGATCCTCATTATAAATTTTTGAAAAACCTCAATATTATGTAATGTTTAAGGGTGGGGTCTTATAGTTGGTATCAAAGGTTAGTTTAGATAACTTTAGTGGTTAGGGTGTTATCTTGGTGTAGGTAAAGGATCCAATAAAAACAATAGGGGTGCTATCATATGGAAACATTTGTAAGGTTATGGTAAAGTATTTTTATTTGATAAAAACCTGAACAATGGAGATATAAATAGATTTATCTAATAGAAGAATATAAAATTTCATCTGTTATTTTTACCCTATAATGGATACATTTTTTTAATAATAATCATTCTTCTCATGTTTATGTGTTGATTATTTTCATAATATTATGGATAATTTTTCATCATGGTAGGAATGAGATATTTCATAGCCTTATTAACCGTCCCCAATAATTTTTTCATCTCTATTATGGAAAATCGATTTTTAATGATTATGATAGATTATTGTGTATTCAAATCTCTAGAACATATTTAATTGATTTATCATATGCCTAACGTTTTGTAAAAGAATTTTTTAGGTCCTGGTATATTTTTCATAAGATTTAAAGATATCATGTTTTACAAATCTTTCAAAATGATAAATTATTAAAGTTAGGAAACCATTTTCTTTTTAAATGTTGGAAATCATGTTTAAGTGAAAGGGAACACCCTGAAAATCATGATATATAGATTCAAGGTATGATTTATTTTCATAACCATAAATAATGAATCATATTTTCATTTTTATTTATAAATGATAAGGATATTCGATCTGCATGAATGATCTATTAATAAATAAGGTTAAAATGAATATTTAATGGACTATGAAAAATGTTTTATGAGTAAGAATTCTTCATATAAGGGACTAAATAGTTTTGGAACATTGTAGGATGTTGAAATTTTTAAAGGTATTAATTCTATATTGATGATGGTGTTACTTTGGAATACTTTTCCTAACATGTGTAAACTTGATTTTTTATATGTGGAAATGTTATTCATTGTGGAATTATATATTTTTATGTGAAAATAATATATAATTTTAGGGGTGCATATGATATTTTTTTCGTGATTAATGGTTATTAATTTTTTAAATGGAAAATGAAAGGTATTACATATCCTTTTAGGATAAAGAAGGATAATGTTATTTATTGAGGAAATTATCTTATTTTAGAATATTATAAAAATGATATGGTTTATGAAAAAGGAAAACCCATAGGATGGGTGACTACCTATCACGGTCAGAAAGGCCATTTGGATTGAGCCCACAACCATTGGGAAATAAGGGTGTATCTCCTCCCACTGGCCTACATGAAGTTCCTAGTAATTATGATATATTATTGTTAGTTAAATGATTCTGTGAATAATGAATATGTTGATTTTTAGATCCTATGTTTTATCAAATGTATATCCTTTATATAAGAAAATGATATGGTGATTAAGTAGTAAATTTTATTTTTTTGATATGTTCTATATTTTTGGAACACTATGAGACTTAGTAACATAGAATACTATTGTATTAATTTGTTATGTAGTGGTTAAAATATTAAATTTGAAGAATTTTTGTTTTTATTGTGTAAATTTATATATATTGGTAATTTATGGAAATTAATAACCTATGGTAGGGAATATGTGATTAATTTAATTTCATTTCAGTATGAGACATTAAGAGTAGTAGATGTTATTTGGAGATATATATAAAGATTTATCATGGAAGACTATGGGATAAAATCATTATGATTTTATGGTTTCAAGTTTTTATTGAATTATTTTGAATAATTTTATCGATAATAATGTATTGAATGGTATTTTTTTAATTTTGGGTATTTTTTGTTGAATTTTGAAGATTAAGAATAATATGTCATTTAATAAAGGATTATCCTTTTGGGGATTATCTGATATTGTATTAGAATTTAAGCTTTGTTTAATGTCTAAAGACATGTAAAATATATAATTCCTATTTTTGGAATAATGGGATTCTATATATGTTGATTCTAGTTCTTCAGGTGTGACCAAGACATATTGAATACTCATCATTTGGAGAAAAGATGAGTCTGTGGTAGAATTTTATAAAAGGATAAAAATATACATGAAATGTAATTTTATTTCATTATATTCATAGTATATATAATAAATAAATTCATTTAAATTATGAAAGGGAAATTAAAACAAAAAATTTTCCCATTTAATTTTCTTTCTTTGGAATCAAAGGTCATTTGACCCATCCCATGTTTATGTTTTCTCGTAGTTAAATTTCTCTTGAAAATGTATTTTATCACTCTCCATTAGAAAATAGTGGTTTGTTTTCCTTCCATACCCATGTTTTCCAACATGAAATCCTAGAATGTGTTATCATGTGTTACTTTTTTTACTTATATTGTATTCTTTTAATGTTATAATTTTAGTAAATCTTTTTCTGATCAGGTATTTTCAATGATGTTTCCATGGACAATTTATTTTATTTTTGATTAAATTATCAATAGGGGGAATGATTTAATGAACCATGTATTTTAGAATAATACCTATTATTTTATTTTTTATGTTTATCAATATTATTATATTATTAAGGTAAAGGGGATGTTTTTTCTGATAGCATAATCGACATGAAAAAATGAGTTTCTCCAAAATCATATGTTTCATACAATATTGAGTTATAAAAAAATATAATATAGTAATAATATTAATATTTTTATTAGTAGTTAAATCCAACCCATTAGGAAGGTTGGAATGAATATTTTTAATTAAATTTCGAAAATATGGTTTAAAATTTTTAAATAATGATTCGTTTGTTTCAAATTTTTTACCAATGGAAAAAATTGATTATAAAGGTTGTGTTTTAATGAAAACCTATTTAAGAAGATAAAAAATTGTGTTTATAAAAACATATCAATATTAATTGGTTTTTATGAAAAATATATTTTATATATTCAATTATATATTTTAATTTCATCTGATATGTTTTATAAATAGGTATAATTACAAATTTAATTTATCTGTTAGGACAATTATTTTCCTAAAAATGTTGTTTTAGTGACATTTGATGGAGAACCATTTTTAAATTTAGTGTTTTTCTCTTTTATAAGTTCTAATTTAAAATATAAACTTCTTCTATAGAAGGAGGACACAATAATTTACATTTGTTAAATTTTGGGTAATTTTCTTTTAAATATAATTTTTTATGGATAGTGATAAGTATTGTATTTTAATTCAAAACTGTCTTTTCATAAAATTTATATATATAGTTATATTTTCCTTTTAATTGGTTTTAAAGTGTAATTGGATTATATTTTTAACATTTAATCCAATTTTGGTCCATTGGTGTAAATTTCTATTGAAATTTGAGATAAACACATGTCAATATTTTGATAGTTTTTACTATATTGAAACCCACATTTTTGGTTTTGACATCAGGAATTATTTTTAAATTAATTACTGCAACCAATGTGAATGGAATTTGGTAAAATAGATTCAATATTTGAAATCTTAAGTTCCAATTTTTAGGAATAGGTATATTTTATTTTCAGATGTTATAAATTGTAACATCAGTAATTATTTTATTAACTACTATTAGTGGGTAAATCTGGTAAATAAGCGTAAAAAATAATATTATAATAATATTTAACTTCCTTAACACATGTCCTAATCCTATTAGATGTTATATTTATCACCCTACGGACCATGGGATGATTTTGGGACCCCATAAATCTATTTGAATGTGAAATTCACATTTTATAAGAATTAATTTAAAGTAAAGTGAAAAATAATATAAACATGTATAATCTTACTATACCATTATTTGTACGGGGTAAAATTAGTGATATATAAGACAATATATAGTTTTTATAAATATAAAAAAATTTCTAACATCAATATAAATTTTTTATAATTTTTAAATATTAAATAAATTAATTAATTTAGGACACAATGATGATGTAGTGATTTATTCATTAATAATTAATTTTAATAAATGATATTATAAATATTAAAATAAAATTAATTTGATTATTTTGATTCCAGAAAATAGTTTTTTGGATTATATTATAGTATTATATTTGAGTTAAAGCTAAAATATAAGGATATATTTTTAATATAGACTTGTCTAAAAGCTACGGGTTTAGTGTTTTTCGATCCAAAAGAATATCATATTTTATATAAATGAGTTTCAGACCATTTAAAACCAAAAATCAATATATAATAAATAAAAATTAATAGAGTTTTCTAATTTTCCTCTCATCCCTCTTATAAATGGCCACCTCCTCTGCACATATATATCACACCTCTCAATCACATTGCATATTCAAATTTCATCACAAATAATATCCCAACATCCTACCCTTTCTCTAATAATCCTTACCTTGGGTAAAATGAAAATCAAGAAATCTGTTTGGCTCAAATCAAAATAAGTTACTTAATTTAGAGGTAACACATTCTCTCCAGTTCCTTTTATTTATTTTCCTTCCCCAAACCCTGAAATCATTATATACATTGATTATATAACAATACCAGTATCCTTAATATGGTAGGATTTTTTTATGAAATTTATTTGAACTAAACGTACACACAACTCCATTTAATGGATACGAACATATTGTTTTTGTATATGGAGAACTACAACCTCACAAAACGATGATTGGTCGAATTTCTACTAACCCCTATAATGGTGGCCATTATGATTGAAATGTATTTATAAATGATATGTATTATATTTATACTATCTCTATGCTTTCGTATTTGTTATTAAAGTATACCTTATGCATTTTATAATGTGTAAATATGATACACCCTTATAAGGAAGTGTGGACTACCACCCCCAAAAAGTGATATGACATGTTCATGACATAAATTAAATGCATAAAGGATGGAATTAATGAAATTGTGTAACATATATTACATAAATATTATACTAGAATTATAATATACCTATGTATAATTTAGTTCTAATTCTTTTAATATTGAAAATACATGAACGTAGTGATCTTGTATACGTACGACCAAACATCTCCATGAACAATGAATTTCATATCTTATCTACAAATGTTATATAATATTTTAAATACTTATATATATATATACTAGATATATTGGAAATTTAAATCAATAATAGTATACTGAAGATGATTAAATTTTAACTACAGGGACAATATGTAATTATAAGAAGTTAATTTTTGACTCATGTATCAAACATCGAAAAAATGCCCAATATACACTTGCATAATTATATGATTGTTATATGAAGGAAATAACTATTATAAATAATAATAAACATGAAAATGGTTCTGATGAATGATGAAATTCACTTTTGATTATTATTCAGGGATATAAAGAATGAACAATACATGCCAGAATCATTATAAGGGACTTCGTCTCAATCTCCTTTTATTGAGGGATATTTTTTTATACAAAACCTTCTTTTATAAGGTGTAATATTATAACCTTTTCCCTTTAATTTCATTCATCGATTTTAGAAGAGAAATATTTTTCTAAAAATTATTTAATAAACGACAAATGGAATATTTTATTTTTAACACTTGTAGTTAAAATGACCTTTCTTCCACCATGATAATTATTTTATATTTTTTTTCCTTAACGAGAAATTTTTTTTTAAAATGAAAATAAATACAATATAACCTTTTTACATATTTTTGTAATGAAAATGGTTTTGATAAAGCACTGATTATGTCAATAATATGAAATGATAATATGTGATTGTAATGTAGAAATTTTATCCTTCCAGTATTCTTGTATTATGTGTTATAAATATTCTATTGTTCTTGAGAAAGTTTTATATATATGGTTTGTTCTGTGATAAACCAAGGGTGGGTGAGCACAAAATATCTCTCTAATGAATTGGGTAATGTGACAGAGGTAATTATTAATGTTTCTTATAAGAGATTTACGGTATATAATTTGATTGGTATTCCAAACATAACTCCTTATATAGATAGGAAAGCTACAATGTGACTATTTTATTGATTCCATAAGGTACATTTATAATTAATGATTTCTATGTGTTATTCATGAATTTAATGATTCCATTAGATATGTTATGAAAACTATGTTTTGTGATTGAAAATTATGATTTCATTTTATTATGTATTCATGGACTATTATTTTTCCTTATTTTATATACCTTAACGAGCCTTTCATTATTATCCCATGTTTTGGAAATTTATACACATTTTATATTGAAGGGTAATATAAATGTAGAAAACAAGAAGCTTTTTATAATGATAAGATTTCTTGTCTTTATTTATAGATTTTTATTTTTGTCAAAAAATGGGATTGAGTAGAAGTGTCTACATTCAAATATTTGACATTTAATGGAATAGTTATGGCTTAATTATGTAAATCTACAAACCACAGAAGAACCTCAATGTGAAATCATGTAATATCTCAATATTATGTAATGTTTAAAGTTGGCGCCTTATAATTATGATCAATCATTATATGTTTCTAAATAACATTGAACATATCAATCATTTCTTATATAAATTATTTTTATAAAAATATCCATACACATAGAAAATATCATCAACATGTTTCTTAATACTTCATTCAATATAGTGATTCAAATGGTTCCATCAGTATATAAAAATAAAAATATTTATTATAATTAATATCAAAAAATTTGATATTTTGATCCAAAATTACCAACTAATCAACTGAAAAATTTCATAAAATATATTTTCAATTCATAATTGTACGATCTGTCTATTATTTTTTTTTTATAAAATGATGTGTTGTAATTTTATTCGATAGACAATGACTTCTAATGTCCTTTCATAAAACTAATGGTTATTGTAATATCCATATCATATACACTGGAAAGAGGGACTCCAAGTAATATAATAATATCTATATCATAATTTAAGGAAACATGATCCTAATAAAAATAATATTAATAGAGAATAAAAATATATGATTTATATAATTGATCAAAAATTATTCATCTAACATTATTACCTCGCGATTTCATTGGTAATTCAACCATGAAATCCATTTATATGTAATCACAATTCAATTTTGGATCTGGAAAAGAATGAAACATTCTATTAAATAATTTTTAATTGGAATTAAATTTTTTTTAGATTATATAATTTATAATAAAAATTCCATTAAATTTAAATATTCATTCTCAATTGAAATGTCCCTAAAGGTATGTATAATTTTTTACAATAATAAACCAAATATAGAATTATATGAACATCAATAAATAAATTATTCTTCAATTGTGGGTTACATGAAACACATACCATTTTTTTAATTCTAAAAACACATTATTTTAAAAAATTAAACATTCAAGAATTATACTTATTATATAATTGTATCCTTTATTATACAACAATGTATTTTTTCTAATATATTTTCATTTGACATGAAAAAATTGAACATAATAATATGTAAAAAAATATTTTAGTTATTTCTAATGATATTTATGATACAAATTTCATCAAATAAATAAAAAATATATCATGATCTCGATCATTTGTGGTTATTATATTAATAAATGTCTTACTAAATGCATAAGTTACCCAATTTTATTTCATAGGAAAAATATTGTGCTTATAATCCTTTAAAAATTCATTACATCTCATTTGTATTATTTTCCCATAAATGAATATGATATATACTTGAAAATTTTATTCTCAATATATATTTCACACATTAATATATATAAATGAAGCCATTAAATTTATATTAATAAAATAGAACTCATATTTTTAAATAATTTGTAGTCTAATTTTATTTATGAGGGTTTAATTGATGTGAAAATTTGGAAATTACATGATCATTCCACATTAATTTAAATAAAATCCACATTAATGAAAAATCACTTTATATAATAAATAAACTATTAACAGATGGAATTGAAAAAATTAACTTCTAATAATATCATTTTTAATTCATTAAATAGTTCATCACCATAAATTTATAAATATAAATTTTTTTTTGTTTTGTACACAGTATGTTGTATATATATCTATGAAATAATTTAAAAAAACAAATAGTAAATGCTAATAAATCCAGGAATGATGTGTATCTATATAACTTTTCGTGGTTCCGTCCATTCACCAACCACATTACTTTTAGTGGAATGACCATTTATTTGAAATTTACTATATATTTCAAATATATTATTTTTATTAAGGGTTTTCATATTAATCCATACATGTATTGCAATTTCCTGACATGTTTCTGAAAAAAGTAAAATAAAACCCATAAAAACCTTAAGAATATCCAAATATTGATGAAAAGTATATTCATAAGATGTAGCAACAAAACCAAAGTAATGTTAACCCCAAAGGTATAGACCAAAAATTAATAATTCCCATACCAATTGTAAACCATTTTGTTTGGAATTCATCCTCTATAACCATCAAATAATTTTCCATGGACATGGGTTCAACCATTAAAAATTAATAATTTTCCTAATTTTAGACATTAATAATAGGAAAACGTTACTTATTGTTGTAGAACATGTCGTGTTCCAGATATACAAGATGTGTGGTGTAGAAAATGTGTCCACTCATGTATCAAACGACATGGATGGATAAAATTTTTAGTTATACACATTGTGTCAACCTTGAACACAAAATTTTGTATGACCATTTTTTCTAGCCGTGTAACGAGCAACATGGGTCTGTCAAGTTCATCTATTACACTCCATGTCTGGAACTAACACAAAGTGTATTCTTGTTTTAGGAGAACTGTGTGGCTTAGCCAAGTAAAAGAAATCATGAAGGGGAAGGGGATTCATATACACTTTGTGTATTAGTATAACACATCGTGTGAATAGGGTGTTACATGACCTCAGTTGGAAGTAGTACACGCTAAAGTGAAGGCCTAAGGGAATAAGTCATGTAGAACAAATATAGACCATGTATCCATGTAATGAGAAACATTAATTCATTATTTCCCTAGTTCACTTATTACGCATCTATGTTTCAGTCCCTGTCAATCTAGATCTATGATGTGCATTTTACCATGAAGGGACATGCCACCGAGATGTCCTTCGGTTGTCCGCCAGTTACAGGGATGTGATCAGACACCAGATATGGCTGATCAGGGACTACCATTAGATCATCCGGTTGTGCCAATCTTGGCCCCAACTATCATTCAAGATAGAAGTAGTGACAGACACTTCTGAGAGGGATTTATGAGGTTTATGCAGACCATCCATGGAGTACTACATCCTTCTTCATCGATGCCAGAGATGAAAGCATTTTTCCAAAAGCATCATCCTCCAACCTTCACAGGGGAAAAAGGACCTCAGGTTTTAGAGTCATGGTTAGATGCCATTCATTCAATATTCGATCATAATTATACTCCTCCAGAGAGGATAGTAGAGCTTGCTATGTACATTTTTCAGGACTCATATAATAGATGGTGGAATGTGATCTCAGAAGTGAAATACATATAGGTTATGGTGTGGGATTATTTCTAGCGTTCCTTCATTGAATACTTCTACCTAGAGATATTGTGGGCTGATCGAGCCTGAGAGTTCATGAGTCTGGAGTAGGTTACTCATTCTTTTATGTTGTATTCTTCTCACTTCATAGAGTTGCAGTCGTCCATGCCTATTCTAGGATGTGATTAGTTATTTATGGAAAGGAAGTATGAGGATTGTCTCAATCATGACATCTTATCTGAGGTGAACATCATCAGGATGACATCCATCACATATATATTCAACTAGGTGCTGATAACATAATGCAATTTGAGAGATTATGGAGTGTTGATCCAGGGATGTTCGAATTTTGGAGTTGGTATCCTGCCTACTGATAGAAAGAAGCATCATTTGGAATCTAAGATTAGGGATCCAAGGAGCCTAGATAGTTATTCTGATAGCCAGGTGGGGTGATTCTAGTGTGGATAGAGTGTGCATACAAGGTAAAAATGGCCAGGAGACCCGGTTAATTACTGATCATGTGGAAATATGGGCCATCATCAGAACTTCTATAAAATCTCTCAACATTATATGGTGACAGGGGTTCTTCGAAGACTCCTCATTCAGGAGTAGAAGAACCAATTTCACACCAGTATAAGATTTAGAGTCTATCTGGACATTTAGTTCAAGTTGGGGTCATGGTAGTGGTAATAAGTCGATGGGCATTCAGAGACAGTATGGAGGATCAACTCAGAGTGGTTACATAGGGTCATAGGGTTGCGGTGCTGGTCAGACTTTTGCGGTGGAGCAGACCCAACAGGATTAGGATATCAGACCCTCTATAGTTAGAGATATGATCCTAGTTTCCTCGGTTTTAGGATCAGATATATTTTATATGGGGGTTTTCCAATGATTTATATATGTTTCCAATTTGGAGAGCCTTGGTCTCTGTATCCTTTCATCTTCTCAGTTTTTGACACATGGTACACAGTTGGAGATAGGAATGGATATTGTACGAAAATGCAAGGTGTTCCCTCCAGAGGTTGGTGGGTTCCCCTTTTTATGGTACCTTTATGTCCTAGAGATGACTGACTATGATATCATTCTCATAATAGACTGGTTAGTTCCCCTCTAGGCAGTCGTCTATCTCTATTATTGTTGGGGGAGTTTCACATCACCAGAGGGTGAATCGTTTCATTTTAATGGTGTTTGAGATGTCCAGCCGACCTAGATAAGGACACAAGCATCATGGGTTAAGACGACCTATAGACCAGATTTCTAGTCATTATCTGGATGAACATAGGACATCACAAATGCACATTCTTCAAATGGTAGATCATTTCAAGGATTTACTTCCAAAGTACATTTCATGATTAACTCTTCAGAGAGTGTTTTACATTTCTATTGATCTTCTTCTAGGAGTGGCACCAGAGTCCATTCCTCCTTATAAGATGGATACACCAGAGTTATAGGATCTCAAGAACCAGTTGGAGGAGCTGCAGTCTAAGGGGTTCATCTGGCCAATACTTCTCGTGGGGGTTCTCATGTCCTATTTCGGAAGAAGAAAGACCGTACCGTCAAACATTGCATGGATTATTGAAAGTTGAAATTGTTGATAGTCATGAACTGATATCCCTGACTGAGGATTGAAGATCTATTTGATCATCATCGAGGATCTTAGGTGTTCGTGATTATTGACATGAGATCTGGTTACCATCAGTTTCTAGATAGTCTATCTGATATGCCTCTTACTACCTTCTAGAGTTGTAATGGTCTATACGAGTATGTTTTTATCTCGTTCAGTCTCACGAAAGTACCTGCATTCTTAATGGCTATGATGAACCGAGTTTTCCATCCATTCTTGGATTCTTTCATTGTAGTCTTCATGGACAATATCTTGGTGTACTCTCACTCACAACACAGCTATGTCACACATCTAGATATCATCTTGAGTACACTAATATAGCATCAATTACATTATAAGATCTCAAAATGTCACTTTTTGATGGAAAAAATTCATTTCTTGGGTCATGATATCTCAAAAGACAGGAGTATCAGTATACCTAGAGAAAGTGAGTTCTGTTGTTTCTTTGGAGAAGTCGAACAACATTTTGAAGGTAAGATATTTCCTAGGAATGGCTAGTTTCTATTGACGTTTCATACAGGACTTTTCATGATTAGAAAAGACAGTAATGGGATTGAATAATAAAGGTGCAATGTACTTGTGGTCAGATTGTTGTGAGTCAGCCTTTCAGGAGCTGATAGGAAGGTTTACATCAACAATGATACTAGTATTTCCATATCCTGGAATAAACTATACTATGTACTTTGTTGCATCAGGTAACAATATTGGATCAGTTCTTATGTAGGTGGATGTAGTCAATTCATACGTGTCTCATCAGTTGAGGCTACATCAGAGGAACTACCAGACTCATGATCTCAAGCTTCCTATAGTTGTTTATGATTTATGATGTTGGAGACACAACCTATGGGCAGAACATATTGTGGATTTCACCGACTAAAAAAGTCTCTAGTATTGTTTCACTCAACTTTTCCTCAATTTGATAAAACAAAGGTGGGTTGAGCACCTTTTGTATTTTGACATTGAGCATGCCTACACGTCTAGGAAAGAAAATTTAGTTGCTAACACATTGAGTAGGAGGACTTAGATACAATTAGTTCATGAGTCCAGTAGTGATTGAAAGCTTATGGACATTTTGTCTGAGATGCATTTGGAGGTGCACGACTGGCAGGGGCATACTTTTCTTTCTTCTATAGCTATTATATATACTTTACATGGTCATGTGAAAATGAGGAAACTATTAGATTCTGAAGGCATAGATTAATGGGAATGTGTGATGGGATAGAAACCCATTTTTGGATAGACCGTAGGTGATGGTGAGATCTTGTGTTTTCAGGGGCGCATGTGGGTTTCAGTATAAATACGCTAGGAGTTGTTGTGGGATTTTCATTCCTTAGTTTGGGAATTTCATCCTAGTGTCACCATGATGTATCATGATCTACACCATCAGTATTGGTGTCCAGGTATGAAGATATATGTTGTTGGCTTAGTAATGAGGTGTTCCACTTGTCAGCGGGTGAAGGTGGCACACCAGCAACTAGAATGGATATTGTAGTAGTTTCCAATTCTCATTTGAAAATCGAATGATGTCACGTTTTACATCATGATAGGTTTTACAAGGTCACCTAGAGGGAATTATGTATTTTTAGTTGTCATTGAGAGACTCACGAATGTTGTACACTTTTGAATGATAAAGGAGACCTCCAGTGTTGATTAGTTGGTTTTGTTTTACACCCGAAAGATTATATGTCTATATGGGGTTCCAAAATCCATTGTTTCAGACAGGGATGCTCATTTTACTTCTCAGGTCTCGTAGAAATATCGTTGGGATTTTGGTACCCAAGAACATCAGAGTACAACATACCATACCCAGATATATGTACGGTCTAACAGTACAATTGAGGTTCCTGAGGGCATGTTTAGATCATGCATCTTGTATTTTTCAGGTTAGTGGGAGAAGCACATACCTCTTGTGGAGTTTTTCTACTATAATTGTTTCCATCAAAAAATTCAAATGGCACCTTATGAGGCTTTGTAAGGTAGTCCATTTTGTTCACCATTATGCGGGAAAGAGGTAGGAGAGGCAACTATGTTGGGACCTCATCTTATCTAGGAGACCATAGAGCAGATAGGGTTTATTCGGAAGTGTATGGCTACTACAGAGTCTTGACAGAAGTTTAATGTTGTTCTACAAAGATGACCACTATAGTTCGAGGTCAGAGATCTAATTTTCCTGCATTCCACACCAAGGTTGGGACATAGGAGGATTAGGATAATGGTTATGATTTCATCGAGGTATGTTGGGCCATTTGAGTTGTTGGAGAGAGTTGGGTCGGTTTCCTATCAGTTTGAGTTGCCTTCGAGAAACCAGGATATGAACGGTGCCTTCCACGTTACTCAGTATCTGTGTTACTTCTCAGACTCATATCATGCTTTTCAACCCGAAGTGGTTTTTTTAGAGTTGGATGCCTCATTCGAGGAGCATCATATCCAAGATATTGATAAAAGTGTGAGGGTTCTTCATGGATAGTCTGTTTCTCTGGTATGAGTGTTATGGATACATGGGCGAGTGTCGGACGAGACCAATGAGAGGGAGGCTGATGTACTATCTTAGTGGCCAGACCATTTCAAGGATTCTTCTTCTATTCCACCTTGCAAGATATATTTCAGGATGGATTTCATTGGGGGGGTATATAGACTCAGATCTTCTTTTCAGGTATGCATCAATTTTTATGTTGATTTTGAGGAACACAATTGTTTCTAGAAATTTTTTAAGTTCACATCGCGTACTTTACGAGTACACATCGTGTGCTCGGTTACTGCGAGTATCCGAGTGTTGGGAATGTAACGTCCGTTCACACAGCCGTGTTTGGTGACCTAGAGACTGCCTAATTCAGGGTTCGGTTAAGGTAAGTACATTCCATGTACATTAAATTTACATAACATTTACTTTCTATTTTTTATTAAATGGATTGGGGTCATGTGTATTTGGAAGAAGTGTATTATTTTTCACCTTCATCAACTTAGAGCGTATGTATGGAACCAATACTTCTCCAAGACCCTGATCGATAATCTATTTTCTGAATCAAACTGTATCAGTTGCATTGGAATCTCATATGTGAGATCTTTTATATTATTAAACCTCATTTCTTATTTCTCTTCTCTTGCGAGTTATCATCGGTTGAACATTTTAGACATTTTTATAGATCTACATCATTTAAGGTTGATCTATGGGCCGACGTCGGGGAATATTGATCGTACGACACCAAGGTTGGCGGTTTGTGACTTTATGTACATATTGTTTGAGTTATATGTGTGAAGTTACCAATACCCTTCTTCGGGGTATTGCGTGTTTACAAATTTTACCATGGTTTTCTCCTGATATGTCTTGTTTGTTTATATATATGTTATTTTTTGTGAATGGGGTTAACATTTCCATTCTATAGATGTTTTCCCCATATTTTCTTGTTTATGACCATTTGGTCTTTCTTAACCTGTTAGGATGTTGTGCTTTCTAGGCCTTATATTGTTAGGGTGGAGTGATAATTATATGACATGATATGATATTCTGTAGTTATTTAGCCAAGTAGATCTTGAGGATTACTTTGGCGGTTGGATATCATTTCTTCAAAATTACATTAGAGGTGGCTGCAAGAACCTGGTGTAGTGAGATTATAGGCGAAATTGACATTGAGAATTTTCCCTGAGTGTCTATTATAATTATCATTTGACAATACCATAGGGGGGATATAAATTAGGTTCTCCCTATGAGTGTCTATAGTTACATTACTAGACCACAGAGGGAATTCACAAAGAGTTATTTCATATAGTGTCTATATTATTCTACGAAAAGACTGTTAGGGGAAATGACCTTGAGTGCTTCCTCAGAGAGCCATTGATCACACTTGACTATAGAGGGAATTGACGGTTAGTGCTTACTCAGTGAGTCTTTGAAATATCATTCCTTGTATTGTGATCCAGAGGGGTTAGGCTATGTGTACTTCCCAACGGGTTTCTTGTGTTTGTTTTAGTTGGACCAAAGGAGTTAGGTTGTGGGTACTTTATAGAGGGTTCCCTGCTTATGATTAGGTGCTTACATAATATATGATAATTTAATGTATTAGAAATGGTAGGATTGATTACTTTTTAGTAATTCATTTTTTAATACTCCATTTTGATTATAGCATGCCACATATATTTGCTGACTGTTGGGCGTAGATAATTGGGTGGTTGCCTACTAGGATACTTCCCACACACTATTTGGGTCAATATTTTGGTCCCAAATATATTATATTGTTGCAGTCTAGATAATGGGAATCACCCTTCTACTTCAGGTACTTGATTTCTTGGAGATGGAGTGCATGGGACCAAGCTAAGGCTTGTGATGCAGAAGAGTTGATTACATGATTTTCTTTTGTACATTGTTTTAGTACTTTATTTCAGAATTATAACAATTTTTTGTTGTCTTCTAAGTCATATATATGATGAAACATTTTATATTTGTGCTCTAGTTTTTACTACATCTAGTCTTCCACTATTACTATATGTTTACATCCAATTTTTTACTCTGCCAATTAGAGAATAATTTCTCCACTATCACACCAATGACCCTCACTTCTTGTCGGTATCATTTGGATTTTCATGAAATGCGCTAAAGGGCATGTGACCAACCGGGTATGGGTCACTTCTAGGAGGCTTCAAGAATAGGTAAATTACAATTTTTAATAGTTATGTTATTCAACTCTCTATAGATAACAAAAATCGTAATGTAACTATATTTTTTTAAAAATAAAACAGAATAACCAAATGGTGATGATTTAGAAGGAATAAATACAATATCACACAACTAAAATAAATAATCATTTATACATTTTCTATCTGAGAAACTAGTTATGTATGTTTTTAATATGAATGATCAATTGACACTAAGTCAAAAATAATCGCATCTTCTCGATCTAGTATGAAACATATTTACTAATCATAGATAAGATCCAATAATTATTTTACTAATATAAAATCACTAATAAGAACATGTACCTTTATTTCATCAATTTTAGAATGATTTTACTCATCTATAAAACTTAATAATTTCTCCAAATCATGATATGATTCAATGTTATGAAATGATTATTACAGGAAAACAAAAACTCATTTTGGAATATAATGTAATTGGATTTAAATTTTATCAAATAATTATAATCTGATATATAACCCCATAACCCAATGAAATAAAAATATTAAATTGGATACATAATATGGCTTGTATGGAAAATTGTATCCATTAATGATAAAAGAGTAATATTTTCTAATTTTTGTTTCCAATATAATTTTCTCATTTGTTTTTATCTAAAATTAAATATTTATATCTTGATGTTAAATTTTCATTTTACTATAAAATTTCACAAAAAGGAAATAATGTGTAGACTATTAATAAATTAATTAATTACCCTTATAATTATAAACATATAATGAACATGTTACAACCATATTCAATATCAAACAGATTTTTGAAATAGTTTTATAGTTTAAAATCACACCCATGTAACTATAATTTGTATTCCATACCTTTATCATTCAAGTTTTCTTAAATTCTTCCTCATAATGACACATTTCAATAAATATGAAAAAAAATTTGTCATTTTTTACAAAATTAGTCTTAACACTACCATGAAATTTTTCGTTACAATCACAATGCATTCTGAAAAAATTATAACATCGTAATAACATCCCAAAATTTATAATAAATTTCCTATTTTAATTTCTACCAAATCATTATGAAATTGAAAAAATTATTTTTGTACCCATGGATTTCATTGATAGATTAATCGAACTGTCATGAAACCTAGATTTCATTATCAATTATTTTAAAACACTTGATCTTCAATATACTATACTTCCACCTTCTAAGAACATTAATCAATTTTTTAATAACATTAAATTTTTATATATTTTAATTCCCTTTTGTATATTATCTTTTATCATGAGTAAAATTGATTAATATTATTATATATTTCCAAAATAAATTTTCTTGTGCACCTTTCAAATCATGGAAATTATTCTTCAAGAGCATAAACATAATACTATTACTTTTTCATAAATTCTAGTAATTTAATTCCATAATATATTAAAAAACTATTGAAAAATAAATATCTATGAAAATATTTTAAATGAATCCCATTCCATGGAGCAAATATTTTCTATTTTTCGTGTATTTTTACCCATTTACCACTATTAATTATATTCATAATCATCATCGAAAATAAAAATAATTACCATTTGGTGATCTAAATACCACATGTATTTTAATATCATTTAGAGATTATTTATCCACCCCCAAACTACAATACAATTATAATATCCAATTAACACAACATGTTGTTGTCAAATATAACTATCCACATTAGTAATTGTCTTATGTGGGGGATCAGGCTCCCCAATAGAATTAATTCCACCACCATTTATAGGATGTGACAAATAAGCCATCATAGTAACAAAATAATTTTCTTTATTTATAACAATTCTAGTTTTCTAATTTGGAATGGTATTGTATTTATGGTCCCATCATACTTTTTTTCACAATTTAATCTGTGTAAATACATTATAAACAAACATATATATGATGATTAAATAAGGTAAAAATTATATAATAAATCATTATGACCTTAAATTTTAACATCATAATGGAATTTACATACATTATATTAAAAATTAAAATAGTGATGAACGAACCAAAATACACTGGTATAGAGATACATAATCTAGTATTAATATTAATCAATGAGTATCAATGTTCCCCACTGAATGGATACTATAACTAGGGAATTATCAAATTTTTTGGGGAACAATTTTTACATAATAACATAACATAAATTTAAAAAAATATAATAAACTATAAAAAATCGATATCCAAAACACTCCCAAAGATGAAAGGGGTACCACAGGAAAAAATAAATATTTCATAAAAATAAATTAACTAATTAAATGATAAAATGTACACTAACATTGAATATCATAATATCTAAGTGAATATTGGATAACATCCCTATTGGTTACCCTCATATCGAATGGTTTAATGAATCAAGAACACCCACCACCTCCATGTGGAATGTTAGCATTTCAAGGACAGTGAATAAAATAATATATAAATTCTTCGATGTAATTTAAGAGTTTGAACCAAAATAGGAATGTAGTATTTCACCAAACATTCCATAAGTAGTTACATAACATGTAATCCAACTATGTTTCATTTAAATTATATATAAGTAATGATAAATAATTATACCATTTTCAATCCAAATTGATCTCAAATCAATAATATAAGAAGTATAATTAAATTAGGGTGAAATAAAAATTTTAATAAAAATATATTAATCAATGAAATAGTTCAATAATCAATACAATATATTCAAAAATTAAGAAACTTTGATCACACAACCAAAGGTTTAGTATTTTTCAAAACTATGATCTTTATTCCACATAGTAAATCCATCACATATCAATATGTTTTCATTACCAAAAGTCACATAAAGAAATATGGAATCAGTAAACAGTCTATTAGTCAAAAAATGAATCAATTAGTTGATTTATACTTCTCATATTAAATTACATTATCAAGAGTTATAATACTATAATTATTTTCCTAGTCATCCATGGTTTTTATATAATCATTTGAGTTTTAAATCAGCCAATAAGTTGGAAATTTTATTTCCAATTTAATTCATCATTCACATTTCAATTTCATAATTTCATATCCAATCATTCCATTTTAGTTTTGAAAAAAATAATATGTTCTTATCAAATTGATTTCATTGAAATTAAAAATATATCTATATCAATTTTCTTTATTAATGTGTCAAAAAATCATTTCATCAAAACTTTTTTAATTTCATGAGAATATTTCTCAAATACAAACAACACTTTTTTATAAAATAATGATTTCATTACTTCAACATTATCTGTACATACAAAAGATCAATTAGTGGACTAAAATTAAATTTAGAATACATGTAAATTAATAAAATAAATCTTTGATTCATGTATTGGGAAAATTCTTAGAGAAACACATTCTCATAATAAAATGATCCATCAATTACTTAAAAGGGGAACCACCAATAGAGAGATTAATATGAGTATAATATATGATGAATACTAAGTATTATATTAAATCAAATTATGTTTTTTATAGAATAGTTAAATAAGGATTCACTTCTCTAAATTAAGGGGATTGATGAATAGGGGATGATTCTACATCAATGAAATTTTACCTACATGAGAGGAATCAGTCACATCCATTATAACTTTTATCTATAGTGACATGGGTTAGAGGTGAAAAATCCGATCAAGAAAGAAAAAAAAATATAATATTCATAATTGGTTCAATTATGTGGCGTTTATAATTTTTATAAGTGTTTTTGGTCTATAATTATGATTATTATAAGAATAAAAATAACATTAGATGGTTTACAAGGATATGATGTGTGGTTAGAGCAAACCAAGAACCTAACTATGTTTACTTATTATGGTTATGAAGAGCATGACATGTTTAGGATGATTATTTATCCAATCATACAATATATGTTTTATCCCAACTAGAAAATAAGAAATGGGGAATATGACCTCGATGTTGGGTTTGGAGACTATTCACCAACCATGCTCCACCAACTATTCCATTCATCATTGTTTTGAGGGGGGATGCCATGTGGTTTATCCTAAAAGTTAACCTCATATATAATTCTTGTTAAGAAGTTTCTATATAAAATAGATAATTATACTACTATCTCATTAGTACATCATTATCCCCAATCTCCTGAGAATCATAACAATGATACCATAGAACCTAAATATTTTTTTGGGAAATCTCATGATAATCCCTCATATCCGAATCAATAATATGTACAGTAATATCATTTATGTATACTTATTGTCCCATAACATGTTCTTCTTTGAAATACACATGATATTTTTAAAATATTTACGTTCTCATAAGAGAAATATTAATAACATTATGAATTAATTCCAACTGTGGTAGATGATAAATATTGTGGGACACCTTTATGTTATAATCAATGGAATAAATGTCCCCACATATCGTTATTAAAATTGTTCTTTTTCTTGATGATCATTGACCAAACTAATGAAAAAATATAATAAAAACAAGATCTCAAAATAACTACCTCAAGGCCATTGGTGATTATTAAAATACCAATTTTACAAAAAATGTTCCATTATTAATATATGATGAATCAACCAAATCTTGTACATTACGGATTTGACCGAACTACTCTCACCCGGGGATGTATAACAAATTTGAAACCATAAAAATTGGGATGTAAAAAAATTACCATATAGTTACTCTAAAGGCTCATCTTGATAGATTAATAATAATATATTTTATTAAGAGATATGTTTAGACCCATGTGGAAATCACATGCTCCACCGGAATTGGGAATATATGTACAAATAGTGTTTTCGTGAATATATACTGTTCTTTTTTCTATCTATATAGATACGTATGCTATGTAACTGAAAATCTATCCATTGATCACATTTCCATCGAGACCCCTCATTTAAAATCATTTTTTAAATGAATATATATATTAAAATATATTTAATATAGAACTCCATGAAATAAAATGATTTTTTACTCATAAAAACTTGAAATGGAGTAAAAAATTTTTAATCATAAGGGATATGGGAAAACACCACCTTAAAATACATTTAAATATCATCCCACTTATATATTGAAACATGAATTTGTGAAGGTATATAAGATTTGTTTTGTGGAGAATCCTTGACGTGATGACCAACATACGAATGAGAAACCAAAAAAACAATATATAATCTCATATATAGACACCAAAACCATTGCCACATATCATATGAAATATTCATGGATCGTGGTTGTACCTCACAATGGGAATTCTTGAAATACCCACACACCACCTTTCTCACAATCAATGGTATGTCATTGAAACTTCAAATTATTAGGACACCCTCACCATATAATGGACACCTCCTGATGCTCTCCCCACCAATTATAAATTCCATATTAATATGAAACACATTAACATTTAGATATTATTGATGAATCATATATTGATGATAGGAGATCCACTATAGGATTTCAATAAAAACTCATCAATTTAATCCCAAATATCTATATTCAGATTGTATAATATAGAAAAGATATTCTACTCATATGATAATTTTTTACATCCATGGGGTAGAATTGTTGCACTAATTTAATTTCCAATGAATTTATTCATTCCAAAGGGGTAGGACATTTACAAATAAAAGTGTTTATGGAACACAACCCATCACCTCTAATGGAGATTCCAATAGTTTTTTGAGAAAATATTAGATAGGTATTGTGATATGAAAAATGATAATAATTTTTATACGAAGGCAATTCTTCCAAAAATCGAGAGATTAAATGAAAAATAAATGTTTAATTCAATTATTAGGTCATTTACTCTATTGTATCTAATTATATTCGGAATCATGGCCCACCATGTGATCACCATACATGAGAATGAATCTTAATCTATTATTTTATATATCAATAAATACCACAGAGCCCTTCACTTCATATGAAAGAATAAACAAGAGTGGAAATTTAAAAATTCTCTTCAACTCTACAATATGATTACAAATCTCATTCTCATGGATAATTATTCACTAGAATCTCTAAATATCAAAAAATAATTTAGTTTTTCTCATGTCATAATATCCTCAACATTTTCATGATCAATAGAAAGAACATGGTATATGAAAATAGATCCCAATAACATTAATACCCAAACCCCACAAAAAATAATTTATGTCTTGGAATAAGGTATTTGAAACATGATATATCACTAGAATTTATTTGAAGTAATTATAAAAAGCAGGTTGGATACTAATCTAAGGGAATAAAAAAATATCCCAGGGACATTATTTTATCTTAAGAACAATCCATCTATATATAACCATGGAGGATAAAAAATTAATAGTCAATCATTTGAAAACTCCCCAATGATATAAGTTAATCAAAAGATGATATATAATGATATGAAGAAATAAATGATACAAAAATATACTAAATTAACCACAAATATGTCACTAAAAATCACCATGTAATGAGTGGATCAATTATCCATTAGTCACCACTACCAATTATATTCCCATGAATCCAGACCACCGATCACCACAATTGGTGTTTTCCCTATTCCTAAAACTAGAATAGTATTATCGATATATTTTTGAAGGAAATGTTACTGTGTGTTCAAATATATCTAATTAGTGTTTTAAGAAAATTTTACCTAGGTAGTTCCTATTAATTTAACCAATTATTAATTGAATTTTATAAATAAAAGGCATTTGAAAACCATTCATATTTTTATTAAAGTATTTTTTCAAATCTAGATGATGGAATGTATATCCGTAACATGTTTAATGAATATTTTAATAATAGAGAAGGGTATGGATAAAATATTTTGATAATAATTGTATTGTAATAAAAAAAATAGTCAAATAATAATTTTCATATTCCATTTGGTTGTTTAGTTCCAAGATAATAGATCCCCACACCAATCTGTCACCCAATTATGCATCCATGTTGGCACACAACCCTAAGGATTAGACCATAATGATAGAATCAATAAAATTCCCTTGTGGAATTCATGTGGAATTTATTTTATTTATATATTTATGTATCCATCAATTACTAATGATTGATATTATTGTCATAGTTTTCCATGTAACTTACAATACAATCAATCTCACATCAAATTTAAGTCAAACAATATGGGGAAAACATTTTTAAAAATTAAATTCTACATTCATGTTTCAAATTCCCACATTCATGTATCTAGAATACATGTTATTGTCAACATAAAATTATAGGTTATTCTTAAATTTAGGAATCTAGAAATAAAATTTCATTTATATAAATTTTCCATCATAATATACTATCATATATTTTAGTATAAATTTTATTTTCTATAAATATTTTTCTCAAATTTTTCAATAATTTCAAAATTGATCATAGTGAGGTTTACATTAAAATTATATCCATTTTATAATTATTAATAATAATGATCTAATATCAATTGAAACTAATCATCCAATAAATAAGTCAATAAATGTTTGATGTAATGAAAAATTACATAGTGAACAACATAACTAGAGTCACATAATTAATATATATACAAAAATTGCAAATTCCAATGGAGAGTAAAATTAATGAAAGATAAAATATAAATACTTGGAATTATAGTATATAAAAGGATTTTTTAGTTCTACCAATGACAAGTAGATTCACTTCACTCTAGAAAATGGTTGATGAGAAGAGACGAGGACCCCAATGTGATTTTACTTACCAGTATAAGATCAATCACATCTATAAACACAACAATCAATGAGTAAATGCGTTTCTAGAGAAATAAGTCATCTCTTAATGGCCTAAAAAATCTATAGTTTGTTATTTGATTTCATTATGTACTATTTGTAATTTATAATGTGGTGTTTTGGTCCATAATTTCAATTATTTAGTTATACAAAATATCAACATATCTTTTCTTGTGTTAAAACACATTGTTAAAGATAACCACCCACATAACATTTCACCCATATTAGACATTGAGGGAGTGTTGTATTGTTATTCTGAAAAGATACAAAAATCATGCACAAAAAGTGTACATCAACATATGATACTAGAAATGGGTGTGTTTTTTAGTAAAAATGATTACTGACTATGAACCTATAGTTCTATCACCATTATTCAGATCCAAATGGATTTATGGGTGAGGTCATGTAGATTTTCAAATATGTTCACCCCATACCCAACATCATTATAAGGATCATAATTTCCTAGGATAACCTTCTTGAATTTCCCAAAACCATGTTCCTACATTATACAATCTCAAAATATTTTAAATATTAAACAAAATTACAATGTTTAACTAATGAAAGTCACATACAGATTCATATAAATAAATGGTCATATGTACATGAAATATGGTAATATGGTTTTATAAAAATTACCAAAAATGTCTAATTACTACAAATTATAAGGATCATAATAGAAAAAATATATAAATTTATTATTTATATATTAATTAATTTTTATGCATAAATAATGAACTTTTAGGATTATATTTTTAAATTATTATCTCTTTAATCTTCCATAAATACAAATCACATCATAGAGTGGAAACATGAACTTAATATCCAAATTTCTCAAAATATAATACTTTTGAGATATGAAAATATTTATTTTCATGTAATATGGTAAAAATTTTCATATTTATGTCATTATTATCCATTATTATCCATTAAACAATAAGAAATGATTTTTAAGAAAACATTTGGAGAAAAATCATATAAAAAGTTATATAATAATAATGAATTAAACAAATCAGTCCATGAATACTCATGAAAACAAGACTTTAAAAAAATAAACCATGGTTTCAGAATAAATTCATTCTTATGTAATAAGTCAACATCAATTTAAAATTAATTTCATTAATCAATTGATAATAAATATTATAATGAAAAATAAAACAAATACTTGTATCATGGAAATCATGATAAACTAATGAATATATATATATATAACATTTATACATTTTATACTTAATAAGTTGCATAAACACCCCTTTAATCTTATCCATAGTATCTATCCTTTTAAATGGTATTTATTGGGTTTGGGAAATAGTTATTTTAGACAACTCCAATTTCATACTTTTACTTTTCACTATTTTTTATATATTTTATGTTTTTATAATTTTTGATTCATATTAATTATATCACAATAAGTATTCTTAATTTTTTGATAAATATATGATTACATTTTTTTAAATTATGTTATAAATTTTCCATACTGAGTATTTTCTCCAAATCCTAATTTTGGACATTAAATCATCAATTAATCTTGTTTTGGGATTCTTATGATGTATCCTCATGTTTATACAACATCATTAAATATTTTTAAATTTAATAATTTTTTAGAAATGTTCCAGAGTTCCCAATACATGATCAATTAAAGAAACACTGAATTAAGAGTCAAGAGTCCTTAAAATTATTATTTAGGCTATATAATGTGATATATTATACAAAATTGAGTGATTCATGTTGATACTAATAAATCAAGATCTTTAAAATATTTTTATGAATTTAATGTGATGATAATTAGATTATTTGAATGTTTTATATTATATATACATTCACTATAACATATTTAATAAATATAAGAATATTTTTACTGATATTACTGATGCAATAATGGGATTCCGATGTCAGATCGAGTAGTTCATTTATCTATTGAAAGATAATATATTGGTATGTTTTTTACTAAATTGATGTATATTTTTTTTTAAATTATAAAATGTGGGAACAAAGTATAGGATATATTGTTTTAACCTAACACTATAATAAACTATGATAATGTATGGATACACTATAGTTAATAGATATTGACCTTTGGAAAATCATAATAGATAACTTTCTGTCATTTAGACGAAGTAAAAGTGAAAATAATTATATTTCTCTATAATTTTGAAATTTTATTCTTATTAATTCTAAATTGATTAAATATATTCTCTTATTTTTGTAAATATATGTTTGTTTTTTATGTGATCAATACTTTGTAGTTATTTTTGATGTAATATAAGAATTGTAAGCGTACAATATTATTTCATACAAAGGAAATGTTATGAGTTGTAAGATGAGAGCATTGGTGTTTTTTATTTAGTATATTAAATCAATGAAGATTAGAATTTAAGTAAATTATGTACAATCGTTTTAACATATAATACATTAGATAAAAATTATATGTTATGGAAAAACATGAGAAACATTTATGATGACTATATTATATTAAAATAGGATTGTTTGTAAAATAATTGATAGAACACATATTAATTATTTAATTTCTGAAAATGTTGGATTCAGAACACACCATAAAAGGGGGATAAAATAATAAATTTCTAAATTAATGAACTTAAATTTGTAATTGATATATTCCATGAATTATTATCTTATAATAGTTAAGTAATATAAATTAATTACGATGAAAAAATTATTTTATGGAATTAATTAAGTAATGTTCTGATGATATCAAACGGGAAAATTACATTATAAGGACAATTGTTAATATTTATATTTATAACAACTAATTAATTGAATAGGGAAAATAATTTAACATTGGAAATAATTTTGATAGTTAAATAACTAAAATTATGTAATTGTGGATTAGATAATGGTGTTTGTTCACCCAAATCATCATTTTTCAATTTTAAATTTAAGGTACAGTGATTATATGACTATAAAATAAACCATTTCTTCTATATTAACTGAATTATATATTTTATTTTTCATTAATTAGGAATTAAATTTAATATAGGAATGTTTCAATCATTACATTACACCAATAAAGCATTGGTTCTCATTCCATTAATATAATGTTATTCATTTATGCTTTCTTATTTATAAAAAAACCCATGAGGTTTCATCATTTCATTTTCTATGCGAATATGTTGGAATTATACCATTTTGAAAATATAGGTTGATATTTTTTCCATTAATATTTTGGGTTCATTTGATACCATAATAAAACAAACTATTTCATACAGTTCTATCTTCAAAAAAATTAAACTTTTTAGTGGACATCAGTACTCATTTTTTGATGATAGGAAGACTAGATGAAATATAGTTTTTATCTAAACTACTGTAATGTTCATTTACTATCATTGGTTAACTTTTTTACTAATGATTTCATTTCTAAGATATTTATTTCTTTGTAAATATTTTTAGTTGTTTTTTTAGAATTATATAATATATTATTCCAACACATTATTATTACATTTTATAATTACTCCAATTATATTTAATTGAGTATTCCCAGCTGTTTCCATTTTCATATATGTTATGTGAAAAAAACATTTATATCAGATCCTACCCTATTATGAGTTTTCTCTTTTTATAATCATCATTATATTAAAAAGAATTTTAGTGTACCATTTGGAGATCTGTTTGAGTAAAATCATTATTAATGATTTGATTTTTAAATTATTCTTTCGCCTATAATTTTATAAAAACTGCATGAATTATGGGTAGTTATTCAATTATATATATTAAAATAAATATAATTATAAATAATGAAAATGAAAATGAAATTAAATCATAGAAGACTAATATTTATTGAATCATGATAAATCTTGTGGTTTTAAATTTTTATTCCTACAAACAAACAATGACACCCACAATTTGACCATCAAAATTGTATTACATAATTAAAATATTGTGTAAAAATATATCTAGTATGATTTAGGGTTTGAGTTTATGAGTGTTATATAAAACAATGGGCTAGAAAACCCATCTCTTGGTCGATAATGAATTTCTTTCCCACTATATAGGGAACAAATTAACCTAATATAATTCAATAAAATCTTAAACTAATATGTCATAAAAGATAATATTCTTTAAATTTTATTACTTTTATAACATCATAATCATGGGAATCGAAACATATTAGATGGATGATCTCAAACACCGTTAATGACTGATGATAAATAATAACAATTAAGGATTATACTTTACAATAAGTTTACCATATGATTATAATATAGATACCTAATAAAAAACTACCCCATATAATTAATATAGAAAATAATGATACAAAAGTCTTTTAATAAATATAAAATTAATGAAAATAAAAAAACAGGAATAAAAAAGAAAATTAAGATGTCTTGAAAGGAAAAGGAATTTCAATTTTTTTAGTAGCATGAATAATCATTGATATCTAAAACTTCATTTTTAATAAGAAAATACTTTTTACACATAATTATTACCATTACATTTTTAACAATCCATTTATATTAAAATATTTAAAAGTGAACAAATTTGTTATCCCAAGCATATATAAACATACTCATTATGTCCATGTCTGACTATTTCAAGATATATAAACATAAATCGGTGCCTTGGGGTGATATAGTACCATATCTATATTCATACTTATATATTTTCTTCATAACAAATTTATCATATCATAAATAAATGATGGAATGAAAATCGGTTTTATATCAATTTTTACTGAATTTATATAATGAAATTTTAAAAAAATACATCAATAATGATAACATTTTATATTCAAGGAATATAAATATTTATGTATAGTTTCTCAACATCATCATAGAAAAATTTCCTTGAATAAATATTGAAAATATTGTGGTTTTTTAATGTATAGATAAATGGTATATAGTTATGTTATTAATTTCACAATTAAATCGATGAATGAATTATTAGTGATCGCCATTAAATAAAATGATGGAATTATAGAGTTTCCCTATAATAATGGAAGTTGAAGATGAATTATGTTTTTACATAGTGCCTGGTTAGGGAACATAATGTAGTGATTGATCATTTACCATAAAAATATTTACTATTTCACATTTTTGAATTCTATTTTTATTCATTATACGGTAAATTAAGAATACATTTATCAGAATAATTGAATATTACATAGAATATTAATGTGAAAATTAATGCCTTCCATGATAATAAATTAATTTAAAATCATATAAAAATGTGAAAAATTTATTTCTAAAAACTCTAAACATGGGAATTATGTTTAAAAATAATAGTAATCTCATCGTTGTTAAATTAATTTTAAAATATGATTGTTTTATTATTTTTTTCCATCAATATCTATATAAAAAATTTACTGGATTATATTGTAATTTCATTTTCAAAATTAATTGATTGAAAGACATTGAAATATATTAAAAAATAAAGTTTATGAAAAATATAATAATGGATTCATAAAATTGATATAAGTGTTTTATAGAGAAACATGTTAAGGAAGATGAGAAATATACCTTGGATATTTATAACATTATTTTTTTAAAATTTTTATATTGGAAAACCACATTATAATTAGGAAAATTAAATTATGATTTGAAATATCTTGTTGAGATTTAGGAGAATAAGAATTTGCAATCGATATTTTAATACATAAACTGACTGTGTTAAATTTGTAAGAAGGAAAATATGTGAAAGTATGGTAAGGATCTATAGAATTAATAGGTGTTATTAATTGAAATGTAATATTTTTGTTTCTCATGTAATATCATAAAGGAAGATTTTTTAGTGTAGAAAAGATACATCCCCAGATAAAATATAAATTTATATTGAAACAGGATAAAGGGGGATTATATGATACTATTATTATAGGGAGAATTTTAATTTTTAAGATGGAATTTGAGTTGGTAAATATTTCACAAAATGAGTAACCATTGAATTATTTCGCAGAGATTGATAAAAAATATTGAAATTTAAATCAAATATCGGGAAGTAAAGAGTGACATGTGAAATATTCTTACAAATAAGAATATAATATACTGTATAAATTTTATTTAATCATAATAATAAATATCATTCAATAATATAAATATATACGTGTTGAAATGAAATCAGGGTAATTTTGATTCTTTCACTCGTGTTGATTCAATGGATTTTTTTATTGTTCTTAGGTGATGATTCCAATTTTTTTTACCAGGCATTCGGTCCCAAAAAAATTTACACCGGTACATGAGAATTATGGAAATATATGATATTTTAATTTTGATAGTATATTTAATAATTAATTAAGTAAATATAAAATTATTTTTTCTTGTTCATTTGGTGATATCATTTTAATGGATCCTTAGAGTTGTACTATTACAATATAGTTGAGTCCAAAATGGGAGTATTTTCATAGTTTTCATATTCTCTTGCTTCATGTTCTGGACTCTGGGTGATAATTTCCCATGGGTTGTTAATTAAATTAATTAACTAATTAATTAATTAATTGAAGATTTAAATAAAACTTCCCCATTCCTTTCAACACATTAAAAAATATAGTGCGATATTACCTTCATTTAACCAAATATTCTATGGGGGAGGTGGAATGTGATTCCACTAGTCTTCATCTTCTTTTTTTGTTAAATAAATATCAATATTTAATGACATATATGGAGATATTTGGGCCCCATGATGTAATTTTCCCCACATGGTTAGTCAGTTTTTTTTGCACATCATTGTTTTCTAATGGTTTTATGTTTTAATTCACTATTAGGTAATTATATAAACACCATGTAACCAATCTATTCTAATTGGGGGTAAACCAATGGTTTCCCAATAAGAAAAAATTATCACACCCCATGTGTTGTTAAGAACACATATAGTTCATTCTTCTTCCACTAAGATAGTGTAATTTATGAACTACCTATCATTTACCTTGAATACTCACAATTTATAAGTACATGGATATATGGGATGATACATGGGAAGAAACCCCAAAAAATAGGGGATATGACTATGTGAAATTTCATGACTAGATCCCTTTTTTGACATATCCACTCAGTTGTACAGAATACAAATTTTTTTTTGCAAGGCATGTTTTAGAACATAGATATGAGTGTGGTTTTGGAGTAAACATTGTGAACATGGAAAACAAGACTTTTAATGAACCCATGTTATGTATTTTAGGGGTTTTTTAAATTTATCTCTAAAGATATAATTGGACATAGGTAGAGTCTGATTATAGAATTATTTAATATATATCATTATGGTTGATCCATTTGGGTGATTTTATGTAATTCGATTGGTATTTCATAGTTATAATGATCTAATGGGGAGGTATTTCCTCAATAATTGAACACAGTAGCCCACTGCATGTGAAGGTGTGATGGGACCCATATGTGGAACTTGAGAATGGTTAGAGGACGTGGTGTGCAACAAAAAATGTTCTAAATCGATGTGTCATTGGGTAGTCCTTCAGTATTTGGACAATGTGTGATAAGGAATATCAACGATGGCAAAGATGGAATTGATGTCCAAGTCACAATGATCCTTATGACATAGATTCCCCCACCAGGTGTTAGACATTTGGTAGTGTTGACTTATAGGAATTGTGGTAGGAATGGAGGACCAAATGGATTCTTTGTTGTGAAAGTAACAACATATTTTGATGATAGGATAGGTCATGAATGACTAGCTCTATATAAGAATCTCATGATTTGAGTTGCAGTATATGAACCACTGGGATTATACTTCATGAACATTTCCATTGGTATGATTGGGTCCATATAAATGTTGTGACCTCCTCAATGTCTATTAATATGGGTTAGGGTGCTAGTAGAATATACCAATTTTTCATGTACTAGTCGATGTTCTAGGTGACAAATCATTATAGTATGAGTTTGGTGAATAATCTTGGTTGGTTCATTCAGGGGTCTTCTTGAGGACCATTACACGAATGGATTTGGTTGGTGGGGTTGGTAATCTAGAGTATGCATGGATGGGATGGTTTTTTTCACCTTCCCAATGTCTATAAGGATGGGTCTGTGGGTTATCATTCCATTAAGATCAATTATTCGGAAGACAATATTTTTAAATGTGTCATATCTTATTGTGCATGATTCATACAATTTCATGTGTAATATTTTTATAAGGAAACCCTAGGAGGAAGGTTCTTTAAATTAAGGATGACTTATGGACCTCCCTGGATAGATTATGAATGGTTAAAGGCCTTTGTATGACATATTGTGATCATATTCTCATGGTATCATGTTATGATTTCGAAATTTGTTATACAATGATTGTTTATGTATAAGATGGGCCTCAGGTTTTTGGTATGAGATGTGATGATATAATCTCAACATGGAACCAAATTTTTTATGTTCGATAGAGGACATTACAATTAATATTTATGTTTGTTAATTTTTATTTATTTATTTTTTGATTTCTTAGATATTTGTAATATGTCATGAGTATAGACCTATATAAATAGGTTTTTTCATCACCATTTATGGTATCTTACTTAAATTATGTACTCACTACAGTACATTCACCTTGGTGTTAATCTATAAGTAAAGTTATGTTTCAGGTTGAGAATTGGGACTTTCTATTATGGAAGAGGGAATAATTACAAGATCATCTAAAGTTTCTCTTGAAAACTCATACGTCTAGGAAATAGAATCATGAAAATGTTTAGGTAATTACTCTGGTGGTATATCATGTAGTTTGTAGAGGAATTATATATAATTCATTTTATATTATCTATATTATAGAAGTCGTTGACTGAGTGGGTGATCATTGTTGTATGTATTTCTTGACAATATAGATTTAGGAAAATCAATTACTATTTTTATTTCATTTTTTATCTGTTCAATAAACATAGTATGATTTACATGATTCTTGGTTATTTTATATTTCTTTATCACTATAATTCAATGTAATATTCTCTCAACATAACTGATTAGTCTATCACCATAATTAGTATTCTATTTGAATATGAGAAGGCATGGTAGAGGCCGTAAGGCACCCCATCTCAGATGGATTACAAACTGCAGTGTTAAAAATGGTATCAATGAAAATTTACATTTTAGAAAATAGTGTGTTTGTTGAAATACTATTTAGGGATGTGAGAAGTCATGGTATAGATGCTAGAATAGTTAATAAGAAAAAAAAATTCTGGTAAAAATTCATATTTTGTTAGGAATGAGATTATATTTCATTTTTAGTTATATTATCGTTATATAATTTCACCTCATATGACACACATGGGTATCTAATTTTATGAATTTTATTTGTCATCAATCATATAATGGGAATGTGGTCTTTGATGTTATTTTAGACAAGTTAAAAGAGAATATTTACATCCAACATAGTGTGAAACAAAGATTCACTTGAAGCATGTATCATTATTAATGATTCCTCATTGGGGATAGGACCATGAAATTTAATACCTCAACAGAAATGTATATTATGTTCCCAATAAACAATCTTTATATTATTCTACTTAAGTAGGATGAAATAATTATATTTAAATGTATGTACATGCATTTGATAATGTGGGAGGTTTTCCGGTTGAGCAAATGTAATTCCATTTTCAAGGGATCTGTGGAGACTAGATAAGGGGTTTTTAGATCATGTGGTGCCATTGTGATTTATAAAAAAAGGATGATATTCCTGAGTTTTTTATTTTCAGATGGGATTTGGTTTCTTAGAGGATGTGGAGGATCTGAGTTTGTTGTTGAAATGTATGTGACATTCTATGATGATATAATTAATATTGGTTCGGAGGGATAGATTTGTTGGGTTTATAGCCGGGTGGGTTTGATTATTCTTTTTACTATTATCGTGGGAGAACAGTTAGTAGCATATAGATCAAGAGTGACACGTATGTTATGGGTATACGTGTGGGTGAACTTTTCATGTGAGAAAATTCGTTTTAATGTTTCATGAGACTAGGTCATGTATATGTCCTCATAAAATACAAAAAAAATTAGACAAACCATGTGAAGTAATGAGCGATATGGTGTAACATCCCAAGTAAGTAATGAATAATAGATATTTTTATCTATGTCTGTAACACCCCGAGATTTTATGAAAAATATTATTTTAATTTCATTAATGTCTTGTGTTGTATTCTACTCCATGATTACCTTGCGCTATACGCAACACCGTATTAGCTTGCAGTATACGCAACACTATTCATGGACCGTGTTACACACAATTTTAATAATAGTTATTCTACGCAACATTGAGTATATATATATATATATATATTAAACGTATAAATGAAATATGGTTGGATTATGTTATACTAATCAACGAAGGATTCTTTCACAACACGCAACCCTGACTTGGCTTGCATTACACGCAATCGCGACCTTCCTCGATAGCGTGTGCTGTACGCAATATCGGGTTTTAATAAACAGTGTTATATTATTATAATATTGTCATGAACTAGCCGTTATGAATAGTATTAACTAAATATTGAATTTTATAACATTATTATTCATCTTACACATTTCTAGAACATGGTATAAGAACAAAATAAATTTTTCGGGTAAAATAATAATTTTTAAAAAAATGCAGTTTTGCCACCTTTTGATGGCGCACCCACTCTAAATCAAGTTTTTTACATGTTTATAATTTCAATTTGACAAAATAAAATTCTTCTTTGGAATCATGAAATAAAAATTTACTTTGGATAAAATTTTCATATTATTCTGGTAACTTTCACATTTTAATGAATAGTAAAAACACGCTATATTTTAATTAAAAACAACTTTTTTCATCATAATATCTTATGTGGTTAAATTATAATATTGAATGGTTTTAATGTATAAATAGAATATATTTTTACCATTTAATATAATGTATGTCATTATCATTGATTTTACCTTGAATTCGTAGGTTAAATCAATTCAATCTTTTGCAATGTTTTAAACAAAAACCCGTTTTTATTCGACAACGGGATTAATTTTAATTTAATTTCTGCAACTTCTGTGTTTTGAATTTTAAAAAATTGATTCCATATTTGGAATAAGTGGGTCCAAATTATGTTAATAGGATACTTTTTATTGAATTATGAATAGTAACTACGGTAAATTTTATATACCATAGTTAAAGGTAAATCGGGTAATTAAGGGTAAATATAATATTTTAAAATTACCCTAACAAATGTAAAAATCCTATTGGATGACTAAAAAACGACCCATATCACCTAAGGGTCGGATTAGATTAATTTAATTAAATTTTTTCAATGAAAATAATTTAATTATTATTAAAACCAAAGAATGTTACAACATGTTACTTTCTTAAATCTTATAAGTATAATAATTTTAATCTAGTGATAAACTTCATGAAACATCGAACATGAATATTATCAAGAAAGCTAATACAATTATCAAAATCATAGGAATTTATTTAGAATTTTTAGGGATTAAATAATTATCATTTATTATGACACAAAGATAATGCAGTAATTGTCTTATTAATAAAATATTGACATAATTGATGTTATAAATGCCCAAATAAATGTAATTTGAGACTTTTTATGACTTACAATAATTTTATAGGTTAATATGACATGTTATTGTGGATTTATGTAACTTGGGTCTAACTTATCATTCTGTTATGAATTTCATAAAAATCTTGTACCAAATAGTGTCAAAATTGACATAAAATAGTTTTTAAATCAAATATTATATTATTAAGTGTTATTTTATTCCTAAAAATCTAAGGTTCGGCCAAATGACTTAGATAAGGATATATATATTAATAATAAACATCTTGGGGTTCGTTTGGCATGTTATAGTAAGTGTATTAACCATATAGTGAAAGAAAACAAAAAGACACGGTAAAAGTTAAATTATTTAACTTAGAGTTAAATCTAATTGATAAGGTTAAAATAATACCCTAAACTTGTCTAAATCTTATTGGTTGATAGGATTTAGACCCATCCCCACTCTAGCTTCTAAATAAGACACTTTGGAACCATTATAAACCGATTTTGACTTTAATATAAAATAATATTTTGAGATATTCCTAAGGTGCCCCTCCCCTCCCTTATAAAAGGGAACCTCCTCCCCCTCCTCTTCACACAACTTTGAGCCTTCAAGCTCGGCCAACCCCTGCCAAAATATATTCTCCACATCCCTAGTATCATCCTAGAGGTCCTGGTCTTCTTCAAAGACTAATCTTAGTTCCCTAAGTGGGTGATTCAAAGAGGCATTCCAAAGAAGAGGAGGTTCGGACACATACGAAGCAAATCAAACCTAAGGTAAGGGAAATATCACAATCTCATTTTTATCCGAGATTGTTTATTCGTATGTATTTATTGGGGTGTATATTACCATCCAAATCCATGTTCCCTCAATATGTAATATTGTTTCCATCAACTTACACTACTTTAAATCCAATTTTACCCTTCGGTGAGTTTTTAGTAAAAAATATGAAAGGAATCTTTTGACGTGTTTCATACGAGGTGCTTTTTGAATTTTCCGAAAAAAGTGCGAAGAATGTTTTTTTAACTTATACGGCATGAATGGATTTCTAAAAAATTATTTCCAAGAAGCTTCCTTTACAAGTATTCAAGTTTATTTTTAATCAACTTCTTTTATTTTAAAATTGTATGACATGTTAAGAAAGGAAAAGTGTTTTTGAAGAAGAAAGGATATTTTCCTCAAGAATGGAGTTCAAGTGTTTTATCAAAATTATTTTCCATCTAAGATAATAAAGGGTTCTGTTTTATTTATCCCTATTATTACATTGATTTGATTATGTTGTCATGATTTGTTTTATGATGTCATGATGTTTCAAGAATCCCATTTTTGTTTCATGTGTTATACGATGATATATGATTTATGATTATGTGACACACATAAGAAAGGATTAATTATAATATGGGTGGGACCTATATCTCCCTCCAATGCATTGGGTAAAGATTTTATATCTAATGAGATAGACATGGCTGGAATGGTAGGTTATACCGGTTCAGTGAAACAGGACTGAAACGAGGGTTACTCGATTCAGAAAGGGACTTTGTCCACTAAGATAGTCTTGGCAATGAGTCTTGACTAACAAGAAATGATTCTCTATGATTATGTGTGAATGCCACAGAGTTTCATGTTTTATGTTATGATTATTGTGATTACATTTCAATGCCATGATTTATCCCATGTTATGAAATTATGCTCTCTTTTGCAGGATAAGATTTCCAAAAGTTATGTTCTTATGAATATGATGTGATTGATTTTACTTTTGTTTGCCCTTACTGAGCATTTGAGCTCACCCTTTTATGTTTTCTTTTCCCCAGGATATAAAGAAAGGTTTTAGGTAAAAAAAAGAAGATCTTTATGGGAGATGTTGAAGATCTTTCACCACGATTAGAAGATTTTATTCCGAGTTTCCAAAGACACTAAACTATTACGATCCTTGTGTGTGTGTTTTTGTTATGTAATAAGTATTCCGAAAAAGTAATGTAATGTCAATGTACATCAGGCTTCGGGTCTTTACAGTTGCTATCAGAGGAAAGGTTTAGTCAACCTTTGGAAACTAGGATGTGAAAACGTTAGTGAGATCCCTAGAGATATTTCTACGGTATGTCTAGGGATGTCCCTAAGGTTAAGTATACGTATAGGTTATAGTACTAGAACTACGCTAACGATCATAGAATTAAAAATAAGATGTTAGATATTGAAGGTACTCCCCCTTTATTATGTTGTTTTCCCTAGCATTATTTTTTCCTCTCACACTATTCTTTTTGGGTTTTAGACGATGGCTAGAACCCGAAGGAACCGTGTTGATCAATGCAATGGACAATGCAATGATTGTCCTCCTGAACAAACAAATGTTATGGTAGATGGAGTGAAAAATCTTATTGCTATACTTACACAAGCTATGAATCATTCTGGACTTCCAAATGAGCAGAGAATGGAACAATATTCTATTGAGTCCTTCATGAGGCAACATCCACCTTCATTCAATGGGTCTTCTGATCCACTTGTTGCTGAACAATGGATCAGTACCTCTGAAAAGATATTTTCAGATCTTCAATGTTCTGAACATGATAAAGTCATCTTAGCAGTATATCGTTTGGAAGGTGAAGCTGATCAATGGTGGAATCTTATCAAGAATACAAGGCAAAGAGATGAAATTGAGTCCATGGAATGGGACGAGTTCAAGAACTTATTTTTCAATAATTACTTTCCTCGTATTCTTTGAACAAAGATGGAGAAAGAGTTTCTTGAACTAAAGCAAAAGGATGATGAATCTGTTGGTATATACGAAGCGAATTTTACAAGATTTGCAAGGTATGCATCTGGCTTTATCATCCAACCTGAAAGTAAAGTTGATCGATTTTTCAGTGGCTTAAAACCAAGTCTTCGAAGGGAATTAGCTATAAGAGACTTTAGTAGCTATGAAGAAATTGTGCGTTGTGCTATCAAGGTAGAAATGGAAGTTGGTGTTATATATCCATCTCATGGTTTTGACAAGAAACGAAAGATGGAGTTCAAGGATAAATCTCAGAATAATGGTGAAAAGAAGATGAATGTTTCCTTATGTACAAAGTGTGGAAAGAAGCATGGTGGAGATTTTATTAAAGGGACTAGAAAATGTTTTAAGTGTGGAAAAGAAGGTCATCGAGCAGGTGAGTGTCGAAGTAATGGAAAAAGGGTTTCTAATGATGTGAATAAATCAAACACTGCAGAGAACGCACCACCAACACTTCAATGCTTCAAGTGCAAGGAAATGGGGCATTATGCTAATAAATGCCCTAATCCAAGGGTTAGTGATGATCAACATGAGCAACCACTGAAGGCAAAGGACAAAGGGAAGTCACATGCGATCATTATTGGCAATGTTGAATATGACAATGATGTGGTGGAATGATTAAGTGTTTATGTAATGGGATTCCAAAATAATGTTGTATCATTGAGTATTGCAATATTTATTGATGTGGTATTCAAAGTGATTGAGATATTTTTTTTGGAAATAAGATGATATGCGCATAATGAAGGGAAAACGAGAAAATGAAATGTTTAATAGTATTCATGAGCTCATGATTGATATAAGGACTAAGTGATATCATGGTTTGAGTATATAGAATTTTGAGGATTTTGGTATATGGAAAGTGTTAACTTTTAACTGCATTAATGTTTTCACTAAGGTTCAATGGGTATTATTTTTCAAGAGAATACATGATTAAGGCCTTCTAATGTTTGGAATGTGACCAACAAGACATATCTCATGATATACGAGGATCAATGATGGTATTAACATGCTTGTTATATGAACTCTTTGGTAATCATTTTCACTATAATATGAGATTAAGACAGAAGTATTATGGATAAGCCTTAAGATTGGAATGGATTATGTTGAACAGAAGTTAGTATTGTTTAAGGATAGAAGATTTTCGATATTATTGATGGGATGTTATAGTAATGTAGTTTTAGAAAAAGGACAACCTGCAGGACGGGCGACAACCCATCGCTTCGGACAAGGCTGTGGGAATCGAACCCACAACCGAAGTGCGACTGGCCTTTATCGCCTACCACTGGCCTACAGGAAGTCCCTGTTTAGTAGAAACTAGTTTTATTATATTAAGCATAATGATATATGAAGTATAAGTCCATTTTAGGAACCATATGTGATTAATCTCACTATAGATCGACTTATGTATATAATTTTTTCTAACCTTTTGATTGAGACAGATGGAATGACCATTCATTCTATCACATGATCTGCTAACACTTCACGAATAACAAATTCAACTTCATTTATTTAAGAGATGAAGTGGAAATTGTTCAAGGCATGAACAACAGTGAGATTGAACCAAAATAAAGAAAGTATTTATTCTAATTCAAATTTTCAACTTTAGGGAAATGATCTTGGAAACCAAAAATGTTGTCCAAGTGATCTTATACCTGATGAATCAGATGGTACCTTAGATCGTCACAAATTTATGGATTTGTGATTACTGGAATTTCCATAGCCCTGTTCTCTACCACTCTCCATCAGAACATGGTGGTTATATTTCTCTTCCATATCCATATTTTCACTTATGTGGAAACCCAATGATTAGTTTATTTGGGTAACCGTTACTTTTCATAAATTTGTTTTCAAAGATTGGTTTTGGTATTCCTTTTTACGATGTCGGTTTCTATTAAAGAAACTTTCGAATAGTAAACCATTTATAACCCCGACGAATTTCGGGGGCGAAATTCATTTTAAGGGGGGTAGAATGTAACACCCCGAGATTTTATGAATAATATTATTTTAATTTCATTAATGTCTTGTGTTGTATTCTACTCCAAGATTACCTTGCGCTATACGCAACACCGTATTAGCTTGAATTATACGCAACACTATTCATGGACCGTGTTACACACAATTTTGATAATAGTTATTCTATGGAACATTGAGTATATATATATATATATATTAAACGTATAAATGAAATATGGTTGGATTCTGTTATACGAAACAATGAAGGATTCTTTCACAACACGCAACCCTGACTTGGCTTGCATTACACGCAATCGCGACCTTCCTCGATAGCGTGTGTTGTACGCAATACCAGGTTTTAATAAACAATGTTATATTATTATAATATTGTCATGAACTAGCCGTTATGAATAGTATTTACTAAATATTGAATTTTATAACATTATTATTCATATTACACATTTGTAGAACATGGTATAAGAACAAAATAAATTTTTCGGGTAAAATAAGAATTTTTCAAAAAATGCAGTTTTGTCGCCTTTTGATGGCGAACCCACTCTAAATCTAGTTTTTGACATTTTTATAAGTTCAATTTGAAAAAATAAAATTCTTCTTTGGAATCATGAAATAAAAATTTACTTTGGATAAAATTTTCATATTATTCTGGTAACTTTCACATTTTAATGAATAGTAAAAACACGATATATTTTAATTAAAATCAACTTTTTTCATCATAATATCTTATGTAGTTAAATTATAATATTGAATGTTTTTAAAGTATAAATAGAATATATTTTTTCCATTTAATATAATTTATGTCATTAGCATTGATTTTACCTTGAATTCGTAGGTTAAATCAATTCCATCTTTTGAAATGTTTTAAACAAAAACCCGTTTTTATTCGACAACGGGATTAATTTTAATTTAATTACTGCAACTTCTGTGTTTTGAATTTTAAAAAATGGACTCCATATTTGGAATCAGTGGGTCTAAATTATGTTAATAGGATAATTTTTATTTTTGCTAATTATGAATAGTAACTACGGTAAATTTTATTTACCATAGTTAAAGGTAAATCGGGTAATTAAGGGTAAATATAATATTTTAAAATTACCCTAAAAAATGTAAAAATCCTATTGGATGACTTAAAAACGACCCATATCACCTAAGGGTCGGATTAGATTAATTTAATTAAATTTTTTCAATGAAAATAATTTAATTATTATTAAAACCAATGAATGTGACAACATGTCACTTTCTTGAATCTTATAAGTATAATAATTTTAATCTAGTGATAAAATTCATGAAACTTCGAACATGAATAGTATCCAGAAATATAATACAATTATCTACATCATAGGAATTTATTTAGAATTTTTAGGGATTAAATAATTATCATTTATTATGACACAAAGATAATGCAGTAATTGTCTTATTAATGAAATATTGACATAATTGATGTTATAAATGTCCAAATAAATGTAATATGAGACTTTTTATGACTTAAACTAATTTTCTAGGTTACTATGACATGTTATTGTTAATTTAAGTAACTTGGTTTGAACTTATAATTCTGTTATGAATTTCATAAAAATCTTGTACCAAATAGTGTCAAAATTGACATAAAATAGTTTTTAAATCAAATATTATATTATTAATTGTTATTTTATTCCTAAAAATCTAAGGTTCTGCCAAATGACTTAGATAAGGATATATATATTAATAATAAACAATTTGGGGTTCGTTTGGCATGTTATAGTAAGTGTATTAACCATATAGTGAATGAAAACAAAAAGACACGGTAAAAGTTAAATTATTTAACTTAGAGTTAAATCTAATTGATAAGGTTAAAATAATACCCTAAACTTGTCTAAATCTTATTGGATGATAGGAGTTCGACCCATCCCCACTCTAGATTCGAAATAAGACCCATTGGAACCATTATAAACCGATTTTGACTTTAATATAAAATAATACTTTGAGATATTCGTAAGGTGCCCCTCTCCTCCCTTATAAAAGGGCACCTCCTCCCCCTCCTCTTCACACAACTTTGAGCCTTCAAGCTCGGCCAAACCATGCCAAAATATCTTCTCCACTTCCCTAGTATCATCCTAGAGGTCCTGGTCTTCTTAAAAGACCAATATTAGTTCCCTAAGTGGAGGATTCAAAGAGGCGTTCCAAAGAAGAGGAGGTTCGGACACATACGAAGCAAATCGGACCTAAGGTAAGGGAAATATCACAATCTCATTTTTATCCGAGATTGTTTATTCGTAAGTATTTATTGGGGTGTATTTTATCATCCAAATCTATGTTACCTCAATATTTAATATTGTTTCCATCCACTTACACTAGTTTAAATCCAATTTTACCCTTCGGTGAGTTTTTAGTAAAAAATATGAAAGGAATCTTTTGACATGTTTCATACGAGGTTCTTTTTGACTTTTCCGACAAAAGTGCGAAGAATGTTTTTTTTAACTTATACGGAATGAATGGATTTCTAAAAAATTATTTCCAAGAAGCTTCCTTTACAAGTTTTCAAGTTTATTTTTAATCAACTTCTTTTATTTTAAAATTGTATGACATGTTAAGAAAGGAAAAGTGTTTTTGAAGAAGAAAGGATATTTTCCTCAAGAATGGAGTTCATGTGTTTTATCAAAATTATTTTCCATCTAAGATAATAAAGGGTTCTGTTTTATTTATCCCTATTATTACATTGATTTGATTATGTTGTCATGATTTGTTTTATGATGTCATGATGTTTCAAGAATCCCATTTTTGTTACATGTGTTATACGATAATGTATGATTTATGATTATGTGGCACACATAAGAAAGGATTCATTATAAGATGGGTGGGACCTATATCTCCCTCAAATGCATTGGGTAAAGATTTTATATCTCATGAGATAGACATGGCTGGAATGGTAGGTTATACCAGTTCAGTGAAACAGGAATGAAACAAGGGTTACTCGATTAAGAAAGGGACTTTGTCCACTAAGATAGTCTTGGCAATGAGTCTTGACTAATAAGAAATGATTCTCTATTATTATGTGTGAATGCCACAAAGTTTCATGTTTTAAGTTATGATTATTTTGATTACATTTCACTGCCATGATTTATCCCATGTTATGAAATTATGCTCTCTTTTGCAGGATAAGATTTCCAAAAGTTATGTTCTTATGAATATGATGTGATTGATTTTTCTTTTGTTTACCCATACTGAGCATTTGAGCTCACCCTTTTTTGTTTTCATTTCCCTAGGATATAAAGAAAGGTTTTAGGTAAAAAAAAGAAGATCTTTATAGTAGATGTTGAAGATCTTTCACCACGATTAGAAGATTTTATTCCGAGTTTCCAAAGACACTAAACTATTACGATCCTTGTGTGTGTGTGTTTTTGTTATGTATTAAGTATTCTGAAAAAGTAATTTAATGTCAATGTACGTCAGGCTTTGGGTCTTTACAATGTCTATTAATGAATTAGATAGTGTTTTAGAGGCTTAAAATGAAAATAAATCCAATCTTAAGCATGGAATACACTAATATTTTTAGAAGATTGGTTTACTGCCTTTTGATGGCAAACCATTTATGAATCTATCTTTTGAAAATTTTAAAATATTTGTGTGGAAAAATAAACTTATTAATTATTATTGGAACATCAAAATTTACTTTGTGTGAATTGTTTGGTATTTTTCTGACAATGTTAACATTTTAATGAATAGTGAAAAATACTGTATTTTACATCAAAACTGATTTTTAATATAATTTATTTATATGATTATATTATATTTTGAATTGGATTTAATGTTAAATTAGAATATATTTTTACCATTTAATCCAATTTTGGTCATTAGGATTAATTTCACTTTGGAATTGGGCATAAACTGATGCAAAACTTTTCATAGATATTGTTTCAAAAAAACCTGCTATTTGTTTTGACAACGGGAATTATTTTTAAATCAATTATTGAAATTTCTGTGTTTGTAATTTGGTAAAATGGATTAAATATTTTTAATCAGAAGGTCCAAATTATGTAATCATGACTATTTTGTTTTTGGACATTATGAATAGTAACAGCGTTAATTATCTTTAATTATCTTGATTAATGAGTGATCGGGTAGTTAAAGATAATAAAATAATATCATAATAATAAAAAATGACCACAACATGTGTCCTAAGGCTACTGGTTTTCTCATTTCCGACAATGGGATTCCTTGTGCCAAACATGGGGGCCCCATGGAATCACTTTTGTGAGAAAGTGACTTTTTATCTTTTTATTTTTGAAGAATGTTAAATGTAACAAAGAATGTATCACCTAAGTAAAATATTTTTAATGTTGCCTACATAAACGATCTTTGGACTATAAATATTCATTGGAAATCTAAAAATATTTCCTACATCATTTTATTTGTTTCATAATTTTTATACTATAAATAAATTAAATTATTTATGACATCATGATGATGCAGCGATTACCTCATTAATAAAGGATTTAAATAAAATGAGATTATAATGTAAAATCTATGACCTACACATGTCCAAAACCTATTGTATGGGTGGATTTCAAACCCTTATCACCTTACCCTCTAATTATATCAATGTGGGACCTTTTGAATCCGAAAATCATTTTCAAATAAAGTAACATTTCATTACTTTCCAAGAGCGCCCCTCCTCTCCTCTTATAAAAGGCCCCCACCTCTACCTCCTTACCCACACATACAAAGCCTTTGGCTCGGCCAAAACCTTCCCATTTTGTCTCTCCACATCCCTCTCTAACTCCTTGAAGCCTCACTTTGGGAAGAATCCTTTCCAAGGAAGCCTTTGATATCAAATCAAAGGAAGTTTCCCGATTTTAAGGTAATGTCTTCGCTTGAGTCCTTTTGTTTTATTTTTCTTCTCCAACCCCCTAAACTCTTTTTATTCATTTATTTTGTAACAAATCCAGTAACATCAATATACTATGATGTTTTTATAAGAAGGTTTCTATATACACTTACACACACCTACATCTAATGGTTAAAGAACATACTGTTTCCGTGGATGGCGAATTTCTGCCTCCCGAAATGATGATTGTTCAACATTCTTCTAACACCTTCAAAGGTGTCCATTAATATGAAACTATATTTATATATGATATCTAATATTTTTATTTTTTACTTATGATTCTGTATTTTTCATTTATGGCATACCTTTATGGTTTCCATTATGGGTAAACGCGATATCTTCATTTAAGAAAGTGCGGACTACCGCCCCCTCAAAGTGATTTGATTCGTTAATACCATATGTGGTATGTATAAAGAATATATTTAATGATATTATCTATGATACCATACTGGAATTAAACTACTATTATGTATCATTATGTTTTAATTCTATTAAATATGAAATAGAAATGGAAGCAGTGTTCATGTGTACGTATGGCTTACCATCTCCATGAACGGTGCATTTCATTTCATAACTCTAATTGTTATGTAATATTATAAATGCATGAATATACTGGATATATATGAAATATATGATCTGTACATGATGAATACAATTCTGGATATAATGAACCTTTGACCACACATACAACTTGTAATTGTAAGAAGTCCACTTTCGACTTAAGAACCATGTATCGACAAAACAAACATTATTAACTGAAATGATTACATAATGTCTATGACATGTTAATAAGTGATATAAAAGGAATAATTAACTTGAAAATGGTTGTTAAGGAATTATTAATTAACTCATGTTTATTATTCAAGAGATTAAAGAACGATCGAGTCAAGTCGGACCCGAGGTAAGGGATCTTACTCCTCTCTTTCTTTTTAAGTACACTCTCTTATGTCATTCCTTATAAATCTATTCATTATTGTTATTCTGATGTTATTATATATTACTCTTAATGTAATTTTTCTGTTCATATGATGAGAGACCCTATTGTCTCTCATCAAACCATTTTGGAAGTTTTGAGTGGCGCCGTTAGGCTGCCGAATTTTTGTAAGAGATCAAACCCCTCACTTTCTTTTAAAGTACTCTCATTTATGTCACTTCTGTTGATCTCCACTTCGTTATGTTGGGGGATGTTATTTTATATTCCTCTTTCTTTAAACATTATGTTAACATGATGAGAGACCCTATTTGATCTCATCAATCCATTTTTTTACATTTTATGTGGAGTCGTTAGGCTGCCGAGTTTTCATAAGGGATTTTTCATCTCACTTTTATTCCCGTGAGATTTATGCTACATTTGCCACACTTTCCTTTGATTGGTGTATGTACTGCCCATTATTTTACTCATTGTTTAATATAATTTCATTTATGAGTATTTACATCAACGTTGTATTTTCCTTCATCCACAGGGTGCATGTCTCGAAAGATACCCATGTCGGTAAGGGAACCTTTCACCCTCCTATATTTGTAAAAGACTTCTTTTGTTATGTCTTTTAATTCACATAATATTATGTTCAGATATGTTCTTCTATATCCTTATTGATTTAAATGTCCAAGTGATGAGATACCCCTTTTTATCTCTCATCAACTAATTTTCTGAATTTTGTAGTGACGTTGTTAGGCCGTCAACGTTTTGCAAGGGAACTTCTTAACCCAAATTTGATTCTTTGGGATAATATTGTACTCCATGAATATGTCATTCTATGAATATGTGTGAATAACCTCTGATTTTTTTTACACTTAATATCCACTTATATTGTGTGTATTCGTTTGTCACACATAATTATGTAATTGATTTATCCTTAAACCAAGGATATCGTCTTTGTAAGGGACTTCGTCTCAATCTCCATTCATTGAGGAATATTTCGTTTTATACACAACTTTCTTTTATACGGTGTATAAACCCCTTTTACTTTTACTTTTATACAAAAGGAATCTTTTTCTATGAAGATTTTTACAAAACGACAAAAAGATATGTTTCTTTTAACGTACACGGTGACAATGACCTTTTCCGCCGCCACGAGTATTATTTGGTCTTTGGCTTCCTCAACAAGCCTTGATGTTTTTAAAATGAAATAAATACCATATACTCTTTTATGTATTTTGGTATTGAAAATGGTTTTTATAATGGATTTGTTATGTTAATATATTTGAGTGATATATTGTGATCAAAGTGTGGAAATGTTTTCTTTCCATTATGTTTTTTTATGTCTTATGATTTTATAATGGTACTTGGACATTTGACGCGTGGTTACGTGATAAACCATACAACGGGAGGTGTTGTCAATACCAGGATGGGAGGTTACGTTATATCCTCCTATGAATTGGGTATGGAAGTCGGCTGTATGGTTATTCCATTATGTATGTATGGATGTTGTCTGTGTGGCTATTCCATTAAGTGATATGTGTGGAAGTCGACCGTATGGTTATTCCACTTAAGTATGTTTATGTTTCATGTTACCTTTATATGTTATGTGTCCTTTATATGGGTTATATTGCAGTCCTTTGGTCACAAAAGGGTATGTAATGATATTTTAATCATTGAAGAGTTTTTACTACTTCATGAAGTTGAAGGAATTACTTTGATAAAGTATACATGGTTTACTTGATGTTTGAAAAACTAACAGTTTTCATTCTGTGTGTATCCCTTACTGAGCTTTTTATGCTCACCCCAAGTTTTTTTTGAAATGTTTTTCACCGGACATAATTTGGAATAGGTTCAATGATGGGATCAAGGGAAATTCATGCTATATAAAACATGGAACTAGACATGTTTCTTTTTAATTTTTTTTTATTCTATGGAAACTTAGTAGAAGTGTCTACTTTGTAACCTTTTGAAATGTAACAGTTATGTCATAATTATCTAAAACTCTAAACCTAAAAAGATCCTCAAGGTGTAATCTTGTAATAACTCAAGATTAAGTAAGGTTTAAGGCTGGGGCCTTATAGTTGGTATCAGAGGTCGGTTTAGACAACTTTAGGAGTTAGAAAATTGTTAAATTATAAATTAATTTATGGTATGATTGAAATAATATATCATTCAAAGGTAACCATGTTGCTTCACCTAATATATTTCTGTGATAAGAATGGTTTTCCATAGGGTAAACATAGCATCTTTTCTAGGAAGGCATACAGTGAATAATGACCTTTCGAATCAGGAACCAGAGATGATCAGAATCAGAATTGAGCAGTTTACTGCACTGATGGCTAAGTTGAATCAGGTGATAAATGGTGGTTGTAATTATTGATGATATTTTAGTGTTTTCTAAAAGAAAATAGGAGCATGAAAGTCATTTAAGGTATATCTTTCAATCCTAAAAAGAAAATAAATTGTAGGGGGAATTCAGCAAGTGTGAGTTTTGGTTGCAACAAATTTCTTTCCTTGGTCACATTGTTTCTAAAGATGGGATAACCGTTGATCCTGCATAAAAAAGGTTGTTGAAGAATGGCCAAGACCCACAAATGTAACTGAGATTCGTAGCTTCCTTGGTTTGGAAGGCTATTACTGATGCATTGTTAGAAATTTTTCACAGTTACCTAGTCCAATGACTAAGCTAAGTCGGAAGGGTGTTAAGTTTATCTGGACAAAAGAATGTGATGATTGTTTTCAGGAGTTGAAAAGAAGATTGGTGAATGCTCTAGTTTGGCACTACCTTCCAGGAATGGTGAGTTTTTTATCTACAGTGATGCTTCATTGAAAGGACTTGGTTGCATTTTAATGCATAATGATTAGGTAATTGCTTATGCTTCACAACAGTTGAAAACTCATGAGGTAAATTCCCCTACACATGATTTGGAATTAGTTGCTGTTGTTTTCGCTATAAAAATTTGGAGGCATCATTTGTATGGATTAAAGTGTGAAATATATACTTATCACAAAAGTTTAAAGTATATATTCACTCATAAATAGTTAAACATTAGACAGAGGAGATGGCTGGAATTAATCAAGGATTATGATTGTACAATTCATTACCATCCAGGAAAAGCAAATAAAGTGGTTGATTCTTTGAGTCGAAAAAGAAATGCTTCGTTAGCAATGTTGTGTTTGGAACGTGATCCTTTGGTTAAGGATTTGATGAACATTGGCATAGAAGTTGTTGGCGTAGGAATTTCTTCTGTGTTTTTTCAGGTATCAATGAGATCATCTCTATTAGATAGAATCAAGCAAGCACAGAAGCAAGACAATGAGTTGCAGAAAAAGATAGAGCTGGTTCAGAAAGGTAAGTTGCCTGAATTCAACATTGATAATGATTGCGTTTTGAGATTTGGGAAGAGATTGTGTGTGCCTTGTTATTCACAGTTGAAGAGAGAGTTGTTATGTGAAGCTCATACTTCTCAGTTTTCCGTTCATCCTGGAATTACTAAGATGTACAGAGATCTGCAGGAGTATTACTGGTGGGATGGAATGAAAAGAGATATTTCTGATTTTACTGTGAATTGTTTTACTTGTCAGCAGGTTAAAGAGGAGCGCCAGTTACCGAAAGGGATGCTTCAGCCTCAACCTTTGCCAGAGTGGAAATGGGAGAATATATCCATGGACTTTGTTGTGGGATTACCGAAGACATCTCTAGGTAATAATGAAATCTGGGTTATTGTTGATCTCTTGACTAAATCTACTAATTTCTTTACTATACAAGATACTTTTCCCCTAGATCAACTTTCCCGTTTGTATCTTAAAGATATTGTCAGGTTACATGGATTTCCCCTCTCCATTGTATCTATTCATGATCCCAGGTTCACTTCTAACTTTTGGAAAGGCCTTCAGAAGTCGTTGGGTACTGAATTAAATTTTAGTACAACATTTCATCCTCAATCAGATGGGCAGTCGGAACGAACAATTCAGATCTTGGAGGATATTCAACGACCATGTTTGATGGATTATCAGGGAAGTTGGGACCAACATATTTCTTTGGTTGAATTTTCATTTAATAACAGTTTCTATTCCAGTATACAGATGGCACCATTTGAGGCGTATATGGGAAGCGGTGTCGAACTACAGGTTTCTGGGATGAAGTGGGTGAAAGGAAGTTGATGGGACCAGAATTGGTAGAAGAGATGGCAGAAAAAGTTCAGCTGATTTAGAAACACATGAGAACAGCTCATAGTAGGCCGAAGAGTTATGCACACAACAGGAGGAAGGATCTATCTTTTGAGGTAGGTGATCATGTTTTTCTCAAAGTCTCACCATGGAAAAGTTTGATGAGATTTGGTATGAAAGGAAAGCTGAGTCCAAGGTTCATTGGACCATATGAAATTCTGAAGAGAGCTGGATCAGTTGCATACCGGGTGGCTTTACCTCCGAGTTTATCTCAGGTACACAATGTTTTTCACGTTTCGATGTTGAGAAAGTAAATGAAAGATCCATCTCATCTTTTGAGTCCAGAGGTAGTTCAGTTGGAAGAGAACCTATCTTGTGAGGAACAACCGGTCCAGATTCGTGACCACAGGGATCATGTTTTATGGAATAATGTGATTTATTATGTAACGGTTTTGTGGAAAAACCACATGATGGAAGAGGCAACATGGGAATCTGAAAATGCAATGAGGGATAAGTACCCCCATTTATTCGATAAGTAAATAAATTGCGGGGACACAATTTTATAAAGGGGGGAAGGATGTAACATCCTAAGTAAGTAATGAATAATAGATATTTTTATCTATGTTTATTAATGAATTAGATAGTGTTTTAGTGGCTTAAAATGAAAATAAATCCAATTTTAAGCATGGAATACACTAATATTTTTAAAAGATTGTTTTACTGCCTTTTGATGGAAAACCATTTATAAATCTATCTTTTGACAATTTTATAAGCTATGTGTGTCAAAATAAAATTATTCGTTATGATTGGGACATCAAAATTTACTTTGTGTGAATTTTTGGTATTTTTTGACAATGTTCATTTTTTAATGAATAGTTAAAAATACTGCATTTTACATCAAAACTGCTTTTTAATATAATTTATTTATATGATTATATTTTCTTTTGAATTGGTTTTAAAGTTAAATTAGAATATATTTTTACCATTTAATCCAATGGTGGTCATTAGGATTAATTTCACTTTGGAATTGGGCATAAACTAATGCCAAAATTTTCATAGATATTGTCTCAAAAAAACCTACTATTTGTTTTGAAAACAGGAATTATTTTTAAATCAATTATCGCAATTTCTGTGTTTGTAATTTGGTAAAATGGATTACATATTTGGAATCAGAAGGCCCAAATTATGTAATCAAGACGCTTTTGTTTTTGGACATTATTAATATTAACGAGGGTAATTATCTTTAATTATCTTGATTAATGAGTAATCGTGTAGTTAAAGATAATAAAATAATATCATAATAATACAAAATTACCACAACATGTGTCCTAAGTCTACTGGTTGTCTCATGGCCGTCCATGTGATTCCGTGTGCCAATATTGGGGGCTCCATGGAATTACTTTTGTGAGAAAGTTACTTTTTATCTTTTTATTTTTAAAGAATGTTAAATGTAACAAAGAATGTATCACCTAAGTAAAATATTTTTAATGTTGACTACATAAATGATCTTTTATACTATAAATATTCATTGGAAAGGTAAAACTATTTCCTACATCATAGTATTTGTTTCATAATTTTTATACTTTAAATAAATTAAATTATTTATGACATCATGATGATGCAACAATTACCTCATTAATAAAGGATTAAAATAAAATGAAATGATAATGTAAAATCTATGACCTACACATGTCAAAAACCTATTTTATGGGTGGATTTCGAACCATTATCACCTTACCCTATACTTATATCAATGTGGGTCCTTTTAAATCCGAAAATCATTTTCAAATATAGTAACTTTTCTTTACATTCCAAGAGTGCCCCTCCTCTCTTATAAAATGCCCCCACCTCTACCTCCTTACCCACACTTAAAAAGACTTTGCCTCGGCCAAAACCTACCCATATTTTATCTCCACATCCCTCTCTAACTCCTTGAAGCCTCAATTTGTGCAGAATCCTTTCCAAGGACACTTTTGAGCTCAAATCAAAGGATGTTACCCAGTTTTAAGGTAATGTATTTGCTTGAGTCCTTTCGTACTATTTTGCTTCTCCAACCCCCTAAAATCTTTTTATTCATTTATTTTGTAACAAATCTAGTAACTTAAATATACTAGGATGTTGTTATAAGAAGGTTTCGAGCTACACTTACACACACCTACCTCTAATTGTTAAAGAACATATTGTTTCCGTGGATGGCGAATTTCTGCCTCCCAAAACGATGATTGTTGAACATTCTTATATCACATTAAAAGGTGGCCATTAAGATGACACTATATTTATATATGATATCTAATATGTTTACGTTTTACTTATGTTTCTGTATTTTTCATTTATGTCATACTTTTATGGTTTCCATTATGGGTAAACGCAATATCTTCCTTTAAGGAAGTGCGGACTACCGCCCCCTGAAAGTGATTTGATTCGTTAATACCATATGTGGTACTTATAAAGGATATATTTAATGATATTATATAAGATAACATACTGGAATTAAAATACTATTATGTATCATTATGCTTTAATTCCATTAAATATGAAATAGAAATGGAAGTAGCGTTCATGCGTACGTACGACTTACCGTCTCCATGAATGGTGCATTTCATTTCTTAACTCTAAATGTTATGTAATATTATAAATGCATGAATATACTGGATATATATTATATATATGATATATACATGATTAATACAATTCTGGATATATTGAACCTTTGACCACACGAACAACATGTAATTGTAAGATATCCACTTTCGACTTAAGAACCAAGTATCGACAAAACAAACATTATTAACTTAAATGATTACATAATGTCTATGACATGGTAATAAGTGATATAAAAGGAATAATGAACTTGAAAAAGGTTCTTAAGGATGTATAAATTAACTCATGTTTATTATTCAGGATATTAAATAACGATCGAGTCAAGTCGGACCCGAGGTAAGGGATCTTACTCTTCTCTTTTTTTTAAGTACACTCTTTTATGTCATTCCTTCTAAAGCTCATCATTCTTGTTATTGGGATGTTATTTTATATTAATCTTAATGTAATTTTTATGTTCATATGATGAGAGACCCTATTCTCTCTAATCAATCTATTTTGGATGTTTTGAGTGGCGCCGTTAGGCTGCCGAATTTTCGTAAGAGATCAAACCCCTCACTTTCTTTTAATGTACTCTCCTTTATGTCACATCTTTTAAGATCCTATTTGTTATGTTGGGGGATGTTCTTTTATATTCCTCTTTCTATAAAAATTATGTTAATATGATGAGATACCATATTTGATCTCATCAATCCATTTTTGTAAGTTTTATGTGGCCCCATTAGGCTGCTGAGTTTTCATAAGGGATTTTTCATCTCACTTTTATTCTCGTGAGATTTATGCTACATTTGCCACAATTTCCTTTGATTGGTGTATGTACAGACCATTATTTTACTAATTGTGTAATATAATTTCATTTTTGAGTATTTACATCAATGCTGTATTGTCCTTCTTTCCCGGGGTGCATGTCTCGAAAGATACCCATGTCGGTAAGGGAACCTTTCACCCTCCTATTTTTGTAAAAGACTTCTTTTGTTATGTCTTTTAATTCACATAATATTATTTTGGGATATGATATTCTATATTCTTATTGATTTAAATGTCCAAGTGATGAGATACCCCTTTTATCTCTCATCAACTCATTTTCTGAATTTTGTAGTGACGTCGTTAGGCCGTCAAAGTTTTGCAAGGGAACTTCTTAACCCAAATTTGATTCTTTGGGATAATCTTGTACTCCTTGAATATGTCATTCTATGAATATGTGTGAATAACCTCTGATTTTTTTACACTTAATATCCACTTATATTGGGTGTATTCATTTTTTACACATAATTATGTAATTTATTTATCCTTAAACAAAGGATATCGTCTTTGTAAGGGACTTCGTCTCAATCTCATTTCATTGAGGAATATTTCGTTTTATAAAAAAATTTCTTTTATACGGTGTGTAAACCCCTTTTACTTTTACTTTTATACAAAAGGAATCTTTTTTCTACGAAGCGTTTTACAAAACGACAAAAAGGAATGTTTCTTTTAACGTACACAGTGACAACGACCTTTTCCGCCGCCGCGAGTATTATTTGGTCTTTGGCTTCCTCAACAAGCCGTGATGTTTTTAAAATGAAATAAATACCATATACTCTTTTATGTATTTTGGTATTGAAAATGGTTTTTATAATAGATTTTTTATGTTAATATATTTGATTGATATATTGTGATCAAAGTGTGGAAATGTTTTATTTCCATTATGTTTGTTTTATGTCTTATGATTTTATAATGGTACTTGGAAATTTGATGGGTGGGTATGTGATAAACCATATGACGGGTGGTGCCGTGAATACCAGGACGGGTGGTTACGTTATAACCTCCAATGCATTAGGTATGGAAGTCGGCCGTATGGTTATTCCATTAAGTATGTATGGAAGTTGGTTGTGTGGCTATTCCATTAAGTGATATGTGTAGAAGTCGACTATATGGTAATTCCACTAAAGTATGTTTATGTTCCAAGTGACCTTTATATGTTATGTGTCCTTTATATGGGTTTTATGGTAATCATTTGGTTACAAAAGGGTATGTAATGATATTTTATTCAGTGAATAGTTTTTACTACTTCATGAAGGTGAAGGTATTACTTTGATAACGTATACATGGTTTACTTGATGTTTGAAAAACTAACAGTTTTCATTCTTTGTGTATCCCTTACTGAGCTTTTTATGCTCACCCCAAGTTTTTTTTGAAATGTTTTTCACAGGAAATAATGTGAATAGGGTCAAGGACGGTATCAAGGGAAATTCATGCAATATAAAACATGGAACTAGACATGTTTCTTTTTAAATTGTTTTTTATTCTATGGAAACTTAGTAGATGTGTCTACTTTGTAACCTTTTGAAATGTAACAGTTATGTCCTAATTATCTAAAACTATAAACCTCAAAAGATCCTTAAGGTGTAATCTTGTAAAAACTCATGATTAAGTAAGGTTTAAGGCTGGGGCCTTATAGTTGGTATCAGAGGTCGGTTTAGACAACTTTAGGAGTTAGAAAATTGTTAAATTATAAATTAATTTATCTTATGATTGAAATAATATAGCATTCAAAGATGACCATTTTACTTTGCCTAAGATATTTTTGTGATAAGAATTGTTTTCCTTAGATTAAGAAATGCATCTTTTCTAGGAAGGCATATAGAGAATAATGACCTTTCGAATCAGCAACCAGAGATGATCAGAATCAAGAATTGAGCAGTTTACTGCACTGATGGATCAGTTGAATCAGGTGATAAATGGTGGTTGTGTTTATTGATTATATTTTGGTGTTTTCTAAAAGCAAAGAGGAGCATTAAATTCATTTAAGGGATATCTTTCAAACCATAAAAGAAAAGAAATTTTATGGGAAATTCAGAAATTGTGAGTTTTGGTTGCAACAAATTTCTTTCCTTGGACACATTGTTTCTAAAGATGGAATAACTATTGTTCCTGAAAAAACAATGGTTGTTGAAGAATGGCCAAGACCCACAAATGTAACTGAGATTCGTAGATTCCTTGGTTTGGCAGGATATTACCGAAGGATTGTTAGAAATTTTTGACGGTTATCTAGTCCAATGACTAAGCTAACTCGGAAGGGTGTTATGTTTCTCTGGACAAAACAATGTGATGATTGTTTTCAAGAGTAGAAAAAAAGATTGGTGGATGCTCTAGTTTTGGCACTACCTTCCAGGAATGGTGAGTTTGTTATCTACAGTGATACTTCATTTAAAGGACTTGGTTGCATCCTAATGCATAATGATCAGGTAATTGCTTATGCTTCACGACAGTTGAAAACTCATGAGGCAAATTACCCTACACATGATTTGTAATTAGCTGCTGTTGTTTTCACTTTAATAATTTGGAGGCATAATTTGTATGGAGTAAAGTGTGAAATATATACTGATCACAAAAGTTTAAAGTATATATTCACTTAGAAAGAGTTAAACATGAGACAGAGGATATGGATGGAATTAATCAAGGATTATTATTTTAAAATTCATTACCATCTAGTAAAAGAAAATAAAGTGGCTGATGCTTTGATTTGAAAAAGTAATTCTTCGTTATCAATGTTGTGTTGGGAACGTGATCCTTTGGTTAAGGATTTGATGAAATTTGGCATAGATGTTGTTGGAGCCGGAAGTTCTTATGTTTTGTTTCAGGTATCAGTGAGATCATCTCTATCAGATAGAATCACGCAAGCACAGAAGCAAGACAGTGAGTTGCAGAAAAAGGTAGAGCTGGTTCAGAAAGGTATGTTTCCTGAATTCAACATTCATAATGATTGCGTTTTGAGATTTGGGAAAAGATTGTCTGTGCCTTGTGATTCACAGTTGAAGAGGGAGTTGTTATGTGAAGCTCATAGTTCTCTGTTTTCAGTTCATCCTGGCAGTACTAAGATGTTCAATGATATGCAGGAGTATTACTGGTGGGATGGAATGAAAAGAGATATTGCTGATTTTACTGTGAAGTGTTTGAATTGTCAGCAGATTAAAGCAGAGTGGTAGTTACCGAAAGGGATGCTTCAGCCTCTACCAGTGCCAGAGTAGAAATGGGAGAATATATCCATGGAATTTGTTGTGGGATTACCGAAGACATCTCTAGGTAAAAATGCAATCTGGGTTATTGTTGATCGCTTGACTAAATCTACTCATTTCCTTGCTATACGATATACTTTTTCCATAGATCAACTTTCCCGTTTTTATCTTAAAGAGATATTCAGGTTACATGGATTTCCCCTCTCCATTGTATCTGATCCTGATCCCAGTATCACTTCTAACTTTTGGAAAGGCCTTCAAAACTCGTTGGGTATTGAATTAAATTTTAGTACAGCATTTCATCCTCAATCAGATGGAAAGTCGGAATGAACAATTCAGACCTTGGAGGATATAATACGAGCTTGTTCGATTGCTTATCAGGGATGTTGGGACCAACATCATTCTTTGGTTGAATTTTTATATTATAACAGTTTTCATTCCAGTATACAGATGACACCATTTGAGGCATTATATGGAAAGCAGTGTCGAACTCCAGATTTCTGGGATGAAGTGGGTGAAAGGAAGTTGATGGGACCCGAATTGGTAGAAGAGATGGAAGAAATAGTTCAGCTGATTCAGAAACACATGAGAACAGCTCAGAGTAGGCAGAAGAGTTTTGCAGACAACAGGAGGAAGGATCTAACTTTTGAGGTAGGTGATCATGTTTTTCTCAAAGTCTCACCATGGAAAAGTGTGATGAGATTTGGTAAGAAAGGAAAGAGGAGTCCAAGGTTCATTGGACCATATGAAATTCTGAAAAGAGTTGGATCAGTTTCATACCGGGTGGCTTTACCTCCGAGTTTATCTCAGGTACATAATGTTTTTCACGTTTCGATGATGAGAAAGTATATGCCAGATCCATCTCATGTTTTGAGTCCAGTACTAGTTCAGCTGGAAGAGAACCTATCTTATGAGGAACATTCAGACCAGATTCTTGACCATAGGGAGAACGTGTTACGGAATAAGGTGATTAATTAGGTAAAGGTTTTGTGAAAAAACCACATGATGGAAGAGGCAACATTGGAATCTGAAAATGCAATGTGGGATAAGTACCCCCATTTATTCGATAAGTAAATATATTGCGGGGATGATATTTTCTAAAGGGGGGAAGAATGTGACATACCAAGTAAGTAATGAATTATAGATATTTTTATCTATGTCTATTAATGAAATAGATTGTGTTTTAGAGGCTTAAAATGAAAATAAATCCAATCTTAAGCATGGAATACACTAATATTTTTAAAAGATTGTTTTACTGGCTTTTGATGGAAAACCATTTATTAATCTATTCTTTGACAATTTTATAAGATATGTGGGTCAAAATAAACTTATTATTTATGATTTGGACATCAAAATTTACTTTGTGTGAATTTTTGGTATTTATCTGACAATGTTCATTTTTTAATGAATAGTGAAAAATACTGCATTTTACATCAAAATTGCTTTTTAATCTAATTTATTTATATGATTATATTATATTTTCAATTGGTTTTAATGTTAAATTAGAATATATTTTTACAATTTAATCCAATGGTGGTCATTAGGATTAATTTCACATTGGAATTGGGCATAAACTAATGGCAAACTTTTCATAGATATTGTTTCAAAAAAAAACCCGCTATTTGTTTTGACAACGGGAATTATTTTTAAATAAATTCTTCCAATTTTTGTGTTTGGAATTTGGTAAAATGGATTAAATATTTGGAATCAGAAGGTCCAAATTATGTAATCAAGACACTTTTGTTTTTGGACATTATGAATAGTAACGACGGTAATTATCTTTAATTATCTTGATTAATTAGTAATCTGGTAGTTAAAGATAATAAAATAATATCATAATAATAAAAAATGACCACAACATGTGTCCTAAGGCTACTGGTTGTCTCATGGCCGATGATTTGATGCCTTGTTCCAAACTTGGGGGCCCCATGGAATCACTTTTGTGAGAAAGTGACTTTTTATCTTTTTATTTTTAAAGAATTATAAATGTAACAAAGAATGTATCACCTAAGTAAAATATTTGTAATGTTGCTTAAAAAACGATATTTTGGACTATAAATATTCATTGGAAAGATAAAAATATTTCCTACATAATAGTATTTGTTTCATAATTTTTAGACTTTAAATATATTAAATTATTTATGACATCATGATGACGCAATGATTACCTCATTAATAAAGAATTTAAATAAAATAAAATGATAATGTAAAATCAATGACCTACACATGTCCAAAAACCTATTGTATGGGTGTATTTAGAACCCTTATTACCTTAAACATTAATTATATCAATGTGGGACCTTTTGAATCCGAAAATCATTTTCAAATCAAGTAACATTTCTTTACTTTCCAAGAGTGCCCCTCCTCTCCTCTTATAAAAGGTCCCCACCTCTACCTCCTTACCCACACATAAAAAGCCTTTGGCTCAGCCAAACCCTACCCATTTTGTCTCTCCACATACCTCTATAACTCTTTTAAGCCTGAATTTGGGCATAATCATTTCCAAGGAATCCTTTGAGCTCAAATAAAAGGAAGTTACCCGATTTTAAGGTAATGTCTTCGCTTGAGTAATTTTGTTTTATTTTGCTTCTCCAACCCCCTAAACTCATTTTATTCATTTATTTTGTAACAAATACAGTATCTTAAATATACTAGGATATTTTTATAAGAATTTTAGAGCTATACTTACACACACCTACATCTAATGGTTAAATAACATACTGTTTCCGTGGATGACGAATTTCTGCCTCCCGAAACGATGATTGTTCAACATTCTTATAACACCTTAAAAGGTAGCCATAATGATGACACTATATTTATATATTATATCTAATATGTTAATGTTTTACTTAAGATTCTGTATTTTCCATTTATGTCATACCTCTATTGTTTCCATTATGGGTAAACATGATATCTTCATTTAAGGAAGTGCGGACTACCACCCCTTCGAAGTGATTTGATTCGTTAATACCATATGTGGTACGTAGAATGGATATATTTAATGATATTATATATGATAACATACTGGAATTAAAATACTATTATGTATCATTATTTTTTAATTCAATTAAATATGAAATAGAAATGGAAGTAGCGTTCATGCGTACGTACGGCTTACCGTCTCCATGAACGATGCATTTCATTTCTTAACTCTAAATGTTTGGTAATATTATAAATGCATGAATATACTGGATATATATGATATATATGATATATAAATGATGAATACAATTCTGTCTATAATTAACCTTTGACCACACGAACAACATGTAATTGTAAGAAGTCCACTTTCGTCTTAAGAACCAAGTATCGACAAAACAAACCTTATTAACATAAATGATTACATAATGTCTATGACATTATAATAAGTGATATAAAAGTAATTATGAACCCAAAAAAGGTCTTTATTGAAGTATAAATTAACTCATGTTTATTATTCAGGAGATTAAAGAACGATCATGTCATGTCGGACCCGATGTAAGGGATCTTACTCCTCACTTTCTTTTTAAGTGCACTCTTTTATGTCATTCCTTCTAAATCTCATCATTATTGTTATTGGGATGTTATTTTATATTAATATTACTGTAATTTTTATGTTCATATGATGAGAGACCCTATTCTATCTCATCAATCCATTTTGAATGTTTTGAGTGGCGTCGTTAGGCTGCCGAATTTTCGTAATAGATCAAACCCCTCACTTTCTTTTAAAGTACTCTCCTTTATGTCACTTCTTTTTAGATCCTCTTTGTTATGTTGGGGGATGTTCTTTTATATTACTATTTCTGTAAACATTATGTTAATATGATTAGAGACCCTATTTGATCTCATCAGTCCATTTTTTTAAGTTTTATGTGGCGCCGTTAGGCTGCCGAGTTTTCGTAAGGGATTTTTCATCTCACTTTTATTCCCGTGAGATTTATGCTACATTTGCCACAATTTCCTTTTAGTGGTGTATTTACTTCCCATTATTTTACTCATTGTGTAATATAATATCATTTATTAGTATTTACATCAATGTTGTATTGTCTTTCTTTCACGGGGTGCTTGTCTCGAAAGATACCCAAGTCGGTAAGGGAACCATTCACCCTCCTATTTTTGTAAAAGACTTATTTTGTTATGTCTTTTAATTCACATAATATTATTTTGGGATATTTTCATCTATATCCTTATTGATTTAAATTTCCAAGTGATGAGATACCCCTTTTTATCTCTCATCAACTCATTTTCTGAATTTTTTAGTGACCCGCTCAGGCCGTCAAAGTTTTGCAATGGAACTTCTTAACCCAAATTTGATTATTTGGGATAATCTTTTACTCCTTTAATATTTCATTCTATGAATATGTGTGAATAACCTCTGATTGTTTTACACTTAATATCCACATATATTAGGTGTATTCATTTGTCACACATAATTATGTAATTGATTTATCCTTAAACCAAGGATACCGTCTTTGTAAGGGACTTCGTCTAAATCTCCTTTCATTAAGGCATATTTCGTTTTATACACAACTTTCTTTTATACCGTGTATAAACCCCTTTTACTTTTACTTTTATACAAAAGGAATCTTTTTCTATGAAGCGTTTTATAAAACGACAAAAATGAATGTTTCTTTTAACGTACGTGGTGACAACGACCTTTTCCGCCGCCGTGAGTATTATTTGGTCTTTGGCTTCTTCAACAAGCCGTGATGTTTTTAAAATGAAATAAATACCATATACTCTTTTATGTATTTTGGTATTGAAAATGTCTTCTATAATGGATTTGTTATGTCAATATATTTTCATGATATATTGTGATCAAAGTGTGGAAATATTTTCTTTCCATTGTGTTTGTTTTATGTCTTATGATTTTATAATTGTACTTGGACATTTGACGGTTGGTTACGTGATAAACCATATGACGGGTGGTGCCGTGAATACCAGGACTGGTGGTTACGTTATAACCTCCAATGCATTGGGTATGGAAGTCAGCCGTATGGCTATTCCATTAAGTATGTATGGAAGTTGGCCGTGTGGCTATTCCATTAAGTGATATGGGTGGAAGTAGACCGTATGGTTATTCCACTTAAGTATGTTTATGTTTGAAGTTACATTTATATGTTATGTGTCCTTTATATGGGTTTTATTGTAATCCTTTGGTTACAAAAGGTTATGTAATGATATTTTATTCAGTGAAAAGTTTTTACTACTTCATGAAGGTGAAGGTATTACTTTGATAAAGTATACATGGTTTACTTGATGTTTGAAAAAATAACAGTTTTCATTCTTTGTGTATCCCTTACTGAGATTTTTATGCTCACCCCAAGTTTTTTTTTGAAATGTTTTTCATAGTACGTAATGTGGAATAGGGTCAAGTATGGGATCAAGGGAAATTCATGCTATATAAAACATGGAACTAGGCATGTTTATTTTTAAGAGTTTTTTTATTCTATGGAAACATAGTAGAAGTGTCTACTTTGTAACCTTTTGAGATGTAACAGTTATGTCCTACATCTCTAAAACTCTAAACCTGAAAAAATCTTCAAGGTGTAATATTGTAATAACTCAAGATTAAGTAAGGTTTAAGGCTGGGGCCTTATATATGGAATCAGACTCAAGGTCATTATGGCATGATATGTGCTTATGTCATATTGGTAATTCTCTAGTTATCATGGTGAGGGAATGATTGCTCGACCATGTGGTTAGTGATCCATCCAAGGAATTACACTAATAACTTGTTTAAAAATTTAGTTCTAGTTCTTTGGTGATAATACAATGCCTTTGGGTGTTAATGCATTAGGATCAGTCACTATGGTAGGAATGAAATGGTGACATAGATAGTTTTGGTAATATAGGATGGATGTTAGACTGTAGGATTTCTAATATTTTGAAATAGTATAATTTGAACCATATTATGAATTTTTTATTATATGTGATGGTTCATGTTAAGGTATTAGATGAAATATGGTTTATAGGAATCTTTTTTGTTCTATTTTATTGTTGGGGTTGGGCAGTGGGTGTACATTAGTTATTTAGGGATATTACTCTATAATATATCATTATTTTGATGACTGTGGCCTCTAATGAGATATGATTTTAAGGATTGAATGGATTCTATCAGCTGAGAAGTGTTATATTGGGGTGTTTTAAAGAAAAATTTCAAAATTTGTTCAAAAAAATATCAGGGTAATTTTGAAATCATTTCACATGGATTTGTTTCAATGGAAAAAACATCAATTTGTCATGTGATATGATAATGTATAATTAATTACTACTCTTTTAATCATGAAATAGTTTTTTATCCAATGCCATTATTATGGTGTAAATTAATTCTATTATAATTTTAGAATAATTTTTAGTTTTTATTTAATTAAATAAAAATGATTAATGAATGTCTATCTTGTGAAATCTTTTTAACGGAGCCTCAGATAATGGTTTTGACTCTATTATTGAGTCTAGAAATGGATTTATTTCTTAGTTTTATTATTAACTCTCTTTGGGGTTTAGGACTATAGAGGACTATATTAATTAGGATATAAATTCATTTAATTAATTAATATGTGAACCAATTTCATACTATAAATGAGAGACGATGGTATAGATCGTCTATTTTATGTGCTGGGCAAACTAAGGAGGGATAGGGAAGGGGAAACTATAGGAAATTATACATGGAATTTATCAAGACTATATAGAGGTGCAGTGGCTTCAAGGTAATTATATTGATCAAAAGCTTTATTTTTTCCCTATTATGTTGGATGATTTTGAGTTTTGTTCTCTGATTCCTATTTATTAATGTTATGATGTTTCTAAATTCCTATTAATATTGATTTTGAATCACTATAGTTCAATAGTTTCCTATTTTATTGTTACATGGGTCTCACGAGGTTATAGGGTTTTCATGGTCTGAAAACCTGACCACACATAATGTGACTTCAATAAAAGACATAATGTGTTATTTTTATTTGGTTATGAGGTTGTTCTTTAACTAAACAATGTGTACCTTGTGTTCCCATCGTGTAGTGCGAAATGTTAATTTGGCTGAATAAAATGGATGAAAACCCATGTTATAGAGGATGTTATAGTGTTGTATTAAATTTAAACTCCTTGATGGATTCTTGGATCTATAGTAGTACATGGCTAGATAGGTAGTGTACATAAATGTGTAGAAATACAAAGATAGAGGGTAAATTTGGGAGTGCAAGAGTTTTACATGGGCCTTAAGTAATGTAATTCATACATGTTTCCCAATTTGAGTGGCCTGGTTAATCATCACCAAAAAATCAATAATTTTCCATTTGAGGAATTAAATTATAATTTTTATTCCTTGTATAATGTGATAGTAGAGTCATGGGAGATATTTTAGTAAATTTAAGATGTTTTTTTAGAGAAGAAGTTATGAATGAGTGGTTTTCCAAAAATAATTAAATGTAAAATTCTAATGGGATTGAGACCATATATGTGGATTATATGGGTGTCATGATAATTGGTGGAGTACAAGACATTAAATTTTAATTAATCTCTATTGGTGTTTCATGGGGGAGTTCATTGGTAGTGGGTTTGGGTGTGTTGCATTAAATCATTTATTTCATAATAGACCTAGAGTTGAAATTAGATGGATCAATAAAGATGTGATGTCATTGGTGAGAGACAAGATAGTTTCTAAGGTGCCGAGCATGTTCTTTGGATGATCCGGGGGCATAGTGGAATCCATGTTTTTCATGTAGAGACATGTTTTGATGTGGGGATAGGTATTCTATTAATATAACCATCGAATCAATTGATGATCGGAGAGGACAGATTTGCACCCATGTGGATGTTCTTTAGGGAAATTTTCATGAGGATGTTTTTTGTATGTTAACTTGAGGTATCATCCCTAGTGTCAACAAGGATGGTTTAAAGTGTTTGTGGACAATCATAATTGTCTATGGGGTTGATTATTTAAGATAGATGACACTATCATTTAGTCTTGGTCAAGATAATGAATACACCATTTTATTTATTGCATTTGGAAAATGTCTTTTATACTCTTGAATTATTTATAATGGATGACCACTACCAAGTCAATGGCTAAAGGTCGGTGTAATGGACCTCCCATTGTCTTCAGGGTTGTGTTTTTGGATGACCATTCCCTAACACTACAGTATCTGGTTGAGGACATTTCCTGATATGTGTTGGTATATATTTCATTCATTAGAACATTTGTTCCATAGAATAGGGATTCCAATGACACTTTGAGAGGGTTAATAGTATGGTGTATTTCAAATTGACCTCTATAATATTAAGGATGGGTTGATTCCTATAGATTCTTGACCGTACTCAGTGTCTTTGAGTATTGGTTCATGGTTTTTTATTCCCTCATTTTTCAAAGTCATCAATATGTGGTCTAGTAATGGTTAAAGGGTATGAAATATGATGATATTATTCTGAAATGAGACCAATGCATGAATGTTTTATTTGGATCATAAAACACAAGATCAATAATGGTTTAATTTTTTTAGATTTTTATCACCCAACATAATTATAATTCATGGGGAGTCATTTAAGAAAGTATGTTAGTGGTTCCCAATTGGGGGTGTCCAAATGAGATTCATCTATCCCCGTGTACATGAACATTTGTGTGAGTAATTACATGATATATTTTTTAATGTTGGTCATTAAGAATGGAGGTTAATATAGAGGCTCATGATTTCATGATAAATCATAATTTATAATTTAGTTTAAGATACCAACATTTTATGGAGTTATAATGTGTAAAATTTCACTTAATTGTAGTTTCTTTTATGTTCCTTTAATTGGAGTAATGACTTGTTGTGCATTTGGGTGGAGTTTTTAGAAAAATTAAATAAAAATGGTCTTTTCATAGTTTGTTCAAGGTTAGAGAAAACCATGCTCCCAATCCTATGTAACTGTATGACCCTAGATGATGAGGTCTGCACTATAGGTAAACTATCTACCTAACCATGCACCCAAACTGTGAAAACATTATGCACAATTTCATTTCATTTAAAAATTACTTCTAAAATATCACAAACCCTTGAAACACCTTCAATTTGGAAATGCTTGAAGCTAGTCATTTTTGGACGATATCATAGGATTCCAGAGGGGTAATAAGGAAATCTGTGCTCCGTTCGTCCAGATTAAATGTTTTAATCGAATATCATCTCTTCTCACAAAATGTGTATATCATCCTGATTCCTATCATGATCATTATTATATCATTAAATGATCATTTGAGGGAAATTTTTCATCCAATTATTTAGATCAAAACCTTTTTAAGTGATATATAGATCAATGAATGTTTATCTATATCTGAATTCATAAGATCCTAATATCCTTGATCATAAATTAAGGATTTAGATCTAAAACCCAAATCTATATCACTGTGATGCTCAGATTTTGGGGATTTCTATTGAATGAACATCATTCAACGAATTTTGGTAGGTGGAAAAAATTATATTTCCCATAGCCATAGATTTGATGCAAGTGTGTAAAATTAATGAATTTATAGCATTATTTTGAAATTAAATTCCTAAAATGGTTTAGTTAGGTTTACCAATTGACTTATCGAATAATTGTTGAATTAAATGATTAATTGAAGAATTTATCACAAGATTAATGGGACGTCCTGTTGGAGAATTAGTTTATTGAGATAAATTATGAGATTCAGGGGATGTAAAATGTATAATAAAGAGGAGGACTAATTATTAGATATTCAGTTAGCAATATAGGGAAAATTAATAATGAATTAATTATGTACCATGATATTATGATCTAGATAATTAATTAGGGAATAATTTACAATATGTGGAGATTTAGAATGATATAATTAATTTCTAAAAATTAAATGTGGGATAATATTTTTTTACTAATTAAATAATTTATGAATTAATTAATGGTATTGTTGTACATAATTAATTGGGGAATTTGTTTAGGATATTTATGTATTAAACTAAATGATGAATCAGTTATGGAATTTAGGTGGATAATTAATTATTAATTAATTATGAGATAAATAATGGGAACATGGTCATTCTATAGAGAATTTATAATAATATCCTACTTATCATTCTTATAAATTATTTATTTGTAAATATTTAAATTATGTGTGAATTTAAAGCATGGTAATAAAAAATCTTCGAGGTATGACTTCCCATGATAATAATTTGAACACTGATAGTAGTTGAATCAGGTAAAGAGACACCATTTCACCATTGAATTCATAGTTCTCTCGAATGGTTCATATTTATCATAGTATGATATTCCCTAAGTAACACATTAGGGTCCATCATGATACGATTCTAGTATAGAGTTACTTGTATCGCTAGGAACCTTAGAGAAAATAAGATTAAATATATAAAAATTTATAATTGGGTCACTATTTATTTACTCACTGTCTTATTTTCTTTATAGAACTTCTAACACAATATTTTCTCTAGATTTATTTTTAGACCCCATTGGTGGTGGCCTAATGAGTTGTACTCAATCCCCACTCAGGTTTCATGGTCGGTCCCCGAATGGGCATTATTTTTATTAGAATTTTTAAGGGAAAGTTCCCAATATTATGTTCCTAATTTGGAATTGATATTTGATGAGGGAACCTAATGTGGTTTTGGATCTTCATGAGAGTCATTAGTGTCATTATTTTTCTATTTATTATATAATTTGACCTTTATTTTGTTATTACATGTTTTCCCTTAGATTTGAATATTATTATTTCTTGATATCTTATATCATTGGGATTTTTCAGGTTATATATGTTTCCAAAATTGATTATTGATTTCCACAATTATTTTACATTGATAAAAGAGAGTATAGTCTCCAGAAGATTGACATCACACACCCTCTCTTTTAGTCAGTAGCCTATAGCATACGAGGTGGCATTCTTGAGGTCACGTGGTTAACCGGATCTAGGCACCATCATTTGGATCTTTGGATGGGACATTACAATATAGTATGAGATCTATAATTTTCAACCTTTTCTTTTATTGTACCGTTTTGGGAAAGGAATCTATGAGCCTAGGAAATGTTGAGGCTTGGTAATGAGCTCTTTATTGGGAGTGAGAACCCCATATGCAAGGGGAATCCCTAGTAATCATGGTGGTATTTTTGTTTTAGTGATTATCTATTATAGTTTTACATTTGATCACCTTCAGTTATGAAAAAATTTTGTGATATGATTATTGTTTCAATGAATTTTTTAGTATTAATTAATGACCTCGAATGGCACAAGAGTTGATATTTTAGGAATCATTCAAGGCCCTCACAATTATTGTAACATGCATCATTTTAGGCATACATGGGAAATAGTTTATTCATAAGATATTGAACATGATCAATTTATCTTTTTTTAATATTAAGAAGAGAAATGGTTCATAAATTTAATTGATAATGATTCTAAAATAATGATAATTGAGAATATTTTGGTTCCTCAATGAGATTTGTAATTCTGATAGTGTGTTTATCCATATTAATAATAACTAAGAGTATGATTTTTAAGGGTAGTGATAGTGCATTGGTTTTGACAATGAGGATTAAAAATGGGGAAAGTAATTTTGTGATCTGTTGTGATTAATCCCCATACATATATATTATTATATAATGTTACGAGACATAAGACATGTCTTTAGGATTGTAAAGAATATGCATCCACAACACTAATTGAGGGGATGACTAAGGGAATGGCTAGGAATGGACTTCCATTCTCAGAACATGACACACAGATGGTTCTAGCTATGATGAAGGATTAGTGTCAGGGGATATCATTTTTAGTGTAATGCAATTCGTGGAAATAGGCCCAGGGCAGTTTGTGAAAATAACGTCTGTGTTGAATTGGGATTTTCAGCTGTAACTCCCACAATATTTTACAAGAGAGGGTGGACCTGAGGGAGCTCATTAGTGGGTTGATTCCATAGATAAAATTCATTACCATTTGGATACAATGTCTATAAGGATGGTCAAGCTGGATGCTAATATTCTACAGGGTCCAGCGAAGCACTAGTGGGACATTCAGGCATGAACTGGACAAACAAATAGTATGTTATGTAATGTCATTATAGAGAGGTTCTTATAGAATATCTACTCAGATGTGTTGAGGTAAGTGAAATCAACAATGTTAATTCATATGACTCGGGGGAATTGAATGTGATGTATTTCACTAGAAACATTATTGATATTTAATGCTTTACTCTATTTTTATAAAGTGATGAAGTTTCAACAGCAAAAAGTTTTCACGATGTACTTATGTTCGATATTAATCCCTAAGTTAATTATTTATATTTAATGATGTTTTATTAAGTAGTTGATCAAGATCTAAAAGATGAAGGGAAATTGAGGTAGGCATCCCATACTAGAAAAATAGTTGTATCTAAATGATTAGGATCTTAGAATTCTGAGTGAAGGAAGAGTATTTATGAAAAAAAAAATTCTAAGGCAATGGGAAGCAGATATTAGAGACATGATGGTCAATTGGATGGGATCATACTGTGTTGGTCTATCATTGCTATATTATTTCCGGAAAATGTCATTGGCACTGCTCACAACCACCAGAAGAGTGTTAGTCATGCGTCATTATTGGATAACTACATATGTTCTGGAAGTCGAAGTTATAGACTGGTACTGTTGGGGTAGGTGGTTCGGGTCGTAATGTGATAAAGTGGTATTCTACAACATATTATTCCAGAATATGGAATTCTACTAGACTAGGTTGTGGGGGTAGTGGATTCTGGGCTATAGGTAAAAAAAGATATTGTATAGTCAATTTTTTTCTTCTCAAGGGATTCAAACTGAATCACATGGATGAGTTTTAGGACAATTACATGCAATGAATCATACAGTTGAAGAGAGTGAGGATGGGGAATTGAGAATGAGAGGTACTATTGGAGTAGATTATTCTTTATCAAGATACTTATTAAATATAGAAGCATCACATTATCTTATATATGAAAAAATCTTAATGGTGTTAGACTCAATGTAGAATTTATTGGAAGAGTAATGACTATCTATACACTATTCAAGAAAATGGTCTAAATTTTTTTTATAAATGGGATGTTCTCTAGAGACCAGGGAATAACATTTTTTAGTCATCTCTTTATTCTTTAAATAACATGATTTGAACTAACATTCCATTTTTTTGGTTAGTCACATACTGATCCCACATATACTGTTTCTATAGTATTGTTATGTTTACATCGCCTACATTTGAAATTTAAATTAACCGTAGAGAGTGGTATATCTAAGAGGGATATGAAAGGAACATTAAACAACAACTATGAGAGATCATAACCCTTGATTCTAGTATATTACTGGATAATGAGGGTGTTCGGAAATATTTCCTTCCCCCAGTAGTTGAACTATTTCAGGATGACTTTTATGAAGGATTCCCAGGTCAAACACTTGAGAGAGATGTCGAATTCACAATTGTGCTCATGTAGGTGGCTGAGCTATTATCCATTCCATCATAAAGAATGGAAGCGACTGAGAATCAAGATCTCAAGACTCTGTTTGTTGAATTAAAGGGTAAGGTATTTTTGAATCAATGTATGTCACCTTGGGGGTCCATAGGATTGTTCACATAGAAGGCTAAGAAGAGATTATGTTTTAGTGTTTATTACCCGAATATGAAAAAAAAACATCTCCGATGATTCAATATTCTCTTCCATGTATTGATGATCTATTTGACCAGTTTAAGGGATCTTGTGTGTTTTGAATTATCAATTTCAGATTAGGTTATCATTTGTTGAGATGTCAGAATTATTATATTCTGAGGAATTCATTCAAGATAAAGTATGCCCTTTCTTAATTTTTCATAATGTCATTATAGTTTAAAATTAATTTTCCCTTTTTGTTTAATTGATGAAAAAGTTCATTCAACATATATAGTTTGGTTTTTGCTAGTGTTTGTGAAAAATATCTTGGTTTAGTCCATGACACATGAAAATCATGCCAAACACATTAACACCATCTAGAGAGCACTGATAGAGAATCATTTATATAACGTGTAACATGAGGGTCATTTTTCATTTGACTAGGTAAACATTTTTTGGGCTCATCATCTCAGAGTGTGTTTTGTTAGTGGAACCAGAGGAGGATCATATATTGGTATAATGGGAACAACCAATGAATGATTTAAATAACCGATTATTTTTTGGGATTATCTACATATTACAATATATTCATCCCTGAAAATTCCAATTTGGTTACATTGATTTCAGGCTTGAAATATAACTGGATACAATTTGACTAGATGAGATCATGAGAGAATGATTTTCATTAATGGAATAAGAATTTGACTATAGTAGTAGTTTTGATCATAGACGAGTCAAGTTATATTTACAAATTTTATTGTGACACTTCTATGATTATAATTATAGTTGTGTTGATATAGTAGGGATCATGTCATGGCATATGGGAATCAATTTTTGAGACCACATGAACTGCACATCCCGATGCATGAAATCGGGTTAGTAGTAGTGGTTTACGATCTTATGAGTTGGTGACAAAAACTTTTGCGAAAAAAGTTTATAGTTTACATAGGGCCCAAGAGCATTACCTATATATTTTCACAACATTAATTGATTATTCCACAGTAGATATGGGTAGAGTATATGACGTATTTTTATTTTGAGTTGGCAATATGCCATGAAGGGGAAATTGTGTCCATGATTCCATGAATAGTAAATCTCAAACTCATATCGTTTAAGAGTCGAGTGCAGTGTGGAAGATGATGACATTTCTGGATGAAATGCATGTGGTGGTTTATGATCATTATTATCATATGACTATAGATTCATTTTTAGTGGATTCTACTATTTTGGGATGAATCATGGATAAATTGTATGAGGTTTTGGAATGCTTGGCCTTAAAGATATCATTCATGGATGGGAGTCACCTTTATACAATATGAAATATGAGGATGATATCGTCTATGTGATGTATCGAGTTATTATTCATATGACAATAAATGAGGAGATCATGACATAATTTCATGCATCAAAGTGGGAGGGTAATCAAGGTGTGACCAAAATGAAAATCGACCAAAGATGATTATTTTTGTCGCCATGAATGAAAAATCAGTTAGATGTGTTTGGGAAATATGCTTCTCTTGTAAGTAGGCTAAGGTAGGGAATATCCAACTTGTATTATTACTAAACCCGTTTCCATTTCAAAAAATGGATGTGGGACGATGTGAAAATGACTATTGTGGTGGGTCTCCCAATGATGTTTTGGAAGAATGATGCTATTTGTGACATTGTAGATCGATGGAAAAGGGAAAATACTTTCATACATATGTGAGTAACTTTTACAATAGATCACGTGGAAGAACAATATTTTTTATGATAATTAATCTACATGGTGTGCCACAGACTATAGTATCAGATCCTGATTCACTAATTAAATCACGCTTTAGGAAGGTATTGTAGAATATTCTTAGTACACATGTTTTTTATATACTTATTTCCCCCCACAAATTCATGTGATGTGATACCATACTATACAAGTGTGTGCGGATATGATTTGGTATAGTGTACTTGACATCAGTGGGTTATTGGAGAATCACTTGGATTTTTTTGTAGTTTTTTTATCAAAAAATTTTTAGGGAACCATATAGATGGAAACCTATTAGGCTCCATATGGTTGAACATACACATCACTATTATGCTAGATGTAATTAATGGATTTACAGTTGATGGAATTGAGTCTCAGATATGTGATATCAGATTAGATGCAGTTGATTCGAAAACATATGGACATGTTTAAATAAGAGAAAATTCATTTTCTAATATATGAAGACGACCCCTTGAGATTATAGATGGTGATCATGTGTTCCTTCGAGTTTCTCCCAGGTTGGTTTATTGTAGAATGCGCATGCATGTAAATTTTTCACCTTGGACTGTTGGAGCATTTGAGGTAGTCAATAGAATCTAGCTAGTGGCATACCAAATGACTCTTCTACATAAATAAAATTTTATTCACAATGTCTTCCTTGTGTCACAACTATTGTGGTATCACCCTGACCCTCCTCATGTGATCAAGGCTGATTAAATGTCCATAGATATATATGCATCATTTGAGGAGAATATGTTATATGTGATGCATTATAGTTAAAATGTCTTCTGTTGATTGATTGTGATGATAATTCTTGTGTTTTGGAAACAAGGATGTGTTCAAGAGGAATCAGGGGAAATGGATGTACATATGATTCTCAATGATCCAATAATTTAGGCCCCAAAATCTTAAATAAGGTTGTAAGTGCATCTTGATGATTAGATGTTAATAGGCCGGGGGATTGTAATATCCTAGAATTTTCTATAGTTACATCGTGTGAAATATTAGTTACATTTTATTTTTTATGTACAATTTATTAAAGCAATGACATGGGGTGTTTTTTGTGGGAGATTTTCTAAACAAATAAGGAAAAGGTTTCGTGCATTGATGACACATAGGTAGAGAATAACATTCATCCAGACCATGGTAACTGTACAATCCTGGATAATGAGGTCCTCATAGTTAGTGCACTGTTTATCTAACCATGATCCCATGTCTGGTATATCATGTACATGATTTATTTTCAAACAAAAAACATTCAAAACCACTCAAACATCTGAAACACATCCTTTTACTCCCTAAAACACGACTAGATGTTTTTTTGATGATATCAGAGCATTCATGAGTGTTTCAAATACCATTTAATCTAAATTATTCAATATTCCAAACCCAAATCGAAAATCTATTAATTTCTCGATAAGTAGATATCATCTATATGTCTATCCCAACCATTCTTCTATCTTTCTATGATATATTTTTTGAATTTTACACTCTATTGCATCATATATAAAACTTTATTGTGAGAACATGATATAGAGTTTTAGATCAAGATCTCTATTTAGTAGATGTTGATATTATTGATCATGATTTAGGGATTTAGATCTAGATCTCATATCTACATTGATGTTCTTCTCGGATCATGGGGGTTTCTATTGAATGGACGTCCATCAACGAATAGGGGTAAGTGGTCTAAAATCAAATTCCCATAGTCTTGGATTTGATGTATGTATGAGAAATTGAATAATTTCTAGCATCCATAAGTAATGAAAATCCTAAATTAGGTAATATAGGTTGTCCAATTTATTTATCGACGAATTGATGAATTAAAATATTAATTGAAGAATTAATCATGATATTATAGGGATATCATGATAGATAAATAATTTTGTGAAATTGATTACGAAAACAAGATGTTATTAGTATTATAATAAATTAGGGTTATAAATATGATATATCTAATTTCCAAGATTGATATAACTATTCATCAATTAATGATGTTCCATGATATTTTAATTTATGTATTTAATTTTGTAATTAAATATAAAGAGTTGATCTATATAATGGAATAATTAATTTGGGGAAGTTAATTATGGGTTATGAATTTTATTATTGATTATATAATTGTTTAATTAATTAATAGTATTTTCATAATTAATTATTTGAGGAATTCAATAATGATGTTGATTTATTTATATATTTTTGAACTAGTTGTGTAATTGCGGTGGATAATTATTTTTGAATTAATTGTGTGTAATGTAATGGGAACATGGTCATTCTAAATGATAATTTATAAATGTTAACATCGTCATTGTACTAGTGAGTAATGGAATTGGAACATGGTCATTAAAATGAGAATTATAAATGGTAACATGGTCATAGTACTTATAAGTAAAAGAATGGGAAAATGATAATTATATTTAGAATTCAAAATGGGAACATTGTAATCTTATATATGAATTTGTTATTAATAACATTGGAAATTATGATTGAATATATAAATTTCATGAAAAGGAACTCCATGATATGGCCTCATGTGATAATAATTTTAACTCCAACATGAGTCGAATCAGGTACTGAGATACCATATGACCTTTGAATACAATGAGTTCTAACAAGATTCAAATAGGTATTAAGATAGGATATTTAATATGGGACAATTTATTCACCATAACAAGCCAAATATATTATGGAGATATGGTTTTCCCTGGAAACAATGTGGTAAATATGATTAAATAAATAATAAATGATAACGTGATTCCTTTTTAGTTATTCAATTTATTCTTTTCATTACATAGATTCTTACACTATATATTGACTATAATTGTTTAGGACATCATTGGTGGTGGCCTAATATGTTTTACTCACACCATAATCAGGTTGCATTCTCTATACCTGAATAGACATAATTATTGGGGTCATGTTATAGGAAAAGTCCATGTGTCAGAATGCTGAGTAGAGTTGTATCTGGATGATGGTACCAGATGTGGTTTACGGCCCACTTGGAGACTGTTAGTGTATTTATTTTATCATTTTCTATATAATGAACCAAGACACATATAATGGAAAATCATGATTTAACTTCCAGGTTAATATTGTATTTGATTAATGGTTATCTTATGAAATATGTATTGTTTTGGTTATATATAATTCACCATTTGTTAATATATTTCTATGGGTTTTTTACTATAATAAAACAGGGTATATTATCACAAGGACTATCTTTCTAAACCAATACTACATGTTACTAGCCTCTAGGGTACATGGAGGAACACATGAGGTCATGTGGACAACCACCATGGGGATCCATCATGGGGATCATGGGCTGGGACATTACATTTAATGTCTTATGATCAAGCTTGAATGGCTCAATTGTATTTTGGATAGTAGGTATGTAGTGAATATTGATGCTGGAAAAGGACCAAAGATCATTTATCTTCATTTTACCAATGATGAATATGTATTTCTTCTAATCAGTGATCATTTCTTTAAGAATGAAATTACCGATCATATCATGATTAAACGATTCATTTTATTAAATCACATTTTTTTCTACATAATCTGAGCTTTATGATTCATATATATTTAAACATTCTAAACATAATTTGTTTAGGGGAATATTATAAAAAATTTATTTATTTGGACCTATTAATTTTCCAATAGTCAAGGGAATATAGTGTTTCATTTTTGAGGAAATATGGTACCAAGGAACGAATGTGTTTTGGGTTAGAGTGTTTCATATTCCGTAATAAATAATAATTGAGCCGACAAAACGACATAGAATTATATTTCAATTATGAATCATTTTAAGGAGTAAAAAAAAAGAAATATAATAATATTGAAATCAATTAAGTAATTTAATAAACATTTTAATTTGGTATAATAAATCATTCCTAGAAAAATTGTAAATAAATAAATATTGTAATTTAATTGAAGAAAATGGGTTTCACACAAACACAATCTCCAGTCCTAATTCACTTGGTATCTGTAATAAGATTCTATAATAATAAAATAATTATTATTAGAGAACATTTAAATGACATTATAATTTAAATTTCATTTAATGTGGATAATATATAATTATTTCATATTTATTTATGTTATACTTTTTTTAATGTTTCATATATTTTTGTTTTAGTATATTTATACAAAACAATTCTAGTTTGTTTACCATAAAAATATATGTTTTGTATAACCTCATAATCTATATAATTTTTCTTTCATTTTAAAATTTACATCAAATTAATATAAAATTTATTCTATTAAAAAGGAAATTATAAAATGAAATCAATTTAATAAAGGTAAGTCAGTATGTTACATTTAGGTGGTTATGTTTACAATGATTTTTCATTTTTATAATTAATTAGAGAATGAAAAATATTATAATAATATAATTTTATTAGTTTTATAAAAATCATGTTTGAAACTTATATAAAATTTAATAATATAACATGTTAGGCGGTGATTTAAAATATAATAACCATTAATGGAGGTGGTAGTCCACATAAATCCCACATCAATTTGATATTATTTATCTATGTAGATTGGAACAAATAAATATGGATTTTTTTATTAATATATAAATAAATATTTATACTAATTTTATTGTGGTAATTATATTATAATTTTTAGAGTATTTTTTGATTATAAAATATTATTAATAAAGGGATAACTTAAATGTTATACTCACATTGGTATTGTTATTGTTCCCTTGTAAACTCATTGTATAAAAACTTATTTAAATAATTTGTATTGAGAAGGATATTAATTCATAAAAGGTAAATATCATAAAATAATATGAGGTATGTTGTAATGAAAATTCTTATGGATATCTATAGCTTATATTGTGAGGAATTGATCCCCTTTTATAAGTGAACAAAAATTCACTTCGTGAGTATCAATTATTTTTTAGTAATGAAATGTTTCTATTAAATGGTCGGTAGTCCCATTAGATATAATTAATTGATTGAATGGTGATATATGTTTGATGAATAATCCAATACCCATTTTATTAAATCTTTTGGACATGTTTCCAACCATTTCCCACATGTTTTCTATATTTCACCATTTGGGATATTATATTGATGAGAAGTCTTTAGCTTTTTCATTTATATTCCATTAAAAATTATTATTCACCCCATTAGAAAATTTATTTTATAAACAAATAATTATGATCTATATAGTCAAATTTTATTCATATATATGAAGAAGGTAAATTTTAAATTAAATCATTTATTATATTATTTCATGTTTTTAGAATATTGATTATTTGAGATTTATGTACTCTTAATCATACTAATTATTAATTACCAATTGAATGAATGATGATATATTTATAAAAAATCTAAAAATTAATATATATTGTTTCTAATAATGGAATAATTTTTATAATTTACAAAAAGTAACATATTATTTAATAACCATTCATAGAAAATGAAATTTTTATCACAATTATGGTTTTTAATAGTAATCATAGTAGTCATATTTTTATACAAAAAAATAGAATTTAGATTATTAAATAATATTATAATGTATATATAATATAAAGAATCTATATTAGTTTATTTAATTTCAATATTTTTTTAAATTCATTTTAAATATATTCAAATAAAATTAGTTTTTATAGTAAAATATTTTTTTTGTTAAAAAATTATCACATGGGTAAAATAAATTTATCATATAATATTTAAATAATTTATTAAACATAAAATTTTATTTTTATAGAGAAATAAATTAAAATTTTCAAATATAATCATGTATTAGGATAATTTAATAAATGTTACGATATTATGAAAATTATTATTTATTACTCTTTACATTAAAATTAATTATTTTAGAAAACAAAACAAACAAATATAATATTGTTTTCTTCCAAAATATGATGTTAATTTTTTTAATTAAATTATAAAATGCATTAATTTATAATTAAAATGGAAATAAAATATATTAATAAAAAAATTTCTTAAAAACACATTATATATTTAAAATATAGGTTTGGTTAATAAAATTTATCATAGATTTTAATGAAAATTTATTATCAACAAATTATTTTATAAATAGATAAATTAAATAATTAAATAAAATTTTCAATTACAATAAATTTAATTCATTAATGTAAAATTCAATACCTTCGGTAATGGTTCATTAAAATTCATTCATTTTATATTATTCATTCAGGAAAAATAATTAATTGTAATGTTTTAAATTAATATATTCTTTCATTTCTATTAGTTATTTTATTCATAATTTTATTATTATATTTTGTGGTTCTATTTAGTATTCTATTTTTTTAGTTCGATGATGCTTGGGGTGGAATTTATTGAATAGTGTTTTAATTTACATTGTACAAAATAAAATGTTATTATACTCTACCCCTTACGTAAATTATTCCCATAAAATTTTTATTATATCAAAGAAAAATATATTTCATGGTATTCTTAAAATATTCATCATTTTGGATATAACCACTAATAAAATTTCTTCAATAATTTCTTAGTATATATCCAATAACTAATATTTCCTTGAATACCAATAACATTTTATACAATCATATACCACAATATTAACATCCCATTACCATTAATATTACAGTCATAAAATTTCTTGGTTATTAATTTTTATTATAATAAATTGGTTATCCTTTATTCCACTTTTTTGATGTGATGATGGTGTTAATGATTGCACATTTAGATCCTAGTAAGAAGAGGTCTAGACTAGGTTTATAAAATATGTTGTTTGGAAACCAACTAGCCGGTATAGAAATACCCACATTTTGGTGGAATATATAATAACTTTACATTTCTATAGATCCCACTATCTTTGCTATTATAATTCTAGTATCGTTGTGCTCATATAGGTTTGACTAGGTCATTGGGGGTTAACCGTAGAGCATCCAGTGAAATATGTAAGATATTTTATATATGGGTCTATATATCAACCTGAAAACTTATATTTTATATTTCTTATTCAACTCTCATCCCACATGTGACCAAAATGCAGAAATTTTTTTTTATATGGTCAATTTTTATATCTTATTCCCATAAAACATTGAAAATTTAAATTAATTTAGAGAAAATAATTTGGTAATTTAAGCCATTATACCTAAAATATCCTCAATATATTAATTCAAATCATACATATAGGAAATCATTGATAAATATATGTATTCTTCTAGGAAAGAAGATAATTAAATTATGTTATTCATCGATCTAATCCAAGATATATTGATTTTATATCTCTATATCATCATCAAATCTAGATTCATTATTAGAGGTGGTTCTATATTGGTATGCCCTATATGTATCTTTCCCATGATGTATTCCTCTATACTAACAAGGATTCTAGAATCCCTCATTATATTAATTATTATTTGTTATATGGAAGTAATTTTATGATCATTATCAATGTATAAATTCATATCATTTTGAAATGAAATACATGAGGTAGGATGTCTATAACATTTTTTATATGAAATTAAATTTTATGATTCACATGTGGGTGCATGAGTATGCTGTGAGAACCATCTTTATGTGATGTGAATGTGGATGCATGTATTTCCGACAAAAAATATCACAAAATTAATATCTCGTGAATTTATGTATTGTAAATTGTTTATTGATGTGAGCATAAGCTGTTCAAATTATTAATAGATATAAATATTACCAAGTTTCATTGATCTTATTAGTGGACTCTTAATAGGTGTAGAATAGATAATGTGACTGATAAGCCATGAATTTTGGGGAATTTGTTTTAATAACATTACCTAGATAACTCAGATAGACAATCCCCTTACTTTTCCTGAAACTTTTGAAATGGAAATCCACATCTCCATACAATGGAGACTATCCCATGAGCATAAGAAAATTCAAAGAGACTGATTTCTCAATAATATTTTCCTAAAAATGAAATAAATAATTATGATTCTATTGTATTCATTATTCAAGATACTACATTATATAATATTATAATATATATAGATACGATCACCAAAATTGAAAATCCACAAAAGACAAAATGGTTTATCAAATACATTGGTATTGGATCTTCTCGTAACAATTGGATCTCATATTCTACCAGTAACATACAACTCCCAACACCCTCTATCAAAACACCAACTACCACTATATAACACCTTACCATATCCTGGACCAAGCATATAAAAATCTACAAAAGGCCAACATAAAAATAAGAGTGTGACCAGCAATATCTTACAATGATTTTATCAATTAATATATAATAAATCCGTATAAAATATTCCATACATTTTCCAATATGAATAATAATAATGGAAATATTTTAATAGATCTCAATATAAAGTCCATTTAAATTTTTAAAAAATTCATGAATAATATCATTAGAAAATATTATTTCCATAAAAATAAGGACAAGAATGCATCATTTATAAAATTTTAATAAATAAATTATTTCCAAAAAACCTACATTACAAACTCATTTACAAATCATTGAAATATAGTAAGAATTAGAAATCACATGACATTTTTAAATAACCAACGGATTAGTATGATCAAATCATGAGGTTCCACACAATCTCAGTGATTTATTTCTCCTTCTGTGTACATACATCCCATGATCCACAAGCCCATAGTGAATAATAAAACACCTAAAATATTTATGTCTATTCCCTAAAAGTTGTTTACCTTCATTTATGTCATCACACCACATCATGGTAATTAGTTTTTTCTTGACTGCATTTTGATATCCAAATATAATAAGATATAATCTGTTTGAAATAAATAAAACATAAACGGTGATATCACTTTTTTAACAAATATTTAATCATTCAATAAAACATATTAAATAAAATCCAATTTCAAATTTTAAATTATTCCAATTCATTTCTATTACCAACATCAAACAATTAAAATCAAAACTCATTCAATTAAATAATATTTATGTCATTTCAAAATCAAAAAACACATTGTTCCATCATTCCTCAAGAATCCCCAAAATTCTTTTCATAAATCATTTTTTACATTCAATTCTACTTTTGGAAGAAATGATTAATTTATTTGAAATTCTATAATCAATGTATTCAATACAGGCACAATAACATTTTGAAATCAATTATAATGAATTTAAATTATTATTTATAAATAATCTATAAATTAATTTCGAATTTATCAAACACTATAGGAATCATTTGATTGTAACTACCAAATAGAACCCCCTACCATAAATCATCATTCTTAAGATGTCCCCAAAAGTATCTGGTAATGCAGTGTCATGTGAAAAGATAAATCAAATAAGAAAAATATAATCCAAATTAATCATGTTAATGTCCAAATAATTCCATGATAATAGGATCCAAAAAACTCATTGAAGGAGTATGATGAGTATTTGAGATTCCAAAATCAGAAAGAGATTACACATACCACTAGATAATCAACACATCTTCAACCACTTAACTCTTTGAAGAAACAAATATTGAAGGACTAATGTCACCTAAAAAGTGTCTCCATGTTCGGTGGAATATATTTATTTTTGAGATAAGTAATTTTAGTAATAAAAAAATATATTTTGACAATGTAATCGGGATGTTATCCTTCAAAATAATTTCATAATTGGTGTTACTATCTAGCTATTGGATCCCACCAGATATTGTACGGTTCATGAATGTATTCCTTTTAAATTTAATGTCCCACAAGATTTATGGTTGGATTTCCACATGAATATAGTTTTTTCTTCCACTTAATCCCTGGAAGGTAGACATCACTAGCTCTTTGGTTGGATTCCATTAGGAATACCCAACAATGATCCCTCTACCAACTGGTCAGTGGTCACCATTAACAATTAAGTGCTCCTAATATAGCCGTACATTCAAAATACCCACATCCAAACCCATTACAAACTTTTGGAAACCCCATAGAGTCTCAATAATATATAAAAACACACACATCAACTTAAAGTCTCAAACACGAAATAAAAATCCACAAGCCATTATATAAAAAAAGATCAAATCAAAAAAATGAGAAACACAAAATGTAAATGACTATTATAGAATATAATATTTTAGTATGTTATTATTATCCTCAGTATAAACAATCTATACATATCAAATCATAAAATGAATTCCCTATAGAAATTTCTTGATTACCCTACTCTCAAAAAAATTCCTCGTACTCTGATGTCTACTGTGCATTAATAACATGTTGAAAAAATACAATCTCCATAGGTATATAATTACCATGAATGTCCTACCTCTATGAATCATAAATCCAAACTGGATGCTCAATCATAGTTATATCAAGTTCCTCATAATGGTCCTCCAAACTCAAAAAATGTGACAATTTTTAATTATCCATTCTGAGATGAAACTAATTAAAAATGTCATATATTAATTTTATAATTTTTGAAAAATGAAAAAAATAATATATCGTGATAAAATGATATAGAAGTACAAGTGTTCCCTTTATTTTTTATATTTTATTACTTGTTTTCCAAAGACATTGATCATGCTACCACGTTGAGATAATTAAAATCAACGAGTTACCAAAAAAGAAATCCAAAGAGAAACGATGAGGATCATCACAACATTTATAACTCTTCTGATGTACCAAATTTCGCTAAAAAATACTCTTATTATTCAACATAGTTGTTTATAATTAACACAATCCATATAAGGACGATTAACCTATATACGACTAATATAGATGTGATCAACAAGGCCGACCATGTATTTTTTTATAAAGGTTCATTTTATTTAATGATTATTGATATTTTTGTTGAAAAATAAACAAGGAACAAATGGAAATTCCATGATACTCCATATAACAATGTCAAAAACACAAATGAAAACCTCCATGATATGTATATCCCATTCTATTTGACCATTTAGATAATTATGGAATCCCAATATAAACATTACCTCGGATCATATCACCCGAAGTTGTCTCTCCAAACCTATGATGTGAACAAAAAATACTCCCAGAAAAAATGAAATACTAAACACCATGAATATTAGTATCCTCGCATATATAAATCTCTGTGTGTGTGTGTGATATGTCCTAAAAATTTGTCATATCATAAATGCGAATATTTTGAGATAATTTAGTGAATTTATTATGAAATACCCAAATCATTTTCATGAAAAAACTAATTTTATTCTCAGAAGTTGTATAAATAAGTTATACATATTTTATATTATAATTTAATTCTATCACTTTAATAAATATAACATGATAAAATAGATTTAAAATATATAATAACTTGGTCTGAATTATCTTGTATGGGCTATTTTTTTCCAAATAAAAAATATTATATAAAAACTCTAGGGGTAAAGGTATAGATACATACTGGTATTTTTTAATTGATTTATAGAGATATTAAAAATCATATAAAAAACTAAACTCGATAATTTTCTATTTATTTTAAATATTTACAAGATGAACATGCTCTCTCTTTATATTATTTTAACATATTTACAAAAATATCATTCAAACCATTTAATAATGGAGACTATATCCACTCCTTTAAAATCACTCTTATAATTAGTTTTACTAATGAAACTAGTCTAAATTTTACAATCCTAGATTCTTGTTTCACTCTAATATAATACTGGTCTTGAAGTACTATCCAATTTCATTTCATTCATAGGAATCCTTTTAGGGAACCCCAATGTTCTCAAAATATGATGACTCTTTTTCCTAACGCCCTTTCATTTTAACTATATATTTGAAGAATATGTATCTCAATAATATATGATGATAACAATATTTATAATATCCTTAATTGTTTTATATTGTGGGAATAAAAATTTACCGCCTCTTTACATACTTTTAAGAAATGAAAAAATTTATAAAATGCTTTGGTGTAGACAACCACCACCACATCATAATGTGTTTTAGTTTTCATCTACACATTATAAGGATGGTTCAAATAAATTGATGAATTGTTATGTATTATATTTATTTTATCTTTTAGGTCAGTAAATGAATAATATATAATACTTATTCTCTAGTTCTATTTTAAACTTAATAATCATCAACGCCTATGCGAATACTACAACCCCTATGAAATGATGTACTATATTTTTCAAATTCTCATTCGTGGAAAGTTATAAATTAAAATTAATGAGTTTATTTGATATATTGAAGTAATAAAGATCCTGAATCTGAATTCCGATGAATAAAAAAATTATTTGTCATTATCAATTAAAGATTCAATATCCTTAAATAACCAAAAATTAAAACATCTCTACTTCCATGTTCAAAAAACATCAAATGATGAAAATATACATATATTATAACATTATATGTATTTATAAAACACCAATTACAATAGATAATATGAAATATTAATTATAAACAAGATATTTATGATTGGTTTCTGAAATCTACTTCCTAAAGAATTCATGAAACAATTTAATTTATTAATACCTGATAGTCATAATAAAAAATAACTAAAAAATATATTAACGAAATATGGTAAAAAATAATGTTTGTATAAGGGTAATTTATGTTAATATGGATTTGAAAATGTGTATTATGATATTAATTATAGTTTTATCAGAGGTCATATAATATCTCACTATGATGGAATAACATTATGTGTTTTTAATAACTGAAATATTTTTCTTGAGTCATAATTACTCAACATCAATTATAATATTTTAATATTGATATTTTTGACCCCATTATTATGTTATTTTTTATAGAAATATTCTTTTATATGAATTTATTGTTTAAAATATGTACACCACTCGATCATTCAATTATTTTATAAAAATTTTCTTTTCTAATTAACAATTCAGATATATTTTACGGGATTTTTCTCCATATATATGTTTCTTTTTCCAAGGAAAATCCCCCAGGGCCCATGTCGTGACTACACCAAACCCACCTTCCATAGGCCAGGGGATGGAGACTAGCAGCAAATGCATAATTACCTATAACAGGGAAGGAATTAACTTTTTAATTTAAAACACACTCATATGCAACCACACTGTAGGATACGACTCACCAAGTAAAACTGTATTACAAAATAGTGTTGAAAGTAAAAGGGGCATGGAATGCAAGCCCAATAGTAAAGTAACAAGAAACTGAAACTAGCAGTACAACTTATGAAAAAGGAAAATAGCAACTGGGTTATCCTCTAAGGTTCCTACCTGAAAAGTAGGTACATATTGCCTCCTCAACACTCCTTGTCCGCCCATAACCTCTATGTACTGACTAGTTGTATGGTCCACCATCGAGTACCATCTAGTCCTAGGAGCCTCATCCTCAGTCAGCGTTGTCCTTCATCTTTATCCAACACTACAAGGCATGGGCATAGCCTGTGCTGGGGTGAGTAAAAAAATACTCATTAGGGACCTTGGGAAAATATATGTCTCAAAAAATACAACAAGTATAAAAAAAGTATGAATGTAACAGATAACCTTACATAGGTATATGCACATACATATAGCTATGTTATTAAATAATCCATCTCAATCATGAGGAAAACATAGAGGTTCTGACTCATCTTACACTAAGATTTTTTCTAGGGGTAGTATCAAGTAACATTCCGAACACAACGTCGAACACATCGCCTAATAGTGAAATCCTCCTATATCGAGTATAGTGGGAATGCCGCATCACACAGAGGCACTTCCCACTAACCATATACTGCTGAGGTACTACTCATGTCGAGTACCATGGGTCTACCGTGTCACACAAAGGCGCACCCCACCATGGGTCTACCACGTCACACAAATGAGATCCCCATCAAGGCCTACTAAGGTAATACAACTATTGAGTACCATGGGTCTGTCACATAAACAAGGCGCTACCCACTGTGGATCTATCACATCTCCAAGGCACTCCATGCTAGGCCTGTCAAGTCACTTCATGTTGAATTGGTCAGAAATCTTCAAGTCTTTTCCCGCCACTTGGTCTCCACACTATACTCGCTCATCCTCTGGAGGATTCGCTCAACAAGCTACTGGTTGATAATCCAACATCCACTATGTTCCATGGAAAAAGTATCTCAAAGGTATACATAGTCTAAGGGGTCTGAACGTAACAGACAGCGCATCAATCGAATGCCCAGTCTGTGAGATATTAAAATTTTAGTCCCCTGGGGCGGTTGGATTCATTCTTGATCCAAACTGATCGTTCACCATCATAATCAAAATCATAGTGGGGTATCACTCAAAGGGACCATCTTGCTCCAACACTTCCAACGCCACTGACGGCTCATCAAACCGACGTTTGGTGGAAAATTATTGGAACAAAAAGTAACTGGGTCGTAGTGGGCGCGAGTCTGGTCTGATCTGGTAGGACCATAATAGCCCGAACCGGCCTAGGCCGAACTGGTTTGGGTTGACCCAGACCAACCCATTATGTATGGCCCAGCCCGTAGTGCAGCATGGCATGTTGGGGCGGTCCGCCCCGCAGGGTCCAGCCTGACAGGTCGTGAGGGCCGCGGAGGGCAGCGAATTTCCACAAGGGCGCGAGGCCATGGAGTGGCTCGGCCGGAAGATTCCGCAAGGTAAAAAGGCCATGAGGCGACTTGTATGGGGTGTCTAGGAGGGCCGGTGGGAGGTGCGAGCCGGGTTGGCTCGTATGGTCGCAGTGAGGGATGTTCGGCCAGGGCACGGGGCTAGTTCGGTTGGGAGGGAGGAGCACTGCAGAGGCGAGAGGCCTATTTGGTTGGGAGGCCAGGGAACCATTGGGGTGCGAGGATAGTTCATCCGAGAGGCCAGTAAGTCGCGTGGAGGCTCAGGTGGGGTGCAGAGATGATTCGGCTAGGAGGCTGATGCGGTCTGGATATTAGAGTGCCGCAGGTGGCTCGTCTGAGGCGTGGAGCGAGGCCGCGTGGAAATTTTGGCTAGGATATGGGAACGTCACGAGTGCGGTGTGGGTCGCAGAGGTCATGGTTGGAAACGTTTTTTCCATTTTCACCTTCGTCACCTTTTTCACTTTCCTCCATTTTGAAGAGTACACCCAAAAATAATGGTGGAGGGGTCATACCATGTTTATTCGACCCACACCCTCCATGTTCAGAGTGATAGAAAGTGGTTCACAATTAATGAATCATGAAGGTGTATGGAATATATTTTAAAACATCATTTCACACAACCCTTTTTAGTCTATATTACCAAATCACAAAAAGAATTAGAAGGCAATAACATTGTAATTGTTAATCATCAAACCCCTACCTCGTTCTCTTGATGATGTTGGCGGGAGGAAGAAGGTGGAGTCTTCTACATTTTCCTCATCTTCCACACACCTCCAATCCTGGGCTTGTGCGTTATTTCATTTTAGTCTGAGACATTCCTTGTCTACATTTGTTGTGGAGGAAGCGTTCTTCGTTGGAGAAGCTTTCTCCCAATTCCACCCAATTGTAAAGTAGTGGAAAAATAATAGATTATCCCCTAAATTATTTTTTTGGCATAGAAATACATTATTTTAGTCAATTAATTGATGTGTTTCCACAAATAATTAAAGGAGAGGTTTGGGATAATTAATGTTGAGGATGCTCAAGAGGCTCCTCCACATTAATGGGGGATTTGAAGAGGTTTAGGCCTCGAGTGGTCCCCATCACCATAACCTCTCATTGGAGGTTATTCTTAGGTGCTCCCCTCCATCATATCCTCTCATGAGAGTTTAATTTCTGGGAATCCCAACTTCACATGCTATACATCGAGGTTTTAAAAAATAAAATAAAAATAAAATGTTGTACAATTTTATTTTTATTAAATTCTTTCATGAAAAAACCAAAAATTAACTTTCACCCTTGACCATCTGTCATCGAGGTGAAAGTTTCCTTAACCTAATATCGGCACTGCGAGTTCAATGATTCCCTAAAATTAAATTCCTAGCACAGGTTCAAAAGTTAGAAAAACCCACTAGTACATTTACTGAACGTACCCGAAAAAAATATTCATAAAATCATTTTGGGCACTCTAGGCATCAGAATCAAACACCTTCAATTTTCGCGGACTTGTAAAATACCCATTTTTTAAAAAAATCATGGAAATTTTGTGTCTTTACATTCTCCCCGCCTCAGGTCATTACGTCCCCATAAGACACAACTCATAACTAGGTAAACAAGTTGGGTTACTAAGCCTTCATCTGAGCCTCCCGCTCCCAGGTGCTCTCCTAGTGGTTCTCGTGCTGCCAGCGAATGTGCACTAGAGGTATTGACCATCCACGAAGGACCATCTCATGTTTATCCTCAATCTCTACTAAATCCTCTGTTAAAGTCACCCCATATTCGACATCCAGCTCTCCATAGTCAATGATGTGGGAATGGTCGTGCATGTATCTCCTCAGCTGGGACACATGGAAGACGTCATGCACTAGGTTCCACTATGGTGGAAGAGCTAAGTAGTATGCCACCATGACAACTCTATTGAGGACATTAAAAGGTCCAACGAATCTCAGAGATAACTTTCCGCCTTATCCAAATCTCCACAAACCTCGTCAGGGTGAAACCCATATTAAGACGTGGTCTCCATTCTCGAACTATAGAGGTCTATGTCTCCCATCGTCATATGAATTATACATGCTTTGTGTAGTATTCATCCACTTATGGATGATATAGACCTTCTCTGTGGTAGCCCAAACCATATCTGGTCCCACGACTGCTGATTCCCCTGGGTCAGTCCAGCATAAAGGAGATCTACAAGGTCACTCTTACAATGCCTCAAAAGGTGTCATCCATATGGTGGAGTGATACAAATTGTTGTATAAAAACTACACCAAAGTTAATTGATCCTCCCAACAATGACTGATGACAAGGACACATGCACAGAGCATGTCCCTGAGGGTCTGAATAGTTAGCTTAGTTTGGCCATCCATCTGAGGATGGAAGGAGGTGATAAAATGAAGCGGTGTCCCAAAAGCCTCCTACAAACCCTTCCATAGCCAAGAAGTAAAACTTGTGTCACGATCAGAGTCAATCATCGAGGGTACTCCATGTAACCTCATAATCCCCTCCACTTAGATGCATCAAAAGACCTCTACTGAACCCAAATATCTGATCAGTAAGAAGTGAGATGACTTGGTGAGTTAATCACCGGTCACACAAATTTAGTGATGACTGCTAGATGTACATGGAAGTCCTGTCATGAAGTCTATAAATATCCCATCCCAATTCTACTCTGGTACCTAAAAATTTTGAACCAAGCCTGGTGGTACCTGATGCTCCACCTTCACTTGCTGACAAGTGAGGCACTGAGAAACAATCTCTAGAGTTTCTTTCTTCATTTTCAGCCACCAGTGCTGTCATCGGAGATCCTGGTAAATCATCGTCACTCCTAGAGGTACCGCTAGTGGGGATGTGTGGAACTCCCTCAACACTTACTCCTGATGTGACACTGGTACCATGGTACATCTTCTAAAGTCGATGACGTGCTCCCAAACTTCAAAAAAACTATCAGGTGCATGTCCTATGGATATATGATCATGGCATGCCTCACAGTCAGCGTACCCACGTTGCACCTCCCTGTCACGGTGAAGAAGTGGGGGATTGACTGTAAGAGTCTCTAGAAAAGATGATACATCACGTTCCGTGAAGAATATCTGTACAGTGGCTAGATGATCCATCGCCTCACTTAGTTGCTATATTCTAGACCTCCGACTGAGTGCATCTGCTTCAATGTTCCCCTTCCTAGTATTATTGATTGTCTCAATGTCATAGTCCAAGAGGAACTCAAGCCAACGTCATTGTCTTAGGTCAGGTCCTTCTGGGAGAAGATATACCTAAGACTCTTGTGATCAATGTACACTGTAAAATTCCCACCCATCAGATATTTTTTCCACATATTTAAGGTGAAGACCACTAATAATAAATCCATGTCATGGGTAACATAGTTCTGCTCATGCTGTCTCATCTACTGAGATCCATATGCACTCACTCATCAGTCCTGCATTAGTACACATCTGATCCAGGTCATTGATGTGTCGTAGTAGACTACATACCATATTCCATCCTCTGGAAGCCTCATGATGGGGCACTAGTCAGCCTCTGTCTCAGCTCTTGATAGCTCTGCTGGCATCTCTCTGAACACATGAAGGATTTCCTTTCTTTTTCAAGGCTGACTGTGGTGCTGTAACTCTGGAGAAATCTTCAACAAAACCCTGGTTTCAGTTAGCTAAACCCAGGATGCTCCGTACCTCTAGCACACTCTTGGGTGGCTCCCAAGAATGTACCACCACAATCATCACTGGATCCACTACAACTCCAACCTTCGATATGACATTTCCTAGAATGTGAACCACTCAGATCATGAACTATCACCTAAGGAGCATACCTTAAAGCTAGTGCTCTCAAATTGTGTGCAGTACTACCTAAAAATTCTGGGCATTTCCTCCTCTGTATCCATGTGCATCAGAATGTCATTGATAAATACCACTAGAACACGACTGAGGAATGGTTGAAAGATCCTCTTCATGAGTCCCATGAATACTGCTGGTGAGTTGGTCACGTCAAATTTCATAACCAAGAACTCGTAATGCATGTACTGAAACATGAACTCTGACTTCTCCACATCCACGTCTTGTACTCTAAGCTAGTTATATCTTTATCTGAGGTCTATCTTCGAGTACCTCAGTTCTCTCATCAGTAGATCAAATAGGTCGTCAATCCTCAGGAGTGGGAATTTGTTCTTCACGACCACCTAGCTCAAGTGCCAATAGTCATGACAAATCCTCAATATTCAATCCGCCTTCATGGAGAATAGAATAATTGCTACCCAAGAAGAAACACTGGGCTGGATGAATCTCTTTCCCTGCAAGTCCCCATGTTGTACCTGTAGCTCATGAAGCTCTGTGGGAGACATCTGATACGCTGGTGCTGATTTTGGTGTTGTCATGGGGTACAAGTCAATGTAAAATTCCACCTCTCTTCGAGGAGGTAGAACAGTAACATCATCAGAGAAAACATCTATGTACTGGTCCACCACTATAGGATATCTCAAACTCTCTACATCAATAGCTCTGAGGGTAAGGCTATACAACATATGAGGGATCAGCTTCACTCTACTTCGGGTAATTCCATCATCCGCTGTAAAGGCTCCCTTATCATCGGTGAAGGTAAACCTGGTCCCATTCAGGCAGACACACCACACCTTGTAACTAATACATTCGATATGAGCGTTGAATATAAATAACTAGTCAATACCTAGGATGACATCGTAAGGCCTCGACGCCACTACTAGTAGATCCCAGCCGAAGCTATACCATTCTAGAGTAAACTCACACTACCGACAACATTGTGTAATCAATGAATCTACTCCCGTAGGGGTCTCTAGCCATAATGATCGAGCCAAAACCTCCGTTGGAATATCAGAGCTCTAAACAAGGTAATTGGAAATAAAAGAATGACATGAACCTTTTTCTATAAGTACTGCAGCTATGGTGGAGTAGACACAGAACATACCTTGTATAATCATCAGAGTTCTATGATTGTAATCCTCACCTGCCTGGAGCTAACATCAACACTGTCCACCAGCTCCCTATGGTCAGGGTGGACCTCCTGGTAGTGGTGGCGGTGGAACCTCAAATCGTCTCCCACTTCCAGCTACACGGCCAGCTCCCCTACCATGTCCACCTGCTCTCTATGGACCTCCTCGTTCGATCCTCAGTCTCTGCCTAGGCAGTCAATGAACCATCTTCTGATCCTCAGAATGGTAGGTCAGAAAGTCATGATCATTTTGACGTTTCCTTCTGCATAAATAACATTGTCCGCTCCTGGCATGACTCACTCTACTTCAGGTGCCCCGCACAACTAATCGTTAATCTTACGGTCGTCCAGATGTAGGTCTGGTCCTCTTGGACCTCTGTGACATATTTCTTCTATAAGCTGCAGAAGGCTCTGCTATGTGGCGACTAGTAGTGGGTCTCGTCACTAGTGACTGCTCAGCAAGGAATCACTCCACCAAAAGGGATATCTCTAACTCCCATACCTGCATCAGGATGCTGAGTGAGATCACTGAAACCCTAATCTCCCTCCTAAGTCGCTGCTCGAATGTCCGAGCCCTAAAGAAAGGGTCACACACCATATATGTGGAGTATCATACGAGATAAGTTATCCTCACTAAATACAGATCAACAATCAAGCTTCCCTACTGTAGATGAAGGCTGACCGCAAGGATCACCATGAGCTCGGATGGTTTCCCTATGAGTTAGATGATTCTCACCATAGCCTCCAGCTAATCGTCACCTACATGTGGGTCCGTCTCTCCCCTGACCCTAGGTGGCCTCTGGAGCTGGAACTTGTGCAATGCGCTCAAGCGGCATGCATCATCTGCTAGTGTGGATGGTGGAATCAGTGGCCCAATGGGGTGTGGTACCGCTGGTGCCTCTGCTAGTGCCTCTATGGGAAAAGTGCCATACACCGAGGCCTCATTGCTCGGTGGGCTATCAGTGCGTACAACTCTCGGAACTCTAGCAGGATGTCTGTGTGGAGGCATCCTATAAATAGACTGATGTTCCACATTCAAACTTTATACCTAGTGAGATGAATGTTATACCTAGTGGTCTGAATCAAAATATCACAATGAAATCTCTTAAAAACACACACGCAATCAGTGTTTTCGTGCACAGATTCGGAAATCAAAATTCAGGATCCTGGTGTATTGGTACATCGGCTGTCGCACCAACACTGGACTCCCTGAACCGAAAACCTCAGTCAATACACTTAACACTATTTCACCACAAAAACTATCAAAGTCATAGTTCTGTGGTAGAACCTACTCCTCTGATACCAATTTGTAATGACCCATCCCCTAGGGCCCGTGCCGTGAATACCCCAAACAAGCCATTCACAGGCCAGGGGAAAGAGAGTGGCACCAAAGGCGTAATTACCTAAAACTGGGAAGGCATTGTCTTTATAATCTGTAAACACATACACAAGGAAGCACACAGCTGAATAAAAAACACCTAGTAAAATTTTATATCAAAAAAGTGGTGAATGTAAAAGGGGGCCGGTATACAATACCACCAGTAAAGTACTATAAACTGAAAGTACAAGTACAACTGATGAACAATGAAAATTGCAACATGGTTGTTCTCTGAGGTTCTTACCTGAAGGGTAGATGAAGATCGCATCCTCAGAACTCCTTGTCCATCCATCTATTCTGTGTACCAACTAGTAGTAAGGTCCATCTATATGTACTGTCCAGTCCTGGTACCCTCGTCCTTAGTCTGTGCTGTCTATCATCTGCATCAAACACAACAAGGTGTCGTCATAGATCATGCAGTAGTGACTATAATGATACTCAGTAAGGACCCTGATACCATCTAGGTATCCCAAAATCCAGCAATTATAAAACACAAATAATGAAATCAACAAATAACCTTAAATAGGTATTTTACCATACATATACCTACGTTATTAAGTAATCCATCTCAATCATGAGGAAAACACAGAGGTTCTGACTCAGCTCATAGTAGGATTTATTCTAGGGGTAGTATCAAATAAGATTCCAAACCCAACGAAAAACACCTCAGATACTGGAGAACTCCTCCTTTATCGAGTACAATGGGCATGCCGCGTCACACAGAGATGCTTCCCACTAACCATAGAATGATAAGGTACTCCTCCTATCGAGTGTCGGGGGTCTGACGCGTGACACAGAGGAGCTCACCCTCAAGTCCTGCTGAGGTACTCCTCCTGTCGAGAATTTTGGGTTTTATGTGTCACCAAGGAGCTCCCCAACATGGGTCTTCCATTTAACCAAGGCACTCCCCAATGAGCCTATCGAGTCACTCTGAGTGCAAACAGTCAGCCGTCATCCAGACTCATCCAACCACTAGTTCCCCACACTATGATCGCTTGTCTCTAGAAGGATCCGCTCCACAATCTACTAGTTGATACTCCAACTATAATGAAGTCCCATGAAGATGTTTCTCAAAGTTATGCCTCGTCATAGGGGTCTCAAAGTAATAGATTTTTTTTCAATCAGACGGATGGTTTGTTAGTTAATGGCCTTTTAGTCCCGGGGTCACGGTTGAAGTCTTGCTCGATCCAACCTGATTTTATCCCATCATAATCCAAAACTCAATAGGGTATCACTTAAAGGGACCGTCTCGCTCCAAGATTTCCCGTGCCACTGACTATTCGTAAAATGGTCGTCTAGTGAAGAAATTATGGCCAAAAGAATTTAACTGGGTTATATTGGGCCTCGGTCTGGTCTGACCCGGTCCGACAATACCAGCCTGATCCGGCCAAGGCCGACCCAATTCGGGTTGACCAGGCCAGACCTGCTGGGTCTAGCCCAGCCTGCAGTGCTTCATGAACTGTTGGGTCAGTCCGGCCTGCTGGATCCATCCTGACAGGCCATAAGGTGCTGCGGAGGGCCACTAATGGCCGAGATGGCTCGAGTCCAGGGAGAGGCTCGAGCAAAAGATTCCATGAGGGAACGAGGACATGGGGTGGATCGAAGCTCCGCGGCGAGGGCAGTCGACCTGGGTGTGGGGCCAGTTGGCCATGATTCCTGATCACCACAGGGGCATGAGGCCGGTTCGATAGGGAGTCTGGGGCACTGCGGGGGCGCTGGGATGGTTCGGCTTGGAGGTCGGTGCCCCACGGGGCGGCTCGGCTAGGGAGGAGATTCGGTTTTTCCAAGAGGCTAGTGCATCTGGGAGGGTGGAGCGCCGGGAGTGGCTCGGTCGGGGTGTGGAGAAGGGGTGTGCGGCTTGTTTGTCCGGGAGACTGGAATTTCGCGGGGGTGGCATAGGTCGTGGAGGCTGAGGGTGGCGGCGTCGTTGCCTTCGTTATATTTGTTCACCATCATCCCCTTCACCCCCTTCGTCGCCATCAGTTATTTGAAAGATTATAACAATGAAGAAAGGCGGAGTGTTCGGGCCAGGTTTGTTCATCCCACACCCTCCATGTTTAGAGTGATAGCAAGCAATTCAAAAATAACAAAGCATGAATGTGTTGGGAAGATATTTTAAAACATATTTCCTGACAACCCTCAACTATCTCTTTTCCCAATTCCTGAAATAGAATTTGAAGGGGAGTACATGGGAAGTGTTAATCAATAAACCCTTAGATCCTTCTCCTGATGTCGTTGGCATGAGGAAGAAGGTGAAGTCATCGATGCCCATCTATTCCACCACAAACCTCCAATACCGAGATCATGTTCCCGTTCATTGTAGTCAAAGATGATTCTTGTCAGCATTCTTCATGGAGGATTCGTTCTTCATGGAGGAAGTATGCTTCATTGGAGAAGCTTTCTCCCAATTCCACCCAAATATAACGTGGTGCCAAAATAATAGATTGTCACCTCTATTTTGTTTGTTGGCATAAAAATAAAAAATATTAATAAATTAATTGATGTGTTGGCTCAATTAATTAAATGGGAGGGTTAGCATAATTAATTTTGAGGAAACTCAAGAGGCTCTTCTTCATTAATGATGGTGTTGAAGAGTTTTATACCTCGGGTGGTCCCCACCACCATAACCTCTCATGAGAGTTTATGGTCCGGAGGTCCCCACCACCATAACCTCTCATGTGCAGTTACGGTCTGGTGTCCCCCACTTCCCAACATTCACATGGATTTTTTAACAAATAAAATAAAAATAAAATGTTGTGAAATTTTATTTTTATTATTTTCATTAATTAAAAACCCAAAAACGAACTTTCATCCTTGACCATCTATCATCGAGGTGATAGTCTTCTTAAGAGAATATTGGCATTGCAAGTTCAATGGTGCCCCCAGATTTCAATTATGATCACAAATTCAAAAGTTAGGAAAACCCACTTGTATGTTAGATAAACATACCCAAAAAAATGTTAAGAAATTTCTTCCTGGCACTCCGAGCCTCAGAATCAAGCACCGTCAATTTTTGTGGACTCATAAAATTCCCATTTATTAAAAACAATTACATGCAAATCCAGGACATTACATTTCCACAAAAATATTGTTTGACTAGTGGAAATTAAATTATATATATCTATATATATTGTTTTTTTCTCCCACCCAATTAATTATAAATAAATATTTTTCAATGATTTTATTGATATGTGTTTTCAATAATGGAATTTTAGAATATTTTATTGTTCTCTCTTTATCATAATCTTATATTACACTGTTCTACCACACATTTTAACATATTTATTTATTCATTCATGATATATTCAATAGAATAATTTTATGTAATATTTTTTGGGGAATGTTACAATATATTTATGTATTTTTAACATGATTTTATGAAATCATTTTTAAAAAAAATAACTTTTTTTGTGATTTAACATCAAATTATAATGGATTATTATCCAATCTTCCTATGGATTATATATTCCCACTATATTTTTTCTTCTTAAATAGTCATTTTCTGAGATTATTATTTTTTCATCATATGATCATGTTTATTTATGTGATTAAATTTGGAATATATATGAAAACTAATTATTTCGAAGGGGTTATTTATGTAAAAAATGTGTGATTTTATATTAATAGAAACTCCTATGTCTAGAATATCATTACAGTGGTCCTAAATCCTCCTCAAAATCTATTTTTATTATTTTATATATCAATATATATTGAATAGTGTACATACTTTTATTGTTTCAAAAACGGACGTGTGTATCTACTTATATTTGGTCAAAAATTCTACGGTGGTCATACTTGAATTTTTTCAAAAAAGTAAAGGCTAGACATACATGGGTTTGTTCAAAAAAATTATATGTATTTTTTCAACTTCATTAAATTTTAACAAAATTCTATGTTATGATTTTTTAGACGTTCTATGTTTTATAAGAATTAGTATTTTGTATGTTAAGATTTCATGTTTTGATTGATTTCCATTTTCTCTTTCTACATCATTTATTGAAGATCTTTCATCAAAATATTATTTCTATGTAATTATGCTCAATTAATTTTCATTATTCCTTATTATTATTTGGTATCCCGTGATATTTTATCTTATAATACCATCCTAAGAATACTTTAACTTGTTTTTGTGATATAACAGTTGTTACTCATTGATAAGGCTCAGTTACTGAAAATTTTATCTCACTCATATATTATGTTTCAATCCATATCTTATAAATATTATTATATGACAAGATATATATATATATAAGAGGGTATAGAGTATAATTATTATAGATAAATCTTTATATGGTTGGTTAAATATAATGTTAATGTAGCTTGTCTCAAAGACAGTAAACATTTCTGTCCTTAGTTTGTGTGACTATTTTTTAGATTTAATATTCATAACCTGGAATAAATGTATTATTTATATATATTTAAATAATTTCATAGAATATTATTTTATATGAAGTTTTAGTTATTTTTAGAATTATTTTAGGGAACTTTAGTGGAAACCTATGGAATGAGTCATATTATATAATAAATTCAAAAAATATTCTAATGTAGAGACTGTATGGGTTTTTCGAGTTATAACATCCCTATATTGATAATGGAAAGTGGATATAGATATATCAACTATTCAAAAAGGTTTAATAGCCTCTAATAGGGTTGGTTGATCAATGACACACTCATCACCTTGAATGTAGATGTGTCACACTTAGACTCCAAAATTTTTTAGACACCCCTGGGGATATATTTGGATTTATTAAATTTATAGTTATAAAATAGGATAATGAATTTCAATAAAATTATTTTAGAGGGCATATTATGAAAATTTCTTTGGGTGAACCTGATTGATTTATCATGGTTCCTAGGTTTTGGGTAGGTACCACATTTGTGATTAATTTTCGATTATCATTTCTTTCTATTATTACATTTACTAGCTTAGGTCCCCAACCATTATTTTATTTGATGAAATGTCTTTAAAAAAGAGTATTAAAGATAATTATTACTGTAATAAATAATTTTAATGTTTTGGAAATGATATATGCTATGGGATTGAAGATGGTGCCTAAAAACAAAAAAAAATAATACCCAAATATCTTAAGTTATTAATAATAATGGGAATCACACTGAGGCCCCAAATGAACCAAAAAAGTTAAAAATTTCTATCAAGTATTTCATGTAATAACATTTAGCCTCTAACTATAGCTCTTCTAATTTAGCAATTTATCATCATAAAATCAATATATTATTAATTATATATTTTAATATTCAATTCCCAAATAATTAGAAGGATGTTTTGGAAATCTATTATATAGAAGTAGAGGTCGACCCATGGTAGAATCACATTTAGAATAAATGGAAGACTGCTAATTACACCATTAAATTGAGGGAATTTTGATAGATTATTTCAAATGTAGATAACTTATTGAACTCATTGCATGAGTATTGAATGAAAAATATTATATTTTAAATAAATTGATAATGATTCTATTGAAACCCATAATGAAATGGTTAGAAGAGTGATGGTGTGTGACACTGGTTATATATCACATTTTGAAGGAGATATTCTCTCCATATTTGGGGAATAAAAACAAATCATCCAATGTCGTTAATCAAAATAAATATTGGATACATTGATGAATTTTATTATGTGAGCTCAATGTGGAGATATAAATATGGGACACCATTATTTCCATGAACTGACAATGATAGGTGGGGTATCATGGATGATTCAAATATAATACACATTTAGGAATTAATCTATGACTATCTATGATGCATTTATATGGGCGGATGTATTTTTGAACATTCCTGAAGACATATGAGATGTGATTTAAATGTTGTAGATCATTCCATATTATACAATACCCTAAAATAATTTCCTATAGTTAGTAAAAAATAAAATAATTACCAATAGAATGATCCACATACAATTCCATTATTTATGAGTATGGAGTTTGAGAATTTTTTTTTTAAAAAAAATAACTTTAAAGCTTCTAAATAGAATCACACCAGATAACCTCCAAATCAAAAAGTGAAAAGGGGATTTTATGATATATATAATGCAAATGGAGATAACTAGAATGATTTTTTTCTAGGAAAAATCATTATCCACTATCAAAATAGAAGTTATTTATATCAATATGTTTATTAAAATTTTTAACTATTACAGTTGTTTTCTATGAAATTCGATTGACTGTAAGAACCCCTTGATGATGAACGAATTCTATAATCCCTTTTCAACAAGATGATCAAATATAAGATATATACATGTAATTAAACAATAAATTAGGGGAACATATGTCATAAATTTCAAGTAATCCAAATCTCTCTTGAGATTTATTTTATTTCTAGTGTGGATTTTCAATCCCTGAAGAGGTAACATATTAATGTTTATCATAAGTAGAACACATTTTTTAACCCTAACCACAATGTGTACAAATTTATAAATAAGTGTGAATATGAGCTTGAATAAAATTATATTTTATTTGTTATCACAAATAACACTAAGGGAATAATATATCAAATAATTATTGTTGTTGTTGAAAATGATATAATAATTATTATAAGGGAGTATACATATGTATTTTAGGATGAAATTCTTCATATTTATTGATATCAAGTGGTTGAGATTCAATATATCTCATATATATGTTCATTACTATTTTGTAGTGTCCCTAAAGAATGGACCCCTTTGAGATTAAAGAATTAATGTAAAAAAATTCAACAGTGACAAGAATATGGATATATACCCAAGAATCCTTAATTATTGTGTATATCAATGATATTTTTTATGAATTTAGACAGATTCGTGGGAATATATCAGGACTACCATGTACTTATTAATATCACAAACATGAAAAAAAAATTATTCAACCGCATATTCTGGATTTCATAAATTAAATATTATGTTAGATATATATCTTAAAAACTCAACATTGATCTATATATCATAAATTGAGATTATGGTGGGAAAATGTAGTCAATACATCTTTCCAATCATGGTACAAAACATTGAAATTATCTTTATTTCATATGGTCATCATATTATCATTATGAATTTCATTAATAGATATTTTAGATATTACTTTCAAACAATCATGGTAGTGTTTTAGGATGAAAATAATATATATTCCAAGCATGAGGATAAACATGATGTGAATGAATTAATTTAAATAAGGAAATTATTTTAACATAAATTATATTACATGTTTCAAATGTCTGAAATTTGGTTGAAAATATAATCATTATCAGGTTATGATATCAACTGTGAGGTTAAATAATTGTTCTATTTAAAGACATATGTTATTAAGGAATTTAAAAAATCAACCACTATGATATAGAAATTGATATATATTGGTTTATCATGATTCTATATTATTTTTGTAAGAATGATATAATTATTTCCCAGTCTACAAACCATATTGTAATTTTTTTTAACAAAATATTATCGAAAAAAGTATGTCAACAAATATCTTTATAGATCATGAAGATATTGGTTATTGATTATGTAAATACACTAACTAATATAAGAGAAGGTTTTATAGATATAAATATATTACTACATGAATAAATTGGGATGAATTATTATGAATATTTAGATGGTAATTACTTATTCATCCTATTAGTTAAAGGCTCATTAGTAGAACTACGAAACACAATAATTGTTGCATGAAGTTATAGTATTTTCATTGAATTTTTTTTTGAATATCCTAGATGATATAATGTGCGATATTTATATGAATAATAATATATTAATATTTATTTATGCACAATAATAGAAGAACTAGATATTACTATTTGTTTAGATCTTATCATGGGTTGAAATTTCTCAATGCTTTAACACTATAGGAAGGAAAACACTGTGGATAATGTCCTGAGAAAGAAGAATCATTTTATCATTCCCAGGAGAATGATTGTAAAAGGATCAATTACTCTGAATATTAATATGGTAGATACAAAAATAATATGATAAAGTGAGAGATTATTTCTTTACATAATGATTTTTCATCTATCAACTCATGAAAATATTACATGAAATATGAATGATTATTCATAGGTACAAAAATTATTTGAATTTTATAGAGTGTATCTTTGTAAATGAGGGAGATATAATGCTTGTAACCCACAAATGTGTCTCATAAAAAATAGAATTTTATATGGATTTTTTTAATGATTCTCATTAATTATCTTACTTTTTATATCCATGAAGTATGGTGATATACAATGATCTAAAACTAACCTTATAGGGGGATAACATGATAATTGAAATCCAATATTAAACATATAAATTCCAAATATTCCATAATTTTAAAGATAAATGGTAAAATTATATAGATATATTAATATAATTATTCATACCATAATTGAAATGTAATACAATTTCCATGAATTTATATTTGTAAATCCTCAAAATATCTGAAGGCTATAATTCAATTTGGTTTGTGTTTTCTCTTCCAACATGTTTGGAAAATATTTAATATAAAAGATGTTTTTTCACATGGATTACTTTTTATTATATAGAGAATGTAATTGTTAATACATCATGGTGTGAAACTCCACATTGAATTTAAATAAGATAAAAGGATTAAATCAAGGATCTTATGAATTATTATGAAGGATTTTCAATCATATTTTTATTTTAACACTTATTACCTATGTCACATATTTGGTCAGTCTGTGAGAACCATCAATACAATTGAGGATATATTGGGATATTTTTTCGGAAATATATTGATATTAGAATGAAAAATATCTAAGGATGAGATATTAATAACAATAGTTTTAATTTTATAATTTCTAAAAAATCATATGAGTCACTTTATAGGAAGAGATATCAGACTTCATCATATTAGGAGGACGTAAGAGAGAAGAGTTTATATGACCTGACCATTCTTAGGAAATGATGGTTTTGGTTGGACCAATTCAATGAAATATGAAATTAGAAAAATTTGGATAGAAGATCTATGATGATAATAATTCAGGATATTTAGAGTATTAATATGGTGGTACAGTACCCTTATATATATTATTTGAAAATATTTATGATATTTGGGATGAAATGGGTGATGATCCATAAGTACACCAGTCCCACTGAGACACATGAAAACATTGAGGTAGTATCTTATCACATTTAAATCCCTCATGGGATCACCAATGTTCATCCTGTGTTACTATTATTGGGTTTAATGATTTAAAAATAAAATTGATCATATCTAATGTGACTAAAAGAAATAAAAATAGAATATGATCTCTCATATGTGGAATAGATTGAGTATATTATTGATCGAGGTGATAATATGAAACAGGACAAGTCCACTTATCTAGTAAAATATATAGGATGTAAAAATATTCTTAAACCAAATACATGGGAACTCAAGGATAAAATGTGTCAAAATGACCATCACATTTCCCAAACAAATAATAAAAAATGAGGGCAAAATTCTTTTAAGGAGGATAAAGATAATAACCTAATATTTTATAGAATTATTTTCAATAGTTAAATTATATATTTATTAACTTAATCCATATGTTTCATCAAACTAAGAATAATTGAGGCATATTAGATTATTATTGTTAATAATCCAATAAAGAATAATAAAACACTCAAGTAAATTATATATTATTAATCATCTAAAAATACATACAATTTGTAGATAAATATTAATATTGATTTAATATTGAATATAATTCTTCTTTATCATATAAAATAAATTTTTTATTATATTTTGGAGAAATACTTAATTTAATCAATTTTTAATAAGAATATTTCATGTTTTTGTTTCTAAAATATTCTTCTTCAAAACATTAAATTATAAATTAATATTAAATAAGATTAATATTAATTAATATTTAATATGTATTTTTTAATTAAAATAGTTATTAAATATATTTTTTATTTTTATTTAAATAATTCATTTATGATTTAAATAATATTTTACCTAATATAAAATAATTTTTATACAAAAAATATATATATTAGATTAATATTACTTTTTTATATTATATAAACATTGACTTGAAAGTGAATATTACTATGTAATGTTTTTTCTAATACTATAAATTTGTATGACACTATTATTATAGAAGTATGAATTATTAATTTATTGAAAAAATTTATTATGAAAATAATATTCATAATTAAAATTATATATTTTATAATATTGATTATAATTTTAATACCTATTATTTATATTTTATAACTCCTATAATATTTTTCACAATTTTTTAAATACATTATACATTAAATATATTAAATAGTATTTTAAATTTTCTATAGAAATTTAGAAATAAATAAGGGTATAAATTTGATATTTATTAGGTAAAAAATATATAATATGAAAAACATTATTTGTATAAACATGGATTCAATTACCTTATTTGAAAACATGAAATCATAGTGAAATATTTAATAAAAAATTAATAATTTATACAAAAAAGGTTCCAAAACATGATAAAAATATTATTTATAACATAGTGAATGAGGGGTTATAATCCTACTCAAAACCTCCCATTAATTTTTATCTTGTTTTTGAGTCACATGATATTTTTAACATCATATCTCTTTATATTTAGTGGAAATATTTACAAAATATCAATTATCACTACATATATAAGGGGCCTCCGACAACAAATTCAGTATAACTCAAAAAATAAACTTTCCTCCTATAATTATACCCTATTTTCATTAAATTTCATCTTCATTCACCCCAATTAGATTCTAGTTCCAATGTATTATCCTACACCATTCCTTTCATTAGGAATTCTCTATAAAAAAATTTCTTCAAAATAAATTCAATATTTTCATACCATCTTATTATTTCATCAATTTAATAAATATTTTTTAAATACAATTTGGATAATTATATTATTGATTATATTTATTCATTATCTATTGAAGGAAAAAAATTTAACCACCTTTATCCATACATTATGTTAAGAGAAAACATCAATCATGAATATCTGCATACAACTCCCTCCACAACATAACATGTAACATTTTTCATCGCTTCCATACAAGGATAATAATAAAATAGAATTTAATATACAAATTTTATATTTATAAAATTATTTATATTATGAAAATATTCAATTAAATTTTCTATGTATCATGTTATATGGGAAACAAAATAATCATCAATTTGTTTTTATAGATAACTATCCCCATGGAAAAATATTATTCCTTTGGACACTACCTACTATTGGATTGACATAAATTACAATTAATGATTATATATGATATATATGAGACATAAATATTTATAATGGGATTATATTAAAATTAATTACTAATTAATTATTTTTATTTTGAAATCGATCAATATCTATAAATAACCCAAAACAAAAACATTATGATTTTTTTTCATGTAGTGTGAAATAAACGCATATAATGGGATTACTACGTTATAGGTCATCATTAAGATTTTATTATATTAGACTATATTATGAATGATTTATGAACACGATTTCAAAGAATTGATATAATAATTGATATCATATTGCATATAAGAAAATAATAAAATTACTAACATCCCATTGTTAAAATAAATGATAACTAAATAATATATCCATAATAACAGAATATAAATAATTTTTATAAAATAAAATTTATAAAAATATGGTCATTAGAAATATTATTAATACATTTTGGCTTTTTTTACAAGTATATTTTGAACATATTACCAATATATAATAAATGTATGTTTTTTTTCATATCTTCAAAACATATCTTCAGTAATAATCACTACAAAAAGAAAATTAATAATCATGACTAAATTATTTTAAATTATTTTAACATTATATGGTATTTAAATATTATTTTATGATGAAATAATGTCTCACAGTAGAGTATTGTACAATGATGAATCTTCCATTTCATGAAATATGCATTTTTGTTATGATAAATTTCGATTTTTTAATATATTTTCTCCATATCAATATTTTTTAAATTCTTAAAATGTTATCCTTACAGAAATATAAACTAAAATTGTTTTTATATATAATATTTAGTATATTTTAATTTATTAATTTTAAATTAATGTTTTTTCAAATATTTTATGTTCTCAGTTTTCAATTAACTTCTTTGAAAATATTTAATATTATTTTACACACTCTAATATTACAATCATTCATTCTACACGAAATTTTGATATGTTTTTTATATAATTACAAGGTATCATTACTGGGTTTTTAAATTAATTCTTTATGCAGTTTTCTCATCATCATAAATTTTTTTTAATGACATAAAGATATCAACTTTTTAATGTTCCATAAAAAATTATACTTATGAGTTTTTTGTGATATCTCATATATTTTCAAAGAATTAGTCTTGAAGGGAGTAATTATTTAACCATCCTCTTCAGTGTGAACTTTTTTAATAATACTATCATAATATAACATTTTTAGTATCAAATGATCTGGTTTTTTATGTGATATCATTTTGAACAGTTATTAAACAAATTTTATTCTCATTTTTTTTATAATAGATAAATGATTTGATATTAAATGGTGCTTATATTCACAGATGATCATATGAGGGCTCATATATCACTTACAAATTTATTAGTTATGGTTTCATAAATAAAAATAAAATTATTTGTGTACATACATGTATTCTGTTTAAAAACTATGTACTATATGTCCATGAATTAGTTCAGAAAATAATGGGTGCTGATTATTGAATTCATTCAAAACAACTATAGGTGTACATAAGTGGGTTATTTTTAAATATTTACACAATTTTATGTTTATTCCACCTACAAAAAATTATCATTATTTAGACGATTTTCAAAATTATTCATTGAAATCCATGTTCTGATATTGTTATTTTTTTAGTGATATGATTTATTGATTTGTATGTTTTTAATACTTATATGCAATGAAATAATTAAATATCATTATAATTTTCTCTCTATAACATAGAAAAAATTACCAATCTTGTTTTTTGATTTTCACTTATGATCTAATAATATTTTAATAAAGTCTCTCTCTCGGGCTCAATCATTCCACATGTTTATGATCTAATATATATGTGTAGTTGATATATTCCCCATACCAAGGATTTATCCTCAAATATTTCTAATTATTTCATTCCCTAGTTTTGAGGACGATTATATTATATGAGGTTTATACAATTTGGTCTATATGATAATGATTGTGGAGAACTAATTAAAATTATTTTGTAATAGATTGTTTTTGTAGTTAGTTTTTATGTCATTGAACCTATATATCCTTGGGATGCACTAGTATTTGTGAGATTTAATATCCAACACATGGAATCGGTTTATTATTTATTTATTCTTTTCATGGGTCACAATAACTTATATAATCTTATAATATGAATACAAGTGGAAACCAGATCTTATATATGAATTTTCAAACTATAGCCTACTATAAGAAAATAAATCCATATCTCATGGTTCGTATACCTCTCTATATAGAAACACTATATTATATTATATAAAACTAAATATAAATTCAAATTTCTATCCTTTATCCCTTAGTTATCGTCTTAATGTGTGATGATGGAGTTAATCATACATTATATAGACGATATATATTCATCAGAAGGAAATTTTATTGAATGTTAATGGATTATCAGAAATTTATTCATTTAATTAAGATGATTAGTGTTCATTTTTGAAATTGGTAATTACAATGTAATTATCCATCACATATGTTTCATAAGATGATAAAAATATTAATTTCCACCTGTTACCATGCATTTTGATTTGATATTAAATATAATATTGATTATAATTATTTATAGTTCTTACCATTCATTGTAATAAAACTGATGATGAAATCTTCCAAATAGAGACTCCCCAAATTTAAAAAGAATAAAAAGTTAAAATGGATATTTATTATAGGATTCAATCCACTATGTTGAATTTTTCATTGATTTATCATTATAATTATTCAATTTTGCATCGATGATCATCCAATACTACCACCAAATCATCCTCAAAACATTGTAAAAATTATGATATAACTGAACATTATTCACAAAAACTATGTGATTCAACAAATAGCCACTTGTGAACCAAAAACAATCTTTAGTAACCCTTTTATATTGAAATAATTAGTCTATCCTCAAATATCATCATTAGTCAAGACAATTTTCTTTTACTCCACCTATATAAATTAAAACGTTTTTGGAGTACCATGGATATGAGACTCAGAAAATGTTTTAGGGAATATAAATAAGAAATTAATGATTAGATAACCTAATAAAGTTCTCACTATTTAAAGATTTATATAAAATATTCATGGATAATCAAATAAATAAAACAACATATCCCTAGAACAAAAATATGTGGGTATGATTGTGATGTTTCTAGCTAAATTCCTCTCTAGATTTGATGTGAGTAAATATACATATATCAATTAGTTGTCACTATTTTTTTTGAATAATGGGAGTCTAATAACACTAGGTCTAGATTTAATACCTTTATAGAGACAAATAAAAAGTCCATAACTATGTAATTTAGAGAGATCATTTGATAACAACCCTTTGATATCCTCAATACCAGATGACTGTAATTTTCTATATAGATATGTAGTTAGATAATAGGGATGACTATATCTTCAATAAAATATTCATAATGTAATGATGGATCTAAATATGATATTAGAGATACATATATTAACTGTGGTAAAAATCCATTATGAATAATTTTATATTCTCAAATATATTTTTTATGTGAAAAACTATTTTTTATAATCCAACTATCACATTTATTGGGGAATAATGTCCTCTAATGGGTTTATTGTAATTATCTTTAGTGAATGTTTTTTAACCTATGTCAACTTATTATTTTTCTCAATTATAGTATCCTCTCACCATAAAATATTTTGGTATGCTATGGATTATGTACCCCTTCTCAAAAGGTCTCGTTATTATTTTGATAATAATTATATTTGAGTGAGGTGGATAATTATAGTAACTCACATGAAATTCATTAGGGATTTTTGGTTGATCCCCCTCTACAGCTTCTATGTGTACTATTAGAACACATTAATTTAAATATTGTTAAAATATCATGAAACTATATATATAATGTTATATCTGTAGTTTATAGATCTTTATAATATAGATTTTTAGATTAAATGTGTCCTGTAAGAAAAATGATTTAAAAAAATTAATTAAGATTTATATTTATTCAAATCCTTGTGAAACTACATGAATTCATTATGAGGTTATTCATAATTGTCTTAACATCAATTAAAGTAGTCATTCATAGGAGGATGAAAAAGGGTAGCATGGTGCACAGATGATTGATTATTGTACTTTTTGAGTACACATAGGATAAATAGTCATTTGAATGAATGGATTTTCTGGATAGTTTATGTCAATTTAGTTTCAAAAACCTTCTAATAACATGTATTGTGGGAACATAGAATTTTGTATGATCTTCCCCCATTGGAATTCTCTTAGATGCCCTTATTTGTGGCCCGTTCAGAGAATAAATATAATAATAAAATAAAACCAACCAACAACACTTTTATATAAATTTATATATGAATAATTTGTACATATAAAAAAATATCAAATAGTGTCCTCTCATAGTAGTAATGAGATGGATATTTTTAATTATTCACTATATTAATACATGATGAGGATTGGGGGGGGGGGGTTGTGTCACCCTCGATCAGGGATGTGAGATTGTAGGAAGAGGGTAGTTGGATTCAGTTCCTCTATTTCTAATATCTCACATTACATATATGATATCTCATCCTCCCAAAGGTTAGAAAATTATAAAATACATATTTGGAAATGAAGACTAGTTTTATGTGTAAATTTCGTAAGAACACATGATGACCTTATTCCTTATACAGCATGGAAATGTATCATTTTATAAATTTGGTATCAAAGTTAAATAATTCTGTTTCAAAATGGAACAATGTTTTTTCATCCTCATTGAGGATGAATTTTTCAAAATATTCTTGTCAATATTGAAATATTACGCATTTATCATTTCTAATGTCATCTAAGTATAGTACCTGAATTGTATTAGGAAACCCATTTTAATTATAAACTACTATAATCACTTATTTTATAATATATTGATTAGATTTAATAGGGTTTTGTTATGATTGGGTTTTGGAGTCTCTGTCACATTCCCATTCCATGAAATATTATCACCACATTTAATGGATGTACATAATTACATAAAAGATCTAGGTCAATTATTACAAAAGATGACAGCCACATGATATTGAGAGTATGGGGTTGGTTTCCCCATCCAGTTACCAATTCATGAGGATGAATTCAGTTCCTTAAAATTTATATACATTCTAAACATATGTTCACATATTAGATAATTTCTCAATATTCTTTGGATCAAAAAACATTGCTCCATTTCATGAAACTGTAGATCCAAAAAATAAAAAACCATGGAGGAATTAGGTCAAGATTGATCTGTATTATCATATTCAATAAATGTAGTCTTTTTCATATATAAATTAAAATCTACCCATTTTCTCCATTATAATTATCCAATATTTATTAAAATATGAACGAAAATATTAATCTATTATCATATTTAAATATGATAATAACCAAACATTTTAATAAATGAGTGAAAAACTGTTGAATTTATACTATGAATAATGCCTCCATATGTTACTATTATTTTTATGCTCCATCATTTTGGACAATTTCAATAACTCCATTGGGGAAAATGAAGATGCCTTTAGCAGTGATATTAAATTATTCTAGAGACGAACATTTTTACTGGAAAACTAACATGGTGTGTTGGGATCACAAGAAATAGCATAATCAGTCTGTTTTCTAATAATGAAATCACTAGTTAATGGAATATTTTATCATTCATGATATTTACTTATATAATCAGATGTGATGGATACATTGGTAGGATAACTAAATGAGAGAAAAATTATTTCTAATTATATACATATTAGTATCCAAATATTATAACCCTTCAGTGATATTGGATTAATACCATAAATAACTTGGATATGTGGTATAAATTTTTATTGCATGATTTCAAAATTATATTATTGATCATAGGGTTTCACGTCAACTAATATAAATCTATCCATTATATGAAATATTCCCATGATACCATATATAAACCAATCATTATTAATGTAAATAAATAATTTTTTCATCATCTTCAATACTTTTTCATCTATCATATTAGACTCCACAACATCTAACTAATATTCTAAAAAAATATTACTCAATGAAACTCCATTGTTTTAATCACTGATCAATAAAATATATCCACTAAATCACACAAAAATGAATACCACAAGAAAGTTTGGGTATGTATTTATAGTTTATCATAATAACCAATGAGCTCATATTATTATCCCTAAAATTATATATCTTAATTTCCTTGGGATTTTATTTTCTCTATCGAGGGGTCCTCCAAAAAGAACCTTGATAATTGTTCTTTCTTCAGGGAACCAAATTTATGTTTATTGAATTCCCAAAACTAATTTCCTTTATTGGAAGTGGTTTTATCACTATGGTTTTGATAGATAAAAACAATATCACCTATGAAAATGATGATGTTCACTTGATATCCCCACATCTATACTTTATAGGAACAAATCAATAGTATATGAATTTTTTTTTCATTTTAGTTTTTATGAATTTTCACATCAGTTTTTAAGGGATGTTATTACAAGGGACATAATAAATAAATTTTTTTATCAATTAATTACAATATATGTAATATAAAATATATTCATTCATTTTTTCATTTTGGTAATTGGATAACCAACAAGAAAATCCATTCATTATGTCATTTATCAAAAAAATGATTTGAAAAAAATTATGTAATTTTTTATTCATATCTATTACTAGTTATAAATCAAGAAAAAATTACACTCCCAATATTACATCAATTATTCTAAATAGAGAATTTAAAAAATGATTTTTCATTTTGATTATTGGATAACTGACTTGAAAGAAATGACTAATTTTTCATCACATCAATTATCCAGTAATCGTAATGAAAAAAATATGAATTATTTTCTAGGTTGATTATTTAAAATAATTGAGGTGATAAATGTTGTATCTTATCAGTTGTAGGAGAACTAAATTAATCATAATTTTCAAATTGTTTTCTAAAAAATATATACAATTTTTTATGTGAAGATCAATTGTTTTTAAAAATATTACATTTATTTATATCGACCACTGAAAAATCTAGAAAAAAGAAAATAAGGAAAAAAGAAAAGGTAGGATAAATACCAACAAATAGAACATATTTCCGAACATTCAAATAAAATAGAATCAAATCATATCTAAAAACTATTTTCCTATCCAATTTTTAAAAGCCTCAAATATTCTACAGTGTAATAACATTCACCATCAGAATTATAAAAAATAATACAAAAAATCATTTATCATTAATTTTAAAATATACATATTAAATTTTATAGAACAAATTTTTAATAAATATATCCATATAAAACATATACATTATCCTAGTTGAAATTATTTCATACATTAAATTTAAAACATAATATTCAAAATCAGTTCCACAATTTTTCTATGAAATGGTTTCAAAGAGATTTTAATTCAAAATAATTTTTTTATTAATAAATCAATAATTAATATATATAAACAAACAATTCACCATGGATTTTACACATTTGATATTAAGTAACATTTACTTTTCTGTCTCCCAAAATTAATACATATCCATCTTTTAAAATAATTTGAATATATAAAAAAAATTTAAAATAATATAGAAAATAAATAAAATACTCAAACATTCATGTTCAATAGATTCATAAAATTTTCACACATTTCACTATTGATATAGCATAACCAATACACTGAATTCCCTTTTTGGTAAAACCACAAAAACTTTAAAAGCCACATATATAAAGTATAATTTAATATTGGTTGTTAATATGTTATGTGATATATAATAGATTGTGAGGAAAAATATTTTATACGATTCATGATATGGAAACATCCAACACTGAATGATGACATTCTTATGAAATATTTCATCAATATAAAATATTCTTTGAGTCTTGGTCATTTTGATAGAAACATGAAAAATAAATTATAGTTCAAAAATCCATATAGATCATTTGTATCACGCTATATAGATATTTTCTATACATACATAATACAAAGCATACATAATTGTAAATTTTTAATAAATTAATGGAATGGAAAAACATTCAAAATAAACTTACTGGGAATAAATATTCATCATGTTGATTCCCAATTTATATCCATCTACATGGTCCATGATATCATTTTTTCCAAAACCCCCATAGAAATTATACTCCCCCAAATAACAGAATCAATTGGAATTTCACATAATACAAATAAAAAATTTGATTATGTTGACAATTGATCATGACATGTAGAACTTATATCTGATGTCATGAAACATTTAATGTTTTATTTCTTTAAAATATTTCACTAACATTAAAATATTCTTATATAAAATATTACATATATATTTAAAAATTAATCACAGAAAAAACTTTTACTTAACAAATTAAATAAAATATGAAATATATAGATACATCTATCGTAATATGTCGAAGTTTTCTAGATAGCCAAAACAAAAAACTACCAATACATTGTCCATCTATACCAACTTCATTAGTTGGTCATGGTATTTTTTCTAATATATACAAAATATCTTATACAGTGAACCTATTATGATCTATCTTAATGTATCGATGATGAAAAATATTTATAAAATAATGTATGATAACATATGAAACAATATGATGAGGTTCATTAAGATAAAACTCTAAGTAACATGGATGATGTGGATGAGGGGGTGTTGGTGTATGATAATAAAGAGTGGTGTCTTGAAACACATGTCTGTGAGTATGTTAAGGATGAGTAGTTGGATCTTCTAGTGGTGGTGGATGAGTAGGAAACGCAGGATGAAAATTTATATTTATTTCAGTAAACAACTACTGTATCAAAACTCAAATCATGTCCTCCATCGTCATTGTAATATCCTAAACATTAGCTTCCAATGATTCTAATTTTTATAAACATCATCCTCTGAGTTATATTTTTATCATTGTGATATCATTCTTCAAAATAAACCTATAGGGTATCTTCAAACATGACACGGGTGTTCGGGCTTTCCCAATGATAAAACTAAAATATAAGGAATATCCTAATTAGAGAATAAAATATGTGTGCTCTTCACCATAAGGGAATCTTATATGGAATATGTAAAAATATATATAATTAATCACAAAATATGAAGAGCTTATTTATCTTAAATATAAAAATACAAATCTTATAATTTTATGAGCTAAAACTCCTTACTCTTCTGTATTATATTTTCCTTTTTCCCTAATCGAGCCCTCTTCCATTTTTTATGTTTATCGGGGGAAAACTCCCCAAATCAAGATAACTCAACTATCATGTTTTGATGTTTTTCTTCAATCATATGTTCATCCAATAATGTATTCCCTCCCTGTTAATTTGTATGTTGGTATAAATTTATTTCTTGTATATATTTATGAGATTTCATTAATTTATATAAATAATAATTAATTATAAGGAAATAATTAACATAATCATTGATATAGATAAGAATATAAAAATATTATATTTCACTTTATATAAACTATTCTGGTCATCTACATTGAAAAAAATATTTCTAAATATCTTTTTCTATAAATGGATATATATCTCATGTATTTTCAGATTGTCTATTCCTAAAAATTAATTGTGATGTGATTGATGATTTATAATACCTTCTTCTTCTAGCCTCAATTGATAAAAATTCCCTCCATAATTTTCCAGTGTTAGTGTTATCATATTCCATTTCATAGTAAGGGGAAATTTGTATTACTATATAAATTTCAAGATATGTAAAATCATAAAAAAACCAAATTGCATAAATATTATCCCATAATAGTGATTATGCCTCTTTGAAAACACTTTTCCAATCATTATACCAAATTTTAACTTTTCTTTTATCATGTATTGGTACAGAAGTGTGGATTTGTTTTGAATTTATACCTATTGGAATATCATTTTCATCAAAGTCTAATGGTGTCCTCTGTTCTTGGGTAGGAGATACTAATAATTCATTTTTACCATGTGGTTCCATGTTTACCATCTCTCAGACGCTTTACCACCCTGGGAAGTGGATATCTCATGTAAAGAATGATGCGAAGGATCATCAATATGAAAATGTGTATATTTTTCCTCATAGGAATGAGTATGATCATATCTCAAAATATTAAGGGGATAAGATAATTAATCATTAATTATCCTACCAATAAAATCATTATAAATTAGTAAAAAAATTAAAATCTAATAATTACATACAAATGTAAATAAAAAATTATCAATTCTCAAAATAAATTAATTGTAAACTAATCATAACACATTTTTATTCATATTTTTTATAGTTAACAACAGTTGTAACAATATAAATAATAGATGAAAAGACATAAATGAATTTAAACTACCACATATTAATGAGAAAAAATGAAATAGTAAAAATTCATTGACCTGATAAATCATTTTTACAAGATAATTATTTTTTAATATAAACTTATAAATTATATTTTGTTATTAATTAAAATGATAAATTTAAAATTATTTATTTTCATCCAAATCAATTAATTGATATGTTTCATATGTGATTACCGAGAATATTTTACATAACTAAACTAATATAGCCGACAAAATTGACCTTTAAGTTATAATACATGTTTTAATAAAGAAAATATTATTTAAATATCTATATTTAGAAATTTTAAAAAAATAAACCATAATTAAACATATATTACATAAAATATTAGGAATACACTAGATGTTGTTTCCCAAATTCCTTTGTTATGATCATTCTGAATTGTATAAACCATCTTTTGTACGTGTTCATTAATATTACATGTTAATTGTTCCAGGGATGTAGGGTTCTCAAATAAATCTAGATCAACCTCAAGTTTATCATCAACAACATTATTTTTTTCACTTTAAATAAAATCCCAAAACATATCATATTGATCATGAATATAAAAAATTATATTTTCATATTTTTACATAATAAAATGATCATTTTTGTGTACTAATTTAGTCAGATTAACAGGTGTCCTTCAAAATTCATCATTTAATACACTATCATTATCGATAATCCATTTAAACATAAACACTAGAAATTTAAATTAAACATATTCAGCCTCCTATATTTCATAAATGACATCATAAAATGTGGTTAATATGGATATTGAGTTTTTTTCTTTGACACATGAAAAATGCATTGCTTCTACAAACACTGACAAGATACTATACATAAAAACACTTATGTTGTCCAAATCAGTCATATGAAATGTATATCCATTTATTTCATACCCGGATGATGTTATGAAATTTAATCATGAACCACACACTGACCATCTTAATTTTTCTGATGAATCTAGTTTCACTATCTCATTAAAATGGAAAAATGATTGGTTATACTCATTCAAAATACATATATCTCAATTAATTGGATGAAATTGTTTCAACTCATTAATATGTAACGTTATATATGGTCAATAATCATCTATGTTATTCAAGATGTATCACCCTACATTCTTTATCTATTTAACTCTCAATGATTTGAATTTCAATCCGTGAATCCTCATTCCCCCAAAATTAATTCGTTCATGGAGAGATGCAGGCATTATGATGTCATCCACGTCCAAAAAATAGCTTCTAACAAACATTGAAACCTCCTAAGAAATATTCATCTCTTTCATGTATTCCTCAAGTTGATATAGATTCTTAACATACCCATTCACTATAATCACATACATTTAAAAATGTTACATCCAATGTATATATAAAGGTTCAAAAAGCTACAGTTCTCACACAAATTGAACCATTAAATGCACAATGAAATCAATAAATGATTTATTAAAATAAATATTCAACTGAAAATGTATAAAAATCACTTCATTCTAAAAAATGTTGAAATATTTAAAATAAATCACATTATTACAAATTCAACTAAAAAAACAAACGCCTTCATTATAGTCATTATGAAATAGGTGGTAATTATTACATGAAATGAAACTAGTAGTATCTATTTCATCATAAAATAAAAGTCATGGGATTTAAAACATATCCACATCAAATATTTTCAGTAAAAAAATCATGTGATGAATAACCATGTGAACCTTTGATATCATCAATTAATGGAAAAATTATAGTTTTAACCCCCCTAATAATGTATGGCATGCCATGGGTATGAATATTCTCCTTATATTAGTAGTGGGATCCAAATCCTAATGTATTCCCATTGAGAGAAAATATTTTCATTCATTCAACACATCTTTAATATTTCCATTAATATCTAATAATGTGCCTATCCAGATATAGAAGATATTATTCTCCACATGCATGGAATCAAAGTTATGTTTCATATCCTAATATCTAAAATATGGTTGATAAAAAAATATTTACAATGTCCTCAATATATTTCAAAAATTATTATATTTATTTGTCTCTACGATTATAACATTAATTTTTCCCCCCTATCAAAATATTGATCTATGGATAATGGCTTACTAGAAATATCAAATTCATGTTATCCACCGAATTAATTTTTCAATATTCTATATGCGTGATCCATAGGAAAACACATTTTATGAACCATGTATACTATTTATCTATAATGACGCAGTTGACAATATGATATCTGTTGTTCATATATTGGATAAGATTTATTCCCCTTTACACTATATCTAGAAAAATTTCCCCCTACTAGAAATTAATTTATAGGGAAAAAATTATTTTATACAGTTGAAAATATTTCATTTTATAATATTCATACACCCTTATACCTTCCTAAATTAATTGTTTCAAATAATAAATTAATGTTGACAAGTAAACAACAATATATTTTCTAGGATACTACGGTCGATAGATCATTAATCTGAACATGAAATGTTTTCACTTCATAAAAAATCAAGAGAGAAGTTATAAATTACTAATAATTTGGGCCATGAAAAATGTTTAATAACAGGGATTGTATTTGTATTCATTCAATTGTTTCATATTACAAGTATAATATTTTGAACATCATTTTACAATATAGTGGTAATAAATTTGTCTCCAATGGTGAAAATTATATGGTGGATGTATTTTTCCATTACATATTGGCTCATCTGCATGCCATCTTATCCATTTTGAATCATGTAATTTAGAAGATAAATGTTTCAAATAAATAATTATATGAATAATAGAATAAAATTTTGTAGGGGTCCTTAAAACTTCTAAATCCACCTGTGATTTTTTGTTCAACTTAAACCGTAAAGTCCAACATTTAGGAAACAATGAAAATAATCATATTCTTTTCCAAATAGTACCAATTAATTTGGGTATAAATTTATTTTCTTTTAACTGAACAACATTAAGAATAATATTTTTTAATCTATATAATGTAAATCTGGATGATTGTTGTGTTTAAGAAGAATTTATTTTAATAATTGAGGAATCTTCGTAAAACTATTGTAACCTCATCCATATTTTTTCATTTAGTATTATCAATCTTAAATCCCTCGATAAAACCATATATTACAAACAACCCTGATACAATGGGTTTTTGGAATCACCATATAAATACTCAATTTTTGATTGTTTCTCAATTTACTCTACTTAAATATCACTAAATAATTCAAAATCTTTATCAGATTTATCATTTGGAAAATCACAATCATCAATAGATATGTAATTATAATCAGGTTTACCATGAAAAATCCAATGTTTGTGACTTGATTTTAAACCATGAAAAATTTAATTACCATTAATCTCTATGATTTTCAAATTCATCAAATTTAATCACCTCTCTAATGGATAGAAAGAAATTTGTTTTTTTTGGAACTTTTCTTTTAAAAAATTCTAAAAATTCATCTACATCTTCGTAATATTCAGCTCCTATTTGAGGTGCATTAATCAATATTCAATTCATTATCTATAACTAATATCTAAAATAAAAAAATAAAGGTGTTAATTTATAAAATATATATATTTTAAATAACATAGAAATATATAGAAACCCATGAATTGAATATTTTTAAATGAAATTAGAAAATTTTGATATGAAAATTCATTCATATTAAAGGAATTACAAAATATATTCCATTAAAAATATCTCATGGAAAAATAAATTAATATATCATTATTAAATAATTAGTAAAATAAATATATTGATATCCATAAAACAATTTCCATAAAAATATATATATAATGATAGGTAATTATTTTTTGCTAATTATTTATAAAAATACAATCATTATTTTATATTATAATTTATAATATATTCGAATAATAAATTTAGTCATAGTTAAGAATATTTCATATTAAATAAAATCAAGAACTAATTAAAACATTATAAAATCATATGTAGGATATAAAATCCCATTCATGTGAGGTGTATAGTGAGAATTCAATACAAACATCTTCCATGTAGCCACATACCTAAAAACTATCTATCACACTTGATTTTATTATCATATACATTTCATATAATAGAATAAATCAACCAGAAAAAATTGAGAATTATAATTTAAAATATAATTTTTATTCCACTGTCAACAATTTATGTCGTACCCTATTATACTGAAACATTTAATTTATTAGGAATCAAAATCTTTTGACCCCAAATGAGGATAAGAACTTGTAACCCAGATTTATTTACAATACATTATCACATTTGGTTGTCAAACATAAAGAGTATAAATATGGTAAATATTCTATAATAACTAAAATGGAATTTTTTTTCTTATTTGGTTAAATAAATAGAATATCCAAAAATAAATATTTGACAGTGCACCTGTGTTGAAGGAATTAACTCATTCAACTCATTTATGAAACATTTTTATTTAACAAAATATAGTTCTATGAAATAGCTAGATCACTCGCCAAAATTATTTCAATTAAATTTTAGAAGAAAAACACTATCATTTTCAAATACAATTATCAATTAGAAACCTTCATCATGTGAATCCCCCAATATTATTACTAAAATGAACATCCATTGATTGGGTTGTGAAGTATTCCCAGTCTATAGTTGAACCATTGAGAAAATTTCAAAAACCACAAAAAAAAAAGAAAATAAACTATAAGTAATATGAGAATGGTCAAATAGAACTCCTAGTTGAATGCACAATGATGAAACTGAAAAACCCAAATATATAATGTTTTTAATTTGAGAATAATGAACAAATAGTAGAAAAAATTTCAATTAGAGATTTTATTACAAAAAATGAACGAAAAGAATGAATTGAAAATATTTTAGGCTTTCATATGTTCTATTTTAAATGTGTAAAATGAAGATGAAAAAACAATATAACACAACATAGAATGTAAGGTGAGAGTTGGACCATCAGGTTGAAGATACTGAAATATTAATGATTCTTTGAGAGAGAAACGAGGGCTCTATTGTGTAGTGAGTCCATCGGTTGATACATAAATTTTTAAAAGATTATTTATATCTGTCATATTATAATCAATGTGAAAAACAATATTTTCAACACTTTCAAATCCTTTATACTATAATAATCCTAGAAAGTAAAATTTCACATTATTTATATTATATAACCGACTTGAAAGGCATGCGAATACTCACGTTTTCATGAATGTAGTATAAAAACTGATTTGAAAAGGTAATATACCATATTTTCATTTTGGCTATCAATAACTGATATGATAAATAAGCATTAAAAATAGTTTTCATTCAAGATAATTAGTTAAACATTACTCCATGGATGGGACTCCTAGATTCCATACATATGTCCAATATAAAAATCTATTCATCTAAATAAACTAGTGGAAACATTTTCATTAATGGGATCTAATTTATGTTAATCCATTAAAGTAGTTAAACATTTATATAAAATTATTTTTATGATATCATGATATTCTAATAAATTTCAATATCACCTAACCCATCCTAATTCATTATATATGTCTGACAGACCCAATACACCCACAACTTTCCTAGTACCAAAGTATATCTGGGAATTATTTTCAACTCATGTACACATTGTTTATGTTTTTATATGACACAATGAAGATAATTATACATTAAATATATTTTATTACAATTTTATATGTTGGATTTAATTTTATTTGGATCCTAGTAATTGATATGTATATGCGTATGGGTAAAATATGCCTCAATAATGTATTGTCCCCTTAAATATATATTTTCAATCCAGTATTTAGAGTACTTTAAAATCTATGAGTCCAAATGGGTTTTATAGGTCATAGGGAGTATAAATTGATTATGATTTTATGGCATTATATTAGATGGTAATATTTTATTATATATTTTAAAGGGTGTTTCCAAATGATATTTGTTGGTACTAACATGTAAAATATATGGAAATAAAAATTTCAGACATAAATATTACCTATTATTTGATGGATATTATTTTAATATCATGAAAATTCATACCGTACATGTGATTTATTAGTGTACTTGGAATCTTGGATAGATAAAAAACTAGTAAATAAAGGACCAATATCATCTCCAACATAGTTTTTCAGAATAATCACCCTTCTCAGATATATCTAACATTAAAGAATTTTTCATATCCAGTGTAAATGGAAACATAGTAATGGATTGTATCATGTACTATGTAAGTATAATAAATAAAGAAATCAATTTTAGATAATATATAATCATCTCATAAGAATATCGTATGTGAAAATGGTCATAACATTTGAAATTAAAACCCAATAATTTATATAATCTAGAGGCATGGATTAAATATTGGAAATTTATAAGATTCAATTCATAATATAACAAGAGAATATAATCCATGAAAACATAATATTGGTATAGGATCATGTCCTAAATGAGTTGATATTAGAGTAAATTAATGAAAATCAAATAAATATTATTTGATGGCCAACCACTATGACATTCATCATAAGATATTTCTTGGATATCCACCCGTGTATATGCTTTTTTCTTCGATAACATCTAATGTTCAAATTTTTTCATGAGGTAACCTCTTTTGTAACTATTGATATCATATGAAATTAAAATTTACCTAATTGATTATAGAGATATAAAATAATCCAATTATATTCATATTAATTCCATATGACCGAGAAAAATTTTATCATTACATTAAATTATAACACTTAAAAAACAAAATTGATTTTTTAATTAATTTTTCTTTATTATAAAAATAAAACATCCAGATAAATAATAATGAAGGAAAAATTGGATCATATTAAAATTTAATCATAATAAACATTAATAGATGTTTCATTTTATGAAAATACCATTAAAATATGTCAAGAACATTTCTAGAGAAAAATTCACTTTTAATTATCAAATCAGTTATTTTAAATCTAAAAAATTAAATAATATAAAGGAATTAATTTAACATGAAATTAATCATGGAAAAATCAATATAAAAATAATTCATAATTTTATGAGAGGTTTTTCATTTTTTTATGTTAAAGAAATCATATTTTTTACACTCTTTGTAAAAAAATAAAAGTATTTCATAAAAAAATAAGATGATTTATTTTATATTTTTATCAAAAATTTAAATGTGTAAAAAATAATTTTTGATATATATTGGGATTGTTTTAAATAGTCATGAAAACCTTTTTATGAAAATATAAATATGGTTTAATAGAATATAGAGAGAATAAAAAACTAATTGGTTACACTTAAAATAATATCATTCAAAATTTTTATTACATTGAGAGAGGATAATAATATGAAAACATGATTTTTAGAAAAAATAACTAGATAATATGAAATAGAATAATATTTATATGTGATATTTCATTTATCTTCATCATACAAATTTATTAATAAAAAAACTTTTATAAATTATAATATAATGTAATACCCATTCCACTTGGTAAAATTTTATTCATACACACAATGAAAGAATTAAAATAATATGAAAAATAAAATTCAATGAAAAGAAGGATATTCATGATTAAAATAATTAATAGGGTAGTAGATATATCTCATTAATGAATATAAAAGTATAATATAACATATTTCCCAACAAAGAAAATTTGTTATGATAAGTGTATACCATTGTGAAAAAAATATAATCAAATCCAAATTGATTACATATTATGATTTATATTGTTAAATAACCTAAATAAAAAAGGTCCCATTATATATCATGTTAAATTGGTTAGTATAAAAACCTAATAAAAAAAATATTTCCCTAACATGAAAAATGTTCTAACAAAACAATATTTACATAAATAACAATTAACATATGATAAACATAATTCATAATAATTTATACTAATTTATATACATATCTATTAATTATAATTCTATTAAGAAACCATTTAAAATTTATACAATAATACATGATCAAATTAAATCATTTGAAAAACTATCTGAATGGCCGGGATGAATTATTTTTTTATTCATTATTTTGATAATCCTCATATTAAGGGTTTCTATTTACCCCTTACATGAACCATAGGATTTGTGACATTTTAGGTCCTCATGGTCATAAAGGAAGTCATCCAAATAGTAACTACTTGAAATTGTCTCCCCCAATTTTCTACATCATGACTTCAGTTCTCTACCATCACATATTCATTCATCAAGTCTTATATTCAATCCACATTCTAGTCCTAATGGGAATTTCCATAACCTATTCTTCTTCATAATTCGTTATCTTTACTTTGGTGAATGTGTCTGCTCGGAATCCTAATCTAGAGAAAGTTCCTTATTGTGTATTTCCATTATATTAAGAATAATTTCATGTGGACCAAAGTCATTGATGTGACATGAAGGCCTTGAGTTTTCCCATAATCATTACTACCCCAAATTCCTTCGGTTTCCCAAAGGATTTTAATTACTTCAGGACCAAACTGGTGGCCCAAATACCCAAACAGATGAATTGTTCTGGCTGTTTCTGTATCGAATCGTACCTAATACAGTGTCTACCACTAAAATGAAATAGTACCCTAGAAATATTTCTCCACCATATTTGATCTCGTTTCTCTAGGATACACTTTTTGATTCGTCCCCAACTATTTTGAGGATCTATATCTCATTTCAAAATCATTAATTAATACATTGTATTATTAAATTCCCTATTTCTCTGTTATAATTGTTTCTTTTTTCAAATATTTTTAGTTTTGGTGAATTTTTTCATCTCACATTGATCATGACTGAATATTCAATTTAATATTATTTATGTTTTATGTATAATATAAAATAGTTATATAGATTTTTATAACCATTCACTAAAATTGGGGGTGGAAAATTAATTACGATACAATGTGGATATAAGCATCTCACATTGATCATGAGTACGTACTCATGAGCGTTGATTCCACATTTCAATGGATATAATTAAAAAAAGGAAAAATTAATTATACAATAAAAAATTATTATTAAAAAATATCATATAAATTCATTATATTTGTCATTATTACCAACCATATTGATCATAAATGAAAAATGTATCACGCCACTTCCTAGAGGTGGTTTTCCACTTGTTTGAAAAAATGCTGATGTGATATTCCAATTAATTTGTGCATAATAAATTACATGGGATCATATAATTATTTATTATTTAAAATTTAATATATATAATAAATATATATTAAATCATTCATAATAACCAATAAATATTTATGGTGATGTAAAATGAATTATATCACCGCATAGAGGTAGTAGTTCACCCATACACAGAAGTTATACATTCAATTCCAATTTGATATAGAATAGTTTAAAATGGAATTATAAGAATCATATTAAAATTAAAATAGACATATGATTCTATATTCTTTATTTAATATTCAATATAATATGTATATATGCGTAGGAAGAATAAAATAAAATCGAATGGGGTTGGTAAAGTTTTTTACTTCGTCATTGAGGGACCAACTTTATAATAGAACATAATCCTTGGGACATTGGTAATATATGATGATCATTTGATATAGAATGAAGGATTGATTGTTATTTTTTGTTTAATTAATTGTTCAATCTTCATTGAAAAATTATTTTAATATAGTTGTAGAAGAGGATTCCTTTTTTATGTTTGTGGAAGGACAAATATATAATTACATAAAATATTTGAATAATATATGGTAAAATTCATGAAAACATGGAAAAACGGGGTTTATATTTAAATATATGATATCGTATGGTTTGAATCACATCAACCAAAAATAATTACTCCTATTAATGTGTCATTTAATCCCATGTTTATTATTGTAAAACTATTTGTAAATTTTTTTCGAACTTAACTGTTAAAACATTTTTTTACTATTTTTACTAGTCAATATAATAAAAATATATTCCAATACTACTAAATTATATTATCTCTTATGAATCAAAATGTTTTATATTTTTTAAATTTTGAATTTTGAAACAAAAAAATTAAATTTATATCAATACATTGAATTTTATACCATAAAATGAATGTCAACAAAATTTATTGAAAATATAATATATACTATTACTAAAACAAACAATAAAGAGTGATTAATTTAATTTATTGAAATAAAAAATAGTGTGCATGAAAATAGTTCTAAGAGAAATTATTTTTCTATTAAATATGAACATCTTCTAAAATAATGTCTAAATATTTTTTCTTTGTAATTTATATTATTATATTTAATTCAAGGGAATTTTTTCCATTATGATCAAATTAAAAATAGTAGAGGAATGCAAAATTATGTGATCTAATGAAATGTAATGAGTATTTTTCTAAAAAAACTATTGTTAAAAACTTATTATGAAATTAATTTTTTTTGAAATGAAATCTTATAAAATCACCATATGTTAATATTTAAACACATATTTTAAATAATATATTTTTTATAATTTTTAATAATAATAAAATGTATAAATAAGATATAGTATCCATATATAAATTGAGATAAATTTATTTTTCCAGAAAATATATTTTTGAAGAATTTAATTGAATTTAAATAAAATTAGTACTTATATAATACGCATTAATCAATACATTCATACAACATATTTAATGGTTGGTATATAATTCTAAAATTTAATGAATAATATATTTATAATACATATACGTCATCATATTTCGTAGTGGTGCATTTTTACAAAGATATCCAGAAAAATATTATTTAAAAATATGTTTTTGGATCATTACATTCTCCAACTAAAATAAATTATATCCCCATAATTTTAATATTGATAATATATGGATCAATATTATAAATACCTTTTTTAAAAACCCATATCATGTAAACGGATAATAAAATTCATTTGAAAACTAGAAGTGTCAAACATAATGGTTACATGAATTCACACATGATATGGTTCCTATAATGGGATAAAATTAATGGGATGTGGTAATATATTTATGTAAGTGAAATATAATTTTAATATAATAATATATAATGATATATGAAAAGTTCATGAGAATATTAATGAAAATAAAATGATAAATATGTTAGTAGATAAAAAGATAATCAATCCTTCAAAAATATTTTATTATGAGAAAAAATATAGTATTCAATTACATGTTACATAGAGTTGGGGAATTATTTTACAAATCATGATATAGAACCTGTGAAAATATACATACATGAATTAATTCCCATTCATCATCTATATTTTATAATTTGTATGTGATTTAATAGTAATCCAATTATATATCATATCATACTCTATGAAATTAATATTCAAGGTGAATTTTTCATTTTTAAGGTAGTAAGATCAATAAACCGATAATTATATCCATAAAATAATGAATATACATTCCATATGTATATATATATTTACAGATATAAAATATGTTTGAACAATTTATCCTATATGGATAAATATTAAAATTATTTAATAATACATTATTCTCTAAAATTATAACAATCACACCTACTGAGAAACAAATAACATTTTCAAAACATTATCCACAAAACTCCTCTAAAATATTTTTGGGTAAATTAATATACTAATAAAGAAGAATTATTTGAAAAGAGAAAATATCAAGATAAATTTTATTATTAATCGTCAAACAATATAAAGTATTTTTGAATGTTATAAAAACCAACACTTAATATATTGATCTCAAATTCATTCATAAAATATTCTAATAATCTAAAACACCATAAAACCTTAATTGAAATATATATGAGTCAAACAATTTACCTTATTTTCCCAAAATAACCTCACACACTGTCCAATATATTCTGGAAATCAAAAAATTCTTCAGTGATAACATAAATCAAACTATCATCATACTACTATTCAATTTTATTACTCCCAATACTATACAATTAACATTTTCAATATCAATCATATATTTATTAGAAACAATAACAATTATCTCATCGTCAAATACATATTCATTATTATTTATTTGTAAATCTTTTATTTTTTTAAAAAACTAATTACCCATCCCATTTGTAAAGACCCATAACTTTCGTGGAAAATTTTATCATAATTACATAGAATTTTTACAAATTTGTAATAATTTAAAGGGCTTGATTCCGAGGCCCAGTCTGTCCAGAATCAATTTCTGAAGATTGGATCTGGAACATTCAGTAAAGGTACGAGTGGAATTTTATAACATTTGAACATGTGCTAGGAATTGAAATCTGAGGGCACCATTGATCTCGCAGCACCGATATTCACTTAAGAAGACTTTCGCTTCGAAGGCAGTATATTGAGTTTGAAAGATAGGGATTGGGTTTTATAAAAAATAAATAAAATAAAGTGATCCAACACATTATTTTATTTTGAGTAATTGCTTGGTGTGAAGTGGTTAAAATCTCCTCATGAAGGTTAGAGTTGGGGCCACCACACCTTAACCTCCCATGAGAGGTTATGGTGGTGGGGCCCACCTGAACATAACCTCCCGGGAGAGGGTATGACGTGGGGACCACTTGAGACTGCATACACACTATATTAAATAATAGGGGTGGGTACCACCATACCACTATTGATGGAGGAGGTCAAGACATCTCAACTCTCCATCATTAATGATGGAGAGCCTCTTGATTTCTCAAATCCCCAATTAAGTTGGTAGAAACCCCCTTGACCTCCCAAAATTAATCCATGAAAACTCTCATGAATTAATTAGGTGGATCCACTTAATTTATTCTCCCTTTTTGAATTCTATGCCACCGGAATAATAGATAACCAATCTATTTCTTTTGTTGGCATGTTTAATTTTGGTGGAATGGAGGAAGATGAGACCTAGGGAGAAGAGCTCCTAACGAAGAACCGTTCTTCCGACGAAGAACGAGAAGAATACCAACAACCTTATTCGACTTACTCCCTAGGATCTTACCCACATGGAGTGTTTCCCACGGCCGGCGTAGACCAGGATTGTGAGTGTGTGAAAAACGTGGCGAATGAAGAACTTCATCATCTTCTTTCTACATCACTATCAAAGAATGACAAACGTCAATCGAAGATTCAAAGGTATGTGGATTACTTCAAGTAATATCCTTTTTTCACACCATCAGTTGGAATGGAAACATTGAGGAGAATGAAAAAATTTATTGAAAATCATCTTTTTACTTCTTGATGAGATGATTGTTACCAATGTAAACACAGAGGGTGCGGGAAAACCAACATGGCCCGACCCATCTGTCGATCTTGTTTATGATGAACCTCATCATGGAAATTAGGCGACGACCATGAAGGAAGCAATAGCGAAGTTCATGATACCCACAACCTCTACGAATCGTGCTGCTGAAACGGCACCCCAAAGCATCTGACTGATCCCTGCCAGCCCATGTGGTGCCCATCCCGCCTACCCGCGGCCTCCCGGCACCCTTCCCGGTATGCGGCCTATCTTCCCGTGGCCATTGCCTCGCCCTTCCCGGCGTGCGACTCACTTTCCCATAGCCACCTGGTTACTCTGCGCCCTTTTGGCACCCCAAGACCTTCCCGGCTCCTTCCGCGCTCTGGTCAGCGCCCCAGCGCCCAACACGTCGCCCTGACCGGCCCCATATGCGGCCTGCCCGGTGCCCCTACGGCTTGTTCGACACCCCACGGCCTACCCAGCCTCTGCCGCGGCCTCCCTAGCACACCTACGGACTGCCTGACGCCCTTCCAGCGAACCCACGGCCTACCCAATGTCTAGTCGGCCTTCCTGCACCATGCGCGCTCATCTTGTGGTCTTCCTGTGCCTCGCGCGACACTAGGTCAACCAGACCTAGCCTTCTGGGTGAGCCGCCTACGTGGTGACCTCCAGGCCGAACCGCCCTCGCAGTCTGCTGGGCTGGGCCCAGCGGACCGGGAAAATACATAGCAAGATGACCCACCCAACATGACGGGTCAGACCCAGTGAGTCTGACCAGGTCGACCCAGACCGGGTTTGCACAAACTCAGTTGGGTCGAGTCAGACCGACTGGATCGGACCGCAACAGGGACCATTACTTACCCATTACCTTCTTCGGACATAACATTGTCACCAGATGTCAATTTGATGAAACTTCAGTGGTGAGGATTTTCATGGATCAAATATGTTCCTTTGAAAACACCCCACTGGAGTTCCGGTTGTAGTTGAGACATATTCAGGTTGGATCTTACATGAATCCAATCGTTCCCCCGGGACTAAAAGGCTAATAACTAACAGACTGAGCGTCTGATTGACGTGATGTCTGTTGCGTTGAGACACCTATGACATGGAAGAGCATTGAGAAACTTCTACGTGGGACTTAATGATAGTTGGAGTATCGACCAGTAGCGTGTGGAGATGATCTTCCAAATACGATTAGGAATTTGTTCAAGAACCTAGTAGCTGGCTGAGATTTGACGACTGCTGACTGATTCAACTATGAGTGATTCTACTAGCCCAGTGGGTAGCTCCTTTGTGTGAGCACAACATACCCATGTTGGGAAGCATCTCCGTGTGAGTGTAGTAAACCCACGGTACTCGACATGTGATATACCTCAAAAGGATACCATGGGAGCACCTCTTTGTGAGCGCAGCAGACCCATGGTGGAGAGAACCTCTATGTGAGCGCAGCATGTCACGACCCGCATTCACCAAAGGAGGGAAAGCTCAGTAGATTACCAGTTCCATCCTTCTTTATGTTGGTGGAGAGATAATGACCCCCTAGACACACCATCAATAGGTCCCGGAGTGGCAAACAACACCAAGGGTATAGAAACACAGGCTAAATGGAATGCATTACCCTTTTTCTTTTGATACGATTGAGAGGTAAGATAGTAAATCCCACAACACAAAACTAAATGTAAATGTAAATCCAAGAACCATTCCCAATGCATGTTACAAAAGTAAAAAAACCACAATGTATAAGGAGACTACAAAGTGAAAATACAAAAAGAATGAACAACAATAACTACGATGATCTATCCCAAGGTCCAAGATAGAACGGTCTAGCACGATCCACTATGTCCTCCTGGAAACCTGAAAGTGGTTTTATATACATAGGGTGAGCATACAAGTATACTCATTAGGGAAAACGAAAGATTCTCATGAAAAAGTGTGGAGGCATGCTAATTCCCCATGGAAGAAGAGAAATCCAAGCACCAAGAAAGGAATCTAACAAACCAAGCCCCACCAAAGAACACTCCCCAAATAACGTATTCATGTAATGTATAGTAATAGAACATTTATATTTGGTTACCCCATGCCACATTCCCAATGGTTATTGAATACATCCTACACATCGGACCAATCCCGCCATTCTCACCATAGTCCCACTGCCACACCCCGCACGCACACACCTGGTCCATATCCTCACGCAGTCCCACTACCAAACCCCGGCCGCAAACACCTGGGTCCCAGCTGTCTCATGTAACCACACCTACAAACACCTAGGCCAGAACAACAACGGCCACGCCTGAATACACCTTGGATAGAAGATCCACTGCCACGCCCGAAGACACTTGGGCCATATCCCGAAGACACTTAGGAAACCAACTTCCCGCACACTCCTGTGCCAACCACCACACTACTCTGCCTGAAGATTCCAGGGCTATAATGGACCTCAGGACATCACAGCCTGCTCGATGATATTTGGACTATCTGGGAAAGGGATCATAAAGGAGCTAAAAACCAGCCACTAATAGTAGTGTTGGGAAAAACACCCTCCCCCATGAAATGTGGGTGTTCTACCCTATGTTCTAAACTTTGGTGGGGTGTGAATAAGAAAAAAAAACTACATGTATCTGTGTAGGTAACAAGCACTAACCCAATCTAGGTTTTTCTTCAGCCATCCTAAAGAACACTATCCTTACCATTCTTTCATAAGAGAAGAGAACATCACTGATGTCAAGTCACAACTCACATCAAACCAAATACTCATGTCCCATACTTGATTTCATGTTCAGTAATAATGTTTAAATAATTTCTGCACTACTGGGCAACTAACAGCATAAGCACAACCAAGGGAAAAAGTTACACCAAACAGCAATTTCAGCGTCCACACCCAGTTCTATTGTAAGGTCACAAAAACAAAGGGATAAGGGATATCCCTCGAAGTAATGGAACCAAAGAAAACTCCATGATACATCCCCATGTACCCAAAATCTAGGAGTTAGTGGTTTCTCAACAATAGATTATTCCACCACAATTCGTGATTACATCAAGGTAATCCACCTGGCCTTAAATTCACAACCACTGTAAGTATAACAATAGGGGATCCCATCCCCACCCATATCACCCAGCAATTGGCCCATGAAGAAAAAACAATCAAACCACTACCACCAACACAAAGCAATCCTGTCCCGGTATTTTCATATTTAAATGATTTAACACACTCCATGATTCCATCTTTGTTGTGTACTTTTACCGGGGTGATCACAAAAAAGGTTTGATCTTGGTTATTTCAGTTTATTTAGCTGAATATAAGTAGTTAACCAATTTCCATTACCCGACCAACACAAAAATTAAGGGTTTATTAGTGCATAGTGAAATACCACCATTGACCATGATTTTTAGTAGGCTTAAGCCTTCACAATTCAAAAATCATCAAGCATGGATAAAAATAGAGCAACATCATCGATCACACCCCTCCCCTTAATTTAGAGTTAATTTATTATCTTTTTTAAAGTTTGGTTAATCCAATTCAACAGAAACAGTAGCATACGCACCCCGCAAGATACACAAAAAGAAGAGACAAATGTGAAACCCCAACCAGATTTATCGACGATCAAAGTTTATCTTCATGTGTTAGGAACAGAAGATGTGTGATCTGCAGGGGTGGGGCCTCGGCATCTCAAGGACGAGCAGATGAATCAATGGGAGGGCGATCAAGAAAAAGAAACCCAGGGAGAACCCTTTAGTTTATAAGGGTCGAGGACAGTTGAGATAATAACGTGAAACCACGTAAGGAGCAGGGTCGTGGGTTGACACACAGCCCCACACGTCATTAAAGGGGTCCTCGCCTTTAGGGGCGGTTTAATCAGATGCACACTAGGGTATCTCACTCAATCAAACACCATTAATTAGTGTTAATGGACTTTAAAATAGGCTTAAAGGGTCGAAATAGGGTTTAAACCCCAATTAGCGCAAAAAAGGAGGCGCTATTGGAAAACCCATGGGGGTAGGCAAGAGCACCGGTAGCCGAAAGCTACCGGTGGTTGACAGCCACCGGTAGCTGGGCTACCAGTAGGCTGCAGCAACCGATAGTCAAGAGCTACCGGTGGCTGACAGCGACCGGTAGTCCAGAGCTATCGGTGGCTAATAGAGCCCGGTAGCCGAGCTACCGGAAGGATAAAACGAACGGTAGTCGAGAGCTACCGGTGGATAACAGCTACCAATAGGCCGCAACTACCAGTAGGCTGCGACTACCGGTAGACCTAGCTATCAGTAGGCTGCGGCTATTGGTAGACCGAGCTATAGGTAGGCAGCATCTACCGGTAGACCGAGCTACCGGTAGGCCGAGCTACCAGTAGGAAGATCTACCGGTAGGCCGAGCTACAGGTAGGCCGATCTACCGGTAGTCGGAGCTACCAGTAGGCTGTGTCTACCGGTAGACTGAGCTATTGGTATCCCTGCTACCGTTACCCGAGAAGCCTCGAATATTTTCCCAGACTACCTAGAACACCTAACATCAGATTTTTATAAATTAATAGAACCCCAAAAACCCAGGCCATTACATCAGATACCTCTCAAACAATTCTCTCCCTCGACAATCAAAACAACCCACGAGAATCAGAACAACCAATAGGAAAGAGAGGGACTGAACGACCACCTCGAAAGATACCTCTCAGGGGCCAATCCCATTGTTAATTAAAAACACCTTCCTCTTAGGAACCAAGAAACATACCATGTCAAACTGCCCAGTACTATGTTTTGGGGAGTCTCTTCCCCCATGTCAAGATACTATCCTCTTTGGGTGCCACTGACTCGACCACAAGAGTTTAATCACATCCACCATAATGCGTCTTGATTAGGGGTCCGATCCTCCCCTCCCCATAGGCAGGACATTTCACACACATTGAGAGAGGAAAGAAAACCCACATATTTCAGAGCCAAAAAGGTAAAACGCATCACTACAACAAGTATAAACAGAACAACCCAAAACTGAAAACAACTCTGGGTACTGGGCATGCATCTATGCTTCACTCTCCCACTTACTCTCCTCAAGCCCACAATGTCTCCATAACACACGAACCAAGGGAATGGTTCACCCACGAAGCACCTTCTCCTCACGATCCTCGGTCATCACTGGTCTTTCAACAAAGGTCACGTCGTCCACGACGTCCCGCTCTCCCCAGTCGAGGACGTGTGAATCATCATGCATATACCGACGGATCTGGGACACATGGAAGACATCATGTATCCTTAGTAGAGGAAGTGGTAACTCTAGCTGATATTCCACTTCGCCGACCTGTCGCAACACTTAGAAGGGTCTGATAAACCTGAGAGAAATCTTACTCCCCATGCCGAACCTCCATTGTCCATGACGAGGGGATACCTTCAAGAACACGTGGTCTCCAAACTCAAACTCCAAAGGCCTTCTCCTAGTGTTAGCATACGACTTTTGTCGGTCCTATGCCGCCTTCATCCATTCCCGTATAAGCTGAACCTTCTCTGTCGTGCTCTACCCCACTTCCGAGCCAAGGATGCCTACCTCTCCGACATTGGTCCAACACACAGGTGAGCGGCATGGTCTCCCGTACAAGGATTCAAACATGTCTATATCAATGGTAGACAGATACCTATTATTTTAGGCATACTCTACTAGACGAAAGTGTCGCACCCATGATCCTCTTGAGTCCTGAACACATGCCCACAACATATCCTCCAAAGTCTGCATAGTGCGCTCTGTCTATCCATCTGTCTGGGACGGAAAGTAGTGCTAAGATGTAGCTGGGTGCCAAATTCATGCTGAAGTCCTCTCCAAATTCCTGAGGTAAACCATGCATCCCTATTTGAGACTATGGATCTCAGAACTCCATGAAACTGTAGCACCTAATCCACGTACCTTTGTGACAAAGCATCCACTTTACTTGACTCCTTTATTAGCAGAAAGTGAGACGATTTCATCAACCGGTCCACTACTACCCAGATCTCATCGTATCCCCCTTGAACCTTGGGTAGTATCATGACGAAATCAATCGAGATGTCCTCCCACTTCCACTCAGGGACATCCAAATGCTACAGTAGGCCACCTGGAACACGGTGTTCAGACTTCACCTATTGACACACTAGGCATTTTGCCACAAACTCTTCCACGAACCGCTTTAATCTAGGCCACCAGAACTATCTCTTCAAACCCTGGTACATTTTGGAAACTCTTGGGTGCACAGATAGGGGTGAGTTGTGGAACTCACTGAGGACCATTCCATGCATTTCCTCTGGAAAAAACAACTTTCCTCGAAAAAGCATCTGGTTCTGGCCATCCTCCATCCACCCTTTTGGAGCATTACCATGGTCAACTTGGTCACACATCACTTCTCACTCTGAGTCTCCCCACAGAGACTCCTCCACCTGACATAATAGTGAATAATGTACTGTCATCTGATACTGGAAACCTCTACCACTATCCATCCTCTCATCCAGGTGAAGGGCCGCCAACTCCTCCATTGCCCTCCAAGTGTCTGCTTACTCTCAGACCGCATCCCTCTTTGACTTCCTGCTCAAGGCATCATCCACCACGTTTCCTCTCCCTGAGGTGTATGAAATATCAAAATTATAGTCCTCGAGGAACTCCATCCACCTTCGCTGAAAAAAATTTAGGACCCACTGGGTGAAGATATACCTCTTACTTTTGTGATCCATGAAGACCACAAAGCATTATCTGATGAGGTAATTCTCCAACGACTTTAGAGAGAACACGACAGCTGCAAGCTCTATATCGTGGGTGGCATAATTACCCTCATGAGGGTATAACTTCCTAGACCCATAAGAGATCACCCCTTTCCGCTGCATTAACACACACCCAAGGCCCTACCCTAAAGAATCACAGAACACCTCATAAGCTGCATCTTCTTCGGATAGTCTCAGCACTAAGGAACTACCCAATTTATCCTTTAGATAGCTGAAGGGTACATCGCACTGCTCACTCCACACGAAAACCTGGTCCTTCTTGTTCAAGGCTGTCAAAATGACTGAAACTCGGGGGATGTTGGGTACGAACCTCCTACAGTAACATGTTAGCACAAGGAAACTATGATCCTCTGCCACATACTTGGGTGCTACCCAAGAAAAAACCGCCTCAACCTTTGATGGGTCCACTGATACCCCCCGCTCAGACACTATGTTCCCAAGGAAGTGCCCTTCTCGCGTCCAGAACATGCATTTTGACAACCTCCCATAGAGCTGGTGACATCGGAGGACCTCCAAAACCATCATTAGGTGCTCCACGTGGTCCTCGTCTGATCTTGGATTGATCCAGATGTCTTCAATGAACATGACTACGAACCGATCTAGATACTTCAGGAATATGGAGTTCATAAGCCCCATGAACACATCCAGAGAGTTTGTAATGCCTAAAGGCATGACTACAAACTCGATGTGTCCATATCTGCACCTGAACGTCGTCTTCAGGATATCGCCCCCTTTCACTATCAACTGGTGATATACAGACCGTAGGATGATCTTTGAGAACCATCATTCCCCTTTCAAGAGGTCAAAGAGATCGTCTATCCTCAGAAGAGGGTAGCGATTTTTTATCATTACCTGATTCAACCTCCTACAGTCTTTGCACAACTTGAGGCCACCATCTTCCTTCTTTGAGAACAATACTGGAGAACCGCATGGTGACACACTTGGTCAAACATAACCCCTCTTCATCAGATCATCAATCTGAATCCGCAATGCTCGTAGCTCCGAAGGTGCCATCCGGTAAAGAGAAATCAAAATCGGATGAGCACCAGGCTGGAAATCTATCCCAAACATGATATTACGTCGAGTGGGTAGTGTCGTCACCTCCTCAGGGAATACGTCCAAAAAATCACTGATGATTCCTAGGACCTCTACCATCTCAGCATCCACTGATTCTACTGATAGCTCAGATAACATGGAGAGGAGGGGTTCCTCTTGCCTGCCGCCCTTCTGACTGCTCAGCTCGCCGGTGAAAGTAGCATGTTGGACGCCCATGTCTGAGAACACAACCCTTCCATGAAAGAAATCGATGACGGCACAAACAAAGAAAAGCCAGTAGATTCCTAGAAAGACATCATATGGTTGTATCTGTAGCAGTAGTAGATCCCTGACCGACTGATGTGGCCCTAACATCAGTCTGAATCCTTGACAAACATATAACAAGTCGTTCTGACCTCTGACTGGTGTTCTCATCACCAAGGGAACGGGAAGTCTCTCTACATCTTGACCCAATGTATGGGATATACTGGGGGCAATGAAGGAGTGAAAAGCTCCGGTATAGAACAAGGCATAATCATGTTTTCTAAAAAAACTGATCGTACCTAGAACGACCTCCGGTTCCGCAGGAATTGATGCCTCTTCAGCATCCATCTTCCCATGCCCAACTCCGCTACCTCTCGGTTGTCATACACCTCCCCGAACACGCCCTGGTCAAGGTCCCCTAAGGAGGGCCCTGTGGTCGGCCTCTTCCTACAATGTCTTCCCTTGGAGGAGCGGGAGCTCCCTGCCCTTGCTACTGCTGCTGGAAGGGACTAGCTGGAAGTTGCTTCTGAGGCAGGAACTGGGCTTGTCCGCCACCGCCATACTATACTCATTCTGGGCACAGATTCTGGAGATGTCCATGGCTCCCAAAGACGAATCACCTTAGTCTTGGGCCCAGAAGTAAAGGGCTAGGACCGGGGGACTGGAACTGGAACTGTTGTGTCCCGTTCCCTACTGGTCAGAATCAAGAGGGTCCTAATGTTGGTGGTTGGGTGCTGACATCCTTCCCCTTCGATTATACCAACTAGATCCCCTCTTGTGATACACCTCCCAACATTTGCATCCTCTCCACCAATTCGGCCTTCTTCTGGACCTCCATGTATATCATCCCATGCCACCTTAGCCTCTCTCATCTCCCCCAGGAAGAGCGTCCACCACTGACGCACTGCACCCCGCATCTGGCTGACAGCCAGAGGAACCCAGTACTCGGTCAGGGCCCGAAACAGGCTGAAAGCTATCTCTAGATCCTCTAACCAACCCTCTGTCTTCATGTCCGAGGTGCTTCCCTCGTTCTTCTCGAGGGTCTGTCGCTAGAAGGCTCGATGTGTCTTCTTCCACTGGTTTTCCTCCCCCTCTCGATCAGCACTTTGTCAATTAGCAAAGGTAGCCTCCTAGGCCTCGACCGCCCGCACCACACATGGTCGCCTCCCAGGTTCTATAGCTGCAAGGTAAAAAAGGAATACCTAAGACCATGTATTGCAGAATATTGTTCTTAAAACGTCTTAAACTTCTTATTTATTTCAAATTCCCAAAACACCCGAGAAACACGAGAACAGAAGTCATTATGATGCATGTACCTTTCCTAGGGTCTCTACCATGCAATCAGTGTGGCCTCACTTGGTCATTTGGTAGGTCTAGATTTCTTTCATCAGATCATGGGGGGCCCTAAAATACCATGTCCTAGCCGGTATTCCCTAGCCTAATTCACACACGATGGTCACCCAACACTGTTTCCCAACCATCCCATGTAAGCCTCACTGTGCTGAACTCCAGACTCCATCCTATCACTCAACCTCTCCCTCTAATATCATTATATCATGACCTGCCTACACCAAAAGTAGGGAAAGGTTAGCAGATTGCCATGCCCTTCCCTCTTTATGTTGAAGGAGAGATAATGACCCCCAAGACCCACCTTCAATAGGTCCCGGAGTGGTGAAATTTTCCAAGGGTATAGAATCACACACTAAATAGAATGCAATACCCTTTTTCTATTGATAGTATCGGGAGGTAAGATGGTAAATCACACAACACCAAACTGAAAGTAAAATTAATTCCATGACCCATTCCCAATGCATGTTACAAAAGTAAAAAAAACTATAATGTATATGGAGACTACAAAGAAAAAATACCAAAATAAAGAACAATAGCAACTGCGATGATCTGTCACAAGGTCCGAGCTAGTACGGTCTAGCACGATCACTGAAGTCCTCCTGGAAACCTGAAAGAAGTTTTATATACGTAGGGTGGGAATACAAGTATACTCAGTAGGGAAAACAAAATAATCTCATGCATAAGTGGGGAGGCATGCTAATGCCCCATGGAAGAAGAGAAATCCAAGAACCTAACAAGGAAACAAAACACCCAAGCCTCACCAAGGCACACTCCCCAAATAACACAGTCATGTAACGTATAGTAATAGCACATAGATGTTTGGGTTCCCCGTGCCACTTTCCCACTGGTTATTGAAGACATCCTACGCATCAGACCAATCCCACCATTCTCACCGCAGTCCCACTACCACACCCCACCAACACACACCTGGGCCATATCCTCACACAGTCCCACTACCAAACCCCACACAAAAACACCTGGGCAACAACCATCTCACATAACCACGCCTGAAAACACCTAGTCCAGAACAACCACCTCCACTCCTGATGACACCTGGGCTAGAAGATCCACTGCAACACCCAAAGACACCTAGGCCTCATCCCGAAGACACTTCGGAAACCACCTTCCCACACACAGCTGGGACAACCACCACACTACACTACCTGAAGATTCATGGGCTAATAATGCACCTCGGGCCATCACAGCCTACCAGAAGATACTTGGGCTATCTGGGAAAGGAAGCAGAAAGGATCTAATAACTAGCCAATAATTGTAGAGTTGGGAAAAACACCCTCCCACACAAAATAGGGGTGTTTGGCACTAAGTGATCAACTTGGGTGGGGCGTGAATAAGAAACACAAAACTAAAAGTTTATGTATAGGTAACAAGCACTCACCATATATAGGTTTTTCTTCAGCCAGCCTAAAGAACACTATCCATACAATTCATTCATAAGAGAAGATAACAACACCCATGACAAGTCACAACTCACATCAAACCAAATCCCCATGTACCATCCTGGCTTTCATGTTCTGTAATAATGTTTAAATAAGTTCTACACTACTGGGCAACTGACAACATAAGCACAACCAAGGGAAAAAGTTACACCCAATAGCAATTTCAGTGCCCACACCGGGTTCTATTGTATGGTCACAACAACAAAGGGATTAGGGATATCCCTTGAAGTAATGGAACCAAAGAAATTCCCAAGATACAGCCCCATTTCCCCAAAATCAAGGAGTCAACGGTTTCTCAACTATAGAGGATTCCGCCCCAATTCGTGATAAAATCAAGGTAATCCACCTGGACTTAAATTCACAGCCACTGGAAGCATTACATTAGGGGATCCCATCCCCTCCAACATCACCTAGCAAATCGGCCCGTGAAGGAAAAATAATCAAACCACTACCACAAACACAAAGAAGACCTATGATGGTATTTTTTGATTTAAATGACTTAACACACTCCATGATTCCAACTTTGTTATGTACATTAAACGAGGTGATCATAGAATTGTTTTGATCCTGGTGATTTATATTTATTTATCCAAATATAGTTAATTAACCAATTTCCTTTACACGACCAACACAAGAAGTAAGGGTTTATTAGTTCACTTCGAAAGACCACCAACAACCATTATTTTCAATAGGAGTAAGCCCACACAATTCATAAATCATCAATAATGGATACAAATAGATCACCATCATCGATCACACCCATCCCCTTCATTTAGAGTCTATTTATTATCTTTATTAATGTTTGGATCATCATATTCAATGGAAACAGTAGCATACCTACCCCGTAAGATACACAGAAAGGAGATATGAAGGTGAAACCCCTACATGATTGTTCGATGATCGATGTTTATCTTCACGCTCTAGGAATAGAAGATGCACAATTTGTAGGTGTGGGGCCTCAGCAACTCAAGGACGAGTAGACGAATCGATGGGCGGGTGATCAAGAAAATGAAACCCAGGGAGAAACCTTTAGTTTATAAGGGTTGGGAATGGTTGAGATGAGAACGAAAAACCACATAAAGAGCAGGGTCGGGGGTTGACCACGCGGCCCTACATGTCATTAAAGGGGTCCTCACCTTTAGGGGCAGTTTAATTCGATGCACAACAGGGTATCTCACTCAATAAAATGCCATTAATTGGAAAAAATGGGCTTTAAAACATGCTTAAAGGGTCAAAATAGGGTTTAAAACTCAATTTTCATAAAAAGGAGGCGCTATTGGAAACCTGTGGGGTAGGCAAGAGCAATCGGTAGCTGAGAGAAACCAGTGGCTGACAGCCACTGGTTACTGAGGGCTACTGGTGGCTGATTGGTACCTGTAACCAAAAAACTGGTAGGCCTGCTACCATTACCTGGGAAGCCTCGATAACATTCCCATACTACCTAGAACACCCAAAATCAGATTTTTATAATGTAATAGTCCCCCAAAAACTAGGGCCATTCCACAGTAGATCCACAGTACAAGATATGATGAGTAACTCAGTAGTCCAACTTAGAGGGAAGGGCCTCTGTGTGATAGGATAGGCCCACTATACTCGACAAAGGAGGGGTTCTCCAGCAGCCGAGGGATCAGATTAATAAAAATCCTAGTTTGAGCTGAATCAATGAATTTTGTGTTTTCATCATGATTGAGATGGATTACTAGATAACATAGGTATATGTATGGGCATATACCTAAGTAATTGTAATCCTTTGATTTCATACATTGTGGTTTATCCTTATGGGATTTTGTCATGCCTTGAGGGTATCATGATCCATACTAAGTATCGATATACTATCCCTGCACGGTCTATGCCCACACCTCATTGTGTTGGATAAAGAAGATGGACAACACAGACTGAGGCAGAGAGTAGCAGGACTGGATAGTTCCTGGAGGTGTATCACTCGGTGTGATGGTTCACGGAGGAGACAAACAGACATGGAGTGCTGAGGAGGCTATCTGTACCTATCCTTCAGGAAAGAACCCCGGAGGATAACCAAGTTGTTGTTTTAATTTTACTTAGTTGTAATTGATTTCATTTGTACAAGTAATTTCATGTTGGGCTTCTATTTCCAACCCCTTTTAATTTCATGCACTTCTTTTGTATATAGTTTTATTTAGTATTTTTCATCCGGTTGTGTACTCTGATGTGTTTGTTTATAGTTATAAATTATAGGCCTTCCCAGTTTTGGGATTTACACATTTGGTTCTAGTCTCCTTCCCCAAGACAATGGAAGGTGGGATTGGGGTAGTCATGATATGGGTCCCGGGGGATGGGTCATGAAAAATTAGTATCAAAGGAGTAGGTTTTATCGAAGAACATAGAACTCTGATGTTTCTTTTCTGTGAAACAATAATTTTTAGGATACTAAGTGTGGTTTTTAGTTTAGGGAGTACAGTGTTGGTGCTGTCGGCCGACGTATCCATACACCAGGACCCTAACATCTGATTTTAGACATAGTACATGAATAGACTGATTGTGTGCGTATTTGGAAATGTTTTCTTTAAGTCAACTCAACTAGGTTAGCTCATTAGGAATAATATTTTGACCGTGTCACATCTGTTTCTTTCAGGATGCCATCCTGTGGACGACCAGTTAGAGCCCCAGGAGTCGTACTTACTAATTTCACATCGAGCTATGAGGCCTCGGTGCTTGGACCCTTTCCCATGGAGGCACTATTGGTACTACTTCTCGTAGGGCCACTGATTCCACCAGACCTAGTAGCAGACAATGCACGCTGCTAGAGTGCTTTGCACGAGTTCCAGTGCCAGAGGCCAACAAGGTACATTGGGGAGACATACCCACATGCAGTTGAGGATTGTATGGAGGCTATGGTGACAGTATTAAGGCTAGAAGGGACACCAACAGACTTCATGTTGATCCTTGTTGTAAGTCTCCTTTAGGCAGCAGCAAGCAGATAGTGGAGCCTGATGCTCTCGGTTCACGAGGAGGCGACCCTACTCTGGGTAGAATTCCAGAGCCTGTTCCGGGCGGAGTTTGTATCATCCACCCTTTGTGCTATGTGGATATAGGACTTACTTCATCTACAGTAGGGTAACATGATAGTAGCACAGTAATCTATGATGTTCAACGACCTCTCGCTCTATTCCACAGATATGGTGCGGGACCCATTTCCAAGGTCCGAACCTTCGAGCAGGGGCTCAGATGGAAGATCAGAGTATCAAAGATCTCACTCAGCATCCCAATGCAATAGGGGGTGATTGAGATAGCCCTCCTAGTGGAGATTGTCATTGCTAAGCATTCACCAGCAGCGAGACCCAGTACTAGCTAACATGTAGTAGAGTCTTCTGCAGGTGGTAGTAGAAAGATGGTGTAGAGGTCCAAGAGAACTAGACCTATAAGTGGATGACCACACTACTCAAGAATCAGTTGTGTGGGGAACCCATAGTGGATATAGATCCATACATTCTAGGAGCGGACAATGTTACTCATGCAGTGAGTAAGGTCACATGGCTCGTGACTGTCTAACCAGCCATACAGATGATCAACAGACATTTGAGGGACCTCCTAATCATAGGAAGATGTTTGAACAAGGAGATCCACAATGAGGAGGTAGACATGGAAGAGGATATGGACGTGCAGTAGGTGGTGGAAGATGTTACGAGGTGTTACCACTACCACTAGAAGTGGGCCCACCCCGACTGCAGGGAGCAGGTAGACATGGATGAGTCTTATTACTTTGAGGGGGCGGTACTCCACACTTCCTCATGGGAAATTATAATTTTTACACAATAGGTAAAGCATAAAGTTATCATTAAAGAATAATATATTAAATATATATATATATATAAATCATATAAATCATATTTATTTATTATATTACTGTATGTAATAGTGGTTTTAAGATGAATATGTAGAATAAATCACATCACATTGTGGTGATGGTAGCCTGTACATATGCACAAGGGACAATATCATTCACTTAATTGTTAAATAGTATATAATTGGATTTTATATTAATTATATAAGAAAAATTATTATGTTATATTAATTATTTATATACATTATACTCATCCTTATACCCATCCAAATTATGTATTGTGGAATATGAAATTACACCATCGCATGGAGACGGTAAGATGTACATCCGCATGCATGATGTTATTATTATTCGTATGATGTATAAATGGGGGTATAGGGTTTAAAAATAATTATAATAAAATCTCATAATTTAGATTAAAATTAATTAATTACATTATTATTGAAGAAAAATATGAATAGAATGTATAAGATGAAATGAATTTTGAAATAAATGATAAGACAAATACCTCTCTTTTTAGTATATTATTTTCATTGTCCGAAGTGGCCCCCTTATGATATATTTATGCCCAATGTGGTCAATCTATGAATTAGTTAAGGAATTTTTTATTTTATTAGTGAAAAATATTGATGATAAAATGGGATTTGGATGTTTATATATGATGGTATATGTGTTGGATTCTTTTATGAGGGGAGAGAGGATCTTTAGGAGTGTCTTCAAATATTATTTAATTAAAAATTTATTTTTGAATAATAATACCTCCAATATGATTTTAAAAAATTATAAAATAAGGATGTGTAAAAATCTTCTCAGAAAACATGATTTATAATATTTTAGTTCATAAAATTAACCTTATCATTTAACTTTAAATCTTAGTTAAAAACATTATCACTTACCATGTCTTCTTGTATTTTCATAATATATGGTTACTATAATTACTATAAAATTCCAATAAAACTACAAGAGGATCAATATTGGAATTTAAAAATTTATAGAATTAATTTGGATGAATATTTTATTTTTAGGACTCTTATATAATTTAATAAAATAGTTTTTTTTTGTAAAAAACTCATATACGTCACTTTTGACACTATTTAGTTGTTGATTTTTTATGTCATAACAACTTGATTCATTCAAAAAAGACATATTAAATAATCCCCCACATACATATATAATCCCAAAAATTCGTTTATGGCATTAAAATTCTAAAATTAAAATAATTTTAAAATTTATAATATCTTTTATTTGAATCATTCAATAAAATGGTAATCACTTCATCGTCATTGGGTTATAAATATATATAAATTTATTTATTATCTAAAAATTATAAATAAAATAACATGATGTATGAAATATAAGTATCTCTATAATAAATATTTTTATTTTAAGAAATCATTTATATAAAAAAACTAAAAAAATATTAGTTAGGAGATACATGTTTTTGTAATGTATACCTTTTTAAAAAATAAATATTATAAAACGAAATTATCACACAAAATGTTCTCCATGAGGTGTTAGAATCGACCCAAGTATACCCATTGTTGTCCATATCTCATCCAATAAAATTTATACACATGTATGTGTAGTTTTATGTTTTTATATCAATATTTTGTTACACTTATTTAACTGATTTACAATTTAACCATGGTAAATAAATATAATTACTGAAGATAATATTCATAATATCAAAAAATAATAGGCACTTATTTAAACAAATTGGACCTTATGATTCAAAATATTGTATCCATTTTTTCTATATTAAAATCACATAATTTTCATTTAATAATAAAAAATTAATTTCCACTATCAAAACCAGAATGTGGGTTTTTATGAACTAAAAACTATCAAATGATTGAAACGTATTTAGGTTCAATTTAAATATGAAATTACATCCAATGAAAAAAAAATGTATTACATGAAAAAAAATATTATAATTAAATGTTAAAACAAAATATATGTAATATATAACTACATTAATAAATTAGATGAAAATGATTTTTTAAATTAAAATGTCACATTTTTTAACTATTCATAAACATATAGATGTTATCATGAAAATAAAAAAAGCATATGAATTAAATTTTTTTGTCTCTTTTGTAAATGAAAAGTTTATTTTATCAAAAATACTATATAAAAATTAAAAAATATTACTTTTATAAATGGTTCACCAAAAAATCATGTAAAATGACGTTTTAAGAATATTTGGGTATTTGATGCTTAAAATTGGATTTATTCTCATTTAAAGCCTCCTAAATTCTATAGATAAATGTACAAAAATTTACAGATATGTAAAATAATAATATAGCTAAAACTATTGATTCCTGCAAATAAAAAGACTATGAAATAACTACCATTTAAAATAATAATAATATTATTGTATTATTTTTCTGTATAACTCAGTGTTGTGCGCAATATAAGATTTAAGAGAAATCGAATGTTGTCTATTGGGTGAGCTATCATATATATTGTCCCCTTTAAACTAATATTAACATTAAATTCAAAAATATTAATATATATGATGATTTATTTTTCTTTAATTACATGGGATGTAACAAAATACATTATTGAACTATTTTATGAAATAAAAAAAATATAATTAAAATTTTAGAACATATTAATATTTAATTTTTTCTGCAATAGATCAATTTTCATCAATATTTTATTTATCCCTTGATAATTAACTGACCCCATGTTAACCTCAATAGAAAAACAAACTAGCATTAACAATTAAGATATTGAAAAATGAAGTGTAAATATAATATATAAATGACATTAAATAGTTAATATTCATTCTTGATGTCTGTTAAGATCTAATGGATTCAGTATTATTTCATTAAGACGTTAATTGAAATTAATAAACTCATTTACATTTGAACATAATATTGAAAGAACACTTTTAACAATTCCTTTTGAGCCAATTGATGTGCCAAAATATGTGAGTCCTAACTATTAAATCCATGTAACGGTCATTATTTTAAATCTAACCCCATTAAAATTTTACATGAATATCTATATATCAGTTTAATATTTCATAAATAACAATTTAATAAGTTATTGTCATTATTTTTAAATATAATAACTAATGTAAGTTTCCTAATATCCTAATTTTTTTCGAACCAACAGTTTATCTTTATAGATTATAAGTCATTATGCTTGTTATGATTTTATATTTCATTACAATTATAGTTAATCAATGTAAAAAACAAAAATTTCAATAAAAATCATCTCAATAGTTTTTTATTATGATATATCAATTTACACTAATACTAAATATGTTTTGATGATATACTCATTTCCACTCAATATTTTGTTCCCACTAGTTTGGATGTTTTGTCGCATAACCTTCCCCCTCCAACTTTAAATTATGCAATATAAGAAATTTATATTTGTCATTCATTTCTAATATAAAATTCAAATGATGGTAACACATTTAATAAATTCCATAATTAAATTTCACAACATAATTATATCTTTTCAATCTAATTTTTTTAGTAGAATCAAGAATTCATTGATGACACATGCAATCCAATTAATAATAGAAGCTAATCACTAGAGATTAAAATAAAAATTAAAAACGTGAAAATACAAATAAATATGATTTTTCCAAATAGATGATATTCTCAGTCTAGTAATTTCACCATAATTCCCCATTAATGTTGATTAAAAATATTTTCTACTACATATTCAATTTATGTGTGCTACAATTGTCCACTAGAACACAATTTTAAATAGATACCAATATGATTCCTCTATTATTTGTTCCCTAATTTTTTTTTGAAAATAAACTAATTATTTATTTTAGTTATTTCAATATAAAATCATTAATGATGGAAAATTTTCACCTTATCTTAAATCCCAAGGAAGATTTTGAGGAAAATGATCAAAGCAAAGTGTGTTTTTATTAATAAATTCCATGGGAACAATGTTTGTGTAATGAAACCAACTGTAGTAATCCAATGACAATGTATACATTATTATATTAGTATAAGTCACAAGGAATCACTTCTTCAATGAAAAAAAAGATTAAAATTATTGGTTATTATAATCATATATAATTCCCTTGTTAAATTTGAATATTCAAATTAACCAGATATTTTTTTTCATAAATATATTAATTTCAACAATAATATCTTTTAATATCATTCAAATTTAAATTCATAGATTCCTAAGAAATGAAAAAAAATAATTGTCAAAAAAGATTCTCCATTAGAGTTATCTAAAGAGGAATCTATAATGATTTAAAAAATAGTAGTCATCATAGGATGGTATATAAGTGGAAAAATATTTTATTTCAATAATTTTCCTATCATGGTTATATATTGGATAATAAATATGGAAATTTAAATAAATAAATAAACATTTTTCAAAAAAAATAATGTTAATATCATTGTTATATATGTAATTATCAATATTGTAAGGTGAAATCTGAATAGACATTCCAATTAATGAAATTCCAAAAAAAAACGTGATGAAATATGACATAATAAATGTGGAACTAAAAATATATGACCACAAATTTAATTTAACAAATAAAAGGATAATTCAATTCATCCATAGGTAATATCACTAAAAATATCTAATTTATGATTAAAATTGAATTTTTAATGAGGGGTATACATAATTATTGAATGTCATGATATCATGCATCATGATACCCCTAATATCTAGGCCATTAAAACGATTGTTTAAAACTATTACATATCATGATACAAATGATACATCAAATGGATATCTATAACCATTCCCACCTGGTATCTTCATATCCAAAGTATTTAATATATATGAAAAAATATATTTTCTTCATGAATAAATATATCTTAAAATCAATTATACGTAAAGAGTTCAGGATATAAATTTTTCAATATTTCTCAATTCAATCAAATACCATTTAATTTTAAACACTATATGTATAAATATTATATATTTTAATACATAATCATATATATAAAAATAAATATTGACATATAGGTAATATTCAACATCCAATGATCATAGGACAGTTATTATTAAAAGGGAATGTCAATATCAAGATAAATGAATAAAAAGTGAATTTAAATTCATTACAATGTCAAAATTACTATAACCCATCGATATAAATTGAAATTATTTTATCAGTAAAACATTTATAAAGTAGTTTATATTTAAAATAAAGGGGTATTTTAAATTATGAATAGAAATACAATAAAATTATTTGGAAATTGTTTTGGGGGGGAAATATCATTTTTATTTTGAAAAAAAATAAAACTAAATGTTTATAAAGTATTTTGAAAAAATACTTATTTATAAATAACTAATGATGCATATATTGTAATCATTAAATAGTTTTTGGTATTTATTTTGAGTAATTAGTTATATATTGTACACATTCAAATAAAGGTCAAGTTTAGATTTTTTCTAATTACAAAATTGGATTTTTTTTATAATATATCTTGAAGATTACATTCAACTTTTTTTAAAAAAGTTTAATCTCCAAAATTTAATTTAATAAATCATTTTAATAAAATTATTATTTTTTTAAACATTTATAGAAATTGTGGTTTTCGGAGAAAAAGTTTTTTGGCCAAAGGGGAAAATAATGTTATATTTTTTAAAAAATATCTTACCAACCATTTTAATTAATGAAGACTACAAAATGGTTCTATAACATGGACATATGAATAAAAATATGATAATAAAATGAAAAGGGGTTATTATAAAATTATCAAATAACAGCATTCGATGAATATTGAATCGGAAAAAATCTTTATTAACATGATATTGTGAAATAAAACATTAAAATGATGACAACATTGATGTGAGAGTTAACAAATTAATATATTCTGTGTATAAAATATAAATACCAAAAAAACATATAAATCATAATATAATAAAAATTCAGAACACCCGTAAACATAGAATTTCATATATAATTAATAAGTAATAAATCACAATAAAAAGAAATTATGTTATGAAAGACATTACTATATCGTAACTACTATTTCAAATACCCTTAGCTGAAATAAATCAAATTGATAATTAAAATAACACGAATTATTAATGATTAATGATATTACATTAAAAAGTGACATTTAAATAAACCTTCTATTATAAATTAATAGAATCACCCAATAATATTCCTCAATATAGGTATATTGAGATGAAGACCATTTTCTCACAAAACTTTTTATATTAACACACATTAACATCCTATTTAGTTGTTTTTAATTTCTTAATAAATTATAATTGAATGATATTAATATTTTCAATATCATATATGATCCTTTATAAACATATTGTCACCCATTCATCAAAAGTCTTTCATTATTAATATTATTTAGAGTGATAAATGCATTGTTTCCATATACATGTTTTCACATGAAATATCCTATTCATAAGAATATTATATAGATCCATAATGACTATATGTTTATTATTTTATAAAAAAATTCACATGAAAATATATTTGAATAAATATTGAAATTTTACCATGTAGAATGGTTCACAACAACTCATATAGATGATAGTTTGTATGTATGCATGAGAAACACTATCATTTCATTAATGGGTGAAATTTTGTATTATTATTTTATATATTAATACATTAGAATCAATATCATCTCATATATATGATATATATTAATTAAATTTATCCTTATTTAATTACATATAAATGATAATTGAAAATAAAAATCACATCATTTTATGAAGTTCTCGTCCACCATAAACTTGAGTAACAAAATAATTCTATAGATAGAATAAAAGTGAGAATTATATGTGAAATTATTAAAAACTAAGAGTAAAAATATATTTAATATTATATATATTTATATAACATAAATACATAATTATATACAATCATGATATGCATTTATGGAAATAAGTTACATTGGTTCATGATGAGGTAGTCCAGCATACATGGGATTAATGATTTAGAAACACATTTTTTAGAAAAGAATATGTAAATAAATCATTATCATAAAATTATTAAATCATTGAATATGCTAAAAAAATATTTTATTTTACATTAACTATTTAATAATTCTTTATGAATGTTAAATAAGAAATAAAATTAATGTGATTATTGAATAATGTTACCAATTTATCGATGAACATAATTAGGTTTCCACAAAATAAATGATAAGTTATATTTCATATCAATACTAGGTCAATATTTTGTTTTAATGTGATTAGAGAATTTATTTTGTCAGATTATGGACGATTAAATGGAATTGGATGTGTGGAGAGGGGATCAATAGGGGTGGCATATTATAATTGCGGAAGATGAGTCACATGGAATGATTGAAAACAATCAATTACACCCATGTTTTTATCATAGAAAAGCTGATAAAATGGAAAATTCAATAATTCTATAGGTTATATGGTCTATATATTAACATAAAATGGGATTTGATACTATTTTATTTAATTAATAACCATTATCATTATAGGTTTACCCATGAGAAATTTTTGTTTACATAAACCATGAAAAATTAGGTTTTCTACTTTCAGTATTCATAATATTGAAAAATTATATTTAACATATTAGTTAATATATATTATGTTGTTTAAAAATAACAAATATTTTTTAATAATTAATATTCCAATAATTAGACTCAACATGTTTAAAATTATACCCATAAACACAATAAAATTAAACGGTTCCAAAAAGAAAAAATCCTAAGTATAGAAATTTTTCAATCCAAAAATGTAATATGAAATTTATTCCAATGACCAAATTATGTTAAATTATAAATAAAATTATTTTTCCCCTTTATAAGTAATTTTAAAAATCATTTATCTTAGATATTATTTAAATGAAAATTCATTGTTTAGTAAAAAAGATGTATTTTTTAATATTGATCAAAAAAACTGATTCATAAACAGTTTAAAAATCATAAAAAAATTATTTTTATAAGTATAGTTCAAAAATCGGGTTTATTTTCCAAATAGATTTTAATATTTTTAAAAAATTAATTATAATTTATGTGAGAAGGGAACTACTAATCTACCTTTTTGGAATGTTTTTTTTTCAAAAAGAAATTCATTTTCAACGATTCTTATTTTATTTTCAAATTAATATATAACAAATGAAATTTAATTATATTTGTAAACCATATAATTTTAATAAGTTATTTATCTGTACTCATATCCTCAAATAAAGTTAGGTAATATGAGTGATCTTAAAATAATAAAATATTCATAATGAATTGTGTTTTATATGAACCCGATGTTGTGAGAATGGTAAACTATCTAGGGTTATAAAATTATTAAAAATAAATAATTCATTATATATATTGATATTATATTCTTTATTAAGATCTGTTTTTCATTTTTTATATTCTAAATGACCAAATATTTATCATTCATACTATCTGTGTGTTAAATTATTCCCCTAAAATAAATTACATCATTGGAATATAATCCTAATCTCTTTAATCAATAGCTTTAAATTTTAATATAACATTGTTTAAAAAATTAATAAAAAAAATGGTTAAAAATCTATTTGATAAGAGAAATTTGATGTAAAATTTTCTATATATAATAAAATATTCTAGGATTTGTAATATGAGAACCTTAGTGGAATGTAATGATAAGGACAAAAGAAAATTGTAAATAATTATAATGACTAATGGTGACTGTTAATCATAAGAATATTTTTGTTAATCCTAATATAGTGAATAATAAATGGGATTCTGATGCACATATACCATAAATATGTGCTGATTTTGAAGAACATATGATATATTAGATATTAAGGTAATAAGAAATTATTTTTTCTTTATTATTATTCCTATTTTCTGGAATTCCTTACAATCATTCCTACAAACCTAATGGAATACACATACATGATGGATTTATATTTCACATGACAAATTTATAAATTTGGTTATTATTTGATCATTTCCTTCTTCATCTCATTCTCAATGAAATGATTATAAAAAACTTATTTATTTTAATCATGATGCATTAAAATTACCAATTACTGGATCATAAAATCCATAAATGAGAAAAAATTTCTTACATATCTCCTTAGATATTCCACAAAAGTTGTATGGTTAGCATAAATTATTCAATGTAACAAATTAATATCTAAACCACAATAGTAAAACCACCATTTATAAATTAATTATTAAAGGTAATGTTTTTTAAATAGAAATATTATTTTCTATATAAAGCATAAAATAGTCTACTCATAGAAACAATAACCATATTAGCTATGTCATATGGTCATGCGTTGTCTTCTTGGTTGTCACCTAAAATCAGATTTTCCCTCTTTTTAAAACCATATTAATATAATTAATAAAACATTCCATACTTGTGATAACCCATAATTACCTCACACTAAATGAAAAAATAATACTTATTGGTTACTAATACATTTAATCATATTCACATAGATGAATGTGATATTTAAATAGAAACGAATCCACTAAACGATATACTAATATAATGGTTTGTATTAACAAAATTTCATCTTAAATTAATGATAATATCTATATGATGTGATCACATTAAACCAAAAAGTGTGTTTAAGACATTAAAAAATGATCAATGTTGAAGTCCTACACTAATTATGTTATCCATAAGACTTCTGTTAATTATAAAATATATGCTTCTATAATTTCACAAAATCTATATGTATTTCATCATTATTATAAAAAAACAACACTTGGTAAATTTAGTTAGAAAATATTAATTTAAAATATTAATACATAAATACTTCAACCATTCAATTTCAATAATTTTAATTCTTTGGTCTCAAGTATTTTATTTAGATGTGGGATTCGACATAGAAAATTCCCAATATCACCAAACGTATAAAAATAAATCTATATATAGATATCTAAGGTAAATTATATTTCCTTCCATCATATTCTACATTTTTATCACAAAATTGTTACATTATTCTCTTTTCCCAATAACTATTCATTTTTTTATTCTATTAAGACACTTTATATTAAATCTAAAACACAATAGGTTTAACATAGGTAAGTCATCATCATCACCTATTCAATTCCTTCACAATGTTTTGTTAATAAAATATAAATTATCCAAGGAATGTTTCTAGGGAATGTAGAAACTGGTGAACATTATGTCCCATTATTTTACATAATATAACTTCTGAGTCAAGGATTATGATTATATTTTTTGTCATTATCCCAATATAAATATATTCAAAAACCACATATCACGGTTTTATCCTGAAATATATGTATTTTTTTGTCAAAACCACAAAATCCTTACCTTAAAAAACATTATGATTTTCTATTATACCAATGCTTAAGGTCTATCATAGGGTCATGTTCACTAATCCTTATTTTCATAAATATAGAGACCAATTCTTCCATTAAATATATTTTGATACTAAATGTAACATCCTTGAAGGATATAACCCATTGTTGGTGTCAGATTTACAATATTTGAATAATATACCAGCAAACCACATCTCAATGAATAGAAAATCTATGTAGTCTTGGAAAAATATATAAATAATGGATTATAAAATTACATTTGAATATACATACTATGGAAGATTTATTTTATCATTTTCCCCTATTAATATTCATGTATATCTTTTATATTACACATATTGTATTCCTGGAAAATAAAACAAAATACGGGTGAGATGAGACTGAAATGTTAGAGTTGTATTTATATTAATCTATCAAGAATTAATTAGTGCAATCAAAATAGAATGATAAATAATTGATTACACTTTACATTTAAATAATCAAACTAACATTACTAGTTATGAAATCATCAAAATTGAATAGAAAATAACTGAAAAAACACATCATTTAATAAATAACTTTAATATCATGATTTGAAATAGAATAATCAATAATAAAGATAAATATCAAAAAAAAAATTCCAATTAATATATAACATAATAAACGTTATTAGATAAGTTAGTATCAATATTTCTAGAAAAATATCTTAACCCATATTCCATATAATCAATAAACATAGATTGTAATGAACACTAAGATAATACAACAGTAAAATATCATGAAAAATAATATCTGAATTTTGAATGATGTAAATTATTAATTACTTGATGTAATAACATAGAAATTAGGATCCTACTAATTTCAAGAGCATTCACTTGACAATTTAGAACAAATATCTTGGTATAAAACATAAACCAATTCAATTAAGGCTATATATATAAATAATTTCATGATACTATTGATACATCAAAGTGTTATCTATAGCTTGGCCACTCCAGTATATACATGACCAAATCAATCATCATAAAACTAATATTCTACTAACATTGTGAATAAATATTATTTTTCAAAAAAATATATTTACTAATTAAAGGGTACATATTTATTATTATTTCATATATCAATAAAATAAATTTAAATGTAAAATGCCAAAACTATAAAATATACATGGTTTATGGAATATACTTATCCATAATACTTAATATGAATATTTAGTTGAAATTTAATGTACTATATTCATCTGAATGGGAATATTTAAAGAGAATGTTAATGGAAATTGATTTGAATAACTAAATTGAATGTGAAAAACATTATTGGTCAAAATGATCATAGAACATACCCAAGATTAATAATGAGGGTATTAATATAACATATCCCTGGGAGAGTATATTAAAAATAAATAATATCCTTCATTGACAAATATTAATACAATAAAAATATCATTAAGAACATTATTATGGAAATCATATTAAAAAATTTGGAAATAATTTTAATATTATCATTAATTAATGATTAATGTTTATTAATATGTTGTATTATTTGAAATAGTTATTGATCATGATGGTGGGAAAATCATTACATGCCATCTAAATTTATAAATGATAATTTTAAAATTTTTGGTAAAATAAAAATTTTCCTTGTTTATAAAACAAAAATAATATTATTATTAAATTATTTTTTAAATTAAAACATGGTTAAATATATCTTTATTTAATAATATTAGTAATTTTATGTTCAATTTTTATTTTTATTTGGAAAACATAGTTTTTGAATGAAAATTATTATTCATGTAACATCACAATTAAGTAATCAATAATAGATATTTTTATCTATGTCTATTAATGAATTAGATAATGTTTTAGAGGCTTAAAATGAGAATAAATTCAATCTTAAGCATGGAATACACAAATATTTTTAAAAGATTGTTTTACTACCTTTTGATGGAAAAACAATTTTAAATAAAACTTTTGACAATTTTATAAGCACTATTTGTCAAAATTAACTTATTATTTCTGAATGGGACATTGAAATTTAAGTTGGATAATTTTTTGGTATTTTTCTGACAATGTTCATTTTTAATGAATAGTGAAAAATACTGCATTTTACATCAAAACTGAATTTTCATCTTATTTAATTATATGGTTATATTATCATTTGAATTGGTTTTAAAGTTCAATTAGAATATATTTTTACCATTTAATCCAATAGTGGTCATTGGAATTAATTTCCCATTGAAATTGGACTTAAACTAGTGTCAATCGTTTGATACTTATTGTTTCATAAAAACACGCTATTTTCTTAGACAATGGGAATTAATTATAAAATTAATGAAAGTAACTTCTATGTTTTGAATTTTGTAAAATATAAATCATTTTTGTATTCGGAAAATCAAATATATCTGAGGTTGAAGTTTTGGTATTTTTCCGAAAAACATCATTTTTTGATGAATATTGAAACAACTAAGTGTTACTTAAAAAAATAATTTTTTCATTTAAATGAAATTTTACCACCTATGTGTTTTGAATTTCAAAAATAATACATACATGATTTTCATTAATAAGTAAAATTTGGTTCAATAGGATAAACATAATTTTTTGGTGAATAGTAACTTTTATGTTTTTAATCGCGATTAGAGGTAATTAGTGTAATTTAACGTAAAATTAATGTTTTAATAAAATGAAATGACCTATAAAAATGTCCTACCCTCATAGGATGTGTAATGGCCTACCAAGACAACCCATGGGCCGATTTTTGGGACCCCATGGAGCCACTTGGGTAAGATAAAGACATTAATGCCTTGTATTTAAAGTAAAAGTAAAAATGACACAAACATGAGTTGTTTTACTAAAAAAAATTTAAATGGGCTTATACAAGTCATAGTTTTGACCATAAATATTAATTAGAAAGATAAAACTATTTCGTACATCATAGTATGTTTTTTAAAAAAATTAGATATTAAATAAATTAAATTATTTGTGACACCATGATGATGCAGTGATTACATCATTATTTAACGATTTAAATAAAATGAAAATATAATGTAAAATCTAAGACCTAAACTTTTCAAAAACCTGTTGGATGGGTGGATTTCGTAACCTTATCACCTTATCATTGAAATTTATAATTGTGGGTCCTTTTTTATCCGAATATCATTTTATAACAATGTATCTTTTCTTAACATTCCAAGAGTGCCCCTCCACTCCTCTTATAAAACCCCCCCCAACTCTACCACCTTAACCGCACTACCAAAGACTTTTGATCGGCCAAACCCTTCCCATTTTTCCTCTACGAATCCCTCTATAACTCATAGAAGCCTCGATTCGAACAGAAGTCTTCCCAACGAAGCCTTTGAGCTCAAATCAAAAAGAGTTACCTGATTTAAAGGTAGTGTCTTTTATTGTGATCTTCTATTTTATTTTGCTTCTCCAACCCCCTAAACTCTTTTTATGCATTTCTTTTGTTACAACAACAGTATATTCTATATACTAGGTTTTTGTTATAAGAAAGATTCTAGATACACTTACACACACCTACATCTAATGGTTAAAGAACATTCTATTTCTGTGGATGGAAAATTTCTGCCTTACGAAACGATGATTGTTCAACACTCATATATCACCTTTAAAGGTGGCTATTAAGATGTCAGTATATTTATATATTATATATAATATTTTTATGTTTTACTTAAGCTTCTTTATTTTTCATTTATGGAATATCTTTATGGTTACCATTATGAGTAAATGCGATAGAATTATTTTAGAAAGTGCGGACTACCGCCCCCTCAAAGTGATTTGATTCAATAATACCATATGTGGTACGTATATAGGATATATTTAATGATATTATATATGATACCATACTGGAATTAAAATACTATTATGTATCATTATGTTTTAATTCCATAAAATACTAAATAGAAATGAAATTAGCGTTCATGCGTACGTACGGATTACCATCTCCATGAACGGTGATTTTCATTTCTTACCTCTAAAAAATGTGTAATATTATAAATGGATGTATATAATGGATATATATGATATATATGATATATACATCATGAGTATAACTCTAGATATAATGTATACATGAAGAACTTGTAATTATAAAGAGCATATTTTGACTCAAGTACCAATGATCGTTAAAATAACCGTTATTAACAAAAATAATTACATAGTGTTCATGAAATTGTAATAAGTGATATAAAAGGAATAATGAACTCGAAAAAGGTTCTTAAGAAAGTATAAATTAACTCATGTTTATTATTTAGGAGATTAAAGAACGATCATGTCAAGTCGGATATGAGGTATGGTACTTCGTCTCAATCTCCTTTCATTGAGGCATATTTTGGTTTATACACAACCATATTTTATACAGTGTATAAACCCCATTGACTTCCACGTTTATTCAAAAGAATTGTTTTTAAATGAGGATTTTACTAATCGACAAAAGGGAATGTTTTTTTGTCGTACGTATGCGGTGACAACGACTTCTCGGCCGCCGTGACCATTATTTGAGTTTCGGCATCCTATACAAGCCATAATTTTTAAAGGAAAATAAATACCATGTTTTACTTTTATTTTATTTTGGTATTGAAAATGGTTTTAATAATGTTTTTATATCAATGTGTTGTATTGATATCTTGTGATTGAATGGTGTAAATGTTATGTTTCCTTTGTGCATGTTTTATGTGATACGATTATGTTGTGGTTCTTGGGAATTATTATGAATACGGGTGGTTCCATGATAATCTAAGGGCAGGTGAGCCCGATATAGCTCTCCAATGCAATGGGTAATGCGAAGGAGTGAAACGTTAAGGTTTCTCCGAAAAGATTTAGGGAATATACTGTGATGGGTATTCCAAACGTAACCAAGAGGGTTACTCCCTACGTAAGAATGTTATGAATGGCTCAAGTTACCTTTATGTATTATGATTTCTATGATTTATTCATGATTTTATGAGGTATTTTAAAGTTCCTATATTTTATTGGTAAAGTATGATTTCATTATTATGTATATATGAACTCATGTTTCCTTTCCATATTTTTATAACCATTATTGAGATTTTTATGCTCATCCCAAGTTTTTGAAATGTTTTTCACAGGTCAAGGGAAACGTACATGATATGATGTTAGTTTCAAGGAAGTTTCAAGAAAGAATCCATGTTTTATTTTAAATATGTTTCCATTGATGGGAAAAATGAATACTATCTTTTATGGAACCACTATTCTTAAATGTGGAATGTAATACATGTTTTATGATCTAATTCTCTAAAACATTAAACCTGAAAAGATCCTCAATGTGAATTATTCATTTAATTCAATATTAAGTAAGGTTTAAGGCTGGGGCCTTATAGTTGGTATCAGAGGTCAGTTTAGATAACTTTAGGAGTTAGAATATTATTAAATTATTATCCAAAAAAAAATTGGCCAAATTTAAATGATATAGCATTTGGAGATTACCATGTTGCTTCATCTAAGACATGTTTGTTCAGAATGGTTTTCTATAGAGGAAACATGGAAGCAGTTCTAGAAAGGCATCTAGAAGGAAATAACCTTCATAATCATCATATTGAGATTGTCAGAATTGGAACTGAATAGTATGTTGAAGTAATGGCACAGTTGACTCAAGCAATAAATGGTGGTGGTATCCATGCATGAGATCAGCCAGATCAACCGCAGAGGAAAATTTCAGTGGTGGAACATTTCATGAGGCAATATCCCCCATCATTCAGAGGATCATATGACCTTGTGCTAGCTGAAGGGTGGAATAAAGCAATGGAGAAGATTTTCGATGTCATGGGGTGTTCAGACAATCAAAAGGTTAGTCTTTGTATTTACCATTTGGAGGGTGAAGCAGACCAGTGGTGGTCGATGGTTAGAAATATCAGGGACGCTGATGAGATTGATACTATTGACTGGGATGAATTTAAACATATGTTTCTTGAGAAGTATTTTCCTATGGCTGTTCAACTTAGGATGGAAAAGAAATTCTTGGAATTGAGGCAAGAGGAAGACTCAGTGGCTGCCTATGAAGAAAGGTTCACTCGATTGGCAAGGTATGCTCCAAATTTTATCTGAGACCTTGATAGTAAAATCAATCGTTTTTTACTCAGGATTAAATCCAAAATATCGAAGGGCTTTATCTTGTCGTGAGTTCAAACGTTATGAAAATCTTGTTCGATGTGCTGAGAAGCTGGAAATGGAGTCTTCCGATGATCAAGTGTTCTATAAAAACCAGCAGAAGAAGAGACCGAGGTGGCAAGAGAAAGCGAAGAATTCTTTCAAAAAGGTCTGATGGTAAGAAAACTATGTTTCCAGTTTTTGATAAATGTGGAAAAAGGAATGATGGGGAATGTCTTCTGAATTCTGTAAAGTGCTACCGATGCGGTAAGATGGGACATAAGGCTCATGATTGCACTGAAAAAGATCAGGGTGATGTTAAGTCCAAATTTTATTTACAGTTACTGCAATTATTTAAGTGCAATGAGATGGGTCACTATGAAAACGAGTTTCCAACAAAGAGCTTGAGTGATGGGAAGCAGTTAGATTACAAGAAGCAAGGGGTGGTGAAATCATTTGAAACTACTTCAGCAGATATTGGGCCATCAAATGAAGTTGTATCTGGTACTTTGTTTGTTTTTTCAGTTTATGATAGTGTGTTGTTTGATTCAAGGTCTATACATTCTTTCATCTTTGAACCCTTTTCTAGTAAAATGGGAATACCATCTCAATAAATGACTCCTGAACTTGTGGTAAAAAATCCTGGGGGAAATGTTGAGGCAAAAAAATTTATAATAATCTTCCTATCCTTATCCGTGGCAATAACCTACTTGAAAACCTTATTGTTTTACCTCTATTAGAGTTTGATGTTATCCCGGGCTTGGATTGGCCCTCCATTTACCATTCTAATATTGACTGTAGAGCTAAAGAAGTTTCTTTTCAGAAATACTTTCAGTTTGTGTACAATAATGAACCCTTACTTTTGATAATATATCAAGAGGATGAGAAACTTGTAAAATATGGAAATGAATGTTACCTTGCACATATTGTTGAATATAAGGGAATTGTTCAGTTTAATGATGTGCTAGTGGTAAATGAGTATCCTGATGTTTTTCCTGATGAGTTTCCTGTAATAATACCAGATCGGGAAGTTGAGTTTACTATTGACTTAGTTCCTGATGCTAAGACAATTTCAAAACCCCCATATCTAATGGCTCAAATTGAACTTTTAGAGTTGAAGGATCAATTGAAATATTTATTAGAGAAAGGTTTCATTTGACCTAGCACATCACCATGGGGTGATCCTGTTTTATTTGTCAAAAAGAAAGATGGATCTATGAGACTTTGCATTGATTATAGAGCCTTGAATAAAATCACTATTAAGAACAAATATCCTTTTCCTCATATCGATGATTTGTTTGATCAGCTCCAGGGAGCTCAGTATTTTTCAACGATTGACTTGAGATTGGGGTACCATCAGCTGAAGGTAAAGGAAGAAGATGTTACGAAGACTGTGTTTCGTACAAGATATGGCCATTATGAATTTGTAGTAATGCCTTTTGGGATAATCAATTCACCTGATGTATTCATGGACTTAATGAATAAAATTTTCCATGAGTTCTTGGATATGTTTGTGGTTGTTTTCATTGCTGATATTTTGGTGTTTTCTAAAAGTAAAGAAGAGCATGAAAGACATTTAAGTGTTATTTTTCAAACCTTGAATGAAAAGAAATTGTATGGGAAATTCATCAAGTGTGAGTTTTGGTTGCAACAAATTTCTTTCCTTGGTCATATTGTTTCTAAAGATGAGAAAAATGTTGATCCTGAAAAAAAAAGGTTGCTGAAGAATGGCCAAGACCCCCAAATGTAACTGAGATTCGTAGCTTCTTTGGTTTGGCAGGCTATTACCGAATACATTTTAGAAATTTTTCATGGTTATCTAGTCCAATGACGAAGCTAACTTGAAAGGGTGTTAAGTTTAGCTGGACAAAAGAATGTGATGATTTTTTTCAGGAACTGAAAAGATGATTGGTGAATGCTCCAGTTTTGGCACTACCTTACAGGAATGGTGAGTTTTTTATATACAGTGATTCTTCATTTAATGGACTTGGTAGCATCCTAATGCAGAATGATCAGGTAATTACTTATGCTTCACGACAGTTGAAAACTCATGAGGTAAATTACCCTCTACGTGATTTGGAATTAGATGTTGTTGTTTTCGGTTTAAAAACTTGTAGGAATCATTTGTATGGAGTAAAGTGTGAAATATATACTAATCACAAAATATTAAAGTATATATTCACTCAGAAAGATTTGAACATGAGACAGAGTAGATGGATAGATTTAATCAAGGATTATGATTGTACAATTCATTACCATCGGGGAAAAGAAAATAAAGTGGCTAATGCTTTGAGTCAGAAAAGTAATGCTTCATTAACCATGCTACGTTTGGAACGAGATCCTTTGGTTTTTGATTTGATGAACTTTGGCATATAAGTTGTTGGTGCATGATGTTCTTCTGTCATGTTTCAAGTATCAGTGAGATCATGTCTATCATTCAGAATCAAGCAAGCATAGAAGCAAGACAGTGTGTTGCAGAAAAAGGTAGAGCTAGTTTAGAAAGGTAAGTTTCCTGAATTCAACATTGATAATTATTGTGTTTTGAGATTTGGGAAGTGATTGTGTGTGCCTTGTGATTCATAGTTGAAGAGAGAGTTGTTATGTGAAGCTCATAGTTCTCCGTTTTCAGTTCATCCTGGTGGGACGGAATGAAAAGAGATATTGCTGATTTTACTGTGAAGTGTTTGACTTGTCAACAGGTTAAAGCAGAGCGGCAGTTACCTAAAGTGATGCTTCAGCCTTTACCAGTGCCAGAGTGGAAATGGGAGAATATATCCATGGACATTGTTGTGGGATTATCAAAGAAATCTTGATGTAATAATGCAATGTGGTTATTGTTGATTGCTTGACCAAATCTGCTCATTTCCTTGCTATACGAGAAACTTTTTCCCTATATCAACTTTCCCGTTTGTATCTTAATGAGATAGTCAGGTTTCATGGAGTTCCTCTCTCTATTCTATATGATCATGATCCCATGTTCACTTATATCTTTTGGAAAGGCCTTCAGAAGTCGTTGGGTACTGAATTAAATTTTAGTACAGCTTTTCATCCTCAATCAAATGGGTAGTTAGAATGAACAATCCAGACTTTGGAGGATATTCTACGTGCTTGTTCGATGGATTATCAGGAGATTTGGGACGAACAACTTTATTTGGTTGAATTTTCTTATAATAACAGTTTTCATTCCAGTATACAAATGACACCATTTCAGGCATTATATGGGAAGCATTGTCGAACTCCATCTTTCTAGGATGAAGTGGGTGAATGAAAGTTGATGGGACCAGAATTGGTAGAAGAGTTGGCAGAAAAAGTTCAGCTGATACAGAAACACATGAGAACACCTTAGATCAGGTAGAAGGGTTATGCAGATAATAGGAGGAAGGATATCTATTTTGAGGTAGGTGATCATGTTTTTCTCAAAGTATCACCATGGAAAAGTGTGAGGCGATTTGGTAAGAAAGGAAAGTTGTGTCTGAGGTTCATTGGACCATATGAAATTCTGGAGAGAGTGGGATCAGTTGCCTACCGAGTGGATTTACCTCCGAGTTTATATCAGGTACACAATGTTTTTCATGTTTTAATTTGGGAAATTATATTCCAGATCCATCTCATGTTTTGATTCCAAAGGTAGTTCAGCTAGAAGAGAACCTATCTTATGAGGAACAACCGGTCCAGATTCTTGACCACAGGGAGCAATTGTTACAGAATAAGGTGATTCATCAGGTAAAGGTTTTGTGGAGAAACCAAATGATTGAAAGGCAACATGGGAATCTGAAAATGAAATGAGGGATAAATACCCCCACTTATTCGATAAGTAAATGAATTGTGGGGACGCAATTTTCTAAAGGAGGAAGGATGTAACATCCCAATTAAGTAATAAATAATAGATATTTTTATCTATTTCTATTAATGAATTAGATAGTGTTTTAGAGGCTTAAAATGAGAATAAATCCAATCTTAAGCATGTAATACACTAATATTTTTAAAAGATTGTTTTACTGCCTTTTGATGGAAAACCATTTTTAAATAAAACTTTTGACAATTTTATAAGCTCTATATGTCAAAATTAACATATTGTTTATCATTGGGACATTGAAATTTACATTGGATAATTTTTTGGTATTTTTCTGACAATGTTCAATTTTTAATGAATAGTGAAAAATACTGCATTTTACATCAAAACGGATTTTTCATATAATTTAATTGGATGGTTATATTATCTTTTGAATTGGTTATAAAGTTCAATTAGAATATATTTTTACCATTTAATCCAATAGTGGTCGTTGGAAGTAATTTCACCTTGAAATTGGACTTAAACTAGTGTTAATCTTTTGATACTTATTGTTTCATAAAAACACGCTATTTGCTCAGACATCGGGAATTAATTATTAAATTAATTAATGTAACTTATATGTTTTGAATTTTGTAAAATAGACAACATTTTTGAATTCGAAATTTCAAATATATCTTAGGGTGATGTTTTGATATTTTTCTAAAAAACTTCAATTTTTGATGAATAGTGAAACCACTAAGTGGTACTTAAAAAATTGATTTTTCGTTTAAATGAAATTTTACCACCTCTGTGTTTTGAATTTAAAAAATCCGACATACATGGTTGTCATTAAGAAGTAATATGTTGTTAAATTGGATTAAAATAATTTTTTGGTGAATAGTAACTTTTAAGTTTTTAATCGCGATTATAGATAATTATTGTAATTTAAGGTAAAGAAAAGTTTTAAAAAAATAAAATGACCTAGACACATGTCATACCCTTATATAATGTGTAATGTCCGACCAAGACAACCCATGGGTCTATTTTTGGGACCCCATCGAGCCACTTGGGTAAGATAAAGACATTAATGCCTTGTATTTAAAGTAAAAGTAAAAATGAAACAAACATGAGTTGTTTTACTAAAACAATTTTTAAATGGGGATATACAAGTCATATATTGGACTATAAATATTCATTAGAAAGATAAAACGATTTCCTACATCATAGTATGTTTTTTAAAAAATTTAGAAATTATATAAATTAAATTATTTGTGACACCATGATTATGCAGTTATTACCACATTATTTAACGATTTAAATAAAACGAAACTATAATGTAAAATCTAAGACCTAAACTTGTCAAAAACCTATTGGATGGGTGGATTTAGAACCCTTATCAACTTATCCTAGAAATTTATAATTGTGGAACTTTTTTTATCCGAAAATCATTTTATAAAAAAGTATCTTTTCTTAACATTCCAAGAGTGCCCCTCCACTCCTCTTATAAAAGGCCACCACCTCTACCACCTTACCCACACATCCAAAGCCTTTTTCTCGGCCAAACCCTTCCCATTTGGCCTCTCCACATCCCTATATAACTCCTAGAAGCCTAAATTTTGGCATAAGTCTTCCCAATGAAGCCATTGATGTCAAATCAAAAAGAGTTACCCGATTTAAAGGTATTGTCTTGTATTGTGTTCTTATGTTTTATTTTGCTCCTCCAACCCCCCTAACTCTTTTTATTCATTTCTTTTGTAACAAAACCAGTATATCCCATATACTAGGATGTTGTTATAATAAGGATTCGAGCTACACTTAAACACACCTACATCTAATGGTTAAAGAATATAATGTTTCTGTGGATAGAGAATTTCTGCCTCACGAAACGATGATTGTTCAACACTCATATATCACTTTTAAAGGTGGCCATTAATATGTAAATATATTAATATATTATATATAATATGTTTATGTTTTACTTAAGCTTATTTATTTTTCATTTATGGCAGATCTTTATGGTTACCATTATGAGTAAACACGATATCTTCATTTTAGGAAGTGCGGACTACCGCCCCCTCAAAGTGATTTGATTCGTTAATACCATATGCGGTACGTATAAAGGATATATTTAATGATATTATATATTATAACTTACTGGAATTAAAATACTATTATGTATCATTATGTTTTAATTCCATAAAATACGAAATAGAAATGCATGTAGCGTTCATGCGTACGTACGTCTTACCATCTCCATGAACGGTGAATTTCATTTCGTACCTCTAAAAATTCTATAATATTATAAATGCATGTATATAATGGATATATATGATTATTATGATATATAAATCATGAGTATAACTCTTGATATAATTGATACATGAACAACATGTAATTATAAAGAGCATATTTTGACTCAAGTACCAATGATTGTTAAAATGACCGTTATTAACTAAAATAATTACATAGTGTTCATGACATGGTAATAAGTGATATAAAAGGAATAATGAACTCGAAAAAGGTTCTTAATCAAGTAAAAATTAACTCAAGTTTATTATTCAGGAGATTAAAGAATGATCAAGTCAAGTCGGATACGAGGTATGGGACTTCGTCTCAATCTCCTTTCATTGAGGCATATTTTTTTATACACAACATTCTTTTATATGGTGTATAAACCCCTTTGAATTTCACATTAATTCAAAATAATATTTTTTCTATGAAGCGTTTACTAAAAGACAAAAGGGAATGTTTTTTTGTTGTACGGATGCGTCGACAATGACTTCTCCACCGCCATGACCATTATTTGAGTTTCGACATCCTCTAGAAGCCATACTTTTTTTTAAAGAAAAATAAATACCATGTTTTACTTTTCTATTATATTCGTATTGAAAATGGTTTTCATAATGTTTTTATATCAATGTGTTGTATTGATATCTTGTGATTGAAAGGTGTAAATGTTATGTTTCCTTTATGCATGTTTTATGTGATACGATTATGTTGTGGTTCTTGGGAATTATTTTGAATACAGGTGGTTTCATTATAAACTAAGGGCGGGTGAGCCCGATATAGATCTACAATGAATTGGGTAGCGCGAAGGAGTGAAACGTTAAGGTTTCTCCAAAGAGATTTAGGGAATATACTATGATGGGTATTCCAAACATAACTAAGTGGGTTACTCCCTACATAAGAATGTTATGAATTCATCAAGTTACCTTTATGTCTTATGATTTATATTATTTATTCATGATTTGATGAGGTATGTTAAAGTGCCTATGTTTTATGGGTAATGTATGATTTCATTCTTATGTATATATGAACTCATGTTTCCTTTCAATATTTTTATAACCCTTACTGAGATTTTTATCCTCATCCAAAGTTTTTGAAATTATTTTCACGGGTCAATGGAAAGTTACATGATATGATGATTGTGTCAAGGAAGTGTCAAGAAATAATCCATGTTTTATTTTAAATATGTATCCATTTATGGGAAAAATTAATATTATCTTTTATGTAACCAGTTTTCTTAAATGTGGAATGTAATACATGTTTTATGATCTAATTCCATAAAAGTCTGAACTTGAAAAGATCCTCAATTTTAATTATTCATTTAATTCAATATTAAGTAAGGTTTAAGGCTGCGGCCTTATAGTTGGTATCAGAGGTCGGTTTAGATAACTTTAGGAGTTAGAATTTTATTAAATGATTATCCAAAAATATTTTTTTATGGTCAAATTGAAATGATATAGCATTTGAAGATTATCATGTTGCTTCATCTAAGACATGTTTGTTCAGAATGGTTTTCCATTGATGAAATAAGGAAGTAGTGCTAGGAAGGCATATAGAAGGAAATAACCTTCCTAATCAGCATACTGAGATGGTCGGAATTGGAACTGAATAGTTTGTTGCTGTAATGGCGCAGTTGACTCAAGCGATAAATCGTGGTGGTATCCATGCACGAGATCAGCCAGATCAACCGCAGAGGAAAATGTCAGTGGTGGAACATTTCATGAGGCAACATACCCCGTCATTTGGAGGATCATCTGACCCTATGCTAGCTGAAGGGTGGAATAAAGCACTGCAGAAGATTTTCGATGTCATGGGATGTTCAGACAATCAAAAGGTTAGTCTTTCTATTTACCATTTGGGGGGTGAAGAAAACCAGTGGTGGTCTATGGTTAGAAATTTCAGGGACACTGATGATATTGATACTCTCGACTGGGATGAATTTAAAGGTATGTTTCTTGAGAAGTATTTTTCTAAGGCTGTTCGACTTAGGATGGAAAAGAAATTATTGGAATTGAGGCAAGAGGAACACTAAGTGGCTTCCTATGAATAAAGGTTCACTCGATTGGCAAGGTATGCTCTAAATTTTATCCGAGACCTTGATAGTAAAATCAATCGTTTTTACTCGGGATTAAATCCAAAATAACGAAGGGCTTTAGATTCTCGTGAGTTCAAAAGTTATGAAAGGCTTGATCGATGTGCTAAGAAGGTGGAAATGGAGTTTGACGATGATCAAGTGTTCTATAACAACAAGAAAAAGAAGAGGTCGAGGTGGTAGGAGAAAGGGAAGAATTCTTCAAAAAGGTCTGATGGTAAGAAAACTAAGTTTCCAGTTTGTGATAAATGTGGGAAAAGGCATGTTGCGGAATGTCTTCTGAATTATGGAAAGTGCTACCGATGCAATAAGATGGGACATAAGGCTCGTGATTTCACTGAAAAAGATCAGGGTGATGGTAAGACCAAATTTGATTTACAGTTAGTGAAATGTTTTAAGTGCAATGAGATGGGTCACTATGAAAATGAGTGTCCGACAAAGAGCTTGAGTGATGGGAAGTAGTTAGACTACAAGCAGAAAGGGGTGGTGAAATCCTTTGCAACTACATCAGCAGATGTCGGGCCATCAAATGAAGTTGTATCAGGTACATTGTTTGTTTCTTCAGTTTATACCACTGTGTTTTTTTATTCAGGGTCTACACAATCATTAATCTCTGAATCCTTTTCCAGACAAATGTGAAGACCATCTCAAGAAATGGATCCTGAACTTGTGGTAAAAATACCTGGGGGAAATGGTGAGGAAAAAAGAATTTATAAGAATATTAATATCCTTATCTGTGGAAAGAACCTACTTGAAAACCTTATTTTTTACCTCTAGTATAGATTTATGTTATCCTGGGTATGGATTGGCTCTCCATTTACCATGCTAAGATTGACTGTAGAGCTAAAGAAGTTTCTTTTCAGAAAGACATCCAGTTTGTGTACAAGAATGAACCCTTACTGTTGATAACATATCAAGAGGCTGAGAAACTTATCAAATATGGAAATGAATGTTACCTTGCACATATTGTTGAAAATAAGGGAACTGTTCAGATTAATGATGTGCCAGTGGTAAACTAGTATCCTGATGTTTTTCTTGATGAGTTTCCTAGAATAATACTAGATCAGGATGTTGAGTTTACCGTTGACTTAGTTCCTGATACTATGCCAATTTCAGAACCCCCTTATCGAATGGCTCAAATTGAACTTTTAGAGTTGAAGGAGCAATTGCAAGATTTATTATAGAAAGGTTTCATTCGACCTATCACCTCACCATAGTGTTCTCCTGTTTTATTTGTCAAAAAGAAAGATGGTTCTATGAGACTTTTCATTGATTATAGATCCTTTAATAACATCACTATTAAGAACAAATATCCTTTGCCTCATATCGATGATTTGTTTGATCAGATCCAAGGAGCTCAGTATTTTTCAAATATTGACCTGAGATCGGGGTACCATCAGCTGAAGACAAAGGAAGAAGATGTTACGAAGATTGCGTTTCGTACAAGATATGGCCACTATGAATTTGTAGTAATGCCTTTTGGGCTAACCAATACACCTTCTGTATTCATGGACTTATGAATAGAATTTTCCATGAGTTCTTGGATAAGTTTGTGGTTGTATTCATTAATGATATTTTGGTGTTTTGTAAAAGTAAATAAGACAATGAAAGACATTTACGGGTTATTTTGGAAACCTTGAAATAAAAGAAATTTTATGGGAAATTCAGAAAGTGTGTGTTTTGGTTGCAAAAAATTTATTTCCTTGGTCATATTGTTTCTAAAGATGGGATAACTATTGATCTTGCAGAGACAAAGGTTGTTGAAGAATAGTCAAGACCCAAAAAATTTAATTGAGATTCGTAGCTTCCTTGGTTTGGCAGGCTATTACCGAAGGATTTTTAGAAATTTTTCACGGTTATCTATTCCAATGACGAAGCTAACTCGGAAGGGTGTTAAGTTTATCTCGACAAAAGAATGTGATGATTGTTTTCAGGAACTCAAAAGAAGATTGGTGAATGCTCCATTTTTGACACTACCTTCCTAGAATGGTGAGTTTGTTATATACAATGATGCTTCATTGAAAGGACATGGTTGTGTCCTAATGCAGAATGATCAGGTAATTACTTATTCTTCACGACAGTTGAAAACTCATGAGGTAAATTACACTACACATGATTTGGCATTAGCTGGTATTGTTTTCTCTTTAAAAATTTGGAGGCATCATTTGTATGGAGTAAAGTGTGAAATATATACTGATCACAGAATTTTAAAGTATATATTCACTCAGAAAATGTTGACCATGAGACATAGGAGATGGTTATAATTAATCAAGGATTATTATTGTACAATTAATTACTATCCGGGAAAAGAAAATAAAGTGGTTGATGCATTGATTTGGAAAAGTAATGCTTCATTAAACATGCTATGTTTGGAACGAGATCCTTTGGTTTTTGATTAGATGAACATTGGCATTGAAGTTGTTAGTGAAAGAAGTTCTTCTGTTTTGCATCAGGTATTAGTGAGATCATCTCTATCAGACAAAATCAAGAAAGCACAGAAGCAAGATAGTGAGTTGCAGAAAAAGGTAGAGCTAGTTCAGAAGGGTATGTTTCCGGAATTAAACATTGATAATGATTGTTTTTTGATATTTGGGAAGAGATTGCGTGTTCCTTATGATTCACAGCTGAAGAGAGAGTTGTTATGTGAAGCTCATAGTTCTCCGTTTCCAGTTCATCCTGGAAGTACTATGATGTATAGAGATCTTCGGGAGTATTACTGGTGGGACAGAATGAAAAGAGATATTGCTGATTTTACTGAGAAGTGTTTTACTTGTCAACAGGTTGAAGAAGAGTGGCAGTTACCGAAAGGGATGCTTCAGCCTTTACCAGTTCCAGAGTGGAAATGGGAGAATATATCCATGGTCATTGCTGTGGGATTACTGATGAAATATCGAGGTAATAATGCAATCTGGGTTATTATTGATCGCTTGACCAAATCTTATCATTTCCTTGCTAAATGAGATACTTGTTCCCTATATAAACTTTCCTGTTTGTATCTTAAAGAGATACTCAGGTTACATTGAGTTCCTCTCTCCATTTTATCTAATCGTGATCCCAGGTTCACTTCTAACTTTTGGAAAGGCCTTCAGAAGTCATTGGGTACTAAATTAAATTTTAGTACAAATTTTCATCCTCAATCAGATGGGCATTTAGAACGAACAATCCAGACATTGGAGGATATTCTACGTGATTGTTCGACGGATTATCAGGGATGTTGGGACCAACATATTTCTTTGGTTTAATTTTCATATAATAACAGTTTTAATTCCATTATACAGATGACATCATTTCAGGAATTATATGGGAAGCGGTGTCGAACTCCAGCTTTCTAGGATAATTGTTTGAAAGGAAGTCGATGAGACCAGAATTGGTAGAAGAGTTGGCAGAAAAAGTTCAGCTAATACAGAAACACATGAGAACATCTCAGAGAAGGCAGAAGAGTTATGCAGACAATAGGAGGAAGGATATCCCTTTTGAGTTAGGTGATCATGTTTTTCGCATAGTATCACCATGGAAAAGTGTGATGCGATTTGGTAAGAATGGAAAGCTGAGTCTGAGGTTCATTGGACCATATGAAATTATGGAGATAGTTGGATCAGTTGCATACTGAGTGGCTTTACCTCCGAGTTTATCTCAGGTACACAATGTTTTTCATGTTTCGATGTTGAGAAAGCATATGACAGATCTATATCATGTTTTGAATCCAGAAGTAGTTCAGCTGGAAGAGAACCTATCTTTTGAGAACAACCGGTCCAAATTCTTGACCACAGGGAGCAAGTGTTACAGAATAAGGTGATTCATCAGGTAAAGGTTTTGTGGAAAAACCACATGATTGAAGAGGCAACTTGGGAATCTGAAAATGCAATGAGGGATAAATAACCCCACTTATTCGATAAGTAAATGAATTTTGGGGACTCAATAGTGGACGTTGAAATTAAATTCACCTTGAAATTGGACTTAAACTAATGTCAATCTTTTGATACTTGTTGTTTCATAAAAACACGTTATTTGCTCAGACAGCGAGAATTGATTATTAAATTAATTAATGTAACTTATATGTTTTGAATTTTGTAAATTAGACATCATTTTTGAATTCGGAATATCAAATATTGCTTAGGGTGCAGTTTTGTATTTTTCTGAAAAACTTCAATTTTTGATGAATAATGAAACAACTAAGTGGTACTTAAAAAACTGATTTTTCGTTTAAATGAAATTTTACCACCTCTGTGTTTTGAATTTCAAAAATCCTACATACATGGTTGTTATTAATAAGTAAAATGTGGTTCAATGGTATTAAAATAATTTTTTGGTGAATAGTAACTTTTAAGTTTTTAATCGCGATTAGAGGTAATTAGTGTAATTTAAGGTAAAAATAAAGTTTTAATAAAATGAAATGACCTAGAAACATGTCCTACCCTTATAGGATGTGTAAAGGCCAACCAAGAAAACCCATGGGTCGATGTTTGGGACACCATGGAGCCACATGGGTAAGATAAAGACATTAATTCCTTGTATTTAAAGTAAAAGAAAAAATGACACAAACATGAGTTTTTTTACTAAAACAATTTTTAAATGGAGTTATAGAAGTCATATTTTTGACTATAAATATTCATTAGAAATATAAAAATATTTCCTACATAATAGTATTTTTTTATAATTTTTAGACATTAAATAATGTAAATTATTTATGACACCATGATGATGTATCGATTACCTCATTATTTAACGATTTAAATAAAATGAAACTATAATGTAAAATATAAGACCTAAACTTGTCAAAAACCTATTGGATGGGTGGATTTCTAATCCTTATCACCTAATCCTCGAAATTTATAATTGTGGGACCTTTTTTATCCGAAAATCATTTTATAACAAAGTATCTTTTCTTAACTTTCCAAGAGTTCCCCTCCACTCCTCTTATAAAAGGCCACCACATATAACACCTTACCCACACTTCCAAAGCCTTGTTCTCAGCCAAACCCTTCACATTTTGTCTCTCCACATCCCTATATAACTCCTATAAGCCTCAATTCGGGAAGACATCTCCCCAAGGAAGACTCTGTGCTCAAATCAAAAAGAGTTACCCGATTTAAAGGTAGTGTCTTGTATTGTGTTCTTATGTTTTATTTTGCGCCTCCAACCCCCTTAACTCTATTTATTCATTTCTTTTGTAACAAAATCAGTATCTCCCATATACTAGGATATTGTTATAAGATGGATTCGATCTACATTTACACACACCTACATCTAATGGTTAAAGAATATATTGTTTCTGTTGATAGCGAATTTCGGCCTCACAAAACGATGATTGTTGAACACTCATATATCACCTTTAAAGGTGGCCATTAAGATGTAAATATATTTATATATTATACATAATATGTTTATGTTTTACTTAAGCTTCTTTATTTTTAATTTATGGCAGATCTTTATGGTTACCATTATCAGTAAACGCGATATCTTCATTTTAGGAAGTGCGGACTACCGCCCCCTCCAAGTGATTTGATTCGTTAATACCATATGTGGTACGTATAAAGGATATATTTAATGATATTATATATTATACCATACTGTATTTAAAATACTATTATGTATCATTATGTTTTAATTCCATAAAATATGAACTAGAAATGAATGTAGCGCTCATGCGTATGTATGGCTTACCGTCTCCATGAACGGTGCATTTCATTTCATACCTCTAAACGTTGTGTAATAGTATAAATGCATGTATATACTGGATATATATTATATATATGATATATACATCATGAGTATAACTCTGGATATAATGGATACATGAACAACTTGTAATTATAAAGAGCATATTTTGACTCAAGTACTAATGATCGTTAAAACACCCGTTATTAACTAAAATAAATACATAGTGTTCATGACATGGTAATAAGTGATATAAAAGGAATAATGAACTCGAAAAAGGCACTTAAGAAAGTAGAAATTAACTCATGTTTATTATTCAGGAGATTAAAGAATGATCAAGTCAATTCAGATACAATATATGGGACTTCGTCTCAATCTCCTTTCATTGAGGCATATTTTGTTTTATACAAAACCTTCTTTTATACGATATATAAACCCCTTTTAATTTTACGTTTATTCAAAAGGAATATTTTTTATAAGAATCGTCTACTAAACGACAAAATGGAATGTTTTTTTGTCGTACATATGCGGCGACAACGACTTCTCCGCCACCTTGTCCATTATTTGAGTTTCGGCTTCATCTACAAGCCATACTTTTTTTAAAAGAAAAATAAATACCATGTTTTACTTTTATTTTATTTTGGTATTGAAAATGGTTTTCATAATCTTTTTATATCAATGTGTTGTATTGATATCTTGTGATTGAAAGGTGGAAATGTTATGTTTCCTTTATACATGTTTTATGTGATACAATTATTTTGTGGTTCTTGGGAATTATTATGAAGACTGGTGGTTCCATGATAAACTAAGGGCGGGTGAGCCCGATATAGCTCTCTAATGCATTGGGTAATGTGAAGGAGTGAAACGTTAAGGTTTTTCCAAATATATTTAGGGAAGATATTGTGATGGGTATTCCAAACGTAACCAAGAGGGTTACTCCCTATGTAAGAATGTTATGAATTCCGCAAGTTACCTTTATGTCTTATGATTTCTATGATTTATTCATGATTTGATGAGGTATGTTAAAGTGCCTATGTTTTATGGGTAAATTATGATTTCATTCTTATGTATATATGATCTCACGTTCCCTTCCATATTTTTATAACCCTTACTGAGCTTTTTATGCTCATCCCAAGTTTTTGAAATGTTTTTCACAGTTCAAGGGAAAGGTACATGATATGATGATAGTGTCAAGGAAGTGTCAAGAAATAATCCATGTTTTATTTTAAATATATTTTCGTTGATGGGAAAAATGAATACTATCTTTTATTAAACCACTTTGATTAAATGTGTAATGTAATACATGTTTTATGATCTAATTCTCTAAAACTCTAAACCTGAAAAGATCCTCAATGTGAATTATTCATTTAAATCAATATTAAGTAATGTTTAAGGTCGGGGCCTTATAATTCACCTATGATCGAAATTATGTATGAATTTATTTAGAACATTTTATCAATCATATAAAGAACTTAATTCCAAAAAATATTATTATTTTAAAAAAAATTAATGAGTAAAAATAGGATAATAAAATTAAATGGTATTATTAGTTAATGAAAAATTAATTTACTAAAATATAGATTCAAGCATAACAAATTCATATTGAAATGAGATTCTGAAAAACCCCATTAAAATGATCAAAATGTTTATGTATTATTTAACCAATGAACAATTATTTAGTCCAAATATAATTAAACATAAAACAATGGTATATACAATAAAATATATCAAAATTAATTTCAAAAATAGTAATAGAATATCAAATAAAAGGAAGTGGAAGCATAACTGAATTAAAAGAAATCACGTTGTGAAGTTGTTTACAAATATGTGACATTTATTTGTAATTAAATATCGTTAAATAATTTAAATTAATACTCAAAATACCATGGATTATTTTGGAATAGTTAATTTACTTTTAAAATGTTTGATATATTCACTATATAATTGAAATTATGTGCATAACATTATAATATGCTTCAATGAATGAAATTTGAGAGGAACTCCCTTACCTCACACTGCATTTTGGTTGAACATGCTTTAAAATAATATATAGTTTTATAAAATGTGTATTTAACTTATTACGGAACCATATTAGTAATTATAATATCATATATAATACTTTTATAACATCATATCACTCGTTTGTTAATAATTTTTAATTTTTAATTTTGTTTCGTGCGATTACTTCTTTGTATAGTCATGAATGCTTTAATGTGAATGATTTGGTCCATGAAAATATTATATAGTTACATAATATAGATAAACAATAACAATCTTTTATATATATATATATATATATATATATATATTCATTAGATACAATTAAAGAATCATTATTCAAATATGATGTTGGATAATGGTATACGATGTTTGGTGGAGATTGTATGTAGTACATACACACATGAGACATTACAATATCTTTATTTGGTGAAAAGGTAAGATATTTAGTTATATTTTAATTATACATTATAAATATAATCTCATATATATCTCATATATTCATTAATTTTTTCTTTATTAAATTCTATCTAAATGTTATTTGAAAAATGTTTCACATTGTGTCATGAGGAGGTAATTATTTTTACACACAAGTGAAATTATCATATTATCAATGGAATTTAATATATGGAGGAATATCTGTTATTAAAATTAAAATTTAGAAAAATTATTAATATTATATATATTAGTTAATAAAATAATTATTAATAATATTTAGATCATTTGATGGAAAATGGGTTGCATTGGATTACGATATGGTAGTTTGTAATACACACGATCGATAGATTCATTTCCAATTTGATGGGAGATGAGGTGGATATTGTTCATAAAAATAAAATAAAATAAAATAAGAATATATTAAATAATTATTTTGTTGTTATATAACGATTTAATTAATTTCATGTGAAGATGAAGTAATAATAAAAGAAAAATTCTCATTTATTTATTCTACATCCTCTTCTAAAAATTACTTTATGTTTTCACCAAACACCATCCATGGTTGAATTTTCTATCTCATGCAGGGACATAGAATGTTTTTATGGGGGTAAGTAATTTATTTTCAATTTCATTGATGAACCAAACTACTTTTTTGTGTAATTTAGTGGAAGAGGGGGTGACCTTTTATATCAAGGAGGGAGGAAACACATAGAATTATTGAATAGAATCAATTAATTTTTTTTTAACCTAATCAGACCCTAAAAAAAGGGTTATTAGAAAATACTAGAGGACATAAGGTCTATATACATCCTTAAAATTGAGGTTTTACAAGTTTTAGAACAAATTTATCCCTTATTAATTTATATTGGGTAAATCAGTTTTTACCTTAATTGTTGTAATTTATTATTATTTATTTATATATATATAATGTGAAAAAATTAAGTTGAACATATTATATAATATAAATAAAATTTATTAAAAATATTTAATCCATTTCTATAAATTAAATTCATATAAATGTAAAAATATAATTTAATCCTATACCCAAAATTATGATGAAAAAGATGGTTTGAAAATATAAAATTTTCATAATAATTGAATTTGTCACTATCAAAATTCAACATAAAATTTAATCCAATTACCAAAATTATTGAAAATATAATATATTTTAACTAATAATTATTTATATACAGTATAAAATAAAATTTTGCAATGTAAATAATTTTATGTAACATGATGATTTAAAAAAAGAAATCAGAATTTATCACTATTAATCAAAAAATTAATATTTTAAAAATTTTAAAAAAATATGAAAGGGTAATTTTTACGTTTAGATTTTAAAAATATATTTTATATTTAAAAATTAATTTTCTAAATTAGATAATAATTAATTTCAAATTCTTTATATAATGTTATATTAAACTACCTTTTTGAAAAATATAGTTTTATGCAGAAACATTTTTTTTCCGTCCAAAGGATTTTAATTCTATTATTAATAACTAGATAAATAGTTGAATTATTTATGTATTCATGAACCATATAATTATCATTATGTAATTTTTAATATTCATACCCACCAACATAACCACTATGTAATAATGGTCAATTTTAATATAAATTGTTTTAATATAGTATAATGTTTTTTTGAACCAAATGATGCATGCATCACAAGAAATGTATGAAGTTATATTAAATTAAAATAAATATATCATTATTTATAGAGAGTTATAATATCTAAAAAACAATGTGTTTCCTTACATAATTGCTATCGAACATATTTTTAATCTTTTAATGTATCTTGGTGTCGAATTATACCCCCTTCAATAAATTTCTTCCTTACAATTAAATCATGGTAATGATAATAAAGGGTTTAATTTTCGAAATTGCATTTATTGAAACCCAAAATCATAAAAAATGGTTAATAAAACATCCACATAATAATAGAGATGTGTATGTATAATAATAATCTATAATTTCACAAACTTGGTTTCAAAACTGGATAATAATGGTTTCCTGTGAAGATAATTTCATGGATGAAAATTATAAATAATTATAAAGACTCATAGTTATAATTTATCAACGGTATGTGAAATGATCAATGTAATTCTAATTGCATAAAAACCATAAATATTCAATGATTTAAATGTTAATATAATAAAATATTTATTAAATTAATTATATTATTACGATTAATATAATTTTTTTAAAAAAAATTAATAAAGAAATTATATAATTATATTATATTGATTAATTCATAATCATTATGTACTTATTATTTAATAAATCCATTTTATTACCCATAAATATATATTCATTAAAACATAAATTGTCCATATATTATAATTAATTACTATTAATTTTAAAAATTATATATTTACAAAATTTATATTATTTTTTCATGTATCAAATTTCTCTTATAATGAGTTTTTAAGTTTTTCCTAAAATAGTTTACATTTAGTTAAATAGTAAAAATAATTGATTTTTAAATACATCCACTTTTATGAAATTAATATATTTTAATAATGAAGCAATTCAATTTTTATTTTTTTCATCCATCAATTATCAGTTAGAACTATAAAAAATGTTTTGGAAAATTCTGTTTTTGTTTGTGAACTTGACAATTACATTTGTTAACATAATTCATATTTTGATCAAATTAAAATACATTTTTGGATCATTATGTTTCATGGTATTTTTGAATGATTCAATTTCATTTTTATTGAAAGAAAACAACTAAAACCCTTTGTAAATAAATTTTAAAACCCAAATATTATTTTATTTTAATGTAAAATGTTTTTTAAATTTTGATCTGGTTTTTTCATAAAAATAAATTATTGTATTATCAATCCTTATATTAAGATTAATTTCATTCTCATATTGAAAATTAATATTATTTAATTGACTAATTATTTTGAATCCTAAAATCCAAAAAAACTGGAAGGACCCCTTATTTTTTAATATAATTATGGTTTCAAAGTAATAATGTTATGATGAAACAATTAGTTTTAAAATCGATTAAAATTAGTATAACCTGTGTATAACGATTAAAATTTATAATAAACATGTATATGTGTGATCAGTTGAGTTTTTATACCCTATAACATTGTATATTTAAAATTTTTGTTCATTTCTTCCACTTTACATGAATATGATATATATTATATTGAATCATTTTATGTAATTCAATGGGTGTCATTTTCCACACTTATAGAAGGGAACATTATCTCAATAAATTTTCACAATTCGTATACAAATTATCTATAAAAATACCTAAAAATTAATTTTTATTATACCCTTTCACAAACTAATGTTTCTATAATTTATAAAATAATATAATTTCATGAATTATGTTTCATGAAAAATGAGCTTTCTCAATGAAGGGATATAACTCTTAACTAACAACTTTTAAAACAATTTCTCCAGGTATATATTACAAATATTATTTATAAATAAAAAATTGATTAATTAATTATATTTAATATATTTATATGTTAATATAACAATATTGTTTTAATGTACATAGAAATTACATAATTTTTTTGAAATACTTAATTCATTATAGAAAAATATTCCAAAAGATCATCTTATATCAGGGCCTCTGGAAACATGGAAATCTAAATGGTAACATCCCAAACAGGGATTCACAGATTGGGGCCCTGAGCTATTCAGTCACCATACCATATGCATGCCTCCCCATATTCTATAGGATACATATTAATAGGAGGGTCTCATAGGGCAGCCTTGGGGATTTTATACCACATTTATTGGAGAAAATAATTAGTGGAAATAAATTGACCATATATGAAGTATATATAACCATAAAAGAATATAAATATTTAAATAAAATGAATATACAAATTACAATGTCCCTATTAAACATAAAACATGCCATACAAATGTTAGTGTAATGTTTCTAAAATGAAAACAAAAAATTAAGACACTGAAATATCCCAAGAGGTTCATGATCCACATCTAGTTCCAACAACCAATATCTACCCCAAATTTTCCATCAAACTAAAGGCCTTTTACTTTAAACCATCCAAAAAACAAAAAGTCTCTTTGGGTAATAATCAGGATTCCTGAGTATGGTTTGATTAAAACTCAGTAGGCCACAACCAATGGTTTCTAATACTAACTCCAATAAAAACATGTCTATTTAGTTATGCAAAGAAATAATTATGATGCAAATGAAAATAGTTATGACCATATCAATTAATCTTTATTAAACAACATAGACCACCAGGTTCACAAGGAAACCATTACCTTAATATGTGTTTCAGCCTATGTGGGAGTCTGAACCATACCACATTATCAATTTAAAATCTATTAAAATAATGTTTTTTCATTATCCATTCTATTTTAATTATTAAAATCGAAGATTGAAAAAATATTGTTGTTGCAGCAATTTCAGTCTAGATCAACGTGTCTAGTACCTTGTGGGACTGGGAAGTAGTAAACAATGTAACAAACAAACACACATGTATCTCACAATGGTCTTTAGAAGAAACAGACCTTGTATCACACACACCCACACACACATAATTAAATTATTCAAAAGGACCAGACCATGTTTTTCATGTTTGGGCTTATTCAAACTATAGACAACATCCCACACATATTAGTCAACATTTTTTTTCAATGATCATTAGAAGCCGTAGACCATGTACTGGGAACATAAATCACACATTCATTTATATCACATATATCAAATATCATATAAATCCTTATTAAACAGCATTAATCATTTTATTTTAATTAAACATCAAAATATTGTATTAATTAATTAAAAATTAATTAATCCAAGACCATTAACTAATTTGATAGTTAATTAATCAATACACAATTTTACATCCAATAATTAATTTAGCCGTTAATTATCTCCAAATTTTAATTTAATCATTCAAATAAATTTTTTCAACATTTAAATTACACATGTTATATAAGTTCAATATTATATAATTAATTCCACAATTTATTATCAAATTTTTATTTCCAATATCTCAACTAATTCCCCAATTTATTATTTTATTCAAAAATACATATGCCACAAAATTTTCTAATTAATTAATTGACAATATTAATTAATTATATTCTTGAATGTTAATAAGTAAAAACTCTACAAAATTATAAAATTTCATTTATGAATTCAAGATCATAAATTTGTTATTTGAATATTTAACCACATAACTCGATTTCTTAACAATAATTACCCAATGGAAATCTTAAAAATTGGACCAAAAATGACACAAATCAAGGTACATGCCAAAAAAAACAATATCATGATACAAAAATAAGAACTCATTATTTCCAAATATAGAACCAAAATCCATGATTTTGATTCACCAAATCATGATCTATATCTATAAAATAGATGATTGACTATCATCAAAAGAACTTCTGATGGAAGGATGATTATTTGGAAAGATTAAGGATGAAATCCACATACTAGTAGGGGTGAATATCTTCAATTTAAGTTTTGGATTGAAAAGAATAGAGTATGGGAGGGATTAAAATGTATCAGGATATCTCAAAAAACATGAAAGACTTCCTAGGGTCAAGTGAATATCATAATGGTTGAGTTCTATGGGTTTAAGGGAATTATAAAATTTAATTCTATGAACTATAAAAGGAAATAATAGTTTTCTATGTTAAGTTCACATTATTTCCTAAATTTGTGCCAATAATTGCTTTATTGTTTTAGTAGAAAACAATTTCCCCTTTTATGGATCTCATTTTGACTAAATAATTATTAGCTTGGAAAAAAATCATTTTAATTGACGCATGATTTCCAAGAATGGGTACATTGTTCTCTCAAACAATTTGCAAACAATTCATAACCCCATTTCATAAATTTTTTGTAATTTCCACACCGTCACAATCTATGGTTAAACCCCATAAAAAGATACTTAATTAAAAACAAAATTTATATTAACTCATTCCTAATTAAAAATTAGAAATGGTCGACAATAGAAAATCCCCCAAATTTATAACAACTCATCCTCGAGATTCACTCCCAAGTATCTATATGATTTAAAGCCTGTTCTTCTGGGCCACTAAGAAGAAATATCTGATTATATTTCCCATGTATCCTCATAAACAAGCAGATGTTTCCGCAATAAATGTATTATTAGTATGTCCTTTCTCTACAACACATTACTACTACGATCCAACACATGTATCCTTTTATCCCCAATGATTGTATCTATCTCAAGGTCAAACTCATCCACATATATCACTTGAGAAAGGTTTTGGGGACACTTCATTAGTATTTATACATGGAAAAATCATTAATAAAGATTTATTATTCTGGAAGATCGAATCGATATGCCACCAACAAGATCATCTCCCCAAACTCAAAATTCCCAATAAACCTAGGTGCCAACAGTTCATGACATTGTATCATATGGTTTTCTAGTCTAGGAAAAACCTAAAGGATACCAAGATCAACCTTTGAAAACGCATTGGATTATATCCCTCTATCATTATATGATATATTACTACATTAACTCGTATCAATAAATTTTTGAAACATCAATAACTGATTTGATGTCTCATTCAAGTGACTCTGACCTAAAAACTATTACTCACTTGCCTCCATCCAGTATAGTGGTGATCTATATATACTAAAATAACGAATCTTTTAGGGTTCCATATGTACTGTTAGTTGATAACTATTGTTATTCGAGAACACCACCTAACAAAATAGCTTCTTCAAAGTCCTCCCAAAGCCAAGGAAATGCACTGGAAAAATATCCTCAAGCACATATATAGTATGCTCCCAATATTAGTCTTTCTATAGGTTACCAATAATACATATTCAATGAGTTCCTTCAACCTTACCATCCTGATGAGTGATTTGAATCATGATTATCAGTCATACAATATTTTTGGATGAACCCTTTGTAGTCAAACTATCATCCGAACATACAAATATATCATATGTTCCACTGAGACAGATTCCCATATATAAATGAAATGTTCTACATTCATCATTTGATCCAAAATAACCCAAAATGAATAATTATTTCTAATAATTTTTAGAATAACCAACATAAAATCTACTTTCACATCATCCCATTTCTATTTTGGAATAGAAAATGTCTATAGAAGAACTCTATGTAGTTTTTTATTTTCCTACACCTATGGAAACATATAATAGTGTCTCACGTACCTTGCTATCACATTTTACATTCACAGACACCAAAACTATTTTCATAGGTTACAATATATTTTGGTCACACCTAGATGTACCACCCACTTTGAGTTATGAATTTCCAACATCTAGTCATATCACATTCTCATAGGAACAGAAAACTGATTCTTCATTTAGATGATCTCATCTACTTTTATCCACCAATCTGAAGGTGTCTCTCAACCTTCAAGCCTCACTCCTAATTATATAAATTATAGATCCTCAAACAATTTATCCCTTATCTATATAAAATGTGTTCACTCCACACATAATGATAGAAGATTCATATTCTTATGACTCTCCTAAACCACCACCTTTATTTTATCCATCAATTTTTTCATCTTCTACTCTACACAAGACTCCTGTACTACCAGAGTCAGAGTTTCTCTAATCAAAGCATAATCCAATCTATTTACATTCCTATAAATATATACTACCTAAAAATGAAATGACATCAAATACTCCACCCACCCAAACTATAGAAAATTCAAATCATGATTGAAAATGATATACAATAAGATATTATGATTAGTAAACATAATATACATCTCACCCAACTAGTAATTCATCTCACACATCAGAGTAAAACCAATTCTTATTGGTCAAGTTGGTTATAATATAATTTCCATTCATGTAACCTAAACTATTGATTCCCGTACACTAAGACATGATCTCTCATTATTAAGAATGCTTTATTTATGATTCTAGAAGTGTAATAATAGATGATATACTCCTCAAACGGCTTGGGTATGATCATAATTAGTGAAATTTTCAAGTGATTCTGCATATCTGGGATGGAATTCTCACATTCTGAAAATTCATAAATTATCCATTTTTGGGGAAGCATTAATGCAGTTCTTCAAAACATGAAATGTCCTTGTTGAATCTTTGATAATATCTATCCAAACCCATAAATCATTGAAAATTGAATAATTTCATGGTATTTTCCTATGAAACCAATGCATTATCCTTCTCCAGGTCCACTAACACTCCTTCGTCTATGATTATATGTCATTGGATGTGTACCTTATTGATATGGAATTTAATCATAGATATCATGGTTTATATCTTATTCTATCTCATTGTACTCATGTTGATGTCAAAATGATGGACATAATTCTCATTATACTTAGAGTATAAGAATATTTCATCGTTGAATAAAACAATTATCTAGGTATAGGTGTAATATTTTATTAACAAAGTTTATAAAAAGTACTTTTGTTTTCATCCACACAAATGACACCACGAAGAACTCAAAAAGTCCATACCTACTTCTAAACATATCCCTTTATATATCATAAGTCAAACTCTCAATTATTAATAACCTGATTTCCAATAGTTCGTTTATAAAAAATTATCTTATAAGGTAGTTAATTAGATAATTTATATGTACAAGTGGAGACTAGTTATTTACATTCATCTTGTTCAACATTCAATAGGTAACACAAAAGTGAGAAATCCCATCATCCTACCTTGTAAAAAATACTTCTGATCTGCAATCCAACTTACTCATACACACACATACCAAATCCTCAATATCATCCATATGATTATTGAGCTCTTGATGCTCTATCGGTTCCATTCTATATGGGGCAATATATTCTAGATCATCATAAAAAATGATCTCAAGAGTGATTTACACATCTCTATTAGGTGGAATCTGTGAGAAATCATTAGGACAGTCATCCTAAAACTATTCCACCATTGGTGTAAAGATATCATTCTTTATACCTCTATAGTTAAATAATAAACTATAATCCTTGGATATGAGTTCTTATAATTTCTAACTAATTGTCCTCTCTTAACCTTCATTTATATCTATCTACCCTTAATGAATATAATTTTCACCCATTGGAGATGTAAAATTCACACTCCTGCTATAACAATCACAGTGGTCTCATTATGCGAATATCTATTTGATAACCATAAATATTTTGATTCCTGACATATCAATAATATAGATATCCTATAGATATTGATAATCCTAGACATCCTGAAATCATATGTTTTCATAGAAATATTTCAGCTGTTTGTACTCCCATGGGTGTATCTATAGTCATCATCCAGCCCCCAAACTCCACCTATAGGGTTAAATAATAACCAATTTTATCGATAAAATGGAATGAGAATATCCAATATAAAATAATCCACTTTCTAAAGTAGAATCTAATAGAATAGTACCACTGACTATTAATGGAATAACCTTGTTATGCTCACATTTTAGATACACCACATGAAACAGACCTTCTATCTTCTCTATGAAATAGCCTAACTCCTTTATGTTTCCGCAATTTGCTGATGTGGTTGCTCTTCCCAAGAAGCATTGTGTGGATGGAATCTACCTTATTGACCAGTAGATCACAAGATTCTAGTATAATAAGGTGTATAAGATCCCCTCACCACACCCATGATCGTTCAAGATATTCATTTACTAACATTATTTTGTGTCTTCCTAATAAACCATTATATATGACCCATCGTGCTGTAAATTTGGGCATTACCTAGAGGTCAGAATAAATGTTTCAGCATGTGTCATGTCCAATATAACTTGTGTAAAATCCCAATTTTAAGGTCTTGTGTATCTGATCCTTCCCACATGCTACCCTTATTTCCACTACTCTGAGAGAAATTATCATAACAGTGTTTCCAATTTTATGTAGTCACACATCTAGACTATTTATAATAAACCACCATTCCTCTACTAGAATACCTCTTTTAGTTCCCCTCAATGATGATCTCCAAATTTTCCACATATGAAAATATGATCAACCTCAATATGTTTATTTGGGACATAATTTTCCACATAAGTCCATCTCTAAATATCTTTTTCGTTGTAGCATAATCTCCTTCAAATGTCGGAGAAGATATCTATAAATCTATGAAGTGTCAATTATATTACATAATATACATATTCACCTATGTTATCCACATGAACAAATTTACGTACATTTACCTAAGAATATATGGATGCATTTTATCAAAGAACATCTTCTAAAATTTAGTCAACTCCAAAGACTCCTCCTACCCCTCCAGAGCCTAAATGTCCACAAAATGCTTCACATTTCCACATAAGTTGTATGAATATAACTTGAAACTTCTATATAAAAAATTATTCAAGTTTCCAATTACAATATGGAATGAATCGATCTAGAACACATATCCCTCATGCCCACCATCTCTACTAAATGTCAGTGGGTTATGCAACTGAAAATATCTCTTTATGTAAAAATATTCTCTCCACAATCTTCACAGGTTCACTTTCCCTGAATTTCATAATGATAGTGATGATCTCTATAAAATTATCCCTCACTTCATCACCAATAAATATATATGTATCATGTTCCAGTAATTGTAAGACATATCCTGCCATTTCCTACTCTAATCTACTGAAAAAGCGTCTTCATGGAGGCATATCTCTAAAATTACAAAAATTCCTCTTAGGAATACAAAAAAAATTATTAAATTCACTTAAGAGGAAAATCATACCATGTCACAAAAATTCACTTCCCTGATTCCCTCCATACAGTCTAGATTGAGGCACTATTACTATCCTTAGACATCAAACACCTATATCCTAGTTAAAAATGTTTCACGCATTATTTTATCATGTTTCTCATTTAAACACCAATTTATTTACATTTTAAAACATTTTAAAATATTATAATTAAAATTAAGAACAATTTTTAATTTTATTTCAATTGAAATAATAAAAATCTTATTTTAAACAACATTCACAAAACCGATTTTACAATGTGTGTCTAAAATTTATCATGAAACCATATAATCTTGAGTGCATAGAATTATTAATGAAGTCTAAACACTCCTCTAATAACATTCCAAATGTCAATTTTCATAACTCACAGTAAAATTTATCTCATTAAATAACAAGTGCACCACCAAGAGTAAAATAACATTCATCTATAATAAAAAATACTTATAAAAACAACCCCACCATCAGTACATGGTGTTTAGTCCATAAATGGGTCTGCTACTCCAATGAATGATATAATTACCATGCCCATGACTCTTCCATTTATCACTTATACATTTCTCAAATATAATGGAAATATAAGATGAAAATAAAATTAGATCTGTGATACCAATTTCTAGCAACCAAAAATTGGTTCCACATAGTGGTTCCCCATGTTGGTTAGTCCCAAGACCTCAACTGTGAATCCTCATACCATAAAGGGTATTTTCGAGCAATAAAGGTATGTTATGCCTTTCATAAGAAGACTATAAACTGTTTTATTCGAGTAAAATAGAAATATAAATAAATAGATAATATAACAAGAGTAAATAAATGTAAACAATATCAATATATGATGATAAAAAATTTAGAAAATATAATATCCATTTTAAATAGAAAAAAATTCAAACTAATCTATGATTTAGGTTTATAAAATGAAAACATAAAATAAAGACACTCACTACTCCCATGAAGATCCCATACCATGTCCAGTTCCCTCATCCAATCTCAATCCCAACTCATCCATCAATCTCACGGAAATTTCCGTTAACCTGTCCAGAAAAAACATAGTAATTTTTTGTACTGATCTAGAAGCCTGAATAGGTTGTGAGTATAACTCATCATGCCACTACCAACAGTTTCTAAAACTAATATAGTAAATAATATGTCTATGTTATTGTATAAATAAATATATAAAGTTCATATGTAAATAGTTATCACATTATCAATTATTCTTAATGTAACCATTTAGACCATCGAGTTCCCGAGGACACCCCTACCTTAAAAACATCATCAGACCGTGTTGGAGTTTAAACAATTTCAAATTATCAATTAATAATTTATTAAATTAAGATATTTAACTAACCATTCTATTTCAATTATTAAAATGGATTATTTGAATTATAGTCCAATGATAGAAATTTGAGTCTATATCATCATTTCTAGGACCCCATGGACATGTATAGTAGTGGGCCATTTCATTCCACACAAAAAAACACACACATTCATACGAATACATACACACAAACACACACACACACAGATATATATATATATATATATATATATATATATATAACTCTATGTGTGTGGGTAAAATGTTCATAAGTAGAATACCATTTTGCACTAACATAGAAACACACACACACATATTGCAATTTCATTTAGATGAAGCATACCATGTCCCGCAAACAAGTGATTTTGGAAGAAGCTGACAATGTCTCAAACATATTTATCAAAATGTCTTCCCTACAGGCATTGGAAAGTGTATACCATGTCCCAAAAACATGTATCACAAAATCATTTATATCACTTGGGTCACATAACACATCAATCAAGATTAACAAACAATTATTTATTTATCATAATTAACCATTGGTAGATTCCATTAATTGTTTCATAAATTAATTTTTTTATTTTTAATAATTAAATTATTAATTAATTAATCGTTCCTCAATTATAAGTCATTTAATTAACTCAAAAAATAATTATACCCAATTCATAATTAAATAATTCTAATAATTAAATTCAAAAATTTAATTTATACACATTAAATAGTCTCAATATTACATAATTAATTAAATAATTAATTATGAAATTCAAAATCCCAATATCTCATAAATAATTCAATAATTTATTATTTAATTTACAAAACCCCAAACCTCAGAATTTCGCAAATAATTACTTCAAAGCATTAATTAATTGAAGTTTTTTGAATTTTTATTACTAAACATCTATATATATTTAAAATGTTCACATATATAATCATTAACAAGACTACATGATTTTAATGTTGGGACTCCTACCTCGATTTGTTAATAATGAATTTCTAATATAATTATACAATATTCGGTAGTAAAACGACATAGATTGAGGCCCGTATATCAAATACAGAAATCATGATCAAGAAAATGAGATCTAAAATTTAAAATTATTGATAAAAAATATTGATATAGATTTACAATATCCCAGTCAAGATAAAAAAAATATAAGAACACGACACAAAAAAATAATGAGAGAAGGAAAGATAGTTTTTGGGAAAGCATTAGGATGATATCTACTTACTATTAGAGGGTAAGATCATTGATCTGGGTACCAGATCACGAATAATAGAGGTTGGGAGGAATTTTAATTCATCCAAAGTGCACCAAAATCATGAAAGACCGTCCTTAGGCCATGTGGTGGTCAATATGTGTGATTTTTGGACTTTTGGGTTATTTTAAAATTAGTTAATTTTTCTATAATAAAATTGCACAACGTTTTTTGGGAAGAGACACATTCTTTTACCAACTCATGCACTAATCGTTCACATTTGTTTTAGTGGTGTACATTTACTCATTTTAGGTTGAAAAATTATTCAAACCATCTTCCATCCCTGCAAACTTTAACTGTCTTTGGATAAAATAATTTCTAGAAAGGGAAAACGGTTCTTTCTAAGACTGCAGCAAATGTGCACAACCCTTTAATTCTTCGAATTTTATAAATTTACACCCAAACACATGAAAAATTAAAACAGTAATTAATTGTACAAAATAACAAAAAATACATTAATTTAGTCATGATCAACCACTAAAAAGGGTGATCATCCTACTTAAAAATGATACAAGAATGCGATACATTAATGTCCACTAGGATCTCATGGACTTGCACTACTCTTAGAAATATCAACATGAAATATGTCATCATTGACTATGGACGAAACCATAGAATGAAGATTCTCATGTACTAAGTTAGTGTGAAAATTGAGACATCTAACCATAAACATGAGTATAATTGTATGATAACATGATTATAAAATTACAAGCACTTACCATGCATATAAATTATTACAATCATTGATCATGGAATAACGATTAGTTTTTTAGAAGAATCTGAGGCCTTACCCTGAAAAGCAAGGCCCCTAAATTAAGATAAAAATTTCCAACTTATAGAATTCTAAAAAAAGGATATTTTCTCAAATCCCTTTTCAAAAGGGGTAAAAAGGCTGCAGGGAGATTGTCATACCATGTGAAATCAGAATCTTTAATTCCTTTGTTAGCCAAACCATCTGAAAACGAATTATCCTCCCGATAGACATGAGTAATAATGTGATTCAAAGTCCAAAGGGAGTCCAAGAAATTTATCCAACAATTATGGAATTTCCAAGATAAGTGATAAGAGCATTCCCTAATGGAAGACAAAATACCAGTCGAGTCAATTTGAAACCAAAGATTTTTCCAACCACGATTTTTAGCCTGCTCCACCACATCAATAATACCCATCATCTCAACTTCCAATGATGAAGCAAACCCACAGGAGCCATGAAAGCAACCAATTACCTTACCCATATGATCCCTGAAAATGGATCCAAATCTAGAAGGCCCTAGATTTCCTTTTGCTGCACCATTGGAGGTAATTTTCAACCAACCAAACATTTGTGGTTGGCAAATAACATCAAAAGTATTATTAGGGGACCTGAAATTACCTTTAACACCAATACGATCAAGCACAGAGAAATCATGGATAGAATTAGCACATAAATGTTTTTTAGGGAGGCTAACCATGTGTGTTGCAGCAAGGATGATCGAAATAGCATAAGTAATTGAAAAAGGTTGCTTTACATGAAATTATTTATTTCAAGAAGACTATATATAATGATGTAACTAAGAGGAAGAAACCTGAAAAAAGACCAATTACTGTGAAGAAATAGGAATGTATTTCCATCTCTGAATGAAACCAATGATAGATTCCATCGAAGGAAGTGAGAATTCAATGATTTTTTTAAGAGCCTTCCACATTGAAGCAGTAGTAACACAACAATGAAAAAGATGATCTGCATCCTCCCTTTGTTGATGACAAAGCACACATGAAGAGAATAAAGAGATACAATAATACTGAAGGTAACAATAATTAGGTATTTTTCCATGTGCAATTCTCCGGAAAAATTTGGAATGAGATGTTCTAATGAATTTTTTATGTAAGTTTCCCATCCAGTTATTGGATAAACTAGATTTTAGAGAAAAATCCTAATGCAGCATGGAGGATAGAATACCATTAATAGTAGGTTCCCAAGCCCAAAAGTCTTTCTTGTCAGAAAAATAGTGATTCCTAACAATGTTGAAAATGTTATTTGGAAGACCATCCATGTTCTCCAATTGATCCATGACAGTGAATTCAAGATCCATATCTCGTTCATCCATTACAAGATCAAGAAGGTGGTTTTCAGTCCATTTTCTTTTCCAAAAATTCAGAGACGAGTCCTTTGAAACATGCCATCTAGATTGAGAATCAATTGAAGTGAATATGTACTTGAAGGCAGGACAAACAGATGATTCCCGATGATTGAATGAACCCCTCTTTAGTATATATAAGAATTTACTCTGAAGAAAGGTAAATCCCTCATAATTGCGATTAAACAATTTCCAGATGAAAGGGGCTTGAAAAAAATCATTAAAGAGAAGTAGATCATTAATACCCAATCCTCCAACATTATAAGGTATGCAACAATCAGCCCAGGATATAGTATCCAGTTTGATTTTAAAGATATTTCCACTCCAAATAAAATTACTTAGAGTACCATTGATACACCATATGAGAGAAATGGGCCATTTTTAAACCATGAAGGAATAGACATGTTTGGATACCATAACTGATTCAACCAAACAGACCCTCCCATCCATGGAAAGAGATTTTCCATTCCAAGTAGAAAGGTGTATTCCAACTTTGCTTAAAATATCAGAAAAATAACTAACTTTTCGGTTTCCCCAGAATAAAGGAACCCCCAAATAATTGAAGTGAAGGAAATCATCTTGAAATTAAGATCATTGACAATGAAATTCTTTCTCCGATCATTGAGACTCTCGCCAAAGTAGACAAAGGATTTCTCCCAGCTAATGTCTTGACCAGAGACATAGGCATAATGAAAAAGAGCTCTTTTGATGTTATTGATATTTCCTTTATCACCTGATGTGAAAATGATAACGTCATCTGCATACAAAAGATGAGTCAGGGCCAGAATGCCTCTCCCAGCATTTATTGTTCTCAATTTCCCATTACCTTCCATGATAGAGAGAATCCTACTATAATAATCCTCTACAATAGAAACAATAATATCAGAAAGAGGGTCACCTTGTCTAACCCCCGTAGAGAAATCAAAAAAGCCATATGGAGATCCATTTATAAGAATTGAAAAATGGGTAGAACATAAAATCATCTTGATCGAAGTGATAAACACACCATCAAATCCAAACATCATAAGTAATTTGCAGAGAAAACCCAAATTCATGGTGTCAAAGGCCTTTTTGACATCAAGCACAAGGGAAATGTTTCCCCCCTGGAGGGTTTCCTGAGTAGATTCACACATTCTGAAGTAGTGATGATGAAATTTTGTATCGACCTTCCCTTGATAAATCCAAACTAGTTGGGTGAAACAATTATGATGGCAACATCTGTAATCCTTATTGCCATAATCTTACAGATAATTTTGTAATTGGTGTTGACTAAAGAAACAGTTCTGAACAACTTCATTTCACAAGAATTCTCAATATTTGGAATCAGAGAATGAAATTGACCATTCATGCCATAAGGAAGATCACCACCCTTACAGAATTGAATCACAAGTTTACAGACATCATGTTGAATGATATACCAATAAGTCTGAAAAAAGATGTTACCAAATCCATCTGGGCCTGGAGAAATGTCAGGTTTGAGACTGAAAACAGCTGCTTTGATCTCAATGCTCAAAGGAATGGAATTATGGTTGGCATTTTCCTGTTGGCTAACCAGATTGGGGATGATTCCATCAATAGGCTCATTCAACGAAGTATGGCCATTAAAGAGATCTTTAAAATAGGATATCACATGTTCTGACAAATCCTTATCATTATCAATGATCTGATCCCAATTCTTAATAATCGAAAGTTCTTTAGAAATCCTCCTAAATTGTTTTAAGGAATTGAATAATTTAGTATTCTTGACACCATATTTTAACCATTTTTCTTTGAAAGTGTCTCTTTAAAGTGAATCATTCACATTCAGGAAGCCGTTGATTCTTGAGACAATATTAGAGTCCTCTTTGAGCCCATTTGGGAAATTTTTCACTATATTTTGAACCTGCAAGTTCTGAAGAGAAACTTCAAGAGACAAAATATCCTTATCAATATTGCTAAATGTTTTCCATGCTCTGAAGCTTTAGAGATATTTTGAGAATTTTGATTTTGGATAAGCAGGAAAAAACATCATGACTTGAATTTGAATAATTCCAAGAATCTTCAACTAAAGAGGCGCAATCAGGGTGATTGACCCAAGCTTTGTTGAATCTAAAGGTTAAAGGAGGTTTGAAATCCTTACAATTATGATTCACTAGAATTGGATGATGAACAGATTTAATTCTAGGAAGTGTCAGGCAAGAAATGGAGTCCCAATGATCTGGGGAGGAATCATTAATAAAAGACCTATAAATGTTGCTAGCAACAACTCTATTCAAAATATTCTTGTACCAAGTTAATTTGGCCCCAACCAAGTTGATCTCATGAATATCATTTGTATAAATTCAATACGTGAACTCCCTAGAGGATATAGTATTGAATACTGCATCAATTTTCTCATCAGGATGAAAAATAGAGTTAAAGTTTCCAAGAATGATCCAAGGAGGAGAAATGACAGAATTAAGAACATCAATATCCAAACACATTCTCCTCCGATCCTGATATCTAACATTGGAGTAAACAAAAGATAAATAAAGTTGAATGCCAGTTATCTTGAAGGAAAAAGTCACAAGCTTTCCACTATTATCAACCAGAGATACATTAGTCAAGGATGAATGAGAAAGAAACCAGAGTTTTTTTATTTCAGAAATGCAGATATTGTAATCAATAAGATGAAATCCAAAAGATTCCAAGTTAGGAATATTAGGGGAAAACATCCTTTTGGGTTCATAGATGCCAATAATGTGAGGTTTGTGCTAAACAATGTGGGATTTAAAGGACCTCATTGTATTACTGTTAGCTAAGACCTGACAGTTCCAATACAGAATCTTCATTTAAACCTGACGTTAGGGTTAGAACCCCCTTTTTGCCAAAGTATCCTTGATTTTACTTGCCTTAGTGGGGCTCCCCACTTTCCTTTTAGGACTTTGAGGGCTCTTAGGATGAATGATATCATCAATACTTGAGACATTGGGGTTATCTTGTTCCTGGATGCCAAGTGGCACATAATCCCTAGAGGAGACATTGTGTTCTTCACTATGATGTATATAATCAGCAGAAACTGGGTTCTTAATCAATAAATCAAAATGATTTAATGGAATTGTAGATAATGAAGGTTCATTCAGACTAGACAATGCAGTTCTAGAACTCATGGAAATGCTAGAAGGAATAGTGAAAACAGAAACAGAACTGTGTGCAGATATAATTGGGGAAGCAGTTATTTGAGTAAGAGGAGAAGATACATTCAGAGAGTTGAAAAAACTATTTACATTAGCTATAAAATTACTGTTCAAAGTAAAAAACTGCTCTTTGGCTGATTCTTTATTTGCAAAAACAGATGTATTTGAAGTCTACATGTCCTCCTGATAACTGGAAATCGATTCAGCATCTGAAACAGTGGCACAGTCTTGCCCAGTTTCAGTCTCTGTGTACAGGTATGTAGCAATAGTTCCATCATTTGTAATCTCCTATAAAGATATCCAAAAATTGAGGATTTCCTATTGGATTTCCAAAAGAAAATGGTTCTCAGATTCCTCTTTCTGTAGGTCATAAAAAAGGTTGAAAATATCATTGCAAAATTCACAGAATAAGGGAAGATCCTCTATTGAAACCCATTCTAATTGAATATGAGCATATTCAAAATTCTTTTCTTCCTCCTCAACCTGGTCAGCCCAAGAAATTATTTGGGATGAGGAAGAGGCATGGTACTTTGATATAAAATTAGTTGCAGAAGCATGATTTTGATTATTTACAGGAGGGTCTGTTGATTTGAGAATACCTTTATTCTCAATAAAGACAGCTTTGGGTTTTTTATTTTTTTGACTTCAATATAATCAGAAGCTTTGGTTTGGAACTTAGAATTTCTCTGAATCATCCTAAAAATAGATACACTATGCCCCACTATTTTTCAGACATCACAAAAATAGGGTATATTTTCACAATCCAAACGAATCTCAGACATAAAACCCTTAGCATTGATGAAAATAGAAGTGGGTGTCTTGATTTCCAAATTGATATCAACATGTATTCTGAAAAAAAACCACTCTCACCATCTAATGTGCGATGATTCACCCTCATAGGAGTACCAATACATGATGGAATGTCATTGAGGATTCTAGGATGCCAATACACCAAATTTAATCCATGAAACCTTACCCAAATCTTTGCATTGGATTGATAGAGGTTGAAAGGATTAAAATTCCCCTCCCATTCTGATAATCTTAGGATACCATGTTTGAGTTGAAGGTTACCAAGATTCCAAACCGATTTCAAAGGTTCAAAATAATTAAAGACAATGTGAAAATATCATTTTCCAATTGAAATAAGTTTCCAATCTCTTAGACTACAGCAATGTGATATTCTATTATTGAGATCAGCAAAACACCTAGGCTTATTACCCTTTGAGTAAATAATACGACCCTGTAAATAGAACTTATAGAGGTCCAGCCATTGTTGCATAGCCTCAGGATCCACAATTTCTGAGAATCCACCATTCTATAACCTAGTGTTGTTAGAGGATTTAGATGAATCCTCCTTTATAGAAATTGAGGAACCAGAAAGACCCTCCACGAAGGAAAGAGTTTTCCTTATGAGAGCCGATAAGTCTTGAGAGCCCGAGGGATTGTGAATTTCCTTAGGTGCATGAATATCATTCCATATAAGACAAGAGTAATTTCTTGAAAATATCATGGAACTTTATTGGGACCCCACCAACTATGATAGACACACAAAAATCCCCTTTCACACTCCATTATTTTTAAAATATTGTATTTCCTATTCTTTAAATACAATATTGTGTTTCCCCATATATTCATAGTGGTTTGGGTTTCCCCATTTCCATCTTCATGGTAACTGAACATATTGGGCATGATAAACCAACAACCCCATAAGCAGTCCTTTCTTTGAAGGGATCAGGTTTTCACAATATACAAATAGGGATCATGCCTGTCATATTCATTCCCATCATTATATTAAAATATATAAATCATTAACATATTCATTGGAGATATACATGGGTCTAGACATATCAGAATATAATCATTCGTACATGTTTCAGAATATAAAAAGGCATTCATCGTATCATGAACCATAAAATAAAATAGATATACAAAAATCATTCATAACTGATGATGTCAAATGGGTGTCCTAAACATGTGATCATATCACTAAATGTGTAAAAATAAAAGTTTCATAAACATTTTATCAAATCATGCCCCATGAAAAGAAACTTATTTCATAAGAATATAATAAAACGCCTTAATGGAAAATGTGTTTTATAAAAATATAACCTATGGAATAGAAATATGTTTTATAAATATAATCCCATTAAACCACAAACCAGTTAGAGAATGAATTTGAATTTAACCTTTAGATCATTTCCTATAAACAAAGGAGTAACAATATTGGATGTCATTTTAGAAAGAAAATATTTTGAAAATAGTCTTTTAATATGTATTCTTGTGAAAAAATTTAATTCTTTTAGGAAACTAATTTTAAAATAGAAAATCCTTTTGAAATACGATTTCATTTAAAATAGAAAATGGGATTTGAAAAAATTTGGAAAATAATTTTTCATGAAAAAATAGAATATGAGGTTGTGACCATTGTGATAAATATACCTGAAAAGTAATATTGAAAAAAAATGAATACAATTTCATTTAAAATATTTTAAAAAATAATAATGAATGTCTAAAAACATCATGGAATCAATTTTCTGTGAAAATACCTTTAAACCATATCATGGAATCATGAAATCATTTTGAAAAACATATGTTTGAAAATAAATTGAAAAAAAAATCATTAAAAAATTTTAAAATAATTTATTTGAAAAGTAATATTGAAAAAAATTATTTAAATTTTGAACATAAAATATTTTTAAAACATTTTTAGATATAATGGTTATGAAAGATCAAGGATTTCTAACTAAAGAGAGAGGTAACACAAGGATTTAATAAAAACAATTTATTGATCATATTATGTATCAAAGAGTGTGAAAATGGTACCAATACATGAATATATAGTGGATAACTATATAAGAAGAAATATCATGATATTTTTTGAGATATGGATCATTTGATTCCAACAATTGAACCATAATCCTAAAATCTCAATAAATGTTGAGACTGTTTCATCAAAATATTAACAATTGAAAACATTGATTGAAAATCCCCATTCAAGAAAATGAAATTATTTGAATCAAAATATATCAATAATATAAGAATATTCATGAAAAAACATTCCAAATGTTATTATATAAACCTCATTAATTAATATGGTGTGTAACAGACCATGGGTCTTAATGAGGGAAAATTGAAACTAAATTATCTAACTTATATGGTTAAATATTAATTATAAAAAACCATGAAATATATTTAATAAAAAGGATATTATAAAGTCATAATATTAAGTATAAAAATCCTATTATTCAAAAATGGGATGCATATACATCACATAAAATAAATGAGTGGTGAATAAGACATATTTGTCATAGAAATAAAATGAGGGATGAAATTCCCTTTGCATTAGAATTTAAATTAATTATATACATTAAATAATCATTGATATTAAATATATTGTACTGTTAAATCTAAATAAAATTCATATTCCAATATGTAATACAATTTATGAATTACTCATTAAATTTTATTACCCATCTATTAACAATTCCATATTAATGTACTTTTTGTGTAATAATGGATTTTTTTATCGTATGAGGTTTGAAAGGTTGTTATTTATCTTATATAATTAATTTTTCCAATAATGTAATAAATTAATTATATATAATATATATTATGTATATAATATTTTTTTAATTTATAAATGGTATAAATATTAAAAAAATACATTGCTCATGGAGAGGCTAGACCAGACATATGCATAAATAATGATTCCATTTATTATCTCACTAAATGAAATAATGTAATTTAAATATATATATATATATATATAAATATATAATATCTTAATATTAAAATTATTATGTTATAAATAACATATATTTTTACTAAACCCATCCATAATAAATGACATGTAATGTGCAAATGAATCAAAATGCTTTGAAGAACCAGGAGTCCACATTTCCACAATCGAATGTGTTGTACATACAGAAAATGGTATCCATGATGGAAGGATTTATATAATAACAATATTAGTATAATTATATCAGAAATATTATATAAATAAAATTAAAAATATTTTACATCATAATTCCCAACCATAATATGTTGTGATGTTTAAAGGGAAAAACCATTTTGTGAGATGGTAGTTCACCATACACACAAATGGTAAGTTAATTTTACATTAGATATACTTATGTATAAGACAAGGTATAAAAAATAAAAACATATATTTATATTAATAGAATGGTATTATAATTTAATAATTTAATAAGATTAATTGAGGTGGTGGAGGATTGAAATTATTGATATGGGCTTTGAGGAAGGATGTTACCTTTGGTTTGGGTAAATCTTTTTGGATTGCCCCCAAGGGATTGAATTGTTAGATTTATGCTAAATAAAAGGATTCAACGAGTAAATTTGAGATTTTGGTAAGTTAAGTGGATATATGTTGGCTTAAATTAATTAGATGGAATGGAGTAAATAAGGGGTAGATGTGTTTTATTTTATAATGGATGCATCAGACACACTGTGAATTTTTTAAAACATGTTTTATATACCCTCATTTTAACGTAATATAAGTAATGGGATAATTTTAAAACTAATGAATTAAGAAATGTGGACAAAATATGGACAACCAAATGGTGTTAAAAAATTTACAGGGTATTTTGGATCATGATACTATGGTATATTCTATTGTAAATCTAAATTTTACTATAATCACTCTAACTAATCTCAATCATATTCACTAATATTTTTGGTCAAAATATATGTTTATAGTATTATAATAAAAATGTAAAATAAAATTACTCCATTGATTTATTTTATTATAATTTTCATTTATAGAAGAAGAAATATTAAATTTAATATTAATCTCTTAGACATGGAGAGAAAGTAAGTTCATAAAGCATGCAAATTCAAAAGTTCATAAAATTTTATATCAAAATTAAATATAAAAATGATTCGAATGAATTAAATTGTATTAATGTATTTATAATTCAACTATTTATTATATTAAACAAACATTATATATAACATAATAATATTATGAAATTAGACGATAAAATTGTTTTGAATTAAAATTCAATTTATTTAACTATATATCCAAAAATAAATGTTTCTAAAAAAATCCCAACAATTCACCCAATGATATTTTTTATATTAATGATATGAAAAATTAATTTAATTTTATCAATTTAAATTTCTGAAATTTTCAAATTTATTTTTATTATTGTTCAAAAAAGTACATTAAACAATAATTCTTTTATGAAAGTATTATTTTCAAACATATAATGACATTACTAAAAAATGTATACCCTTTTAAAAAATTTAATAATCAATTAAAAATCATATATAATTTTTAATAATTAGTTATTACTTTTCATATTATTTGGTTTAATGTATATTTTATATATATTCTTTTTAAATAATTATAATAATAAAAGATTGTTTCATATAAATTTAATGCTTCATGTAATGTATGTTAAGGTAGTGTTTACTGTAGTGCATTCTTATCATGGTAGTTAATATAAAAAATTCATAAATATTTTATTGTGGAATGAAATAAATATAATAAATTCAATTTATTTGGGAAAAAATCTCAAAAAATATAGGTTTAACATTCTACCTCAAGTATAATGAATTTAACCCTCAAAATTCTACTAGCTAATTAGTTTTTTTAGTAATTGAATGATTAGATGAAACCCACATCATAAAAGTTAATAGTAAAACATCCATTCAAAAAATGTTTTAATTATAATTGTTAACCAATGATACTCTTAAATCGGTTTCCATATAGGATAACATATGTGTAAAGTGAAATCATGGGTATTAAAGATTAATTGAGACATATTTTTTTGATTGAGAGTGATATTGAAAAAGGGTAGGAGAAAGAATACAATCACAAAGCCATAAATATGTGATGGTCTAAGGGGAAAAAATTTTCATCATAATAAATGGTACTAATAAAACCTTCAATGTTTCATGATCCTTTCCAATGTTAAATACATTTCCTTAGAATATATTCTTAATTGATTCAGTACAATCTAAAAAATTTTGTGCCCTTATCAAATTAGAATACGCATCTTTCTCCAAAAATTAAGATGATTTTATACAGCTAATTAATTTGAAGATCATTATATACATGATAATTTATCCCAACTATCAAGAGTTACAATCAACCCAATGATTTTATAACATGTTATCCAATATGCATAATTACTCATGTGTGGAGATAATAATTTAATCTCACAGCATTCATCCAATGATTATGTTACAAAAACCAAAAATATTTAAACATATAACCCTTCTGAATGATAAAAAATAAATTAATTTCATAGAACACAAATAGAATTTACCCTCTGTATCACCTATTACCTCTTGGATTTCACATTACTATCATGTGATTACCCTCATCATAAAATTATTTAAAACATGTTAATAATAGAAATTAACATAAATTGTTTTTGAAAACATACACGATTCCTTAGTCCAAAGATATCTAGATATATTTTGTAAATCCATGAAAATTTAAATATCTTACATGCTAACATATAATAATTTATTTAAAAAATATTTTATCATTTAAAATATTATAAATACTATATAATTTAGTTTATCCAAATCCATTATATTTAGTTAAATTTTAAGAACAATTTACTAAATATCATGAACCAATTAATGGTTACCTTTCCTTCCTTCAAAATATCACATTTCCATTAATTCAAATATATATATATTCCTATGAATTTAACATATCCTATTAAATCCATGATGAATAAATTATACCAAAAATAATAACATAATAATTGAATTCCAAAAAATACACAATTCACTCGTCTAACTTTATTCGTATCACATTATATAGGTTACATTATCATATTCCTTAATAATTTTTTTATAGAATATGAAATATGAATCATTAATTAATTTTACTCACCATCAATCCAATTATTATTATTTTGTTTAATGTAAATTATACATGAAGAAAATCACATACCTTTCACACATTTTTGTGGTCTCATTATCTTTAATAGTATAACCTATTATTATAAACCACATTATTTTCTTCATGATATTTTCAGTTATGAAATATATTTTCATCATTACAATACATTTTAAATATAAAACATTAAATTCTATCCTATTTACATTGTGTTTCCACTTTTAATAAAACCATGTAATCATAAGGTGATAACTACATATCATATAATAAAATCACATAACCATTAAAAGTTACTTATTGGATATATAAATAATGATGAATAATTTGTTAATATATACAACCATATGTTTATCCTTGGTTATTGGTGTTCATATTATATTTACATCCGTCATGATGGTATGTAGAGTGTCGTTGAATTCAAAAATAATATACCTCAAGAATGTAAAAATGGTTTAAAAATAAGGCCATTTGTCATCTTCCAGGTTAGGAACGAGTATGGACCGTTGCATCTTGTCGTAGTTTCTAATCCAAGGTATATTTATTATAGAATAACTTCCACATATAGTATCTAGATATGGGATGTATTTCTAGGAATCCAATCACTGTATCATTTAATTAAATTCCTAGATATTTTCCAAAACATTAACACATCCTTAGTGTTATCCTTTGATATATCCCTAGACATATCCTAAGAAATTACCATATGGCTATCACTATTTTTTTGTAATAATATTATCTACTTGTTGAATATACCATAAATATTATAAAAACTATAAAAACTATGTATTATAATACATAGAAATTATATAATTTTTCTAGAATACAAAAAACATTATTTTCACCGAATACCAATGAATGTTTTAGTCCAGTGAATTTGGAAACATTAAAAAATAAGATACATTAATGAGAAACATTATCTCATACATTTGTCTCCAAAAATATCACACTAGTAAGACATATCATACATTAAACATATTTGTTTGAATTGTGGATGAAACAAATAAAATGGTGAGATCAATTTCTCAGTAAGGGTAAACAAGAAAGATATCAAAGAATAATCATGTGTATAAGGGTATAATAATGTGATCATAGCATTAGAAGGTCATACCATTAATATAAATATCATCAACATAAATAATGGATTAATGAGTTTTTTAATAAGATATGAATCATATGAGATAAAAGACATGAATTCCCTAAATAATAAAAAAAGAATAAGAAATGGAATTATGTATGACACATAAATATGTAATATCTTTCTTTATAATTAAAGTCAAATTTATATTACTTATCAGGGTACATAAAGGGGAAAAACCTATTCTGTGGGACACACCATCATCCCCAGTCATCATCCTTTCATTGTATGGGATCCAGTATCCAAATCATCCCTTATTTGATTTGGTTTCCCTCTCTCCTCATGGTGGATCGGGTTTCCTAATCTTTTGTCATCATGGGGACTACACCTACTGGGAGGGACACAACAACATACCCAGTCACAATAATTCATTGCAAGTGATTGAGTTTCCCTATATTAAAACTATTTATCAATATTATATACTTGATTCATATCAATATAGTTTTATATATAAATCATTACCCAATGAATTAAAGATATATATAGGTCAAACCCATATAATAATAATAATATCATTCATAAATGTTAGACAAGATTATAAAACATTCATCATATTATTTTCCATAAAAAATAATGGGGTTTATTAAAATCCAAGAATATGTGATGACATAAAATGGGATTCATAAACCTGTAATCACATCATAACCTCTGGTAAATGATAGAATACATAATCATTTCATCAATGAATAACTTTAGAAAAAGAAGCAAGTTTCATAAGTGTATAGCCCATGAAAAGAAGTGGGTTTCATAAGAATAGAAATGGTTAAAGTTAAATATGTTTTATAAATATATATCCTATTAAAAAAATCATATTTCATAAACAGTCATCCATAAAATCATCAAATATGAAGAGAAATAAAATGAATGGGTCTTTTTGATCATTTCAAAATAACGAATTAATAACACAATTAGATGTCATCATAAATGTACATTAATCTAGAAACAAACATTTAGAATATTTAAGGAGTAAAATATCATTTCATTTAATATTATTAATTTTTAGCTTACATTTTTTTTTAAAAAAAGTGTTTTAAAACATAAAATGGAAACATGATATTATTTTGAAAATGAATATTCCTTGAAAACATTTTGAAATTGATATCCTTGACATGGAATCTTTAAAAAAAAATATAAAAATATTTTATGTACATTAGTTTGAAATAATATAACTATATCATGTAAACAATTACAAAAAGTTTATTATTGATTTTTTTTTGAAATCATATAATGAAATTTTATAAAATTTTGAAACCATTATATTGAAAACAAATTGAATAAATAAAAAAAGAAATTATCATAATAATTTGATATAATTTTATTCAAAAAATATTCATTAAATCATATAAAACACTTTTTAAACATTATAAAAAAGAAAAAACATTTAGAAAACATTTTTTAATTTAACGTTGATTTCTAAAGGAAGGGATTAGTGAAGTCAGAAATTATGAAAAACAGATTCCTACTCATCTTATATACCAAAGAGTGAATAATTGGTACAAATAAGTTATGATATAAATAATAACCATAGGAGTATAAATATCCATAGTGGTTTTTATTTTTGGTTCATTATACTATATCAATGGAAGGTTATTCATATACAATCTCGATAAACAATGACATTGAATGAATAAATCATATCCAAGAGGTAAATTTGAATCATACTCCCCATATTTGAATATTTAATGGTTTGAAGCCTATGATATCTAGAAAATAAATAAATTAATGTGAAAACATTTCAAATTTAATTATATACACCTCACAATGTAATATGGTGGATGAATAATCATTTGTATCAAGGAGGGAAAATTGAGACATAACAATTTTACTGATATGGTAGATTTGTAACAGTAAAACCTCATGAAATAGAGGAAATAAATTGGATATGTAAATAACCATAAATTTAATTAATAAATTCATAAAATACATTCAATTTAAATTTAATCAATAATCAAAACAATTGAGTGGTGAATAAGACTTTTATCTAACAGTAATAAGAAGAGAGAGAATGTTCCTTTACCTTATGCCTTGACCTTAACTGTATGCATTAAAAAATACTAAATGCTAAATTTATTTTTATTATAAATATACCAATGAAAAATATCATCTTATATAATACCATATATTATTCACTCATTAAATTATATTACCCATATATTAAAAAAATCCATGTTAATGTAATGTTTCATGTACCAATAGCTTTGTTTATCATACGTTATTTGAATTTTTATTCTTGATCATCTTAAATAACCTAATAATATAATATATAATGATTCATATATAACATATTCACTATATTTAAATATTAATATTAATATTTAAATGATTGAAATATTAACCAAAATTCACTGTTTATGGAGATGGTAGGCCGTATAAACACATAAACACTGGTGCAGTTTTATTGTTATATTAAAATGAATAAAGTAAATGAAATAATTTCATGTAAAAATATAATATAATTAATGTATAATTATTTTCCCTTATATATCATAAAAATTTACTACACCCATCTTTAATAGGATTATGTGATGTGTGAACAAATCATGTCTCATTGAGGAGGTCGTAGTCCACACTTCAACAAAAGAAATTATTATACTTACACAAAATGGAATGCATTAAGGATAATATTATATAATATCTAAATAAGTATAAATAAATAATAAATCAAATATATATATATAATATAAAATTGCATTTTCAATCATTTTCCCCATCCATGAGAGTTGGAAATGATAAAATGAACATCATGGTTTCATGAGGTAGTATATCATTATTCATAAAAGGTGTATGTTTTTAAACCATTAGATTAATAGTTGTGTAAATTAATATTTAAACCGTAGGATATAAAAAGTTATTTTTATTTTATATAATTTTTTAATCATGTTTTCTTGTTAATAGTTGAGTTTTTGTGCCAGATAAAGTGAATTTATTAAAGGAGCTTCATGAAGTATTTGACCTATTCTTTAGGTAAATTCTATTTTTTTCACCAAAGGTATTACATGTATGGAATAATACAGAAAGGGGTCATTCAATAAAGAAATTAAGGATTTTGGGATTTTAATATTTAAGATATCATCCAAGCATTGGTTGAATGAGAGGTGTGATTACGGGGGGTGGTTGGTGAACTCTTATAAGGCAGTGAGCGGACACATAAGGAATTTATTAAAACAAGTTAGATATACCATGTTTTTTAACTCAAAAATCATAAAAAATATATGAAACCCAATATTTTATTGTGTATGGAAAAAATATTCCTATAAAATGTTATTTGGAATAGTTCCTAGGATATTATAAACTTATTTATTATGGTTCGGTTCATTGTTAAGATAAATTTTACCTTAACCGATATAAATAATATGAATCATATTCAATAATAATTTTAGAAGAAATTTATATTTTTCATATTATAATATTAGTATTATACATATTGAAAACATTTATTTTCACTTTTAGAAATTCAGATCACATAATCATAAAGCTTTTATAATACTAATCAAACTAATGTAGTAAGAAAGATGATTTTAAAATTGACAATGTTCAATGGATAATTAAGACTATTATGTAAATTAATCAAAATATCTATTAAAATAAACTAAATTTTGTTAATATATTAATAATTTAGCTATTTTTCATTAAAATGGACTTAAATTATAAATTTTCTATATAATAAATTAGAAAGAAAAGAAACATTGAATTGAAATTAATTATTTTTCACTATTTTTCCTAATATTAGGTTTCATAGAAAAATCCAAAAACAATGTCCCCCTATGATTATTTTTAAATTAGTAATTCAAAAATTTTATAAAATTTTATAACATTAGATTTATATAAGTGTATGAAATAAAATTTATTAGCACTCACAAAAGGACATAAAAGAGGTTCTTTTATTAAAATAGTATTTTAAATAATAGAAAGACATTACTAAAAATTTTATGTTTTAATAATAAAATATGATATGTATTTAAAAAAACAATAAAAATAATTTTTTAAATATATTTTACTGTTATACATATTAAAAATTTGAAGATCTTTGTTATAACTCTCCTATATAAATAACATTAATAATAAAATGGTGTTTCGTAGAAATTCATTTTTTCATGTCAGCTTTGGTATGTTGGTGTTCCCTGTACTGGAAAACTAACATGGTATAATTTTAAATAATTTTTCAATTAGTGTAGTGTTAAATGAAATAAATCAATGAAAATAAATTTAATCAAAAAAACAAGGTAGCAAAAATTCTGTGTGTAAAAATTAATATGTTTTTTCACAACCATTATCCACCACCATCCCATATTATCAGAGATGAAAACATCGTTTGTGCATACATGAAAAATACATGATCCATAGATAAATATTTATTGTTTTTCATCACTAATTCATAATTTTAGTTATAATAATTATTTTTAGGAATATGAAATATATTTTTGGTATTATTATAGTTCATCAATAGTGAATTATAATTTACTTTTCATTCATTCCATCTGTCATTTTGATGAAACAAAAGTCATCCATATAAACTACCTTTTTACATGGTGAGGTAATTCATTTTTCATCTTCTAATTATAAAAAAATTTATAAAAGTTAATGAAAATAATAAATATTATAATAAAGAAATTATTAACATTAGAAAGATGATGGATCCCTTATCAATGTATATGTACTAGGAATAAAATACTGATAACTGAAAAAACATATTTATCATGAGAACATTGATTTTAATAAGGTGTTTTTAATATGAGGGTGATAATATTTTTTAATTTAATCATATATAGTATTATATTTATGAGTATGGTTTTTTAAATTATTTTTAGGGGATATATAATTATGTTAATATATGATCGAACATGTACAAAGAAATATAAGATGGGATTTAAGGGTTTTATATGATAAAATCTTTTCAGTTCAATATTGGCTTTGTAAAATTTTCATTTCTACATATTATATAGGTATCCATGGAATAATATAATAGTATAATGAATTGGTTTTTTTGAAATTGGTATCTTATAATATTACAATGATTGGTGTGAAAATGACTATGGATATATTTTTTAACATATCGATGTAGATGTATGATTTATTTAAAATAATTCTTATAATATTATTAGAGGAAAAATTAAAAATAATATTTGATATAATTTTAATGATTGAATATGATTACTATATAGTCATTTACATAATATTCTGCATTGAAATAATTTTAAATAATTGTTTTCAAAGGATTATTATTTACTACACTTATGATGCCACATGTCTATACAATGAATCTTTAATAATGATTATAACATTAAATATAATATTAATAAAGATTCTATATATGAATTGTGTTTTTATTTTATGATCTATCATGTTTTTTTCATGACTATATTATCTATAAAACATGACCAGGATTATGTTAGAATAAAATTGTGATTTTATTATTTTATTATTGTGGTTATCTATATTTTTTAACAAAACATATCACATAATAAATGTCATTATAATAATTTAATCCCATGTTATAATATATGGTTCTTTGTAGGAAATTTATTGTTAGGTAATAAATAATTAAAATTATGTTAGATGACAAATAAATTTTTGAGAAATATGTTGTTAATACATCTTGTATCCAGAGACACAAAATATCTACAGACCCTAAGCATTGATTTTTTATGTATTTACGATTAAATTAAAATTATATAATATTATGTATTTTATTCATGTTTCACATAGATTGTATTAGAGAATATTTTTTTCATTTTTATAGATTATTGTTCTAAAAAATTTGTTTTAACCTTTAGTATAAGTGTTTTTAGAGGATAATAACATTTTTTTTATTATATAACGGATCGTGGGTTTCACATATTTTACTTCCTTGTCTGGATACTAGCCAGTGGATGATACAACATAATAGATTCACCTATGTATAATAACCATGATGTAGTATCTTGATATGATTAACTACCCGAACAGTGTGACCAAGTCGGGTTCCACTGGCCTTAGGTGTGCATCACCAAAAACCAAAGGCTACCGACAAATAGAAAGGTTAAAAATGTATAAATTTGGGAGAATATAACCTTAAATGTAATGATTTTTATAATAGTATGACTACATAAATATATCATGCCTTGTAAAATAATGAATTAGAATACTCAATATAGACCTACAAGTGAAGGATTCAAAATCAATAATAAGAAATAAAATAAGTAATAATAGCAACATGTTATATTGGAAATTATTAAACTAATAAACATGAAAACATAATACTTGTATAAACTAATTAGATAATTCATACATAAAAGGTTGTACAATAAAATATCAAATGGGATCCCCAAATGCTGAAAAAACTAGCTACATATATATATCAAAAGAATAATGCTAGATATAAATAAATCTAAAGTAAAACTAAAAAAATTAAACTCTATATAAGGCACGACCATTGATCCATTCCTTCATTCCATGCCGTGCAGCAGTTATTTTGAAACTCCAGAATTATATCCCTTATCTGAACATAATAAAAAATGTTTATATGCAATCATACGGGCCCATGTAGGGTGAGAGAACATGTCTCATTTTATTATCACCCATGTGTTTGTACCTAACATGTGTTGTTAAGCAGGTTTGATATAATAATACAAACACCTATAAAATGGGTAATGTAAAAACTGACATCCCTGGTACTCAACAGACACCAATAAGACATAACCCGTATCAGATAATGCTGGATTAATTGGATTGGAATGGATCTTTTTTCCATCTCCCAATGTTTCCTCCGATGTCAAAATGCCTAGGTGATCATTCAGGTTCCCCCTCAATCATGTAACCTGACACCCTTTTCTTCATGACACCTCAGGTTACAAAAATTTTACGGAAGTCTCTAAGGAATGAAAAATTAAATGTATCATGGTCCCTCAAACCCCTTCCAAATAGGGAATGTTGTATCAATGCTTGACATCTATAGGCATAATGATTCCATTCCTCTAATGATAACATCATCGTCTTAAAATACGATGTCCTAAAGAGTGGGGATATACACTCTCCAGTATAATTCCCATCCAAAAAACCACAATCATAGTGATAATGAGCCCCCAACAAATAGCCTCATCATTATCAAAAAAATATCCTCACCCCCAAGTGTCTTTAATTTACTAGAGGCCCTAACAAAATTATTAATCTACACTACATGAGCCTCTACTCAAAAGAGTGGTAAAAAACACCTCATCACGATGTCATTTTATGTGAACAGAACTCAAATTAGTGATATTTCTACTACATGTGAGTGGGAATCACCAAATAAAATACCTTATACCACTGCAATATTTACCTTATTCCCCTAAAATCATGACACTCAAATATAATTTCCATGGAATCCAATATTATGGTACTGTCCCCCCTGATGGTGTTTCGACCTCAAAACCACATCCATGATTCAAAACTAATTTTCAACAATAACAATGAAAATTCAGGACCTGACCAATTGATGATCTCAAAACCCATTTAATATGTTCCAATCCTATCTGAATGATCACGTTGCCTCAAATAAGAATGTCTAATGCCACCCCATCTTCAATCCAAGCCCACCCCGAACCCTTGGGACACACCTCAATCAAATCAAGCATTTCATATATATATATAATCAAATATAATATTATTAGAGAATAAATTTAGAAAATAAATCAAATCATACTAAATTGAAAAGATCAATTTAAATTAGAAAATGGTTGAAATTGAATTTCACGACATCAGTGAAAAAAATAATGTCAAAACAATTATAAATATATCAAAAAAACACCATGACCTAGCTACCCAAGGGGGTCGATGGCCTCTATCATGGTCTCCCACATATGAATCGGGCAATGGAATGTCAATGTTATTTCTTTATGGTCAACAATAAATTTATAATGAAATAATGGGGGTCTCAATCAATTACCCAACAGCATGATAAAAGAATCAACCCCAAATCATTTTAAAAAACATAATGAATGGTATGAACAACCTAACATGGACACAGAGACATGGGTAAATATAATATCAATCTCTAAATTGAAACAGATTCGATGATATATGAGTGAATATTTAGAAACTTAATAATAACAAAAATTGGCTGAAAATAAAATTAGTGCTTCATGAGAAAAAAACAACGGAGTAGAGAAGGATGAAATTCATTGTCCATACTAAGGTGGTACCAACAAAAAAATAAAATATTAAAATAGAACATGGAAATAGATTTTAGATAAAAATATACCAAAGGATAGGAGGATGATGATTTTCTCCCCTTTAATGAATGATCAATTATATATAAGGGGGATAAAGGTAGAAAAGGGAAATAAAAGTGGGTAAGAAAAGTAAATTCACCCCATTAAGGAGGACACGTGATTTACTGAAATAAATTTCCAAACTGTTTGCAAACCATGTGAGGTATAATGATGAGGTAATATCAAAAAGGGCTCCCTAGAAAGGCTTTATCAAGTTATTCCTTAACAATGCACAAACCATTATGAATCCCTCTGCAACTACTGCAAAACAATTCACATAGGCATGCCCATCCCATGAATGGTTTTCCCTAATCATAAAAAATATGTAAATTGATCTACATAGTTTGTTGGAAGCTATTGAATGGTTTACCCTTAATTGTGTGCCTTGACCAACAATTCCAAAAACGTCTTTCATAACTCCAACACTCTCGAAACAACATCTAGACACTTGAAGAATTAGATAAACCCTTGAACAAATCAAAAAAGTAATATAATTATAATATAACTCTCAAAATATTGTTTCAATAATCTTAAATGAAAATACACCATAACTAATTGAAATCATAATAAGGTGATTGGTTTTCAACAAGACTAAAAAACTAGGGATGTTACAATCTACCCAATATAACATAGAATATCTATTAGTTTTTAAATTTTACATAGAGATGGTACCAACCACAACTATACTATTAAAAACAATCAACCGTACTACATTCATAAAGGTAACAATTCAACATCCTTATGGGGATCCCCACCATTAGAGTGACCTGCCTAAGTCTTATCCTGAAAAAGACTAAGAGCATGAAAGTTTTCCATCAACCACATTCCAAGAATCAAAATTCCTCCCTCTATATAATTGTCACTCACACACCTCATTAGGTTTTCATGTGTCATATGTGACACTCATTCATGTAATGCACAACATTATTTCTCATATGATTCCCTTGTTACACATGGAAACAATGAGGTTCTGCATTTCAATAAGTGTTAAAATAAAACATGGTGCCTTAATCCCCAATAAATTACCCAAACATCTTGTTGCATAGATACCTCCCACCTCAAATAAGCTTCATATAATGAGATTTAATGATATCAAGAACCACAATAATACCAACATATAGTGACTCTCAAATATAGAACCCTATTACTTGCACTTTATATATATATATAAATCAACTACAGATATTGAAACAAATTAACCAGAACATTTTTTGGCCATTTTAACAGCATTTTCACCCCATACAAAAAAAATAAGATATGCCTCACAAGGTCATTCTATGAAAAATAGAATCCCTTTTCATGCCATTGAGATACCTCTAACTGTCATTGGATCACCATCCAACACAATACCATGATGCTTCAAGTCTTTCACATGGCTTGAAACTGGATTTCATTGTGCTTAACATCCATGTGGTACTGCAGTTGTCACCATTCAATGACCACACATATGGGTTTGGTTGTTTCTTCCATTAACTCCGTGTGATGCTAAACATCATCTTCCCTCACCTGGAACTAATCCTAAACAAATTTAGAGCCTTGAGGCTACCCTAGTATATGACTGCATGCTATCCAATAAGGATTCCTACAGAACCTATCAAGATTCCCGACCAATGAACATGCCCAAAAATACATTGGTGGCTTCTCACATTTATTATAAACATGTCCCGGCAACCCACAGTAGATGAAACCCATAAAGGATACACTACGAATTGGATTATCTATGTCATTGTATTAACTACCCTATTGAAAATAATTACTTCCTAAATTCCTACTATCTAAAACATCACCTCCAACATCCAATGACACCACATCGTGGCTTGAATATAAAATGTATTTCAAATTTCCATGAATTATAATAACTTGGTTCAAAACCTCTGATAATGATGAAAATCTAACAATGTTTACCTATACCTGAATGGTATGAGGTGTCCATCCTTAATGTTCCTCACCCTCGAGATTTCATCACTCACCAATTCATGTTCCAATCATGAATGTTTTGTGAACATAAGTGTATTGTCAATGACAGGCATGTCACCCAACCAAAGGTTCAAGAACACTTGATCACTTCCTATATTCACCCTATCGATGGTTAAGCGCTCAAATATCATTGTATTAGAGTGGAACCAAGCCTATCTTCCAAGTCTTCCTTCCTACACCTACAAATACCACTATAATTTACCTAGTCATCTGATAATACGGGTTACAATGTAGAGGAGCATCCCTAGAGGCATCTCTAACTAATCAATGATTATTTTCATACTCTCGATCCAATCTATACTTACATGTAAGAAACTCTAGGGATGACTTAGCCCCTTGAGCACGGATGTTGATCCATAGTAACAAACATACTAGGATCGCCCTGATATTCTAGTCAAACCATAGGCAAAGTTTCAGAATATATAGAGGCTGACATGCTTAAACTGGAATCTAATCATGCTCCTAAGCCTATAAAAATTTATAATGCTCAACCGAACCCACATGTTCCTAAACCTAATCCTGGTCCTATGGAAATGTATCATCACCTGTTTAACTCTCAATCTGAGCCACCTAGGTGTAACCCACTGAATACCATCAACATGGTAAGACTACCCATAATATATATATATATATATATTATATATATTGGGAATGTATTAATAGGTAGTGTATCCTCACTAAGATCCATTCCCACAATACATATCACCTTAAAAATATATATATAAATCATGTAATGTCATATTTCACATGTAATAATAAAGTTCATTCCATGACATATCACTTATAAGAATGCACCTCATCATTCTGGACCATTAATATCTAAATTAAAAACTCTTAATTTAGGCCTAACTAATATGTAAAAATTAATAACAACCACCCTACACATACCCGGCCAAGGGTCCCATATCTCATCTCGTGCCTTACCAGGCCATGGACATACATCATAAAAAAAATTCATTCCATGAATACCAGTCAAAGTGGAAATCATAAAAATTATAAATAAAGAAAAATAGAACAACATTCCCACACATGGTAACTTGGTACATAACACATATATCGGTATTCAAGAACCCATGAATTACCTATGAATCAAGATATTACACATCCTAGTCACTAGTCTACCATAATTTAAATAGTAAGATAATCTAATGCATTATTGATCCCATTAGTATCAATCCTTACAAAACTACTAAAATCTTATTAAGAACTCATCTGATACAACTTATAGCATCCTGGACATGATTATCCACCTCAACATTGATTTTGGGTTGGTTCCAACTATCCTTTTGGGTTACATCTCAAATTCCAGAGGCCTTGCAACTAACTATGATAGGGTGAAATTGTAATGTTGGGAGAATATACCCTCAAAGGTAAAGATACAAATAAATGAATGATTACACGTATATTACATGTATACTACATGTATACTACATGCATGGGATCATAAATGCTCAGTATACTCAAAACGAACCCACCAATTGTAGAAGCATAATCAATACCATGAAATATTAGATGGAATAATAATAAAATATTCCAAAAAAAATAAATAGAAAAACCAAAAATAAAACACAACACATATGAAAACAAAATGTAGAATTCATAAATAAACCTTCATACAATAAAATAACATAGGGGGTTTCCATTGGATTACCGTCATAGTTATATACATATATCTAAAGAATCATGCTGAACATAATGGAAAGTCCTGTAAAATTAAAAATGAAAACTCTATATGAGGATTGTCCTTTGGACCATTCCTTACCTCTATTCCAACGAGATAATAAGGTCTATATCCATGAGCTTATCACTTTCTAGAACATAAAGACAAAAAGTATACATGCCCCTTGAAGATCTCTTGTAGGGAGTGAGAATGTGTCCCAATAGGATATCACCCATGTATGTATACATAAAATTATTGTTTATGATGGTATGATTTAATAAAATAAATATGTGAAAAAATGCATAAAATAAACAAGGACATCCATGGTGATCAACTGGCACCATGAAGTCATCACCTGCATATACGGATGCCAAAATCACTACATAAGAAAGGGTCGAGGGCCCATAGACCAAGGTATCTGGTGTGATCACAATGCCCTTGTGAATTCTATGGTTCCATCATAATCAGGTAACTTGGAAACGTGTTCCTACTAACACCTCTTATTGCAACAATAAAACCAATGTACCAATGGTATGCCAACCAAATAGATCATAGTCCCTCAGAACCCTACACAATATGACATGTCAGATAAAATCCGAATAATCAAAGGTACATAAATAGATGTCATAAAATTAAAAACAATGTTAGCTCACATCAAGATGTACCTATTATGGGTGATACCCATTCTGCTATAAAATTCCCAGACCAAAATCCACCATCATGGTTCAACTCACCCCCCAAATAAAAGAATCATTACTATCGAATGAATGCTTGTCACCTCCCATGTGGCTTTCTATGTCATGTAATCCCATGAAAATTTCTATTCTACAGTATCGAGGGCCTCTACCCACATGAGATGTCCATACCAACTCATCATAGATTCAACCCGTGTTCACATGACTCAAATTGGAAATTTTTCCATCACATGGGAGTGGATATTAGCAACTAATGTTCCTAATACACATTCAACAATAACCTCATTCACCTACAACCATTCCACTGAAATATGATGGACATTCTATATAATATATCAAAGATCCCCCAACATGACAGTCTTTCCACCTTAGTATAACATCCTTGATTCCCCACTAATGTTCAAAACCATCCATTAAAATCAAGGACAATATTAAGGGGTGATCTCATCACCCATGTATCCTAGGATGATCCTATCCCGATGATCACATCACCTCAAATCCAATGGCCAATTCCTCACCCACATTAAGAGAATCTCTTAGTGACCCCATAGGCCTCATCTCAGGACAATAATGCTTTTCATATATATATATATAATATAAAATAATCTTAACAAATAAATTTAAAGAATAAATTCAAACTAATTTAATTGAAAAGATCAATTTAAATAAGATATTCAATTTTAATATTTTCTGATAAAAATGGAAAAACAAGAAATAATAATAATAAAATACAAATATATCAAAATAATTGTTCCATCATGATTTCATTGATGGTAGATGGATTCTAACATAGCCTCCCTCATATGAATGAGGATAGAAAATGGAAAAGGTTATCCGATAAGGGAAAGAGTTGATTCAATATTCATCTTGTTGTGGATGTTCTCAACATACCACTAACACCTTAAAATATGAACCCTAAAATAATCATCAAAAACAAAAATGAAATTAGTCCACACCTACCCTGCACCCGTATTTGTAGGTATGTCAAATATCAAATTATATCATGAATTTTATTTTACGAGATATGAGTTTTCATAGAGCGCTCAAAAAAATTGGGAGAATTGGTTCAATTGCATTTAGTGTTCCATGAAGTAAATGAATAGGGGAAGAGAAGGGTATATATGATTAAACATACCATGTAAGTTATAATAAACTTAAAAGATATAAAAATAATGCTTTGAGGGAGAGGTGGGATTAAAATCCAACAGAGGAGAAGTGTAGGATTTCCTCAGACTGTGTCTGCGACCATGGAGAATTAATCGGTGAAGAAATAGTAAAATAGGAAAATATAAGGGGGATTAAAAAGTAAATGTATCCCATTAAAGAGACCACCTGGTTAACTTGGATGATTTTATAAATTAATACACAAAAAATTAGACCAACATAGCCAAGGTATTGTCCAAAAGGACTCCCTCCCAATGATTGTGCATGGATTTCCTTAACCATGCACAAACCATGTAGAATCTGTCTAAGACTATTATTGATTACCATTCATGGTTGTTCTAATCCCTGACATGGTTTTATCAAACCATTTATATGTTCCTAACGGGGCCTCACAGTAACAGAGAAGGGGATGCACATTTTACCCAAGACAGTTCACCCATACATGAAACTCTAAAATAGTCCATTGGGAATCTAAGGATCCTTAATCACCATTTAGACAACTGAGTCCTAAAAAAACCCATTAAAACCCACCAATATATATATATGAATCTTAAAAACAATATAAATTTTGTTTCAATCAACAATAACGAAATGGAACACCAGTAATATTCAAAAAAAGGGAGTTTTTATCAACCTAACTTAAAAATCCTGGATGTTTACTTGAGAAGGGGTAGATTTTATATTTATTATATCATTACTAGTGTAATTTGAGTTGAAAAAAGAATAAATTTCTATCTATAATAATTAGAGTTACATCATTGGGTAATTTACAATCTAGTTACAAACCATTATGATAATTGAGTTGATTGATCCTGTGAAAATAGATGATAATCCTTTGTGATTTGAGATACACATAGAGTGTCAAGGGTTAAATTTAATGTTCTTAATTTAGGACATTATTTGAATTATTTTCATAACAATATTATTACATATAATGATTAATGATTTTTTATATCTATTCTTTATAGTTTTGGGTTTTAGTCATTGACTAGAATGAGGAAGAATTTCGTTAATAATAAATGATACAACCAATATAATTACTACCATTAATAGAAATAATGTCATTGGGAGAAGGTTGAAATATCATGAGACAAAAATCACTCAACTCCATCACCATGTAAATAAAACATGAAATATGTTGTGGTATATAATGCATCCAATAGGGATAAAGAGTCCATTTTTACATTTATGTAACAGTTTACTCATTATTTATATGGGTCTTCTAATCTACTATTGTTTGATAGATAGATCCATTCGATGGAAAATATATTATTCATTCAATAGTGCTCGAATAATGAGAGTGTCGTATTAATATTATATTTCATGGATGTTTAAGTCTATTTGTGGTGGAATCATAGAAAGAACATAACTCAAGTATAATAAATAAAATCCAAAAACGAGATAGGATTAAATTTTTTTTTTTCAATAAATACATTCATCTAAATATATATGCTCTGATGGAAAGGGACATTATAATGATAAAAAATATTAATCATGAATGGATTTTAACAAACAAGTAATACATTAAAAGACTTTAAAAAATATATTAACGGTATATCATTGAGGATTTGAAAATAATTTTATATAGTCATTCATCTAATAAAAATCATCAAAAAGAGTTATCAATATTAAACATATAAAAAATGATGAAACCATTAAATGTTCATGGATGGTAGAAATTAAATGTTGGAACTCAATTAATTCTTATATATTAGAGACAATAATTGAAATATAGATCTTCATAGAAATATGAATTGTATACCCAATAGATGAAAAAAATCCAACAACCAAAAATCCATATTTGGGGGGGGGGGGGGAATGACATAGGAAATTGTAAATATTTACCTAGAATACAATTCAATTTTGGAATTGATGGCCCTCGTTATAGAGAATGTCAACTGGGGATTAATGGATAAAAAAAGAAATATAGTAGAACTTAGATTTAACCCATTATGTTAAATATTTTATATATATCTTTATTGGCAATTATGTGAATTAATTACCTATTTCATGAACTATTGAGAATAGTTTCCCCCAAAAACTCTTCAGAAAATGAATAGTGGGAAGGTCTTTGATATCCCAACAGAAGTGGGTGATGAGAATGATATGGTCAAATGGACCCAAAAAATCATATCTAGAACAAACAATTTCATATTTATTACTATCTTTACAATATATTTCATTAAATGGTAATTTTAAAATGATATCACATCACCAATTCAATGAATATATGTTAGTTTATAATTAAAAACTCGTAATGGTAGGATGATCACATAGGAAGTCTATAGCTCATATTTGATAGAAGTGTATAGGAATTTTATTACATGAAATATTATGAATTACCATATAGTTTATGTTCACATGATCTTGGCCATCTGTTATATATAATTAGATATTGGTATCACATAAATATCTAATATTGGGATGTCATGTTTGATATTCCAATTCTTTGTTTCAACTCCTCTTATTTTAGAAATGAATTCAACCTCCAATGGATATTAGTTAAATTATATGGTTCTTAATACATATTAATGAGGGGAATATATCAAAAATTAATGGGAAAATACTTAAAAAGTAATATTATTCTATTATATGATGTTATTATAATTTATTAACTGAATACAATAATAGTTGGACACAAAATCAAGATGTTGAATTTTAAATTAAAAATTATAGAGAGATATACCTATTCCATAAAAAATTATGTAATTGCCTCAATTCAAATTTTGGAAATGAATAAGTAACTGATAGAGAATATAGATAATGGACTCATAAACTCCATTTTGTTAATATGTTTTCACCTATTCATTATATTATGAAAATACATGGATAAATTAATTTCTTTCATTAATTATTAACATCATTACAAGATGTATACTATGAAAATGTATCATATACCCCAAACTAATAAATTATATGACCAAATTTATATATGTCAATAAATTCAAATAATTGAAATTAATCATAGATAACCTCAACTGAGTGTCCAGAGAGATGTCATAACAATGAAAACCCATAGATTGAGGTTTGTTTATTTTTAATTTATTTAATTTTTATTTAAAATTACGAATTACAATACATTAATCCTTGATTAAGTGAACATTGTCTTGATATATTTCCATTATCAGTTTGTGTTAGAACTTATAGATTATATTCTTATATGTTTTAAGAGAAATTAATTTTTTAAAGAACATTTAATTATTTATTCAAAAACCCAATGAAAAAAAAGAACATAAATGTAACATTTAATAAATTTAAATATTTTTCAAATATGTGTTCATTAATGGGTCATATAATATTATATGAGGTTATATATTTAGCTTTATTAATGAAGGAATTTATGGTCCAATGTTCTAGACCAAACACATTAAACGATAACCACATTTTTCTTTTGTTGGGTGGATATTTATTGGGAATTTTTAAAAATTACATATAATAATGTAATAAAATTACCATGTTGAAAAAAAGGGATGAAAATTAATGTGTGAAAATAAATTATATGAATGTTAAATGGAATTGAAAACAATGTAATTCAATGAACCAGTGTTGAAATTACACTATAGTAGAGAATGGTTTAGGATCTGTAGTGATGAATCAATGAACGGACTGAGATTTTCCCTTGTGAATGTTTTTAAAATTATTTTTTATTCCCCAATCCAATAAAATATTCATTTGAAAATTACCCAAATCATGATTTATTTTTTGAAATAATTGTTTTTCATGGACGATTGAAAATAATTATCTCTATGTAGAGTGTTTTATCATATACAGGAATCATAATACTTTGACCTGTATATTAAAAAGGAGTGAATTGAATATATTCCACAGAATATTATTATTTACACCCTCTCACATCATATATAAGAATTTTTGTTCCCTTAGATCCTTGGTTCCATAAGAGGTTTCTCAATAGAAATATACCACTCTTAATTGATTATGTTCAAGTTTATTTCATCATTGAAATACTATTAATCTTATATATACATTTTTAAGCATAGAATACAATATATCAAATATATTTATATGTTTTAAATATTATTACATAACCCTTATCTACTAATTTTTAATAATATGGGTAAATAAAAAATACTTTTTTTGCATATGTGGACTACCATGTCCAAGAGGTGATGCATTTTTTCCTCACCACAAATATTTATTGGTTATAAATATAAATATTAATTAATATATACGATATATATTATTTTAAATTATTCTTTAGGGGTGAATTTTTATTTACTTATATTTTTTTCATCCATCGAATAGTGGAAACATCACTTGTTCATCCATATGGGTTACCTTCTTAAGGATATGAAGTAATTTATTATTGAAAATAAAATTATATGAGTATATATAAAATTTTACATAATGACAAAATATTATAATGGAAGAATATTATCATTCTGATATGATCTATCACAGTTAAATTTATATGTAATGGGACTTCTGAGTTAAAACAAACATGAAAAATAAAGCGGTTTTCATGAAGAACATTGATTTTAATAGATAATTACAACAAAATGAATGCTATGATGTAGAATGAAAGTTATATAATGTATGGTATATATATGAACTGTTATAAAAAAATATAATATAATTATATTTTTATTATATAAGTTGTCCTAATAGTTACAATGAAATATGTAACTTGAGGTATCTGATATATGTTACAATGTCACTTCTTACTAGGATTTTCTACAATAAATATTCATTGATGGAAATTATATATACATATATATATATATACAATTCTTTTAATTCTGTTTTATTTCATATAAAAAATTAAATATATTATTTTTATGCAATGGTGCAGTATAACTCTATTTCGAACATAATTGATTATTGAAATGTTATAAAGAATATAAAAAATTATTTTCTTTATAACGAGGAAGTATTTTCATTATTTTATGTACCCACATAAAAAAAATTCAATTTTTTTTTCATATCATAAAATTATTTATTAATTTTATGTTGACACATACATGATATTCAATAAAATGTTTTTTGTGGAATTCCATGTTATTTTTCTTATGAGGAACATTTTACATGAGGTGTGAATAGAATATTTTTTTAATGTTTATTATATAAAATCAATTTCAAACCAGCATAACAGCTCATGGTTTGAAATATCCATTATATGTATCAATGTATTTTTTCAATGATTTTTTCCTTAATAATTTTGTTTATATTTATATTTTAAATAAAAAAATAAAAAAATAAAAGGGTCTTGTAATAATGATATTTTCAATTAATTATTTAATATAATTTATCTTATTTAAAAAAATATTTTTTACTACTTATGCTTAATTAGATATGTGATCTAATGATACCATACATATTTTTTTATAGATGGATTTTTTCAATAATGATGTTATGTTTGTGAATATCATTCATTTTTATTAAGTCACGCATGAATGATATGTTCAAATTATCATTATAATGGTGAGTAAATTTTAATTGCATAGGATTATAAAATGATTTTGACAATAATTATATATCCTTTCAATGCTTTGGGAAATGTGATATTGACATCTCATCGAATAAAAATGACATGTTTGGACTTGATTGTTAATAGTGTTATTCACCTGTAAGTTATTGAATATGATTTCATTCTTGAAACTCCCATATGATTATGCTTAGACATGATTGTTGATAATTTTTATCATGTTTTGAGTCATGTGTTTGATTGATTTCAACATAATTTCAAAATAAAAAATTTGTAAAAGATTGCGAATAACTCTTCTTATGATATTATGATTTAGAATTCATATGATTTCACATATATGGGTTATTTATCTAAAATGATGATTATAGTTTTGATACTATTATTTATCATGCATATTAATGTGATTTGATATTAGATTTCATGATCTAGATTTTAATTTTATGAATTAAATATGTCTATACACAATCAAAATTAGGTGATCATGCCCTTATGGTCATATTATTATCCTATAAATGATATACACAGAGTTTACACTTACAAGGAATATTAGATCACATATTATTATGTTTTTACTCAATAAGTTATTATATATGGTTCTATGTTTGATATTCATATATTCATTCTAAAACATTCAAAATTACTTTAGACATTGACTTTATTTTTTTAAATAAGTTGATTATGTATCTATACATAATGATACTGAACCATTATGATCCTCTATATTGTGAATTGTTGATATGTTTTTAATATTCATTTTAACATATGTAATATTTATATTTTTCATTCTTGGGTGGTAATAAAACCATTATGGGTTCCCAAATAACATCTTCACTCTTGTGGGGGTATTACGAGTTAAGGGAAGTTATGACTGTGGGACTCAACATAGTACCAAAATCATTAGAATGTTCCTGATATTGACTCAATGGTAATTATATACTATGTATATGATATTTTATCCTGGGTTATGTGAGATAGGCAAGGGAGGATATAAAATCCAATATATTAGTGATTAATGGTTTATGAAATAGTATGTGTCACATGTTTGTGTATATATGTTATTTAACTATGGTTCAAAGGTGGAATTATCTAGGATCATGTGATACTAGGATCTATTTAGACTGGTGAACTTAAGATAAATTTTATTTATTCGAATATATATGTTAATTAGGATTTAAGGTTCATATGTATGTTGATAGAGATGATTACTAGGTAATAATGTCTTCATACCTGGTTTCACGTAGGTGATGTTACATCCACACTATGTGATATTTCTCATTTTTCAATGTATATAATTTTTTCCATGGGAGAATTCTTCTATTTTAATGATGGGGGTATTTCACCTGAGTGATTCAAATATTATAGGCATGTGAATACTTTTCATGGTTGATTATTAAGTTCCATAGATATGTAAATTTTCTTACGGTGGTTACCTATGTTCCAATTCATCCTAAACAAAATAAAATATTGTTGATTTTAATCTATTGTTTCCTTAATAAGGATTCATCTCCTAAGGGTTGGTCTGACATGTTTAGTGACACTCCATCAATGACCTAAGTGGTATACTTAATGTTTTAGGTGGTCTAGTAGACACAATATGGCCCAACATTTCTATTATGATTTGAATTAAATTTTATTATTGTAAGATCCCAGATCTTCGTTTCAGGTATGTCATTCCTGTATCTAAATTTTTTGAGAATAATGATGTTTTCAGAAATTTATGATGTACACACCGTATACTTTCTGAGTACACGTCAAGTACACTTTTCCCGCTCGAAGTCCTGTACAGGCCATGTCCGGGCCACACACACGGTGTGTAGGGGTGATGTGGAGGCTGATTTTGGCGGAGTACAGAAAGACCTAGTACATGCCATGTACTCTAAAAGTACACGCTGTGCAATTTTTTTTCATTAAATGGATCAGGGTCGCGCCCGATCGCCATAAATGTCTTCTTCTAGGCCTGGTTTGACCGAGAGACGTCGTACGATCGCAAACTTCTACAGATTCATGAGCCTCCATCTGTTGGCCGATTCGACCACTGTCGATTGCGTTAGAATCACAAAGGTGATTTATTCCTTCTTCTTAAGTTTCATTCTGTGATTCCTTCTCTTTCCCAAGTTATCATGGTTTGAGAATTTTGGATGTTTTCTCTGTTCTACGACGTTCAAGGGAGAATCAGTCATCATGGTTCAAATAAATCGGTCTCATAGGATCGAGGCAGGTGATTTGTGAATTACAATTCAAAGTGTTTTATATTTATGTGAAAATTCCCTCAATACCCATGAACGGGGTATTGCGTGTTTACTTTTTTGAACTTGTTTTTTTCCATATTTGATTGTATTCTTGTGTCGTGGTAAATTAATTAGGTTAGAGGATAATTTGTTGTGCTTCGATTTTTTTCCCATGCTTTTTCAATTTATGACCTTTGGGTCTTATTAGCCTTTGGCTATTATGATTGTTTCCATGCCCTGTGTCTATAGGATGGAGTGTTTTGTATAGCATTCTTGTTGTCATGTAGAATGTTAGCCAAGTATCTCTATAGGTGTACTTTGGACTTATAGTATTATCATGCATTGAATGGAACAGGGCTATGAGAACCTGGTGCTATAGACTATAAGGAATAGACCGAGTGAGCGTCCCAGATAGTCCTTGACATTTTAGAATACAGGAGGTTAGATCGAGTGAGATTCCTCAGTGATTCTTAGACAGTATAGGCCACAGGGGATAGACCGAGCGAGCTTCCTAGAGTGCCTTCAGATTTTATAGAATACAGGAGGCTAGATTATGTGATCTTCCTCATAGAGTCATGCCTTGTTTGATTTCTCTTTAATAACCTTCCCAAGATAGAGGAGTAATTGACCGAGTGAGATTCCTCAAAGAGTATGTGGTATACCTGAGGCTGTAGGAGGAATTGACCGAGATAGCTTTCTCAGAGAGTCTCTAGACCTTGGGGCTAAGAGGGTTAGAACGTGTGATCTTCCTCAAAGAGTCCCTGACTACCCTAGACTATATGGGTAACTGACTGAGTGAGATTCCCTAGAGAGTCTCATAAATTCGTATGACCATTCCAGATGGGTTAGGCTGAGTGCACTGCCCAGAGGGATGGGGTCCTTCTTGGTTAAGACTAGAGGGGATGACTGCGAGTACTTCCCAGAGGGTTTCCTATTTGTGTTAGCTATTTTTCTCACTTTTGTTGTTGGTTTTAGATTGATTATTGTTGTGTATCATCCTGTTTCACTAATTACTATTTACTGCCTACTGCTTGCTGTTGTTGTTTACTACTTATTGTACTTTTACCAGCCATATACTCACTGACTATTAGGCACGGATCGTCGGGTGGTTTCCTATAGGGATTTTATCTCACACCATGTTTGGGCCATGCTTTTGGGACAAAGAAGACTATGTTGTTGCCGGTATAGACAAGGGCAAGAGCCCTTCGACTTCTGGAAAATGATTTCTTGGATTATGAGAGCATGGGACCAAGCTTTGGATTGTGATGATGAGGTACTATTTTACTTTGTTTTGTACATGTTTTGGTACTGTGGTGTTTTCCAGCATTGTGACTTATTTGGATGCTTTCAAAGATATGTATCATGCATCATCTCATATATACATATGTTCTCCAGTTGGTTGATTTAGTCTTACGCTGTTTATATTGTTGGTTTTTACTACTTCCTCTATTCCATGTTTATTTGATTCCACTATGTACTCTTCCAATGAGGGAATAATTTCACTAATATCACACCCATGGCCCTTGCTACTAGTTGGAAGCCTCCAGTATTTGGGTAAATGTGGATGATGCCATGTGCCGTACCGGGTACGGGGGGCCATTCGGTGGCTTCCAGAACCAGGACGTTACATAGTGGTATCCAAGGAATTCTATTCCTTTGATTTACTGTTTGGATCCTTTAGTCAAGGATATGAAGGATTCAGTACAGGGTAATAAGATATTCCCGAGAGTAGCTAACCCGTGTACAGGGAAAAGCCATACTACATCATTTATTGCAGTTTTTTGGTTTTGAGATTTTACAGTTGATATGATTTCACCTATTGTGATTCACACGCTTTGTGCGGTAACTGTTTTTATATAATGGTTCTATTTTTGTCGCAACCCGATGAGATGTGGGTTTTCCATCTCATGCATCATATAGGAACTTGTTAGAAATCAAATGCAAGACATTCTTTTCATGCCATCTAGGGTGAATTTGTGATTGCATGTTGTTGTGATAGACTCTGTGTAGATTGTATATGCTATTGTGATAGATGCTTGATATAATCCCTACTGTTGTAATAGGGAAATTGATTGTGTTGTACATTGTTTAAATGAACGCCAAATTTTGAATATTGAGCTGTTATGGGCCCTCTTGAATCGAATTTTGGTAGATCATGATCCAGTTTTCTCTTGTACATGACTGTAGGAGATGCCAAGCTTTGATTCACTGGGAGTATGGGCACTCATGGATCTGAATATGGCACCTCTTTGCCATGTTTTCAGTATTTCTAGTCTTCTGTGCAGTTTCCGAGATACTACCCAGAAAAACCCAGAATACACGGCGAGTACATTTTGGATACACTCCATGTGGATTTCAGGCCGTGTCACTGACCGTGTGAGCAGTAACACGATGTCATAAAAATAACATCTGCAACACGCCGTGTATGGTTGGTGCACGCCGTATAGTTTAGAGTCGTGTACCCAGCCATGTCACTTACTACATGGTCTAGGGAAGCTCTAGTAGAACATTCCATGTTGGTGAAGAACACACTGTGCAGTTTTATTCTAGGTACCCGGCCATGTCACGAACAACACGGGTCGGTGTTACCTTCTCCTATACATTCCGTGTTTGTTCGTAACACTCCATGTAAGGGAAGCCTTGTAGATGTCCATGTAACTAACAACACATGCCATCGAGACCGTGTCTAGTACATGTCGTGTCCCTAGGGAACACGCCGTGTAGTCAGGGGTTAGTTTGGACTATGTTGGTTAGCCATGTAAGGAGACTCGGGAAGGGGTTTAGAGTTCAAGTACACACTGTGTGTGGGAACAACACACCATGTAGATTGGGGTGTTACACGACCAGTAGTGGCAGGAGTACACGACCATGTTAATGGATTCAACGAACATGTCGTGTAGTTTTTATACATGTCTTTTAGTCTTGTTTTGAAAAACATGATAGTTTCTTTCCCCTATTACCATTGTGTACTTTTGTGTTTTCAGTATTTTTTAATCCTGATCTACTGTGTGCTTTTAATATTTCAGAACTATTCCTCCGAGACAACCTCCAGTCATACTTCAGTTGTCGGATGGTGACCAGACATCGGATATGGCCGATCAGGGACCTCCTGTTGAACCTCTTGCTGTGCCAGCCTTGGCACCAATAGTTATACCCGTCGAACGCATCGATGCGCAATTTAGGGAGGATTTCCTGAGGATGATGCAGACTTTTCAGGGAGCGTAACCTCCTACCCCGTAGATGGCTGAGATGATGCGGGTCTTTCAGCAGCACCATAATCCTACTTTATCAGGGGATGGAGGACCACAGGATGTAGAGTAATGGTTCAAGGCCACCCTAACTATCATCGAGCCTCTGGAGATACCCCTAGAGAAAAGGGTAAATATGACCACCTATATTCTCCAAGACACCACCAAGAGGTGGTGGGAGGTGATCTCACAGTCAGGGAATTAGTAGGGTATGTCTTGGGATGAGTTACGACGCACCTTCTATGACTACTTCTATCCGAAGACCCAGAGGGCTGATCGAGCCCGGGAGTTTATGAGTCGGAAGAAGTTTACTCTTTCTATTATGGAGTAATCATCTCGATTGACTGATCTACAGTGTTTCATACCGATCCCAGCAGGTGATGATTTGTTCCTTACTAGGAAGTTAGAGGATGGTCTCAAGCAGGAGATCCGTTCCAAGGTGAATATCATCCTGTTGACTTCGATATCTTCTATTGTCAACTAGGCACTGATCTCTGAGCACAATCTGAGGGATTCTGTAGCAGTGAGCCATGGCGGTTCGACATCCAGAGTTGGTGTTCCTCCTATGGACAGTAGGAAGCGTTGGAGAAAGTATTCTCGAGGAGATCGGTGTTTGTGGGATGCATCTCTTGGAAGCTAGTTTGTATGCTACCAGTATAGTATGAGTGGTCATACTAGGCCTCAGTGCCAGAGAGATACTATGGTGTGACGATCTTGCAACAAGATGGTCCATCATCAGTCCTTCTGTCACATCTTCTCACCTTTAGCTGGTGGTAGGGGTTCCTCTATGACCCCGTGTTCTGGAGATGCTTCTATAGTTTCCCACATGTTTGGGAACTGGAGTTCTTCTGGACATTCAGGCAGAGGTGGAGGTCACGGATGTGGTGGTCAGTCACCAGGTCATCAGCGACAACAGAGTGGATCATCTCAGAGTGGTCAGCCAGGAGTGCAGGGCTGATGTGCAGGCTAGTCTTCCACCATGGAGCAGGCCTATCAGGAGAAAGATCCCGGGCCTTCTGTAGTTCGAGGTATGAGTTTAGTAGCATTAGTTTTATCTTCAGATCTTTTTGATACCGGTGCTTACCATAGCATTATCTCTGTTGTGGTCACGGAGATCCTTGGTCTCTATATCTTTTCATCTGCTGACTCGTTTACACTAAACACACCTTTGGGGACAAGGACATCTAGCGTACATTAGTGCGGGGAGTGACCTCTTGATGTTGCGGGGTTTCATTTGTTATAGGAACTCTAGAGAAAGTGAGAGTTTTAATTTCCTGGGAGCAGCCGAAGAATGTTATTGAGGTGCAGAGTTTCCTAGGGCTGGATGGATACTACATACGCTTCATTCAGGACATCTCGTGCCTAGCATCATCGGTGACAGGTCTGAAAAAGAAGGGGGTGAAGTTATTATGGTCAAATTCTTGTGGTTCAGCCTTTGATGAGCTGAAGGGGAGGTTGGCGTCAACACCGATACTAGTCTTTCCAAACCCAGTCAAGGGCTAAAATGTTTACTGGGATGCTTCAGGTATTGGGCTGGGAGATGTGCTTATGCCGGGAGATGGAGTCATTGCATATGGGTCTCGGTAGTTGAGGCCACATGAGAGGAATTACCCTATGCATGATCTAGAGTTGGCAGTAGTTGTTCATGCCTTATGCTGTTGGAGACATTACCTTCTTGGATAGCACTTTTTGGTTTTCACCGACCACAAGAGTCTCAAGTATATCTTCACTCAGCGTGATCTGAATCTAACACAGCATAGGTGGGATGAGTATCTTCAGTCCTTTGACTTCGAAATCGCCTATAGGCTGAGAAAGGGCAATGCATTGGCTCATGATTTGAGCAAGAGAACTCAGATTCAGGCAGTTTAGGAGGCTAACAGTGAGTGGCAGCTTATGGATCTACTCCCTGAGATGCATCTGGAGGTGCACGAAACGCAGGGAAATATTTTCCTATCTTCTGTAGTTGTTACCTCTAAACTTATTTATTGGGTACAGATGATGCGACTTTCAGATTCAGAGGCCTTAGTCCTGTGGGAGAGTGTGTCAGGAGGGGACCCTCTTCTAGGATAGACAGTGGGCGAGGATGAAATATTGTGTTTCTAGGGATGTGTATGTGTGCTTGCAAACATACGCGAGGAGCTAATGCGGGATATTCCTTCCTCAATTTGGGATGTTCATCCTAGCGTCACCAAGATGTATCATGACCTACACCTCCAGTACTGGGGTCCATGTATGAATAAATATGTTGCTGGTTTTTTATGAGATGTTCTACTTTTTAGAAGATGAAAGCAAAGCAACAGCGACCAGCAGGGCTTTTACAGTAGTTACCCATTCCTAAGTGGAAGTGAAATGATGTCGCGATGGACTTCGTGATTGGGTTTCAAAGGTCACCCTGAGGAAACGATGTTGTTTGGGTTGTCATCGACAGGCTTATGAAGGATGCACACTTCTTGCAGATCTATGAGACCTTAAGTGTTGATGATCTGGGATGGTTTTACATTCGAAAAATTATATGTCTACATGGAGTTCCACATTGCATTATTTTTAGACAGGGATGCACGTTTTACCTCTTGGGTGTAGAAAGGACATCATAAGGCTTTGGGAACCCACGTACTTTTGAGTGCAACATACCATCCCTAGACATATGGCCAATTCGAGCGAACGATCCAGGTGCTTGAGGATATGCTCCACGCCTGCATTCTAGACTTCAGCGGTTCTTGGGGGGAAGCATATACCTCTTTTGGAGTTCACTTACAACAACAGTTTTCAGGCGACCATTCATATGGCACCTTACGAGGCTGTGTACGGTAGGCCATGCTGATCACCCTTATGCTGGTTGGAGGCAAGAATGGTAGCTTTTTAAGGACCTCGTCTTGTTCAGGAGACCTCAGAGCAGATAGAGTTGATTCCAAAGAAGATGGCTACATCACAATCCCGACATAAGTCTTATGCTGATCAACAGAGATGACCTCTGGATTTCATGGTTGGGGATAAGGTTTTCCGGCATGTCGCACCAAGGTTGGGACACAAGAGGATTCGAAGTCAGGGTAAGATTTCACCACGGTACGTCATGCTGTTTGAGGTATTGGAGAACATTGAGCTGGTTGCCTATCAGTTGAAGTTACCTCAGAGGTACCAGGCTATGCACAACGTCTTCCACGTCTCTCAGCTCTGACTTACTTTTCAGACCCTTCACATGTCTTTTAGACCAAGGAGGATGAGCTCGAAGTGGATGCATTGTTTGAGGAGCATCCCATCTGGATTGTCGATCGCAGTATGAAGGTTCTCTATGGGCGGTATGTTTCTTTTGTACGAGTGCTTCTACAGCGTTGGTGAGTACAGGATGAGACCTGGGTGAGGGAGACCGATGTACGATCGCAGTGGCCGGAGCTGTTCGGGGTTTCTTCTTCCACGCCTCGCTAGGAAAATTCGGGAACAAATTTCATTAATGGGGGATGTTTTTAAGAACTCGGATCATCGTTTTAGGTATGTATTTCCTTTTTCTGGAGTTTTTGAAAAAAATAAAGTTTCAGTAAATTTTTGAAGTACACACTGTGTACTTTCTGAGTACACGCCATGTACTATTTTCCCGCTCGAATTCGTGTACTTGTTGTGTCCAGGCAACATACACGGTGTCTAGGGGTGACGTGGAGGCCGATTTTGGTGGATCATGGAAAGACCTATTACACACTATGTACTATAAAAGCACACATAGTATACTTTCTTTTATTTAATTAAACGGACCAGGGTCCCGCCCGATCGCCATAAACGTCTTCATCTAGGCTTGGTTCGACCGAGAGACGGCGTACGGCCATGATACTTCACTAGATTCTTGATAGACCATCTGTTGGCCAATTCGACCACCGTCGATTATGTTGGAACCGAAGAGGTGTGTTCTTCCTTCTTATTTAGTTTCATTGCTTAATTATTCCTCTATCTCATGTTATCGTGCTTTGATCAATTTGGACGTTTTCTCAGATCTACGATGTTCAATGGAAAATCAGTTGTCTTGGTTCAAGTATATCGATCTCCTAAGATCGAGGTAGGTGGTTTGTGCCATACCATTCAATGCCTTTGAGTTTTATGTGAAAATTCCACCAATACCTGTGAACGGGGTATAACGTGTGTACCTTTTTTCCCTTGTTGTTTTCTTGCCTTGCATGTATGATTGTGTAGAGGTAAATTAATCATGTTAGAAGATAATTTGTTGTACTTGTATGTTTTTACCATACTTTTCTCTATTTACAACCTTTCGGTCTTGTTAAACTTTGGTCTTTATGACTGTTACAATGCCTTTTTTCTATAGTATGGAGTGTTTTTTAAAAATTGCTTGTTGTCCTGTAGAATGTTAACCAAGTAGCTCTATAGGTGTACATTGGCCTTATTGCATTATCATGCATTGAATGGCACGAGGCTATGAGAACGTGGTGATATAAACTATAAGGGATAGACCGAGTGAGCTTTCCAGAGAGTCATTGTCATTATAGTCTACTGGAGGTTAGACTGAGTGAGCTTCCATAGTGAGTCTAAGACAGTATATGCCATATGGTATAGACCAAGCAAGATTCCGAGAGTGCCTTAAGATTGTATATATTATAGGAGGGTAGACCGAGTGAGCTTCCTCATAGAGTCTTACCTTGTTTTATTTCTCTTTATTAACCTTCCCAGGCTAGAGGATAAATTGACTGAGTGAGATTTCTCAAAGAGTCTGTGGTAAACCTGAGGCTATAGGGGGAATTGGCCGAGATAGCTTCCTCAGAGAGTCTCTAGACCGTGGGGATAAAAGGTTTAGACCGTTTTGTCTTCCTCAGAGAGTCCCTGACTAACCTAGAATATAAGGGGAATTGATAGAGTGAGCATCCCTAGAGAGTCTCATAAATTTGTATGACCAAGCCAGAGGGGTTAGGCTGAGTGAACTGCCCAGAGGGTTGTGGTACATCTTTGTTAAGACCGGAGGGAAGACTGCGGGTACTTCCCAGAGGGTTTCCTGTTTGTGTTAGCAATTTTTCTCACAACTATTGTTATTTGTGGATTGATTACTATTATGTATCATCCTGATTCACTACATAATATTTATTGCCTACTTCTTATTGTTGTTGTTTACTACTTATTGTACTTTTACCTACCATATACTCACTGACTGTTAGGCATAGATCTTCGGGAGGTTTCCTACTGGGATTTTATCTCACACCCAGTCTAGTCCATGCTTTTAGGCCCAAGCATACTATGTGGTTTCAAGTATATACATGGGAAAGTGACCTTTGAATTCGGGTACCAGATTGCTTAGTGTAGGAGAGCGTGGGACCAAGCATTGGCTTGCGATGTTGAGGAGCTGTTTTAGGTTCCTTTGAACTTTTTTTTGGTACTGTGGTGTTTTCCAGCATTTTGACCTATTTGGATGCTTTCTTAGATATGTACCACGCATCATTTCATATATACACATGTGCTCTAGTTTTTTTATTTAGTATTCTGCTGTTTATATTGTTGTTTATTACTTCTTCCGTTGTGGCATGTTTATTTGTTTCCATTTTGTACTCTACCAATGAGGGCATAATTTCCCCACCATCACACTGATGTCCTTCACTGCTATTCGACAACCTCTAGCATTTGGGGAAATTCAATTGAGGCCATGTGACCAACTGGGTAAGGGGAGCCTTTGGGTGGCTTCTGGAACTGGGACGTTACCATTATTTTGAGTGGATGTGAATCATAATCAATACCACACATAATATATAATCATCACATGAACATCAACTTTATTATAGAAAAATTCATTGTGGTTGAAGCATTATGGATTTACACAAAATCATTAGACTCACCCATACCCCCATACATGGTATGGGTATCAATGTGAGTGGGGTAGAAATTCATTTTTTCTATTAGGGGTTAAATATAATTTGTATTTGGGAATGAGATAAATGTCACATGAGTAGTGGAGGATGATTATTTGGTAGGATGAAAACGTGACATGATTTAGTGATTCATTTATTTATAATATTAATATATATTGTGAACTCGATATTTTGTTTTTAATATATTTTATTCAATTTTTATCATAACATAAAATATAATGTATTGTTTCATCAAGTAGTTGGAAATATTTCATTCAATTATTGAACTCAGGGACCATTATGATCCTTGATTTGAGTCTATGGGTTTTTCAGTTGAATGTAATATGAGTGCTTCATGAAAAAATTACAATACTTTTAGGCATGAATGTTTTGATTCAATTAATAGTTTATAGTCTACTTTGGTATATCTTTAGATGTCAACATTATTTTGAATCCATATAAATTTAAGGATGCATGCATGATGTCAAGTTCAATCCCCAAACATGTTCTATATATCTGGTCTATGAAATGAAACGAAAACATGTTTTTATAAATTTATTTCAAATGAGATAGTGTTATATTGAGAAGGTGTTATATTGGGAGGAAATACATGGTCATCTAAATAAATACCATAACAGCATGTCATCGGGTGAAACCCATAACATGTGATGTTTTGTTTTTCGAATAACATGTTTAAGATGAGGGATTATTTTGTATGGAAAATAATTCCTAATATTTTATTCAAGATTCATGAGATTAGTAACAAGACACTGTTAGAATATAATGTGTTTTTCATGCACCTTGAGAGTGGAATCCATATGGAATGTTACATGCACAAACAATTGGTTTTAAAACATAATGCATCATCAAAATACAATGGGGATTTCTTCAAATTATAATATTATCTATATATTCTTGAATATTATATTTTTGTTGATTTAAAAAATATTTAATATATTTTTATGGTAATTTTTTGATATTGATTATTATTTTACTATAAGGAAGTGTTTTATTAATGGATAGAATTGGTGAAACACTAGATTTAAAAAAGAAAAACACATGCAATGGAATGAGGTGTGTGTCTAATATGTTTTGTTGTTTGAATATATGAAATTGATAATGGTTCTAGTTTTTTTATGATTTTATTTTTTGTATTTAAGTAATCTAAAGAACATGGGTTACAAAAACAACATTTTATATAGTTTTAGAAATTATATTTTCAAATTGGCTTTATTTATAGGATTTTGATCGGGTAAACATGATATATCAAGAGTTCATTAATTTTATGAAAATCTAAAAAATAATTTTTTTTTATGACATAGTTTCTTTTAGAGTGTTCTCGCTCCAAAATAAGTAATATTTTCTAATTTAAATTGTTTCCATGGATTTTGATGTTCTTTCCATCGTTAAGAAGAATTCATATATTAGGATTTGTATTATATTAAATGTATTATTGGAAGAATAATGTCTGATTGTAGAGTGTATTTTTATTCATTTTTATATGTTAAATTGTTTTTTTGTTTCATTGGTATATAAATATTGATCTTATTATATAAACACATTCATTATATATCCACAAGTATATAATTTTTAAAATAAAATAAATAACAATGAATAATTAAAAAATCATCAACTATTATTTCATATCTTATATATAAAATAGAATTTTAGGATTAATGCTTCCTAGAATTATGAAAATTCATAAACTAATAATTTTTAACTTTTTTGTAGAGAGAGGATATTTTTTAGCGATATATAATAAAATTAATCTATAAGGTGTATTCAAAATCACATATAAATTAATTCATCCATGTAAACAGTTAGTACATGTAAAATGTATCTCTTTTCATTATAAACAAAAAAATTAATGACATAATAAAGGGTGATACATGAAAAATAATAAATGGAAAAAAGTATTACTAATGTAATCATTGCATTAATGTAAAATTAATATTTTTATTTTAATAGGTAAACATAAAATCATATAAAAAACATGAATCCTAAAGAATTATATATCCATGATAAAAAATTATCACAAGGTTGAAAGTAATACGGATCTGATATTAAAGGAATACATAATGGAAAAAATAAAATACATTATATAATTGAAATGTACTAAGAAACATTTCATTTTGTTTAGTATAATTTCATAAATTCTCATTGAGTTTGTGATATATGAATAAAACCACAAAAAATTATTCTTATGACTCCTATTGGTGCATTGATGGACAATATAAATCTATGTCCCAGAAATAACCAAATTAAGTCCAATTAATTAACTATATTATTCATGAAAACCAGTCATATTTTTCCCTTAGTATCATATTACTATATAAAATATGGATATATATGTATATAGTTATTAATGAATATAAATACAAGATAAACCATTTCTAGTAATGAACAATCATGAAGAATGAAAATAATATTCCTTACTCTGATGAAAGGAATAACATAATCATAACACATCTTTAGAATGATAGTGGGTTGATATAACCATCACATAAAATGTTCTTAAAATTATATTTGTTGGATGAAAATAATTATCCCACATTTTTAGAATAATATTATTTCTCAATTAACATCATTTAATATTAATTATATATGATGTGATGTTTATGATGTATATAAAAATGAATATCTAGTTAAATAAATAATTTAATAATTTTGACCATAAGATATTAATAATAATATGGTGTATGGTTTAAAAACAACTTATCCCATGTGTAATAATTGAATCATGTAAGTATAGTGACATATAAAAAAACAAAATTGTAAAATATTTCATAATGAATAAAACCAACGAAGGGATCATGAATTAAATTATTAAATATCCTATGTTCATTACATCATGATATATATAAATATATATTAGGATATCAATATTCAAGTATGAACCCTTTAATGGGAAAACATTTTTAATATGGATAATAAAATGGATGTAAAAAAATAAAAGTGAATTAAGAAAACCTTTTTACTATTATTGTAAAACAGAATGGTATTGGGCACATACAAAATATTTTTTCAATAGGTAATGTGAAATATAATTTTGATCATTTACATTTAAATGTATTTATATTAATTTTCTCTTTATAATGATATAATTTTTTCTATAGGGAACATCGATAAAATAGTTTATATTGAAATGTATTTTTTAATACTTGAAATTTAATTTATTAAAAACTGTCAATTTTAAAATAGTGATAAAACTATAAATATATAATAATTTGACCTTAGAAAATAGGATCATAAAATAAGATATAATAATATATTTACTTGGGAAAACCCAGGTATTAAAGAATAATTTTTATGATAAAACATTGTAACTCAACAATGTTGATTTCATTTACAAAATAAAATTATTCATGGGGAAACAACATTATTATTAGCCATGCAAATAATTAAAAAATTATTTTTCTGGTAAAAAAAATGAAATAAAATTATTATGATAAAAACATATCCATGGGTGGTGAAGACACCATATGATAGAAAAATGGATACAAGAATATAACAAGTCACATAGACTCATAATTAAAACCCATAAATATATTTTAGTTTTAGTAACACATTAATAAAATCTCTTAGAATGAGTGGGAACGTAAATAAGCATTAAAATTTATTAAAATATAATTTGGAATATGTTTTCTCATATAATAGGTATACATAACCCTAAATTAAAAAAACTTTTGTAAAACCAATCAAGTCTCGCAAAGAGGAATATGAGGCCAATAACATATTCAATATGAGTTATCTAAATTGTCATAACATTATAAATAATAAATTAATATTAATATATTAAATCATAATAGAATTATCAATATATATATTATTTAATAAAGAATATTTATTATTATGTTTGGTTTATTTATAATATATACTTCATTCCTAAATCGATTACGTAAGGTTGTTTGATCAATCCTTCAATAATAAAATATGTGGGTTGAACATAGAAGAAGGAATATTAATATATTATAATATTACCAAGATTATTAATTGTGTTGTGGGAATAATTTTTCTATACATAGAGTTATTATAAATCTATCCACAAAGGCCAGTGAGGAAAAATGAAGCACAATGATCATAGAGGCAATTGTCTGAAAAAAAATACTCAATTAATGTTATCATGTAACCATGAATGAATGGGATATACTTATTTGTCAATTTTTAATACTAGAATCATAATCTATTTTAGATATTATATTTATAAATCATTATCATCCATAAAACCAACCACATAAGGTGGGTCAAAAAATTTGAATATGTCACTTCATAGAGGCATCATTCTTTGAGAAAAATCTATAAATAGACGTTGAAAAAGATTTTATGACAATTTTACCTTAAACTGTTAATTTTACACTCCTAGTGAACCCATTTTTATCATAAAAATGTTTCATAGTTCTTTCTGTTTTACATAATCCTTAAAAAAAGAATTATATGGAACATAATTTAGAATATAGATTATCATTTATCAAATTTTAGAATCCATTTATGAAAATTATATTTATATAAGTGGTAGAATTTAATTTCAAAATAAATATTCACGTGTGATGAAAAATCAGGTTCCCAAAGAAAAAAATTATCTCAAATATTGATTATTTGAATATTAATATTCAATATGAAATTTATACTAAAAAACTAATTTAATTAAATTTTAATATAGTGAACAGATTTTACATTATAACAAATTTTCAATATCATATAGCATTGTAAATATTTTGAACAAGTAGTTTTTATTCAATATCATTTTTTCATTATTCATCCAAAAACAAATTAATTTATAAAATTATCAAAAAAATAACCAAATAATATTTTTGAAAACAATATTTCAAAAATTAATTTTACTTTTAAAAATATTTATTCATGAATAATTACAAAGCAAATTTACAATATTTTTCTATCTATATATAACCATCTTTTTTGAAAATAACTATTTTACAAAATAAACCATTAATTTTAATTAATTTTTTTTTTCTGTTTTTATAATTTACATATAACCAAATAAAATGTGTTAAAATTATATATCTAGTAATTTATCTATACCTATTTATACATTATAATTTTTTGGCATGTCTATAATGGTAATGGTTAAATAATATTTTAATTGAGTATCATGTTTTATTTAAACCACATGTTGCATTCACCAAAACCTATCTTATTGATAAAATTAATTTAAAATTAAATATATAATAATGTCTTGTGGTTTTATACATTCTATTTTGATTTATGTCATGGTATATACTCTTTATTTAGCATAATTTTCCTTTTATAAATCTCATGCTATAACACTTTACAAATTTATTATCTTTATTTTTTCAAGATATCTTTAAATGTGAGTTGACCGATATTGGTAATACTAGAGCACCCTATTTATGTTGTTTTGAAAATGATTTAAAGAAGTGTTTTAGAGTTCAAATGTAAGGAAATATTGTAGGAAATAATGTAGTTCCAAAATAAATAACGTTGTTTATTTTATTTTTTAATGTCTAATGAAACGTTAATGTATGTATCTAGTTTTCCTGGAATATTAAACTATTCATCCCTTTGGAAGTACATCTCTTGTATATAGTGACGATATCATAGAGTTGAATCCAGATCCTAGACATTGGAGTTAGGGACATTACTAGTCATCAAATAATCATTTTCATTGTATATCTGATATATAAAAATCTAAAAAATTTAAAATAAATTGAATTATAATTTAATCAAATAATTATTATAATAGATAAAAATAATGAATTTCAATAACACATCCAGCCAATATATCACCCCAAGAATAGAAGATTTTGTTTTCCATATCATATGTTTTCTTTATTATTTTAACCTATTTAATTTTTAGTATATAAATTTCTACCACGTTAATACATAAAATCATTTATAACATCAGTTTTAAAAAAACATAATTCAAAAACTGTATGTAGTGTATCATTATAGTATTGTCTAAACATATATATAATTTTATTCGTATATTATTATGTAATATAATAATTTAATCTTATGATTTTTTCTCAGAAATTAAAAATAATTAATAATAGGAGAAATAACATTAGATGATAACAATGAATTATTATAGGTGGAATTAAATACTATAATAGAAAACAATAATTTAATTTCCAAAAAACAACTTTACTAAATTTTTATCAATTTAAAAAAGAATAAAATACTGAGATGTAGTTGAAATCCATCAAATTTGATTGATTTTCAAGAATAACAAGACACCTAATGTAATCATCAATTCCAAGTATCCTACAATAAATTTGGATAAAAAATACATAATCATTAATTTATATTAATATGAATTTATGAAAAATATACTAGATAAACATATATAACATAATTTTACTAGTTATTATAATATATTACAATAAAAATTATATAAAATATTGAAATCAAATAATACAAAATATATTTTTAAAACATATAAGGAATGATATCAGATACTTTAGATACACAATTAGTATCATACTATAAATTGTGAGTTTCATTACTAAGTTCATATTTATAAATATAATTGCCAATGATTAATGTAAGTCATTATGTTCTCTTTGGGTCCGCACTAGATTCCCAACGCATCGCTAAAGATGTTCACATTATCAACTATAGATTCATTTCCATTTTTTCATATGTATTCTCTATAAACAATGTTAGGGAATAGATACTATAAAAAATAGAAATATACTAAATTAATATAAAAAAAATAAAAACATCAATATAGTTTAATATCATTTAAACTATGAGACTACTAATGATAGAATAAAAAATTAACACCTCTTAATAATTCTACTAGTAATATATATGTGTAATATATATAGAAATTGATATTATTATTGGATTATAATAAATGATAAACCCCATGGTTAAATAGCTGAAGGTTTATATTGATAGGTTTTTATGTAGAGAATATAACTTGTTTATTATAGTGAATGACATTAGAAACCCCAAATCCAATGTACACCATGTAATTACGTTAATAACATGTTAATATAAATGATGACCCTATTTATCAAGCTTTGATGATTCTCATCAATTATCTTCAATCACATTATTAATGAAAACACAAATGTAAATTCAAATAGAATATTTCATCTATTTTATATCCATGAATCAATCAAAACCAATACACATTTAGATTAAATCATACATTCTATCAAGATGTGCTAGTATATATTAGGTTTAATGAAGGATAAAGAAGACTTATTAACATTTAAAAATCACCATGATAATTGGGTATGGTCAATACTCCCATCACAATTATTAATACCTATTTATATAACCTTCTTAATAATACACCAATTGTTTATGCATTTATAGATAATATTACAACATATGAATAAATGAATTGTTTTTAATACCCCACTTTGGGCTCCATCAGATCAATTTTCCCATATATTTCGTCATTATAAATGATTATTAATGGATTAAAAGATGATATGTACCTCAAATATACCACTTATTGTATATATTCAATTTATAATTCATAATTTATTATGAGAAATGTAAAATTATAATATAAAAATATCATGGTTTAATGATATTAGAGAATAATTTATTGTTTTTTGAATTATTATGTTGTTATATGATATCATCATATCATCAAAAATTATATTCCATTTTTTTATTATTTCATAAAAAATTATATATTTGTACAATAAAAAATGATATTGGATAATAATATCCTATGAATTCAGGTTTACATATAATATCCCTTTCAATATCCATCTTATAATAGAGCCTCAAAGTAATTATTTCCATTTCGATTATTTTAAAATCATATAAAATTTCATGTTAACTTATATTCAATACACATTGGAATAATTCCAATAAACATTTTTAAATATAAACTCCACATCACCTTATATAACATCATATAAAAAATTTATGGATATTTATCTAAATATCACATTAATAAGAACTCTTAAAAAAAATTTGATATCCTATATAAATATAATTAAGATGAATACTTAATCATTAAAAACTATTTGATTCCCCACAGGACATATTAATGATTACATTTCACAAAACCTCCACTCTAAAAAGAAATAAAACAAATGAAAATAACAAGAGATGGGTGATAATGTCTCCTGAAGACTATGTACAATATTTGAGGGGCTAGAAACATTCACGAAGGGTATATCATACACATGGATGGCTAGAAATACCTACTACGATGTACTATTGGACTGAGATATAAGAGAGAGACACCCAATATCACATTATCAAGATAAAATAAATTGTCCCAAGTACAAGAATACTACCTCATTACCTCCAAAACAACAACAAATGAAATTACATGTATCAAAAATATAATCCCAAACAGTGACCAAGTATGCCCAAATAGTACCTAAAAAGCCAAATATCAATGAAGTAATAGTTAATAAAAGAAAAATATTCTAAAAAAATGAAAACCCATTTATAAATATAAAGGATTATCATAAAATATATACATAGTAGCATCCTCTCAAGAGCATCATATTCAAAAGATAAATGATACACAATAAAGCCCAGTGAACATCATGTGAAATAGACCTGTCTACTAATTATGCATTCTTCGTTCATAGGGTCCCAATATATCTCTCTAAAAATACAACATACAAGTATTTATATAATAATAATAATATCAAATTTATGCACAATTCAACCTATTTTCTGACAAGGTCACTTATCTGGCCCAATGTCGCATTTAATAGAGTATCTCTATCCAAAAGTAAAGTATACTAATGAATCCTAGGATTCTGTAATATAAAATTCATTACATGAATCACATCATATCATCACTCCATTCCACATATATATAGTAACCAATTTTTTTAGATCCACCACATCCTTTATTTTGAGTATTATTTATCAAGAAAACCTATTCCATACACAATAATTATTATAATAATACATAGTATACTATATTAAGAGCGCTATGTGTGAGAACTAATAAACCCAAGAAAAATATATAAAAAAATAAATAGGAATGGTATACCCCATGGAAACAATAAAATTATATTACCATGAGTAGATACTATGTCATGAAGGTGTAGTTATCCATCCATTCAATGTCAACCAAGATGTTCATGGAAACACTCTCCGATTTTATATCTGGTATGATTCATCATAACGACATGGGCGGGGTAACTTATGTATTAATTTATATATATATATCTTAACCACACCATGAGAAATATACTAGTCTTAGGATCAATTACATCTATTTTATCATGGCCAACTAGCTCCCATAGCTAATGACTAGTTATCCTATAAGCACAAATAAATTAAAGAAGACAACCATTTATTTCAGTCCTTTAGTAAATTAAAATAACTATAATTTATAAAATTATCCATTCAATTTGTTTTATCATATTAATATCATGATCATTAAATATTTTCATTCTATATTTTTAGATACTATAAGTTTAATCCTACTATACCATAAAATAAATTCATATGAAATCACAGAATGAATCATCAAGTTGTGGTGAAAAGAATATAAAAATATGAGACTCTGACAACTATCTAATAAAATATCTTCACCGTAAACATGCAACCCATCATCCATAATTATAAAAATGGGAAACACCAACATCATTCTAATACATAAATAATGGTTTCATACCAGTCACATCCATTCATACTACCATGTATCCATCAGTAATTTATTGATGGAAACTATAACCAAAAACCAAATACCCTTAGTAAATATCCCATAAAATCATCAGTTATCCAAGGGTCATATATTTTCTCATTGAAAGGATCATATCTAGTCAAACTAAAAAGCTAGAAAAAATGGAATATTGGCCATAAAAACCATGCATCCAGCCTCCATAAAAAATGATCATTTGGTTATAATCATTTATCATTATCAAATAACTAATTCAATACCATATTTTACTATTAAATTCCTTAATCATAGGTTACAACCACAGAAAACCTAAGAAATTATTACTTAAAATATATAAATTGTGTAAAATTACTTAAAGTGATAAAATAAATTATTATAAAAATATTAGGATACATATTATAAATAAAAATTCACTTAATTTTTTTTGTCAAAATGTATAACACATTCACATTATTTAGAAAAATACATAAACCTAAGAATGAATGAATTAAATTAACAATATTAAATAACATCATTTTTCATGAAATTATAATAACAATTATATTTAAACACACCTCTTTAATATATTAGAAATAAAAATTTACATATTTATATTATTTATTTATTTATAACAAATTAATCATTCTAAATAATTACATAGCTAACATGATATCACGAAAATAAAAAAAAGATAACACGTTATTTAGTAAAATAATGTGAATACAATAATCATAGTAGATATATATGTGATCCCTACAAAAAACACAATTTTGTTTATTTAATAACTTATTATTCATCATTAATGTTATTTCCATAATCATACAAATATACAAATAATGATAACTTTTCATTTTCACATAACATAATAAGATAATAAATGTATCCCCAATCATGATTCAGTTCATCCACAATATTCACATAATAATAGATAAAATATGTTCAAGTACCACAAGAAGAAACACCACCAAACCAAATAAAGGATAACAAGAACATATAATCTACAAACCAATATCAAAACAATATAAAAACACCACAAAACTGATTTAAGTTTCATAATGAACACCCATGAAAAATAAGTGTGATGTGTGAATGGAAAAAGTAGTGAAAAGGATTACCATTACCAAAAACTGATTAATTCTCCAAAATATGGTTTTTATTACATAAGATTAAGTGAGAGGGTCTATAAAATAGTTTTGAATGAACATTACCAAGTAACAATAAATACTAATTGAGCCTCAATTTATGTAATAAACCAAACTATCCATAATTCATCTAAATCTTTTGAATTCATTTGAACATATAATTAGAGCGGTTTAAATAGATAAATATATGATGAAACATAATTTATACACATTCAGTACCCCCATTAAGTATCATTTCCTCCATTAAATATAAACAGAAGAGTTTTTTGGATGATGGTAGTAGTTATATTTATTTTCACACATGTTCTAATTCTCCCACAATGTTAAATATTAAATGACCATGTTTGTTGAAGCTCTTTAGTGTGTTGACTAAAGAATCTTATGCTAAGAATGTTTCAATCAACACTACTGTTATTCTCTCACAATTTCTATGAATAAAGGAAATTCGATATCCCATCCTTTTTTGAAAATTTATCTCAAAGAAACCACACCGTGTGTCACTCACTCACTCTATAATTTATCACTATTCATTTTAGGCCGAAAGACACCACAGTCAAAATAAATGAAAAAATTGATTGAAAAGATTTATTTCTAGATATGGTACACCAATCATCACATGTCCATTCTGAAATTCTTCTTCCAATCCCTTAACTACACTATTTTCTTCACCTCACCCAAACAATAGTGCATTATTACACACATAGTTGATACTACTACATAGTAAGACTTTTTAATATCCATGAACTACCTATTAGTACCACCGAACATCAAAAATTCACAATTATAAGGCTTTGAAGTTCCATGACATTTCATTATATACATATAAAACAATTCTAATCCATATAAATTTAAATCTATACCCATATTGGAGAAAATTAATATTAGACATCTAAGAAACCACCCCATGAGATACCACCAAATAATATCTCCGTCATATGATAAAAATATACTCACTTATATAAATAAGGTGTAAAACAATGAAACACCAATAAAAAGCTCCATATCACACTCATGGGTGGATATACCTCAATAAAAAAATAGAAATTTTACAAACTGCTCATTACATATGAGACAAACACAATCTAAAAAATTAGACAATGGTCTATAAACAAAAACAAATAAATAAAAAATATCAACCAAACACTAAAAACTGAGAGAACTTAGGGAATAACATTTTATCACAATACAAGGTGAACGTTTCCATGAACCCATATATCTAGAATAAATAAATTAATTGAATATTAGGCCCATACAAAACACTCACTCTGATGTCTTCAGTCTCTAAAAGTATCTCCTCAATATTTGAATTATAATAAATGTCGATATCACCCAAATTAATGGCATATGATGGATAATAATGGTAATTATTAAGACAAAATTCAAGAAAAATATCATATATCCATATCATTAATGAGGTATGTTATATTTTATATGAAACTTATTCTATCAGAAGAGAAAATTATGAATGAATGAGTAGACTAGGGAGAAACATTACTCACACAACCAAACATTGGATTTCAATAATGAGGATTCTCCATCATGAAAATACGATTTCAAACATTGAACTCAATATGTATCCACCAATATTAAGAATAAAACGTCTATTAATCCTTACTATCATCAACATTTGGGGAATTTCAGGAACCATATATATGATTCTCTGTTCTTTTTTGGGTCAAATAATTGACAACACCCAAACACTTTTAAATCATAATAGTTAATAAAATTTTTAAACAAAATAAATATTCAAATTGATCCATAACAACATTATAGTGAAAATATTAATATAATAAAAAACAAAAAAAATGGTGATTTATCTAGAAACCACAAAAAAACTATATAAAAAAACATTTCTAGAAGATTAATGAATGTAATTTCTTTTTGACCATCGCTCTTTTCATGTAATGAGTTGATAAGAAACAACTTATATCCAAACATATACTAAATCTATATCCATATAGTATATGTCAAACAAGGACCACGGTATGAAATTATCACCCTTGAGAATCAATATATTCTCATCATATTACTTAGAGTCTTAATGATATGAAACATCCACCATGATTTATTCAATGATCACAATTAAGTGAGACGATTTCATCATATGTACCATTTTTACACATATATAATCATGTCCTCTTTGAGGAAAACGTAATTTTGTGATAATATCAATAAAAATTTATTCACACTTCTATCACAAAATAGCAAACGGATGGTAAAAATACTAATAGAAGATTTCCCCATAATCACCTTATTATTGACTAATCATCGAGACACAAACTCTACAACTGAATTTTTCATCCTAGGCCACTGAAAGAGTTCTCAGAAATCAGTCTAAAACATTATTACGTTAGGGTTCACCATAAGGATTAATACATTAAAATAATTTAGAACAATTTCACACATAATAATAATATTTAATGTCATCCAATGGAAAAACACTCGGTGTAGATCATCCTTATACACATCATTAGTATTATCATTATAGACAACTTGGTCTCACAAATCCATTGTCGTGGAATTTCCTAGATGGGTCTTATTAACTTATTCTATAAAATAAAATAGTCTTCTAATCATTAATTAGATCCATATTCTATAAAACTCTCATATTTTAAGATGAATCATGGAAATTTCTCCTATCACACTCTAATTTAATCAATGAAATAACAACATGACTCCATTTTTAGGACTTCAGTAACAAAATTACCCTTTACTATTATATTGGAAAACGCAATGTGGTAATACAATAATAACTCCATAAAATATACCAATTTAAAAAATATATTAATCAAGTAGAATAAATACCAAATGACCATATGATTTCTAATAACCATAAAAATACATTCTCAATGGATAATTTCAATTTAAAATCATGGAAAATACAACTATAACAAACACAACATCATGGGTTTTATAGATAAGTTATTTGGGATATTATCACTATGAAACTAAATATATTAGAATAAATTATACTACATCAATAAAAAACCCAACTGAATACATATTGCATAAAATAAAATTTCAAAATGAACTCCCACTTTTGTAAATGTTGTACGTGAGTTCGAAAGAACATTTCAATAAAAAATTGGAAATATATTGGGTACGGGTTTGTACACATCAATAATTTTTTTTTTATTCATGGCTGTTAGATGACCCAATTTCCAAGAAACGTTTTGTACAAAAATCATAGTATATAATCAAACAACAAGGAAACTATTCAGCTTTAAAACAATATTGTCACATTTCATTGAAATAACCACCATGATCTAAAAAGGTTTCCTAGAAATAGCACACTCAGAAATGAAATTACCCATGAAATTAATCTAACAGGCCAAAAACTCACACTTTAGTATCACCCCCAATATATTCTAATGATGAAATCCCAAAACAACATGCATATAGTATAAGTGGCCCTCTCATACAAAGAGTACACAAGGATTATGTCAATGAATTCCCAAAAAAACCAACACAAGATTCCCCATAACACTGTATTGATCAAACCCTTGAAGTGTGCTAGAGTTTTTCCCCAACAATAGTCATTATAATAAACATATAATTCCCATAACAAAATCATAGAGAAGTCTTTTTTTCCTCATACTTTATTCTCATTGTTTAATATATCATTTGAAAATAAATATTTGATATCCAACTACATACATTTAGGTATTTAATGTAGAACTCAATCTATTTGATATAATATTAGTTGTTGACAATCACATATAGTTGGTGATGATAATTAATACCGAGACACATAATGATGTCATTCTTCATGAATAAAACCACAAAACCCAAATATTACATTCTCATCCAAATACAACCTCATTAAAAAATATCATTGATCATTCCTCATGAATATTTCTACTTAGAAATGTTCATCCTTTACACTGAAATCTTGCTCTATGAGGTACATGGTTGTATCTCTATCCTAAAAATGATCTCAAATCTAGTGTGTTAAACCACAAAATCATTAGATGTGATGTATTATAACTTCTACACCACCCTAGTAAACATCCAATGTTGGGCCTCAGAAGAACTCAATATCTACTAATCTGTTATGAAGGAAAAGGATATAATATTCCATTATCCCATATGTGGTTATTAGTATCAATTAATATATAAGGCTCATTATAAATATATTAATGTATTGACACTTTTCTTAACTAAATCCTTTATATGATTCATTGAATAAAACTAGTTCATATTGAGGTGGATGTGGTTAGTAGGTATACATAATCCTAAGATGTATCTTCAAGAGCATTTCTTCCCTAACATTATCTCAAATAATCTATTCTATTCATAAAAATATTTCAAACATTAACTGGGGTAATAAAATCCATGCTAATGGTAAACCTCTCCACATGAAGTTCAAAAGAAATAAAATAAACAAGGTAATATAAATGACTGTATACATCAAAAAATATTTCCTCCCATTTCAAAAAAAAATGAAAAGGGTTCCAAGAATTATATATGGCCCACTTGTTGCTTGAGAATCCATAACACGTAATTGGCCATTATGTGACCCCATAACCGCTTTAACCATTATGGGGAAATCATCCTTGCCCATTCTATGATATATGAGGATTATTAGAATCATGGGGATGTTATTTTACTACCACGTTACTCTTTATTTAGATCGAATGTAGTATAAAAATGATACTATCATGAAGATGGAATCTAACCTAATAGAGGATCATAGAGTGGAACACTGTCTATAGACTTCCATCATATAAAATAAAAACACTCCATCCATTTATTTCATTATCCTCTAGCTGAAAAATATGAATATTCACCCATTTATGTTTCATTAAACCTACACCCCTATGTGAAATAATATATTTATGGTTTAAAATTTCTCTTGGCTATCTAAATGTACATTTATACAGGTAATTGGTATCCCAAAAATCACCTTTACTATATTAGTAATCTAGACGAATCCACTCTCATGTTGATTTTTTTTCATCATTCTATCTCGAACCTCATATATCTCAATTACCTCAATTTGAATATCAGTATAAAAAAATATGAATGTGTTGTGGATCACATGACTCGCATTCTCCTCAAACTACCATATTTTTTCCTTTTAATTTATAAATATTTATAATTTATATTGATGTAAGGTATCAAAATATTTTATTAACACCCACACACTATGGATGGACTGTTGATTAGTATGATGTTTCATTATATTTTCCACCATAGTGGTTGATGATGTAAAATCCTGTTGAAAATAGTTTCAATTTTACTTTTAATAGGAATCTGACACCTCATAAAACCTAAGGAATAATATGAAAAAATTTCCCTTACCAACAACATGTATTTAGTAATAATTAATCCCATATATCAATTTAATCACTAATAAAACTAAATATAATATATGAATCCTCCAACTAGTCCCCTCTCACTATCTATAAATATTATACCATACATATTTGTAGACTATGTGGATAATTTTATCATAGTTTCCACCTCTAATTGAAATAGTTATCCGAAAAACCCTTTGGTAATCTGCTAAAAACCATATAGAATAACAATTAATAGAACCTAATGAAGAAATAAACCTAGAGACATACATGAAATGTAAAATTGACCAGGGAATTATGATACTGTAATATTGAATATATAACTACTATTTTTTATATATTTATGTTTTCCCATAAACCAATGGTTTAAACACTTCCAAAATTGGTGGAAATATGGATGTCTCCTGATCCATTCCTAGTACTCTACCCCATATCTAGTATCACTTTTATTATTATGATCAGTTATCATAAATTTCCTTGAATTTATCAGAAGGAAGAAAAATAACTATGTCATAACTAGTTTTTATTATTAAAATATCATACATTATATTTTTTACATTGTAACCCTTTTAACCCATAATGTACTCACATTTTAATTCATCTAAAATTATTTATATCTAGCATTATTTGATTTATTAAAACTCTTTCATAACTCCCTTCCCATCCAAGGACCTCTTCTAAGGCCATCAATGTGATATGAGATATAATGATGCTTGATGACCTCATCAAATTGGATACTGGTTTGTGAAAGGTGGTGAGGGTATACCATACATAATAATTTGAGTAATTACCAAAAAAATATCCAGTGGAATATTGGATAATATTGATACCATCCATTTCCCATTATCATGAAAAAATTTAGATACTAACTACATACAATTCCCATCAATCTGAATAAGACAACTTCAAAAAAAACTACATAAACCAAAATAAAATCCCTCATAATGACCATGAAACCACAAATAGAACATGAAAATTCCATTATCTAAAAATTTCCATCCCTCTCACAAATTTTCTCTCTTAAACCTAAATATATTTATATATATATAGGGTGTGAATAACATATATACTCATTTGACTCCTCCACAAAAATATTTAATGAAAAAGAGTACAAAATAAAACTATATCTATGTGAAGGAAAAGTGAAGTTTACTCCAAAAATAATCATTTATTCTAAATATCCATCCTCACCTTGTATTAGTCTCCAAATACTACATACAAGTTCTCATACAGAAATAATATCAAAATTTGGTTCCCTAATACACATCTAATAAGTTTTCCAATCGACCTCAGTGTAGAATGTTCCCATCAATATATATCTAAAATTTAACTAACATGACGATACCTAGGATACATTGACATAATGTCAATTAAGTATATTACATCATCTCTTCTTCCCATGAAACATCTTCAATTTGTAACATATTTTTGTTTCTGGATCCACCAAAACTCATATGTTGATTTATATACTATGAGTCATCATAAACAATTAATACAATAAATTAAAAAATACATAAAATATTATAACAAGAGATATAAGTTTGTTATATAACAATAATCCATTATAATACTCTCTACACATATACCGGATTTGTAACAACTATGAAAATCATTAAATTTTACTCCCATCAAAATGAATGGGGAATTAGGATGTAGTCAGCAATCTATTCCTCACCAACAAGGATGATGGGGAAAATACCCTCCAAGAGTCTATTTAGTTTTAATCACCCTATGAACAAGGGTGGAGTAATGTATGAAATAACTTTACATGTAAAATATATATATTTATCCCTCTCATGAAAACTATAGGAATCCACATATTCTTAGGATCTACTAGAGTTATGGTCATTCCAATACATGGATGGAACTAATAAAGAATATACATAAGAATAAAATGTATATAAGAATAAATTAATAATTTTTATTCAAATAAAAAAAATCACATGATTCTAATTATTTCTATGTAATATTTTAAGAACATTATCATTTAATTTACATGTTCATTTACTAATTCACATACCCCAATGGAATAAACAAACAGATCCCATGGTTTTTCATCGCATTATTAAAAAAATCATCATCATATGCATTAAAACATTTGTAATTCGTAGTTGTTATATAATTAAGGGTAATTTAGGAATTTGTATTACCTTACATAAGATAAATTTATAAACCAAGAACAACCTGATGTGATAGGAATTTGTGCTAAAATTAATTCATTCAGTTAAAGATGGACACCTAAATGCAATCATCCCAGCTTCTATTACAATATCAATGGAAGATCACAACTTCAACAAGATCCATCAATCCTAGTTCCACCCCTGACGCCACTATGTATATAACAATGAATATATCCAACAATCATAGGTGAAAACTCTTTACAAATTCATTGTCTTATCTAACCATAGCTTTTTAAACCATAACCAAATCTAGGATAACCTCTCCTCAAATATAAGATTCATATTTGGAGAAAAATAAGACGCCTAAAAAATATTAGGGAGTTAATACCCAAAAAAAACAAGCCATCCATCCTTCATAAGAAAATAGGATAATTCATACATAAAAAATACCTTTATCAAACTAATGCTTACAAAACTCATGAATTTACAGATTTTATTATCACAACATAAAATAAAATGAAACCAAAGACAAAAATAATTTAAGGAAATACAATATGTAATCCATCTTCCAATCATATTATCCAGTTTCAAAAAGTCACAAAAACATTTATAGTTATCATATATCTTATCTAAATCATCATCAAGAAAATCAGTTTGTTTTTTTTATCAATTTATATTTACATTATAATGAATCATTTCATTTATCATTCAAATAGAATAAAATTTATATCAATAAAAATATAAGGAGAATGATTTAATATAAAAATGAAACATTCATAAATTATCCATCGACAATAACATCATTAAATTCTGTAAATATCATTATTATATCAATCAGATAAAATTATTTATTCTATAGATTGAACATAAATAAAATACTATCTATAAAAATAAGGGGAATGTTTTTATCATGGTAAAAATACATGGGATAATAAAAGAACAGAAAATTTGTAACATCATCCAAAAGATTCAATGCACAAAATAAAATCAAACTCTACTGGAAACAATACAATAAGGTTTGCAGGTAGATTCTTTCCACACAGAAGGATAGAAAGGTTCTAATAATTTATTTTTCTCTCATCATTTACTCTATGTGTTTTTACCATAAGTTCAGGATCGATATCTTGAGATGGAATTCCCAATTTACTAAAAAACTTCTCATAAATGAATTAATATGTATACCCTGAATCAAACAACACATTGGAATAATCTAATCAAACAAATAGTGTACTTAGTACTACTTCATTCAACGTCCCAACATCAGCTGAGGTAGTTGAAAATGACTTCACCACCCCTTTATGCTTGGAATAGTGTTTCTTTCCCTCTGTTGTGTTCTTCATTGGACACTCATTTTCATAATGACTCATTTAATTTAACTTAAAAAAATTTACTAATCGTAAATCATGTGTTGTCTTACAATTACTCTACTCTATTTCAGTGCAATTATGAGCATTATATCCCATTTTAACACATCAATAGAACTTACCTGAATTCAAAAGACGTTCCCCAGCATGATTTATACCACAATTTTCTAAAACATTATACTTATGATTCTTTACATCAGACATTTTTTAAGAGATCACCCCTTTCATCTGCCACCTTGACCTCTTATTCCGTTTTTTATAAAAGAACACCTGATCAAAGAAAAACTTCATTTCCTCCTTCTTCGATCATTGAACAAGTTTTCTATAACTTTTGAACTCACAATAAGCTATATTCCTTAGATACTTTGTCATTAATCCTGACTAAAAATGGATGACTATACTATAAAGATCTCATATGAAATTTGGAGAATACCTTTCTAGTGGAGTGAATTTGTCTTCATAAGAAGCCAATGAGTCATCCTTCTACCTCTATTATGGTAATTTTTTTTCAATCCTAAGACGAACAACATTAGGAACATATTTCTCAAGAAACATACCTTTGAATTCATACCAACCAAGATAAGAAATCTTCTCACAATACCTGATATTTTTTACCATCGACCACCACTGGGCATCATCACCTTCAAAATGGTAATCAAAGAGACTAACCATTTGATGTTCTAAACACCCCATGACATAAAAAAGTTTTCTTCAGTGCATTAATCCACCCTTCAAATAGCACAGGGTCAGATGATCATCTGAAATATGGGGGATATTGCCTCATGAAATGATCCAATACTAACAGGATCCTCTATGATTGATCTAGCTTATCTTGTGCATGAATACCACATCCTTTTATATCCTACCTCAATTATTCCATCAATGCACCAATATGTTTAGTTCTGATTCTATCCATCTCAGGTTGCTGACATGGAAGGTTTTCTTCCTCATGATGTCATCCCAATAGAGATGGATTATTTCCTCTGAGGAAAACCATTTTGAACACAGAATTATCTTAGGCAAAGCAGCATGGTAATCTATAAATTCTATATCATTTCAGTATTAACATAACATAATTTATGGATATTAATTTAAAAATACACTAAATCATAATGATTTCTAATCTGACCTATGATACCAACTATAAGGACCCCACCTTTAACATTGCATAATCTTGAATTAAATGAATAATTCACATTGAGGATCATTCCAGGTTTAAATTTTTAGAGAATTAGGCTGTAACTATGACATTACATCTCAAAAATTATAAGGTTGACACTTCTAATAAGTTTACTTTTTTTATAAAATAAAAACACATGAATAAAATAGTCATGTCTAGTCCCTTGTTTTAGAATTCATGACTTTTCCTTGATCTCATCCTTGAATCTATTCATCATTAGGTCCTGTGAAAATATTTTAAAAAATGGGATGAGCATGAAAAGGTCAGTATGGTTTATTAAACAAAAAAAATGCATTTGTTCATCATTCCATACATAACATAAGATCTTTGGCATACCGCATGAATTAATAAGATTTATCAATAAAACATATAAAACCTAAATCATAAAGGAAACTTATGGAATCCATATGATACATACATTGTAGTTATCACACCTACGTTGGGAGTTAAATCTGGAATACCCATCATGGTATATTCCCTAAATCTCTTAGGAGAAACATTCATGTTTACCTCTGTCACATTACTCAATGCATTGGAGAGCTATCTCAAGCTCACATGACCTTGTTTTATCAAGTAATAACCCGTATATGTAAATAATACCCAAGAAACATAACATATTCAGAACATATAAAACAAACATTAGGGAAAGATAAAATTTCCACATATCAATCATAGTATATCATCTAAATATATTGACCTAAAAAATCCATTATAAAACCCATTTTGAATAAAAAAATAAATAAAAGAGTATATGGTATTTATTTTCCTTTTAGAAACATTTTGGATTGTTATAGAATCCATATATCAAATAATACTTATTGCGGCGGAAAAGGTCGTTATCACCACATACATACAAAGAAACATTATTTTTTTCATTTAGTTAAATTATTATTTGAGAAAATATTCCTTTTTAATAAAAGTAAAAGTAAAATGGGTTTATACACAGAATAATAGAATGTTGGGTATAAAACAAAATATTCATCATTGAAAGGAGATTGAGACAAAGCCCCTTACCTCGTTCCCGACATGACCCATTAATTCTTTAATCTCTTGAATAATAAAATATAGATAATTTAAACTTTCTAAAGAACCTTTTCCAAGTTTAGTATTCCTTTTATATCACATATTAAAATGTTATAAACATTTTGTAACCATTTAAGTTAATAATGGTCGTTGTGTCGATATTTGGTACTTGAGACAAAAATAGACATCTTATAATTACAATTTATTCACTTGGTAAAAAGTTCATTATATCTAGAATGATAATCAGGATATAGATATCATATATTTCGTATATATCAAGTATGTAAATATATTTATAATAGTACAAAACATCTAGAGGTATGAAATGAAATGCACCGTTCATGGATACAGTAAGTCGTACGTACGCATGAGCACTACATTCATTTCTATTTCATATTTTAATTGAATTAGAGAATAATGATACATATGTATATTATAATTGCAGTATTATATCATATATAATATCACTAACTACATCCTTAATATGTCCCAAAAATGTCACTAACGAGTCATATCACATTAAGGGGGCTGTAGTCCGCAGTTCCCCAAATGAATATTTTGGGTTTTCCCACAATGGAAACCATAAAGGTATTCTGTAAAAAAATAAATAAGAATAACGAAAACATAACCATAATATATATCGTATATAAATATAGATCCATCATAATGGCCACCATGATTGGAAGTCGGTGATAATTGAACAATCATCGTTTCATGAGGCATTAGTTAGGTATCCAATGAAACTCTATTTTCGTTACCCATTATATGGAGGTGTGTGTAAGTGCAGTTTGAATAATACTAAGAAAAAAATCATTGTATATTGATTATACTGGTTTTTTTAAAAATTAAATGAATAAATAGAGTTTAGGGGGTTGGATAAGAATATAGAACAAAAGAACTTAAGAGAAGACATTACCTTTTATTAGGTTAACTCCTTTTGGTTTGAACCAAAAGTAATTCTTGAAGTGCCTTATGCCTATGTTAAATCATCTAGGTGGAAGATAGGGATATTTGGAGAATATTTGGGAATGTTTTGGATGAGACAAAGTGTTTTATATGTGTGTGGAATGGGTTAGAGAAGGGGATTTTTATAAGGGGGAGAGACTCTTTAAGAAAGTGTGAAAATATTATTTTATTATATAATGATTTTCAGTTTCTAGATTTCAAAATCTTGTTATGGTTGAAGATAATATATCTAGTCATTGAAATAAATTCATCTATTAATAATTTTACAGGTTTTGTATATTATTTAATTCTTTAAAATACTATTTATTAAAATCAATTGTTAATAAGGTAAACTCTACATCATTATTGTGTCAAAAATAATTTTATTTATATGATGTATAAAAATTATAAAAAAATACAATGATGTAGGAAATATTAATATATTCAAAATTATCATTTTTAGTGGAAAATATAACTTATATAACCCTATATAAAAATTAATTTACAAAAAGATATTTGTTTACGTCATTTTTTCATTACATTAAATTAATTAATATTAAGTGCCATTATCACTCTTAAGTCGCTCCATGAGGTCCCAAATTTGACCAAAGGATTCCCAGTATCTGATATATATCAACCAATAGGATCTGGACACATTTTAATGTAATTTTATATTATTATAATAATATATATTTAATCATATTCATAGATTTTCACTATAACCATGGTAAATAAAATTTTTATTGTAGTAAATAACTAAAATCTATAAATATAAAAGTTAACTATTTATACAATTTGATCATACTGATTCCAAATATTGATTCCATTTTTCTGAATTCAGACCACATAAGTGGAAGAAATTAATTTAAAATTAATCCCCATTTCAAAAAAAATGTGTGTTTTTAATGAAATAATTACTATCAAAAGATCGACAATTATTTATCTCTGATTTCAAAGTGATATTAGATCCAATGACCAAAATTGTGTTAAATTGTAAACATATAATCTAATTACATTTTAAAACCAATTATAAATATAATATGACCAAATAAATAAATTATATTAAAAGGCAGTTTTGAATTAAAATACAGTATTTTCCACTATTCATAAAAAATTGAATTTTATCAGAATTATAAAAAAATTACCCCAACTGAATTTTGATGTCCCAATTATTAAATAGAATTTTGTATTTTTTAATAATATAAAAGTGATCAATACTAGATTTAAAGATGGTTCTCCATTAAAAGGCGGCAAATCAACCTTTTAAAGTAAATTATTGTTAAATTTTGATTCATTCACATTTTAAGGCTCTAAATTTTATTAGATAAATGTAAAACCATTTAAAAACATTTATAGTCATATTGTAGATAGTTCTGTTATTTTCCGCCAATACAATTACTTGTCATTAACTACGATTTAAAATAATAATATTATATTATTATTTTACAGTTGACGATTTCAAAGAAAACCATTGTTACGTATCGGGTACGCCATAAAATATAGAGTTCCCTTTAAAGTAAAATTAATATTTAATTAATAGATATTAATAAATATGTAATATGTATTGTTCTTTATTTACCAAGGATGTTACATCCATCCCCCCTTTTGGAGTTTGCGTCCTCACAATTTTATTCACATATCAAATAAATGGGGGAATTTATCCCTCACAACATGTTCTTACTCCCTCCAACAATATGGTTTTTTCACAAAACCAATATCTGAAAAATTACCTTAGTCTGCCACATTTTTTCTCATTGGTCAAGAGTGTAGACTAATTATTCCTCATAATATAGATTCTATTATAACTGAACTACTTCTGGGATTATAATATGAGATGGATCTGGCATATACTTTCTTAACATTGAAACATGAAAAACACTGGGTAGCTGGTATAAACTTGTATATAAAGCCACATTGTATGCAGCTAATCCAACTATATCCTGGATTTCATAGGGTCCAATGAACCTCTGACTCAAAATTTCTTTTTTTTCCAAAATGCATCAAACTTTTCCATCGAAATGCTTTGAGAAAGACATGATCATCTACCTCAAAACAGAGATCCTTCCCCCCGATTATCCGCATAAATTTTCAGCCTACTCTGAGATGATCTCTTATACTTCTGAATCAACTAAACCTTTTTTCCATCTCTTCTCCCAATTTAGGTCCCATTAGAATCCATTCACCTACTTCATCCCAAAAGCTAGAGTTCAACATAACTTTCCATATTATGAATCAATCCGAGCCAATTTTTATACTGAGTTGAATAATGTTATTATAAGAAAATTCAACCAATGAAATATGTGGTCACAACATCCCTGGTAATCTTGTGAAAACGTATGTATCATATCCTTCAAGGTAGGAATTGTTTGTTCTGAATGCCCATATGATTGCGGATGAAAAGTTGTACTAAAATTAAATTCAGTACCCAACAACATATGAAGGCGTTCCCAAAAGATAGAATAAAATCTATTATCACAATCAGATACATTAGATAAGGGAACACCATTCAACCTGACTATCTCTTTAACATACAACCATGATAGTTGATATAGAGACAATGTTTCTTGAATTGGAAGGAAATGAGTAGATTTAGTCATCCAATCCACAATAACCAAGATTTCATTATTACCTTGAGATGTTTTCAGTAATCCCACAATGAAGTCTGTGGATATATTTTCACATTTCCTATGTAGCATCGGTAAAGTCTGAATCATCCCATTTGGTAACTACCACTCTACCTTAACCTACTAAAAAGTAAAACACTTCACAATAAAATCAGCAATATCTCTTTTTTTTCATCCCACTAGTAATAATCTTGAAGATCTCGATGTGTATTATTACTTCAAGGATGAAATTAAAATGAGGAACTGGGAGATTCACATAACAACTCATTCTTCGTCTATGAATCACAAGGCACACATAATATCTTTCCAAATATCAGAATACAATAATTATCAACATTATAAACAGGAAACTTACCCCTCAGAACCAACTCTACCATTTTTTACAACTCACTGTCTTCCTTGTACTCTATCATTATTCTATCTGATAGAGAAGATTTCACTGACAGCTGAAACAAAACAGAATAGTATCCTGAACCAACAACTTCTATGAAAAAGGTCATCAAATCTAAAACCAAATAATCTCATTATAAATGTATCATGGTTAATAAAGAAATAATTTTTCGACTCAAAGAATCATCCACTTTATTAGTTTTTCCAGGATTTTAAATGATTGTGAAATAATAATCATTTATTACTTCCAAACATCTCCTCTGTATCATGTTCAATTCTTTCTGAGTGAATATATACTTTAATATTCTATGGCCATTATATATTTCACATTTTACTCCCTAAAATGATGCCTCTATATTTTTAATGAAAAAATAGTAGCAGTTAATTCTGTATCATGTGTATGGTAATTTAACTCATGATGTTTCAACTGACATGAAACATAACCAATTACATGATCATTGTGCATAAGGGCACAACCATGTCCTTTCAATAAGTCATCACTATAGATAACAAACTCACCGTTTCTGGATGGGAATTCCAAAACTTGAGTATTTATCAACCTTCTTTTCAATTCCTAAATACAATCATCAAATTTTTTGTCCAAACGAACATAACACCTTTTAGAGTTATCTTAGTCATTGGACTAAATAACAACAAAACATCTCAATAATCATTTGGTAATAACTTGTAGGACCATAAAAACTATGAATCTTGGTTATATTTGAGTGTCATAGACATTATTCGACAACTTTTTTTAGTAGGATCATAAATTATGCAATTTTTTTAAACAATGTGAACCTAGAAAGACATTTGTTGTAACCAAAACTCACGACTGCTGAATTTCCCAAAAAGATTCTTTTCTTTTAATGATTGAAAGAAAACCCTAAAATTAATTTATACTACACTTTAATTTTAGAAGAAACCAAAATATCATCAATAAAGACAACCACAAACATATCCAAGAACTCAGTGAAAATTTTATTCATAAGATTTATGAATAAAGTAGGTGAATTGGTTAAACCAAAAGGAATAACTACAAATTCATAATGGCCATATCATGTACAAAACTCAGTATTCAGAATCTATTCTTCCTTTACATTCATCTTATGGTACCCTGACCTCAAATCAATCTTTGAAATATTCTGAGATCCCTGGATTTGATTAAACAAATCATCGATATGAGTCCAAAGATACCTATTTTTAAAAGTGATGTTATTCAATGCTCTATAATCAATGAAAAGTATCATTGAACCATATTTATTTTTAACAATAAATATAGCAGCACTACATGGTGATGTGATGGGTTGAATGAAACCCTTATTCCATATCTTCTGTAATTTCTTCTTTAACTCAAAAAGATCAATTTGAGCCATTTGATAAGGGGGTTTTGAAATTTTTTTAGCATTAGGATCTAAATTAATAATAAATTCAACATTCCAGATCAAGTATAATACCAGGAAACTCATCAGAAAAAATAAAGCTACTCAATTACCACTGGAACATTATTAATATGAATAGATATTTTGTTTTCAACAATATGTTCAAGTTAACATTCATTTCCATCTTTTACTGATTTTTAGCTTCCTGATATATTATCAAAAGTAAGGTTTCATTCTTGTAGAAAAACTGAAAAAATTTCTGAAAAAGAAAGAACATTAACATTGCAGTGAATCTTTCCATGATAAAGAGAAATCCAATAAATACCCAAAATAACATCAAACTCTACAAGTGGAAAAAAAAATAAGGTGTGCTGGTAGATTCAATCCACACCCAGGGAAATTAAGGTTCTTATAATTAATTTTTTCCCCAACATTTTCACCAGCTATTTTTACCATATGATAAGGATACATATCTTGAGATAAAATTCCAAATTTACTATAAAACTTCGTAGAAAAGAATGAATGTGTAGACCCCATATCATACCACACATTGGCATAATCTGATCAAATTAACAGTGTACCCGGTACTACTTCAATTGATGGCCCAAAATCTGCTGAAGTAGTTACAATGGATATCACAACCCCTTTCTGCTAGTAGTCTGGTTGTATTCCCTCTGTTGAGTTCTTCATTGGACACTCATTTTCATAATGAAACTTTTAATATCACTTAAATAATTTTACATATTATAAATCAGGATTTGTCTTACCATTACTCTTCTAATTTTCAGTGCAAAATGAGATTTAAATCCCATTTTAACACATTAGTAGAACATACCTGAACTGAAAAGACATTCCCCAACATTATTTTTACCACAATTTTCACAAACTGTAAACTTAGGTTTCTTTCCATCAGTCTTTTTTTGAAGAGTTCTTCAATTTCACATGCCACCTTGACCTCTTGTAATATTGTTTTTCAAAGAACACCTAATCATCGAAAAACTCTATTTTCACCTTCTCTGTACATCGAACATATTTTTCTGAAAATTTGAACGTAGGAGAAGATAATAAAATTTGATACATTGGAATAAATTTTTTGTTAAAAATGGTTATTTTAGAATCAATATCTCGTATGACAATTGAAGAATACCTTTCCGGTGGAGTGAATGTTTCTTCATAAGTAGTCACTGGGTCAACCTCCTTCCTGAATTCTAGGAATTGTTATTCCATCCTAAGATGAAGAACCTTAGAAAAATATTTCTCAAGAATCATACCATTGAATTCATCCCAATCAAGAGAATAAATCTCCTCACTATCCCCTATATTTTTCACCAACAACCACCACTGATCTCCTTCATCTTCATAACAGTAAACAACGTGACTAACCATTTTATGTTCTAAGGACCCCATGACATAAAAAATTGTATCTATTGATTTAATCCAACCATTATCTATTACATGGTCAGATGATCCTCTGAATGACGGGGGATGTTTCCTTATTAAATTCTCCAATACTAACATGTTCCACAGTGGTTGATGTTTATAATCTTATGCCTTGATACCACCATGTTTTACAGCCTGAGTCAACTATTTCATCACTATAAAAAATCGTTCATTTTCAATTATGACCATCTCAGGTTGCTGATTTTAATGGTTTTCTTCCTCCTGATGTTGTCCCAACATAGCTTCCTTGTTTCCTATGTGGAAATCCATTTTGAGCACAAAAATATCTTAGGTGATGAAAAATGGTAATCTATAAATGTGATATCATTTTAATATTATCATAACATAATTTATGGATATTAATTTAACAATGCCCTAACACCTAAAGTTATCTACACTGACCTCTGATACCAACTTTAAGGACCCATCCTTAATAATTGCATAATCTTGAATTAAATTAATAATTCACATTGAGGATATTTCCATGTTTATATTTTAGAGTATTAATCCAAAACTATTACATTAAATCTAAAAAATTTGAAGTTAGACACTTGATCTCAGTTTCCATTTATTCTTAAAATAAACTCTTTTGAAAAAAAGTGTCATGTTAAGCCCCATGTTTTAGACAACATGACTTTTCCTTGATCCCATCCTTGACACTATTCGTCTTTAGGTCCTATGAAAACATATCAAAACATGGGATGAGCATGAAAGTCTCAGTAAGGGTAATAAAACAAAGAATGATAACATTAGTTAATCATTTCATAAATAACATAAGATCTTTAAAATACCTCATGAAATCATTAGATTTAGGAATAACACATATAAAACATAAATCATAAAGGTAACATATGACATCCATATTATACATACATTGTATCTATCATAGCTATGTAAGGAGATAAATTCGGAATACCAATCAAAGTTTATTCCCTAAATCTTTTAAGAGAAACATTCACATTTACCTCCATCATGTTACCCAATGCAATAGAAAGCTATCTCGGGCTCACCCGTCCTTTGTTTATCATGGAATCACCCATATACATATACAATTTTTCATGAACCATAACATATTCATAATATGTAAAACAAACATAAGGGAACGATAACATTTCCACATATTAATAAAAATATTTTATTTAAATATATTGACATAAAATAATCCTTTACGAAATCCATTTTCAACACTAAAATCCTTAAAAGACTGTATAGTTTTTATTTTCCTTTTAAAAACATTTTGGTTTGTTAAAGAATTCATAGATCAAATAATACTTGTAGCAGGGAAAAGGACGTTGTCACCACATACGTAAAAAGAAACATTATTTTTATTTTTTGTTAAAATGTGTATTAGAGAATAGATTCCTTTTGAATACAAGTAAAATTAAATTGGGTTTATACTCCATAAAATATAAAATCATGTATAAAAAAATATGCCTCAATGAAACTAGATTGAGATGAAGTCCCTTACCTCATGTCTGACATGACCCGTTCGTTCTTTAATCTCATGAATAAAAAAATAATGTCAATTTCTACTTTCTGAAGAAAATTTTACAACTTTAATATTCCTTTTATATCACTTAGTACAATGTAATAACAATTATGTAATCATTTATGTTAATAATTGTCGTTCTGTCAATATTTGGTACTTGAGTCAAAAATTGACTTCTTATAATTACTAGTTGTCCACGTGGTCAAAAGTGCATTATATCCAGAATGATAATAATGATTTAGATATCATATAAATCATATATATTTAGTATTTTCATGTATTTATAATATTACATGACAATTGGAGTTATGAAATGAAATGCAACGTTTGTGGAGACGATAAGCCTTACGTACACATGAACTCTACTTTCAATTCTATTTCTTATTTTAATGGAATTAAAAAATAATGATACATAGTTATTTTATAAATCTAGTGAAATATGATATATAATATCATTAAATCCATCCTTTATATGTCCAACATATGGCATTAACGAGTCATATCGCTTTGAGGGGGTGGTAGTCTTCAATTCCTCAAATTAAATTATCGGGTTTACCCTTAATGGAAACAATAATGGTATGCTATTAATGAAAAATATAGAGGCATAAGGAAATAATAACCATTATATATATCATATATAAATAAATTACCATTTTAATGGCCACCATGAGAGGTGGTAGGATATAATTGAATAATCATCATTTCGTGAGGCATTATTTTTTCATCCAAGAACTGTATGTTCTTTACCCATTAGATAAATGTGTGTGTAAGTGTAGTTATAATACTTATCATAAAAATATCCTATTATATTTAGGATACTATTTTTGTTATAAAAAATTATAATAAAATGAGTTTAGGGGGTTGGAAAAGGAATATAAAACAAAAGAACTTAAGAGAAGATGTTACACTTATATCGGGTAACTCCCTTTTTTTAGAACCAAAAGGACCTATTTAAGTGATTTCTGCCAAAGATAAGGCTTCTAAAAAATATAGGGTTATTGAGAGCTTATTGGGGTAGAAATTTGGAGGATCAATGGGGTTTGAGAGCTGTGAGGAATGGGATAGAGGTGAGGGATTTTTATAAGGGGGAGGAGGTCCTCGTTTAGAAATTGTGAAAATATTATTTTAGTATATACTTATTTTGGGTTTTTAAAGGTCCAAAACTTATTATGGTTAATGATAATATGACTCATGGTCGGAATAAAATCATCCGATAAGAATTGGGAAGGTTTTAGATATTATTTTAATATTTACAATAATATTTATTTAAATCATTTATTAGTGAGGTAAACACTACATCAATAATGTTTCATAAATAATTGTATTGATTTCATGTCCAAAAATTATAAAAGAAATACCCGGATGTAGTAAATATTTTTATCATTCCAATGAATACTTATAGTTGAAATGACATCTTATATATCCCCTTGTAAGAATTACTTTACTAAAATATATTTGTTTATGTCATTTTTTCCTTTACTATATTAATTAATATTAAGTGTCATTATCACTCTTAAGATGCTCCATGGGGTCCCGAATTAGACCCAAGGATTCCCATTGTTAGATATTTTTCATCCAATAGTATTAGAATACATGTTATTGTAATTTTATATTATTATAACAATATGTTTTACCCTTATTTACCATATTTAACCTTTGACCAAGGTAAATAAAATTTATTCTATAGGTAATAATTAAAATGTATCTAAATAATAGTAACCTATTTACACGATTTGGACACACTGAATAAAAATATGGAATCCATTTTTCTAAATTCAAATCATATACGTGGTATAAATTAATTAAAAATTAATTCCCAATGTCAAAACAAAAAACATGTATTTTAAGAAATAATAACTATCAAAAGATCAACAGTTGTTTGTGTCGAATTTCAAAGTGAAATTACATCCAATGACCTTATTTTGATTAAATTGTGAAAATATAACCTAATAAAACTATAAAACCAATCAAAAATATAATTTATCCATAAATATAAATTACATCAAAAGGTATTTTTGAATTAAAATACAGTATTTTCCACCATTCAGCAAAAAAAAGAATTTTATCAGAAAAATAAAAAAAATTTACCCGATGTGAATTCTGATGTCCCGATTCTGATAAAAAAATTTATTTTGGAAAAAAGAATATATAAAAGTGATAAAAACTATATTTAGTGATGGTATTCCATTAAAAGGATCTCAATCAACCATTTAAAATAAATTATGATTAAAATTAGATTCATTCACATTTTAAGCCTCTATATTTTGTTGGTTAAATATACAAAAACTAAACAAACACGTATAATCATATTATTTTTAGTTATAATCTTTTTCGCCTATATAATTTCAATGAATTAACATCAATTTAAAATAATATTAATATATTAATATTGTGTGACATAAGATTTCAAAGAAACCCATTGTTGCATATTGGGTAATCCATAAAACATAACATACTCTTTAAAGTAAAATTAATATTTAAGTCTACAATATTAATAAATATAGAAAATTTATTATGCTTTATTTACCTAGGATGTTACATAAGGAATAATAAATAATGTCCAATTATTTTTCTTGGACATGGATTTTGGCATATCCACTCATTGGTGTGGTGACCGTGAAAATTGACAAGACAAATATCTATTCCTCAATATATTCTCAAAACACTATCTTGGTACAATAGAACCCCTATAAATTTCAATGGTATATATGGGAAAATTTTGGATCCATACCTAAAAAATATATGAACTAATATATTCATAAATATCAAAAATGATAATCCTATACTATACTGCAGAAGCTAATTTGTTTATAATATGATCTATCATGATCTCCATTAAAAAAATATTTCATTTTACATGTTTCTTCATGCATTATCATATACCAGTGTGAAATAGATTTCAATAACTTTATCTAATGAATCATTTAATTGGAACTCTGTTATTATTTCTATAATTACACAACATATATTATTTATCTAATCCTGAATAAAACATGGTGGCATGCATGCCTCACTATATGGAAGAATTTTATTACTATCCATGAGGGACAAATTCACATGGTGGGTGGGGGTTCCATTGATATTTTGTAATTAATAAATAATAACATAATTAATTAATTGGTATAAAAAATAAGAATTATTAGTAAATATAGAATTTTCCATCAAGTATTAACTTTACATTGGATCTGAAAATTGGATCAAAAATATATTATCCCCAAGTAGAAAAGATCAAAAAATATGTAATATTAATAAAATATGATTATAAAATGTATAAAATAATAATTTTTTTAGAACAAAAAAATATTACAGAGTTTTTTCTAACATTTCCCCAATCCATATTATCCTCACATACTCATAAACCCATTATTTGGGTATTATATTCATTAATGAATCTATAAAAAATCTATTGGGGAATCAAGGTTCCCATGTAGGATTTTATTAATAAAATAAATCAAGATACAACCAAATTATCATTATTATAAGTTCATTACTTATATGAACATTTATGAAATTAAAAAAAATATTTTATAAAATAATAACGGGGTAATCATGCTCTAAATAGGAAACATCAAACCCTATCAATAATATCATTTTCTCAGTGTTGTAGGATATATTCATCTCATGGTGTAATTACACATTAGTGATTCAAAAAAACTATCTAACTAAAGATACTTACTCTCATCAAGTATCATCTACTAAACTACCCCCATTGTCCAAGAATATGTCTCACATAATGTCTTAAAACATCTATTAGCACCCATTATAGGATTCATATCAGTTCCAAAAACATCAAATCTCATATTTTAGAGATCAATCATTGTTTTAAATAAAATCATGTCATACTTATGGGTAACCACAAATTAGTTCCAAAATCATCCCATTAACATTATAGGATATTACACAATAGTTCCCAAGCTATTTTTTTAATCATTAAAGGTCTCATATTAGAATAAATATTTTAAAATGTATACAGGAGGTATAATATTTTAATTAATTTTAAAAATATTAAAAATAAAAATGACATATTTCTATCTTAAAATTTTACATTGACACCCTATTTTTTACCTTTTTCCATCCTCATTGGATGATCTTATATTCATTTAAATGAGCCCAGAAATTTAAAACTAATTTTTCAAGTCACCAATAACATTTTATTCCTATATTATTATACCCTTTACATAAATGGGAATTAGAATCCCATTCTTTTCACTATTAGATATATTAAAAATCCATACTATTACCTAATGAAGATGTATACTTTTACATATTTTGGTGAAATTCTGTCTCTGATACACATAAAAGGATTCAAATGATTTAATAATCATGATAATTTTAATATTAATACAAAAACAAGAAACTAATGGGTATAAGTGAAACACCAACACTAATTTTACTTTGTACTACCTCATACCAAATCTCTAACATGGTAACAAATTCTGGCCTCATGCCTATTTGATATAAGAATCCATTCCACACAATATAGTTCAAATGAACACCATGAATATCTAAAATAATTTAACATTCATAAAAAGAATAAATATATCAATGAATCATTGTTTCAAAAGTGAAAAACAATAGGGCATATAACTCATTAGACCAACCAAAAGATATCTATTCTAGAAAACCTAACATTTTTAATATACGAATAAATCAAGAAATCCATTGATTGAATAAGGAACACACATATATAAAGAACTAAGTCACATTCATGATATTTTATCTATAATGTCCCCATATCCACCATTTATACCAAATAAGTAAAATTACTATCAATTTATAAAGTATGAAAAAACACAAGAAACTATTCTCTTTATAATGCCCCTGGTCTATACACACGGACCTTACCCCTACATAATTTTTAGTGATTACCCATATATATTAATCATTTCATCCATTTTAATATTTTTGAATAAGTAATTGAAACTTTATTATTGAAATATTATCTTTATGTAAATCTTGGAAAACTCTAGGACATTATCATGTTCTAACTTTCATATATATGTTAAATCTTACGAAATTTTTAAAAATACCCTTATGTATCATAAGGTACATCCAAAAATAAAAAAGTTCACATAAATGTTTAGTTATTGTTATCCTTAGATATCAAATTACTAATACTTATTTATTATAGAAATATACTCTTATGTATTTATTTATCCATGGGATTGGTCTTATTAAATATGGGTAACTCTTAAATGATTGAATCGTATAATTATTTCCAACTCTCTAGAAAATTAATCATAAGAATAATAAAATTTTTATTTTATTTAAAAATGTTACTTTTTATTTTATAGTAGCATCCCACACAATTTTTTTCAGAAGATCTTCTCCCACTAATGTATTCACTACTACTATATAAGAATTATAATCTCCCTATCCATTTTACCTAACATTACTATTTATCCCCAACCCTTCCCATTGTGATACATACATTTAATAGTTACTCCAATTTTCTATTTACCAACACCTTTTTCATTATAGTAGTTATGAATATTATAATGACATTTCTATAATATAGTTACACATGTTTATTGAAAACATCAATAGCTATGCCATTCTAAAAAATGCTAATCACTCACCTAAGTCAAATGATATGAATGAAAACCTAAATATTGTTTATTTTCAAATATTTCTTGATAATTATTCTAGACACTAAATTTTAGTAAATAATTCCCAAATTTCATATTTAATTTTTAATTGTCTTCTAAATACCACGTGATGTAAAATTATTTATGAATTTTTACCATTCCCATGGGATAATATGGAAATAACACTTCTCAACATTTACCAAAAAACATGACATCATGAAAACATAATGTTTCAGAAATATGAAATAAAAAATAATCAAAACAATCTTTGAAATTGAGTGAAATTACAAACTAGCCCTCCATCAATTTATCATCCATGGGATGGATCAATTGTAGCCGAAATTAAACACCTCATGAATCTATGACCACATAATATATTACAATTACAAGTAATACATATAAATATGATCATACTTCAATAAAACCTAGACCATAAAAATAATATTTCATCACAATATCTTCTTATTTTAGTCTAGATTATTCACTTGATGTTCAACAGTTGATACTTATACTTATAATTTTTCATTGACAAAATTTATCATGTTAGTAAAGTGGAGCTCTTATACCATAAGCAATTCCTAATAAAATCATTATGAATACATTGATATATTATTGAAATATCAAATATATTATTCAAAAAACTATTTCATTCTAAAATCACAGATGAAAAAAAAACCCACAAATCAACCTACTTATTTCTCCTCCAACCTTAATGGTCCAACCATGATGTTAAACATAAAAATACCTTATAAACAATGAAAAAAACTATCATTTTTTTACCTATTCTAAACATATATAATTTCACAATATGTGTAATAACCAGGTAGTTTCAGATCAATTATTGAAATTCAATTTTTTAATATAATATGTTTATCTTGTTCATAAATAACTCATGAACCTCAAACTATTATTGTGATAGGAGAAACTACCTACTATAAATACTATAAATGGTATCCACCAAGATTAAATCATGGATTTTTTATTATAAATCCATTTTTAATTTCATATGGTCATCCCTATTTCATATAAAATATAGTATAATATCATTGACCATATAATGTTATTCTTGAGATTCTCTCATCTCATACTACCCATTAATCAATTGATGATATGTTTATGTTATTTTATTTATGCCTATATTTTCATTTGTAGGTTGTAATATAGTTTTTTGTGTGAAACATTCTTCATAACATGTTAAATTGAGCATTTGAACCATATGTATCTGTTTTATCATTTTCACATATATATTTCCAATATCATCAACATATAGGGGTTACTAAATACGAAAAAAGTGTGAATCAATCACCAATTTTTCAATAACCACCGAAACATCCTATTGAACGCTAGGGGTATGATATAGTCTTGTAACAGTATACATTTTTACCTTATCCTAATTCAATATTGGATTGGATATGGATTTAAGTATAACACTAGGTTACTAGAGATATAGAGTTTCACTTTGACTGGTAACACTATGAGTAAAAACCCGAATGAAATCCCTCCTTATACACATCGACCATTCAGAATGAATTGTTTCATTATAAATTATTTTTCAACATAAATTTTATACCCAACATGATTTTCTCAAGTACCTCATCATCTCCTCTCTCATTTTGGTAGGTACGACCACCCTCCCATTGATGTAATTTAACACATCATTACCTGATGAACATTATGAGACTATGTCATCTATCATTACCAATTACCAAACTAAAATAATATATTAGTAATAATAATGTATTTCCTTGAATTTATTTACCAATATAGATTAAATTAACAAGTTTTTACTTGTCATAACCACTCAACCTTCCAATATTTAAATTATCCATTCATTGAGAAAGCTCATTAGATTACTAACCATAGAAAATTACAAGAAACCCTTCTATTGGTTTATTAAAATGAGTGAATCAATTTAAATTAACCCATGATTTATTATAATATATGGGGATAACCCATGGTAAAACCAATGGTTGATCTGTATGAAATTTTTGGTTGAGGCAGACATTGGTGGTGTGATCGGTAAATATAAAAAATAACCTTATTTATTTATTTAATAATCCTAACACAACACTCCCTCTACAAATATGGTGGTATGAGGATTTTATATCTTCTCCATCACTTTTGAAAATGTTATTCGTCATCATTTAATACATAATTTTGGTAGGTTTCATCAATTGTGAATTTGTACCATTTTATAAATATATTGACCATGTTTATTTATTTATATTATTTTTATCTATGTTATATATTCATCGTATGAAACTATTTTAATAATTTTATTATTAAAATTAAATTATCATTTCTAAGCCAGTATATAACCCTGTATATCCATGATAATAAATCATTGTTCATGTATTCATGGGCAATTAAATATTTACTTCATTCATATGTATTTATCCAAATAGTTCTTTGAATTCATCAGTATTATCACATTGGGTTATAGTAAAATATTTACTAGAATGGTTCGAATGTGATAAAACTCCAAAATTATATTTGAATTGCAGAATGTTGATTGGGGAAATTATTTTCAGATGAATTGAGAGAGTTTTTAGGATTCTAGTGAGGGAATAATGGATATGATATCCAATGAAGTGACATAAGAAAGTGATATATTCATTGTGTGGAGATATGGACTATATTTGGGTGGATGGATTATGATTTACATCAACTAGAGGCTAAATAACAATGTCTCGCATTTTAACCTAAGATTTCAGATGATATTTAGTGGACAATGAGTACAAATCGATGTGGAGATTATGGAAATAAGTAACCACATGGAGAACACGAGTTTTGGTGTAAAACTAAATCATATGGGTTTTAGTCCAAAAAAACATTCCATGTTAACCTATACCTATGACACTAGTTTTTTAAGGTAGATAAGGATAACACAATATGTGGTTGGTCCAACATGACTTGTGACCCATCATGTGTGGTCAAACCGTGTCTTATTTGGAATAAGAAAAAGACTCCACGTGTAATGTAATGTTGTGTTTTCCTATTCATCATGAGCATGAACTAGTACCCAATAACAATATGGTACACTTCTCGAATCATGGGAATAACCAGAAGATGACAAGAACAACTAGTGGAACATGGGAAATCTCTATGTGTCTAAGGTATTCTGTGTGGAATCTGTATATTCCATGTATGGTGACATGGTTTCCAAGAATTTTTTAGATGATCACATGGATAGACAGTGAGGTATGACCACACATTGTGTGGGACCTATATAAATCCATTAGTTACCCATAGAATATATATATTCTATATATCTATCATTAGGACTTGTATATTGGATTGTAATTATTCAATCATGAGTAGTTTTCTATTTTAAATGGGATTGCATACTTTTTTATTCATTTTGATATATAATGATGAATTTCCATAGAATAATTCACCATTTGGTGATTCTTGAGGATAGAAGTGGTTATTTAGGATCATCAATTTGTGTGTATGGGTTTGGTATCCCCCCTCTCATAATTGTGTTTTGGTATCCTGTTATCCTTGCACTAGTTTAGTGGAACAACCTATAGTAATAGTATCTAATTACAATACCCACTAAGTGTCACCCCACTGAAACAGAAGTATGTAGGTCATCTATCAAAATCTACCATGTTGATACACTTAATGAAGTAGGGAATCAGTCTATTATAGACCCCCTACAACATAAGGGTTTGGGTCCACTATCCATTGAATGGAAATCCCCTTATTCACTAGGAAATTTATCTTATATTTATCTCTTCTATGATACATCCCGAAGATTCACATGTGAGTGGGTCATCTAATTCTCTACATAGTTTCATGTTTTTGTCACATCTGTATTTGTTTCCTCTACAAATATAAAAAGTGGAATCATTCTATTATACATTATTGGGGGAGAACTATTAGTTATTTTACACCCCCCTCAACTGATTAAAAAGTGGTGAGGTGTATAGCCTCTTCATGAATTCTTGAAACAATCATGCTATATATTGGGAGTTGATGATGGAACATTAGAGCTATTATTAAAGTCATCATGCTAGGATTGGTAGTTATATAGATTTACCCCTTCACTATAATTTTTTTTCTTATTGATATATATATATATATATGAATATGTTTTGTTTCCCACTATCATCGGGTGGACAGGAATACTTCAATATTATCTTTATTTCCCCCCATTTGTGTATAGAGGTATCTTAGATTGAATTTATATACCCTATGAAACGTGGTATTTTACCACACATGTCATGTCTTGTGTTTAATATATATAAATTAGAGAGGATTTTCAAGTGGTTATGTGTTCTAAGGTGGAATGACCGAGCATGGTAGTCTATCAAATAGATCATGAGACATGCCCTCACAACGTACTTTTTTCGGTTATAGTTAGGATGGGTATTCCATTCTTGATTGGTGTGTATTTCACCATATAGTTTGTTTATATTTTATTACATATAAATGAATTCCTTATAGGTTTTTTCTGGATGGTTTAGTTAGATTTTATTTTTCATTGATCACAATTATTAACTATTACATGGAGATGTTAGTGTGCATCCAAAACTATAAAACAGTTTGAGCAATCTAATTAAATAATTCATTATCAGTTCTTTTTTGTAGCCCCTAGCATATTGGTGTAGGTATTTGGGTTCTCACAGTTCATTCTTCCACAATGTTGGCAAGCCCCAGGGGGTCGAGTCATTACATATTCCATGTTGAATTCAAATATCAAAATGTACATCCTCCAATACCTCATTTTTAAGATCATCACCTATTATTAGAATCTACAGAAAAATCATTTGTATAATATTTTGATTTAAAAACCATCATTGAAGAGGTAATGTTGTCAAAATTAATACATAAAATATATTAGCTTATTAAATAATGCGGTTTGTGTTGGTATGTTCATGTGGTCAGAGATGATGATTCCCAAAAGTGACGACTTTATCCTTCAATGTTAGAATATCTACCGAACAGTATTTTATGAAATATTATATTGTAGAGCAACAAGTTTGTGTATTTGGAATAATTACAATATGAAAAATAATCCATGACATATTAAAATCTTTTAAATCCTCCTGAAACATAATAATCCCATTACAAATTAATTATTTCTTTTTTGGACCTATTACGGGTTCGTTGATGAAATAGAATTTAGGGATGAGCCGTCTATAATACATAATGAACCCAATAATTTTTATTAAAAAGATACCAAGGAAATCATTACGACATAACCACATCAACAATATTTGGATCAAGTGAGATCCATTCATCCTAGATCACTTTCCCAATGAAATGATAAATGTGTTTCAAAATGTAACTCTTTTAGTACATTACACAAATATGATGTACTAAATGCATAGACAATGTGATCTATAAGTTTTTTTCAAGTATCTCTATTGTCCACTAGTAAATATGAATAAATATACTATCATAATGAAAAATTAATATGTCTATGAATATATAATTTAGTTTATAAGAGTAACAAACATGATTCGTACATTGATCAACCAAATTAGAATAATGTGTTTCTCAAATGACATATACATGGACATAAACATTATCTATGATATTTCTTCCACCAAGAATCATGAATATTGTATCCATACCATTGGTATATATTATAAAAACATAAGGATATTATTAAATTAAAAACTTCATTAATCCACACTAATTGAAACAAATATATCATCATTACATGAAACAACATTTGATAATCCACTAAAAATTTAAATATACAATTCTCCTTGAAGTATAATAAAAATAGATGACAATAATAATGTGTATTAATATGGATAAATCATTTTTTCTCTTGTATTTAAAACTACTTCATCTTATCTCTCAATAAAGACTTATCAATATAATAAGGATGGATAGAAATTTGTTGTAATAATTAGAAGAGATCTTTCATAAACCTGATATATGATTTTTGATGATATTCGTGGAATTAATCTATAATTACATTATTTTAATTGTTTTACACTATTAGAATTATTTTGATTTCATAATTAAGTCTACTAAATGAATAATACACACCACATACATAGTAATAATTAATAGGTAACTAATTATTGGTCATTGTATAATTAAATAAGTATCCCACACACTAACAAGAATTAAAACTGTACATTAGGGATGGTAAAAGGTGAAAAATAATTGGTAGAAATTGATGTAGCATTTGTATCAGGTTCTTCCCATCATGAATATGGAATATAAAATTATCACCTCAAGAACATAGAAATCCCACACCTTCCAATAACAAAAAACAAATATGGTTCTCCTAATACACATTTTAACATGTTTCTCTTTATTTTGGTTATTTGTATCTCATTCAATAAATATAGGTGGACATTATTTCTGACACTAAATTTGGACATCCTGAGAATAAATAAAATAATCTAACGTTAATGTGAAAAATAATTCCGATATACATGTTAAAATAAAAAAAATACTAACTATAGTAGTAGGTGTACTGTATGATCCATTACATAGAATAATGTTAATGGAATACGCCCTATATGCATCAAATCTCTGTGATAGACCCCATGATACATATATTTCTTTAGGAATAGACCCCTGAGGTAACAGTGGTTGAGTTTGTCCTAATGCCGCCCAACTAGCTCTACGGGTTGACCTCCCATTGAGTCCTTAAAATCATTCTTTGGAACCATTTAATAATATTTAAATCACGAGTCTACCCCCCCCCAACACTTTTCGCAAACCGAGATGATACAGTCTTTAGTACATATACAATTGATTTCCCACCAAATAAATTTTATAGCGCTACATTGACAGAATCATACATGGGTTCCATTATAAGGACCAGACCTTAAACATTACATAATATTGAAATAAATGAATAATTCACATTGAGGATCTTTTCAGGTTTAGATTTTTAGGGAATTAGGACATAACCATTACATCTCAAAATATTACAAAGTAGGAACTTCTACCCAGAATCCACTTTCTTTCATAAAATAAAAATGCTTAAAAAAAGCCATGTCTAATTCCCTGTTAAAGAGAGCATGGCTCTTCCTTGATCCCATCCTTGACCCTATTCATCTTTAACTCCTGTGAAAAATATTTCAAAACATGGGATGAGCATAAAAGGCTCAGTAAGGGTTATAAAAGAGTGAATGATTTTTTTTTCATAAATACATACAAAACATGAAAAATTTTACTTACCTCAAGAAATCATAAGATTTATAAAAGTCACATAGAAATCATAAAACATAAAGGTAACATGCGGCATCCATACCATACTTACATTTTAGCTATCACAGCTACATAGGGAGTTACTTTGGAATACCCATCACAGTATATTCCATAAATCTCTTAGGATAAACATTCACGTTTACCTCTGTCATGTTACCCAATGAATTGGAGAGCTATCTCGGGCTCACCCGCCCTAGGATTATCACAGAACCACCCATATACGTAAATAATGCCCATGAACCATAACATGATCTTAACACATAACATAAGCATAATGGAAAGATAACATTTCCACATTGCAATAATAAAATATCATTTCAAGATATTGAAATAATAAATCCATTCTCAAATTAATTTTCAATAAAAAAATATGTAAAAATAGTATTTGGTCTTTATTTTTCCTTTTAAAATCATTCCATCTTGTTAAGGAAGCCAAAGATCAAATAATACTCGCAGAGGCGGAAAAGTCGTTATCACCGCTTACGTTAAAAAAACATTCCTTTTTGTCGTTTAGTAAAATTCTTCGTAGAGAAAATATTCCTTTTGAATAGAAGTAAAATTCAAAGGGTTTTATACATCGTATAAAAGAAAGTCATGGATAAAACTAAAAATGCCTCAATAAATGGAGATTGAGACGAAGTCCCTTACCTTGTGTCCGGCATGACCCGTTCGTTATTTAATCTCCTGATTAATAAAGTAAGGATAATTTATACTTGCTTATGAACCTTTTTCAAGTTTATTATTCCTTTTATATCACTTATTACCATGTTATAATCATTATATAATCATTTATGTTAATAAGGTTCATTTTGTCGATATTTGGTACTTGGGTAAAAAATGGAATTCTTATAATTATATGTTGTTCACGTGGTAAATGGTTCATTATATCCATAATTATATTCATGATTTGGGTATCATATATACCGTATATATCTAGCATGTACATGTATTTATAATAGTACATAACATTTGGAGGTACGAAATGAAATGCATCGTTCATGGAGACGGTAAGTCGTACGTACGCATGAACGCTACTTTCATTTCTATTTATTATTTTAATGGAATTAAAACATAATGATACATAGTTATATTATACTTCCAGTATAATATCATATATAATATCATTAACTCTATACTTTATACATCCCACATTGGGCATTAACGAGTCACATCACTTTGAGGGGGCTGTAGTCCGCACTTTCTCAAATGAGATTGTCGTATTTAACCACCATGGAAACCATAAAGGTCTGATATAATTGGGAATTATAGAAGAATAAATAAATCATAAAAATACTATATATAATATATAAATACAGTTCCATCATAATGTCCACCATGAGAGGCAGTAAGATGTAATTGAACCATCATCATTTTGTGAGGCGTTAGTTTTCCATCCACCGAAACATTATGTTCTTAATCCATTAGATGGAAGTCTGTGTAAGTGTAGTTCAAATACATATCATAAAAAAATCCAAATATATTTAGGATACTATTTTTGTTACAGAAGAAAGGAAATAAAAAGAGATTTGGGGTTGGAGAAGAAAAATATAAGAAAACAATTTAAGAGAAACTGTTACCTTTAATTAGGGTAACTCACTTTGTTTTGAACCAAATGACTTATTGAAGTTCCTTATTCCTAAGTTAGGTCTTCTAGGAAGAGTATAGGGAAGTAGGGAGCTTAATTGGGAAGAGTTTGGATGAGAAAAATGGCTTGATAGGTGTGAGGAATTGCATAGAAGTGTTCTCTTTTTATAAGGGAGCGGAGGGGCTCTTTAGGAAAGAGTGAAAATATTATTTTATAATATAATTATATTCGGTTTCTAATGGTCCAAAAATCAATATGGTTAAAGATAAGATGACTCATAATCTAAATAAAATCATCCAATTAGAATTGGACATGTTTTGGATAATATTTTAATCATTATAATCTTATTTAATTAAATCATTTATTAATGAGGTAAATATTGCATCACGATTGTGTCATAAATAATTTAATTTATATAATGTCTAAAAATTATATAACAAATAACATGATGTAATAAATCTTTGTATCTTTCCAATGAATATTTATAGTCAAAAATATAACTTGTATAACCCCATGTAAAAATTAATTTACTAAAAGATATTTTTTTAGTTCATTTTGGCCTTTACTTTAAGTTATTTAAAATAAAGTGTCATAATCACTTTTATGTGGCTCCATGGGGTCCCCAAATAGACCCACAGATTCCCATGGTCGGATATGACTCAACCAATAGTATTAGGACACCTTTTAGGGTAAATAAATATTATTATTTTTACCCTTATTTACTTGATTTACCCTTTAGCTATGGTAAATAAAATATTTTCTGAGGTAAATATTTAAAATGCCTAAAAATAAAAGTTACCTATTTAAACAATTTTAACCTCATAATTCCAAATATAGAATCCATTTCTCCAAATTCAAAACATAGAAGTGGCAGAAATTAATTTAAAATTAATTCCCGCTGTAAAAACAAAAGGCGTGTTTTTAAGAAATATTAACTATCAAAAGATTGACAGTCTATTATATACAATTTAATTGTGAAATTGCTTATAATGACCAAAATTAGATTAAATGTTAAAAATATAATCTATTTACACTTTAAAACAAATAAAAAGGATAATCTATCAATATAAATAAATTAGATTAAAACATAGTTTTGAATTAATATACAATAATTTCACTATTCCTTAAAAAATGAACAATATCAGAAAAATACCAAAAAATTTCCCAATGTAAATAATGACATCTTCATTCTAAAGAAGGATTTTGTTTGGTCATGTATAATTTATTAAATTGAAAAAAACTAGATTTAAATATAGTTCTCTATTAAAAGGCAGTAAATTGGCTTTTTAATGTAAATTATGCTTAAAATTAGATTCATTCATATATTAAGCCTCTAAATTTTATTGGATAAATATAAATACATGTATAATAATATTATAGTTAGTTTTATTCATTCCCTCCAATACAATGCCTAGGAGTTAACTACCATTTAAAATAATAATATTATATTATTAGTGTGCAACGTAAGATTCCAAATAATCTCATTGTTGTGTATCAAGTACGCTATCGAACATAGCAACCCCTTTAATATAAAATTAATATTTAATTCAAAAATATTAATAAATATGAAAATATCTTATTATTCATTTACCTGGGATGTTTCATCTATAGGTCCCCGGTCTACTGAAAACAAAAAATACATTGGTTCTACTCAATTTATTAATGGATTTCAATAGATACTACAATACTAATATTACCACACAATATGATTATTAATCACATTATACCTCTCCAATCAAAGTTTGGTAGAGAATTTAGAAGTTCTATTCAGAAGGAACCCACTCATCCTGATAAATATGGAGTGTAGTAGAATTATACCATTCCCAACCATCCCCTTCTTAATAATGTGGGAAATGATATGGATATCTATGTAAGAATATATGTTGAACATCCCATTTTTCCCTTTCCCTAGTGAAAATGACTAATCTCAAATCCATGCGCCTTATAGAACACATTCCATTAGGATATTGATAAAAAAATCATAAACATGTGGAAGATTTTATCATTATCATCCTGGTACAACACTCATTATCAAAGCTATATTAATTCATAATCTTAGTATTTCATTATTTAATTAGGTAGAAATATTATGAAATAGGGTACACATGTAAATTCATGTCAATATTATATGTATCATTGTTTGTGCTAGGATAATCCAACATCTATTTGAGGGTTCCAAATTAGAGATGTCTATATTATCAACCAATGGTCCTCAAATATAGTAAATTGGTAAAACCCCCCACAGTGATTAAAATATAATCCAAAAAAATCATAAGGACCAATCATACCATAGAATGAGAGAGGGATTTGTAGCTAAAAATCACCATAAAAGACTACCATAGTAGGTCAACCATGATTTAAATGTTTACCTACCAAAGATACTAGAGAAAAGTCCATTGGCTAATCTAGATACACTGTATTACCCACAAGGACATCCTCACGATAATTATCATATATGAACATATAATCAACTTTTTTAGGGATTAATTCATCATGTTATGAAAAACCCCTCATTGTCTATTGGTGAATACATACGACATCACATATGTACAATTTTCATTTATTCCAATTTGATAATTAAAATATTCTTAAAAACCATAAATACATACATCATTTATGAAAAAATTTATTAATTCAGAATGGAAAAAAAGAAAACAATGAAATAGGGTTTAACAAAAAATACATGTTATAATATTATAGTACTCATCCAATGCGTATTTCGTTACCATCATCACATTTATATTAGTTATATTCATACAAAAATTATTAATTCAAATGATAATGTTAAATTATTTTTATGTCATTGGTACTGTATTTTTTGGAAAAAATTGACACATTAATAAATTTATTTTTGTAAACCTAACTCATTATGAATATGAGGAAATAAGGTTCATGACATATGAAACTTCATGTAAATCCATGATTCATGAAATCACCAACTCTGACAACCCATAAAAGAGATGATTCATATAATCCAAACCAATACAATAACACATAAATATAATAATGAAATTATAACATAATAACCAATGTAAATAGTCATATTACCTTGTAAAATTGAATTTCAACTCTATAGTAGCTGGACAGAAATATGCATGTCTTCCCACTCATGTTATATCCACCTAACCTTCACTTTACATCAACTCAATGTATAGACAATATCAAAGTGTCTTGGATAAAAATAATTTTCTGATCATCCTATGCTCTTGGGTATAATATGGTGTGACACATGGCCCCATGTGTTATTTCATATATGTAGGTGGGAGATGAATAGTTGTGGTAGTCTATTCCAATTTGGTTGGGATAAATATGAATAATGGATTTAGTGATAAATAAATAAACAAGTGAAATAAAGAAAAAATTCTAACATGAATAAAAATAGTGTAATCCCAAAATAAGTAACATAACATTTGAAATAGAAATTGGATAAATAAGATCATATATCATTATCAGAAGTATCCAATAATGTTGTGGATCAAAAATAATGATTGATAAGAAGGAAAAAATAATACCTGTAGAATTAATAATATATCATAAATTTAGTTCCAGTATTACCTCATTTTAAACTCTCCCCACATGATGACTTACCCACAAAATCGACCATACTTATAACAATATTCATTAAAAAAATATGTGTGTGTTATGGAGAACATGTTGGATGTGAGTAATAAAATAAAGTAGGATGCAGATAATATATAATTTTTTTAATTTATATATTTATGTGATGGTGTATTTACTATTAGATATACATTTATAACATAAGTAGTCTTCCTCTTGGGAAATCATGTGTTAAATAGGTTACCTAAAAAATCATATTTCATTTATTTATCTTCATTAATAATGTATGAGTACTCTTGTGTAATAATTATTCCATAGAGTTTATTAGAAACCTTTTCAACCCTCTTATGACCTACACCAGGCATGTAGTCTCATCCCCTTCCCCTCTCAAAAGGTGAAGGCTTTATATTAATGTTGAACCATCCCATATCATATATTTTCTTTAAAAAATAAATTTTATAAATATCACATCAACCTCTAGAGAGGTTACAAATTAGTTTCCAAACCATACCTCTTCATCATGGGTTATTAAAAATCTCTAATAAAACCATTATGATTAAATTTGGGAAATCCCAAACTCATTTCCCATTCCAGTTCTACTTACATTGGGGTTATCACAGATCATTTTCATATAATAAAATAAATTTTACGGCCACTTGAGGTAAACATACAATTATTTTATTTATTTTACATAATCTAAAAATACTATTATATAAATAACTTTAAGGATATTGTAGGGTTAAATAGGTTTGGTATCTTTAGTGACTAGATAACTAAACAACATATTTTAAAATTCATTCAATCATATCTTCTTACTTCCACCATACCATAACATCATTTAAACATTAAATTATTAATAAATTATCCACATAACCTGGGTAATCAATGAATATGTAAATGGGTGAGCATAAAATATCATTATGGGAAAAAAATTATTTAAGGAAGATTTCATGATAATAAATAATATTTACATGAAAAATATCATATCCTCTTGAGTGATAATAATTAAAAATAATTCAGCTATAAGGAAATTACATAAGAATATAATACATTTAAATATTCAAAACATTGCTCAAATTTTTTTAACAAAACCCCAAAATCATGAGCTAATATGATTACAATGAAATAATATCATTGAAAAATTGTATAAAAAATATAATAGGTAGTCATTACATTCATGAGTCACATAATTTAAACTACTCGTATGAAATAATTCAATTTTTCTAATGTAATCATTACCTTTATGATTCAACAAACTTCACCCATTATTGGGAAAAACTAAATTATTTATGTGTATACATATCTCATGAGAATAAAACATTTAACAAATTAAATAGAGGGAGATATAGGACTCCATCAATTACCATTCACACTTATGAATTTTAATTATTTTTAATTCACCAATCACTCCATAATTAACACATGAGAATAAATTTTTATTGAAAAAAATTATATATAAAAAACATTTCAGATTGCATAAAGAAAACATTCAAATAAAAATGGGTTTCATAAATCATTCAAGTAAAAAATATTTAATTTTTAAGTAATAAATAACCATTTTAAATTGAAATGGGTTTCATAAAACAATCATAAGAATATAATTCACCTTTAAAAGTATAATTCTACCATGTAAATGAAAAGTGGTTTAGATAAATATTTAAAAAAATATAAATAAGGACATAAATCGATTGAAATAGAAAACAAGATGACCAAAAGATAATTAGATTAAAGAATAAAATTTAAGTATTAAACATGAATCCAGATAGATATTTACCATCTTGATGATTGGGGGTAAAATTAAATGAAAAGACAAAAATGTTTTTTAAACCTGTTTTTAGTCATCGAATAAACACAACATCATGAAAAATTATTCCAAATGGTTTCTTTGTAATTATAAATATCGGTAGATATATGTAAGAACCCAGTTTTTTTATAAAAGACTTTGGAATATTTTTGATGTTATTCCAGAGCAGCGCCTTCAGCCGGCGTGCGATTTCGAGCCCCGGTGTGGCTGGAATTAAATTTTCATTGTGTTCACACTATGAATGAAAAATAAATAGGGTAACTCCTAAAAGATGCTTCAGATCAAAAATATGAGTGTACAGATGGGTCTGGAATGGGGTTTTTACCCTATGAATGACATAAAACATGTTGGTGCGGGACGTTTGGACCTCTCGCCCGTTAACGGAATATTAAACGGATAATTAAATTAATTAATTTTTTTGTTTAATGTCTTAACTCATGTATCTAATAAATGGTGGCTCATATTGGAAAACTGAGGGAACCGTTATGTTTGGATCATGCCGTCTACACTAGGAGTGGTGTAAGTTTCACGGGGGTGAGCCTTTTGTGGAAAATGGCCCTGGGGGTGTTTTCGTAATTTGGTGTCCTCAGGCATTCAGTTTTATAACTTTTGAACAGGATCTCAGATTAAAATTCTAAGACCTCCATTGTGCTCGGGATGTGTTGTTTGCCCCAGGGGAGGCTTAACCTCGACCCTGCTGGGAGTCCGGGTATGAGCCTACTGGTGGATGTTTTGAAAAAAATTAATTAAAAATCAATTAATTTTTCTTTTTAATCAAAAACACCTACCCTTTCCCCTTCCCTTGTGAATCCTCTGGTGGAACCCTCAAGGATTCCCCTTCAATCTCCTCCTCCCTCTTTCAAGCTTTGTCGGTTGTGGATCCGGCTAGTGGATCCATTGCGATGAATCGGGCAACGCCCACGAGGTAGGAGATTGTCGCTTTGTTTTTAATTTCATATATCCTACATTGAGCTCAATTTTCATTGTCTATTCTCTATAAAAACATCTATTTGATCCCATAATTGCATAGCATACATTCTTCCCTTTCCGACTCACATTTCAGTTTTGAATTTTGAGTCCTGAGGCCTCCACAATCGCCCACCTAAGATTGATGGTTTTATAGTGTTTCCGGTGGTTTTTGGGGCATTCCGGCGAGAATAGGGCGGCGGTCCAGTGAGCCAGTGCGGCGACGCTGCAGGTGGTCCTAGTAGAGGCGGCAGCTCAGCGTCTCGGTCTGGGCGGTGGTCTTTAGCGGAGCAGGCAGCTCCGACCGGGCGAAGGTGAGCGCTGGTGAGCGGTAGGGAGGAGCTGTGGGGAGCGGGGCTGCGGTGGTGGTCTGCTGCGGCTGTAGGCGAGCAGCCAGGGCGAGGCGTCACCGCGTGTGAGGCCGACCAGAGAAGGACGGAGGAGGCGCCCAAGGCTCACAAACGGCAAGGGTGTGGTCCTGGGCCGACCGCCTTTTGTCGGTCGATGCTCACAAGGGATGACCGGGGTCTACGGACCCCGGCTGGCCGACAAGGACCTGCACGCTCCAGGTCCTGTTGGGAGATGAAGACCGGCCGAATGGATGGTCTGGTTTAAATATATATATATATATATATATATAATGGCTTATAATAATAATAATAATATTATTATTATTATTATTATGAAAAGTGATATATGTTGATAAATCATTCGCAGGACATCTGTTTTGGGTACCGTCTACATCGGTGTGTCCCTTAAATTGAGATGAATATTTTGAGATAGTTCATGGGGTTTTTAAATTCCTAAATGCGGGCGTCGGTGGTACGACACGTGCATTAAGTAAGTTTGACGTTATTCTTCTCAGGGTTTGTGATTTGAGCGGCGCAGACGCCTTCGACGTCTGTTTTGACCGACGTCAGCTGTGTTGTGACCCTGGCATCGGGGCGGTGTTTTCCAGTGTGGTTTTGGGCGTCGAAACTGGAGTTGATACTGGGGCCCCACGGGATGTCTTTCGAGCTGCACACAATGTTTTATAACTTTTTCATCGGATGAACATTCAGGGCATGCGGGAAGTTGATTTTGGGTGTGTTTCTGAGGGCATTTCATTAGTGCAATCCACCAGCTTTAATTCTGCACGATGGTTCAGGTCCCACGAGTGCCATTTTGGGATTTTGTGTTGATTTCTAGATTTATCATCTAGTTTCCTTTTTAGAAAATTGAATAGTCCATCTTGTGTACATTTTCGAGAGGATCGCAACGGTTTGATCCATTCGTTGTGCTTCCGGACCGGGATGCGGGTCCTACGAGGCATCGCTTGTGTGTAGTGTGGCGGAAGGAATATATTCCCCCAGATATTCATTTCACTCAAGTGAGAAGTTATTTTGACATGTTGTATATAGGGGATCGCAATGGTGCGATGTGCTCGACTATTTTCGGGGTCGAGGCTCGGGACCACGGGACGCCGTTCCGGCGTAAAGCGTAGTCGGATGACTTTTCAGTTGATTATCTGTTTGAGGCAAGTAAGTTGCCTATCTCGAAAATTTTTCTTCAAGGATTACAATGGTGTAATATATTTAGGTGAGAAGATCCTCTTACGTGACCATACTAAATGTTGAAATATGAAGGGTGCTCCGGTGGTGGTTTGTCCTACTGTGTTTGTAGCAGACCCTTGGCCTGTGATCGTGTGCACTCTAGTGTGAGTGAAATAAATGTTTGAAGAGTTTTAGTTGGTCGTGCCTAGGTCAATGAGGTGTCATGTTGGATTCCTTACATTTATGCCCTTCACGTTGATGTTGGGAGCCGTGTGCACGATTGACTTTGGGCTGGAAACTCGGTATACTCTGTGATTATACGGGAACGTTTGGAGGTACATGTTGTTGTTTGTACCTGAGAACGTTTGTGCGCTTGTTTGGAGTTGACTTGGGGCCACACGTCGTGTGGGACGCAGGTGTGTGTTTTGTTCTACTTTTCATACCCTTGACCACTAACGGCATAGAGTGTCCTTCTGTTCTTGTTTGTTTGACCAGTAGGGTTGAGTTTCCCCCTGGTTCTATTCTCATTTGTTTAACTAGCAGGGATGAGTTTCCCCCTGGTTATTTTCTCTTCTATTTGACCAGAAGAGTTTAGTTTCCCCTGGTTCTGTTCTCATTTGGTTTCGACCAGTATGGTTGACTGGTTCTCCCCTGGTTATGTTCACGATAGATTCGACCAGCAGGGTTGAGTGGTTCTCCCCTGGTTCAGTTATCGATGGTTTAGCTAGCAGAGTTACTTTGTGTTCCCTGTTAGTGTTCTTGTGGATTCGGTGTGACCAACACCTTATGCGGGCACCGATCCTCTACCCAGGAGGATGTTCCCAGTAGGGATAGCCAAGAGGTTGTTTCTAGCAGGGCTGGCCGATGAGGTACCATCCAGCAGGGACGGCCAGTTGTACCATCCACCAGGGATGGCCAGAGCGGTGCCATCCAGCAGGGATGGCCTGTGGGTTACCATCTAGCAGGGATGGCCAGTACAGCGGTGTTCACCGACCAGTACCATCCATCTGGGATGTCCAGATAGGTTTTGGGTTTACCTCTAACGGGGCTGGGAAGTGGTCACTGATTCTCGGTTTACCTCCAGCTGGGCTGGGAAGTGGTCCTCAATGATGGTTTTGAGCCTCCCTCTAGTGGAGTACCCTTTTACAGGATAACTAATTGGGACTTGTTGATGACATTATCCGGGTCTCCCTCCATTGTATTACCCTTTTACGGGACTGGGCAATGTGGCACCCGTTGACTCTTGTCGGGTCTCCCTCCAGTGGGAACCCATCGACTTCTAGGGATCACCCTCCAGCGGGGCTGGGAAAGGGGGTTGCCTGTCGACTATGAGGAGGCCTCTCGACTGCGGGGTAGTGAGAGCGAGTCAGTGCCACCCAAAGCAGATAGTATCAAGGTGCGGTGATTTTAGCCTCGTGATTTGCAGTTCGAGGCAGACGTGTGGGATTCTGGGCATCGATGGTGTTTACTTCATGGACTGTTGTCTACTCACATTCTTGGGCTGAGCTACGGGATGTATATCCCCTTATGATATTGTTTGGGATTCTTGATTGAGCATATGGATATGTATATACCTTGTTCCAGTACCCACTCCTTGGGTTTTGACTACTCTCCTTCTAGGAAAGGCGAAGACGCGTGGGTTATGCCACAGAATTTCCATTTCTAGCTTCTCGTGGTTGGACGAGTCTACTCTCCTGCTATAGGTAGCGAAGACGCAACGTGAAGTTCATCTTCTCACAGTTTTCACCTCCTTGTGTCTAGATGAGTCTGTCTCCATTCTGTTTTTGGGTTGAGATGGACTATCTACTGTACTCTTTACTGCACTCCTTGTTGTACTCATTTACTTTTACTTGTTCAATATACTTCTCATCATTCGGTACCTCCATTGTTTCTCCATCGAGCCTTTGGGGTATCCTTCTGAGTAATTTTATACTCACTCCTGCTTGGGCTTTTCCTGCACTTGGTGTTCCCTCGCAGATGATGGACTGGTTGTCCATGACATTAGTGGAACATAGGAGTTTTGAGATCTTGGACCACGTGTAGTGGTCGTAGTCGGGTTGCAGGTTTGGGGCCCTCTCAGCTATTTGATTTTGTTTACCTATTGTCGGGTTGTGGCACTTTTTATGTTGGGCGTGTGTTTTGACAACTTTCCTTTTCAGTTTACCTTAATCTTATACTTTTTATTTTTTTGAGGTCTATGCACATTTGTAGTTTATTTATAGTAGTTGGTATATTGTTTTTCTATTTACTCTGCACTTTTTCATTGAGTGTGCTGAAAGTGTGTGTGTACAAGTACATAGGATAAGGCCTCCCTATGTTTTTGTACCTTCGGCCCTGGTCGCCAGCCCCTGGCCAATGGCGGCGGGCCTGGGGTAGTTGCGGCTCGAGCCTAGGTAGGGTCGGGTCGTGACAAAGTGGTATCAGAGGTGGATCGTTCCTTGGGATGTTGTGCAGACATCCCTAAAAAAGAATTGGTTCGGATTTAGCGAAAATGTGTTAATGTGTCCCAAGAGTGGCTCTTAGGACAGGGATTGCAGTGATGGTGCGGCGACTGACATATCTATTCACGAGGACATTGATAACCCGCTTTTCGACTCGGAATGTTGAGACACTAGCTATCGGGAAATTTGTTTGTGCATCACATAGGATTAAGTCTTTGACAATACTTTTTGAGTCAGCTCCCCATTATTGTGACTGTTATATATATATGCCCATCTGACTGTGGCTCTCCTTGATATTATTCCGGATGTTTCCATGAAGACATCCATCCTGGATACCATCTTTGGTTCTCGACGACGACCATGTGAGCTGCGAGGCCTCATTCCAGGACCCATCATGCGAGCCCCTTTCTCCGGGTGGTCCGGTAGCAGCCCCCCACCTATTAAGCAGTAGATAGTTTCAGCAGAGCAGACTGAGCTTGAGCGCAGGTTGAGCATGCTTTGTGAGTTCTAGCAACTGAGACCACTGAGGTTCAATGGTGATCCAGACCCTCTAGTAGTAGAGGTTTGGATGGAGATAGTGGTTCTACTTTTCTAGCTTGTGCAAATGCCGGAAGATCTTATGGTGGCATTGGTCGCCAACCTTTTCCGCAGAGCAGCTTGGAATTGTTGGAGTCTAGTGACTCAGTTATTGACGAGTCTTCGCTTTCATGGGGTGAATTCCAGTTGTTGTTTTGTGAGGATTTCTTCCCCTCCTTCTTACGCTCCATTCGGATTCAAGAGCTCCTGCAGTTTCAGCAGGGAGGGATGACGGTGTCCAAGTACGCGGCTAGTTTCACAGACCGTGCACGCTAATACCCGGACTTGGTCCACGATGATAACTTGCGATCACGGAAGTTGAAGTTGGGTCTCCACGGAGAGATTCATGTTGTCATAGTACCCTTGGGCATTTCCACATATGCTGGGGTGCTAGAGCAGACGCTGGTGACAAAGGGCTTCCATTCGCGTTCTACAGTCGGTGGTGGAAGCAGGCTCAACAGAGCTGAGACATCTGCCATAGCTAGCGGGAAACGGCAAGAAGAACCTCGATGAAGATGGATTTATGATAACCGGACATAGGGGTGTGGTAATACTCCATATTGGCACAAGAGGGCCCCATTGAAGCCCTGAGAGCGCTGGGGCATTGCTTGCGACGAGCAAGGTCATTTAGCACGGGACTGCCCAACCAGGAATACGGATAATATCGGGTAGGCAGCAGGTGCACCACCGCGGTAGTGGCAGTGCCATGATCAGTGTAACATGCAGAGAGGTGGTTATAGTAGAGGAGTGGGAGAAGCTTGTAGCTGGGGACGACATCATGAGGTCTTCCCATCACCACAAGGCAATCCATGTCAGGATCCGGGAGCTGATGGTTGGGACCACTGACAGCTGCGCGCTTTGGATGTCAATGATCCTGCAGAGCATGAGGTGGCAAGAGGTATGCCCTAAATCTCTTCTACTTTTTGAAGTAGAATTGTTAGACTCTGTTCGTGGAATTTCCTTTTCTCCCTTCTCCTTGTTTGAGGTGTTACCATGGTGGCCTGGGGCGTCTATGTAACCCTGTGTTGGTAAGGGAAAAAAAGTGGGGGACCTTTTTCATTAGTTGATGGTGTTGACTCCTTCGATCTCCGAGTGTGTAAGAGATTCTGGGTCGTGGGTCATCGACTGTGAAATCTTACATGACCATATATCTTTGGGTGTTTCACCGTATAAATATTCTAAGGAGGGAATCACTAGTCCTTTTTCCAGGTGTGGGCGGTGATTCTAGTTGTGATGTGCGACGTAGAGGTTTGCTCGGGGGGGTGAGCTACCCCCCGAGAGCCTTGGAGCCGTTTTAGAATGCGTGAAGGGAAGGCGAGGTTCCCTACCGCCTTTCCCTAAACCCAAAGTCTGGAGTGGGTGCACGACATCTTCCACATGGCTCACCAGAGGAGATGTGTGTGTGCTACTATGAATGTCATCAGCAAAGTAAAACCTCTCGTGAATAGATCAAATCCTTTTGTCTGTGTGTGGTGATGCGGGACTATTCATGAGTTCTTCTTGGTATGGGAGATCCAGGTGCAGGCTTATTACCCTAAGTTGTTCTCGGGTTTTGATTTTCAGGGATGAAAATCATGAAGGAGGGAATGATGTAAGAACTGGGTTTTTCTATAAATGACTTGGGAATATTCTTGATGTTATTCCAGAGCAGTGCCTTTAGACAGCGTGCGATTCCGAGCCCCGGTGTGGCCGGAATTAAATTTTTAGTGCATTCACACTGAGAATTCCAAATAAATGGGATAACTCCTAAAAGATCCTTCAGATCATAAATCTGAGTGTACGGATGAGTCTAGAATGGTGTATTTGCCATAGGAACGACATAAAACATGTCGGTGCGAGAAGTTTGGACCACTCACCCATTAAATGAACGTTAAATGAATAATTAAATTAGTTAATTTATTTGTTTAATGGCATAACTCAATTATTTCTTAATCAATGGCTTGGATTGGAATACCGAGGGAACCGTTGAGTTTGGAGTGTGTCGTTTACCCTATGTGGGGTGTAGGTTTTACAGGCGTGGGCCTTTTGTGGAAAATGGCCCTTGGGGCATTTTAGTAATTTGGCGGCCTCAGTCATTCAGTTTTATAACTTTTGAATGGGGTCTCGGATTAAAATTATGAGACCTCTGTTGTGCTCTGGAGGTGGTGTTTACCCTAGCAGAGGCTTAACCTTGACCCCGCTGGGAGTCCGGGTACAAGCCTACTGGTGGATCTTTTAAAAAAGAGAAATTAATTAAAACTTAATTAAGTTTCATTTTTATACCTAAACACCTCCCCTTTCCCCCTCCCTTGTGAATCCTCTGGAGTAACCCTCAAGACAGTCCCCTCATGCTCCTCCTCCCTCTTTCAAGCTTTAGAGGTTGCGTATCCGGCCATCAGATACTTTGCAAATCATCGGGCAACACCCACGAGGTAGGAGATAGTCGCTTTGTTTTTAATTTAATATATCCAAATTTGAGCTCAATTATCATTGTCTATTATCTGTCAAAACATTGATCAAATCCCATAATTGCATAGCACATATTTTGGCCTTTCCATAGCACATTTCGGTTTTGAATTTGGAGTCTTGAGGCCTCCGCAATCGCCCACCGAAGATTGCGGGTTTTGAGTGTTTCCGGTGGTTTTTGGGGCATTCCGGTGAGAAAAGGGTGGTGGTCTGGTGAGATAGCATGGTGGCGCGGAAGGAGGTCCTAGCGGAGCCGGCGGCTTGGCGTCTCATTCCGGGCACCGGTCTTCAGCGGAGCAGGCGGCTCCTACCAGTCGGAAGTTAGCGTAGGCGAGCGGCAGGGAGGAGTCGCGGGGAGCGGGGATGCGGCGGCGGTCCGCTGGGGCTGCAGGTGAGCGGGCAGGGTGAGGGTTCACCGTGGGTGAGGGTGAGTAGAGGAGGCCAGCAGAGGCGGCCAGGTCTCGCAGATGGCGAGGGCGAGGTCTAGGGCTGACTGGCTTTTGCCGGTCGGTGCTCACGGGGGATGACCGGGGTCTACGGACCCCGGCTGGCCGACAAGGACCCGCAAGCTATGGGTCCTGTTGGGAGTTGAAGATCGGCCGAATGGACGATCTGGTTTATTATATATATATATATATTTATGAAATGGTTTATAATAATTATAATAATAATATTATTATTATTATTAAGAAAAGTGATTTATATTGATAAATCATTTGCAGGTCGTCTGTTTTGGGCACCGTCTGCGGCGACGCATCCCATAAATTTAGACGAATACTTTGAGATGGTTTTGGGGTTTTTAACTTCAGAAATGGGGGCTTCGGTGGCAAAACACGTGCGTTAAGTAGGTTTGATGTTTTTTTGGTGGTTCATGTTTTGAGCGGCACGAACGCATCCGACATCCGTTTTGAGCGTTGTCAGCGGTGTTGCGACGCTGGCGTCAAGGCAGGGTTTTCCAGTGTGGTTTTGGGTGTCGAAACCAGAGTTGATACGGGGGCCCCACGTACCGTCTTTCGAGCTGCACACAATGTTTTATAATTTTTTTATCGGACGTCCGTTCAGGGCATGCGAGCAGTTGATTTTGGGTGTTTTCCCGAGGGAATTGCATTGGCACAATTTGCCCACTTTAATTATGCATGATGGTGTGGGCCCCACGAGGTCCATTTTGGGAGTTGGCGGTGATTTCCAACTTTATCACCGAGTTTCCATTTTGGAAAAATGAATTTTCCATCATGTGTACTTTTTGGAGAGGATCACAACGGTGCGATCTGTTCATTGTGTTTCGGGACAAGGATGCATGTCCCACGAGGCACCGCTAGTGTGCGGTGTGGCGGAAGGCATCTTTTCCTCCAGATATCCATTGCACTCAAGTGACCAGTTCTTTTGACGTGTTTTACCAAGGGGATCACATTGGTGCAATGTGACCGACTATTTTTAGGGCCGAGGCTCAGGACCATGGGACGTCGTTCGGGGGAAAAGCAGTGTCAGATGACTTTTCCGTCAGATATCTATTTGAGGAATGTATGAAGTCTATCTCATGTGTTTTTTCACAAGGATTAAAACGGTGTAATCTGTTTAGGCGAGCATAGCCTCTTATGGCACCTTATTAAATGTGGAAATATGATGGGTGCTCCGGTGGTGGTTTGTCCAACTGTGTTTGTAGCGGACCCTTGGTGTGTGATCACGTGCACTCTTGTGTGAGTGAAATAAAGGTTTGAAGAGATGTAGTTCGTCGTGCCTGGGACGATGAGGTGGAAAGTTGGAGTTGATACATTTATGCCCTTCGTGTTGATGTTGGGTGTCGTGTTCATGATAGCCTTTGTGCTGGAAACGTGGTATACTCTGGGAGTATACGGGAACACTTGGAGGTACATGTCGTTATTTGTACCTGAGAACGTTTGTGCTCTTGTTTGGAGTTGACTTGGTGCAACACATTGTGTGGGCCCCATATGCGTGTTGTATTGTGCTTTGCATACCCTTGACCTCTCGCGACGTAGAGGGTCCCTCTATTCTCGTTTGTTAAACCAGCAGGGTTGCGTTTCCCCTGGTTTTGTTCTCATTTTTTTGACCATTAGGGATGAGTTTCCCCTGGTTATGTTCTTTTTTGTTTGACTAACAGGGTTGAGTTTCCCATGGTTCTTTTTTCTTTGGTATTGACCAGCAGGGTTGTGTGGTTCTCCCCATGTTCTGTTCTCGATTGTTAGTCCGGAAGAGTTGCTTTGTGTTCCCTGGGAGAGTTCTTGGGGATACTGTGTGACTAACACTTTATTCGGGTGTCGATCCTCTACCCAGGAGGCTGTATCCAGCAAAGCTGTCCAGGAGGTTGTTTCCAGCAAGGCTGGCCGATGAGGTACCATCCATCAGGGATAACTAGTTGTACCATCCACCAGGGATAGCCAGAGCGGTACCATCTAGTTGGGATGGCCATTGGGTTACCATCCAGTAGGGATGGCCAGTACAGTGGTGCTCACTGACCAATACCATCTAGCCGGGATGGTTAGAGCGGTTCTGGGTTTACCTTCAGCGGGGTTGGGAAGTGGTCCCCGTTGCAGGGTTTACCTCCAGCTGAGCTGGGAAGCGGTCCCCAATGATGATTCTGAGCCTCCCTCCAGTGGAGTACCCTTTTATGGGACCGGGTATTGGGACTCGTTGACGACTGTAGCTGGGCCGCCCTCCAGTGGATTACCCTTTTACGGGCCTGGGCAGTGTGGCATCCATCGACTCTTGTTAGGTCTCCCTCCAGTGGGAACCCGTTGAATTCCAGGGATCACACTCTAGCGGTTCTGGGCAGGGGGGTCCCCTATTGACTTTGAGGAGACCTCTTGACTATGGGGTAGTGACGAGGAGTCGTTTGACATTCCCCCAAAACTCTAAAGTATGAGGTGTGCTTTCCCCACCGAGATGTGTCCTTGTGACGTGACCTAAAACCGTGACGGTGAGTTAGTTCCACCCAATGTGGATAGTATCAAGGTGCGGTGATTTTAGCCCCTTGACTTGTAGTTCGGGGTAGACGTGCAGGGTGCTGGGTATCGATGGTGTTTACTACTGGGACTGTTGGCTACTCACTTTCTTGGGCTGAGCTACGGGATGGAAATCCCCTTAAAATATTGTTCGGGTTTCTTTATTGAGCATATGGATTTGTATATACATTGTTCTAGTACCCACCCCTTGGGTTTTCGCTACTCTCATTCTAAGATAGATGAAGACACGCGGGGTATGCCACATGCTTTCTGGGTCTAGATTCTCGTGGTTGGACGAGTCTACTCTCCTGCTATAGGTAGCGAAGACTCGATGAGAATTTCATCTTCTCACCATTTGTAGCTCCTTGTGTCTGGAAGAGTCTATCTCATTTCTCTTGTTGGGTTGAGCCGGACTCTCTACTTTACTCTTTACTGCACTCCTTGTTTTACTCCTTCACATTCCCTTGTTCGATCTACTGCTCACCCTTCAGTACCTCCTTTGTTGCTCCTTATAGCCTTCGTGGTATCCTACTGAGTATTTTTATACTTACCCCTGCTTGGGCTTTTCCCACACTTGGTGTCCCCTTTCAGAAGACAGACAGGTTGGTTGTGACTACATTGGAGCTTAGGAGTTCGGGAGCTTGGACCACGTGCGGTGGTTGTAGTCGGGTTCCAGGTGTGGGACCCTCTCAGCTAATTGATTTTTTTTACCTGTTTCTGGGTTGTGGCACTTTTATGGTTGGGCGTGTGTTTTTTCATTTTTCTTTTTCAGTTTACCTTTATCTTATACATTGCATTGTTTAGAGGTCCATGCAAATTTATGGTTTATTTATAGTAGTTGGTACTTTGATTTTCTTTTTTACTCTGCACTTTTTCATTGAGTGTGTTGTGTGTGTGTACAGGTACATAGGCAAAGGCCTCCCTGAGTTGTTGTGCCTTCGGAACTGGTCACCAGCCCCTAGACTATGGAGGCGGGCCTGGGGTAGTTGTGGCTCGAGCCCGGGTAGGGTCGGGTCGTGACAATGTGGTATCAGAGGTGGTTCGTTCCATGAGACGTTGTGTGGACGCCCCTAAAAAGTAATTGGTTGGGATTTAGGGCAATAGTGTTAATGTGTTCCGAGAGTGGCTCTCGGGCCAGGGAGTCTAGGGATGGTATGGCGGCCGATGTATCCATTAACCAGGACCATGATAACCCGCTTGTCGACTCGGCATGCTAAGACACTCGTTGCAGGGAAATTTGATTGTGCCTCAAATAAGATTGATTCTTTGACTATCCTTCTTGAGTCAGCTCCCCATTGTTGTGACTGGTATATACATATATGGTCATCTGACCGCGGAACTCCTTGATAATATTCAGGATGTTTCCGTGAAGAAAGCCAGCCAGGATACCAAGTTGTCAAACTCTTTAACATTACACATGATTTCCAAAGAATTTATTTAACCCCTATATTAAAAACTAACTATAATACTCAGCAATTTCAAAACATTATTCATATACATACCCTTTTATAAATTCAAATTTTAGTTATCATATATATTTATATTAGCTTTATAATTTTTATTTTAAATATGTTTTGTGAGAAATCATAATTTTTTAAACCAGTTTAATAATCGTTATTTTGTAATTCATATTATCTTAATAAAAATCAATTCCATATCACTAATAAAACTCAAATTGACTATATTAAATTATTTATAATGATATTATTTAACTCAAGATGTGTTTTTATGGACTATTATGAGGAATTAAATAATGAGCATATTTTAGTGAGTTATAAAAAACAAATGTGGATTTGTTTATTAAATATTTAAATAAAAACATTACCATTCATGGGAAAACCTGAAATCATTAACTCTCCATTTAAATAATATATTATAAATAATTATTTTTCATTTCAGCCATCATATTATTTTATATCATTGATCAATGATGCGGTTAAACATACCCATTATAAATAAACACTTTGTATCATCCAACCATTTAATTTTTTATGTCAAAAACACTTTTGAGTACAAGTAATAAACCATACCTAGACTACATTAACATGTAAAATGTAATAATATATATATAAGTCATTAAATTCAGGAACTAAATTTTAGGATTCATTTACAATGTATATACTCTATAAATGATAATGTACCTTCATGTTCAGAACATTTTAGAGTCGATCTTAAAAGTTATTAGCCAACTATCCCTACATTTGGAAATATTTATATGGGTTGACCTTTTTCTCATTGAAGCCTTATGAAATAATTTTTCCTTAATTACTGATCCATTCTTTGTATTTATCATTATCATCAACACATACATCTCATTAAGTGATTCTATCATTTTCATTCTCTGAGGCATTGAACTAGATTCGCTGTAATTTCATTTCTACATTCGAATGAAAAATAAAAAACAAATATTTACTTCTCCTTTTTCTTCAAATTATTTGTTAAATAGTTCAACCATTCCATATAAACCACTATACACTTTTCTATATTCTCGACTTCTCTTATTTTTAGAGTCTGGAAGACTCATTCATTTCTGATCACGGATTGATGTTCCACCAGTCTTCACATCAGATCTACTAGTAGACCTCGTTTCCTCACCTATATCTTTGGTAGAGTAAACTAATATATCTTGTATAGCCAAACCATATACACAGTCCACTTATAGTAGTATATCCTTTGGGGGAAGAAGCATCTCACCCCCATTTTTTTCTTTTTTATACTCCTACAACCTTCCCCCACATCCTGCAGCTCTTAACCCTTCTAATTACAACATTTTTTTGGAATATTGTTTCTCTATTGATATATAAAGGCAATAGTAATATTTATAACCTTTTTATGTATTCTTATTAGTCACAATGAAACTCTTCGGGTTTCTATTTTCTTTATGTCCATTCTTCTTTATTGTTTTATTCATACATCTACCATATCCCCACATTTTATTGTTGTCTGAGGTTTTTCTATAACTCTACCCCTATAACATTTCTCCAAGTGGTAATTTCTTGTTTCTATCTACCTTCAATTCAGTACAAATGTAATAACACAAGTTACATAGGATATGACATGGTAATAGGATTTTGTAGATGGTCACCTTCTTTGAATTCATCTAGATCAGAGCGACGCATTGGTTCGCCCTGGTCCAGGAAGCCCTTATGACATTGTTGTCCTATTGGTTGTATCATCTATCCGGGGTTGTTATCACAACATACTCACCCTATCATTTGACAAGTGTAAGGATCCCTCTACATATGATTGTTGTTGACAACTAGTTGCAATGGTGTGTTATGCATAATGGGAATATTATACATGCTCATATCGAGTAAAATATAAATAAACTAACCATAATATTAAATATCATATTAATGAATTAATAGGGGAAACAATATTTCATACAAATATAATATAATGAAGAAGCTAATAAACCTAATACAATAAACCATGTATGGAAAATTTGATATGTATCTTAATTTCAAACATAAAATAGCTTAAATAAAATAATAAGATAATAATAAACAATCTCTAATGAAAATTTTCCCAAACTGCATGTTCGTCTAATCTCCAAACTCTTTCCCACCCATTAGGAAAAAAATAACCTTGAATGTCTCTTTACCTTGGACAAACTTGTATCCATGTAATTTCATCATGTACCAATCAGCAACCCAAATAGTGTGTGAGTAAAACACTATAAATTGATACAACCATGTCCAAGGAAAACCATTATCATAATATGTTTTTGAAATAAAATAAAAAATGTGTATTAATTATTTTATTAATATAGTACATCTATACACCTAATTCAACATCATGAAAAAATGTCTCTAATAATGTAGCACAACCTTGTCAACAAAACCTTATACCATGTTAAAAAAACATGTATATCTCTATTAATAATCATATCTGACTGTGGGAATAGTTTTGTACATAATCATTTTTGCATGTAATGCTGGTAATATCCATGTACTTAATAATTTCAACATGTGCCACGAGAAATAACCCACTATATGGGGATTTCATCCTCAAGTACATGATCTATATTTAATATATTAGCATGTATAACTTGGAATAAACCACTATATAATCATTTTTGTGTCAACTCAATAATTCATAACTATAGGGATACCCAAATATCACATCACAATCTTTACTGGTTAATTATGAAAACTACCATTTTACTTTCTATTACACAATAATTTATATATAAATTTATCATGATCAAAATAAATCGATCATATTGTATTTATAATGTTATTATATGTCAGGTAATCACATACAACTCATGTTAAGCTTATAACACTTTAAATGATTATCCATGTTCATATATTCCCATTTTTGTCTCATATAACATGTATCCTTAAACATGGTATAACCATTAGTGATATTTAAAGTATTAATCCAATATTAAAATATATGATATACCATTAACCAATGATATAACTAATTATTATGAACTTCAATATGGCACAATCTAAATATTTCAGAATCATTTCATTTAAATAGACTATAAGGTTAGGATTAGTCCCCTACCATTATCTAGTTATCAAAAAAACACTTCAAAATAAAAAAAATCCAACAAGGAAGAAGGAAAAAATGATTTCAAAATGAACCTTCATCAACCTTGGTCTTCATCAAACCCATAAAATAAACCCTAGGTTACATCATTCCACTACCTCAATAAGAAATGATAGATGATAAGGGAAACATAAATAGGTACACATGTTCTGGAATCAATATTTAATTGGGACATCCATAATACAATAGAAGACTAAAAAATCAGATTGAAATTTTACTAGGGTCGATAGGTGGAAATAATGAAATAAAAAATGAATGAATCATATGTACATCAGACATAAAATCACTTGGTCTTGGAATTACATGTTGTGTAACCCTTTCACATCATGTTTTCCTCAATAAATTATATATGCAGAATAAAGCGTCCACATATGTTCATATTTATTATAATCAAGATTTAAATTATTGGAGTTAGGTTAATAAAATGTTACCACCTCACAACACGAACCTGTTCTAGACATTTTTTGAGATAGCTACACATAATGAAACAAATACATGTTGTGTAAATATCATGAGAGAAATTTTCTTCCCAGAATCAATGAAATTTCCCAATCCTCCTCGGAATCCTTCCATCTCACAAGAAACCCTCATATGCGCATTTATGATGTCTATACCTGGACTCCATTAATTCAATTAAACACACATCCCTAAAATTTATGTAATTTTACCCATATATGGGATCATATTATTTGTGAAATACTAGGAAATAAAGGTCTGAAATAAAAATCAAAGAGATATTTACATGGAAATTACATGTTATTACAACCTCCAATTATATATCATCATGTCCTCGATATACTCAAATCAACACCATGGGGTAGAATTGAACAAGTCTTGCCAATGATCTTGAATATCAGACTCCCTCACCCATTTATTCTCTTAAAAATGAATATACTTCCACTAAACTCAAACCATATGTATAATCATACCTCTGTGATACTTCTCTCTATTGACAGAATATGTATTGAACTCTACTAAAATAACACACTTACAAAAAAATAGACAACATAGAAAACCACAACATGATATGGATCAGAATAATATCTATAATGTTGTGACATTTAAAATAGGTTGTGCATTAAACAACATCAAAGTGAAATGGCTATTTAGAATTCCACTAGATCGAGACTATTGACTACCTTAAATTCCCCATAAAAAATGGTTTCTTCCATACACTATCTGTCATATTAAATTTCTCCAACTAAGGAGACACTTGAAATAACACAAATCCCATCCTCATGCTATAAAGTTCATATACAATGGTCAATATTCCATTAATTTTAATTCTACACAACAGCCAACCACATCTAGATAAGATAAACCTACTAGTTTTTCTCATGAATTTTTTTCCATGAAAGCATTGACTCACCTTCCCTCAAAAAATAAATAAATGAAAAACATGGACTTATAAACAAATCATCCAAAGGTTCTATCTATATCAATTCCTAGAAGCTGTTATTTTATGAAACTTTCATGATTTACATTGTTTCACCTATTAACAACCAAAATAAATAACATAGGCACATAAAATATCCAATAGAACCTGAATAATCTTCTATTATTGACCTTCTATTGAGGGTGATAGTATGTGTTAAAAGAACCAAATAATCAATAACCTTCTAAAAATGATACCTAAATCACGTTGAGAAATTTGTATCACTATTACAAATGATACTCCTCCATACACTGTGTAACTGAATTATCCCATTCATGTATAGATTACCTATATAATCAATTATGAATATCTTCATATTGGGAATGAAATGGGTACAATATTTTGATGATCCATGATCAACCATACCACATCAATCTTAATAGTTATATTAGGTAATCCAATAACTAAATATATATTTACATTATCCCACATCCACTCAGTAATTTAAGTAGGTTGCATTATCTAAACTAGACTATGATGCTCATAGATCACTTACTGATTGATAAATCAACTTACCAAAAAGAATGGTATATTCTTATTCATTCTGGAAATTTTGTACTTTATATAGATATCATGATTCATATTTTCCAATACATGATGTACAACTCCAAATGAATAATGTTGACATTCATCACATACTATCCCAACCTAGTAGGAACCCATACATATCCATAGAAAAGAATATATTTTCCTGTTTTAAGAGACCATCGTCCTGGTGTATCCCCACGATATTAGTTTTATCTTAGAATAATTATCTCAAGATCTAATAACTACTATTTCATTATAACATCGAATGGAATGGTTATAATTGATGAAAATGTTAGTGTCACCCATTCAGGATACTCCTAAACTTCTAGATGCATGTATATAAATAATTCGATCATTTACCACTCATCACTATACTCCATGAATGCCTTGTTCTAAGTCATCTGGCTAAAAGATTCACCATTAAAATTTCCCTTAACTTGATTATAAGAGAAATTGACACATAAATAATGTAGATAATCAAACCACCTCCACTTTCAATGGTTCAAGTACAAATAATAAAAGATGTACCTTATGTTGTATTGGTCATTATATATTACATACCTCCCACTGATAAGATATTCTCTCCAATATATGTGTGTGTGTACAACCAGAACATTCTCTAGATTGTGATAAGTATAATTACAATCATGCTTTCATAGATATTTGATGCAATAAGAAACCACACTATCCCCTGATTAAACAGTTATCTGAATATATCATTGAATGCTTCATAGTTATCGACATATGATTTACATGGAACATGTAATGTGAGGATAGTTTCTAATGTTATGCTAAATTTTTGCTCATAAAAATATCTCTCACAAGAATTTAACCCAGAAATATTCAACTCTTAATTAGTTAGCCCAGACATTGGTTTATCAATATGGGGGATTTAATCGATAAAGTGAAATAATAAACACATAAACATAAATGAATCTGAATCGTGAAGATATTTTGGAGAGACTCTATATATAATAAGACTATTAAATTCTCTAGTTTCATTGTAATCCATGCCTATGAGATTAAATTACACATTAAGTACTATTTTTCAATCTAGACATTAAATATTGGTTTTTATATTATAAATTTGGTGATCTATCAATTTACTCAATATGATATAAAGATTTTTGGAATTATCCTTTCTTGAAGTAGATTACTCTATGACTATATTGATAAAACACAACAAACGGATCTATAAAATTATGTGGGATCTAATTTATCAAGGTCACAAATATTGTAGTGAATTCATCAAACTAAACAACATCAATAAAAAATCATACAATCTATACCTACTCCTAATAAAAGTAGGAGGTATGTTTAATGGTATCATCCTCAACTAGAGGTATACTTATCACATATTTATTTTGGAGAATATATTATCAGCAATTAACTAGTTGAACAGATCATAGATTTGTGGGTTGGGATACTGGTTCTTTATGATCATATATTTTAATCTTTGATAATCCATACATAAAGTAAATTACCAAAATTTTTTTGGGGAAATGAATCAGGGAACCCCATAGAGACATACTAGGATGTGTGAATCCTTGAGAATCTAGACCATCCACATAAAAAATCATATCTCTAATCTCTACTGGTTCCATCTTATATAACTGGGTAGAAACTTTCTCTAATCCAAAAAATTACTTTTTCGTGATTGCAAACTCCCATATTGGTGATAATTTTTATAAATCATTATAAAATAATCATAAAAAAGTATACCACTAGAAAAAAAGATTCATTATGGATCCCTTCATCATCTAGAATTAGGATTTCTATCTTATCAATAAGACAATTCAGTTATATTGAATTGGTCCTTCACAAACAGAGAGATGATCCCACACACCATGGTGAGAATATATATTTCCTTCTTGAGATTCAAAGGGAACTCTCCCACTACAACAGTCAGTATAATCATGATATACGGAAAAAATACATTCCCTAAATCTAATCTAAACCATTATTTTACAATAGAAATGGGTCCCATATTAATCTATAATTAGCGATCTCTAGATAGTACACCCTAAAACATTAAATTTTCGTTTTACACACTCCCATTGGTGATTCAATGGTCTATGAACTATCCAAGCCTTCCAAAATATATCCCACCCGATTTTTAAAAACAAAAAAAATGGAATCACATGCGCCTGCATAAAATAAAAAGAATTATTGCATATATGATTCAAGAATCGATCATATAATGGGAGTAGACCATGAATCCAAATTATTCATATTACAAATCGTATCCTATAGTTATACCATCCTCAAAAACCTATCTATAGACTAAATCCCATGATTTATTACCTTTCCCTCGTACTTTTATTCTTGCTCTAGGGTACCTTGTCCCTTACCATACAATAAACATTATGTTTTACTCATGCTACCAATATCATGAGGAGTAGTATATTCCTTACCAGAATCTATTAACAATCCTAATATCCATTCACTTCTATAATATGATGTGTTAAAAACCAAACATTTGATGGTTTCTAATCCCACCATAAGAATAGATCTCCAATGTAGGCTATGGAAAAATTTGATAATTTTGGGACAACATTTCAAACTAATAGAAAAATAATTTATGAAGTATCTAATATTGATTTCCACTATTTGTACATTTATGCATGTACCTATCTTGGAAAAAAATATCATAATTGAACTTATCTCCATCAAAATAATAACTACTTATTCACCCTTTTAAAACATCTTGTTCACTTCTCATGTCCTGTCTCAAATTCCATTTCATGAAGACTATCTGACTCTTCATGTATGAAAAGATAATCAGATGAATAATGTTCACTTTTGACGTGATCTTATTGAAGTCCTATCCAGAAAATGTCTCACAATAGAGATTTCATTAGCAGCTACAGATGGAGGAATGTAATGATGGTTGTTGTAACATTCAGAAATATCCTTTACTAATATACACTCACGAATCAGATCTATGAACTTTTATCCTTATCCTTTCTCAATGAATTTGGAGAGATGGTTTTGAAGAATGTGTCTCAATTTCCTTCAAATAAATTATATCATAATTCCCATTCTCTCCCATTATTTATTTCTAATGCATTGAAGGCCTATTATGCATTTTCATAGAAAGATTCATCCACCTATTAGTGAGTGTCACATGATTCATAATGGTCATTTGTATTGTCTCAAACAATAACTCATTTACATGGGGTACTCCCTCATTGGTGAATGCATGTGGTTGATGCGGTTGAAATTCTGTCATTATCTAAATCATCTAAGGAATAGTGCGAACAACAACATTTCCATGGAACGAATTCCTCTCAAAAAGCATCTGTGGAGCTATAAATCCATTTCTTCCACTCCCGTTACAGAATGATCAATCTCAGATGAGTTAATAGTGTGATTATTTCAACTTCATTAATGAACACCATGAATATGAAAAGGGGAATATTATCTACAACGTAAACACACAGAACAGAATATTATCTATAACAATAAGGTCATCCTCAATGGGTGACACGAAAAGATAACTACAACATTTTGTCTCTCTGAATATAGATTTAATATGTTTTATAATTTAATATTAGTTCATTAATTTTATTTTTCTGATATATAAATTATCCCCTATAATAATTCATATTCGAAATTAAATATCTAATTAAATAAATATGTTTTTTGAACTAGTCATATATATATGTATCCCAATATTTTTATCATTATGTCATCATACTCACCTCATGCCACATCGTTCCATGTGTATAAATCTCAAAAAAAAATAGCATCCTCAAATAATAACATCAAATAATATTTTAATCAACTATGGTGATGAAACATCAATCGTAACAGGTGATCAATATAATAATTTTCACATCGCATAGAAATCATTATTTCATGTGTACATTGGTTAGATACTACCACGAAAAAGCTCATTACAATGTCCTAACAAAAAAATATCTCTATTGTACATCTCCCAAAATAAATAAAAGTAGAATAGAAATAAATTCACCTTTAATAAAACCTTTTATCGTCCCATATTTTAGAACTATCTCACGTGTCCCAACCAAGATAGATAATTGACCTCAGGCATGAATCCCCATATGCTGGTGGTGGAGACTAGCTATAGGGGTTTGATATATATAGTGGTGAAACTATAACTCTAGTATATTCAAATATTCAATTGAACAATCCATAACAATATATTTAATAATAATTGAAAATATATGAAGAAATATATCAAAATATAAGGATAGTAATGGAAAAAACAATTATACAAAAAATTATAGGTCATGTAATTACATTATAGGATGCATCATAATCTAAAATAGAACAACATAAAATAAAAGCCTCAACTAAAATAAAATAACCTTAAAATTCTCAAATCTCAAACCCCATAAAGAACCTATATCCAAAAACCATCTCATCCATAAATAGACAAAACTACCTAAAAGGGACCATTACCTTGTCCAAAACCTCATCAATGTGAATTTCATGGATATCAATTGATGGTTCAAATATGGTGTTAGTAAATCTCCTTACATTGACCCCATTATGTATCAAAAAATAGTTTGATAATAAGTGTATGAAATAAATAAAAAACATGTGTATTAACTAGAAAACTAATATAATACATCAATGAACGCGCTTCAGCACCATTCGTGAATGTATCTGAGCATATAGCATAGCCATTCCAAACATAACCATACACTATGGTAAAATTTAACCACTGGGTATAGCCAACTGTATAAGAATTGTAGCTTCCTATCCTATCCATATATATATATATATATATATATATATATATATTAATTTTGGTATGTAACACACAGAATATCACCCTTAATGATAATTTAAGCACGAATGAGTGGGTCAATCCCACTATATAATAATTTCCACATATGTGATAATTCCTATATATATATGCACTTCATCATGAATAACTATTAATTGCACCCTATATAAACATTTCAAAATCAACTGAAAATGACATAAAACATGGGATATCATAATATCACACCATATTCCTTATTTTTTTAATTATTGAAAATATCTATTTATATTAAATAATTCTTTTATTAATATACAAATTTTCAAAAAGGACATGAAATTTATCAAAATATATTTCTTTAGCCATTTTAAATCCATTATTCAACTACAAATCATGTCATGCTAAACACACATTATACCCTTATCCTTGCTCTTATTTTTCAACGGTTTTCACCCCCAATGGGTATCCACAACCTAGGTCCCATCATCAATGAAATAAATAGTGAACTAACCATTATTTAATTCTAGGAATTACAATTATTCAATTAATAAATTAATGAGAGTGAAATCCACATTTGTGTAATCACATTATTACATAAAAATGATAATTAAATACACTATAAGGTTAAGATTATACACTCAACCATTATCTAGTGATCAATTCAATGATTCCCATAGAAAATATAAATAACGAAAACAAATATAAACATCTCAAGAAAATTATATATTAACCTAGGTCATGATCAAAACCCCAAAACAATGGGGGGTCAATAAATTCCATTTCCACAACAATGAATAGTTGAATAGAATGGGAACCTATGATGAAAAAATAATTTGTGATGGGATGATTAATAGTGATATGTAAAAATCATATATAGACTAAAAAATCCCTTTGAAATATACCTAGGGTTGAGAGGAGGAATGTATAAACTCGAAAAAATGAAATAATCACATGCATGTAAGACTTGAATACATTGATGGTAATAATTTCGTGTTGTGTCACCCTTCCAAGTCATGTTTAATGAAACAATGTGATATAACAAAAAAACCCACCCCTGATGGTTATTACATATCCTCGTAGGCATTTATGAACATTAATTTATTTCATGTCAAGTAACCATTTCATGTCATGATCTAGTTCATGAGATATGACGGCTGGAAGTTACACATTGTGTAACATATACATGACTTTTTATTTTCAGAGCTCTATTTTTATCTTAGCTTCATTGGATGTTCCGAATACACTATTGGAGTCGTACAACTATTACAGACCAATTATAATTAAATAAGAAACATTTATACCCAAACACCATTAATAAAAATTAGCATACATCCATAAATTTAAGGTTATTTACCCCTATGAATAGTCACTATCTTCAAACAAGACTCATCCACCAAGGAACTAGGTAAAATTATAAGATGGAAATACCTAAGAAAATAATAGGATCATTCAATAACTTCTTTCATAATTTTTACAAACTAAATTACATTTTAAATTCTAATTTTTAGATAAAAATTTAATCATAGTAAAATGATAATTTTTTAAACCTGAATAAATACCATTTAAAAATATAATTTAGAAAACAATTTTTTCATGTTTGAACGTACATATATGACACTATTATTATCATTATCAACATTCCTGATAGAAATAGTTTTATAATAAAAAAATAGTGTCTAGAATTCAAACAAATAAATAAATCACTACAATAACTATTTAAGAGAAGTCATAAAATATAGAGTTTATTCTTTTTAAAATAAAACTTGTTTATATGTGAGTTCATTGGTTTTTCAAATTTGAAAAATCATAATTAAAATAAAAAAAATTATTCACAAATTCTTTTTGGTTATTTATAAAAAATTCCTTGATTTCATGTTTAAAATACAATAGATTTTTTTGGAAACAAATTTATATATTCACTATTAATAATATAAGATAATATGCTAGATTAAATAAAAAATAATTAAATTTTTATAATTCATATATTTGGAAATTAAAAATTTATGTTAATTCAAAGAAATTAAAGTTTTAAATGTGTTAAAATAGGCTTTATTTAAAAACGATGAAGGAAAACATTTATTTTTTTGAATGACTATAATATAAATATATCTTATTAAGTAGTATTTGATGGTTTTTTTATTACATTAATACCCATGAATTTTGTTATCATAATATATCATTTTTATTAAAAAATATTATATTATAAATAATATATTTTCTTTGTTTTAGAATGGTGATATATTTATGAAATTCCACTAATTATGTTGTTTATTTAATCAATGTATTTTCTATAATTTTGGTTCCTCAAAAACTACCCCCCTTAATCGTTATTACATTTTATAAATATTATTACATAGGTAGAATTATTTTTGTTCTTCTTTGGAAACATTACATATTCAATTCACTGTGTAGATTTGTCTAACATATTATTCATCAGTAGAGAATCAACATGGTAATTGGTATTATTTAATACACCTTATATATTCAACCATCAATTTCCACTGGTTATTCGACATATGATAGATCATGTTGTAGTTGAATGAGATGTTCATTTAGTAAATCATATAGGACTATAACATACCACCTTAAAAAGATTACATAGAACACATCATCTACATGGGAGAGGATTTGAGAGAGTATCAAGTGGTAAGATAAAACCATTACATTCCCAAGAATACTAATTGGAAGAATATTCCTATGGATAAAAATTCCATTTTTCAAAAATATATAAACCCACTACTATTGAGATATCCCATGGAATATCGTTATAAAAAACATCACTAATTATATCCCTTTGATTGTTATATTCAAAACTATTCTATTTACTTTTTGAGTCTTTCATGATCTTTTGAATGGTAAAATATATCAAATTAATTTAATAGTAAATGGATGCAAACATCAAATTATCTCTCCAACATCAAAATTTAATATTGAATTGATACATATCATCCAATACATCTATTCATATGGTGTCATTTTAATTCTATAGGAGAAACTATAATAATATAGAAACTCTACCATGGGGAAGTTTTCCTCAAAAATCCTTCATAATCCATTAAAGAAAAGGCAAAAATATCATCTATAGTATGAATGGTCCTCTAAAACAAACCATTTTTTGAATGGATGATAAATAGTGCTAAAACTGAACTCTGACTCTAATTATTTTTATTGGATTCTATGAAACATTTATGTAAACATTTTATTTAGATTAGAAATAATAGGGAATGTTACTTTATGCATCCTTACCACATCTCTAATGTTTATCATGCCATTTATTTCAATAGAGAAATCATGACAGATAAAAATAAAATGGGTTGGTTATGTTATATGGTCGACTACAACCCAAATATTATAATTGACCATAAAAAATTTGGGGATTTGTTTTATAATTTAAATGGTAATTTTTTAAGATCTATATACTAGAATAGGATATTGTAGAGACATACCCTCATACTTATTTTTTCATCATTAATGTGTTTCTATACATTGAATTAAGATTTGTACTTTTTGAATTAATGTAATCTAAAATGATTTTTGGTTTTGATCTCTAAAATTATTTTACTATAATAATATAAAATGATATGATATTGGAATCATGAAAAAATTCATTTATATTTATTTTAATTATGGGAAACATATATAGGTTTCGATCATTATAAATCTATCTTTATGAAAGATGAGTTATGTAATATTAAATATCTTTTTCTGTAGAACTACATATTCATTAAGGTGTTAATTTATATTTATATGAATTCATGGTTGAGAATTAATTTGGGAATGATATGAGTTATCTATTGTTGTTGTGAAATTATAATTCATTCTATCCAAAAGATTTATTATTTGGTAATCTACAATAATTATCATAGATATAGTAGAATGAATATTCTTGATCAGAACATCAGAAACATTATTTTCCTTCCATACATTGTAACATATTGTGAAATAATAACATTTAATCAATTGTGAATATATAAATTGGTGAAACTTCTCATCCTTTTGTGTTAATATAAATTCAATACTATTGAAATTTGTTTATATATAAAATTTACATCTATATAGATAATTTATCTCAATCAATAATGAAAATATCACAACTTCCAACTACAATCCAAGCTTCAGATAATTATTCTCATTAGTAATTAATTAACATGAGACATAAGTTGATTTTTATTATGAGATATAATATATATTTCATTAAAATGGATTATTTGTGTAAATAAATAATCCATTTCCTTGATCATGTCAAATTTATCTAAAATATGTATACTAATATTTTCACAATGAACACTTTTTTAAACATAAAAAAACGATACCATAACTATAATAGAAGACAATTTCAATAAAAAATGAGGATATATTCATTTCTGTGTTTACATAATGTTCTCATTTAGTACATGTGGTATTGAGTATATTCTTGAATAATATAGGTATAAAACACTTAAATTTATCGAGTGATTTATTTTTCTATATCATTCCATATTAGTTTCATAACATTCTTCTATAATTTTGGTTTCATAGAAATTCCCTCATATTGGAAATATTTTGGTTCCTATCATCCTGTTTGTCTTTTGTATTATAGTATTGAATTATATATTTTCTATGTTACCCACATTTAATATATTAAACTATTATTTTTTCATTAGGATGGACTCCATTTATTATAACCATTTCAATTGTTTTGTTAACATGTTCATGAAGAATTAGTTTCTCTATTCACACCTATTGTACACAAAAATCAACTTATAGTTCCATTATGATCATTTATATGGAACCTCTACCCATAATATTGACTTTATGTATATTGAGTCACATTTCCGTCCATATGTTCAAAACCTGGAATTAAATGAGAATACACATTCAAATATTTTTTTTTGTCTCGATACACAGCTATATTCAAAATGTTAATAATGATTCTTTATAGTTCATTTGTTATAATAATAGGCTTCTCACTTATGTTATGATCCCATTAGATTTTTTATTGGGACAAAATATTTTTTTTCAAACACAATGTTTATAATCCACTTTTTACTTTTCACAGAAAAAATTATAAATTAATGAAAAATTAATGATAAGAATAATTGAAATAAATAATACTATTATCATAAAATAAAATAATTTTAAATGACATAAATTTCTTATCATACAAATTATATAATTTTAATAAAAGGATAATCATTTTATACATCTATATTGTATCCTTAATGAATTCATATTAATAAATTAAAATTAATAATATTAGTTTATACGTGTAATTTGAATCTAGAAATCATAATCAATATGAGTGTTTATCCATGATTTTTGTCTATATCCAACTCATATTTCTTGAGGGTGAAGATCATGTGAACTCCAAATTTTTTTATTTAGGGATATTACCTCTAGATTAATAAGTGAAACAAACACACCATCATATGGAATCTATAAATATATTTAAAATCAATGAAAAACATGCACTTATGAAACTACCAATATCTCATGATATCATCCAATGTATATACACTCAACTTTAGTCTTTACAATACATATTTTTACACTTATTTGAAAAAAAAATTAACTACTATAAAAAAATAATTAAAAGTTTCCTGTGATAATATGTATACTCTCCATAGATAGACATGAATCAATTTTACATATTTTATATGAGAAAAACTATACCATAAAAAATAAAATCAGTAATATTCAATGTATCAATTGGTTCAGTATTATTTTGTGAAAATCTATATAAACTTCTAGTTTTAAAATCACTTCGATATTTTCTTCTTCTTTGAACCATACTAAACTATAATATATATGTAAATTTACTAAAAATCATCCTCAAACCACAGGGAATGAAAACATAAGAAACAAGGTGATCTCAAACGATAAATAATGTATTATTAAAAATAGTATCAAGGATTAGTTCAAAAATATAATTGAAAGATAAGAATTTGATAAATATAATATCATCATGAGTGATAATAATTAATCTTATCTAAGAAATAAATGAATTGGAATAATGATATAAAGCCTCTACATTTGAAAAGAAAAAAATATTTACATGGATTAAATATTTATTCCCTAATTCATGAACCACGAGAGAATATGATCAATGCCCTAAAAAAATTATCTAGGGAACAATTATTATAGAAAGAATATATTAATATCACGAGTCACTCAGTTTCATCCATGTCTATGAGAAAAAATTATTTTACTTCTGTATACATCACTATCATCCTTGACACCATATTATACATGCTTCAGAAAAGCTAAATCATACATGTGTATATAGTCTCATAAGATTTACAGTTTAATCTAACTCATTAGAGGGAGGTGTAGGAACCCTTCCATTAGTACACTCCCTTTTTAGTACATAATAAAGAAATTTAATTTATGAAATAATAATTAACCCATGGAATAAAATTTGGTTTAAAAATTAATTAAATGAAAAATAATTAAATTCCTATATAGAACACATATAAATAAATATGTCATTCACAAAAACAATAAAATGATATTAAATCAACATCAATAAGATATTTAAATAATGAAAATAAAATTTTGTGTTAGAAATCATCATATTGAAAATATTTAACATTTCAAATCATAAAGAACACAAGGAATGAAAAAAGGGGTTTATAAGATTATAATGTAAAGTTGAAATATAAATTATTTCATTTGAAATAAATAACATGATCCAAAAAATATAATATCACATTATAAGATATATGGATATTGAAACTTGAATCATAAATCTATCACAGATTGATCAACGTTAAGACTGATAGAAAAATCAAAATATTGTTTTTGGGAGAAATTAAATTATTTAATCATTGATACAAAAAATTTAAAGCATATATTTTAAAAATGAATAACTATTTTTCTTAAAAGAGTTCGAAGAAAGAAATATATAGAAGATGTTATTATTTAAAAAATATCTCTCACTGTACATTAAAGTGATAATGACATTTGAACATATAAATATGGTGATCATATTGAAATAAAATAAATAATGAATAATATATCACAAAGATGGATGTATGAGTAACCACAACACAAACCATTATATTTGAATTATGGGGATGTTCATTAACCTCATTTAAAAAATTAATTACTATCATAATTGTAACACCTTGATATTTTTTTGAAATGTCACTCTATAAAAAAATTTATTTATTTGGTAGCTTTCATTATATAGTACACTAATTTTAGACAAAAAACCAAACAATATTAAATTACAATGATTACATTATCGAATATATTTGGAATTGAAAATTTTGAATAGAATTTAAAAAATAATTAAAAATAAACATTGTACACATTAATAAAATGTATTTTCTCCTTATAAAAAATTACCAATTAAAATAAATATTATTTGAAAATATGTGTGATTTTTCCCGAACAATTGTTTTTTGTGAGTAATTTATTTTTGTGTTAATAATAAAAATTAATCCAATTTTGTGAAATATATTGTTCAAAATTTTATATTTTTCTCTTGATCGTAGTTTTTAAATATTCAATAAATATATTTTTTCTTTATAAGAATACATATGATTTTATGATTAATAATTTGTTTTCTTATAACCCAATTATTGTTTATTTTTATTAAAATAAATTAAAATTGACTTGTCTACATTTATATTTAATTAAATAGAAAAAAATAAGAAAATATTTATAATCATGAGAATTAAATAGGAAAATAAACTACATTTATTTTTTGTCAGTATGAATATTAAATGTCGTAATATTTATCATCTTTTTAAATATAAAATTAGTTTAATATATATTTAAAAACGGGTATGGATATAATTATTCAACATTAATCTTATTGTATGAATTTAATTTGACAATTCTCTCCTTATTTAGGAAATAAATGATTTAAATAGAAAATTTTCCATGAAAATGTTTTTTTATATTATTTAAATTAGAGAAATTAACTAAAATGGCACTCTTTGTGTTTTTAACATGTCTTATGTGCCAAAAACGAGACAAAATGAATGAACATATATATGTATTTATATTGAAATTAAGAAATTTATTTTCATTATCTCAATGTATATTTAGTTTTAATTAATTATTTATTGATCTTAATTTCATATGAATCACCTATGAAATATATCTCAATTTAAAAAAAAGTAATAAATTATACTATAGATATAAAATATGTATAATTTGAACATGTTACTGTCTATCTCATATTTAATAAATCTATATGACATATTTTACATTTATTAATGAATTATTTTATAATGAAATGTTTTCTTGACTTATATAATGTTAAATTGATTTATTTTTTTTCAAAATTGACAATAATGAAATTTTATGAAAATAGTATATTTTAAAATTATTTAAAAATCATTAAATTATTTAAATAATAATAGGTGGTTGTTTTATGGTCTAAAAAGTCATAAATTATCCATTTATGGTACAATATTTTCCTTATATATATTATTAATATCAGACCCCATCCCGTGTTTTTATTCTTTGTAATAATTTTCTTTGGATTTTATAATTTTCATTGAGGTTTGGGTTGAATCCTGAATGAGATTATTATTTAGAATTATTATTATTTTTTTTGGATGCTGAATTAAAAATTTTATTTTCTTATTATTTATTTATTTGTATTCAATTTATTATGGAATAATGTTTTTTTTATTTTCATATTTTTCTTTTTTATCTTTTCCCCCTAACCCTGACCATAAAGTTCTCTCTCTCCAATCTTCATCCCCCTATTTTACATACGGCGCAAGCAGCTCCCTCTCGTCGCCTCCCTCCCCCTCTCAGCAACGCCCCTGTCCATCCATCTCCCTCCGGACTGCACTCGGTCTAGTGACCCCCACCTACAGCCAGCCTCCCCCCTAGCAGCGCCTCAAACCGTGACCTCCAGCACCACCTCCTACCATAAGAACTCCATCCACCCCACAACCAATGGATTCACAATGTCTTGTCACACCGCACCAGGACCAACCATCCCATCACCTGCTTCTCAACTTGCCTTTCGTTCCCCTGACCTGCTCCAACCACACCTCCCACTATATTCTCATATCCTGCACCGATCACAAAGTCACCGACCTCCTCCAGTCACCCACAGTACTTCCCAATCTCCCATTTATAGTAGCGTAGCGCACATGCCGTACAACCCCTCCCCCGACTAGATCTTCTCCCAGATGGCGCCCCTGAACCGTTTTGTGTAGCACCCTTCACCTCATTCCCTTGAACCATTTGGTGACCCACCCTCCGACATCCATGTCCCTTTTCAGCCGACGTCACCCCTACAAGTAAACCTCCTCTCTTACCTACCACCTTTTTGGCAAGTGACGACTCTGTCGGTGTTTCCGTTACATCTTTCTGGCTCATTACCTTGTCGGCGCACATCTCCATATCACCACGCCGCTTGTATAATGGTCAGGTGCTCCCTACAAGACCACTCCAGCATCTAGTGTCCATGATAATTTTTCACCTTAGTCACATGACCCCGCTGATCATGCGCCCCCTGCACCATCCCGGGTAACATTTATTCCTGCAGCCAGCTGCAAGCTGAGTTCTTAATCGGGTGCATGATGAACGCTCATCGCTAAAAGCCAGGGGTCTGCCATCATTATGATTCACCTGCACCAGCGTCATTGAATTTTTTTCATTGTTTTTTCTTCTGGATTATTTTGTGTTAGTGTTTCGTTATTACAAGTATTTTGTTGATTGGTGCAGCATGTTGGAATGGAATATCTGCTATACTATTTTCATCATATTGTGTGTGCTACTTCAATAGTGTAAGATGTGTCATCTGGTTGTTTTCGAGCGGAGAAATGAGTTTGGTCCCCCACTGCACAAACCATTATATTAAAAAAATTATTAGTTTCATTCCATTTATTTGATTTTATATTAATGGTAAACAGTATTAAGTATTTAGTTTTAGAAATAACGTTTTTTGTGAAAGATAGTGGTTTGATATTGTGTTTCCTATAGCTAAAAATGTTTTCTTTCAAATATGCATAAGTAGTGTCGATATTACTCCTGGTTTTCATTTTGTTTGTAAAATGTGTTTCTTTAGAAGATTTTATTAGGATTAAAATGTATTTGGGTTTCTAAAATGTATTTCTGAAATGTGGTTTGAAATGGTATTAATATTGTAATTCATATTTCTATTAATTTTTCGATGTGATCTGGCGTGTGTTGGTTCATCTGAAAATAGGTAGGTGTCAAGTGGTTGGTAAGGCCCCATTTAGAGATTTTATAAAATAAATTATTTTGATAAATAATTTTGGGTGACTTAGGGGTGATCCTAATGTGTACATGGATTGTGTGAGTTTTCGTTTTTGGTCTTATTGAATTGTGATTGATTACTTGAATGATATTTCTGACTCACTCCTCTTTTCATTTGGTACTATACTTGTAAAAATGTCATAGTAAATGAATTTTATGAGACTGATTGATGCACTAGTATAGATTATGCCCTGGAATGTGGCCATCAGTACAAACTTTACTATTCTAGGAGATTGGACCCACGTGTTAGGCCAGTTATGAAACACCGATCATTTGGGTTCCATGATGTTATTAATTAGGGAATTCCTTCAGGATGATCCACATGTATAGGACTCTCTAGATTTTTCACAAGATCCTATGTTTAAGAAATGTTTTCTATTGAACTTATTTGTATGTGGTGAATGATTGAGGTTCTTAGTTTAGTATTTGGCCCCGATGTTCCACTTTTAACATTATCCTTATTGTGTGATGTGTTTGGGTTTGTTTTTCTCATTTCATAACAACTAAAATTTGTATTTTCAGTTGGTCACACATATTTTTTAAAATATAATGCATTTTTTCCTTCAATCCATAATCCTTCTTTTAATTTAAAAATGGAAATGAGGTGTTACTTATTTTAGACATTATTTGTGTGTGTGAAAATCCATAATTTATATAATTTATTTCATTCCAAGAATTATTAAATTTTTTATATAATGGTAGGGCTCTAGGAATAGTTTATTGGCAACACCTACTAAGTTTTTATAATCACGCCTATAGTGTATTACTATTTTTAGTTTTTCTGCCAGTTTGAATGGAGTTTGTTCAATGTGTGTGGGACTTTTTTGTTGATTGGAGAGTGACTCTCAAGGTCACAAGGTGTTTGGGAATGGATACATTAGTGATTCATTTTGGGTAATTATTTATTTTAGGTGTTGTTTATTTACCTTCTGTTGTTATATTTTCTACCACTTTATTATTTATTTTCACAGGGAAAAATTGTTCCCAATTGTCTTCTATTGATGCCCTAGTGCTTATCCCCTACTAGGGAAGACCGGGAACACCTCTCAGGCCTTGTAGCGGATCGGCTCAGGTGACCAGTTCATTGTCAATATAGGCTGGTTTCTAAAAATTGGTATCAGAGCCGATCAGATCATAAAGGACATGCATGTCAAATATCCCTTTTCTATTTGGTATTTTCATGGGAGAAGAATTATAATTTTTGGCACAGAAGGAATAAGAATTGGAAGTATGTTATGAAGCCTTATTATTCCAAACCTTAGGATACCATGCGATGCTCGATTTTTTGGTGCCTTTTTTGTTCCTTTGAATTGTATTTTTTTGGGAAATGAAAAGTGAGTTGTGAAAGTGGCCTCATAATCCTGCATGGCCTAGAAATCCATGTAAATATGGGGAATTTTCCATAGAAATACCTCTATGATGGTGGCGTGACTAGCGTATGGACGCAAACCATATGTCCAAGTCACCTATCTACACTAGTTTCCCTTAGTAAATCGTTTGGGAGTTCATTAATTTTGAAAAGAGTTTTTATGGTTTTTTTAAATTGTGAAAAGATAAATTTGAAATAGAAATAACCATGATTTGATTTAATTTGTTATTTATTTGTTCTTTGTTCTCTCCACCATGACTATTTTTTAAATTCACAAGGTATAGCTTCAGGTGGTGTGCCCATAGAAAATCATCAAATTGATTACCCTATAGACTATGATTTGGAATTCCAGAAGTTGAACCCTCCCCTATTTTAGCGTCATGAAGATCCTCTTGATGCAGATGAGTAGTTGCAGACGATTGTGAGGAACATTAGTTTCATTTGGTTTCCAGATTCATTGAAGTGGAATATGGATACCTTTATTCTTTATGGTCCAACCAGGAAATGGTGGATGTTTTTGTCTCGATGAAAGCATCAAGAAAATATAACATGATATTTCTTCATGTCTTCATTTATCAAACAATATTTCTATGGGTTGACAATGTAGGGGAAGAGGATGGAGGAGTTCAGTGTTCATAAGTTCATTGAATCAGTATTATAATTATATCAAAACATCTTATTCCATGTTCCATATGAAAAAAGGTTTGTTGAAAATTCACCCAAAAACTCTCGATAATATGTGTTCCCAATCCGACCTGAATAGATGTCCAATGTGGCAATTCTCAACCTAACCACCATCTGGGTTGTTGTCAGGAAATCCATTCTGGTTGAAGCTGAGTGAGCAATAGAACATGAGGTGGAGAATCCTCCCTCGACCGTGGGATGAAATGTGGAGGATGGAGATAGGAAGAATGGGAAGAAACCAAATGATTGTGTTAATGTTAGGGGAATTAAGAGGCATTCATATCTCCATTAATCTTATTTTGAGTGCAATGTCGTGATCTACCATCAGTGTGGAATGTTGGGTCACATGAAGTAGATGTTCCCAATGGCTCTGAGACCCTACCACGCCTATGGATATCTAGGTTACTTGCATCAATTCTTCTGCGGTGTTTCCAAGAGCCACGATGAATCCAGACTAGGATGGACGAATGTCACCTCATCTCTTCAATAGGTGTTGGTCAAGGTTTATGATCATTTTGAGGTTTTTTCTCTGTAGTGTTCCCTGGATATAGTGGTTTTCACTTGTAGCGTTCTGTGGTGTTTATATTCCTTCAATTGTAAGAATGGTTTTTGTCAAACCCATTTGGTAATTAATGTAGCCTGACTGCAAGGAAACAGATGCTTCAATAATCGGTGCTCCTATCATAGGTCATGGATCCATGATGGCACATAGTAAGAAAAATCCCAGAGGTGTAAAACAATATTTGGAATAATCTGTATCATTACTGTAGAATGGATTGTTTTATTCTTATGGTGTGACAATTTTGATAAAGTTATTGAGGTATTTTTCAATCTATATATGATGGTCCCTACCCTTCTCCCCCTAATGGGGGGGGGGGGGTTGGTCTATGTGTGAATATTACTATTTGGGTTAATCTCGACCATTCTTATGGTGGTTAAATCCATAGTTGTTCTCTCATATTTTCACCTTAAGTAATTTAGTGTTATATCAATCCTTATGGTCGAGATTATGTTCAGGCCTCCCCATTTCAGAATCATAGATTCCTGTCATGTATCTTTTAATGTTGGGAGGTCTCGTGTACAACCATAGAATCCTATTTTCTTTATCTTGAGTAAACGATTGGAGTGTTGTACACCCAACGGTTTCATTGGGAAATGAATTTGAGAATAAGTGACAGAGGTGGTTTATGTTTGTTTATTCCTTGGTTGAAACAAATGTTTTGGGTTCATTTTTCTAGAGGTTAAGGATGTGTTTTGTGTCATGGGATATTGGTGTATTTTTGGATAGATCAACTGGAGGTGCTTAATCTTTTGGTGGTGGGTGACACTGAAGAAGTATTTTCTTTGGGTCTAGATCATAGTGTGGATTTCCAATGTATTAAATCATTATTGTGTAGAGAATTGTCGCACCATAACCCATGTTTTTCATCATTTTAATAATTTTCATTGGTTTTTAAAATATACATCGAGGTATGGGTGGAATCCCAATTGATATTGTTGTTATGAAATTTTATAATTTTAAAATTGGATGAAGAAATATAATTGTTAATTTTAATATTCAATTATTTTTTTTAAAAAATTTATAATGGATTAATGTTTGTTATATTTTATATGTTTTATATTCAATTTTATTTTTTTATCTTGTTTTCCCCTAATTCTAACCCTATAGTTCCCTCTCTCCAATATTCCACCCCCCCTCTTTTATGTTCGGAGTGAGAAGCTCCCAGTCTTTGTTTCCCTCACCCTCTTGGTAGAACCCCTATCAATCCATATCCATCCCAACTATGCCTGGTCCGATGACTCCCAACTACAGAAAACCTCCCCACTTGAAACTCCTCCCAACGAGATGCCCAACACTGCCTCCTACTACATGAACTCTAGCCACCCCACACCCACTGCCCATGTATCGTATCCTCAGTCATCACCATGCCGCCTCTGCCTTGCTGTTGCACTTCTCGCTGACCATCCCTCAAATAGCTGCTCAGCTGGCCTCCCACACCATCACCCTGCATTGGTGTCCTGACCTTATCCCTCCTCCATTCACCCTCAGCACCACCCCATCTCCCTTTTCTAGTGGTGTGGCACAACAACCTCACATCTCCCCCCACGACTAGATCATCTCCTACACCACACCGTAGCTCCCCTCTGGCCAACCCCCTCCACCACGCACCCTGAACCCACTATGCACAAAACCTCGTGGTGTTTTTCATTGATGATATCTTAGCGTACTCACACACTCTACACGACCATGATACCCATTATGAGATCATTTTGAAGACACTGAGAGGGTATCTATTACATTATATGTCTTGAAAATAAAACTTTTGGATGGATTAGATTCGCTTCTTGGAGCATGTTATCTTAGAGAAATGATAATTAGTAAACCTAGAGAATGTGAGAGCAGTAGTTTCCTGGGAGCATCCAGAGATCATCTTTCATGTATGAAGAATCCAAGGGCTGGTTGGATAATGGAGACATTTCATATTGGAATTTTCATTCTTAGCAGCATCACTGATGTGCCTAACTAAGAAGTGCGAAAAGTTCTTGTAGTAAGATTCTTGTGATTCATCCTTTCAGTAGCCGAAAAGGTGATTGAATTTAGTACCAATTATAGTTTTTCCAGTTCTAGGCAAGAGCAAAACTATTTAATGTGATGTATCAAGTATCGGGCTATGAGTAATGCATATGTAGGGGGATGGAGTCATTGCGTATGGGTCTTGGCAGTTGGGGCCACATGAGAGGAATTACCTGACGCATGATCATCAGTTGGCTGCAGTTTTTTATGCCTTACACTATTGGAGACATTAACTTATTGTAGAGAAATTTTTGGTTTTCAAAGACCACATGTGTCTTATGTATATATTAACTCTGCATGACATGAATTTGAGATAGTGAAGGAGGGTTGAGTACGCTCATTCTTTTGACATTGAGATTTCCTACAGGCCAGTGAAAGGCAACACAGTAGCTGATACATTGTGCAGGAGGACTCGGATACAGGTAGTTGAGGATGCTAGCAGTGATTGGCTACATAAGACTATGTTTTCTGAGATTCATTTTGAGATGCATGACATGAAAGGGTAGAAGTTTTTTTTCTTCTGTAGCTGTTACCTCTACTCTTTTATATCGAGTTCGAATGGGGCGACTATCAGATTCTGAAGGCCTAGTTTTATGAGAAAGCGTGTCATGAGAGGACCCTTTTCATATATGAACCATAGTAAAGCCTAATATCTTGCATTTTCAGGGGTTTGTATGGGTGTTAGAGGACATACGTGAGGAGATTTTTCGGGACATTCATTCCTTAGTGTGGGCAGTTTATTCTCGTGTCACTAAGATTTATCATGATCTTCAACATCAGTAATGGTGGAAATGCATGAAGAGATATGTTGTTGGTTTCTTTATGAGGTGTTACACCTATTAGAAGGTGAAAGCGGGGCATCATAGACCAGTAGTGATTTTTCAAAAGTTACCCATTACTGAGTGAAAATGGAATGATGTTGTGATTGATTTTTTGACAGGTCTTCTGAGGTCTTCCCAAGGGAATGATAGTGTAAATGTTTTCATTGAATGACTCACGAAGGTATCTCAATTCTTACTAATCGAGCATAATTTCATTGTTGATGAGATGGGACGGTTGTACATCCACGAGATTGTATGTCTACATAGAGTTGCACACACCATTGTTTCAAACAGGGATGAATGTTTTACTTCTCGGGTCTAGAAGGGGCTTCAGAAGGCTTTGGGAACATAGGTACTTTTGAGTACATCATAAAACCCCTAGGGAGATGGAAAGTCTGAGAATATGATTTAGGTGTTTGAGGACGTGCTTCAGGCATGAATCCTGGATTTTTAGGGTTTTTAGGAGAATCACATACCACTTTTGGTGTTTTCCTACAATAATATTTTTCCGGAAAATATTCATATGGAACGTTATGAGGCTTTGTATAGTTTCCAAAGCCGATCACCATTATGTTGGTTGGAGGAAGGAGATACATCTATGTTGGGACCTCATCTTCTATAGGAAAATACAGAGCAGGTAGAGTTGATTCGGGAGAAGATGGCTACTGCACAGTCTCGATAGAAGTCTTATACTGATAAGCGGTGACGACCTTTTGAGTTCGAGGTTGGGGATCATGTTGTCTTCCATGTCACACAGAGTTTGGGGCATATGAGGATGTTGAGATAGGGTATGCTATAACCGAGTTATGTTAGGCCGTTTGAGGTTTTTTAGAGAGTTGGGTCAGTTTCCCATAGTTTATAGTTACCTCAGAGCTATCGGGATATTCATGATGTTTTCCATGAATCTCAGCTCTGACATTACTTCTCAGACCTGTCTCATGATAATCAACCTGAGAAAGTTGATTTAGAGGTGCATGCCAAATTCGAGGAGCATCCTCTCCAGATTGTTGATCGTAGTATGAAGGTTCTCCATATCTGATCTATTCCTCTGGTACGAGGGTTATGGCAGCACTGGTGAGTACAAGACGTGACCTGGTAGTGGGATACCAATGTATGATCATAGTGGCTAGAGATTTTGAAGTATTGTTCTTCTACTCCGCCTTGCTAGGGAAATCCAGGAACAAATTTATTTATTGGGGGAACATTGTAAGAACCTGGATCATCTTTTCAGGTATGTATTCCCTTTTCTAATGTTATTAAGTAAAAAGATGAGTATATATAAATTTTTTAAGTACATGTCATGTAATATAATAGTACACACTGTGTACTTGATTACAGCGGGTAGCCGGGTGTGGTCCGTGTAACAGCCATGCACACGTCTGTGTGTGGTGACATGGAGACCACCTAATGTAGGGGCCGGTGAAGGCAACTACACCCAATGTACTTATAAATTACATTCTGCGTAATTTATTTTTTTTCATTAAATGAACTGTGGTCATGTCTAATTGGTAGAAATGCATCCTTCTAGGTCCGGTTCGTCTGGAGTGAGGGTACGACGACAATGGTCCTCCAAGATCTTGATCGAGTGTCTGTTCTTCGAATTGACTACTATCAATTCTGTTGGGATTTATTTGGTATGTTCGTCCTTCTCCTAGAGGATCGTTTCCTGATTCATCTTAATTCTTATGTTATCCCCATTTGAAAGTATTTTATGTTTTTGTAGGTCTACGATGATATTGGGAGAATCAAGTCATGATGTTCACTTATATTGATCATAAAACATAGATTTAGGATGTTTTTTCCTTTCTATTGAATGTATTTGAGATATATGTGGAAAAGTTCCCAATTACCTTGAATGGTGTATTGCATGTTTACTGATTTAATTCTATAAATTTCCTCCTATGCTTGTATACTGGAATAGAGGTTGATTGAATGTGAATAGGGTTAATTTCTATGCTTTTGAAGTGTTTTCCCTTGAATATTTTGTTTACGACTATTTGGTAAATTTTACCTATTAGGATTCTGTTTTCTTTCTATACCTTGTATTATAGGATGAAGTAATTTTGGTTATCTACCATGCTGTTATTCTATAGACTTCTAGTCAAGTAGTTTTTGAAGCTTTCTTGGGCCGATAAGCATTTCCATGATCGGTTGACTTACACAGGGTCGTGTGAACCTGGTGTAGTGGACCATAGGGAGGATAGACATAAGGGCTTCTCCAAATATTCTATTATTTTATCACTCTTTGAGACTACAGGGGGTTGACGTTAAGTGCTCCCTTATAGGGTCTATAGTTACTTTATGAGGACATAATATAAATTGAGGTTGAGTGCTTCCTCAAACTAAATGTTATTTCCGTCAAAAGAATATAGGGTTAATTGGTGATTAGTGCTTCCTCATAGAGTATTTAATTATACATGGATATAAGGGGAATTTTAATTGAGTTCTTTCTCAAAGAGCCTATTCAAAATACAAACCATAGGGGTCAAACTGAGTGTACTTCCCAAAGGTTTGGTTGTGTTTTCTATATAGGACCGGAGGGGATAGGCTGTTAGTACATCCCTGAAAGTTACCTTCTTATGACTATCTATTTACTTTATATGTAGAATTAAATGATTTTAAACTGTGGAAAAGTTTACTACTGAGTAATTCCTTGTATGCTTAATCATTTTACTTATTTTTCTGCCATATATATTCACTGACATTTATGAACATATATTTTGGTGGCCACCTAATTTGATTATCCTCACACCCTATTTGGGTAATGCATTGGGCTCAAATATTATATATTGTTTGAGGTATAGATAAGGTAACAGGCCCTTCTACTTCTGGTACATGACTGCTTTGGAGCTTGAGAGCATGGGACCATGCAGAGGCTTACGATGAAAAAGATATGTTTACTTTTTTTCTTTTACATAGTTTTAGTACATTATTTATGCATTGTTACTTGTTTGACTACTTTTCTAGACATATGCATCATGCATGATTATATATATATGCTCCAGCTACTTATTACATTCAGTCTTCTACTGTTTACTTTTCTAAGCTATTATTACTTTCTATGCTATTTCATATCTGTTTTACTTTTGCTGTGATACTCTGATAATGACGACATAGGTTCCCTACTATCACATCCAATTCCCCAGCTTCTAGTCAACAACCTCTAACATTCAAAGAAATGTGCATAAGGCCATGTGACAAACTGGGTGTAGGGCGCCTTTGGGTAGCTTCTAGATTCTGGATGTTACAAATTGTTAAAGACAATTATTGACTATTAATATTGAAGAAGTTGGACACTGTTGATACAGTGGAACTACAACAACGAAGTGTATTATAGTAGTGGAAGTGCACTGTAGCAATGGCATGAGACCGTAGAAGCGACATGAACTATAGAAGGGGGTGGTATTGTAGCTGTACAATTCACTAAATGGGACATGGGCAAAAAAATTGTCCCTACATGCCATGAAATTGGATATATACCCATTGGGCCCTCGGGTTATGTAATGGGTCTTCTTATACCTATTTAAAGATGAATTTTCATATCTTTAATAATAAAATGAGTCTTAGACCCCAACCATTTATGAAATACAAGGATAATTGGTTTTATATTTTCATTTGAATGATTTTATTATAATATAATATTTTTAGAAATTCCAAAAAGATCCCCGCACATATATTTTTAATGAGAACCTCCTCCCTCACTAATTGAAAACACATTGATACATATAGATTCAAAAAATAAGAAAATTTACATTATAAACATCCAAATCCACATCATATACTTCTTGGAATTCTAAAAATTCACACCAATAACTCATTATAAGGGACCTAAAGGAGTCATTTCAATGAAGTGGTTATCACCACACCCAATCAAAAAAATTTACTAATTTTTACCACTATTAAATCTATTTCATGTATCATAAAATAGTATATTAATATCGTAAATATACAGAAATTTTATTTTTGTTTTTATAAAAATTATATTACACACTCTTTCCAACAATACCCATATATATATATACATGTATTTCTTTCTCCACATAACAATACACATAATTTTTCATTAGAATATTTTATGGTTGGTTTTATGATGGTTTTTATATTTTTTTAAGATATTTATGAAATTATTATTACATTATAAATATTATATAAAATTTACCAAAACATAATATAATACTTTTTTAAATGATAACATCATTCATGTGTACGTGTGGACTATCACCTCCATGAAGTTATGTAATTAATTAATCATTTATATTTTACATCAAATGTAATTGAGATGAATTTTATTATTATATTTGATATTTATAATATTATAAATATATTATGATGGTGAATTAATTTTTACACATTTGTCCAATAAATCAAAATATTAAAATAATATTTATTCAAACATAAGACCAATTACCACTATGAACGATGTAATTCGTTTTTATATAAATAAATTTTATGGATGATGATAAATATTTATATAATGAATATATATGATTATTATATCATGAAAGATATTTGTTTTGATAATGTGACCATGAAAAATATATAAGTTCTATATGTACTGAGATGATATTGTTATGATAATCAAATTAGTTAACACTAGGAAATAATGATTTTAATAATGAATTGTTCAAAAAATGGGGTGTTGAATTATTATAAAGGTATAATATATGATAATATACGTATTAAAATGTATTAAATATATAATTATACAAGATATAAAATTAATATATAGGGTAATATAGTTCTATATATGTAAGGAAAACGTGAGTAATGAATTTTATGAGACAATTTCATTGTTTATCAGGATTAATATAGAATAAGAATCTGCTAGTGTAATATTAAGATATACCACTAATGAAAGTAATTATATTTATTACAATATGGTTATTATTTTAAAATACATGATTCCTTTCATTTTAAACACCTATATTTTTCAATAAATTGAAAACTATTTTTTAAAGAATATCGACTTATTTTTATACACCATTAAAAATAATTTTATTACATATCAATTTTCTCTAATAATGTTATAAATGAGGATTTTTACTATTATAAAATTATTATTTGATGTTATTTTTACCAATACCTGTCTTTTCATAAAATTATATAAATGGTAATTTGTTTTATTTTTTTGAGGTAATTTTTTTTTCATTACCTAAAAATGTACGGATGGAATCTTTTTGTAACATATACGACATGAACATAGTATCCCACCATCGTTATTTTTTTAATAAACATTTTCATGTTTAAAATATTCTATTTAATAAATTTATTTCCATAAAAAAATGTTCTTTTTTTAATAACAATGTTTTAAATAAATAAGGTTATTTTCTTCACGAATGTTTTTAATGGTTTTATGATATTTCCATTCAGTAGTGATAAAACATTCATTGTTATCCTAAAATACAACATGTATGATCTATGGATACCATCTTAATTATTTTATGACATGTTTTATGAATAACATGGTGAAATGTTTATGAAACCCGGTTTAGCTCCATGGGTTCTTCTATGATTAAATGATCAAATGTTTTTTAATCCCATTTTTTTCATTGGAGCATATGATGATAATATATTTTTGAAGCTCAGTTATTTTCAAATCTCCAATGTGATGAATTATTTATGATCTTATTGTACACTTATATATGATTTTAATAATGTCAATGGTGGGAAATATATATCCCACTAATTCATTAGCTAAATATTGAAATCTTCTCTAATATATTGGAATAGATTGGGGAGTGAACCCTATTTTGTATGTAAATTTTATACAACGGTAGTCTTTAGAGTGATTTTTTTCTAGTATGATTGTTTTGGTTGTGAACCCATCCACAATGATATTTTTTTAAATATCCTTTAACACTATGGACATATTTTTATTCTCATGTGTACACCGTAATTCTATGTAAAATACCGATTTTAAGAATTTATAGATCTCCCTATTTTTTCATATTTTTTGATGTCTTTTGAACATGAAATATTTAGTACTTGAATTAGCATTATGATATTTTATGTGAAAAGTATGTTACTTATGTTAAGTCCATGTTATTGTAATATATTTCCCATGTTATTCATATGATCTCATATATAGTTCACTTTTTTAACATTAATGAGAATCATTGGACACGCATTTTGAATTTTCATTTCCCCATGTTATGAATAAGGTGTTTAATATGATATATATTATAAGGGCTCATGTTATGAATAAATGTGTTATATAAGATGAAAATATTTTTTTAATTAGTTTATTATATTTCTAGATATCCAAAAATAATTGTCCTAAATGATTTTGGCAGGGATAAAAATATATTTTAAATAATATCAGTCTATTTAGTTATCATATATTTACATGAAACCTATAAGTCACTATAGTTGGTATTAGTAAAATTCGTAGTTAACCATTGAAGACTAGTATAAGAAAACATTATTGAGGGAAATATGGTTATTTATATGGATAAGTCTATGTATAGTATACAATCATAATGTATTAGTAAGGACCGCAAGTCATGTACGATAAAAATATGGTGTCATAGATGAAGGAGTCACGAATTAGATATCATAAAATTATTTTTTAATGATTATTTCGTTTACGGCTACTATTATTATTTATCAAAATGTATTTTTTCGATATAGTAAATTGCTAGTAACCGATGTAATTATGTTAGATTTTAATGAGATGGAGAATGAAATGATTTTCAAATGAATATACAAACTGTAATGGGTGAGATAATGATAATTTCTAACATTATTACCACATGTTTTTTTCAATATATGAATGACACTAATATTAAAAATGATAATATAATGTCACATTGTTTTATTGAGACATTCATTAGGAAATGTACACATTATATTATTGGGTCTAACAATCCTCTAGTTACAGAGAAATTGACCAGTATAACTAAAAATGTATTTTTAATTCCTCAGTATTTGTAATATGATAATTTTATTAATCATATTTATCATTTCTATATAGAACAATAATATTTTTTTATTATTATCAATAACATGACATAAAAATAAAAAGTTCATTATTTTCTGTAAGACGAATTTAAAATATTATTTTATGAATAGTAAATTATTCATATTCATCATATGAAAATGTAAAAAAATTATATGAGTCAATGAATATTGACAATGAACCTATTAATACTTATGAGTCGTATTTCATAATTCTTTTGTGGTGTGTTAATTTTATTCTAGTAAAACCTAAATGTAATGTTGATCGAATATTCAATATCCTAATACCAATTATCCAAAGGAAATTATCCCTGGGTGAATTCACTAGCTATACCGAAAAAATTTGATGAGAAATTATGGTGGATATGGAAATTTGAGTTACCCATCAATCACATAGTTATATTATTTACTGAAAATGGAATAAACATTTAATTATATAAAACATATTGAGTAAAAATGACTTTTTAATTATGTTTTATGTTTTGATAAAATAGTGCAGAAATTTTCTAAATGGAACTATAAAATGTTTTATGTATGAAATATAAGGTCCTTAGTGAATTAATAATAAAATTGAATGGATGAAGATAGCTAATAATGTGAATAGGTAGAAAGTTAAAAATAATACATGACACACTATCTAGTGTTTTAAATTAAATTTTTCTTGTAATAATGGTAACTAATTCCCAAATTTCATGTTTTAGGAAGATTATTGACATCAAAAACCTATAAAGGCCAAATAAAATGTAAATCTCATGTGATCACTATTTTATAAGAGGTGTGCAATAATGACTAAATTAAAGGAACACATTCTATCAGATCAATAACCCAAAATGTCTTATTTGATTATTTATCTACCCAATATTTTATATCCAAAGAAATATTTACGATTATAACAATAAAACCTAAAAAATTAGATGTGGAGTTAGTTTTTTAAAAAAATAATGGTTTGATGATAACATCAAAAGTAAATTATTCTTATCTGATTAATTTGTAACAACCTTTTATATGAAAGGGGGAAAATCTTTTATAATTTCATGTATGAAATTGCACACTAATATTAAAACATAATATTACACCTTGATACAGTATTATTTTTTTATTTCAATTTTTATTAAAACTATTTTATATCTTATGATGTATGTAACACCAAGTTTAAACAAAATGTAATACAAATTTAATATATTATTTAAACATGAATATTATAAATAAGAAGTTAAATGGGAAATAATGAATATGAATAAATTATTTCAGAAAAATATATTGTTTACAAATTACAATTTTTTAATTGTTGATTAGAAATAAATTTTATCATTGGAATAATTTTCAATTTTTTTACAAAAAAATATATTTTTTGACGAATAATGAAAAATTATAGTATCTATTAATGTGAACAAGTATTCATTTAAATTATTTTCATAGTTAATTATTATTTTAATTTGTTTTTCATTTTAAAATATTTCAATTATATTAATATTTAATTACTTTAGGTCATTGGAATCAATTTAATATTTAAATTTATAATTATAACCTTGTATACATATGTGAGTTTTCCCATTAGAAACACTCATTTTCATCATTAAAACCTGTTCAAATGTAAAAAAATGTTTAATATTGGATGAATGAATTATAAAAACTCTATTAAATATTTTTTTATCAAAATAACTCATATTAAAATTTACGAAAAACATCATTATTATGATAATTATTAGTAAAAACGCTTTTTATCATTTATTTTGGTAAGTTAAAAATAATTTACAGAGAGTTTACACTAAAAAAATAAGAGTCAAAATAACTTTTCCACTTTTTGAAGTCTCATTTTTTTAAACTATTTCCAATAAATAACCACATCGATTCTATAATTTTCCTTTTTTGATGCTTATTTAATGTTATAAACCTCATAATAATTAATTCACTAAATAATATTCTATGTGGTTCATATCCGCCACTTAAAAAAGGACAACCCTATCCTTATTCAATTTCATGTAGAATGATGGCTCAGAAAATCAATGAAACAATATATATCACAATTCCATAAAATCATACCAGAGAATGTGTTTTTTTTCAAAATTCCAATATACAAAGTCATTAGGATAAACATAATGTGGTTTTTCAATAAAATATCATTGTTTTAAAATATGAATATTCATTTTAAGTATTATTATTTCTATTAATTTTACATTGTAATTATGAAATATTAAAAGTAAATTTATAAAATATAATGTAATATACTATTATTATTTAAATAACTTATATAAATCCACACTTCAATCAAATGACAACTAAAATCATCGATCGTGTGTACGGAAGACAACCACCTCACGAACTGATTTAATTAATTTTCCAACACCACCTATAAAGGGAAAAATATAATGATAATTTATCTTATTTATAGGATATATATGAAATTAAAATAATTTTTGAATTATTAGATCCTGTATAACAACTTACATTTTTTAGGAAGATATGATAATGTCGTTAGGGTGTCCAATATACTACCACCCTACTATGCAATGTGGTTAGTTTGTAGCATTCACATTAAATATATGTTAGTAATGATAATGTTAAGAAAATTATTTTTTATGATATAAAAATGCCTATATAAATATAATATTTCATATAACATCTTACATTATAATCCTTTGAAAAATAATAACATCTTTTGTGCATATGTGTGAACTACTGCCTCCACATAGTTATGTGCAATGTAATAAATGTTATTTTAACAAGGATGGAAATAAGAATTTATATGAATTTTATAAATTATATAGATAACATAATAATGACTCTAGAAATTTTAATAAATGTTTATTTTCCTTTCATTCATCGGTCAAGTCAACTGAAATACAGTTCATGCAAATAAAGGACTTATCGTGTCCATGAATGGTATACTTCATATTATATTATTAAGTGATATTTAATAGTCTAAATAAATATTTAATTAATATAAATGATATTGGTTTCCTTTATTTTCAATATTTATATGATATGAACCTAATAAATGTAATTGGAAAAATATTACGGAAGAAATACATACATGGAGAATGATTAAATTACCATATGAAATAGTGATTTGAAAATTGAATTGTTAATAAACAAGTGATAAATAACTAATTTTAAATCATATATGGTATAAAATTTATTTTTGTCTTTCAAAAATATATTTATAATAAAACATTTATTTATTTTTCTTGAGTCTCAGGGAAAAATTAATGAATTTGAACATGAGGAGAAGGTTTCTTGTCTAACGTTTAGTTTCGTGAGATATGTTTGATATTCACTAATTTTTAATGTTTTATATACTACCCCATTGTTATGATATATCATAAATATATTTATCTTCATTTTATTTAATGTTTAATTTATTTTATTTAGTATAGTGGTCTTATCATTAATATATTAGAAAATTTTTAAGGGTTTATATGAAAATATCATCATTATTCAGAATTTATTATATTTTCATCTTGCATGGAGGATTTATTTTTTATTTATATCATAACTACAATATATATCAATATCATTTTTTATTCATGAACTTTTTAAATAATATTTCTATTTTATCACATTTTGAATCATTGAATGATGGATAATTAGTATTTTCAAAAACTCAACAAAATTTCAGTCTTTAGTTAAAAATACATTATCTTCAAAAAATATGATTTGTTAAATTGTTTTTATATATTTCTTAATAATGATAATGATATCAAAAATAAATTTTAATCCATTATTATATTTTCCATTTATTTTTTGAATAGAATATTCAGATGATTTTAGAAATATTTTATATTTTGATTATATAGAAAATGTGAATTAAATACATGTTTTGAATGTGTATAAAATAAATGAAATTTTCTACCTTAATGATGCATAAATTATTTATAACTAATTTTAAATGTTTCAATATGTTATTTTTAATTAAAATTAATTGGATTATAAATTGTTATCATTTTTTAAAAATATTTGCAAGTTGAAGGGGATATTTTCCCCAAGAATTTATTAATAAAATATTTTTCATTTTTTAATTCATCAATTAAATAATAATTTTAATATACTCTTGATACAATTAGGATATGTTGTATCATTAACATCCTTGTTATTTCTTTAGACGGTTTATGATATGTTTTACTAAGGATGTAAAATTTAATTACCATTCACTATATTACTCTAGATGGTTTATCATTATTTTATTTTATTATGATATGTGTTTATATTTAATATAATATTTTTTATTTATCATTTTTTATTTTTTTTATTTTTTACCACTCTCATATGAGCTATTTGTTGGACATAGTATGTTATCGGAGGGTTTTGTCTACAGATTTCCCACAATGCATTAAACATCCTCATTAGAAATTTTTTTGACAAAATTGTAGGATCGAAATAGTGATGTAGATGCTCAATATACAAGAGGGAGGGTGAATTGTACACTTTAAAAATTCCTTTGGAACATTTAATGTTAGTTATGAATAAATATGTTTTCCTTAAGCAAAGGAAAGGGATAAGTTTAGAAAAGTTAAACTAAGCAAATTAACAAAACCTTTAACAACGAATACAAACTTGGAAAGAGATTCCGAAAGTAGGTTCCGGAAATATGGTTCCGGAAATTGAAACTTAACAAAAGATTACAATATTAGATTCTACCTTAAAGCCTATAGAATCTAAATGAAACAGAGTACAAGTATGGAAGTATAAGAAAGTTATACTTTCCTTATAATACAAATTGCAGCGGAATATAAACACGTAGTAGAACTACAAGTAACAAGATATAAGTCTTTTAACCCAAATAGAAGGGTATCCAATAACCTTGGATAAAGGTCCCTTGATTTATACTTTCAAGCAATTCTGTCTTACCCACACCAGGGTAAGCCCTAGATATGAAGATCAGAGTCTCTGTCTTGCTATCCGCGCAAGCCCTCAAATTCAACGTAGTTGGAAACCTCTGTCTTCCTCAGTAAGGAAGCCCTCGAACTTCAAGGTAGTCGACACCTCTGTCTTCCTATCCTCGGAAGTCCTCGAATGTAATCACCAACATTCGGAGTCGCACGAAGCATTGAGAGTTAATAAGATCCTCTATCTCTAGAAATCACTTCAAGTATGTAATCACATGAGTCGAAGATCAGTCAGTCGTTTCAGCACCGAGCTCTTTCAAATGAGCTCCTATTTATAGTTAAGGTCGGCTCCTTCTCCAACAGTCATATTTTCCTTAAAGATCGGAGGGAACTGTACATGTGTCACTTAGAAAACAGTTAGTTTATAACAAAATAGATGACATCATTTTATATCAAAACAAGTGTAACAGAATGTACGACATCGTTTTAAAATCTAACTCAAAAGTTTAGAATGAAAAATTCGGAGTGAATCTTCAGAGTGTAAGGAAAAACATAAAGAGTAGACAGATACTTTGTTATAGTTCTCATCTGGAATCCGAAGTGAAACATCCTTACAAATATTATCCAGAATTCGGATCCTAAAACAGAATACTTTATATCAAAGTTTCAAACAAATCCGAGAAAATAGAAATGAATCCGAATTTTATACTTAGGAAAAAAAGGATGAAAATATGATAAGGATAAAATTTTCTTACAAAAGCGAATTTCCTTATAAAAGCAATTTTCCTTATAAAAACAATTTTCCTTATAAAATCAATTTTCCTTAAAAACGAAATTTTCCTAAAGATAAGGTGTTTGTGATTTTCAAAACAAGAAGGAATGGAAAAGTCATAAAGATAACCTTATTGACTCAACAATCTCCCCTATTTGGAAAGCACAAACATCCTTGAAAAATAAATTCTAAGAAGAAAGAAAAAAATTAAGGCTTATCTCCCTTTGCATTAAGGATATTGATGAATACGACTAACTCCCCCTTAGGCATTGAAACTCTAAGGATCGTATTATAGATTTCCGGAGTGACATTTCATTACGAATAAGAAAGTCTTCTTTAATGAAAAACTCCCCCTTAGATAAACCCTTATTAGAGTTTGTTTTCTTTCTCACCATTTGTTAGGAATCTTTTTCCCTTTCATTAGAGATCTTTTCCTTCTCCCCCTTTGTGATTTTCAAAAAGAATACAAGGGAATGGAAAATATAACAAAGTACCTGAAAGATTAGTAGTAACAACAAGCAAGCACAAGTTTTAATTACGATTGAAAATTTAAACAACAAAAGAGTTAAATTACAAAAAAAAATATCGGATCTGTCTATTTGGGATCTTTTTCCTTTGCCATGAGACACTTTAGAATGGTCTTTATCTTCTTTAGGTCTTTATGATCTTCTTCATCTTGCTTCTCTAAGACCACTATTCTTGCAGATTGAGCTTCTAATCTTTTCTGGCTGTGCTTGAAGAATTTCTTCCTGAGCCTTGATCTTTTCTTCCTGAGCCTTCATCCTTTCTTCAAACTCAATCTGATGATCCCTTTCAAACTTCCAGTTTTGAGAGACAGAATTTAGCTTCCCATTCAGATCTCTGACTTCTTGAATCCAAAAGTTCTTTTCATCTGTCATCTTCTCTTCAAAGTAAGATGTCAGCTCATTTATCTTCCTGTCCTCAGTCTCAGAAGCATCTTTAACATTGTCTTGGAATTCATCAAATAACCTCATTTCTTCTACAGTCTTCCTCGAACAGTTTTTCATCCTCTGGCAAGATTTTCTATGGGCTTCGTAACCAATAAAGAAAGTTTTGAACTGAGCCTCTATTTCAACACACTTGTCCATGACCATAGATACGGAGTCTGGTTTATGATTTAAAGCATGTTAGAGCATCTGACATCTTGAGTCAATACTTGAGAAGGTCGTAATGGTTCCCACCAACTTCATTAAAGACTAGACAACAAAGTCATGCCCCACCAAAGATGACTCTGAATCTGAGACTCTTCTTGGAGAATTTTCTTCTTCAATAAGGTCAAGATTTCTCTTTGAAGAACTACCAACTTCCTTCCTCTTCATCACTTCTGAACTCGTAGTATCAGCAAGAATTTTCTTTCCCTTGTCTATTTTCGGAATAGAATCCTGCTCCGGAGTTCTCTTCTCCCTATCAGAAACTTGGACAACAATATCTTCCTCATCATGAACTTTTTGAGCACCAACCTCTATGTTTTCCATCTGAGCAATATCATGTAGAAGTAGTTCTTCCACTCCATGATAATTTACTTCTTTTTCTCTTTTCTCTTCTTCCATTGCTGGAGTGACTAGCTTCTAAGATTTAGATTCTGAATTTCGGAGCGATAAGTGTTCGGAAGGTGTCCCTTTATAATCATCTACTTGTTTCAACACATCTCCAATTTCACCAGTTCTTTCAGCAAAATCTTTTTCTTCTTCCACATGCTCAACTTGCTCAACTTCCTCAGCAGTCTTAGCAACGGCTTCTTCTGGAGCAACGAAATTTCTTCCTGGAGTCTCAGGAAGAGATTGTAATGAAAAAGATCTTGGAATAGTAATATTGGAAGAAACCATCTCATTGAACTTTAAGAAAGCCTGAGCTACCTCAGCCTCAGACATCTTCTTCTTGATCTTCTTTTCTTTTTCTTGTTTTTCTAGCTCATCCGAAGTTTTCTCCTTCAAGGCCTTAGCCTCCGCAGGGTCCAAGCCAAACTGAGGCTCCCCTTGCACTCTCTTCTCTTTCATCTCCCTCCATTTAGCAACTACGTCATCTGGGTAAGCTTTATTCTTATTTGGTTTTGGAGGTGCGGAATGAACATCCTTAGACTTGGGATTCTCTGCTTCTACTTCCACTTCTTTCAGCTTTCTCTTCCTTACTGGCTTAGAGGTTTCCGGATCAAAAACATTCGAAAATGTTTCTTCTTGAACAGGTAGATCAATAAACTGTCCAGACTTCTTGTCAAAATCTACATCCATTCTCTTAAGAGTACCATCGCTCACCAGCATAATCTTGAAAATTCATGGCTTATACTTGCAAGCCTCCTTGAAAGACTCAAGGCACCGAACTATCAACTTCGAGAGGATTGTTTGATACATAATAATCTGAGCTCCCAGATTTCCTTTCTTTAAATTCTCAAGAGTGATAAGAATTTTCTTCATCAAGTTAAACTTCCTTAGATTTATCAGAAAATCTAGGATGTAGATCTCACTCTTCTTTATGCTGTCTTTGTCACCCTTCCTCGGTACGATAAGACCTTGTACCCATAACTCCAGAATCTGGGAATTTGTAGATAAACTAACAATATTCGGAGCCTTATCATCAGCCAGTCCGAGAGTTTCTAAGGCCTTTTCCTTGTCGAAGCTACCTATTGAATCTGACAACACATGAGATACGAATTCAGCTTCTCCTTCATTATTTATCCCTATCAAGCTAGATGCCTTGTCATAAGAAAGCTTATAAGTCTTACCATAAGACTTAAAAGACAATTTCTCCTTTCCATCTTCATTAAGAAAAGAAACTGTTTCATAGAATTCAACAAGTAAGTCTGAATACACATCATCTTGATTACCAGGTTTTGACACCGCAACATCTTCCCAACTATTAAGCTTGATATTCTTGGAAATAAGAGAATCATACTTTTTGATGAAATCTGGATGGACCAGACTCTCTCTATATACTAACCACTTTGAAATCGACTTGGAAGAAGACATGTCTTGCGAAGCCACTTCCACAGACATTCGGATATGAATACCTCTGAGGAGTTCGGAATGGAGAAAGCTGAAGTTCAGAACGACCTTAAAACTGAGAGGCAGAGCTTCGGGACGCAAGAGCTTGAAAACCGATGTGGGACAAGTATTTGGGTCCCCTTTATATAGGCAATGAAACGACGGTTCAACTTCCTCAGTTGATCGAACAGTTTTGATAAGCTGAGATCAGATTTGACAGTTGAAAAAGAATTCTCATGAAAATTTGAATCCGATCTTTTTGAGGTTTTTATTATAACAAAGAATTAAGAAAACTATAATCCGAAAACATAATGCAAGAAAATGACAGCAAGTAAAATATGACTACGAATACTTGAGTAAGGAAATCATACCTTTCGGATTGTCTTAGGAGGATTATTCTCAATGAGTAATATTCTTTCGAAAAAAAACAAAAAAAAACATTATTACGAAAAATAGACTTAGTACGGAAAACATAGTACGAAAATTTCATTACAAAATTTGAGAACGAAAAATTCATATAGAATATTCGGTACAAAAATCCTGTTTTGAAAATACCAGTACGAAAATTTCCATTCCTGATGTTTTTAATACGAACAATTCTATTCCAGAAGTATTCTGTACAAAGTATCCATTCTGGAAAATTTTAGTTCTGGAAATGCCATTCCGGAATTTTAGTTCCGAAAAATTTGAAAACAAATTTTGAAAAAACTTTGTTAATCTAACAATCAAATGTACTCCCCCTATGAAAAGGAGTTTATTACTGTAAGGAGACTTTTTCAACAGAAATTTAATTTAGGAGGATTACCTTATGGTTATCATTCTTAACTTCTGTTTAATATATTTAAATTTATTAGAAGGAAAAGATTTTATGAATATATTAGCAAGTTGATCTTGTGTTACGATAAACTGAAGAATGATATCTCTTTTGAGTGTGTGATCCCTAAGAAAGTGATTCCTAATATCTATGTGTTTTCATGGGAGTGATGTGTAGGGTTCTTACTGAGGGAAATGGCACTTGTGTTATCACACAAAATTTGAGTTTTAGTAAAACTCAAGCCATAGTATGTGAGTGTGTGTTGCATCCACAATACTAGAGCACAACAACTTCCAGCTGCTACATATTCAGTTTCAGTAGTGGAGAGTGCTACAGAATTTTTCTTCTTACAGGACCAAGAAACTAATGAATCTCCTAAGAAATGACAAGTTCTGGATGTATTTTTTCTATCCATTCTACATCAACCAAAGTCAGCATCAGAAAATCTTTTTAGAACAAAATTATTTCCAGAAGTATAAAATAATCTTAGATCCATGGTTCCCTTAATGTAGCGAAAAATTATTTTTACTGCCTTTAAATGAGATTTCTTAGGATTGGATTGATATCTTGCACATAAGCATACTGAGAACATTAATTCTGGTCGACTAGCTGTTAAGTATAGTAGACTTCCTATCATACCTCTAAAAGATGTTTGATCTACTGGTTTCCCAGCTTCATCAAGATCTAAAGAGTTTGAGGTACCAATAGGAGTACTAATACTTTTAGTGTTGTCATAACCATAACTTTTAAGAAGATCATTAATATACTTATGTTGAGATATGTAGGTTCCTTCTGGTTTTTGAGAAATTTGAAAACCAAGGAAAAATGTTAACTCACCCATCATACTCATTTCAAACTCAGATTTCATTAGACTTGCAATAGAGTCAGTCAAAGATTGCTGAGTTGATCCAAATATGATGTCATCAACATAAATTTGAACAATAAAAACATTTTTCATATCTTTCTTTATAAAAAGGGTTGGATCTGCATTTCCCTTAACATAGTTATTTTGAAGCAGAAATCCAGTCAGTCTATCATACCATGCTCGTGGGGTTTGTTTAAGGCCATACAGATCTTTGGAACGCCTAAAAACATGATCATGATGTTTTGTATCTTCAAAGCCAAGAGGTTGTTCAACAAAAACTTCCTCTTGAACATAACCGTTAAGAAAAGAACATTTCACATCCATTTGGAAATGTTTGAAATTAAAGAATGCTGCAAAGTCAAGTAGAATATGGATAGATTCATGTCTAGCTACTGGGGCATAGGTTTCTTCATAGTCTATTCCCTCTTGCTGATTATAGCCTTTAGCAACAAGTCTAACTTTATTTCTAACAATGACTCCATTTTCATCACATTTATTTCTAAAGACCCACTTAACTCTAATAACAGAAGTTTCCTTAGGTCTTTCAACCAAGGTCCAGACTTTATTCCTTTCGAATTCATTTAGTTCATCTTGCATTTCTTTGAACCAATCATCATCACCTAGAGATTCATCAGTTCTTTTTGGTTCTAATTAGGAATGAAATGCTAGATGTTCTAATTCATTTCTTAAGGAACTTCTAGTCCTTACAGTTTGATTTACATCACCAATGATACTATCACTGGGATGATTCTTAAGAAACACCTGATTTGGGTTTTGTAAAACCTGTTCATCAACATAGGGTAGAATATCTTCTGGGGTAAATGTTTCAGAAGTATCTTCTAGAACATTATCCTTATCAGAAGGTTCTTCCATCAAAGTTTGATAATCAGTTTTTGAAAACACATCTGAAGATGTAGGCTGGGACGGTTTGAAAGCAAAAGAATCTGACTCATCAAATTTTACATGTACTATTTCCTCAACAGTGCATGTATTTTTTTTTTTAAAACTCTATAAGCCTTAGAGGTTGTGGAATAGCCTAAGAAAATCCCTTCATCAGATTTTGGTGCGTATTTATGTAAGTTATCTGTAGTATTCAAAATGAATACTTTTCAACCAAGAACCTCGAAGTAAGATAGTCTTGGTTTTCTACCATTCCATAACTCATAAGTAGTTTTATTATGAAAATGTTTAATCAAAACTCGATTTATAGTATAGAAAGCAGTACTTACAGCTTCAGCCCAAAAATGTCTAGCTATAGAATATTCACTCAACATGGTTCTAGTAATTTCTTGCATTATTATATTTATTCTTTCAACTACACCATTTTATTGAGGAGTTCTAGTTGCTGAAAAATTGTGAGTAATACCTTTCTTACTACAAAAAGTTTCAAAATCAGAATTTTGAAATTATCCTCCATGATCACTATGAATAGTTTTCAATGGAAGGTTTTTCTCATTTTTAACTTGAGATATAAAACTTTTGAAACAAGAAAAAGCTTCATATTTCATTGCTAGAAAATAGACCCAAGTAAATCTAGTGTAATCATCAACTAGAACAAACACATAGTATTTTCCTCCAATACTTCCAGTTTGTGTTGGACCAAAAAGATCCATGTGCACTAACTGTAATGCATCGGTTGTTGAGACTTCACTGATTGACTTAAAACTAGATTTATGTTGCTTGCCATATTGACAAGGATCACAAATTTTAGAAGAATCAAATCTAAGCTCCGGTAGATCCTTAACTAGTTTCTTCTTAGAGAGTTTACATAGGTTCCTAAGGTTATAGTGACCTAGTCTTCTATGCCATAACCAGGAATGATCTTCCATTGCACTTAGACAAGGTAAATCTTGGCTTCTAAGGTCTTCTAAGTTCAATGTGTAAACATTCTATTGCCCATTGGCTAAGAGAATAAATTCTTCCTTGGAATTGTGAACTAAGCACTTATCATTCCTAAAATTCACAAGTTAACCTTCATCACATAACTGAATTATACTAATGAGGTTGTTCTTAAGACCATAAACAAAAAGAACATTTAAAATCAAGGTTTTACCAAGAAGACCAATATTACAAATACCAAAAATATCTCCCTTATCATTATCTCCGAAAGTTACCTTTACTCATTTCGTTTTGATAATCTTTTCAAAATAGCTTTTGTTACCAGTCATGTGCCGGGAACATCCACTATCCATGTACCATGTATTGTTGCTGGTACACTCTTTATTTTCCTGAAATCAAGAATAAAATTAGACTTTCGGAATCCAAACTTGTTTGGATCTGAGATTTCCAGAAAATAAAACTTTAGGTACCCATATCTTCTTAGAAAAGTAAGCTTTGTGAAATCCTAGAGATTGGGTTTTGTTTAAGGAACAATTCTTTGCCCAGTGACCACCACATTGACCATTGGTACAAAATGGGGCACTTTTAGGAACAAAATAATTGTTACTAAAAATTTGTTTTGCATGGGTATAACCAAATCTGGATTTATTTCTTAAAGGACGTATTTGGGAATACATTATATCAAAATTTTCCTTACCATGGGTAATTTTTGATAAACACTTCTTTAAGGAAAAGATTTCGGACTTGAGTTTTACAACCATGTTTTTATCCTCAAAATCATTAGTTTTAGAACTAGAGATAGGCTCGAAAACATTTTTATTAGAAATTACTTTTTCTAATTCGTTAAAAAATTTATTCTTCTCAGAACTTACTTCCTCAAGAATTTTTGAAATACTTTCAAAATCGTCATTTTTCTTATCATGATCTTTAGAAAGATCTGATATCTCTTTTGTAAGAATAGAATTCCTAGAGTTTTCTTTATCAAGTTTCTTATTGAGTTTGGAATTCTCAATTTCAAGAAGTTCAACAAACCTAGAGACTTCTTCATAAGTAGGTAAAGTATTTTCTTCATCAGAAGAAGATTCTTCATTAGAAGATTTATAATACTTACTATCATTGGAATTTAGAGAAACATTGGTCCAGGATTCAGCATTTCGTACCTTAGCCATAAAACAATGATTATCAATAGGTAATCTGGATATAAGACAAAGATTCTTTTGTCCTGAAGATTCATAATCAGAAGATTCATCAGAAGAGTCACCACCACTGGCACTCCAGGTGTCATTAGCTTTCAGAACATTCTTAGCTTTGGCTTTATAATACTTCCTTCTGTTCCTGTCTGAATGCCTTTCTTTTATTTCTTTCTTTTTGAGCAAAGGGAAATCAGGTCTAATATGTCCATCTCTCTTGAATTCATAGCAAGTAACTTCTCCATCTTTCTTATCTTTCATTTCCTTTTTCTTATACTTAGATTGAAAATTTCTCTGGCCAGCTATATGGTTTATCCTTTGAGCAAGATTTTCTAATTCATTTTCTGAGACTTCACTATCACTAGATTCGGATTGGAAAATAACATTCTTAGAATTGGATCTGGTTACTCACTCAGGAGTCTTAGCTTTCATCTGATTTGAAGTTGTTGTAAAAGCAACAGTACCATTTCCATTCTTCTTTTTGATGTTGTCAGTATCTCTCTTCATTCTAGTTTCATGTTGTAGAAGAGTTCCAAATACAAGAGTAATTTGAGTGACCTTCATATTTTCATCTATAGCTGTTCTTTTGGATTCCCACTCATTGGGCATAATATCAATTATTTTATCCACAAGAGCTTCATCATCTAAACCTTTCTCTCCCATAGATTGTAGGTTGTTGATGATAGTCATAAATCTCTATTGAACTTTACATATTGGTTCACCATAAGAAAAATTGAAACCATGATATTCAGCTCTAAGAATAGCTCTCCTAGTCTCAATCACCATAGAAGTTCCAAAGTGTGTAACCTCTATCTTCTTCCAGATACAGTTAGCTACTTCGCATGAAGAAATTTGGCTATATATATTTCTGGTCATTGAACAAAGTAGAGTACTGCGTACCTTATAGTTGAGTTGATATTCTTTCTTTTCCTGGTTAGTAAAAGTTCTAACTTCCTTGTCAGGAATTTTATAATCACCAGTAAGCATAACAAAGTTATCTACTCCAGTGTTGATAAAAAAAGTCTTCATTTGATCTCTCCAGTACTCATAATCATTAACCTCAAAGATTGGTGGTCTTGTAGGATTTAGATTATCAATCGAACCAACATTAATTCCTACCATACTTATAATAACTTTCGGCACACAAACATGATAGTATAAAAAATCCGTGATAACAAAGTTCGGAATGGAAACGTTCGGAATGAAAAAAAATATATCGAATGATAAAGTTCAGAATGGGAAAAGTTCGGGATGGGAAAAGTGAGCAAGAAAAACTTGTATGTGAGTACAAGTATTTCAGAGACCTGCTCTGATACCAATTGTAGGATTGGTATAGAGTATGAGGTTTCCAACCTCTGATACCAATTGTAGGATCGAAATAGTGATATAGATGCTCAATATACAAGAGGGGGGTGAATTGTACACATTAAAAATTCCTTTGTAACTTTTAAAGTTAGTTATGAATAACTATGTTTTCTTTAAGCAAAGGAATGTGATAAGTTTAACAAAGTTAAACTAAGAAAATTCACAACACCTCTAACACCGAATACAAACTTGGAAAGAGATTCCAAAAGTAGGTTTCGGAAATATGGTTCCGGAAATTGAAACTTAACAAAAGATTACAATATGAGATTCTACCTTAAAGCGTATAGAATCTAAATGATATAGAGTACATGTAAGGAAGTATAAGAAAGTTATACTTTCATTATAATAAAAAATGTCGCGGAATATAAACATGTATTAGAAATACAAGTAACATGATAGAAGTCATTTAACTCGAAGAGAAGGGTATCCAACAACCTTGGATAAAGGTCCCTTGATTTATACTTTCAAGAATGTCTGTCTTACCCACACCAGGGTAAGCCCTCGATACGAAGATCGGAGTCTCTGTCTTGTTATCCCCCCAAGCCCTCAACTTCATGTTAGTTGGAAACCTCTGTCTTCCTCAGCAAGGAATCCCTCGAACTTCAAGGTAGTCGACACCTCTATCTTCCTATCCCCGGAAGTCCTCGAATTTAATCACCAACATTCGGAGTCGCATGAAGAATTGAGAGTTAATAAGATCCTATCTCTCTAGAAATCACTTCAAGCATGTAATCACATGAGTCGAAGATCAGTCAGCCTTTTCAGCACCGAGCACTTTCAAATGAGCTCTTATTTATAGGTAAGGTCAGCTCCTTCTTCAACGGTCATATTTTCCTTACAGATCGGAGGGACCTGTACACGTGTCACTTAGACAACGGTTAGTTAATAACAAAATAGACGACATCGTTTTATATCAAAACAAGTGTAACAGAATGTACGACATCATTTTAAAATCTAAATCAAATGATCGGAATGAAAATTTCAGAGTGATGTTTCGGAGTGTAAGGAAAAACATAAAGAGTACACAGATTATAACAACGTAAGAAAGATGAAAGTTCGGAGTCTAACCAAAGATAATTTTCGGAGTCTAAATAAATTTGGAGTCTATAAATTAAAGATGATCAGATTCTGTTTAATAGGTGAATTGGGAATGAGAATTCGGAATGGGAATTCGTAGCGGGAATTCCTTATCAGAATTCGTAATGGGAATTCATCATCATAATTCGTAATGAGATTTCGTATTAAGAATTCGTAATGAGAATTCGTATCCAGAATTCGGAATGAGAATTCATCATCAGAATTCATAATGAGAATTCATTACCAGAATTCGTAATGAGAATTCATCATCAGAATTCGTAATAAGAATTCGTCATTAGAATTCGTAATGAAAATTCAATGTCAAACTTCATAAGGATTCGTATCCTGAATCTGGAATAGGACTTAGTCAGAGTTCGTAACAGGAATTCAGAATGATACTTTATTACAGTTCTCATCTAGAATCCGACGTGAAACTTCCTTACAAATCATATCCAGAATTCGGATCCTAAAACAGAAAACTTTATATCAATGTTTCAAAAAAATCCGAGAAAATATAAATGAATCCGAATTTTATACATAGGAAAAAAAGGATGAAAATATGATAAGGATAAATTTTTCTTACAAAAGCGAATTTCCTTATAAATGCAATTTTCCTTATAAAAGCAATTTTCCTTATAAAAGCAATTTTCCTTATAAAAGAAATTTTCCTAAAGATAAGGTGTTTGTGATTTTCAAAACAATAAGGAATGGAAAAGTCATAATGAAAACCTTATTGACTCAAAACAAATTAGGTGGGGTTTTATCTATAGAATTGTTATATTTGTACAAATTTAATGATAGTGGGGTTAATTTGTGTGAAATTATCCACTCTCAAATTTTAGGAAATTTTTTTTCGTGATATTTCTCTATTTATTAGAATATCCCTGGATATGTTACAGTCCCATTTGATTATTTGTATGGGTTTATTTGATCCAAATTTATTCCTTCTATTTGATTCTAAATATTTTTTTTAAATTGATTTTGATTCAATTATTTAATTATCAATATTTATTATTCAGATTTATTCATGATATTGTAAATTGTACACAAACCATTACTAATCATCTGATCGTACCCGACTCTTATGTTTTATTTTCCCAAAGATATCATGAAGTGTTTTATGATTGATATGCAGGGATATAAGGAGACAAATAATTGATTTATAAAGGAATATACATATCTTTATTTTCTACATTCAAATGTATATGAAATTAATTTATATATCCAATGTAAAAATACTACAAAACAATGCATTCCATTTGGATGTGATTTCGTGTATATAGTGTCAATGTAATAATCTAACCATCCACTCTGGGATACTAGAGATGGGGTCATTATCTATTTTTTTTATATTTTTATCGTAAATATATTTTTATTATTAATTTATTTCCATTCATAATTTTTTTCCTTATATTAGATTTTATTACATTACCCCACATCAATTTTAATAAAATTATAATTAATTTTTAAAATAAAAACCATCCTTTAATTTCCTATCATTGTGATGGCATAAATTATCATCTAAGGGAAATTGCATACATCGTATGATTAATTAATCTTATTAAAAAGGGGTGAATATCAAATATGGTTGGAGATATATATATCATAAAAGTTATTATTTTTTAATAGGATATTAATTGTGTTTTTTTAGAAAATATTCATCATATTCCACGTAATCAAGATGTTTGGTCTTTAATATATCTTATTAATAGAGATAAAACTATATATCTTGCTCCATATTTAATGGACATGAGTGAGCTTCATGATTTGAAGATGAAACTACAACATTATAATAACAAGGGATTTATTAGGTCAACTATATCACATCAGGTTGAACTAATATTGTTTGTTATGAAGATAAATAGATCAATGGAAAAAATTATTGATTTTTGAAAACATATTTCGATAACTATAAATAAAATGTATCATGTATCCATGTTGAGGACTTGTTTGATAAACATTGTTGAGATCAATAATTTTCTAGGATTTATCATCAACCTCTATATCATCAATCGGTGGTCATGATGGAGGATATACCCAAGATGATCATCCTTAAAATGTAATGAATGTATAAAATTATAGTGAATCTATTTGATATTACTAAATCCAAAAAAAAATTCATTGATTTATTGAATATAGTATTTGCGGGATTCCATGATCATTTTATGGTATCCATTATAGAATACATTATTATCTATTCTAAAACCATGCACAAGAATGACGATATTTATATAATTTTGATTAATACCTTAAGGAAGGAGAATCTAAAATATACTTTTCTAGGTTTGAATTTTATATTTTTAATCAAAAAATTTTGTTTTATATAATATATTATGAGGGTATACCCATATACCCTTCAAATTCATCTGTTATTGAACATTTCCCTTTATTTAGAAACTATGAAAATTATGCGTAGTAGTCTATGGTTGTCTGGATATTATAATTTCATAGTTTAAAATTATTTATGACTATTGAATATACTCAACAAGTTTTATCTATATAGTAACTAGTAAATTTGGGTCGATAAATGTGAGGAATTATTTATGGGATAGAAGACAAGCCTAATTAGAACATCAAATCATAAAATACCCTATTGGGGAAATGGTTTTTAATAAATAGTGATGAATCAATGAATGTACATGGATACATCATTATGATGAATTTAGTGGATATAGATTCTGATTCACAACCGTAGTATGTCTAAGTGAAATATTTCCCAACTCATGATTGGGATTTAACTTTGGTAAAATATTATTTATAAATATGATGTAATTTTATCTCTAGAGAAAGTTGTGAAATATATACCAATAAAAAATATCATTTTTTATTTCACTAAAAAATATATTAACATGTAGTATAGAAGAATATTTGAGATGAATTAAGATAACAATTTTTTAATAAATTACCTACCTAGGAACGAAAATAATTTGTAACATTCTCTCTGTCAAATAGATCATTCTATATTATCAATGATGAGGGTGAAAAAAGATACAACATTTTTTGTATATTTAATCTATAGATCTTGTTGTCTTGAGGTAAGTGATGAAATATTATCAGTCATAAATTATTGTATTACAATATATTCAAATGGTGATTACATAGGAAAAAAATAAAGATTTATATATAAAAATGATTGTGAGAAAGGATCATTACATCCACTATGATGGTAATGGGATAAAAAAGTTCAAGATTGATGTATGTCTCCCATAGGTTCCATATTTGAAAAAGGAACTGATAGATGAAGATAAAGTTATTTATTCTATATTCATCATTGAAGTATGAAGATGTGTATATATTTTAATGTGTATTTATGGTGGGATGTATTGGAAGGTGATAATGTAGATTATTTTACTCAATGCATGGAATGTGAATATATTAAGGATAAGAGAAAAAAAGACTTATGGGATGTTATAAACATTACCCATAAAATAATGAAAATGGGAAAACAACATCGTTTAATTCATTACAAGAATCCATAAAAAATCTAATAGGAATATTGCTGTATTATAGTTAGATGATCATGTTATAAATTAATCACATGTATTTTCAATTACCAATTATTTCATTATCAATTTACATACTCTATTATAAATTATTTAAAAGGTAATATTTCTTGGTGTACAACTTTCAATTGTATATGATCAGGATCTATGATTTAAATAGATTCTTTCGCAAAGATTTCAATAGGATATGAAAATAGAGTTATGTTTCAACACAAAATTTAATCCATAGAAATAGTTTCTATATGATAGGACCATTAAAAATATAGATGAATTGTTGATAGAATTGTTTATGGATTTTGATGTTGATGGGAAAAAAAATTCTATTGAAATTCTATTACAAAAATAGCATCCACTATAACATTCAGATTAAACCTTATAGATCCCCCTATTGTAGTATGTGTATAAATACAATAAGATTTAATTAATGGTGAAAAATAATGATATTGGGGACTAATATAGATAATGACAAGGAAGGGAAGGTTTAGTCCATTCAACAACATATAAATCCTGCTCAGAGTTGACAACTAAATTATGATTAAAATAATCAGAATGATATTCTATTTGAATTTGGTAAAAAAGTATTCCTCTAAGTCTATCCATAAAAGATGGTGATGAAATTTTATAAGAGAGGAAATCTTTGACCATGGTTTATCAGTCTCTTATAAATAATTGATCATATTAGGAGGTTATCTTATCGATTAGTGCTTCATTGTATCTCTCTAAATTTCATCATATGTTCCGTATATTACCCTAGAGGAAGTACATACCAGGAAAATAACATTAAATGAAAATAGAAAATTTTCCATACGATAATGTTTTATATTATGGGGAAAAGATATTATACATTCATGATCTGACATATAATGAGTAATGAAACAATACCACTCCTTATGTCAATGTTTTGTGGTAAAAACTCTAATTTGAAGAAGCAAAATGGGAACCTTATTATATAATGAGGCATAAGAATACTCATCTCTTTGTATCAGTGTAATAATTTTTATGGATAAATTATTTTTAGGGATGGTAGAATATAATACCCTTATATTTTTATGAAACAATTATCTTCAAATTATTTTATTTTTTCGATACCTTATGTTACAAGCCACAGCAATTTTAGATGTACAACAAAGAATTATTCAATAATCATTTGACCATTATTAAACATTCAATAGATTATTTATATTTATACTAATAACTAAATTACGAACAATATATGGTCCTAACAATCATTATACTAGTTCATTAGTAATCAAATAATTATAATTGTAAAAACATTATTTTCAGATAAATGATTTATATTTTCGGAATTTATTTATGTGGAAAATTTTTATTAATATTAATAATTTATGTTAAACCTTATTAGTTATTGGTTCTAATGGAATTTTAGAAATAATTACTTGAAAATTGTTTCTAACTGTCAAAAAATATTTTTTTAGACAAATAATAAATCATATTATATGATTAAAAAAGTATTTTTTTAAATAATATTGTTTTTCACATTATTTAACATAAATGAAAATTTATTTAATATATTTTTAAGTATTTAAATAGATAAAAATAATTGAATATTTAAAATTATGAGGCTCAAAATGGGAAAATATTCCAATTTTAGTTTTTCCCATTATGAATAGTAAATGTTGAAAATTCTATAGCGTCTGTAAAGAGTAAACCAAGATAATCTGAAATAAAAATGTATTTCAAAGAAATAATATTTCATTGTAATTATTATATTATTAATTTAATTTGACATTATAACATTACCCCCTATATAAAATATTTAAAAGTATATTATTCCATGCCAATGATTTATATATATTTATAATATATCAAATTTAAAAACTATTATTCTAATATTTCAAATGTTTCCATGTGGGGAAAATAATTCTACTAAAGAATATAATGGATTTTAATGAGATTAATTAGTTTATCTTACAATAATAAATTTATTTTTATTTTTTAACATTTATATTATAATATTAATTTCTTATCAAACCGCGTTACAATATATTTCTATTTAATAAAAAACATAGATAATGATTTTTAAAATATTAAAAGTGATATAATTTGAATGATTTAATTTGATCCATGATTTTAAGTCATCTAGAAGTCATATTAGGGTGGTTTAAATGAATTATATTTAAATTCATTCTTTTTTTGATGTATTTATTATTAAATTAAATAAATAGTGTCAAAATTAATGGTAATGATATTATATTAAAATAATATTTCATAAAAAAATAAACAACCCAAAAATTATATAACAGAGAATATGGTAATGATATATTTTAATATATATTAAATTTTCCATATATGATTTATTTTTTACTGAATATAAAAAATTGGAACTCATTAATATTGAATAATTTGTCATCATACTTAAAATTATTTAATTGAGGGTAAATCAAAATGATAATGTTTAAAATAACACTAAAGCATTTATAAATTCTATTCAATATTTTTATTACAATCATACATTATACTATGTTATAAACCATGTCCAATTTAGGTTATATTTCATTATGATAAATTATTTCCATTAAATCTTTTGAGAAATTAAAAAAGTGGCCCTTGCTTCAATTAAATATGAGAACCCCCTCCGTCACTTTTTCAAACCACATTGAGTCATATATATCAAAAAAATCTTATAATTTCCATCATTATATTCAATAAAAAAATATATTTGTTTTTGTCTTCCCAAAATATTATAACTTGAACTCTTTACTGGACTTCAAAAAGAGTCATTTCAAATTTTATGTAATCACCCTTCTAGATCAAATTATGTTACAGTTTTATTGTAACTCAAGTAAATTTATTATTATAATAATAACATAATAAATTCAATATCATAAATATGTTTAAATTTTATTATTATTATTAATACACCATTATATAATATATTTTACATCAAATATGTAGTTAAAGTATCAGTCATTATAACGCATGACATACAATCTCCAAATCATTGTTTATTTAATTTTTCAAATCCATGTTTTTTTGGAAGTGTATTATGATGTGTTTAGTTATTATATAATATATTAATTACTTAATAATATTTCAAGAAATGTAATATCATAATAAATTAAATATAAATTCAATTATATGGAAAATGATAACTACGTCCCGACCTCAGTGTTGACTACCACCTCTACTAAGAGATGCGATTGGTTTTTCATATACATTATACATGGAGGTTAATAAGGATAAAAATGATCAATATATTTTTTATAAGAATTATCATGAAAATTGTAATTAATATTTACCTTTTTATCGTTCCACCATTTGAAAAATCAAAATAACATTTATGCGTACATACATCCTACCACCTCCGTGAACGATGTTACTCATTTTTTCCTATCTCTAAATTTTATGGATGAATAAAAATATATATATAATAAATAAATAAAATATTTATATAATTATAAAAAATTTTAGTTGATGTAAAAATAATTAATTTATATTGATAGGAACAAATGAAGTTAAATACTCTTGATAAATGAGATAATTAACAACAATAAATATTTATTTTAATAAAGGAATTTAGATAAAATTTAGATATGTGAATGTTATAGATGGATCATATATTATATTATAACTATTAAAATTACATTGATATATAATTATAATAAATTTATACTGATTATAATGTTTTATACATCACATTTAATAATTGGAGGGACTGAGTTTTGGATTTAGGTCACAATCTCATTGTTTATAGTGATTGTTTTTATTATGCCTGCAGTGATGAAATAATATTATATATATGACAATGAAATTATAAATTCTCATATCCTAAAAAAATTATCAATAATAAAATTTTTCCATTACGTTTAATGACATTAATTTCACATTATATCATTAATATGTTTTAATTAAAATTGTCCTATCTTCTATCTTCAATCAACATTTTTTACACTATATAAATATATAATAAATTTGAAAAGTTTTCTTTTATATTTTAAAATTATTTTTAGTGTATTTGTTACCAAAGTGCCAATTTTTTTTAAAAATGTTATTGGAATATCTTTTTCATTTTCTAAATTAGGTACTCTGTGACTTTTTCAACAACAGTATGGAATTAATGATATTTTAACTAATAAATCATGAATAGATTTCCCTATGTCATGTTGTTGTTTTATTTTTGTATTTCGTTACAATTATTAAAGGTTAATTTCAAAGAAAATAATCACCTTTTACAATAGCATTATTTTATTAAATAGATCATTACATAAATTGAACGTGTCCTTTCATCAAGAATGTTCTAATTGATTTTTAAGATATTTCAATACATCAATATCAAAAACTAATTATGTCACTTATAAAATACAAGGGATATGATCTTACTTTACCATACACGTTCCATTTCTATAAGGTTTAAAAAATTATTACATAATTCCTTTGAAAATAATTCCTTTTCCTTGAGTTTTGATGTGATAAAATGATGAAATTTTAATGAAACAAATTTCTTTTTCTTGGGTTACTATATGATGAAATATTTGTGAATCCAATTTTTTAGATTATATTATGATAAATGATTTATGAAATTTTGGGAGACATGTGTATTATTTTCAATATGTAATGGGTGTGACCTATATCCCCCACCAATTTAATGGTTAAATAGTAATATCTCATGAGATAAAATGGGATGTAATAGGGATTGAACCTTGTTCGGTAATGCATATTGTGAGCCATGATAGTTTTGGGAGTGAAATATTACTATTATGATGACTTGGGGAGTTAAATCACTAAACAATGATAGTCTTGTAATGATAAATTTCCAGTAAAACAATAATGTATATTCTTATTTATTTCTAAAATTCCTTGTCTTAAGCATATTTTTAGATTTCATGATTTATTTTTGTTGATTCCCTCATTATTCATGTATTATCAAATTCCAGGATTTATTCCCTTACATATAATAATTATATGATACATATATGGTTTGGTAGTAAAATTTCATGAATATTTTATTATAATATTTCTCTTTAGTTATTATTATCTGATCATTGATATGTCCCTTATTTAACGTTATTATGCATTCGTGCTCACCATTTTTATTATTTACAAATCCATGGTTATAATGAGATGTATTAAGAAGATATTTATAAGAAATATAATTTTTTTGAATAATTTTTTGTGTTATAATGTATATATTATATGAATGAATTTATTATATTTCTTTGTTTTCAAATACACTAGATTTAAATGATTTTTTCAGGGATGAAGTTTTATCTAAATAAAATTAAGCTACATAAATGTAATATCTATATATGACAATTATGGTATAATAAAAGAAATTATTTAAAAAAAATATTCACATTTTACACCTTCAATAAAAAAAATTGTATATAATATATTCATTTTTATGAGTTAAGACATACAGATTGGGAATTTAAGGTGTGACTAATATTGACCATTTTCTATTGATTTTTTAATTGAATTTTTTATTATTGGTTCTTCTCAAATTATTTACAACTTATAGATCATAATGTGTTCAAGAATATATTATTTATAATGACATATTTCACTAAAATGTTATTTTTCGTTACATTACTTATCGATGAATTAGATGGGGATAGTCTCTCATTGTTATTAATAAACATACATTGGAATCATCATTGATATATTTAATATATGAATAAATATTATTCAAAAAATAGAAAACATTATTTATTATCTATATAATATATTATCATTAATTTAGTTATCATATTCATAAATAATATTACTTTATTGAAACCATCAAGTAGGTTGATAAGCCTAGATAACAAAATACCATAATTCAAAACAAATTGCATTATTATGTGGTAATATTTTTATAAAATCATTATTATAGATGTGTAATTAAATTATTTATATGTTATTATGTATTTGAATATTTATTTTTTGATATTTAGATAACGGTGTGAAATATTACATGAAAAAACGAAAAATTATAGTTCATATATTCCGTAGTCTGGATGTATATACAATTGATGTTATCATTTATAGTAAGATGAGCGGGGATAAATGTAAATAATAAATATAATTCAAAAAATAAATTTTAAATTATATATATATATATATCATACTCATAAAAAGTTGTTTCATTAAAAATCATTTAGAGGTGGTGGGGAACAACATAATACTTCACTTCATAAAAGCGGATGTTTTAACAATACAAAATGAATATTATTTTGTTTTTCTATGTGGATGGTATGTAATCAATATAAATTAAAACATTTATATATTTCAATATTTTTATTTTAATTATTATATATTAATTATATTAATGTGGTTAAAAATGACATGGTAGATTAATATTTAGATGAATGGATAAAAAATGGGGTAATATGTAAGATGAGAGAATAAGTTTTATATTAAAAATATCCATTTATATAAATGCCTTCTGAAAAACAGTTGTGAATATCAACTTCAATAAGTGGAGGTGGGTTATATGAGTAAACTGTTTATATTTTATTGAATAAATTTTAATGTAATAGATTAACGTGATGTGGGGGAATTGATCTTATTTTATAAGTGATGTGGGTAGAAATTTTGGAACAATCCTTTACATTTAAAACAATGAAATAGTGCTATTAAATTGTAAAATTCTCTAAAATGGATGAATGATGAGGTTATTTGAGTTTATTAAAGTCACCCTTCATCCATTAATTTGTAAACATATTTAAAAAATGTTATTGGTAATTTTCTCCTAGTATATAATTTCATATTCTATTTATATTAACTAGGATATGTAATTTTTAATACATTGAAATTTATATATTTTAAAAATAAAAATTGATATTTTTAAAAAATTGGAATCTTATGGTTTAATATTTTTAAAAAAAATATAAAATAATAAAATTACCATGTGAACAGTATAATTAAATATAAATAATCATACAAAGTAAAAATAGTTCTTATAAAAAGTATTTTATGATGTTTACAACATTTGTATAATCTATAGTTGTTATTGTAATAATTTTTAGTGACATAAATTAGTTAATTAAAAATAAAAATAAACTAATATATATCATTCAAATCATGAAAAACAATAATTTTTACAATAAATTATTTTTCTAGTAAATTTTGTGACAAAAATTTGTTATTAGAATCAAAATATTAAATTTGTTAAATGTGGTTATAAATAGGTCTTTTAAATGTTGGAATGTATTATTAATATTTCCAACTATATTCCATAATATCATATTCTGTAAATTATAAATGACTATATCATTATTATATGAGAATAAGGTAATATTTTTAATGGTTTTATATATATTATATTTCATTATCTTATTCTAAAATTTTTTTTAATAAAAATAAAAAATGATCTTGGATATTCTTATTTTTTTGGATTCAAAAATTAATATTATTTTATAAATATGTTATTTATGTGATGAAAATTAATTTTATTAAATAAATTCCAAATTAGAAAATATATGTTTTGTGCATAGTTTTTATATAGCGGCTATATCTACTGATATCGACTTATTTAAAGGTAAAAATATATCAAAACTATTAAATAATAATATATAAATTTATCATGATTTTGGTTTTAATTCTACATAACATCTAACATAATCCACCACACATGACATTTATTTATGAATATTATCACCTAAAATCACTTGTCATCTCATTATCCATTACTTAAAATTCATTTAAACTATGTAAAAATAATCACTTCAACAATTTATAGTTCCATCACAGAACATAACAAGGATAAACCTAACGATATCCACATTATAATTTCTCAAGGGTGGTCAGAAAAAAATTATCATGCACTCAAAATTTCTTCATATAGTAGAACTCATCATGAATTCCAACTTATTAACCAACAAGGTCTCCTTAAACATGATTTTGCAAGAAGATATCATCGCGATCCCCATTGAACCAGGTAGATATCCATATGAATGCCATCAAAGGAGGTTATTTGAAAGAATATCAAATCCATTTAAACAGTATTATTCTGCAATGGGTCCACCAGATAAAGACATAACCACATAGAAAAAATGCTAATAAATTTATTGCCTCACAGGGGAAATGTTCACACTTTTATTAAAGAATATCTTGATATCGTTATACAAATTTCATTACATTATATGGAATCTCTACCACCAACATGATGGAGTGTATTTTACAATATGTAACATCTGATTCAAGGCAACCAAAAAAACTAATATCATCCCCAATGAAACATAATTTATAATTTATAAAAGATAATTTGATACTTTGGATAATTAATAGACATAGAGAAGGAAAATGTAGATATACTTGGAATAATGTTTCAATATAAAATGCATTTTATATAGACATAAATTGTTGAATATATTACTAAAAAAGAAAGAAAAAAGAAAGAGGTGGAAATTAGGTAACAATACTAATATTCTTGATAAAATGGATGTAATTCAACTTTTTATACTAATAATTCAAATAAATTATATGTTTTAAAAACAATCATTAAAAATTTAGCAAACTAAAATTTTGAAAAATTATATGACACTTATTCATGGGCCATTCTCTTATGAATCTCCCCCTTATAACCAATATATATTTCATAATGTGGATTTTTTTATTTTCTAACTTGGAAATGATCCTTATAGAAGGGTAAATATCCATTTAATATCACATGGACCATTCTGTTACATTACTAATTTCTAATTTTTTATTCAACCGAATTTATTTCAATAGATGAATTAACTCTATATTATAATAGGTTACCATCCACACCTAATTTTTTTAAAGGTGGTCTATAAGGTCCTGACCATAAAAATTAAATATTCATGAATTAAATGAATACTTTTCATTGAGTATTTTACCATGATTATAGTTTTAGAGAATTAGGCCATATCTATTAAATATCAACTTGAAAATTACATATTGACACTAATACTCAGTATATATTTTTTAAATAAATACTCTTAAAATGAAACTTGTGTACTTCCATGTTTTACACAACATGACCTTTTAATGATCCCATCAATTACACTATTCCACTTTATGTCATATGATAGACATTTAAAAAACACAGTATGAGTAAAAAAGCTCATTAAGGGTTATAAAATTAGAAAAGATAACAATAGCCCATCAATATATTCAATTCAATGAAACCATACTTATCAATCATAACATACCTTATGAAATAATATGATTTATTAATAACCCATAGAAATATAAAATCATACAGGTAACTTCTGGCATACATAACACACTATCATTCTATTAATCATAGCTTCATGGGTAAATATGTTTGGAATACCCGTCATAATATATCCCATAATTCTATTAGGAGAAACATTAATGCTTACCTCTGTCGCATTACCCAATGCATTGGAGAGCTATCTCAGGCTCACATGCCCAGGTTTTATCACAAAACCACCCTTATACAAAAATAATGACCAATAAACATAACATATTCATAACTTATAAAACAAGCATTATGGAATGATAAAATTTCTACATTTCAATCACAATATATCATTTCATGTTATTAATGTAATCAATTCTTTACCAAAACCATTTTCATAAACATTTAAAACATTTAATAAAGATATTTTTGAATCAATGTGACTCATACCACATTGAATAATTTGAATGAAATTTTAATTTCAAAACATTCATTTCAATATATAAAACCTTAAAACAATTTTTAAAATATGGACATTAATAAAAAAAATATTAATAAGAGTAATGCTTCTAAACACTATTTTTGTTAAGGAGTTCTTATCCAAATGTGATATGCTTAAATACAAATAATTGATGAATATAATTCCGTAAAAACATTATAATATCATCATAATAGATGGATTCATGATATAACCTTCCAAATCACTATATATACACGATATCAATGTGAATTCATGAATAACTACATTTAAGTCTAAATAAAATGAAATTTGAGACACAATCCCTTATAAAGATTGTATCCTTAGATTAAGCATAAATAGATTACTTAATTTTGTGTGAAAAATAATAATATTCCCAATATAAGTGGAATTATTAGGAAAACAATCAGTTTTCATTCACACATATTCATATCATGACATAATAAAGAGGTATAGGTTTAACCCAAAGAATTAAAATTGGGTTTAAAAGATCCCTTACAGAAATTCGACGCCCTAATGACATCACATTATATTGTAAAAAATGAGTTGATGAGAGAAGAAAATTGTATCTCATCACTAGGAAATAAAACATTCAGAAATAATGATATATAATAACATATCCCAACATAAAAATATGTAAATTAAAAGACATAACAAAAAAATTCTTTGACTAAAAGTGGATGGTGAAAGGTTCCATTACAGATTTCGTAACTTAAAAAAAATAATCCCCATAAAAGAAGATTCATAAAATAAAGATGTTAATAAGAATATATTTAATTATAATACCAAACGAATACAATCATGGTAAGTACATACACCACACAAAAGTAAATAGTGTCAAATATAGCAAGAATCTGAAGGGAATAAAAATGTAATATGAAAAAACCATACCAAATTGTAATCAATCGAGTCGTTTGAACAAGAATTTATAACCACAAAATGAATCACATAATACCATGAATATAAATATAATCATGAAAATATATATATCAAATGTACGTAAAAAATACATCCAATTCAATAAATAAGTAGTGACCAATAAAAATCTCACAGAATTAAATGTGATATAAGATATCCCTTTCAAAGTTATAATCAATCGGGTCGTATGACCAAAAGTATATAACCCCAAAAGGAATCAAAAAAATTCAAATCATATAAAGATAATAATGATAATATATAAAATTAATATACTCAGTACACCACATGCAATAAATAAGTGGTGAACACTGGAAATCTCACGGAATTTAAAAGTGTGATAAGAAATCTCCTACCACTTTGTAGTCAATTGTGTCATATGACCAAAATTAAATAACCACCAAATGAATATAATAATCCCATTAATATAATAATAATAATGATAATATATATTTAATGTAATTACTCAATACACCACATGAAATAAATTTGGGGGAAACAATAGAAATCTCACAGAATTAAAAATGAGTTATTAAATCCCTTACCAAGTTGTAATCAACATAGTTGTAATACCAAAAGGTTATAACCACCAAATGAATCACATAATACCATTAATATGAAGATAATCAGGGTAATATATATCAAATGTAAATACTAAATACACCATATTAACTAAATAAGTAGTGAACAATGGAAATCTTGCAAAATTAAAAGTGAGAATTGAAATCCCTTACCTCATATCCGACATGGATCGATTGTTATTTAATATCATAAATTAGAAAATAATGTTATTTTCTACTTAATTAAGAACATATTTTAATTTTATTATTCCTATTATATTAATTATTACCATGCAATAACAATTATTATATTATCTGAGTTCATATCGGACATTTTGTCGATGTTCAGAACATGGGTTAAAACAGAACTGGTTATAATTATATATTTTCCTTATGGTAGAAGTTATATTATCTCCAAAATTATTTTGATGATTTAAATATCATATATATAATATATATCCATTATATATATGTGTGTATTTATAATATTACATATCATTTGGAGATAAGAAATTAAAAGCATCGTTCATGGAGACAGTAAGCCGTACGTACGCATGAACGCTACTTTCATTTCTATTTCATATTTAATGTAATGAAAATGTAATGATAAATTTTTATATTATAATTCTGATATAATAATATATATATATTAATTATCTCCATCCTGGATAATTTCCACATTTGGCATGAACAATTCATATTACTTCCATGGGGCGGTAGTCCGCAAATCCTCAAATGAAATTATCGTAGTTACCCAATATGAAACCATAAAATAATCATATAAATGACAAATAAATAAGCTTATAAACAATATAAATATAATATATATCACATATAAATACAGTTCTTTCATAATAGTCACCAAAATAGTTGGTAGGAGAAGATTGACCAATTATCGTATTGGGAGGCAATAGTTCGCCTTCAAGAGAAACAATATGTTCTTTTCAAATTTGATGGATGTGGGTGTAAGTGTTGTTCTAATACATCTCATAAAAACAACCTATTATATTGAGGATACTATTTTTTTAAATGAAAATAATAAAAATAGTTTATGGGGTTGGAATGTAAAATAAAACAAAAGAACATAAGAGAAAACTTTACATTTAAATCGGGTATCTCCGTTTGGTTTGAGCCAAAATGTTTACCTGAATTGCCTTAAGCCTAGTAGAAGGCTTCTAGTAGAAGCACAGGGATATAGGGAGAATAATTGTATTGAGGTTTGATGATACAATGGGCATGATACGTGTTATGAATAGGTTATAAGTGATGTCTTTCTATAAAGGAGAGGTGGGGTTCTTTAGGAATGATCAAAAATATTTTTTTATTATATAATGATTTTAGGGTTATAAAGGATCCAAAATTATCAAAGTAAAATATAATATGACTCATGTTCTAAATAAAATCATCCAATAATAATTGGACTATATTTGGATATTTTTTTAATCGTTATAATATTATTTATTTAAATCTTTTTTAAGTGAGGGAAATACTGCATCGTTGTTGTGTCATAAATAATTGTATTTATTTGATTTCATAAAATTAAAAAATATATCATGATTTATAAAATCTATTTATAATTCCAGTAAATCATTGTATTATAATATATGAGTTATATAAGACTATGTAATAATTTATTTACTATAAAAAACATGTTTCTATCATTTTTTTAATTACTTTAAATTAATTAATATATAGTGTTAGTATAACTCCCAAGTTGCTCCATGGGGTTCCAAAATAGACCCATGGATACCCATGGAATGATATGTATAAAACAAAAGGATTAAGACACATTTTAGGGTAATTTAAATAATATTATAATAATATTTTGTTACCCTTATTTATCGGACTTACCATTTAACCATGGTAAATAAAATATTTACTGAAGTATATATTCATAATTTTAAAAAACAAAAGTTAACTATTTACAAAATTTGGAAATCTTGATTCAAAATATGGAATACAATTTTGAAAATTAAAAACACAAAAGTTGAAGAAATTTATTTAAATTTAATTTTTTCTATTAATACAAAAAGTGTTTTTAAGAAATAATAACTATCAATAGATTGACACTTGATTATGCTCGATTTAAAATTGAAATTACTTGCAATGGAAAAAATTGGATTAAATGGTAAAAACCTAATATAATTACAATTTTAACCCAATTAAAAATATAATCAATTCTTATAAATAATTTTTATTAAAAGGCAGTTTTGAATTGAAATAGAGTATTTTTCACTATTCATTAAAAGATTGTTTTTTATTAAAAAAATACAAAAAATTACCCAATGTAATTTTTAATGTCTAGGTTCTAATTTTATTTTCTCAAATAGAACATATAAAAGTGACTAAAATTAGTTTTAATTAAGATTTTCCCCTAAAAGCCAGTAAATCGACTTTTTAATGAATATTCGAGTATCTATGCTTAAAACAAGATTATTTCTTATTTTATGACTCTAAAATTTATTTGGTAAATGTAAAAACATTTAACAAACATGTATATTAATATTTTAGTTAGTTTTGTCTATTCCCGGTAATACAACAGATCAACATTAATGATCATTTAAGTATAATATTATTTTATTATTTTTTAGTATGACTGGACATTTTGGGCAGCATATGATTTCAATGAAACTCATTGTTTTGTGTCGCGTATGCCATCGAAAATAGAATACTATTTGTAGTAAAATTAATATTTAATTTACAAATTTAAATAAATATGAAAATTTTATATTCTTTGTTTACCTGGGATGTTACATGGTCAATAATATATAAGGGTTACACCGATAATAGTTATTTTAAACATCATTTTTTGTAATACATATCAAATTTTTGAACCCTTTAATGGATGAGTTTTCTGTTTGAGAAAAGGATATTTTTTAAAATTACATGGTTAATTATGAATTATGATTTCCTAAAATCATAATATGTATCATACATATATTAGTTTAAAAAATTTATAAAAAATTACTAATAATACTCAAATATAGAAACATATTATTACTAACCCTAGTCCAAAAAAATAACGAAAAAATATTTTTACTATAATTCTAAAAATTGATAATAGAAATCTTCAACATAATAAATTTTCTTAAATAATTTAAAAAACTGACATACCTCCAGTAGAAAACATCAAAATACCATATGAAATAGAATTCCATAAATAATAAATGTTGGGAATCACTTTTTCAGGTTTTTCAAAAATTATATGTGAATATATATCATTTATCCTATTTATTTTCCAATTGTAATGATGATCATCCAATGATGTATTTCAGAACCTAGTCATCTAGATAAACTCCAGTAACTATGTTGATCAAATGAATAAATTACAAAAACCCTACTCTCCGAACAAAGTCAATATTCATTGAAACAATATCAATATAAAACATACATACATATAATTGAAAATATTTTCAAAAAAATTAATTAATTTTGGAATGAGAACATAAATTAACCATGACACATACAATGATTCATACATGAAAAAAAGAAATGTTAATTTTTTATTTTTAATTATTGATGCATGATATAGGATATTATAGCAATATTACATATTATATGTATTTTAATCATGTAATCATTAATAAAAAAATTTACATGAGGACCCTCACAATTATATACTACACTTTATTCTGTTAACTAGTTATACATTCTCCTAATGAATTATGGTTAACTTATTAAGACCACTATGTCATGGATTCCAAATCAGTGATCCCACTACATTACAACAAATTATGACCCAAAATAATGAATTACAACTTCATTAAGGGATTAAATTTATGTTGTTACCGGTACCATATTTGATATTTCTATATTGAGGAATATACATCACACTAACAAAAATTCAGGTGACTGAAATTATTTGGACAGTATTTCTATGACCAGTAATTTGATGAATTAAAACTTAGAATCATGTCCCAATTATCTCCCACCTAATGAATTATTTTATGGATCCTTTGTTACTCCCCAATAATATAGATAATTCCTTTAATCAATTAAGATGTCATTTCTCTTCCACTATCCTCACTAGTTTTACCAATGTCCAATAAAACCATCCCTATTCTATAGACATTCAATATATACTACATTATTTACCTCTTCCCATCAAATAATAAATTCTCATGACATTCCAAACGTCAATAAATTTAGTAAAATTAAAATCCATAATTAAATTATAATTGATGTTTATATTAATTATCCATTCATAAGGAAAATTAATTTTATCCATGTGTATTTCACATTGATTATCATAGAATATTCCCCCTTTAGTTAGAATTTATTGGATATTCAATAAAAATATCGTCTAAAAAATATTTTCGTTCCCATATTTCAATAATGAAAAAAACACCAATTTTATTATATATATTGAAACTATCCACTAAAACCACAATATAAATATTACAACAATGTCTCATTATATAAGAAAATATGTCACTCGGTTTCTTTTTTATGATTCTTCATAAAAATTTATATAATGAAATCCTCACAATGGATCATCCATTCAATAACACAAGTATATTTATTTCATTCAATTAACATACTGATGTTTATGTTTCAAAAACCCCAATTGAAAGATTACATGTATTAATTATATTATACTACACCCTCAAAATATAAAATTAATATCTATCAATATGTCAATCATTAAATACATCCAACAAAAACCAATGGAGAAAATGTAATTGTAGAATCACTATTGTTTTAATTGCTGGGTCATATTCCTTAAAAAATAGAAATAATATGATAAGATTTTTTTTCAATGGATTATATACGATCATATAAATTATTTGTGGATAATTAATATTTTCTTTTTTTAAGCTATAAAAAATGTTCTCTAACTCCAATATGTCTTTAATTTCAATACAAAACAAATTATTAGAAAAAATTAGATCCAATATTAATTATATTTTTACGAACAAAAATTTCATATTTTTAATCTTTTTTATATTCCATTTCATTTATCATTATCTCATTTAATTATAGTAGATATAGGAAAAATATCACATCATCCCAAACATTATAATATAAAAAATGATATATGGTTAAACTTATTAATCCTTTTACAAATATAAGTGAATTAAATTTCATATAATATTTTTGTCCATATTCCATCAATACATTGAGGATTTTATTTAATATTCAACCCACATTACGTTATAAATTTTCCTTGAACCCCATAAAATAAATTACATAAATATTCTCCATAAAATATAAATGATATAATGTAATATTCATATTTAAAATTTCAAATACATATGATCTTTATAAACCATAGTAATCACGTCCGAAATAGTTTTTTTATTGAGTACTATTAATATTATTTCATATAAATCAACTATTTTTTTCAAAAATTCCATTATTTCTACCAAAAATTATTTATATTGATTTTTCCATTGAAATAATATTTTATTAAGTATAAAAAAAATTTCTTGTGATTTCATTAGTTTTTAAAGGGAACTCATTTCAAAATTTATTTTGTTTTCAATGAACTTAGTTCCTCATACACTTTATATTCCCTACATTCTGAATCATAGAGTATATTTTCTTTCAACAGATTTAATGGATCTCTAGTATCCATTTAGAAAAAATATTATATCCTTTCAATCCACTATATGTTCTTTAAATATTTTTTGATCAACAAAATATAGTTTTGTAAACCATAATACCCATCCGAGATGATACTTATATTACATATACATTTAGATACAAACCAAATAAATATCAACCATTTGGTTCAACAATTTGAGATCTAGTAGGCCATAAATGTTATATAACTCCATTATATATCATAATATTAGGAATAATATTATGAAACATTGTTTTTATTAGAACATGTAACTTTCCTTATTCCTACTATGATCAAATTTGACTTCTAAAAATTATTTTCTTCACCTATATTCATTATTTTAAATTTTTTTATCTTACAAAAAAATTATTTACTAATGTGAATGTATATTTTCTTGATGAATTTTCTTTTGTGATCATCACATAAATGGAAAAATATAGTTTTCATCTCATTATTAAATGATGAAAAAATCATGGGACATAACATTATGATTTATTATATATTTTATATAAATAAGAACATTTTACAAAATTTTAAAAAAAATGAATTATCTAAATTCTTATTATTCGATAAAAATATTTTATATAAATTTCTAGCCAAATAAAAAAAATTAGTCTATAAATAAATAATTCTTTATTTTTATTTTCGTCCATGAAAATTCACATTGAAAATACACAGTATAACCAATTTCATTGATCATTGATTTTTATCATTTGATACATACATTTTAAAACCCATTATTTGTTGTACCTTTGAGCTTTATATGTTCATGATTTATCACCTTATTCACCCAGTCATTACAATACAATATACTCACCAAAATTTTCAAAATATAGGAATTTTAATTTCATCAACAACACCCGTTCCTCTATAAAACTTCTTTTAATGAAATACTAAAATATATTTTTCTTATTTTTAAAAAATATAACACATATATTTATTGTGGAATTATAAATTAATGATCCAATGTAATGTGGACCTCTAAAAGAATTATCATGGTTCAATCCATAGGATTTTGTGTGAGATTAATCTAAATAATATGATCAATATTTACATCCAAATAAATTTATTAAAAAAACTATACATTTCTGTATCAAATTGAATTTACAAATTCAAATGCATATGTGGTAAATATTATATATAAACATACTCATTAATACATTCAAATATTTCTCACAATTATTTGAATTATAATTATTATAAATCCCTAGATATTTTTGATGATATAACTATATCCTTAACAATAATATCCATTTATATAATTTAATAAAAATATAATATCCATTGGTCCTTTAAAAAAATAATGGATCCCCTGGATACATTACAAAATTATTTCATAAAGATATCATCATGGTCTACTTCATCGAGATGACTAATCAAAATTATGCACTTTCAAGGAATGGGGATATATATAACTACTTTCTATATAAACCAAATTATATTCTTTATTTGAAAATTCAGAGAAACTATCCCAAAAATCTATAGAGATTATTAGTTTAAAAAAATCATCCTTTCCAAACATTCCATCATCATAATTATTCATACCTCCATTACCTATGATTGTTTGAACTGATTCCCCTGATATAACAGCCCATGAATACATTATATGATTATTACTCAGTATAAAATAGTTCCTTCATGTTTTTGTGACAATATAATTTGAATATAAGTATTTAAATGACCATTTATAGTTTTTCGTCCAAATTTTTTAGTCCATTTTGATGTTTCTCAATTTTGAATAATTCCGTCTATTGAGTAATAGTCTATACAATATTTCATATACTTTCAAAAATATTTATATTTAACTCATAATGGATCCTCTAAATTGATTTCTTTTCATTGCTGCGCCCATAATCATCATTTTGGATGTATTTAATAACATGATAGTAAATGAAATTCTTTTGTAGTTTTTATTATTGACATTCAATATTTATATAAAATAAATTACCATATATTATTTTCCACTATTTTTACTAGATGTAGTAAAAATCAAATAAAAATATCTAGTGGAGATGATATCAGTACAAAATCCAACAAATATTCAATCAAATTGAGAATAATTTATTCATGATACCCTTATATAAATTTTGAAACATTGAAGAGATATATTAATATGAACCTACTCAGGAACTATGGTAACCCAATTTTTGAGTCAGTCCTTACATGGATTGATGGGATGATTCAATCCCCATTGGTAGGTGATTAATACATATAATCTTACAAAATGAATATGGGAATGGATTTAAAAATGTTTGGATGTAGATAAACAAGTCAATGTCCGTACAAAATAAATTATACTAGGAAAACTAATCTAAAATCCAAACTGGTATCATAAACCCAATAAACTGTAAAATATACCATAAAACAAAAAAACAAACAACTTCCTAGAAAATTAATATATCTATGACCATGGTTAGGAGATAGAACCACCTTTAATTGTTATATTTCTCCATGTTGACCCTGTTATGAGATAATTTAAAAATAGACAAAAGAGAAGGTATGATGTAATCTAAAATCACAATACCATTAATTTACAAAAAATAGCTTTGGAATTTGAGAAGAAAATTTCATGTAATGGTGATTTACAATTAAAATGAAAGAAATAATTTAAACAAATATATTTAAATTGTTTATATAAAATACTTTATATAAATTCACATTGATTTTGGAATAATTTAAAATAGTGAATTATTCATTTCAAATTCAAAAAATATAGAAACATGGCCATGTGACTACTGTTATTCTTCTTCTAGTCTAAAGGACTTCACACACTAACTTTGACATGAATGTGTGTGTGTAAACACAAAGATTTTGTACGAAAAAAGGTGACTTCATCCCCAAACCATTGGTGATGTGAGGTTCTATAAAAATCAAATTAAAAACATTAAATTGAATATAATTTAATCTAATCTAGATTTTTACATTTAATTAAATTTATCAGTAATAATAGAAAGACCTAATTCAAGATCATGGGATCTCAAAATAAAAAGCCCTAGTTGGGTTTATCCAAAGTAGAACAACGACAAAGGCAATCTAAGAATATATCCTAGTTTCAATATTACAAATAAAATTGTGACATATTTTAAATCTAATATAGAAATATATAAAACTATGGTGAATAAAAGGGAGAGATAGAGAGGGTGATAGAGATTGGGAATAAGTAACCTATTTCTAGAAGATCAATGATCATTTTTCTATATTTGATTCCCATATAGAGGTGTGTATTGGGGATATGCATATATCATGGAGCATCCTAGGAATAATAAAAAGTGTTGGGGTCATACTGACAATTCATGGACCTTAAATAACTCTTTTTGGTATTTTTAATATTAAAATCTGTAATTAAAAACCTATTCGCATGATTAGATGGGAAGATCCTCACAGTTTGGACAAACCATACAGAAAATCCATGAAGCTATTATTTCCAGTTGCATGGTTAATAATACATGGGTTCACAGTTAATAAAACGATTCTATAACAACTACAAATTATACATCATTGGTTTACAATGGTTGTTATAGTACGTAACATGATTTGAGAAAATTGTGCTCCAACCATGCATAACTATAGAATTTTCAAATTTACCCATGTTTTATCCCAAAGAAAAAATGAATGAACCCCAACCATTGTATGATTAAATAGGGATTATAAATACCTGATAATAGTAAGAGGATGTTTAACAATGCCCACCATATAATTTTTATGTCCCCACAAATCCTACCCAGAAGCATCCATTACAAAAATATGAGGCCACTATTCCCTCAATAGTTTCTCCCTCTCAGACATATCATGAGAAAATGAACCTGGATTCCATTGAAGATGAAAAAATTTTATCATCCACCAATGAAGTACATTATATTAGGAATCAACCATCCTAGCTAATTATTTTTTATTGATAAATTAGGTTCAACCCTATGATTTTTATAGATCATAATTAGATATGAATTAGAATGTTACATTGTCAGCTATGATATATGGAACAATTTATGTATCAATGTCAACATTGGTGGAGGTGGTAAATGATAATAAACTATTCCCACATGAAAATTAACCCTGAAAGGACCAACAAAATTAAAACAATGTTTTGCTTTCCTCCCAAACATTCAATGACCAAACCGAGGTGAAAATATAAAAAACAGCTGGTCACTATCTAAAAATTCAAAAGGTATGTGAATAAAATTAGTATAATATTTATATTATATATATTCCATCAACATTATATGATGAGCTCAATGAGTCATTGTTTTCATCAATTAAACCATTATTTTCCCATGAATGGAACATTCATCATTCTATGATCAAAACAACATAGATCATTATGTGCAAACAAACATGGATTCAAAAGGAACCATTCTGATCATGGTCTTGTATCGTTTGTTATAATAAATCCAAAACAGCCCAAGATGTCCATCCTAATCCCCACCAACGTCACGAAAACTAGAATGAATCATATCCTAAATAATTTGTATAAATATTTCTATCAAGATAATATATTTTTAATGAAATAACATGATCAAATGGAAATGAGATCCTATTTCCTCTTGTAGGACTATATATAAATGATTAGTAAACTGATGATCTCTATCAAATATTATAAAACATGGAACCCCATAAAAATGAGCAATCTATTTCCCATAAAGACTTCCAAACTCTTCATGTTTTGTATTACTGTAAATGAGTATAAATTTATCCAATTTAGTCAGCTAATCGATCACTACCAATAACACAAACTTATTTTTTTAGTTACAATGAAACCCAAAAACAATCCTCATATAGATATCACCCCCATAAAAATATGATCTCAATGTGGATAAAGAAAAACAAATGGCTTATGGTGCATTCCCACAATGTGATGGGACATATAGAAATAAGGTAAAATTAAGTAATTCCCTATCACATACATGGACATTATATTTTTATCCTCAAGTAATAGAACATCTTCATGGTCCCTGTATCCATAGCGCACTGGAAGCTACAAAATTCCCCCATTATATCTATTCTTATCACTATCATCATAAAAAATTTATTCTAATCACATTTAATTACCTCAATTGATAATGAACAATCATCCATGGTCTCCCCACTATAAAGTGATTCTCTGATTATATATAAATCTTCATAAAACATATTTTTGTAATGATTAATCTTGAGAAAAGAAGATATCAACTGAACAATGTCCAAAGAAACCTTGACTTATGATTCCCATATCCCAATATGCAAATTATCAATGAGATAAATCATTTTCCACTATTCTACAGATTCCTTCACTACTTGGTCAAAAATATTCACACTAAATCCATCTGTGATGACAATTCATTCACATGGTGTATCAAAATGTTAGAGTCGAAATATTTCATGTACTTCACCTAATTCTTCTAGATGAGAATAAAATCATTTGAACAGAAGATATAAATAAATACCATATGTTCTGAAAACATGGTAGACATTTCTCTATAATGGTAATTCCATAAACTCTCATGTCTCGACATCAAAACTCCAATTTCATGGTCATGGATTGGGTAATTCATCTCATGTGGGCTATGAGAGATATGAGAAATGGCATGATCACCCTTCATAATAACACAACCCAAACCTACACCTGATGTATTATAGAAGTCCACATAGACCTCCCAATCTATAGAATAGTCAACAATGATGCAGTTTTCGAAATATGATTTATGTTAAAAGAATAATTATAACATCTTTAATTCAAATATAACATTACAACCTTTGGTGTTAGATAATCCCTTATGGATGTATGCTTTGAGAAGCCCTTCAAAACCCCATGATAATAACTAACCATACCAATAAAGCTCTGAATCTTAATAAAAATTCATGGTTATTCCAATGTAATGAAAGCCATTATCATTTCAAGATCAACTGAAATACCATTTTCTGAAACAATGTGTCTAATGAATTTTACATTCTGAATATTGAAATCACATTTCTAAACCATGGTATAAACACAATGATTTCTCACCAATTCCAGTACCATTATCATAATATTCACATAATACTCCTCAAATATAGATCGATCTAGGATATCATTAAAAAAGACAACTCTAAACATGTCAAGATACTAATGGAAAATTCATTTCATTAATGCCATAAAATTCAATTTGATTTTTGGTTAACCAATGGGAATGAAATCTACTGTTAATTTCTATACCTTCTCAAAAAGTAATTTTTACGAACATCATATTAATTGATCCTCAATAGTCGACAACTAGATTGATGGTTGATATTTGAGAACCACTTTCCACATTTCAAATAATCAAACAAATCATTAATCCATGGAAATAGATATTTTTTCTTCATCTTTACTCTAGTGATTTTTCTGTAATCCAAACATAGGAAGAAAGAACCATCATTATTCATATAAGAGATAAATTTAACCGCATATAGTGAAACACTTAGGAATGTAGATCAATATTATATAAGAACCTCATACTACACCTTTGACACATTCATTTCTACTGGTTTTTTGTAGTTAGTGGGAATAGAAAATAGTTGAGTACCATGAAATAATTCAATAAAAATATATTACACACATACAATTGTTAAAATAGATAATTTTGCAGGAAACATGTCATTAAAATTGACTATAACAATATGGATATCTGAACTCAAATATTCCCTATCCAGATCAAAAGCAAACATATATTTAAATTTCCAAAAAAATGTGACTGAATTTTCCAACTCATCACGACCTTGGGTCCCATTATCATTTAAAGTCACTAGAAACACCAGCATGTGTTGTAAAAGACACCCATTAAATATAAAAATCATTCTTGGATTTATTAAAAATGATTAAATTTTTTCCTATAATAATGTCAATATGTTTCATGTAATGATCCAAAAATATCCATGAATGATCCACATCTAGAAAAGTGGGAACACAAGTTAGACTACATATAATTTTCCCTCTCATTTATTCATGGGGTGTTATAGTATCCACCAAACAAGATATAAATATAATATGAATATTTAATATATTTCCAACATTGGTTGAAATAAATGAATGGTATTATCCCTTATCAAATAATGTATTCACTAATGTAAAATCTATATTTATAGAAAATATCACAGTCGTTGGACACAAATATGCTTCCTACGAAGGCTCTTATAATATATGATGAATCATAGTTATATATAGCTATAGAGGGAACATCTTTTTCAATGAATCATCATATTGTCCTATAGTATTAGATAGATTTGATGAGTGTGTGATAGTTCTTAGAGAGGAATATACATGGGAGAAATCTTATAGGTGACCAGAGCATCTAGAATAACCACATACGTTTGGAGCAACAATGCAAACAGCCTTTAAATTATTTAACTTTCTAAACTATTAAAAAAATTAAATGACTACTATATGTAACTACAACAGGACTAAATAAATACTTTTTTCAAGAACCACCATAATAATCATCACTTATCCCCTATCCATCGAAGGAACATGCACTTCCAATTGGATAGAAGGAAACTCTCGAAAAAGAATTTCATTCTAGCCAGATCCATAATGACCATTAGAAATATATCCATCACATTATAAAAATAAGGTAGCTTAAACAATAAAAAATAAGAACAAATATCATTCTAATCTATTAACACAAACCATCAAACCTTTATCTTCTCAATTGATACTATCTCAGGTGAAAACATCAAGAGATGAGAAAAATGGTTTTCATATTCCTCCATAGTTATTTTAGTGTAATAATTTTTTAAAAACTCCATGTCCAAGGAAAAATCATTATATCATGATAAATTAGTTTGGGAAAAGGTATTTTGATGTCCTTCCACTCTAATCCCATAATACATCATTTTAATCATCATTGTGTCCCACCATCACCTTCTTGGTTCTTAATGAAAAATGGTTCCAAACATCAAAATTTATTTATTTGGTCTCTCCAATAACCCAAATAGACAGTCCATCATGATCAACCATTCATCATATTCTAGAAGTTCATTTGATCCATTGAACATTGTTGGTTTATTAAAAATTAATTCAAAAGAACAATTTTGTAGATCATCCCTTATGTGATCCGCACCTGGAGCTTGAATGGTAGCTGGTTTAGGTGCATGATCCAATGTATGGATAGTAAATATAGTCCCCTCAACCTGATTCCAACCCATATTATGATTTTCTCAATGAGGATTAGAAATATCTTCCTCCTAAATATGATTATCATGTCTTATCAAAGGAATGATTCTTAACAACATCAGTGAACAATTATGAACAGATCATATTACACTCAAATAGAGAAATGAGGAAAAATTAATCCTAGAAAATTGAATACCATGATTTGTATTTCACATTATCCTCATAAAAATATTGAAAAACACTAGAACTCTTCATTAAAAATTATTTCCCAGACACCCACAATGGAATCATGTTCATTATGGTGAATTCCAACGAGAAACCCAATCACAAATAACTCATAAGCCCTAATAATTTTACCCTACTGAGAGCTGACATCAATGAAATATGAAGGCATTGACATCCAGAATCTTGAGACCGGTGAGATAAATCTTCGCTCTGGTGCAGATCGTGATTCGAGGAGGTTTTATGAAGTACTTGATGATGCGAAAACAGAATTATATCCTGGATGTACTTCTTACAATAAACTGTCGTTTATCGTGGAGTTGTTGCATTTGAAGACTTTGAATAATTGGTCAGACACATCATTCGACATGCTTTTGGTTTTATTGAAAAAAGTTCTTCCTGTCGACGCTAAGATTCCTGAGTCGTATTACTATGCTCGTAAGTTGACATAGAACTTAGGTTTTACATATGAGACTATAGATGCATGTGCAAACAACTGTATGTTGTTTAGAAATGAAACTGCTCATTTGGATATTTGTACGGTTTGTGGCGCTTCCAGGTGGAAAGAGAACAGGGGAAATAAGACTCATCAAAGTTAGATTGCGATACAGGGGAAACCGATTGCCGTAAAGCAAATGCGTTACTTTCCCCTTAAACCGAGGTTGAAAATATTTTTTCTGTCATCTAAAGTTTCTAATTTAATGAGATGGCATGCAGAAAGAGTTCATGAAAGTTACATGTTAACCCACCCGACAGACTCTCATGCATGGAAGGATTTTGATAAGAGACATCCCGACTTTGCTAAAGATGTTCGTAATGTCCGATTGGTATTGGCAGCAGATGGTTTCAATCCATTCAAGTCTATAATTGGTGCAACTCATAGCACATGGCCTGTGGTGTTGGTTCCATATAATCTTCCTCCGTGGCTTTGTATGAAGCAACAATTTATATTAATTTCCACTCTTATTGATGGACCTAAATGTCCGGGGGATAAGATTGATGTTTACCTTCAGCCATTGATTGATGAGTTGAATGAATTTTGGGGCGATGTTGTGATGAATTATGACTCTGAAACAAATGAAATGTTCAAACTGCATGTTGCTTTATTGTGGACAATCAATGACTTCCCAGCTTGTGCAAATTTATCAGGTTGGAGTACGAAAGGGGAATTTTCTTCCCCTTGTTGCAATAAAAGTAAAAAATCTGTATGGATTAAACATTCCAAAAAATGGGCATACAAGGGTCACATGCATTTTCTCCCTCCTCAGCACAGATTCAGAAAGGACAGAGTGGCATTTTATGGTTCTAGAGAGTTCAACCCAGCACCAAAGATCATGACAGGAGTCGAAATGTTATCGCAGATTGAGGAAGAAAACATCCGCACGATATATGAAATTCAGGATTTAGTGGCTCCTCCAGTACGTAATATTTGTGCTGCGGGTAGGCAGCGCAGTCACAATTGGAAAAAGAAAAGTATTTTTTAATGTATTCAGTATTGGAAAACTATCATATTGAGGCATAATTTGGATGTCATGCACATTGAAAAAAATGTTTGTGATATCATATTGTGGACCATTTTAGGTGTCAGTGGAAAATCAAAGGACCATGTTAATGCACGCCGTGATTTGGAAGAAATGGGTTTAAGGAAATAGTTTCATTTACAGTTAGCTGAGGGAAAAAAGGAATATATGCCTGCTGCACAGTATACGATTACTATAGAGGAGAATGAGACATTTCTTTCCATTTTGAAAATGGTCAAGGTGCCTGATGGTTATTCTTCTAATATTTCAATGTGTGTGAATCTGACGGGAAAGACATTACAAGTGTTAAAAAGTCATGTAAATCACATATTACTTCAGTAGTTGATTCCAATCGCAATTTGTGATTGTTTATCCCCCAATGTTGTTCAGCCCTTGATTGAGATTAGTAATTTTTTTAGACAGCTTTGTTTAAGAAATCAACGAATGAGTGATTTAAAAAGTTTTTAGGACCGAATTGTACTTATGCATTGTCACTTTGAGAAACATTTCCCCCCCACATTTTTCGATGTTATGGTCCGGTTGACAGTGCACCTAACTGATGAAGTAATGGCTGATGGTCCAGTGCAATTCAGGTGGATATATTCTATTGAACGGTATTTGAGTACATTGAAAAGATTTGTACGCAACAGAGCTCGTCCAATGGTATCAATAGCCAATGGTTATTTGATGGATGAGTGTACTACCTTTTTTGCAGAATATCTTATGGATGTTGAAACAAAATTAGATAAGCCCTCTCGGATTCATGATGGTCCAGTTGGAGAAGGAACCACATTTGATATGGACAACATCCAGTGGATACAAGCACATCGATATATCTTGTTCAATACTCCATCATTTGCACCATTAATGCAGTAAGTATCTTATCAATGTTCTTGTATAACTTTTACATGTTTTGTTTGCATAAGATGATCTTTTAAACATCGCGTTATCATTTGCAGGAAACCCATTAATGAGATAAAAGAAGAGATGCATCGTGCGACTGAGTTGCAAATTCAACAATCTCATTATGCGTCATTTCATGATTGGTTCAAGGATTATGTATGTATAAATTGATTTTCATTATGAGTGAAGTATTATACTAATTCTTTCTGCATATATCAGTATTGATTTTTATAAATTATGTAGGTTCGTAAGCTGAGAGAGTTAGGGGACCCCACGCTACCTGAAGTATTTATCCAACTGGATGAGGGTCCATCTATAACAGCTCGTCGTTATAAAGCTATTGATGCTAATGGTTTCCGATTTTGCATTAAATATGTTGACGAAAAATGAGCAACACAAAATAGTGGCATCAGTTGTCCCTTTGTTGATTCTGGTTATTACTATGGTCAATTGATAGACATCATTGAAGTTGTATACACACACGGTTTGAAGTACATATTGTTAAAGTGTAATTGGGTTGATCCAGTGTGTGGATGTAAATTCGATCAATATCAGTTTTCATTGGTGAATTTTAACTATATGTTATACAGAAATAATGAAAGAGTTGAGAATGAACCTTTCATTTTATCATCAAAAGTGGAACAAGTATTCTTCATTACATTGCCTTCGGATCCAAGTTGGCAAGTTGTTGTCAAAATGTCTCGGCGAAGAGTGTTTTTATTTGAAGAAGATGAACCCGAGACTGTTCCGTTTGTTTATCACCAACTTGATCAACATACCATACTTCAACGTGAAGAATATATTTATTGGGTCAGAGTGGCTGTTAAAGGAGAAACAGTCGATTTTCATGATTAATGAAAGGTATAATTGTTGTCCCACTATTCAGTAGAATGTCCTAGGATATCATAAATTATCTAATAATTTTATTAATCGTTATAAGTTTTAATCCTCATTTTTGTAAGTTAATTCAATAATAAATATTTAGGTTGTTTTTATTCTTGATTTATTGATGTTATGGTCGGTGTATCATCCCTTTCAGGTATTCTTCATCTGATTCATGTTCTGCTTGAATTTTTATTAGTTCTTTCTGAAATTTGGCTATGCATTGACTGGTTTTGTACATAATTTGTATATATGTTTTGTTAACTTTATGATTTTTTAAAATTCATTCACAACTAATTATTCAATCCATTTTTTGTTTGATTAACAGTTGTACATGTTTGATTTTTTAAGAACAATCCAATTTATCTTTTAAACACTTTGGATTCATTACTGATGTTTTCTATGACTGCAGACATGTCAGGGGAAGAGGCAGAAGATCCACATCATCCATCTGAGGCATCTACGTCTCAGGGTCGAGGTATGATTGAATTTCATTGTCTATATTTTTTATGTAATTGACATACATATATATATATAACATTTGTCAATTTATATATAAAATTTTTATCAACAAGATCAGACTCGGCTGCTTCTTCCTCTCGCTAGAGAGGTCCTGGTCGTGGCATATTATCATGGAATTCTGACACGACGATAGATGTTTCATTTGATGAGGTTTTTCATCCTGTGGGACCCAATGCCCCGACATTTATTCGTCAGCTGGGTCATATCATACGTGACCCACATCGATTTCCATTGACCACGCGTGACTGGGCTTCTATCCCTCAGGACACATTAGATCGTCTATGGAGGGAGGTTCAGGTAAGAAAATCATTTTACTTTATTTTATATGAATAATGAATACTAATATGTTTGATTATTTTCTTTATAGAAAAATTTGAAAGTATGCCCTGAAGAGTTTCGGCCCGTGTGTATGAGGAAATGCCGTAAGATGTGGAAAGATTATAAAGGCAAAGTGAAGAGGGACCACTGGGTACCAAATGTGGGTGCCCTAGACATTTTGGAAAAAGTCCCGAGAGGTGTCCTCTCAACTCAGTGGCGTGACTTGGTTGGATATTGGTCTACTGAGGGTTTTTCAGTTTGTATATTAATTATTTTGGTGTATATATATTTTCAAGAATATTTTATTTGTTTGAAATTTGAATGAATTGAATGTAGGAGGTGTCAACACACCATTCTGAGAATCGAGCGTTGCAGGGACCACCTCACAGGCTCGGGACTCGTCACGTGTCTCAGATCCGACATGAGGTATATATTATTCATTTTTTAATTTATTAATAAATATGGTTTTGTGTTTATATTCTTTTAATATATAGTTGTGAGAGCAAGGTGCAGCAACTGATAAAATGTCGGTGTGGATGAGGACTCGTGATCGCAATGATCCAGAGGTTGCAGCATTGATAGTAAGTGTCTGTACATACCAATAATTACATAAATCAATATATTAACATATATATATACTTAAATATATTTAAATATTTCACAGGCTCAATTTGAAGCTGAGTTAGAACATCTGCCAGAGGACCTGCGATAGCTTCCCATGCGACGAGATGAGATCTTTCATCGCATTATCGGTCGGTATGGGCATGGCTATAGTTTGACCTATGGAGAAGGGATTCCTCGTTCTGTAGTGTCACATGCTTCGGTTGTCGGTCCTGTTGTTTCTCATATGACACAACAGATGTCAGATTTTGAGGCACGGTTGTGCGCTTCCGAGGAGGCAAATGCGCAATTGACAGCTGAGGTTAGAGCACTACGGGAATTTGTGCGTCGAGCTGATGGTGCAGGGGATCATACGACGTAGGTATATACTGTATTTATTTATTTAATTTAAATTATTTTTTTTATTAAAATATTTATAATGTTTATTTGTTGTGGTCCCCTGGCCCACCAGAAGGAGGTAGCGGTGATGACAACGCGTGACACATCATATATTCACGAGATATGTTTTTTGTTTTTACTGGTGGGGTTGACATTGATGTACTGTATTTATTCATTTAATTTAAATTAGAAGGTTGTGTACTTATAATTTCTTTCTTTTCTTGTTTATTATATGATAGCTATTATTATCTAAGGCATGCATTTAAAAACACTAACCCCACGCACCCCCGTACAGCCCCCTGCACCCCCGAACAGCCCCTCGCACAACCGTACACCCCCCCCCCCCCCGTACAGCCCCCCCCCCCCCCCGCACCCCCGTACAGCCCCCCGCACCCCTGTACAGCCCCCCGCACCCTCGTACAACCCCCCCCCCCCCCCCCCGCACCCCCGTACAGCCCCTCGCACCCCCGTACAGCCCCCCGGCACCCCCGTACAGCCCCCCACACCCCCCGGACAGCCCCCCCCCCCCCCCGCACCCCCGGACAGCCCCCCCGCACCCCCGTACAGCCCCCCCCCCCCCTGCGCAGCCCCGTACAGCCCCCCCCCCCCCCCCCCCCCGCACCCCCGTACAGCCCCCCGACACCCCCGTACAGCCCCCCGCACCCCTGGACAATCCCCCCTTACCCACGTACAACCCCCCGCACCGCCGGACAGCCCCCCCCCCCCCCCCCCCCCCGCACCCCCGTACAGCCCCCCCGCACCCCCTTACAGCCCCCCGCACCCCGGTACAGCCCCCCCCCCCCCCCCCCCGCACCCCCGTACAGTCCCCCGCACCCCCTTACATCCCCCCCCCCTGCATCCCCATACAGCCCCCCGCACCCCCGTACAGCCCCCTACACCCTCGTACAGCCCCCCCGCACCCCCGTACAGCCCCCCCCCCCCCCCCCCCCCCCCCGCACGCCGGTACAGCCCCCCCCCCCCCCCCCCGACAACCCCGTACAGCCCCCGCACCCCCTGACAGCCCCCCCGCATCCCCGTACAGCCCCCCGCAACCCCGGACACCCCCCCCCCCCCCCCCCCCCCGCACCCCCGAACAGCTCCCCCCCCCCACCGCACCACCTGACCGAATGTGTCGTTTTCAGCAGCGCGGCGTGCGCTGAAATGGCGCGTTGGGGGTTCAAAACCACCCGAACGACCTCCAAATGTCACGAAACCGCACGATAACATCCGTTGCGTGAATTGTGAAATGGTCGGCCAGACGGCACGTCATTCGGAGGTGTCGTTTGACCACGGCGGCCGGAAACGCGTTTCCGGCGCCAAAAAACACCAAAACGGCGTGCGGTGGTCCAATTCCGAGCAAAAGTTCTCCGAACGATCTGAAACCGCACGATAACGATAGAAATATTATTCCGGAGATGCAGGAGGAGGCGGCACGTCTATCGGACGTGCGGTGCGCGCGGCACGACCGAATGTGTCGTTTTCATCAGAGCGATGCGCGCTGAAATTGCGCGTCCGGTGGTCAAAACCACCCGAACGACCTCTGAATGCCACAAAACCGTACAAAATCAGCCGGTGCGTGAATTGTGAAATGGTCGGTCAGACAACACGTCATTCGGAGGTGCCTTTTGACCGCGGCTGCCGGAAACGCATTTCCGGCGCCAAAAAACACCAAAACGGCGTGCGGCGGTCCAATTCGGAGAAAACGTGCTCCGAACGACCTGAAACAACACGAGAATGATAGAAATATTATTCCTGAGATGCAGGAGGAGGCGGTACATCAATCGGACATGCGGTGCGAGTGACACGACCGAATGTGTCGTTTTCAGCTGCGCGGCGCGCGTTGAAATGTCGTGTTGGGTGGTCAAAACCACCCGAACGACGTCCGAATCCCACGAAACCATACGACAACAGCTAGTGCATGAATTTTGAAATGGTCGGCCAGACGGCACATCATTCGGAGGTACCGTTTGACCGTGGTGGCTGGAAACACATTTCCGGCGACATAAAACACCAAAACAGCGTGCGGCGGTCCAATTTGGAGCAAACATGCTCCGAACGACCTGAAACCACACGAGAATGATAGAAATATTATTCCTGAGATAAAGGAGGAGGCAGCACGTCCATCAGACGTGCGGTGCGCGCGACACGACCGAATGTGTCATTTTCAGCAGCGCGACGCGCGCTGAAAAGTCGCGTTGGTTGGTCAAAACCACCCGAACGACGTCCGAATGCCACGAAACCGTACGACTACTGTCGGTGCGTGAATTTTGAAATGGTCGGCCAGACGGCACGTCATTCGGAGGTTCCGTTTGTCCGAGGTGTCCGGAAACGCGTTTCTGGCGCCACAAAACACCAAAACGGCATGCGGCGGTCCAATTCGGAGCAAATGTGCTCCGAACGACCTGAAACCGCACGAGAACGATAGAAAAATATTATTCCTAAGATGCAGGAGGAGGCGGCACGTCCATCAGACATACGGTGCGCGCGGTACAACCGAATGTATCGTTTTCAGTAGCGCGGCGCGCGCTGAAATTGCGCGTCGGGGGGTCAAAACCACCCGAACGACCTCCGAATGCCACGAAACCGTACGACAACAACCGGTGCGTGAATTGTGAAATGGTTGGCCAGACGACACATCATTAGGAGGTTCCCTTTGACCGCGGCGGCCAGAAACGCGTTTTCGGCGCCATAAAACACCAAAACGGCATGCGGCGGTCCAATTCGGAACCAACGTGCTCAGAACGACCTGAAACCGCACGAGAACGATAGAAATATTATTCCTGAGATGAAGGAGGAGGCGGCACGTCCATCAGACGTGCGGTGTGTGCGGCACGACCGAATGTGTTGTTTTGAGCAGCGCAGCGCGCGCTGAAATTGCACGTCGGGGGGTCCAAACTACCCGAGCGACCTCTGAATGCCACGAAACCGTACGACAGCCGCCGGTGCGTGAATTGTGAAATGGTCGACCAGGCGGCACATCATTCGGAGGTGTCGTTTGACTGCGGCGGCCGAAAACGCGTTTCTAGTGCCAAAAAACACCAAAACGGCGTGCGGCGTTCCAATTTGGAGAAAACGTGCTCCGAACGACCAGAAACCGCACGAGAATGATAGAAATATTATTCCTAAGATGCAGGAGGAGGCGGCACGTCCATCGGACGTGCGGTGCGCGCGGCACGACCGAATGTGTCGTTTTGAGCAGCGCGGCGCGCGCTGAAATGCCGCGTTGGGTGGTCAAAACCACCCGAACGACGTCCTAATTCCACAAAACCGTACGAAAACAGCTGGTGTGTGAATTGTGAAATGGTCGGCCAGACGGTACATCATTCGGAGGTGTCGTTTGACCGCGGCGGCCGGAAACGCGTTTCCGGCGCCATAAAACACCAAAATGGCGTGCGGCGGTCCAATTCGGAGCAAACGTGCTCCGAACGACCTGAAACCGGACGAGAACGATAGAAATATTATTCCTGAGATGAAGGAGGAGGCGGCACGTCCATCGGACGTGCGGTGAGCGAGGCACGACCGAATGTGTCGTTTTCAGCAGCGCGGCACGCGCTGAAATGAAGAGTTGGGTGGTCAAAACCACAAGAACGACGTCCGAATGCCACGAAACCGTACGAGAACAGCCGGTGCATGAATTTTGAAATGGTCGGCCAGACGGCACGTCATTCGGAGGTGCCGTTTGACCGCGGCGGCCAAAAACGCGTTTCCGGTGCCATAAAACACCAAAATGGCGTGCGGCGGTCCAATTCGGAGAAAACGTACTCCGAACGACCTGAAACAACACAAGAATGATAGAAATATTATTCCTGAGATGCAGGAGGAGGAGGCACATCCATCGGACGTGGGGTGCGCGTGGCATGACCGAATGTGTCGTTTTCAGTAGCGCGGCGCGCGCTGAAATGACGCGTTGGGGGGTCAAAACCCCCCGAACGACCTCCGAATGTCACGAAACCGCACGACAACATCCGGTACGTGAATTTTGAAATGGTCGGCCAGATGGCACGTCATTCGGAGGTGCCGTTTGACCGCGGCGGCTGGGAACGCGTTTCCGACGCCACAAAAGACCAAAACGGCGTGCGACGGTCCAATTCGGAGCAAACGTGCTCTGAATGACCTGAAACAGTACGAGAACGATATAAATATTATTCCTGAGATGCAGGGGGAGGCGGCACGTCCATCGGACGTGCGGTGCACGCGGGACGACCAAATGTGTCGTTTTCAGCAGCGCGGCGCGCGCTGACATTGCACGTCAGGGGGTCAAAACCACCCGAACGAGCTCTGAATGCCACGAATCCGTACGAAAACAGCCGGTGCGTGAATTGTGAAATGGTAGGCCAGACGGCACATCATTCAGAGGTGTCGTTTGACCGTGGCGGCCGGAAACGCGTTTCCGTCGCCACAAAACACCAAAACGGTGTGCGGCGGTCCAATTCGGAGAAAACGTGCTCCGAACGACCTGAAACCGCACGAGAACGATAGAAATATTATTCCTGAGATGCAGGAGGAGGTGGAACATCCATCGGACGTGCGGTGCGCGCGACACGACCGAATGTGTCAGTTTCAGCAGCGCGGCGCGCGCTGAAATACCGTGTTGGGTGGTCAAAACCACCCGAACGACGTCCGAAAGCCACGAAACCATACGACAACAGTCGTTGCGTGAATTGTGAAATGGTCGGCCTGACGACACGTCATTCGGATGTGCCGTTTGACCGCGGCGGCTAGAAACGCGTTTCTGGCGCCAAAAAACACCAAAATGGTGTGCGGCGGTCCAATTCGGAGAAAACGTGCTCCGAATGACCTGAAACAGCATGAGAACGATAGAAATATTATTCTTGAGATGAAGGAGGAGACAGAACGTCCATCGGACGTGCGGTGCGCACGGCACGACCGAATGTGTCGTTTTCAGCAGCGCGGCGCGCGCTGAAATGCCGCGTTGGGTGGTCAAAACCACTCGAACGACGTCCGAATGCCACGAAACCGTACAAAAATAGCCGGTGCGTGAATTCTGAAATGGTCGGCCAGAAGACACGTCATTCGAAGGTGTCGTTTGACCGCGGCGGCCAGACACGCGTTTCTGGCTCCAAAAAACACCAAAACGGCGTGCGGCAGTCCAATTCGGAACAAACGTGCTCCGAACGACCTGAAACCGCACGAGAATGATAGAAATATTATTCCTGAGATGCAGGAGGAGGAGGCACATCCATCGGACGTGCGGTGCGCGCGGCACGACAGAATGTGTTGTTTTCAGCAGCGTAGGGCGCGCTGAAATGGCGCGTTGGGGGGTCAAAACCACCCAAACGACCTCTGAATGACACGAAACCACACAAAAAAATCTGGTGCATGAATTGTGAAATGGTCGGCCAGACAGCATGTCATTCGGAGGTGTCGTTTGACCGCGGCGGCCGGAAACGCGTTTCCGGCGCCATAAAACACCAAAACGGCGTGTGGTGGTCCAATTTGGAGCAAACATGGTCCGAACAACCTGAAACCGCACGAGAATGATAGAAATATCATTCCTGAGATGAAGGGGGAGGCGGCACGTCCATCGGACATGCGGTTTACACGGTACGACCGAATGTGTCGTTTTCAGCAGCGCGGCGCGCGCTGAAATTGGGCCTCGGGTGGTCAAAACCACCCGAACGATCTCCAAATTCCACGAAACCGTACGACAACAGCCTGTGCGTGAATTGTGAAATGTTCGGCCAGACGACACGTCATTACGAGGTGCCGTTTGTCCGCGGCGGCCGGAAACGCATTTTCGGCGCCAAAAAACACCAAAACGGCGTGTGATGGTCCAATTCGAAGAAAATGTACTCCGAACAACCTGAAACTGCATGAGAATGATAGAAATATTATTCCTGATATGCAGGAGGAGGCGGCATGTCCATCGGACGTGCGGTGCGCGCAGCACAACCGAATGTGTCATTTTCAACAGCGCGGCGCGCGCTGAAATGCCGCGTTGGGTGGTCAAAACCACCCGAACGACTTCCGAATGCCACGAAACCATACTACAACAGCCGGTGCATGAATTTTGAAATGGTCGGCCATACGGAACATCATTCGGAGGTGTCGTTTGACCGCGGCGGCCGGATACGCGTTTCTGGCGCCATAAAACACCAAAACGGCGTGCGGCGGTCCAATTCGGAGCAAACGTTCTCTGAACGACCTGAAACCGCATGAGAATGATAGAAATATTATTTTCGAGATACTGGAGAAGGCGGAACATCCATCAGATGTGCGGTGCGCGCGGCACGACCGAATGTGTCGTTTTCAGCAGCGCGGCGCGCGCTGAAATGCCGCGTTGGGTGGTCCAAACCACCCGAACGACTTCCGAATGCCACGAAACCGTACGACAACATCCAGTGCACTAATTCTGAAATGTTCGGCCAGACGGCACGTCATTCGGAGGTGCTGTTTGACCGCGGAGGCCGGAAATGCGTTTCTGGCGCCACAAAACATCAAAATGGCGTGCGGCAGTCCAATTCGGAGCAAACGTGCTCCGAACGACCTGAAATCACATGAGAACGATAGAGATATTATTTCTGAGATTTAGGGGGAGGCGGCACATCCATCGGACGTGCGGTGCGCGCAACACGTCCGAATGTGTCGTTTTCAGCAGCTCGGCGCGCGCTGAAATGGCGCGTTGGAGGGTCAAAACCACCCGAACGACCTCCGAATGTCACGAAACCGCAGGAAAACATCCATTGCATGAATTTTGAAATGTTCGGGCAGACGGCACGTCAATTGGAGGTGCCGTTTGACTGCGGCGGCCGGAAACGCGTTTCTGGAATCATAAAACACCAAAACGGCGTGCGGCGGACGAAATTGGAGAAAACGTGCTCCGAACTACTTGAAACTACACGAGAACTATAGGAATATTATTCCTGAGATGAAGGAGGAGGAGGCACGTCCATCAGACGTGCGGTGCACGCGGCATGACCAAATGCGTCATTTTCAGCAGCTCGGCGCGTGCTGAAATGGCGTGTCTGGGGGTCAAAACAACCCGAACGACCTCCAAATGCCACGAAACCGCACGACAACATCCGTTGCATGAATTGTGAAATTGGCGGACAGACGGCACGTCAATCGGAGGTTCCGTTTGACCGCGGCGGCCGGAAACACGTTTCCGGAGTCATAAAACACCAAAACGGCGTGCGGCTGTCGAATTCGGAGAAAACGTGCTCCGAAAAACCTGAAACCGCATGAGAATAATAGGAATATTATTCTTGAGATGCAGGAGGAGGCAGCACGTCCATAGGACGTGCAGTGCGTGCGGTACGACCGAATGCGTCGTTTTCAGCAGCTCGGTGCGCGCTGAAATGGCGCGTTGGGGGGTCAAAACCACCCGAACGACCTCCGAATGCCATGAAACCGCACGACAACATCCGTTGCGTGAATTGTGAAATGGTCGGAGAGACGACACGTCAATCGGAGGTGCCGTTTGACCGTGGCGGCCGAAAACGCGTTTCCGGAGTTATAAAACACCAAAACGGCGTGCGGTGGTCGAATTCGGAGCAAACGTGTTCCGAAAAACCTGAAATGATAGCATTTCTTAAATCGGGGGTTTTAAATTATTATAGCACAATGATTTGATATTATACATATATTTAATATTATATATATTAAATCATTTAAAATATATTATATATATATATTTATTTAAAATATTGTATTTAATAGTATATATGCGAATATTTTTTTTAATATATATATATATATATATTTATTTATTTATTTATTTCAGTGGACATATTTTTTTTAAAAAAAATTCCACTATAGCGACGGCTTTTGGCAGTTGCTATAGGTTGCCCGGCAGGAGGCCTGCAGCGACCGCTTGGCGTTCGCTGGATGCCGAAATCCGGGCCTCCTATAGTGACCGCCAATGGCGGTCGCTGGGCGGCCGCTTGAGCCCTATAGCGACTGCTTTTAGCGGTCTCTATAGGAGGTTTTTTTAGTAGTGCAATATTTGTTTCGTGGGGAGTATGAGCCCTCAAAGAATGGAATTTGGAACTTTAATGTTAATTTCAGTTTTTTTGGGGTACCATATTTGTTTCGGAGGCAAACTGTATGGAAAACCCCAGAATACACGATGTGTAATGTTTAACACACACGTCGTGTGTAATTTTGTTTGAAAAGGAACTGTTTTTAATAAGATCACGTCATGTACTATATGTACACTCCTTGTAGTGTCTAATCATGTTACTAACTACCTGTGAAGAAACATACTGTTGTAAAATATTGTAGAAAAAGTTGTGTGCAAGATGCACATACTGTGTGGTCTAGACAATGCGCCCAACTGTATAATTAATGAAACATAGGGATAAAAATAGATTACACACGTTGGATCATTTTTTAACACTCTGTTTAGGGTAACTCGAGTATTCGACCATGTAGCAAAAAACATGGGTTTCAGAAATCCTCCTAGTACAAGCCGTGTCTAGAAGAAACACGTCATATGCGGTCAACCGTGTAACGAGCCATGTAGCTCCCAACACAGGTCGGTGAAATCCATCTAGTACACACCATTCCTAGAAATAACATGATGTATAGTCTAGTTCTAGGAGAACCATGTGGCTTAGCTGTGTAGAATAACTCTTGAAGGTGAAGAGGATTCAAGTACACAACGTGTGTTAGGACAACACGCCCTATCTGTGGGTTGTTACATGACCCGAGTTTGCAGAAGCACACACCAATGTGAAGGCATAAGGGAACATTCTGTGTAGTCATTATACACTTTGTGTATCCATGATTTGAAAAAAAAAATTGAATCCTTTCTTTCTATTGTTCCTTTCATACACTTCTTACTTTCATTCCATGTTAATTTTGATCAAAGGTGGGCTCTTGACCTTATAGATTCATTCCACTAAAACATCCTATGGTTGTCCTCCTATTATAGGTATGTGATCAAACATCGGATATGTATGATTGAGGACTACCAGCAGATCCTCCGGTTGTGCCAGTCCTGGCACCAGCCGTCATTCTGGACGTTGGTGCTAACGAACAGTTCTGATAGTGATTTATGATTTTTATACAGACCTTTTGAGGAGTATCTCATCTCGTATGTTCTATGGCATAGTAGAAGTGGGTTTTCCAGCAGCCGCATCCGCCGACCTTTATTGGGGAAGGAGGACCTCATGCATTCATATCATGTTTAGATGCCATGATTCCTATCTTCAAGCATCTCGAGAAGCCCCCAGAGAGGAGGTTGAAGCTCGTGATGTATATGTTTTGGGATTCTACCATGATTTGGAGGGATGTGATCTCATTGGCGGGACGTTATTAGGTTATGGAATGGGAATACATCCAAAGTTCTTTTTTATGACTACATCTCTCTAGATACGTTGAGGGAAGACCGAGCATAAAAGTTCATGAGTCTGGAGTAAGGTATTATCTCAGTCAAAGAGTATGACAACCCTGCTTTTTATTACAACTTAAACATGATTAATTACATAAAACTTCACTTGATAAAGAAAAAAGAAGATCGAGAGGTTTAGTGTCTTTGGGGATTAGGATCATTACATAGAAACTTAAAACATGAAATACAACATCTTTATTGAAAACATCCTTTACATGACCACTACTTTCCCTCGTACTTAGCATTGCATGGGATTACCTGAGGACATGCATAAGAAAAGGGTGAGCTATAAAGCCCAGTAAGGGAGTAAAAATGGAATACCATGAGGAGTACAATACATGTCAGACAATAGACATATCAATAGAGAATAAAAGAAACATGAACGTGATGGCATGATAAAGCATTATAATCATAACATGGAAATGTGGCAACAACAGTTAACATTGAATTATCATGAGCCAAGGCTCATTGCACATGGAGCATGAGTAAACCCTCATTGCAAATTAAGCAAGAGTAAACCCTCATTTCACATGAATTATAATGATTCAACACTCATTGCACATGACGTATCATGATACTACACTTTACCCAATGCATTGGAGCACAATAAGGGCACATCCTTCTTAAACATTTCATTTCATGCATAAGTGTGCCACATGGATCATAAAACATGGATTCATAAAACATAATAATTTATTACACTATAAAAGAATGTGGAATTAATACATGAAACTTTACAATCAATATGTAAATGTGCATAAAGGTGAATACCATTGATGGAGAAATGGGCATGGTATTCACCACACAATGACATTGGCTTAGAAAATTGGTGCGATTTCGGCAGCGTAACGACGTGACATAAGAATTCATAAAAAAGGTTGATGAGAGAGAAAGGGGTTCATCATCATATTTACATGTAATGTACAGTAAGGAGATTATATAGATACATGTACCAACAATTGAAATGGAA